>CM036906.1:59993302-61293719 GCA_020800305.1 Porphyrio hochstetteri | reverse complement strand
TGTCCAAATGTCTTTTCAGGAAGACATCATTGTGATTTCACATAATAGTTATATGTATTTTTTATTTTTTTAGAAATAAAAACTCCATTTCGGTGGGGAACACATGCTTTTGCGTGCTATTTTTCTTGGAAGTCACTAAAGTCCCCTCATTCTTCACCAGCTATTTGTTGTCATTAAAAAAATATTTTCTCATGGCATTTTAAAATATTAATTTTTTCTTTCATACCTCAGTCACAATATGCAAATATATCAAAAGGTAGTGTCCATGGGGAGGTAGGTACAAGCATAAGCAAATATTTTACTTCACCTTTCTGTGTCTGGACCACCCACACAGTATCAAAAACGGCCATGATCTCCTGAGGTTTTTAACTGGAGAAGAGAAATGTCAGCTTTCTCTAAATAAATTCAGGAAATACTTATCTTTGCTCTGTGAAGCCCTATATCTACCAATTCGCAATGTTTGCATATGGCAGCATCAATTTATTTTTCATATCAAATGTTCTCTACTGTTCATGGTAAAAGACCTTGAGTATTAGTACAGGTTAGGCTCTGATGTTAGATAAAAATAATATCAGGCTAACAAGTGTAACACTAAGATTGTATTAAAAAAACTCCCTTGTCCGTCCTTCAAACTACCCTTGATGTGTCTTAGTTTTTCCATAGGCTTAGATTTGACCGAGCTGCTGCAGTTGTGTGCACTTCTATTAAACGCCTTATTTCTACAAGTTATTCATTCAGTACTGACCTTTGTAATAAAACTCTTAAGATGAGAAATGAAGCACATACTGAAATTATAAAACTGTTGTTCGTAACACTTCAGTTATTCGGAGATTTTTAAGGAGCATAATAGCCCTTACATGGTCCAGCATGATTAAACAACACACAAAATACAGAAATATTAGAAAAAATGAAAGAAAGAATTTTCTTTGGGGATCATAAAATAGTATTTTACTTCCATTACATTTAAATGCATATGTGAAAGTCTTGAACTTTATAGTCATTATAAATAGGATAAGAATCAATGTAAATATAAAGGAATAGAAATATAAAGATATGTCAATATAAAGAGAGCTATGAAAGGTTGAGTTCTCATAGACTTTTTTTCATTCCATGGTTAAAAGAATGGCAATTGCATGGTAGAAATAAACTGATTAATTTAGCATAGTCAGTATTCTCAAGATGTTTAATAATAGCCTACTCTAAGCTTCATTAACATTCTTCTAATGAAGGAGAAAGACTTGCAGTTCCTTCTACAATTTAAAGGACTTCATTAAAATACTTTACATATTGTGCAATTTTTTTTTAATCCCTACAAGAAATAATTTTGATAAAAACACTTATATGTCAATATTACATCTTCTGAGTCTTCTTAATCAGTAACCTGCCCTGAAAAAGCAGGGAGAGGTACATAAGACAGAACAGAATATAAATATATGAAAATATTTCTGGATCAGTATGAAAGTAGACACAAGATGAAACGCATGAAGATCCTTGCTTTTGAACTCAGTGATATTGATGACATTTAATCTGTGCCCTCTACATGGCTTGATCATTCCTCATAGATACTCTTTCATGCGGGACTACACACCTAGAATAAACATAAATCACGAGCAATAGTTCTCTATGCTACACACTAAAAAAACACTGGAGAAGAAAGATAATACAATGTAAAAGAGGAGTTCTTTTAAGATACAAATGTATATAAATCTATATACATTTATTTTACAGACATAGCATTATAGGGTTTTTTGCTAATACTGTAAAGACTATGTCAAACTGTAACTGAATTATCATCTTTAAAATATAGTTCTTCAGCTGAAATTGGCTGAAAACTTTGGAGAATTTTGATCCAGATGGCTAGTTTATTTTAATCTTGAAACTGTTTACATTTTCCTATGCATGTAGAAAAATACTAATTTAAATGTTTTCACCTATCACATAATAGGCAAAACCAAAACACAAAGGTGAACAATGGCCAGTTTTCATGGATTGCTTGCATATGTTCCATGTAAGAGAAGAGCTTTTTCTCTTACACATTTGTTTGGCACATTTGGAGATTTCATTTATTCAATTTTGGGGGTTTGTAGGTCATATAAAATCACTTTCCTCAACATTGTGTATATAAAATAGAGTGAAATGTTTGCAATTGCTTCATATAAAGGTGCAGAGATTAAATTGATGACTTAGAGCTCAGCATAGGATGAGGAGAAAAGAGCCTTCTGAAGTCAGTTACCTGCCATTTCTATTTAACTTACAGAATTAGTCATCTGTTTGATAGTCAGAAAACAATTAGTGGGGGATAAGAGAGTCACGGTGATTTTGTTTACTTTTTAGTTTGTTTGGGTTTTCTTTTTTCCAGTTAAATAGTTTCCAAAGAAATTCTACCTACAACTGACATTTAAGGCTTGAAAAAGGATCAGCAGTCTAGTTTGATCTGTAGTTCTGATAGTGTAAAAGAAAAAGCCTAGGACTTCCAAGAGAACATTCAAAGCTTCCAGCTTCTTGTCCATGCCATTAATTTTTTGTTTGCTGGTTGTTGTTTTGTTTTGTTTTGTTTTGTTTTGTTTTTCCCAGGCGCCAAGATTGTTGTAGATCGTCAGTGCAAGTCATTCTCCTGGATTTGACTTGACAGAAGATGTCAAGAACGGAGTTGTGGCAGATAAGCCTTTCTCTGCTTTACATGCTTAGTTACACTGTTCCACTGTAGACACTATTATTTATTTTGCCACCTTAAATATTCTTGCTCTGTAACTGCTACCACTCTTCAGTCATTGTGGATGGATGCTTGGTTGTTTTTCCCAGTGCAGTGAACACTTACTGAAAGAAGATATGTGGTGTGATGATTAAGACAGGAATTACTCAGAGCTAAGGAATTTGACAGGTCTTGGCTTCATTTAGTTCCTGACGATCAGAAAAGACACTAGTACTTATTTTGATATCAGAGATTATAATAAGCTACATGCAATGTAAGGCATAATAACTTACCTGTGTAAATAGTGTTAATGTAGCATTTCTAGAAGTATAAAAGAAAGATAATTTAACAACCAAGCTCTTAGAAAGGGGGCTAGTTAAACAGGTATCTCCAAAGTTTCCATGAGAATGAAGGAAGCTATCCCATTTCAGAAAACCTTCTAGAACACATGCTAAAAGGAAGAATGTTGAATATTACAGGTTGTAGGAGGATCAGCTGATGGAACTGGGGTTGTTTAGCCTGGAGAAAATGAAATTTAGGGGAGACCTTATCATGCTCCACAGCTACCTGAAAGGAGGTTGTTGCCAAGTGGGTGTTGGTCTCTTCCCCTAAGTAACAAGTGATAGGATGAAAGGAAATGGCCTCAAGTTGTGCCAGGGGAGGGTTAGTTTGGATATTAGGAAAAATTTCTTCAACAAAAGGGCTGTCAATCATTGGAACAGGCTGCCCAGGGAGGTGGTTGAGTCACAACCCCTGGAGGTATTTAGAAGATGTGTAGATGTGATTTAGTGGATGGATTTGGCAGTACCAGGCAAACGGTTGGACCTGATGATCTGAAAGGTCTTTTCCAACCAAGACAATTCAATAATTCTGTGAATGCTCTAAGAAGACAGATGTTTGTCACTGCTAAGATTATAAGAAGGTATGAAAGATTTCCTATTTTGTTTATATTATTTTTTCATAATATTTACATAAAGAAAGAGGAAGAGAGCAGTGAAGGACTGATAAAATTGTGCCAGCAACAAAAATTTCTCAACGAGCTCTGAGAAAAAGACATGTTTGCAGCTGAGATTTGTTGCAGCACATTCCCTTGTTCAGCAGCCCATACAAGGCTGTAAATATGGAAACAGATAACACAACAACTGACGAAAACTTGCTAGCAGTTTTTTTACTCAATGAAAAACTAAACTCTTGGTCTGATTTTTGGTAAAAGAAAAAGAATGTTAATTGCAGCTCTGGTTTCTGAAAATTGTGACCCATGTTAGCAGTTTCCAACTGATGCCACAGACTAAAAGCAAAAATGCAATTCAGCTGAACTACATGGCATCCAAATCTAATCCAGCAGACCACTGCATGATAACAGGGCTGCACAGCACAGCACATGCAATTCCAACAGTTTCTGGCAAGAGCTCCTTAATGCCACACGCTTCTCTAGCTTCCTTTTTCAGAAGAAATAATCATAACAATAGCACTATTTAAATGTTACTTCATTTCATATTTTCCAATCCTGAAAACATCTTATTATCAAAGTTTCCGCATGTCTGGAGCTGTCACACAAGCATACCATGCTCCACAGAAATATCGCAACATGAACGTCTGATGGCAGCTGAACCATTCCTTCTCACTGTGCCATGCCCTGGAGTTCTATCTGACTCTGCCATGGTGGTTTCTCCTGTTCTCCAGACGATGCAGCTGGCCAGGAGTGTGGGAAGACATCTGTATCTGGAAGACTGCAGTAGATTTCAGAGGGGCAGAAGTCTGTACTCATGTACCTTCATATCTGTGCTGTGGTCAGACCTCTGATGCTGGCAGGAAACTGTGGGGCCTCTGGAGGAGGTAACCTTATTGGAATCACCTGTCAAGAGAAGTAGCCTGAGGTCATCACCATTTCTGGTGTCCTACCTCTGTGAAGTGGAAAGACCTGAATTCATAAATGCCAGTCTTGGCTTATCATGTTAGCATATGCCATCAGTTTTGGCAAAGTGCATGCTGTCACTAATCATTAAACACTTCAAAATGTGTCGTCCTCTATTTTTAGATACTTTCAATTCTTGAATGATGTTCATGGTTTGAGTGGTCCAAATGATGAATGGGTGGCCTGGAATAGAAAAGTAGGAACCCCTTAAGCTTTCCTCATTTCAAGGAGAAAAGAGTTCTTTATTCATTGTCTGTACATGACCTGATCACAACCTGAAAAATGAGTTAGGTGGCACAGAATTTAGCTTCCAAAACTGAGTATAGAACTATAATTACTTGTATTTGGACACATTCAGGAATACAGCAGTCATTACAACTGATTAATATCTGTAAGTAAATGAAAATAGTTATTACGTTTCAAACTGTGAGAATACTGAGACAATTAAGGGGCAACTATAGACTTTGTAATCAATTAATAAAATAGCATTAATATTTTATTTATCACAGGTAGATTACTAATAATTTTTAGCCACTTGAAAATACTTAAATAAACCCACTATGGAGATGAATTTTTAAAGGAAGGCAAATTTTCAGGAGTGAATATTTAATTAAAAAATGCAGCTAAAGGGATTACAAAAATATTACCCTCTTCCTGACAAAAAGCTCCTCATTCTGAGGAAGCAGCAGTTTAAGCTGATTGAAACTATTTTTTTTTCTGATTGTGACTCAGATATGCTATTTCTGTTTGTGGGTTTTTCCCTTTACTGCTCCCATTACCAATTTGGACATTGAACCATTGACCACAACACTTTGACAATGAGCATCCAGCCAATTCTTTATCCACTGAGTGTCCCATCCATCAAATATATGTGTCTCCAAATTAGAGACAAGGATATCATGTGGGACAGTGCTAAATGCTTTGCACAAGTCCAGGTAAATGATACCTGTCACTCTTCCCTTGTCAACCAGTTCTGTAAGCATCATAGAAGGCCACCAAATTTTTTAGGCATGACTTGCCTTTAGTGAAGCCATGTTGGCTGTCACCAATCACCTCCATATTTTCCATGTGCCTAAGCATAGTTTCCAGGAGGATCTGCTCCATCATCTTGCCAGGTACAGAGGTGAAACTCATCAGCCTGGAGTTCCCTGAGCCTTCCTTTTTTTCCCTTTTTAAAAATGGGTGTTGTATTTCCCTTTTTTCCAGGCAGTAGGAACTTCTTCACTGTCACAACGTTTCAAATATGATGGCTTAGGAATTTCATCCACCAGTTTCCTCAGGACGTGTGGATGGAACTTGTCGGGTCCCATGGACTTGTGCACCTTCAGGTTCCTTAGACAGTTTTAAACCTCCGCTTCTGCAGTGGGCAGTTCTTCATTCTCCCAGTCCCTGCCTTTCCCTTTGCTGACCTTGGAAGTGTGACTAGAGCTCTTGCTGATGAAGGTAGAGGAAAAAACCTCATCTTTCTCCATATCCTGGGTAACGAGGTCTTCTATATCATACAGGAGGCAGCCCACATTTTCCCTTGTTTCCTATCATTACTTATAGAAACTATTTTTGTTGGCCTTGACATCCCTGGCTATATTTAATTCTATCAGGGCTTTAGATTTCCTAACATGAGCCCGGGCTGCAGAGATGGTGTCAAAATAGTCAATGGAGATGAAGCAAAAATTTTGGAAATAAACAGTCCAATTTTTAAAATTATGTGGTCACAGACCTTTATGACAACCAGGGTCTCTAAACCTACAGTTGTATTTTTTGCTTTCCTTTAAACTTCCCATATTTTCTTCTGTTGACAGTTTTTTGACAAGAAAAAAAACCTCGAAGCTGTTTTTTAAATCCAGTTGGTTATATTACTCAACTTTTTATTTCATGCTTGTTCAGTTCTCAAAGTTCTGTCTTTCCCATATGTATGACAAAGGAAAAAGAAACTCATGTCTTTTGAAAGCTTTATCTTATAAGTGTTTAAATCCTTACTTTATTTGGTGTGTGAGATTAGCATGCTCTATAAAAACTATATCTCTCCTTCTACTATTGTCCCTTTGGGCTTCTGCATGTGGACACTGAAATTTTTTTAACTTACAAAGAATCATTTATCAGATTTAAGCACAGAGTAGCTTCCAAACGTTATTATAAAAGAAATAGGGTCACTACCGTAAACTCTAAGGCCTTATTTGATTTTTCAATAGCTCTATATTTAATTTTATTGTTGAAAATTTCTTGCCCATACTTTCTGATTATTGTAAAGGATAAATGCCTGCCCTCTTGAGGTTGTATTTTTTATTATCTATTGTGCCAGTTTTCCTTTTTCTAGCGTGGTCATCTGAGAACTTAAATCAAGGAACAGAGTGCCACATTTTCAAGTCTCTTTTCCCCATCGATCTGAATCCTTTTTTCCCTGCAGTTAAGGAGGACTGCAGATTATCTATTGGCACTTAAAACCTCCAAAAAGCTCCCAATACATTTATCCTCATTAATGGTTACCTCTATATTCTCATTACTAGAGATAGCCCGCTAGGGAATCCTTCCCTCCAACTGGCAAGTTCAGTGAGAAAAAAATGTCAGTTTTATCATTTTTATTCTGAACTGTACTCATTTTATTTATGAATAGTTCCCACAGAAGTCATTTACAAATGGTATTGCCTATAGGACATGTATCCCACTGCTGTTTTTTAGGACTCAAAAGTGACTTGAAGGGATCCTATTTTTACTGCATTTCCCAGCCATTTTCATATCAAACATTCTCAAAGTGCAGGCAAGAATCTACTTAAACTGTTTGTCACTTGCTGGCTCTACTTCAGCTGTAAGAATTGATCTACAATTCCTCTTTATTTATTAGTACTCACTAGTAATAAAATATTAAGAGTTTTGCACCACAGTTTATTTGCTAAATTTGTCATGTTCATGTTTATGGATTTCAAAGTGGTACTAAGGTCCCTATTGTTCATACAGCGTACTTGTATTTTTGTATCGACATCTCTCATAGACAGATTTTAATCTACTTCTTAAACTTGAAACTATGAGGTAATTTAACAAGCATAAGGAAAGCAAAATAAGGAAAAGTAAGGAAAAAAAAAAATCCCAGGCACTTCTTTACTAAACCCTAATTCCAGAGAAAGAAAATATATGAATCTGCTTGGATGTTCAAGTGACCACAACTGATGATTCCTCTCAAGTTGATAAGAAGGAATACATCCACAGACACCTAGCCGACACACAATTAACAACAGAACATTATGATCCAAACCTGTCTCTGATATTAGGCTTTAGTTAAGTCCGTGGGTTCAAATATTATTGAGGGGAGGGGGTAAGTTGTCCAGGTTGACTATCGTACTAAATAGGTCTTATTTTTATCCAAAATCAGGTTCTTGAAACAGTAAAAGTATTTGTTGATCCTCTGAAAATTATTAAGACAATCTTTCCCAATAGATGAATGTGCTTGAATTGAAGAAAATAGTGCCTGCACAGAGATAGCAAAGAGAAGAAAATCTATTGACACCTAAGTGAGGAATATGACACAGTCTCCCACATATCTCTTAGGAGTCCAGTGCTTTTTAGAAAGAAAGTAAAACTACTACCATTCTTCATTCTTTTTTAAAATCTGTAGTAAAAAGATGTGGTGATGGCTGGAGACCTGATGCCCACCAAAGTCACTCTATCACTCCCCTTTTCAGCTGGACAGGGGAGAAAATACATATTCAGAGGCTTAGGAGTTGAGGTAAGGACAGGGAGAGATCATTCAACAATTAGTGTCACGGGCAAAACAGACTCAACACAATAAACGAAAGGAAACTCTCTAATTTGTTACACTACACTGCACACCCAGTGAAACCAGAGTCAGGTAATGAGAAGTGTGCCCAGATCTTAAAGCACATCCCCCACCCCTCCCTTCTTAGCAGTTTCCACTTTAGTCATGGTGTGCTCTCACTGTGGCATGGGGAGGGGCAGGGAATGTTTTCCATCTTAGCTGGGGGGGGAAAGGGGCATTCCTTGCACCTTTCCCCTTCTGCACCGTGGGGTCCTCCACAAACTTCTCTAACATGAGACCATTCACATGGTGCTTCAGCTCTTCACCAGCTGCCTTGGCATGGGTCACTTCTATGGAGTGCAGTCATAAATCATAGAATGTCTCTCAGTCTCTCAGTCCCAGACTGCTTCAGCCTGGTCCTCCACAAGGTCACAAGTCCCCGACCCCCCACCCCCTCACCCCCCCAGCAAACCTGCTCCAGCAGCAAACCTGCTCCAGCATGGATCTCTCTCTTGCTCATCTCTGTGTCTCTGTCTCTCTCCATGGGCTGCAAGTGCTGCCAGAGGCTTGCTCCAGTGCAGGTCACAGCATCTCCTGCATGTCTCCACCTGCTCCAGCCTGGGGCCTCTGCATGGGCTGCAGGTGGGGTCTCAGCCTTTTCCATGGGCTGTGGGGGGACACCTGCTCCACGGGCTGCAGGGGGACCTTTCTCTCCGGCACCTGGGGCACCTCCTGCCCCCTGTTCCCTGGCCCTGATGTCTGCGCAGTTTCTTACATCTCACTCTCTTCTCTGTTGGAAAAAGTGGCTACTTGGTTTCTTTTTTTTCTCCTAAATGTGATTCCCAGAGGTGCTGTGACCATCACTGATGGGCTTGGCCTTGGCCCGACCTTCAGCTGGCTGCTGTTTACTCTGTCGGGCCTGCAGAGAGCTTCTAGCTGCTTCTTGCATAAGCCACCCCTGCAGCCCCTCCTTCTCCACAAGAACCTGGTCACACAAAACTAGAACATCAGACTTTTTAGAAAGATAGCAGTCCTTTTTGAAAATAGGGGAATTGGTTAGAGACAGTCCTTTCTTAGCCAAGGAGGTACAGGATGATATTATAAGCTTTGTTTCCATAAGGTTATAAGGCTAAGTTTCCTGTATGTTTTACTAAATCAGAAATTTCATGTTCATTTTGGGGATAATTAAAACAAAAACAAACAACCAAATGAATAAGCAACAAACAAACAAACAAAAGAAACTAAACCTCTGTGTGCTTGCTATATACTTTACCTCTGCCTATAACGTTCTATAATCAACCATGAGAACAGGTGGCTAGCAGTCTGTTTTTAAGTCTGCAGGGAAAAAAATAAATCTTTGAGCTCTATAAACAATCCCTTCACCTGTTTTATCTGTCTTCCTAGGACCTTGTTTCAGTTTCTAGGATATTTTTCTTTTCTCTGAAATTAATACTTCAGTTTCCTTGTACAACTGCTAAATCTATCTAGTCTCAGTTGCAGTAGATTACCTCCTGACAGCAGAATTTCATTGAGCCAGCTCTGAAAGCTCCTATAGAGATATAACAGAAAATACCAGTTTGACTAAAAGAGATCTCATCTGAGGACATCAGCTAGGGAAAGGAATACCTCTTGGCTTCAGGGAGCTCTATGGGGGCCACTGAATGCTGTATAAAAATGACATGTCTGCTCTGAAGAATTTACAGTTATAAAATCAAGGTCAATTTCAATATCAAATTTAAACTCATAAATTTATTTGTCTACATGTAAGTTCCAACATGTGCTCTCAGCATTTAAAATCCTATTATATTTGTTGCAGAGGTATTTTTGAATCTTTTGAACTTGTTTTGGGCAATGGAAATAAGTAATCCATTGGTGAAATTATGTTGTTAAGTACCCTTCAGAGCCATTACACAGAGGATATTACTTCTTATAGCCCCTGGTAATAATGTGTTGACCATTTTGTTAGAACAATAGTAGTTTATGCTTTAAGTTCTGGAGTTCATTGGTTCAATTCCTATTATGTCAGCCAAGAGAGCAGCTGCCATATCTGTATTAAATACTATGCTTCATGAATTTGGGTCGCAAGGTAGAATTCAGCGAGATTACTGATACAATCCTGTATAACCAAATTTAATCTAACAGAAATTCAGTTTACAGAAAAGGCAACCAACTATGAGCAAACTCTGATTAACTGCTAATTTAGGTATCCTAAAATTTGTAGTTTGGATATAGGAGGAGAGTATATTATATTTAATTCTAAAGTACAGGCTAAAATACATGAGAAAGGCTAAGGTGTCTAGTCACTAAATTCACTGCTGATAACTGTTAATATTTTGAGAGACTATTCATTCAGTCTCAACCAACTTGAGTCTTGACATTGTGAGATTCATCCAGCCTTAATTAAAGAAGTCTTTACACTATGTAAGAGCACAGTCTACAAAAATTACAGCACAGTATTTTTCAAGGAGGATGCAGAATGAAATTACCTCAGACATTTACAGAAAAAAGTTGTCTTAATGGAGCTAAAATAGTCTATGATATAGTCCAAAAAAGAATACCAAACATTTAGTAAAATTTATGAAATTAAAGAAGCCCATAAGTATATATATAAGAATATATATTCTTTTCACATATCTTTACAATGTTTAGCCTATATATTTTTTAGCATCAGATGTGTTTAATATTAGTTTATGATCAGCAATTAAAGAAAACAATCACTTCTTGATAACAGTCTACAGTATTTCACATGGTATTCTAATTACACAGTTAGAACACCACTGCACTGTTCCGTTAGACAGTAATTTTTGTAACAGAGTGAATAAACTATAAGACCAAGCGACAAATATGACCACAAAATGCAAGGACAAAAAATATTTCCTCATAAAATAATGCAGAGGAATTGGTGTCTCTACTACATTGAGAGGCTGTATCTTTTAATAAAGTATATCCCTGACAATGCTGGGTCCTTTGTTTCTGGTTCCATAATAAGATGACCTACATATGTCCTATCACAGTTTTGGTGCAAATGTTGGGCAGTTACCAGGACACTGTGCTCTGCATTTGTGCTGTCTTTAAAACAGAGCCTGAGAGACTGCACGCTTGTTTGACTTCTTCCCCACTAGTATCAACTAGTTTAACAACAGATATTTTTTCCTTCAAACCTGAGCAAATAGCATTACAGTTTAGTCATCCACGAATCATGGTTTTGGTTTCCTTTGGGCTAAATAATAAACAGAATTAATGCTGCTCATCACCTAGGCAATTATTTTAAAACATTAAGATCATTTATATAATATGTTATGCTGTTGAAAAGAAGAAAAAAAAAAAGCAAACCCAACAAACAAAAAACAACCCAAACCCAAACAAAAACAAAAAAGGAAAAGATGATAGAGAACTAAAAAAAGAAGACAAATATAGACTTAAGGTAGTATTTGCACTCAAAACTGCAAGGTTGAAGGCATAGATCTCTATTTCCTTTTTTGGTTGTTAGTGATGGTACCTTTTTATATACAGTAGCACTTTTAGGAAATAAACCATCTTATTTTCAAATATTTTTATCCTTTCATGTATCAGAAAGCATAGAAAGCTCAATTTCTGCTTACATTCTGGCTTCTGTTGAACAAAAAGTATTACAAGATGCTGTATGGTTGCATTGAAGATCCAGGGATAAAAATACTTTGACTGGCCAGGTGTTCAAATAGAAATGTTTATTAGATTGCCCCGGTTTCAGCAGGGATAGAGTTTCTTTCCTGTAGCTGCTGTAGTGTTTGGGAGATAGGATGAGAGCAGTGCTGATAACACACTGATGTTTTCAGCTGCTGCCAAGCAGTCAAGGAATTTTTGGCTTCTCATACTACCCTGACAACAAGAAGACTGGGAGCACCCAGGATGCTGGGAGGGGACACAACCAGGATAGCTGACTCAAACTGGCCAATGGGATATTCCGTATCATATGACATCATGCTCCACATATAAATGGGGCATGAGCCGAGGGGGGTGTCTTCCAGAATATTGACTCTGGGTGATAAGAAATTATGTTTTTCATCACTTGTTTGGCATGTTGTTGTTATTATTATTTTTGTTTTCTTCTTCCTTTTCTGTTTTGTTAAACTGTCTTTATCTCAACTCATGAGATTTTTGGTTTTTTGGGTTTTTTTTTTTTTCCATTTTCAACTCTCTCCTATCCCACTGAGGGGAAAAGGAGTGAGCAGACAACCGTGTGCTGGGTTTTACTGCCTGCTGGGTTAAATCCCAATATAAATGCAAGGCTGTTTTCCAGCAGAAGTAGGGGAATGAGTTTTTCAGGAAAATCTATGAACAAAAGTTCTGATCACTAAAAACCATTTTGACAGCTCCACCCTGTCCCATTAGCTAGGTAGTGAAAGTATGAGGGGTAAAATCTGCATAAATAAGAAAGATTTGGAGCTTTATTTGCAATCATATGTTCACACTTTCTGAAGATCATCTGCAGAAAGTATTTTTGCATGACATTTCCTAACCTTTTCTTTTTCTGCCTTTAAAGGAGAAAATGATAGGTGGGGTTGCTTTTAATTAGCTGCAAACCTCAAATTTCAGAAAACTATCAAAGTACTTGAAGATAATGTGTGTAGGGTTCATATGAGATTGACCTTGCTTTGTGTTTGTGGGTATTTGGGGTTTTTTCTCTGAAAATCTGCAGTGTTTTGACCAGGCATTTAAGGATATCTGCTATAAAACATACAGAAATCACATCACTTCTGAACTGCTCTGAAGATTGTCCTACCCCTAATGCACTTTTCAAGTTCCATGGGGACTGAGTGAAAAATCAATGGGTATTTATAACTGAATGAAAAACAGTGAAAGGCCCCCAGAGAATGTGATCTGGTGCAATTACAGCACTGAAATGTAATTCTTAATCAACATGATTAAGCAAAAACCAGATAAAACAAGGACAGTACCTTCTATGCCAGCTTTTCAGTTCTTGGAAATGGATGGACTATTAAAAACGGAATTTCATTATGTTTATACATTACTCTTATGAATGATAGAATAATTAATCTGAAAAAAACCCCCGAAACCCCCCAAAAATAAACCCCAACTGAACAACACAAAAACCCAACAAAACCCTGTGTAGCCTGTTTATAGCTTAAGAAGACCACCAGACTTTCTTTTAGAAAGTTGCCTAGAAATGCAAACTTGTATGCATACAGTACAGGAGGAGATGACTGTAAGCAGGGTCGATCATCCTAGCTTGAACTAGATTGTAAATAATTTAAAATTCAAAAATGCTCAAAATATCACATGAGTATATATAACTCATATGCCACACACATGCATCCTAACACAGGTCAGGCAAGGAAGTAATTTACATGTGATTAGCAACTGAAGGTCTAGTCTTTCTACATAGTTTTTCTTGTGAGAATAAAAGACTCATATTTGTTACTCTGTAATATAGTACGCTCCAAATCTAATTTCAAAAATTTATTTAATTAATGTAACATTTTAATATTTATTTATAAATATCCATATTTATTATGTAAAAATTTAATTGGAGATGCAGGGTGGTTGGGTTGGTTTGGTTTAGGTTGTTACTGTGAAGTTAAGTAAAGACCATCATGTTTGAAGACTAAGGAAACCCTACCACACTGGAGACAATGCAGTAGAGGAAAGAAAAATAATCATCTTCACAGATTCTTTTTTTGCTCATGAAGTCAGATGACATCCTTTAGCATATGTCTTACAGACAAAAGCTCAAAATCCATAAAGCACTCGTACCTCATCAACCTTAATTCTGTTTCTATATGATTAGAAATTTTAGTTGACAAATAGTTTCACAAACTATCAATAGGAGCTTACTTCACCGATCAAGTGAGCACTGAGCAAAATTCCTTTTTAACTTGAAATTGTGTGAAGGAGGGGGGGAAGAAGAGGACTATAAAATGAAGGTATTACCTATTTAGCATAAAGGCTTGCCTTAATGTTGTCCAGTAGAAAACTCTAATTGCCTCTCAACCTATTTAAGTAGTTTTTCATTATCCACCGTCAGCTAGGAAACATCTCTTAGTGTGTTACCTCATACACATGTATCATATGTGCAAACTTTCTATGTCTTCTGTAGCTGTAAATGGGACATCCTGCCTCAGGAATGGAAAGGGATGATGATTTTCCAGGGTATGTGCCAGGCAGTGAATTCAAAATGCTTTTCAGAGCATCATCTAGTGACTTAACCACTCTGAAATGCCCGATTAAAAAAGATCAGACTGTGAGACTATGTATGAGACAAATCACATTTCTGAAAACATTTAATTAGAGGGTTCCCCGAGAAAGGCTACCTCCTCTCTATATAGAAAATAAATAAATGGATTTGGATTCTAACAGTAAGTAAATATAAAAAGATGAGAATGGGCAACACTTGTGAACGAAAAGGAGGAAGGGGAGAAAGTATTTTCTTTGGTTGTTATGACACAACTATTTAGAAATTTTTGTTTATTAAAATTATTTGGATTTAGATGCACTGTCAAGGAGCAATAGAGAGGTTTAAATAAAAGATTTTTTTTTCATTTAAGTATCCCTTGATTTTGATTAACTGTACATTAAGCAAATACAAACTTTTACATTAAGTATTAAAATTCCTAAGTCTATAGGAATTCAGTGTCAAAATTTCCATTAGGGAAGTATATGTGTAATTTTACATACCTTGATAATACACATTCAAACAAACATACACACACATATATATTTTCTTTATGCAGGAAGCATTGAGTTTTTATGGAGCTGACGTTGCTTTGGAGGAAGAAAAAAAATTCATAATTAAACCTGAAAAAATGTGTGGTTTGTTAATGCATAAGGAAATAAGGAACACCTTGTTCTCACTGAAAATTCTGAAAATATTATTGTACTTAACAAGAGCCCGTGAAATGGAAATATAACCAATTTTTAATATGTGTATAAAAATTAATTTCAGGTGTTGTATATTCTAGTTAATCTCTCCCTGACCTTTTGTGATTTTATAGTGAGGATTTTTTAAAAAAATAATACTTCTTCCTGTACGAAAGAAACAGAAGCAGAGGAGTCTGTCAAAGAGACATTACACAAGAAACTGAAACCGACTGTAGATAAAGTGCTATGAGATGCACAGAGTAAACACAGTGAAAGAAATTAGATTATCCTCTGGTCTCCTTTCTTTATAGAAATATGGTCTGCTTCTTGTAAGTTATTACAAGTGCAAGCACAACATTTTCAAACAGAAGTAATTTTTGAGATGATAGTATTCCTTAAGACACTGATCTATTTGATTATATTATCTAACCCAGAAAAGCAATCTGCCACTGGTTCAGAATTGCAGATGAAAAATATCAACACTAGAAAATAAGAATGGGCTCAGAAATAATAGTAATAAAAACAAAACCAAAACCAAAATATAACCTATTTTCCTAAGCAGGGAAACCCACAGGGGGCCAGAAAAACTGCTTTGCAGCATAGAAAACACAAATATATTCCCCTTCTTCCTAGCAAGAGAAATCAACTACAATCAAAGCAGTAATCAACCTTTTCTTCTTTCACAAAGAGAATTAGCAGGGACTACTTTAAAAGAAATAAATTAACATTTAAAAATAGTTTTAATATCTGAAATTATTTTATATTATTTTTTAAGTGCAGATGAAAATTACAGTTAGGCAAAGAAGTCATTAAAAGCAAGAAACAATGGTTTCTTTGAAGCCTTTACTTTCCAGAACCAGACTCTCTCTACGCAACTGCAATTACTTGTACAAAAAATCAGAATTATCAGTTCTTTTAATGGAAGTGACGTCAGACTCATTTGCTGTCATGAAACAGAATGATCAGAAAATAAGGTCATTGAGATCTGAAAACAAGTTTGCTTTATTCCCAACTTCACTGTTAACTCTTAGGTGCTGAACCATTGTGTGAACAGCTCCAGAAAAATGAGGCATTTGTCATTTAACAAACAAGGACCCAAAGTTTAAGAAGCTGAGGGAAAGGAAGGAACTTTGGAATATGTGGTACAGCAAATTGAACAGCAGCTGTGGATAAACTGGAATGCTCCTAAAGCAGATAATTAAAAAAAAAAAAAAAACCTTTCTGAAAAATGGGAACATATTAATAGTACAGATTGTAAATTTGCTGAGAGGCCATTACACTTCTTAGTACCTTCTAATGGATGGAACTTGAGGTGGGGGGTGGAAAAATTAAGTGATAGCATTTATAAATCACAAGAAAAAGAGCAAATCGAGTACCATTTTTGCAAGGTAACTAGATAATTTACAGTCTGAGAGTTTGAGAATTAAAGTAAAAACCCTTGTTCACTTGCAAACACTCTAGATGCCCTTGGCTATGCATGCAACTTCATTTCCTACAATATGTGAAAGAATCTGGAAAAAAAAAATCTTCATTTAGCCATATTGCCTAACTTGCAAAATCTTCCCCACCCCCTCCCCCCCAACTACATTTTAATTTCCAATGCCATACTTATAAAACTTTACTACTTAAATTATAATATAAGGAGAAAGTTCTGTTTCTTGCTTTTACCTTGCCTTTTGTAATTTAGGGAGTCATTCAGTTCTTCTAAATCTCTGAAGCCTGGGGTTGATATTTGTGTTATCCGTTTGCATATTCCAACAGGGAGACAGATTGCAAGAGGACTAGACAGCATTACAGGTAGATAGTTTAGAGATAGACTGTACTCTTTCAGGTACACCTGAAGAATTTCACAGTCTATTTTGCTTTGTGAATATCTTTTTAATCACATTTAGACAGTGGATCTCTGGAACCCACATACATGACTGGGGTACCTAGGCAGTCTGACAGCATTATTTGTAAACAGTAGCAACAGCTGAGGACCAAGATATCTTGCTTTATATGCCTACGTCTTTTACTGCTCTGAATTATGAGCAATAACAAGGATTAGTGATGTTGTCAGTGTGTTAACATTAAGCAAGTGAAAGGAAAAAGGGAAAAGGAAAGGCACACAGCAAAACAAAACTGAATGTGTTCTGTAGTTTGGAAAACAAGGGCATAGTACAATATGCCATGGCTGTGTTCTCTGAACTCTCCGAGAATTGCATTTTCTATACAAAATATTATAACCTCAGAACCTCTTTGACCTTCATTAGGGGGCTCTGCAAAGGTTTAGTGCACATTGAGGACCATTTAATTTTTTTTTTTTTTTTCCAGGAAATTCCTTCTTGGATTTTCATCACAGCAAGCTTGTGTCATTTCTCAACAGGATGTGTCAGTGGTCAAATTTATGTTGCAAAATAAGGAAGCCTAAACATAAGATGCAAGAAAATTCCAAGCCAGTATCAAATATATCGCTCAGTTGTCCATGGTTTGTCACTAGTTTCCTCCATTTGAATTAACAAGGAATAAGGTAATCTAAAATAAAATAATATTCCATTGGATACAAATCCCCTAAACTGGAAATATTTTTTTAAAGAAATAAAACAAACAAACAAAAAAAGTAATAAAATCTTTAAGTAGTGATGCATATTTTGCAACCATATCTTTAGTGCTTGCAGAAACTTATCAAATGACTGGGATATTGTTATTTTATGGAGAACGCATTAATACGTGTAGTCTCATTGAATAGGAAGGGTCAGAGAATTTTTTTTAATTTATTACTTGTCTCAAGGATTAACATGAGTAGTCCCAGCAAAGTCATAGCAAAAACTCAGAATTGCAGGGGAACTGACTAGTGTCTGAATGGCTATGAAGTTTGAATCTTAATATCTGCTTTTTCTAGCAGCTTTGCCTTGGTTCATATGCAGATGAGAAATCTACTGCCCTTTGAATATGACATTAAATGTCACAGGAAGCAATTTGGCATTTCAACAGCTCTCTTCATATCTCTCCTGGATGTTTGGTACTGGACTGAAATCCCTACAAAGACAGGAGTAGGGGAAAATGGTGCTCTCTAGATCTCAATCCAGAAAGTTTTGTGACTTATTTGGTCAGAGTTTGAAACACTTACGGTGCACAGTCTTCTGGATACACTGAAAAGCAGATGTCTTCTGAGAACTTCAGGCGTTGATCAGTGATCCGCATGCTGAAGAAAAGCTTAAAAATGTAGCAAGATAGAAAAATGAAGTAGAAACTTACTGAAAGCATGCAAAGAGCAACTAAAGCACTCAAGTATAACTGTTAACTAGAAGCATGGCATTTTACAGAATGAAAGCAAGATTTTCTCATTTCTGTTAGAAATCTAACACTTTCCTTAGGCAGTCAAGTGTCTATTCTAGATGCAGATTGTAAGTTGCGTGCTCCATTCTCAAAGCTGATATATTTAATTTTCCTAGAAGACTAGACTTGAAGTTCTTTTTGACTAAGATCCTTCCATCTATCTATGCAAGAATAATACATCCACCTTGATGCATACTGAGCTATTGGATGAGAAGAGCACTGCTATTTCTTTTTTATAAATTATAAACAGGATAGAGATACATGTGATTTTTATATATGTGTGTATATAGATATGTCTTTTGCCCAATATATCTAGAAATTTTACTGAATGTTGAAGTGTCATTTATCATGGAAGAGTCACATGAGAAATCTGGAATAATGGAATTTCAGAGCCATCCAGGAACCAAATCACAGTCTTCACTGTCCTGATCATTAATTCAGTTACCATTATCACAAAATAAACTTTTTTTTTTTTTTTTGGTCTTGGAAAGTCAATATTTTTCATCCTCTTTAAGGTGCTCAAAACAGATTTTTAAGCCCTCATATTGAGGGGTTTTTTTTTCATGAAGGAAAATTTTCAGTACTAGTCTACTGTGTTAAATAATTCTTTATAGGAAATTGATTGGAGAAAGTCAAAGATTATGAATTTTGTAACATCAAACTAAAATAAAAATTAATATCAATTTTTTTTCAGGGTTGGATTTAATATATTTAAAGCTTAAAATTACTTTTTATTGGATAAGATAAGAAGGATGAAAAATATTAAGAGCCTGGTTAAAATACTTACTGTGTGAGAGGCACTGCAGTAAAGCTACCTTTGAATTTTAAGCATATGAGTAAACAATGGCCAAATTGCGTATCACATTCATCACTACAAAAAGAGCAAGAAACACCTTTAAAATGGTCTTTTTACATGCAGGTTTTGGATGGACAGATGCAGATTCTGCCAAGGCCTGATTATTTTAACTTGTTTGCTACTTATTCATATACAATTACAGGTAATTTATAAAATGTTTTTAGTGAGAACTTCTATTTGAATTATTTGAATCAGAACTTCATCAGGAATTGGCAAAATTACTGTAGATTTCCATGAATTTTAAGAACCATCAGAGTGGTCACTTGGTGACAGAGATGGAAAAGAGCAAGCCAGAATTAGTGGGACATGAAAAACACAAGGTAGCAGTTTCCAATAAGAAGCCCTCACCTTGCATTACCGTGGTGTGGCAGCAGCATGTGAGTGCCCTTGGATCTCCAAAGGGGAGATCAAATACAGGAGAACAAAGACCTGTGAGCCTTAAATCCAGGCAAAAGGCAGAAATCTTAGAGCCAAAATGCTCAGAATAAAATCATAATTACTCTCAAGACGTCATGTCTATGTCCAAGGTAATGTTAGCTATGACAACCAGTAGCTGTTGGCTGCTGCCTATTTACTGCAATAATTTTACTGGCTGTGAGAGTAAGTCTCATACAATATGCTATATAAAATTGAAGACTGACACAGTGCTTCAAATACAGATTAGCAAAGTAAAATGGATTGGAAAAAAAAACCAAACCAAAAACAGAGAGTGAGAAGTTTATAAACAGCACAAGAAAATGGGTATTCAGTGTTCACTGTGCCTTTAAATACAGCATGCTCCCTGCTGAAACAGCTCCTGATCAGTGCTTCAGTTGGGAAGCAGCATGTTACAACTCCTCTTTTGCTTTTTTTTATTTGTTTGTTTATTAGTTTTCCCCAATCTACAATAAAAGTAGATCAGTGTAAGAAAAAAAAAAAAAAAAAAGAGAGAGAGAGAGAGAGAGAGAGGTTTGTTCTATAAGTATAGCAACAAAACCATGACAGAGAGATTGATGTCTCTATTAAAGAAATAAGTGAGGGAAATCATATCTTAGTTTTGCTAAGGCTGTGCTTGCTGTTCTAAATACTTCGCAGTACAATCCTTGGTGTGAACCAAAGAAGTGGAAAAAAAAGCGAAATAAATAACCCCTTCATCTGGTAGTGGAAAATTAAAACAACAAGCAGCCAAATAATAATTTAGCTATAAAGATCATAAAGAATATAATAAAGTATTCATGTCAACACCCGGAGTCTCAACAGACTATACCTTCAAAGGTAAAACCTTTCCATGTGATTACTTAACAGCCTCTTTGAGATACTGCAGAGGATAAAAATGGCTTGTGGGACTAGTACAGAGGGTTGGGTTTTTTTCAGTAAAGATGACAGAGAAGCCATCTTCTTGTACCAATTGCCACACAGAAGCTGTAGTATCTGTCCTAATGAGCAATTGAGAAGATTCTGGGTATCAATTTTTTTAGAGCTACTGAAAAATGCATCTGGAAAACATCAGTGGTATAGTTTAGATGGCTGGTTACAGATATTCCTCCTTTTTTTGCCAGTGCTTCAGTTTTACAACAGCCACTCGATTGAAGTCATTGAAACTAACATTCACTTGCAGGAACACAGAGCAGAGCTGTCCAGTGAAAACCTTTTAACATTTCCTTTCTGATGGTTAAAACTCCTGCAAAGCAAAGGACTGAATCTGAAATAAAACCACAAATGAGTTTGAAAATTAGAAAGCAAACAATAGCCAAACCGAAGCCAAACCCCCAAAACACTCCTGACGAAAAGTAAACCTTGTTGGAATTTTACAAATTAAACTAGTGCTGGGGGTGAGTCATAAGAAAGGAAGTAAATCTTAATTAACGTGTAAGGAAGCATTCATTTGTTACTGTCAGCGTAGTCCCTCTACCCCGTAGACGGTAAGAACCTGAGATTGAAGGTCAGTGTGAGTGAACAAAGCAGCACTGCACTCATGATTTACAATTTGAGGATGAGTAAAACTGTTGTTCTAATTAAACTGCCAAACTAAGTAGTTTGGACATGTTTATATATAGTCATGATGCTCTTTTGAACTGATTCAGGACTTAAGCACCAATACTGGTAAGGTCAGGCAAGCACACAGTGTTCGAACATATTTCTTGCTCTGCTGTGTCCCCTATCAGTCTAAGAATGAGGAATTATAGGGCATGCAAATTAATTGCCTTATATCTGTAGAAAGCTTACATGTCTGCTATGTGTTCATACAAGTGTCTCTCAAGCATTTTGCTTCACTCGTGAGTCAAAGCCACATTTCCACTCTAGGCTCAAGGACTCCAATAAAAATTGCTTTTGGATACAGGAACCCCTTATGGCTCAGAAATGTTATTTCCAACCCAAATTTAAAATACTGCAGACTTTGAGATATTCCTATGTATATTTATTCTAGGTTTGTGTGGACTTTTTTCAAAATATAAACTATATAATATGAGGCAAGGCATTAGATGAGCATTTAAGGGACCTGTGCCTATTTCTGTATTCATGGCTTGGCATCTGTACAAAGTCCTTTTTTTTTTCCCCTCCCACAAGCTATCTCTCTTGTCCATTTTTTCTGCCAACTTCCAAAGGCTAGGATGTGACTTCCTGTGTGTATGAGCATCCTTCATAATGAGAAGTGCAGCTGTGTTGTTTTATTTACTACTATATAAACATGGTTTTGAGTACTAGTGAATAATACCAATAGAAAAAATGCTTAATAAATGGTGACTTCTGAATAATAAAAATGTGAAGTATGTATACATCATTCATGCATACAAATTGAGGTTTAGAAGAAACAATACTCGCAGGTTGGAACCGGTAAAGGACAACAGTAATTTCTATCAGTCTCCAGGAAAAAAACAAAACAAAACAAAACAACAACAACAACAACAACAAAAATCCACCACCAATCCAAAACAAACCTCTAAAGAGTTCTTGCAGAAAAAGTATCCAAGAGAATTTTCTCAGGTAGTGAATCCAGGTTCCAGAGATTCTATATTTCTGTATGAGCTATTTTCTACTTAAACTCCCTCCTTCCTGCCTGCCTGCCTTCCTGCCTGCCTGCCTTCCTGCCTGCCTTGTTACTCCTGTGAAATATCAAACACATTTATAAACTAAAAACCAGTAGGCATTCAATGCGCATTTTATTTGGAAATCACAAATTGTAAAGATTTCTGCTAATTATATTTGCTAGATGCTGAAACACTGAAGAGCATTTTTGTAAGAAAACACACCCACCCCCAAAAAAAGTGTTTCCATCTCTCATGAATTATAGAAATGTCTGAGAATACATTGGAAACTTGGTGCTTATCTATGGTATCCATTGCTATCAGTACCCATCAAGTCAGAGACGCAAAAATCGGTGTCTTATGAAGTAGTATTAGGTCTCCACAGGAATAAATTAGTTTGATGAATGCCAATGAAACTTAGAAATAACAGGCAGGGGCAAGGGAATAGCCATTGTTCACAATTGATTTAAATTCCACATCTTAATTTTACTTCTATTCTCCAAAATCCAATTCTGTGTAGTGGGTTTGGAATGTTCTAGATGGGAATCACTTCTTAATGCCTATGATGGCACTATGATTGCAAGCATCTTATTTTAGGAACTGTTCCTCCTGTCCCTGCATAAATCCATATCTATTTGTCTATCTTATTAACTATCTAATTTTATCATAGCAATGATAATCACAAGGTTTCCCACTGCACTTAATAAACCTACTTGACAATGTCTGAAATAAATCAGATGATAAATAGACCTGAAAACTTAACTAACCTGCCAAGACTTCAGACAAAGCCTGTCGCTCAAAGGGGGGGTGGGGGCATGAAAACTGCACTGGATTACAGAAATGGTATCACTTCTTAGTTGCACCCTGGCAGCACCTCAGGGCAAGACTGAAGTGTCTACTACCATGGACTTTCATCTGCATGTCCCAGAAAGAAAACAAAGATGGGCCATCCAGATCTAGTAGCAAACCATCACATGACAGAAGGCTGATGGACCTATGCCTCAATAAACATACAGAGATACAATGCAAGGATGAAAAATAGCCTGTAGGTTAGCAGAAGATCAGTTTTCTTTGGTGACATCTCTTTTGGTGATTGTAGAATAGCTACAGAAATCCAAGGCAACAAAAAATCAGTTGTGGTGGGTTGACTCTGGCTAGACATCAGGTGCCCACCAAAGCCACTCTGTCAGTCCTCTCCTCAGCTGGACTTGGGAAAGAAAATAATAATAAAAGGCATGTGGGTTGAGATAAGGACAGGGAGAGATCATTCAGAAATTACCATCATGAGCAAAAGAGACTCAACTTGGGAAAATTAATTTAATTTATTACTGATCAAATCAGAGGATGATAATGAAAAATAAAACCAAATCCTAAAACACATTCCCCCTCACCCCTCCCTTCTTCTTAATTTCACTACTGATTTCTCTACCTCCTTCCCACTGTGGCACAGAGGAAGGGGGAATGTGGTTTGTGGTCAGTTCATCACATATCTCTCTTGCTCCTTCTTCCTCAGGGGAAGGACAGCACACAATTTTCTCCTGCTTCAGCATGCAATCCCTCCCACATGAGACAGCCCTCTATAACTTCCCCAATGTGAGTACTTCCCATGGGCTGCAGTTCTTCATGATCTGGTCCAGTGTGGGTCTCTTAAATGGGGTGAAGACCTTCAGGAAAAGATTACTCCAGTGTGGGCCCACCACAGGGTCATAACTTCTGCTAGCAAACCTGCTCTGCATGGCCTCCTCTATGGGGCCACAGGTCCTCCAGTGCAGATTTCCACAGGGTCACAGACTCCTTCAGGTGCCCCCACCAGCTCCAGCATGAGGCCTTATATGGTGGTGGATATATACTGCACCATCAGTCTCCAAGGGCTACACCATGCTTCACCATGGTCTTCTCCACATACTGAAGGAGAAACTCTGCTCTGGAATCCGGAACAACTGTTCCCCCTCCTTCTTCACTGACATCAGTGTTTGCAGAGTTTCACATTTTTCTCAGTCCTCTCTCTGTCTGCAATTGCTCCTTGTGTTTGGGGTTTTTTTCACCCCTTCTTATTTATGTTATTACAGAGGAGCTACCACTGTCACTGACAGCCTTGGCCTTGGCCAATGGTGGGTACATCTTGTAGGCATCTGGCATTGGATTTGTCAGACATAGGGGAAGCTTTTAGCAGCTTCTCAGAGGCCATCCCTGTAGCCCTCCCCAATATCAAAACTTTCCCACACAAACCAAATATACCAGCTCAGAAGAAGAAATTTCAAGCAAGTATTTTTTTTACATAATGAAACTGGAAACAAACAAAAAATTACTTTCTTGGACCTACAACAGTAGGCATTATGTCTTCTCATCAACTTTCAAACTTCAGATTAAAAGTCAGGCCTCATTTTTGTC
Organism: Porphyrio hochstetteri; assembly: GCA_020800305.1. Taxonomy (NCBI): domain Eukaryota; kingdom Metazoa; phylum Chordata; class Aves; order Gruiformes; family Rallidae; genus Porphyrio; species Porphyrio hochstetteri. The sequence continues at coordinate 61,268,936 of CM036906.1, read as the reverse complement.
AGTTTCTTCTTCAGTGGAAGTTCTTTGAGGAACTATAAATTCAACCACTATGTCAGATCATAGTCATCTCATCTATGAAGTCAATAAAAATCTCTGTAGTGTCAATGAGAAAAGGCAAGTTGATTAAAGGAACAAGGCAGAGTGTAAGCCTCTGAATTAGGTGCTTCAACACAATTTTTCTGATACTATCCCAGCTTGATTTACATTCTAAGACTTTAGTCTTATCCAAGTCTTTCATGTAAGCATGCATATTTGAGGAGTCATGGGATTCCACTACCAAGTAGTTGTGTCTGTCCTTCACTGCTGTCACTGAAAAAGTAAAGGTGAACATAACCAGTCTGTGACCTCATCTGCTAAAACATATATTTGTATTTTCCCATACAGAATGCCTCCAGAAACTTCCAGTGTTGAGGACAGAATAGAAACTGAGGAATTCCTCTGCCACCTTAACTTTGGACTCATGTGATTCACAAAGAAGAAACAGAAAGATCCTGAGGCAGCCTTCTTACAGATCTCACGCATTTTTCTTGCTGGCACAGAAGCTGCAGACAGCTTGCTTGGACAGCATGGTGAGAGATGAGTCAAACCCCTGTATCAGGAAGTTTCCTCATGCCCAACACTTCTGAAGATTGAATGATGCTGATAGGGTAGTTTGTGCCAGAGGAGTTTTCATTTTGTGACACAAACCTATGTAGATAGCTTTTGAAGGGGGGAAGAAATAAAAGGTGTCTACCATAGCACAGCATGGATGGAATTGCTGCCAGCAATGCACCTACAGTGTCAGAGTCTGCTGGGTCTGAGACCTCTAGCCTGAATTCAAATATGACCACTTTGTGCAGAAATATCTCGAATAAGGAATGCTGAATCTTTTTATTGACTGGTATGTTCAGGACAATAATAATCCTTTCTTAGACACCTTCTAGCAATTAATAAAGTAGGGTTCTAATTTAAACATTTGTAAAGAATATTATGATTTTTCCATGTTATTCATAGTTTAAAATAGGAATTCATGTACATATATAGTGTGTGTGTTTGCTGTCTGCCTAATATGTATTCAAACCCCTCTTCCACTGCAGCTGGAAGTGCTGTTTCTAACAACCAAAGATGAGTGCAGAGCACTGGGGATGTAGAACAATTGGCATTGTTATAGGTAACAGGGAGAGCTTTCATCCAAAACATCTACGTATCCCACAGATGCTGGTGGAGCTCCCAGTGCTGGTAGTGATAAATGATGTACAAAGTGAGTGAAGGCTGAGAAGCAGCCACACACAGAAAAGGGAATCTAAGAGGAATTCCTTGAGAGCAAGAGACAACTGATTTCATGAAGAGAGCAGGTACGGCATTTATTTTTCCCTTGCACACCTGTCTTCCTACTCTCTAAATTTTGGGGCTTGTTTTTGATTTCCTCCGGGTGCTCTGTTTCAAGACAGTGTCTTGGCCATGGCGGCAGCAAAACCCTAATTTCTTCATGTCTAGAATGGAGTTATACATCTATAGATGGCAATCAAGGTCTTGTAAAGGTGTCCCTTGCTTTTGAGACAGTGCTGTTCACATGCAGAAGGTAGGTTTGATAACCAGAAGGGATCTGTGGTTTACTATGCCTTACTGTTATTCCATCAGAATAGCTAGCACATTCCTAGTTCATTTTCATTTGTTCATGTATTTTGCCCAGTTTCAAATTGTCTGAATTGTCCTGAAGAGCACCTTTGTTGTTTGAAAGGGTGTGCGGGTTTCCCAAACAAACCTGTCTCATATATTGAACTGTGTAAAGAACATTTGCAAGTAATTGAAAACACACATACACTTCACAGATGAATGCCTCAGTCATTATCTTTCAATTATGAATCTTGGCTCCCTCTGTTCTTCAATACCTGGTTTTGAAACCACTTTCAAACCCTGGCTGAGAAGCTCAGCAGTTTGTTTAAGATCTGGAAGATGAAGAACACTTTGAATTTTGGCTCTGAATTATGTCATTTCTAAATTATGGGGAAACATAAAAGTTATAGTCTACACTGACTAAAGTATGGTAAACATTTAATAAGCATAATCATCTCAGAAGCACCAGAGCGTAAAAGCAGGAATGAAAAAGTTTGTAATCTCTTGTACCAGGCTCTGATCTAGCCCCAGAAAAATATAAGAGTTTCTAAGGGATATCATAGACATTTATCAATCTTGTCCTTAGGTTCTGAACCAAAGAGCGCTGAGTATTAAAGTGACACTCACTGACACTGATCCAGGAGTCACTAAGGACATTTTAAACTCACTTCAATACAGTTTAGAGTTGATCCACTATAAGTCAGAAATGGCATCCTTCAGCAACCATGAGAATAAACAGATTACAAAGACCTTCAAAAATTGTTTGTTTTAAAATTCCTACAGTTGGTGGTAAAGTGGGAGTGTTTTTTTTTCTTAAAAATAAAAAAAAGAAAAATAATGTATGGAATTGCTAACAACTATCTGGGAATTTTCTAGTGAAAACATAAAAAACCCAACTTTTTGTTGAAAGCAGTATGAATAGGTGGAGAAATGTAAGTAAAAGTCTTTGACTTAAATTGGAAGAAAAAATTATATAGTTTTATATTGTTAAAGTCTTATGGTTTAACACTTTAAAATTTTAGATATTGTTCAAATTTTAGTTATTTGATTGAAATGACCTTCCATTTGAGAATTTATTTCATTATAGGAAGAAAAAATACAATTTTTTTCAAATTAATAATTGACTAGATAAAAAAGTCTTAGAGATTACCAACTCGCGAATTCTCATGGGGTTTTTTTTGGTTGGTTGGTTAGTTGGGTTTTTTGTAGAATTCAGGATTCTTCTGGGCCAGAGACACTATATATATATATATTTTAGAATGTTTTACAGTCAAAAACATAGGAGTGAATAAATTATTCAAGATTTTTTCTATTTTCTATCATAGACTTTCTTTATTTCTCAGTTCAACTTTATAATATGAACACATAAAATGTTACAAGTGATGATGTGCCTACCATGATCTTTATTGATATGTTTGGTTTAAGAAAGATTAGGTAGGTACAAACTGGTCAGAAAGTGCCTGGTCACTGGAAGAACAATACTAATCATCAGAAGATAGTATATTCTTTTACCCCTATTATTTATCCCAGAATTAGTCCTAGAGATTTGAATTATTCTATGACCAAGATAATCCTGCTTTGAACAACAAAATCAATTAACCCAATTTATCATTGATCCATTTGATCAATGAAAGGCATGATATAACAGCAGATTATGGTACTACCATTCATGCATATTTTTTCAGTCCTGAGAAAATGGAAATTGCAGCATAATTCTTCTGTTCTATTTCTATCAATAATTACATGCCTCTGTGTAAAGTGTCACATTAGTTTTATAATATTTGACACCTTTTGCTCTTCTAATGCTTGTTGAAAGGAAAAAGAAGTTTAAGTATTTACCCATTCACTCCTTTCCTTTCAGTAAGGGTGACTAGCCAAGGAAAGGCTTCAACATGGTAGGCAGGAGTAAAAAAAAAAAAAAAAATCTTTTCTCAAGGAAAGACGTATCATGAAGTCAACTGAGAAGAGTGATCAGTATCCATGTCTGCTCTTTCTCTTCCCAGCTGTGGAATCACATTTTTATCCTTGCATCATACAGAGCTGAGAGGCTTGCTGAGTTTTCTGAACGTGGGATGCATTTAGCCCTTTCTTTCCACAATGGTGGTGCAAGGTCCATCTTACCACAGTAATTGCTTATGATATCCAAAAGAGAATTAAGCAACAAAAATGGGTGAAATCTTTATGTACTCTGTGAATTATGAAGTATTTCTGTGCAGACAGCTGCAGAGTGAGGAGGGCTGTTTGCATGTTTTCCAGTGGATTGTTATAAAATTGCAAATCACACAGAATAATCAACAACAAAATGTGATTCCCAGTCTAGTTGTGGGTTTTCCATAGTTTGAATCCAGTGTTATTACTCTCATGGCCTCAAACTAAATTGCATTTTCCTTTTAAAAAGTGTTTCTCCTCATACTGCCTGCATAGCTGTGCTTAGTCTTCAGTTGGATTGATTAATTGATTTATTTGCTTATGAGACATACACTAGCCACAACTATTTTTTCTTTACTCCCTTCAGGGACATGAAAAAAGACCCCCACCCCCTTTCCCAATTTGTTGAAGTACAGGATGGCTCTCTTGCCTTCTGTAAAGCTTATCTATCTAGAAGCTTTATTTATTTTTTTATTACTGTACACACAAAATGTGCAACTGGTCCTACAAGGTGTCATGGTTTAGCCCCAGAAGAAAATTTATCCCAGACAAAACCAGGACAAAGGACTTTTATGAATAATATAGTCAACAACAGTGCACTCACTGGCTATGATATAATCCCACTCTTCCTACAGAAACAAAATATAGCCATCAGCAGATTTCAATCTGATGCCTGTGTATACAAATCTGAACCCTCGTCTATTTTCCTAGCAACAGATTGAAGTGAGACACCAGAAGAAATAGAAGTCATTGCATTTCCAGTCTGTCAGGCCAGCAATTCACAAATAAAGAAGCATTTGTGCCAAGAACTAGAACAGATTAGAGATCTGTTTCTTTTGTCTTCAGTGTACTTGAAAAATGGAGCCCATTATAGAAATCTGTGTGTGAATTAGCCTTCTTGATTTGTTTTATTTTGCTTTTTTTCTTGTAATAAATCAATTTTTTAAAAAAAGTTCATAAATGCAAGTACAGAATGTACAGTAAATATGATACTGAAATATGTCAAATGCATACAATATTTTTTAAAAATTAACATTTTACTAACAATAGAAGTAATTTTTATGCAAAATGACTACAAATCAGATCTTATACTTGCACATACCTTACTTAAGTATGGCTGAGGGTAACCAAATGAGATCAAAAAAGAGGAAGGTAAGATAAGACCATTTTCCATTAAGTTCAATTGTGGTTCTCGTTCTGCCATGCAGTAACAGATCCAGTAACCTGAAGTCAGTAAAGTGAAGTCTCATATTTTCTTAGTGTAATTTGCTACATTTTAAAAAGTGCATGAGTACATCCATATCAGTGGTAGATGAGAAACATAGATAAATTTTTGATGGGGATTTTTATTCAATTATTAATGATAACTCCTTCAGAAGTAGAATTATATATAAAATTACTCAAATAGAAAAAAACCCAAAAAACAAGAACATCAGGTCAACCAAAACATATTCAATGCAATATTGTCCACCTGTTCTTCCACAAATACAATCCTGCTTGTGTGCTGCAAAAGATAAATGACTAAACTTTTTATAGAAGTGCAGTATAAAGACCTTTTGCGGAGATATCTTTTCACATTTGAAGAAATAACATCTGATCATTGACCTTTAATACAATAACAACAAAATTTAACGGAGACAATTTACTAAATTTAACTCTGTTAACTTCTAGTTAATTTAAGCTCACTGTAAAATCTCATTTCTGCATGTGCAAGTTTTCATATTCCCCTTCCTAATACATATACTATTCAGACCTTGCTAGTTCATTCTTAATTCTCATAGTCTTTCAAAGTGATGTGACAGATCCAACAAAAACCATAGAAGACCCAAATGTTTTTGATGTAACAGAAATAAGTACCTTTTCCAAGGAAGCTATCAGGCCTAGCAAAATACCAATTTTTTTTAAAAAAGATCTTTAAAAGATCAAGCCTTTTTATAAGTCTTGTAATAATATTGGTTTGTCAACATGCAGTACTTTTTATGAAGTAATATTTAGGGAATATTTGCTTTGGTTAATTTCTCTAAACAATTACTGTAAACAGAAAATAATGACTCTATGTGTGCCTGCATTGCTTAATTTAGCAGTATTTAACTCATACACTGAGATGTACTGTTTGGACCTGTGAAGTTGCAGGGGAAAGAATGAGACTGTGGTACCTCTCCCAATGTGTTTTTTCTTTCAAGTTTTCATTTTTGAATAAACAATTTGGTCTAAACATCTGTCTTACTAGGTTACAAGCAAAACAAATATAATCAACATGGGATCACCTTTGTCATAAAATTAATGGCATTTCTGTCAGAAAATGCAAAATCAAAATCACTAAGTTAAACTAAAAAGTGAGATGTCAAGCCTTAGAATATGCAGCACAGGTATAGAGAAAATGACAAAGAATGAAAGAATTTGCAGTGAGAACTATTCCTCTTGTGTTTATCCAGACTCACCAGACTGATGACTGGAACCCTACTTAGATTGTGGTTTTTGTTGGCTCTGCTACAATGGATGGACAAATTGTCCCCTCATGATTTAGTCACATGCCACTTACTTAGCAAAACTAGGGAATAGAATAGACTTGAGGATACTTTTGTATAACATTTTTAGCAATGAAAAGAGGTTTCTTATACCATTGTTCTCTCCTTTTAAGTCTTGCATATAAAGTGAATAACCAAAAGTGGCAACAGATAAAGTCCAAACATTTGTGATGTTATTATTAAAGCTGTTAAAATTGAACTACAATTTCTTGCAAGTAGACAAATGGTAAGTGACTTGTTCTTTCTGTGTTTAAGGTTTTGAAAGATTTACTACTCCTTTTAAGAAAAACACCGAGGAAACCATACAATATCTGACTGAATGCAAGGAGAAGTACAGAAGGAGGAAAAAAGTGGAGGAAAATAGTTGGAGTGTGTAGGATAGGCTGTCAATGCTATTTTACTTGTGTGAAACATGATGATCATTATGGCACAAAGAGCATCAGTCAGCAGAAAAATAGTGTTGACGACATAGCTTGGCTGTTGTAGGACATTTATTATCTGATTCCAAAGACTACTGTGATAGACTCACTGGGATCTTAAAATTAATTATTCCTATCTCAGATAAAATTGAGAGAAAAAAAAGGGTCAGGAAATCATAAAAATATTGCACAGGAGCAATAAACAGTTATGAGGCTGATGTTCAACTTTAAATGGTACAATGAATTTTAAGTGAATTAATATATTTTATCATTCTTTCAGTGTTTCAGAATGTTTGTGAGTGACTTTTTACACTAATAATAACCAACATTATTTCATACATGTGTGTATAAACATACGTTTGTATATATAAACATACATATATATATATATATACATAAGAATAAAGTATGCTTTATGAAATCAGTCTGCTTACCATAGGTAGAAGTTAATAAACTGGACTGACATCTGTAACTGGAAGATATGGTCAAATCAAAGGTATAAATACAGTCCTTAAATTTTTATACAACTTCTAAAATTGTGGAATAATTCCACAGTATAGAAAATATTTTTCATATACCTTTGTGGATGCATCAGTCTTTTAACCCTTTAATATTTTATATTTTATTTTTATAACTGTATGAAAAATATCATTTTTACCTCACTGCTCTGATGGAAACAAAGCCAAATACAATATCATTCTACTTAATTTTATTTGGGTTCCCTATGGTCACTATTTATTCCTCTTTAACTGCTGTTGTTATTGTTCTTAAAGAAGATCCCAAACTTTTGTGAATTTAGATATCAGGCTTTAACACCTATCCCTAACCAGTTCATTGACTGAAGAAAGGATATGAATTCAAACTTGAAAATTCTATCTCCGTGTTATATTCACATGCCTGGGTATACTAGATTATGTATCTCCCTTTTGGTAGGCATTGCTTACAGAAAAATAACTTCAGATTTACTGATATGAAGTATGAATACATTCAAACACCAACACACAGACCCTCTAACATTGAATGTTTTCTACAAGAATCTATAATGTTTCTTACATTATAGATTTAGTAGGTTTAGTATCCAAAAGAGAAGAAAAATCACACAAATGCCATAAATGTAATGGACTAAAAGCTCTTGATTTCCCTCAAGGAATCTCAAGTATGATATCTGTTGCAGATCATCACACTTCAGTCATGATGTTCATCTTAAAAAAAGATATATAACATGTGAAGATCATAATCTTATAATGGAAAGAGCATTATGTCCTCTGGCACATGTGAATCTGACTAAAATCAAAGTCACAGACAACCTGGACAGTGGGATCACTTGTGATGAATGTCACTAAAATTGTTAACTACTTTTACTTTTCACCCTTGCAGGAATACCATAATTAGCACTTCCTCACAGTAAGAACTCCCTTAAACAAACAAACAAACAAACAGACAAACAAACCCAAAACAACAAACAAACAAAAAACCCAACCAAAAAAACCCAACTGGAACCTACTTTCATTTACAGTTAAATAAGAATGGTACTGAGAAAAAAAAGGAAAACATTGGAAGGTCCAATTGACAGAATTTCACCCCTCCTTGTCTTTTTGCCATGATGCCACCAAATCTATGTGCAGGCAAGGACTGCTGTGGAGTTTCCAACACTTTTTGGGAAAGCATCTATCTGTATTTGAGACCATCTAGGAGTATATACCCATTTTTTAAGTGATAATTTTGTGAAAGCCTGTATTGTAATGAAGATATGAAAGCAGGGTGTGTAATTATTATTTGTCTACTTTTCACTTGAAACCTTGAATACTGGACAAATTACCTAAAGCAGCAAGCCCAGTGGTAGCCACAGAGGCCTCAGAAGCAGAAACAGGTTGCTGTTTACCAGGAATGTCAACACTATCAAAACTAAACTGCTACCAAGCCACAGAGTTTAAAGTTAATTTTGGTGCATCTGCGGGACCCATACCGCAGTATATCATACAAATAACCATGAGCTACTGTGGTTATTTCTACTAATGCTGTACTGGTGCTATTAATAGCTTGCTTGACTCAGGTTTTTTACAAAAGTAGAAAGAGAAGTAGACGAAACGACAACTATGATCAGAGCTTGAATAAACAGAACATTTGCTTCACTGACAACTTTGCCCAAATTTTGAATAAAGGCCTAACTTATTATAGAAATAAACCAAACTGGGTTGTGATTTTAATTTTATGGCATTTTTCTTATTTGTTATGCATTTTTTTCTCTTTCCTTTGTTTAGAATGCAAAATCCTGAAATGCCAGGATATAAACTGAGTATGGATATATATACCTGTGGCATGTATGTGAAAGAAAAAAAAAGTTTCTATCGCTAATATTCCTAAGCTTCCCTTTGCATAATTTCAGTTACATAAAAGGGAGATTTTGTTTACTAAGTTTGCTTTGACATTTGAGTTCAGTTATTGCCATGGAAGAAGACAAGCCGATTAGGTCATTTGCATCATCTAAATGGAATTTTGAGTAATGTCATCGTTCAGTGGGTCATTGAGAACAAAAAAATGATTGTATCCCATCAAACCAGGCTTTATAATCAAGTAAATAATACTTGGAATGTATCATTAGTCTGTGCAGATAAAAGGTCTGATTGGCTGATACTCAGATAAGGAATATGGACTTGAAATTTGAAAAGGATACATGGGAAAGAAAAAAAGGGAAACATGAAGAAGAATGAGAAGAAAAACACCTCTCAAGTGAACCCACATGTACAGCCAAATATTCACACTAGACTGATTTGAGGTGACTTTTAAATATTGTGTGATCCTTCTAATAAGAAAGTTATTTTCATCAATAAATTCATTTAATCTATTGACATTCTGGGTTTAATCTGATGGAGATGGTTCACTGGGTACCTTTGACATATATTTGAAAATTTAAAAACCCCACACACAAACACAAAAAAGCCAAACCAAACCAAAATAAATCCAAACCTCCCAAGCTGTCTGGATTTTGCACAAACTCTGAGCTGTTTTCTCCTTTTCTAATTGAATTAATTTCATAACTCTTACAGCTATGAATATTCCACATATTAAATATTTCACTGAGTAAATAAGACTCTTCAAAAGATGTCAACTATGTTTCTATAGAGTATTATGCATTTTCAGATGTAGAAATGTTCAAGACATCCATATTTCAAGAGGAGCTGTAGGGCTCACGATCTAAACTAGCGTTAGACAAACTAGTACAGAAATGTTCAACTTTGGCTGCCTGAAACACTTGACATTCAGTCAGCCCCAAATGGCTCAAGTTAGTCCAAACTGTAAAATGCACTTTCATTTAAAATGTATACCAGGACTAGAGATGTGTTGAATCACTTGCGTATTAAGTTAGCCTTTGTCAGCAGAACATTGCAGGGATTTAAACGTGTGTTAACAAATTACCTTCATTCTGAACACCAACTTGACCTGAATCTCCTGAGTTATAAAATTCATCATGATCAAAAAAAAGAACGCAGGAGAGTGACAGCCTAGGCTAGACTCTCTTGGAATTGTAATGTCCTCACTTTCAGTACAACTGGCAAGAGTTTTAAGAAACTGGAGAATGCCTTTTATTGAATAGAATATGAAGTAATCCTGAGGATAATACTGTATTTAACCTCTGTACTAGAAAGAACATATATTCACACATCTCTCTATATCTCGCCTTAGGCCAAAGAAGAGAGGGTGTTCAATCCTGTAAGGTACTGAGTACTCTGGCTGTGATCCAGCAAAGCACTCCACTATGAGTTTAAATTTAAGTACATGGAATCACACCACTAACTTCAATGGGATTATACTTAAAGACAAACTAACCTTAAATGCTTTGCTGGATCACAGCCACAGTTCTCAGCAGCGGGTGAATGCAAATCCAACCTCAGAGGAGCATTTTCCTCTCTGTTTCCAGAGACAGCTCACAAAATACATGCAAAGTTCCTTTCGGGAAAGAGAGTTCACATGACAGCTAGACTGAATAGGTTCAGAAGGGAGGGATGATTTTATATATCTTGGGGTGTGTGTATTCAGACAAGAAAATAAACAAACAAACAAACAAACAAACAGCATTCCCAGGTTCAGATACTCATTTATTCATTTAATATAATGAACAAATCTGGATAAGGATATAGATAAAGCAGAAAAATAACCAAGTGAAAGCATAGAGGCAGAGGCAAACAGTGTTCCCTATTTTCCTTTGCCAAATTTCTCTTGATTTTAGCTGTGGCCTTTGTTACTTCTGTAATTGAAAAGAACAAGAAGTCTCTAAGTTTAAGAGTGTATGAATGCCCTCACAGAATGCATGTCAATTTAAAATAGACAATGCAGTCTATACAATTAGACATTCTTACGGGCCTGCTGCTGTTCCAGCTGAAAACAGGAAAGTGAGCTTAGGAAAACAAGTATATTTCAAGAAGCAAAAGCAAGGTTGTGCTTTTCAGCATTCTATATTAGGATTACTAACTTTGTCACTTGGTATGCAAATTTTAAACTCTCCTTGGCTCCCACCAGTGTAGCAACAACCTGGTTGGAGCACTGGAGCCTGCTAAAGGAAAACAGAGAGACCATGTTTCTTTTTCGAAATGTGGAGGAAATGAGAAGAGAAAGAACAAATCATATGTAGGCTTCTATCACTCACTTCATGTTGTTGGGCAGCAAGAAATGTTTCACAGCCATTTTTCTTTTCTAATTAGGTTTAGAACAGGTGTCCACCTCATTGGGGAAACCTACAAGCTTTTCTTCAAACAGTAGCTGTCACAACTACACACAGATAGTGAAAAAGGGGTATGCAACACTGTTATACCAGGGTGAAGATAATAACTTGAACAAACATGTAATAGTTGATACCTCTTGGACATTTTGACTGCCAAAATGAAAAAGAAGTCACATTAAGCTTCCTGTAAAAAAGAACAATAGAAAATGTCCCCTAAATAGCACACAAAAACCTAGGACTGCCTCAGCAAACTTGGCCACATGTGGCTTTCTCGAAGGCTTGAATCTTATTTAAAAATAATACTCAATACACACAATAGGGCGCCATATTTCAAGGGAAATAATTAAAGAAAGCATCACACTTTCTAGCTAACAGCTCTCATTGAAGCAATGGGCAGCTCTGGCAAAAGTCTGCCACAGTGCACCCTGCAGTACAATCAAATCAAACTGATAAAGAATTCTATCAGAGGTTAGTGAACATGAGACACTTTTGAAATACAAAGTGCCCAAGCAGCTCAGCATGTGTACTTTTCCCCCCCCCCCCCCCCAGGTTTATCTTATTCCCACAATTCAACTTCTCACCTTTTCATCATATCCATCAATCTCTTCCTTGTTGAGAAACAATTGTATCCTAGGAATCTCTTGAACTCATTTATACTCTTTATTCGCATTTCCTTGAACCTTGTTCTATGGCTTTATTATCTTTTATATGAGCCATGCTCCAATTTTCTATTTACTCCTAGATCCTTAATGCTATAGAACATTCTTCAGATTCAAAATCTGTCACCAACATGTATCAGTTCCTTTAATAAACTGGAAATCTCTATTTTGATTCACCTCTTGAAATTTGTAGAATGTTCTGTAGTCATGCAAGTATATTTTATGTTTTCATCAAATATTCATAGCAATATTTTAAAGCAGGTATGTGTTTTCTCAACTATACTCTTGTAGATTTGCCTTTCTAACTGCATAATAAACTCAGGCAAAACCATAAACAGTCAACTGGCTGATACCTGGTTCCCATTGTACACATCCTTCAACTTGTGAAGCAAATAGAAAAAAGGCTACTAGTTGTATGCAATATAGGAACTCATTAACTAGTCTTTTGAAATGCATTTCTGGAATAAACCATGGTCTAAATATACTAAAAAATAAAATAAAAAAAAAAAACCCAAATTGTTTTTAAGGAAAATTTCACTTGGTTCCAATATGAGGAATATTTTATCTATAATTCTTTGATCCCTGTCTAACTCAGATCAAGAGAGAGATACACTACAATTTTCAAAGTACAGTATCTCTTCCATAACCTGTGTAAAATGACTGCAGTAATAGTAACAGCTCATTTCCTTGGAGGAAAGTTTCCAGTTTCTATCAGGAAACCCATCATCACAACATTGTTTGGGAACTTCAAAAAGAATGAGAATTAAATAGTAGAAGATTTTTCTATTTTATTGGTATATTTAAATGTTTGCTATGGGCTTCTATCTGTGTCAGTCTTACTTTGTTAGGGATCTGTTACTATGAAAGCAAGGGGTTGACAAACCCATTTGACTTGCCATAACACAAAATTACTTGCTTCTCTCTGTTGTTTTATGTTTTGGTTGGTTGGTATGGTTTGGTTTTGGTTTGTTCTTTTTTTTTTTTTCCCCTCAGATTTATGGCACAGACAGTGATTGAGATGGCTCAAGATTGGGCAGCGCTGTACAGGGAGAAATGTGGAAGCAGCAGATTTAGGAGAGTAGGATATTGCTGTGTGTCTTTTGAAGGTAGCAAGCTATTAAGTCATCTCAAGTTTCCTGTATAACTGCACCACTAGGATATAATAGCCTGGGAAGGATAACAAGGAAGTTTGATGTGACAGTGAGACATACAGGCGTTAAATTCTAAATTTATACATCTACCTTAAGTGTCTGAAAATGGAGCTTTGCCTCTAAATATGCTAACAGATTTCTCAGAAGATGATTCAAGAGTCAGCAAAGACCTAAAGAGTTTGCTAACTTCTGCATAAGATGCCCAAACTTAAATGGGGTTAATATGAATATTAATTCTATCACAGCCCTGGAGGCCCAGTGCAGAAACAGTGTTCTTGAAGTTTCTCACAGAGCCCATGGTTTGTAGTCTATAAGAAAACTGAAGGAATTATTTTTGACCTTGCTGAACAGACACTACAGAGGTAGGAGTCTCTAACAGAGAATACTATGCCAACAACCAATATGCTTTTGTGGAAAGATGAATTCTTTTGCTGGAAACGAAATGTAATGCAGTTGGATGGCTATCTGTACTCTGTGATAGTATAGGATTTTAATGGATTTTTGCTGACACAAAACTGGAATAAAGTAATACAAATCAGTCCTGCACTGAAAATAAGGGTCAACTTATACTAACACAATTTCTCATATAATTCTCTACCCTCTCATAATGGTTTAGAAAAATCATTAGCTTTTCTGAAAGCAAGTTCAACATGCTGGCTGTGTTGATACATAGATCTTTTCCCTGATAGATTAAAACTAATTCTAAACCTATTACTTTATACGGATTTGTTTTCCTCCTTGTTAGATGCATCACATTGTTCTAGACTGCAATGACCTGGCATGTCTCTTCATTTATTCTTTCTTGTTTCCCCTGTAGCCAAAAGAGATCTGCTCTATTCTCTTCAGCTTTGTTGTTGCAGTTGCTGGGTAGAGCTACTCAAGTTGCCTCTCAGCAAGGCCCTTTGAATTTTGTTTTGTGCACACTTAGGTTTCCTTTGCTACAGGTTTCCCACAGTGGATTAGCTGTCAGAGCACAGTCTTAGCACTCTTTTTTTTTAACAGTCTTTACAGTCTTACCACCTCTTACACTTTCTAAGGCCAAGTAGCACTGCTATCATAAATGTTACATCTTGCAATTTTATCTACAAAGGTAAATCATTCTGGTATATATTTTGATACTGTGCAATCTGAGGGTACAGTTGCATTAGCTCCAATTTGGAAATAGACTGGCCTTCAGACTACCTTTTAAGAAGTAAATAGCTGTATTTCTTTGTAAGTAAAAGCTCAGATATTTATGGTTTGAGGGTACACAGTAGTTGATCTCTAACGTGATCTAAAGCCTACTGAATCAATGAAAAGGCTTCCACTGGCAGCAGCTAGCTTTGTATCAGGTCCCTTGTGCTAATGACAGATGCCTTGTCCTGTGACTCTCAGCAAAGAAAAGGAAAGAGCATCTTACTAAACAGCCGATAGAAGACGTATCTCTACACTTCAGCAGATGTAGACTTATTTATAAAAGGAAGAGTAAAATTACAGACCTTTACAATTAATTTATCACTGTTTGCAGCTTCCAGTCCATGGCAAAAGAAATAACAATAAATATTTAGCAAAAGAAAGTGAATCTGCATTTAGAACCTTTTAATAAATGTTTAAAAGAAAATCAGCATAGATCACTTGGCTCTGACTAACACTTTTTTATCTTCCATCTGTCTGCCTTTGATGGATGTTGTTCATGCTCTTTAGTTTACAGTAACAAGCAGGTTTTTAATTTCTCTATCTTACTTTTCTCTAGTGCCAGCCTGTGATGGATGATGTGACAAAAAGATTCATCGTTAAATTCTAAATCCTGAATACAAAATAAATTAGTAATATAAGAAGCAAATTTGCATTCTCCTTTGACAGCATTACAACTGCATCAGCTGCTCTCCCATTTTTCCATTTTACTTGTTTAATCTTGATAGTAATACTAACTCAGCATAGGGATATCTTGCGTTTTTAAAGTATGTGAGTTTACAGTTTGGAGTTTGTATTGAAGCAGCAGCAGCTGAATGATCTCAGAATCAAGAACTGGATCTCAAACTGATGTTCCACTCTCTGAACAGCATTTTTCAAACATTGTGATACTGATTTGCCAGGTACCATGTTGCTCCTAAAGACTAACCATACCATATGGATCTTGTACATCCAATCATTTTTCTTTGACTGTCCTGAAGGCAGAAGGGCAACATTCACCTTAACAATTACTTTTCTCAAGTTTAGGGGTGTCTGGGTTCCTAAGACATCTGCTGCAGTTAAATGATTGCTTGGAATCCTTCTGGGGTCCTTCATGTAGAGAAAAGTCAAGGTCCCCTCACTGCTAAAGCAAAGAGCAAAAAAAGTGATAGGGAAGCTGAGTACAATTTTAATCTTTTCTCCTACTGTAAAGGTATTTTCTCTTGCATACAATTTTACCTTTAGAAAGGAACTTCATAGTTACTCTTGCATGATACCTGTTAGGTGTATGTACGTGCGTGCACACACACGGAGGCTGTGAGGTTTTCTTGAAGGAAGAAACAATCATAGTATCATAGAATCTCCTGAGTTGGAAGGGACCCAGAAGGATCATTAAGTCTAACTCCTGGCTCCACACAGGACCAGCCAAGTTAGAGCATGTGACTGAGTGCATTGTTCAGATGCTTCTTGAACTCAGTCAGGCTTGGTGCTGTGACCACTTCCTTGAGGAGACTGTCCCAGTACCCAACCACGCTCTCAGTAAAGAACCTCTTCCTAACATCCAACTTAAACTTCCCGTCTTATCTTCATCGATCATCGGCCACTAAAGAGAGGAGATTTGCTCCCCCTCCTCAGGAAGCCATAGAACATGATGAAGTCTACCCTCAGTCTCATCTTCTCCAGGCTGAACAAAACAAGGGACTTCAGGCTCTATTCAGAAACTTAAAAATGAATAATTACGGAAAGCAGACAGGTCTAAAATAAATTTATACAACAAAAAAAAAGTAACTAGCTAAAAAATCAATAGTAAGAAGAAACCTGGATGAATCTGAAATATTCCTTCTTACATATACCATATTTTCCATAATGATATCTCAGCATTGCAGTTATTCACCCTTGCTGAAAAGCTATTTTAAGGTCAATCTCAGTAGCAGCTCTGATTCTTTCCAAATAAAGGCTTATTTTTTTGGTGTGAAGGGCCTTTTCAGCAGTACCTTCTACAGCTCACTTCAAAGTTAATACTGACCAGTTTAAAAAGAGGTGACAAGGTATCCTTTTTCTGTAATCAATTTCCAGCCACTGGATTAGACTTTTTGGCCACTTAATCTAACCTTTTGAATTTTAAAGGTGGCAGATTTTCTCCTGTAATTCTTACATCTATAGTGAGGCTTTATTTTGTTGCTTAGTATTGTAGTATGCAAGCATATGTAATATCTTGTGGAGTTATTTTTTTCAGAAAGGTTTTTAGTCTTAATTTAAAGACCTGCGGAGACTGAATCCAACAGCACTTTGATTATGGAATTTCAGTATTTGATTATTATTAATATAAAAAACAGATTCTGATTTCTAGCATAGTTTCCTCTTCTGGCTAGTGAAATTTATGATAAGTAGGAAAATACTGAAATTCCCTTAAAGAAAAAAAAAAAAAAATCTAGCTGCATAATTTGTACTTTGAACGTGATGAGGAGTGCCAGGAGGGCATATTTTAAACATTGAATTCTCTGCAACCCGTACATCTAAGAGCATGAAACACCCAGTAATCAAATCTTCAGCTCACCCACTACTCCTTCAGAAAATGTAATAAAATCAATACACTAGTAGTTTATGAAGTCAGATACAGGCTCTGAAGCTCTTTTCATTTTCTTTTTACCTGTTGTAGCACTGAATGTTCCAGCAAATCTGGAAGCTCCTGTTGGCAAAGTGAAGCTGAAACAAATCTTTCTTGGGCCAGAAACAAAGAGATCTTCATGCCTGTGTTCTCACCAGGCAGTGGTGAAACCCTTGGGAGTCAGTATGCCCTCAAAGAGATTATTACAGTATCTGTCTCAGCAGGAATATAACTTTTGTGGGGCTAGAATTTGAGCGGTGAAAATTTGCAAGACACAGAATGGCAAAAACACATTACTGTGGAAATAAGACAAAATGGGTAAAATATACAAACACAGAGAAAGCTTTGGAAAGGAAAGGAAAATATTGATTTCAAGAATTTGGGAGTTTATGGTCTTGTGGCAGAGAGGAAGTAGAATGCTACTCTGGTTTAATTATAGCACCAGGAATGAGAAGAGGAAGGACACAAGTACAGAAGGTATTTGATTTTACGGCACCCTTGAATGCAGAATATCCCTAAGAAAGGTATGTGCCCAGAACACTTCAGAGCAGTAAGGCCACTAAGACTGGAAAGGGTGTTTTGGTTTTTATTGGTTTTGCCTGACAATTCTCATGTAGTCTGATAGCAATCTCCTTTCAAGTAGGAGCAAAGTGCCCGTATGTGTAATACATGCACCTGTCACAAATTCTTGAAGTCATTTTATGTAAAGCTAAAGAAATTTCATGTTCAGTCAGAGCTGCTGGAGAAGCCTGAGGCAGCAAACCTTATTTACAGGAGGATGTAGTCAATCTGGACACTTTGATGCCAAAAGATTATCAGAGTCACTGTGGGAAGGTCATATCTTATGTACCTCAGGAAAGGACAGAAAATATCCATATATAGTACCAGAAAACTCCTGAATTATGATAGTCAAAGTCTGTAAAAAGTCTTATAGCAGTCCAGCAGTGTTCAAGCAAGAATGGTCAATTAATTCTATGGCATATTTTGTTTTCCTTCCTGTGGCAAGGTTATCACACTCACATCTGAGAATTTAGGCTAATTTGAGCAAAATTTTCAGATAAAAATCATTCAAATAAAATTTATGTTCTGCTTGAAAGTATAATTAAAACATATTCTTTATTTTTTCGCTGTATGTATCATACAGGTGTAAAAAAGGAACACATAGATGTATCTCTCCTTTTTCACTTTCCTTGGAATCTAATCTTTTTTCCTCTGAGACACACGACAGCCATGATTCTACAACTTTAAGGAGTGTTCCTCAGTCCATAAAGCAAATTAGCAAAGGTTTTCTTCTTCTACTCTATATTCTCTTCCCTGATAGTGTTTAATATGAATGAGGAAACTGGGACATCATATCCGAAAGAACATTCAGATGTTCTAATTTCAGTGGAAAATAAGAATTGTTCCAAGTAATATTCGAGAAAAGCACAACCTCTTTGTTTCACAGTAATTCCAAAGGCTTAGCATGAACTATATATAGCAGCAGTTACTGAAAGTGCTGTGGAGTGTATTACAAATGTGTTTGAATGACTGTACCAGTGCAATATGAATATGCAAAAACCCTACTGGATTATTAAAACCAGAGGAAAACCTGTGGGATGCAAACCAAGTTGCAATCATTCATTCACCCATCCATTTCTGCCCCTTGAAGCTAAGATCTTCTCATTGAGGTGAAGCTAAATAAGTACTAGAAATAGCGAAGAGAGAAAAAATCAGCAGCATGATAAAAGGAGAAAGTGCAAAGGAAAAGCTAAAGAAGTTTACTTTTTCCTGCGTTTAACTGAAAGATAAGGGAAAAGAGAACAGCAAATACATAAAACTCTTCAACTGAGCCTTACAGGTAACTTCTAAAAATCTGAGGAGATAAAACATACCCTCCTGTTAAGACTGATCTCAAATCTGTGTTAGGAATATATGTAAGATATCATATCATGACAGTTGCAGCCTTTCTTTGTCACTAAACCAGGTAGGAAACAATTTAGTTGTCACATGCAGGGCCAGAGTTCATTGCTAACTATTCCTTATTTTTATAGATTTAGCCAAAGAAATTTCATCAGTAAGAAAATGCTGTCTAGGAGATATTATAAATATGATATCCTTGTCTCTAAAAACAGAACTATTTTGGGAAGCTAAAGTTGCCCCTCAAAGGGGAATTTTCCAAGATTGTCCAGGTTCATTGGAATAGGCATGTTTAAAAAAAAAAACCCCAATACCCAATAACACAAAACCCTAAAATAACTCAAAGCAAAAAAACCCACCCCCCAAATCAACACAAAGCTTAGAAGAAAAGATATATGAGTTTCCCATTGGATCTGATAGCCAATCTTGAAAAAGTTTGCATTGCCCTCTTTTTAAGTACTTGAAATTTTCACTTTACCATTAGCTGTGTAAAACATACAGTGTGCCCTCCTTCTCCACTCTTGACATGCAAAATTGAAAGAGGCAAATGAATTTGCGAAGGATTGTGAGGGAAGAAGATTCTCCTTTTTCCTTGAGAAGTCTGAACCCACTACACATAGTGAGTATCCAGCTGAATCACAGTAATATCTGTAAGGAGTTTCCCTCCAAGCCATGACTCCAGCCAGGCGGTGCACAGCTCCTGGAGTTAGGGAGTAGTGAAGGAAAGGTTGTGTGGCACAAGAAAGAGACATTTTCTATCAGGCATTGCATTTTAATACCAAATACCTGTGTCCTCAGCTAATGCTTTAACAGCTGGGAAATGCCACTTTTCATCTTTTCTTGGAGTGAGGAAAGTAAGTTTCTTTCTGTAACAGCCCCCTGTCAGGCCTGAGAAGGGTGAGCTGTGTGATTCGGCACTGCATCCATGTTTGTGCTCTGTCTGGTGAGAACTAAAATTTTAGGGGTGTTCTTCATGGCACCCAAGACCTTCGCTACATTCACCTGAAATTCAAAGGCTAAACGTTGCTTAAAAGTAGTATGTCCTTGCACACAGAAAATTTCTTTGCCTATCATTACGAAGCTCCTGTATTTTTAACCCATTTGGCAAATGCATGGCATGTTGACTATGTCAGGTCTCAGAAATCCCATTTTTCATATTGAGGTTTTAGCTAAGTACTTAAAGACATTGAAAATCTGGCAGTTCCAGGCAAGAGAGAGCTCTATATAACTAGCAAATTTAGTCAAGAAGGTTTGTGTTCTGGATGTCAATGAAGGGCACAAGGGGGAAAGGACGGAGTGGAACAGCGAGCTCGCATGAATGACTTCAAGCCTCTGGGTGAGCTCAGGGCAGACCCTGTGCCTATGAAATCATTTTCTATTGTTAGCCTGCACAAAATGTCTGGCTGTAAGCCCACAGCGAAACTAGGCTGTTTTTGTGCCAGACCACTGTTGCGAGGACAGTGTATGACTGCTGCTCTGCACATACAGAACAAAGAATTACAGATTATTTTTGTTTCCCTTCTCTGTGAAAGTCAGCTTAATAACCATGACTGAAATTTTCTACAACAAATCAGTAGAAAAACCTCGTGATGAGGCAGGCGTGTTTCTCATGCCCTAGAGAAGGGAAACCTTCACTGTCTGTGACCTAAGGGTGAGAGGAGAGTTATTCCTACCCTTAGAAAGGTTACCTGCCCCTGAACATCTGAACTGAGATTTTTCTGCTGTGGCTTTCTACAGACCTTTAATTTTACCTGCACAATAATCCTGGCTATCTGCCCTAGTGAAAAAGAAAAATGTTTCTGTATGTGAAGGCCCATAGCTTTAGTTTTCCCTGAGAGAACAGATGTGCCCTGAGTATATAGTAGGATTTAAAAAAAAAAAAAAAAAGGAAAAAAAAGGTTCATTCCAAATAAATTTATTTTAATAAATTAAATAAATTACTTTCAATATTATTAGAATATGAGTGTGATTCATGTGTTGAACTGTATTTCTGCTTTACTGGTTGTAATAACTACTCAGGTTGGTAATCTTACTTCTGAATATTGATGTACTGGCTGTTTTCATTCAGGTTTGGGATACACTTTCTCCTCACTGTCTTTCGATCTGAAGGTGCAAAACTGTAAAAATAGAATAGAAAGTACCTTTCACAGACCACTTGATTCATCTTTGGAAAAATAGTGTGATATCGATCATGTCAGGATCTTTTCCTCTGCTCTAACCAGGCCAGTTTAACATTAATTACAGAACATTTAAAGGCATCTCTTTAAAGGGGAGCAACTGGGAGGAAGGCTAGGTGAAAAATCTTACTAGTCATGAATTAATTTTGACATGAATTTTGAACAGTGAAGTGTGTTACAATGTTGAATATGATTCACATTCTGTCAGCATGTTCAGGAAGTGGTAGGTTTCTTTGTGGCAAAAATAAAACAAACGTCAGTTTGAATGTGAAATAAATACACAAACCAAATATCCCAAACCACCTTTTCTCTAAGAAAGTTGTCACTGTCAAAAGTCATGAATTTATTTACCACAAACGGGACCCTAGATATATTTTCTCTTCTCCTCAGGGCTCACTGTCATTAATTATTTGCAGGAATCTGTATATTCCAATGAAACAATAAAGATGAGGAATATTGACTCTGAAATAAATAGTTCCATTAAATAAATGCCTCTAGGTAAAAATATGCTCTGCAAAATGCAAATCTCTTAAAGTCATATGTACACCTGTGCTGACACTGATCCTAAACTGAGGTTGCATGAGTAATTCCTACGAGGTAAGATATATGTTAGTAAATGAACATAGTATACCCACTATATTAAGATGTATTTTCTTAGATTGAGCTGACCATTAGAGAACATAGCACTGACTTTCAGGTGTCATTTGAAGTTAAGACTTTTCGCTATTATATACAACTTATTTTACAACCTGTACTAAATCATATGTAAACTACTCAACTTGGTAACTGTATTCACAGACTTTTGTTGATAATTCATGTGGTTCATATTAACACCACATGTTGGCAAAGGCTAAATGCAGATCTCTCTCTCTCTATATATATATATATATATATATACACATATATATATATATGCTTGCAAATTACTCTTGGTAGTGTGACCCTTTGCATGGAATGAATAAATAAACAGATTATACTTGGGGAAACTCAGTTTTCTGCTCTGTATTTGAGAGCGTATGCTCAGCTTGGCTTATTCAGAAATAAATATTAGGTTATACTTAATGGTGAAACTCTTAGTTTTCTTTACCGCTATTACTCTTGTGAGAAAAGAAATGATGCAATCTCTGTTAACTAGGTCTCACATATCAGCACTTGCAGTTTTGTGGATTAAAAGAAACCCCAAAACCAAAGAAGAAATGGGTGGGTATTCAGGAAAATTCAAGCAAAATGTGTTTGTTTTCATCTTTGTAGAGATTGTGCCCCACTCCACAAAAAATAAAACAAAAAAGTAGTTACAGTTATTCAAGTTGCAGTTGATACAAGAAATCTCCCCATAAGGAGGTCTTAATCTTAAAGGGGTGTTTGAAGTCTTCTGGAAAACCAGTAAAGAAGGATTTTTTTCTACCAATCTAGATAAAAGGGAAGAATTTATCAGTTTCACAACAGCTTTTTAAAATGCTGTTGATCTGTTTGATGAGTGATGTCCTCCAGTATCAAGGGTTGTGTTGAGAAAACAGCATCATGTCTGCTTGCAAATGATGTAATGAAAAAGCACTGGCAGATAAGAGATAATACATAGCAGGGTGTAACCTTTGACCCATGCTCCTATGAACTAAGTCAGTAATACCTGCAATTTTCGTGACATTGCAATTCTGGAAAATTAAAAATTGCACTTGAGCATATAACAGAAAGAAAAAAAAATCCCACCAAAAACAAAGCCAAGAGAAGTTGCTATTATTGGTAGAGTTAGGACAGGTAGTCCATGATTAGTGATGGATTAATTTTACAGTGTGACTGGAACTCAAATTTTAGGTCCTTTGATCCTATTCAATCTGTTTTGAGTACACTTCTTCCATATGAACCCATCTCTGTTTAAATGGTACCTGCAGTTCTTAAAAAAATCTGTTTCCAATCACTTATTTTTAATGTTATAAATCTGTTCAGGAGCCCTCTATAAGTGTATAGAAGTCAGTCAAATTATCTGCAGTTTTGGAGAAACTGCAATGGATCTGAAGTCCATGTAACTCAGCACTGCAAGTGAAAGTCATCATCTGCCAGCCATCAGCACAATAGCAAGGTGTCAGAGATGTGTCAGAATAGGCTTTCAGGACGAAGGTGAGATTTATGTTTGAAGGGGATATTTTTACAAATGCTGAGTTAACAGAGAGAAGTATAATGCCTGTGATATTAAGAAGATGATATTTCCTATTAATAGAGCGGGAGCCTTGGTATTGCACATGCAATTCTGCTCAACCTCATCAAGACCCATTTTTTTCTGCTTGAATAGAAGATCACAGCAAGGTATATTTTGTAAAGAAACCTTATACAATCAAAATGAAAATTGAATTCTTACAGAGGAATGATTTTAACAATAGAAGCTGTAAAAGTCCCCTGAAAGTGAGATTCAGTCCAATTTGACACAATAAATTGTTTTAGCGTTGAACAGAGTCCCACTAACAAGTATAAATTACATGTGTAAGACCTGGGTTTGCCTGCAGCTAATGTACCTAGAAGATGTATTAACTGTGCAGCTCTCCCGTCTGCAGGCACTAGAGAGAATTCGATTCTATTTAAGTATAGGAGGAAATGGAGAAGAGTCTGTATGCTAAAGCTTAAAAATGGCCAAAAGTTCAAATATGTTTAATATCAGTAACTGACTTAATGTTCCAAATAGTCTAAGGAGGCTATACCCTTATCTAGAAGTAAAATATGTGTTATTATTTACTGAAATACAGAATAAAAGACAATTACATTAGCCACAGACATTAAAATGCCAGACAGGGGAAGAGGAGGCGTGGTATGTATTCTGCAGCGTGCCTCCCTGGAACTGTTAGTGCTTCATGCTATAACAGGCTGAAAATGAAGTGCAAACTCATCAGCGTAATTATTTCTTCTCTTCCTTTTCGTGGAGGCTGTGCTGAAGGATGGACATCTTTAACTTAATCACTGATTACATTTGTTGCCGTACGAATCTGTAAAACAAGTGTAGCAAATCTATTGCTACGCTGAGTCGTCGGGAGCCCCGGTTCCTCTTCTCAAATCTGTAGCTCCGCTGTAGGAAAAACAGAAAAACCCACTTTCGCCTGCTGGTGGTTTGAATTGCTGTGATTTGTTCTGGTAACGGCGCCAGATGTCACAGCATAAAAGGAAGCCCAACCCGGCAAAAAAGATTGCCATTCTGACCTTCTATTGAATTCTAGAGCTCTTGCCCTTTTTTGTCTTCTGAACAAACCCAGCACTCACAAACATGCTGAATGGAGTGGAAAAAGCAGCTTGACTCTTGTGAAAGAAGTTACAAGCAGAGCTGAGATGGCCGCTTGCCACTTTGCCTGTCAGGGTGACATCTGCCACCGTTTGCTGAACTGCTTTTTTGGGGAGGGGTGTGTGTGGGGGGGGAGCAGATCTTCACGCCGGTAGGGCTAGCCCTCTACCCCTCTCTACCCCTGTCCCTGAACCTTTGTTACAGCTACTTTTTTTTTTCTTCTTTTTTTTTTCTGTTTTTGTTTGGTTTTCCCCAGAAAGGTTTTTATTTTTCCTTCAGTCTTTGGTGTCTATCTTTTAGAAGAAACAAAAGCTATATCTTCCAGGCCTTTTACTTCTACTGAAAGAGCCTGAAACCATTTCTTTTCTCATACAATAAGCATTTAGTTTATTATATTTACCACTCCATTTGTCTTGGTAAAATGGCTTTGCATCCGTAAAAAAACCCAGCAGAGCAAATAAAAATGAATGCAGCCAGATGCCTGCTTGCATTGATAACAGTCCACTTCCATGATAAAGCCAGTCAACTTCCATGTGATTCATGTGTCTTGGCCTTTAAACTGTATTTTTGGTTAACTGATCACTGCCACATTCAAGATAATCTGTGTCAAATTCTGTTTTCCCATTTACAGGATGATGTAAGAAAGCTTGGCAGTATTGATTTTGGATGCAAACAGGCAAGTATATGTGCATGTATATGGGTGTGTATTTGTGTATGTCTACACATTTCCCAGTTTCTATAACTCCTATTTATATAATCCTAAACATGTCCCTGCCACAAATCTGATTACAGAGCAGGATACAGTTGTAGCTCCCACAAGCAGAGAAAAGGTTATTAAAGAAAAGTAAGATTTTAAAACCTTTGTCTGCTTGGTGAGGGTGTAAATACCCTTGGCAACCCAGCGAAAGCATAGATTCTGATCTGTCCTCCTAACTAGCTCAGATGCACCTATTCAGCATCCTCCAGGGCAGAGACATGCAGCTTGGCAGAGGGCATAATCCCCAGTGCTATATGAGGGCCTGCCTGTATCCAGTGTGTGCAGGAAAAGATGGAATAGCCATTAGAGAGATGAGCAAGTGACAGTCAAAGATATAGTGTGCAAATCACCCATAAGAACCTTTTAGAGCCAGACTACAGCCCTTGCTCATGCTAATTCATATTTGGTCAATTAGAGAAACCCAACAAGCATGTACAGTGCTTTATGATTATATTCATCAGGCAGAGTTACATGGATAGGTATTTTGTTCAGTATAAAGCGTTCCAGTGGGAAGCTTCTTTTTATGCTGAAATTAAATATTCTATTTGTGCATTATGTTCAAGAGAGTGAAAAGCAAGACACACATTGGAGACTAAAGTTAAAGTTGACTGAAAATATGAAGGGGTTTAAAATCTTAACATCAGAACTTGTCTTAGACATTAAAATACATTTGAGATCTGATGTGTCTCATGAGATTTCCTGTAGGTAAACATGGAAGGTGAAAATTCTCTACCATAGAAGAACGGTGGAGTTTATTTTATGTCTTTTTATCTATCATTATATCTTTATAACTTTATATCTTCATATCTTTAGGTATATATTAATGTTTATATCTTTCTTCATAACTTTAATCTTTATATCACTGCACCTTTTTAACACATTTTATTATCCCTGTACCCATCATTAAGCTAGGTCACTCATTTTGGGGTTGCTTTTGATTCACACATAAGAAGCAATTAAATATTAAGATCTTGAGTTGTTCTTTGGTTCCTGTTCTGGTTTTAAAATGGAATGCCTATAAAAATTACGTGAATTATGGGGTTTCTAGTTTGGATCACAACCACAACTGATAAATTAGACAAGAAAGAAATCTGGTACAAAGCTAGTTATTCACTCATCTCCTTGACAATACTGGAGTTCAAAAAACACCAGTCTACTGAAATTCAGAATAAAGCAGTTTGGCTATTTCATTTTTTGTCTGATACCATCTTTAGTCAATTAGCAATGCAAGTTTCCTTTTCTTGGAAAAAGAGTAATGCTGAGCATTACTAAGTTATTTCTTTGTTTGACTTCCATGTAAGAGATATGTAAGTGCTGAATTAACTATTCTTTCATCAGAATCATTCTTAGTTTTATAATTCAGAAATCATGGTAGGCATATAGTTTTTGGCATGAGAACAAACCTCATGAAACAGCAGATACCTGCACACACATACACAAAAAAAAAAAAAAAAAAAAAGAAAAGAAAAATCAGCTAATATGACATTTGCTGGGCCAACAGTTCTTCTTCAAGAATGGAAATTTCTATCCAACTGTCTTCTTTTTTTCTCCCCTCCATTCTCTCTTATTTATCATTAATCCACCTCTTCTTTTTATTCTTTACAGCAATAACTGACACCCACCAGCAACAGCAAGTTGAGGTCACTAAGGCAAATGCCTGTGTCCTGCTAGAATTGGTCATTGATCTGTGAGTATGACACATATGACAGAGCAAGGTCACTCAACTTCTTTCCCTCCATTTTTCATTTCTGTGCAGGTAGTTACCACTTCAAGGTTCTTCCTCCCAGCCTGTCGTGTTGTTTCTTATTATACTACTGCATGAAAAATAGAGAGTACTCCAACCTTTGTAAGATATTATCTCCTAAGTACTGCTTTGCTAACAGTTCAGAAACACACTCGACACCACAAAATGTCACTGAGGCACACTATTTTAAAAATATGATTTTATCTAGAAACAAGTGCTACTATGGGGAAAAGAACTGCAAAGAAAGCAAGCCAACTCATTAGGAATAACCTATTAAATCTTAATGAAAATATGTGGTAGAGGAGTCATATATCTGCAGGGATGACATAAATAATAATCCAATGTGAAGTAAAAATGCACTCAAATTCCTATGATAGTAACTTTTGTTGATGTAAAGCACTGTAGGATATTCCGTAAGTGCCACTGGGCTATTTATCTTTGAGCAAAAAAAGCATTTGGGAGTTGTGCAAGGTCTTTTATTTAAAATGGATAAACCTGCATATTAAAAATAAGCCTCGTGCTCTTGGCATCAGTACTCCAGCCTCAAAGATTTAATGCAAAAATGCAGGTATTTCTGCGAATATGTGAAACAAGCTTACTGGCTTATACTTTTGTTTGGTTGACTTGACATAGTTATTTAATTCTGTGTAGGTATGAATGGCACATTCAACAAATTGTTCCTAAAAGTGTAATTTCTATATGACCAGGGTCTGAAACCTCAGAAATCCTGTTAAATTAATCCTAATCCTAATCCAGAAGTTAAATAATTTGTCTAAAAAATTATTGATTGTTCTATTACACTTATTTTCAGAAAACAATCATTGTTAAACAACTCTGAATGCAGCCAGAGTTTCAAATGAGGCCCAGTTGCTATAGTCACCAGTGCAAATCAAAATCACTGTCCTTAATAGTTTTGATGCCACAGTATCTGATGTTTATGAAACTTACAAAGGCAAAAGAACAGGAACAGAAAAAAATCCAACATATTCTGAGGCCACTGAAATAAGATTTTAAAAATTTCAAAGTCTAGAGGGAAGTTTAACAAAAAAGTGCTTCCTTCCACATTGCATGCAGTAGGTTTAAAAACTACTGAAGACTGAAAATGTCTTCATCCATGAAGTATAAAACAATCTCTAAATGATGGATATTAGGTAGGTAGAAGGAGTGACTAAAGATAATTATTACATTGTTGAAAACAGATTTTTGGAATAATTTTTTCTGGCAACCTTCTGATATTAAAAGTCATGGTGACCTCCTATCCCAGAGCCCTGGAATCATGGAAAATAAATCTGGGATGGGACATTACTAGATCATTTGTTTATTCAAAGGCAGAAGCAGCTGGACTCAAAACATTGCTGACTGGTATTTGAATAGTCTGGTCTGAAAGCCAAACATTATTACACAATTTCCATCCTGCATCTGGACTTCCACCACTCTCAAACTTTTTCTTGTTACTTCATATTGTAAACTCACATTATATTAATCACTCCTATCTCAATGTTTGTTGTGTTTTAATGAAGAAATAACACTCACACTGTTAGACGTTTTCCCCCTGGTATCTGTCCTCATTTTCTCTTGCTTAGAATACTGTAAATTATTTTTTTCCCTGCCTATGATGATCACAGTGAACACATTACCCTATTGCTTAACATTTTTCTTTTCCTTTCTCCTACGTTCTTGGCATATCCAAATAAGTCATATACTGTGATATGGTTCCATATCATGATTAAACTATTCTTTAATAAACACCACAATAACTGGGTTTGTCTTAAAAAAATATTCTGCCTGATGAGCTTTTCCTGTGGGGAAATAAAAAATCCTATCTGTAGCATGATCTTATTGCCTAAGTGGTTCATCAACGTTCAAATGTAATGTTCTTCATCTATTTCTATCCATTTCTTGAAATGTTACCCTAATTGTGATATTTTAATTTGCTTTAAAGCAGCTTTCTTTTCCTCTACATTCAAGACTCTGACTCTGATATTTTGCTTTCAATCATGCTTTGCCATAAAGACAAATTATGCCTAAAAGATTACACTTTATCTTTGAGATTTTATGAATGACCTAACTGAATTGTTATTATCTAGTTGTGTGAGGCTCCCAGAACAGATAAATGTATCTTTGCTTTTTACTGAAAATTCTTAAACTGTAACCAAAGAAAAGTAGCACAATTAGACAGGTTATGATAAACTACAGATTAGTAGGCCAGTCAAATGTATGCAATTATAAGAAAGTATAAGTGGCCAGGTTTCTCCATCTTTCCCCTGGAGAAAGTGGTACAGGGTGGGCTGGAAGGGGAAGAAAACATAGATATCTATAGCACACAGAAACAGTATATGCACATAAAGATCTCCATAAATCCATGTTTCTGTAGGCTTATCATTAATTACTCACAGTTCTATCTCCAATAGATAATATATTGAAGAATGTTAGCACAAATTTACAATTTGCTATGTGTATCTCCAAAACAAGCAGGTTTTGGAGAGAGAAAACAATATTTCTCTAAAACAAGAGAAATCTATTTAGTGAAAATATGAGTTTGCAAAATCTGAAATGCTTTGAAAGTATTGATGCTTATTGGTATTGGAAGTTTACTGAGGCTTTCTCTATTATCTGATGAGTTTCAGAGTGAGGATCCTTCAGATTCTTCAGATTATAATTTCCAATCTGAAGGTAGGTCATATTAGGTATGTTCTATTGTTGCAATTTCTGCCTTCACCTGCCCTTTGAAATATTGGTGCATAACCATTTCCAGCAGCATGCAAAACAGAACTGGAAGAACAATTAATGGGGAAAAGAAGTCAGAAATGTTTGAAGACACAGAGAAATTAATGCATAGACAGCAGGCAAGAGCATTCCAGCTGCCTCAGAAACAGTGTTACAGTAATTGTTATATAAAAGGAGAATCTGAAAGTACCACTTACATGATAGGCATCAAGAAGGAAGACAGGAAAACAAAACAAATCAAAACAAAACAAAAACCCCCAAAAAACCCCAAAGCACAACAAAACCCCCATCCTAGAGCAATATTTATGACAGAAACTGGATAAATTAAGTAATAATACAAAATGTTTTGCTGAAGTTTAAAGCACTGCTAAGAGCAGTAGAGCATTAGATATATGCTTGGCTAGACTTTTAGGAGTAATTAAAAGCGCTGCAACAGAAAAACACCTTCATACAAGTAGATAAAAGATGAGAAATAATATTAACATTTTGCGTTATTTGTCAAAAAAAAAGAAAATAGAAAAGAAATCCACTTTTCTCTGTGGAGCTAAATGGTAGTTTTCTAAGATGAAATGGCAACTATCACACGTAGCTTTTGCACCACATTAAGCAGAGCTATACATTGTTTTGGGATGTTAGTGCTAAAGTCACCATTCATAGCAGTAATATAAATAATCACACACCTCAGCAGTTTTTCTTCTGTAAGCATGATATAAAATTGATGAAGCCTGAAGCAAATTGTTTATCTCACAAGATGGTAATAGTGGTAGTATCGACAGTTACAGGAAAGGAAATAAAACCTTCTGTTGTCTCAATAATTTTGTGTCTAAACACACAGTGATGTGTCCTGCTGCCTTGTGCCCACTGTCCCTGTCCCTGAGGAAGACAAATCATTACACTGGTGCCACCGAATTGTGACAGAGACCTGCCTCTTCCTGCCTCTCTGTGCTTTTCCCCTTCCTGCCAGGCTGCCTGCTGTGGAACAGCTCCGCCATCCATCCATCCATCCATCCATCCATCCATCCATCCATCCATCCATCCATCCATCCATCCATCCACAGCCTGTCTCCTCTTGCAGGAGGAGCAGCCTGGGAGGCAGGCAGAGCCTCCCTGGATCAGGAGAAGGAACCAGAAACCATCCCTCTCCTTGAGGGTTCAAGAGTTGCTGATAGATGCCTCTCTGTTACTTCAGAAGCAGGGAGCCATGTGTGAATACCTGAGGCTGGAAGGACTAACTTATTTTTTCTATCCAAAGTCCCACTGTACCTCTGTGTTGGCTGTTTAAGAGTTTCAATTATCCTCATCAGGGTGTTCACCCATGCAGCTTCAATAAGTAAAATAACTGGGTATAAGTGTATTTTTTTCTGATGGATGTTGTGGTTAAGAGGACATGACAGTGAGCTGCAAGAGTCATTATCTATTAATTTTGCTGGTTTATTTTAGTAAGCAATTGATAGCTTTTCCAGAATGTCTTTTACATTTTCCGCTCATTAATTGAGTCCCATTTATACTCTTTCTTTTGCATTAAAAGATGTATTGCACTATTTAAAGTCTTAATTTAGCCCATATGTCAAAACTAGATCTAAATGAGCCGCTTACAGCACTTTTGCATGAATTACATTATGTAAGGCTTTCCCCTCCTGCCTTTTTTATCCTTGCAGATTAAATTCCTTTATTAGAAGGTAGGAAAGGAACAAATAAAATATAGGTATAATAAGCAGAAGTATTAAAACACAAAGTTGGGACTACCAAGTCAAGTTCAAGCTGTTAAAATATTTTTAGTGCCTGAAAAAAATGATCCAAAACCTTGCACAAATGTTCAAATAAGTGAGATTCTCCCATGTAAACTGGAAAAAAAATAACCCAAACAAATGCCCTTATTCTATTTTATATGGGTATGTTTGTTGTTTGTTTGTTTGTTTGTTTTCCCAAACAGTAGCTTATGCTTTTAAAACTTGTAATCCCAGTCCTTTTATTTATCCGTCTTCCTAATCTGTGTACTAAAGTTGTTGGCGCTGACATCAAAAAAAGTTGCATAAAACAGAAGAAAGATGAAGATAGACTGTTATCAGAACTTCTTTCTCAAAGCTCTTCTAGTCTTCCGGCTTCTAACTGTCTTTAAATATATGGAAAAAAAAAATCAAAAACGACAAAAACAAAACAACAGACACACACACACGTATGTGTGCCCTTGGATCTACCCCAGAGATACGGAGGTCAAGAGACATTCCATCTTTCAGAAACTCTTCCAGAGGTTTTATTTGTGCATTTTAAAATTTTATTTGTTTTCCCTGCCAAGTAATATCTTTCTGTTTCATACATTAGCTACCTATGCTGTGAGCTAGATACTTTACCAGTTTAAATTTTTGTCTCTTTCCTTTAATATGTCCATCAAATGGCCCATTGATTCCAAAACAGTATAATCACAACAGGGTACAGGAAATGTGGTTCTTTTCCTTGGTTGGCTAGCAGCAGGCAGTGACATCTCCCGTTGGGAGTAGTACCTTTGCTCTGTTCAAATCTGCGTATAACTTAGATGCTGATATTGATGTCCACAATAATGATGTTTGTCATCTGCTCCACTGCAGATGTGAGAAGCTCTTTCCCCCTTAGCACTACATAATAGGGTGCTGCTGTTACGGATCTTTCTGTTTCTTTCTTTATTCGGCCGGTTTGGTGAACTTCATACCTACTTCCTCTTTTTAAGAGCAAACCATGGCTTTGTTAAATTATTTAAGATATGTTTTTAGGATCTCAGTTAACATTAATCAAGACAGTCTTTTGCCCATAAAACTGTATTTTCAACATACATTTCCTTTTGCTCCCTTACTATTTTGTGCTAATATATTTCTTCCTATAAGATACAATGTTGCCAGTGGTTATAATAATGATCTTTAACATCTGTTCTTTGTAAATACCAACTGTTCTTTAATTTGGTGACATATTTAAAAATAATTACCCTTTTTCAGCCTTCCAATGTAATATCATGTTGTATTTCATATCACTGCATTATACTGGGCAGCTGATTTTTTTTTCTTTTATTTTATAGTTGATTCTTAGCATATAACATTAGTATTTCTCATGCTGGATATATTTGATGGAATGAAAAATACTCCTTATTATCTGCCTCCACCATCAAATTTGTTTCAAGCCTTACAAAAAAGAGACAAACAATAATGACATAATACGACATTATCCTGAGCAGGAATTTGAATGTACTAGAATTTACAGTTATCTGTCCTGTGTACCAAATGGCTCTTTCGCTGTAAATACTCTTCCACACAGAGCTAACATTTCTTTTTTTTTTTTTTTTAACTTTTTTTTTCTTTTGGCTGCACTTTAGAAAACTATGTGTTTTAGACTTTCATTGTAAAGAGATTTTTAGTATCACCTTTATGATACTTTCTTTAAATCAGGCCTGGAAATCCCTCCAACCTGATAATGCAACTGCCTCAAAAACATGACCTAGAATCACAAAATGACTTTGTTTGGGGAAAAAACCTTTAAGATCATCGAGTCCAACTGTTAACCTAGCACTGCAAAGTCCAATCACTAAACCACGTCCACAATCACATCTAGATGTCTTTTAAATAGCTCCAGGAATGG
The DNA here is from genome assembly GCA_020800305.1 of Porphyrio hochstetteri. Taxonomy (NCBI): domain Eukaryota; kingdom Metazoa; phylum Chordata; class Aves; order Gruiformes; family Rallidae; genus Porphyrio; species Porphyrio hochstetteri. The sequence continues at coordinate 61,235,786 of CM036906.1, read as the reverse complement.
TTGACTCAACCACTTCCCAGGGCAGCCTGTTCCAGTGTTTGACATCCTTCTCAGTGAAGAAATCTAATCTAAAAAAATCCAACCTAAACCTCCCCTGGAACAACTTGAGGCCATTTCCTCTCATCTTATCACTTGTTACTTGGGAGAAGAGACCAACACCCACCTGGGTACAACCTCCTTTCAGGTAGTTGTAGAGAGCAATAAGGTATCCCCTCAACCTCCTTTTCTCCAGGCTAAACAACCCCAGTTCCCTCACTTAATCCTCCTAAGACCTGTTCTCCAGACCCTTCACCAGCTCGTTGCCTTTCTTTGCATATGTTCCAGTACCTCAATGTCTTTCTTGTAGTGAGGGGCCCAAAACTGAACAGTATTTGAGGTGTGGCCTCACCAGTGCTAAATTCAAGGGGAGATAATCACTTTACCCCTTCTGAATAATTCTGACATAGACATTCTCAGAGTAAGCCCTGGTTATGCACTAGTATTTTTAAAGATGGTTGTAGGTGGTTATTTCTGTGAAGATTTTTACAGTTTAGATAAAGAAGGCACATAATATGAAAAACCAATAATATTAACCTAGTGGGGTAGCACTTCAGAATAAATTAATTTCTTGAGCTGTGCCCTTAATTTTTTTACAGAATTACATTTCTAGTACTTTGAAGGCTTTGTGTAATAAAATCAAGTGGTAAAGATATAATGTGACAGAGTATGTTGGTTTGTGACAATGCATTTGCCTTAGAAGCAAAAAGGGCAGAAAGCCAAATGCTACTAAAAATGAAATGTCTTATCATTGACCTCTAGAGAATTATTTCTCGTAATAGGAAATGTTAATTTTATTACTTACAAATTATGTTTAGAAAACCTCTGTATTCTCTTTCTGTATTCCTTAGGAACGATTGTAAAATTCTAGGTTAAAAAATGTACTGAGCTATAATATGTAAATTTCGTGTTATGTGACATTAAAAACAGAATATGAGAAAGCCTTACTACCTTTTTTGATGAATCTTAGGATATTATTCTGAATACTTTGTTTCTGTTTTTATTGAAGATGGTGTTTTTGAAATAGTCCTAGTTGTATATAATACATTTCATACTCACTGTAGATGTTTAGTCAGATAAATTAATTGGGAAAAGTTAATCTGTGATTTTTGCATCAGATATTCATTGGGCATTTAGGGACAAAATCATCTAACTTTTACTGGAAATATCATTACTAGACTACAAACTGAATTTATTTACTGTGTTGAAGCAGAAATATTTGAATATCAATGTTCCTATCACATAGGTTCCAGAAAGTTTCCTGAACCAGGAAATAAATAACAATTTTTACTTCAATCAATTGACAGCATATATTATATGCATCCTGATTTTTTTTTTGAGAACTTAGTTTATTGCTTATAATAATCATATCAAAGTTTAGCAAATTAATGAAGCTTAGTTTTTATATTCTAATAATTGAACATGCAGAGTCTAAGCTCTGATCTAGGAAAAGACTGCAAAACTGAGACTACTAATATCTTCTTGAATTTTCCACTTGAATCTCTTAACTGAAGTGAGAAGGTAACATTCTTTTTTTTTATATATAGGTATGTGTATGCTTATGGAGTTAATCTCTGATAGTCCTCTTCATACCAGTTTCAATACTCCAACCAGGTAGCCTCCATCACTATAGAATCCTACATGGTGTACGGGAGCCCAGGACATGTTCAGCTTTCCAGCACATGCAGAACTTATCACAGAGATAAAGATGAGGGATAAGATAAAGAGCTATACTCATTACTACCCCAAAGTCTGTCTTTTTATTGCAAAGTAGATCAATTCCATGAGGTTACATACAATTGCATGAGCTCAGAAGTATAACCAGGCAGATAAACCCTGCCTTTTGGTATCTTTGGTACCTTGGTACCTGTGAAAGAATCTACAGATAGATGTTAATTCTGGGTCTTAGTTTATATACTTGATAACTCAGATTTCCACTATATCATGCATCTTTGCAGTTTTATAGATGTAAACATTCACATTTCAAATCTGCATTTGAGTACAAGCACGTCGTTTCTTTTGAAGAGAAAAGAAGATTGTACAGATGCCCTGGTATCAGCTGGGGTAGAGTTAATTTTCTTCCAAGTGCGTGTGCTGTGTTTTGGATTTAGTAGGAAAATAGTGTTGATAACACACTGATGTTTTACTTGTTGCTGGGTGGTGCTTACACTATCTCAAAGACTTTTCAGCTTCCTGTGCCCTGACAGTGAGGATGTTGTCCCAAAAGCGGTGTCGTTACCCAGTGTGCAGTATGTCAATAAACACACAGAGCAGATGTGTTGGATTTATTCCGTGCCTGCACAGAGGTGGGTGCTAGGTGGTAACTCCACAAAGCCAGACCCCTACACACAGAACTCACAACCTATTTATCTTGTTACAGGATTAGAAAAACCCACCTAAATTTGGACTATTTTTTAGAAATTACCACATTGACTGCTATTGGGCAAGCATATTCGAATTAGCACACATGCTTCTTGAAGGTGTGTGTGCATCATTTGCACAGTCCTTGAATTGGATGGGTCGTCACAATCTCTGCCTCCCACCTTTACCCAGGTTTTCCCCAGGTTTTGTTGACTTCAGGCCCCTCTTGCCACCCCCCAGTTCTTACACCTGCTTTTTTTGCCTCTTTATCAGCCTTTCAGCTCTCCTCCAAGGATACTTTTTAGGGAAGCAAGTTAGTACATTTAACCCTGAACTAAACAGTGTCTAAGCACTAACTCAAGCACATTTTGTCCCAGTGAAAATTCTACTTTATAGTTATAAAGGAGGCTGGATTGCACAAGAAGCTGTGAGGAGGCACAACTGGGACAGTTAACCTCCACTGGCCATAGGGATATTCCATACCATATCATATGATGTCACGCTCAGTGTACAACAGGGGCAATTGGCCAAGCAGGGCATTGCTGCTTAGGAAGGGACTTGGCATCTGTCAACAGTTTGTGAGGAATTGTATTGTGCATCACCTGTTTTGTATATCCTATTATTATTATTATTATTACTACTACTACTACTACTACTACTACTACTACTATTATCTCTTCCTTTACTGTCCTCTTAAATTGTCTTAATGTTTACTCAAAATTTTACTTTTTTTAATCTTGCTTCTCCATCCCACTGGGAGGTGAGAGTGAGTGAACAGCTGTGTGGTGTTTGGCTGTCTGCTCGGTTAAACCACAACAGCTTATGAAATATTAATTCATAAAAAAAAAAATCCAAGCAACAAGTTATGGAGAAAAGTTTTACTTAATGGTCAAATGTACTATTTTGGGTCTGCAATTTAAGCATTACTTCAGTTTTTCAGATTGGAATTACAACAACAGAAACACCAGTAAATTACAGTACTATACTAATGAAAGCCATGACAGACTTTTTATCTTAAATGAACATTGAAAAAACCTTTCATTGTTTTTCCCCTGTGAAATAAGGATCAAACATTTTAATTAGTTTAATAGCAATAATAATATGAATGCCACTTTAAAATGCTCTAAGGAGCAGTCAAATTTAAGTCTGGGTCTATAATAAATGTTACCAGTGAACTTGAAAACACTGGGCAATTTGAGTAAGTAATATCATATTTCTTTTTCACTTAAGGAGACAAGGTATTTGGCCAAGGTCAAAAACAGAAAGCAGAGATTTGGAGTTTTGTACCAGACAACAGAATTCAATGTCTCTGTGACATCTTTGCTATATTTAGCATCCTGAATACCCAAATCCTTTCTGAAGAGCAGAGTCATCCAGCGGCAATGATCCTTCTCTTGTCAGCCTACTTCCCTGTGTGAAACCCCGGATCCCTGATGCTTGCGCAGGAGGTGGGATGGTTCCTGAAGGCAGTGGCCTGACCACTCCATGAGCTATTCTCCATCTGGCTGTGAGTGAGCTGGCCAGAAACCAAGGCAGACTTGACCTTGCTCCTGGGCTACCCACATCTTCATTTGTCTGGCATCTTACTGTGCTTCTCATAGGTTGCTCTCCTATTTCTCTTGACTGCCAGAAAAAAATGGTCCTCCTTGGCTCTTCTCCAAGCTGATCCAGTCACAGTTTTTCCATCTAGTTTATTCTTGGAAAGATGAACTGAATGTTCTTAATTTAGACTAGTCAGTCTCTCTCTACCCTCTCTCCCAAGCCTACTTACTGCATCTACGACATATTTAATTTTGGCTAGGTTTCTTCATAATCATGCAGAGGAGATGAGATCTGGCTGTTTCCATCTCCCGTTCTCTTTCTTTTTTTTTCTTTTTTTTTCCCTGTCCTTTGTGTCTTTTATGTTCTCCAGTAGCTGGCAGAAAGTTTCCTAAAACTGTGAAATTGTCACTCACAAGATTGCTCCTCCATCTTTACACAGCTTTTCTATTTATTTTCTGCTACTTTTTAAAAACAAACCCTCCCTAAAAATAGAACAGCTTAAAATCTTCATTTTATATATTTACTGTACTTTCATTGTCCTTTTGATACACCACTATCAACTACAAGCACATATGCCTTCCTCTCCCTCCAGTGGATAAAGCCTTTTAATGGCAACACATTCATAGAAATTCATTCCATGCGCTGATCTTACGTCCTTGTTACCAAATGGCAAAATGCATAAACAGATGATAGCTTTAAAAGAAAGACCCTCTGTGAATATTTTTACTTTACTATAAAACATTTCAGTGCAACTAGGTTGATTTTTCCTCTCAGGTTTTATCACATAAGGTCTTGTTTGTCGGTTGACTGTGCCTCTGACTCTTAGAGGTCAATGCGTTTCCATGCTGTTACTCATGTAGCATTCATGTCAGGGTCTTCAGCTGGTCTAATTGGCGTAGACTACACAGCAGTCAATGAAGCTAGATAAGTTTACATCTGCCCATCCTGCTCACAGATCAAATAGGAGCATTTTACGAGCAGCAGTTACTCAGTACTATCTCTCTGACCTGTCTTTGACATTTCAAGATAGGACAGACTTATTTATACCAGCTTTAAATCTGTGTTAGGCAATGTTATGTTAACTTTTTAATAACAACTATAGTCGTTTTAAAAAACAAACAAACAAAAAACCCCAACATAATATATGATGTTGTTTATAAACAATTCAGGATTCTGATGTTTAGCCCACATAAACTGATCTGCTGGTTGCTTTAGGGTTTTCATTGATTTTAGTGCAACTTCAAACTGTTTTTCAGTCTGAACATGCTGTTAATACTTAGAGCTGTACACAGATATTAAATAGGAGAATCTCACTGTGGATATTTCAGTGAGAAATACAGAAAAACAAATCACAACTTAAACTTGATTCCAGATATTTTGTATAAGGTAGAGGGGATTATTTCAGCTGATGCTATTAATTTGGCCCTCTTTTGTGAGGGTAAAATCCTTTAAACTCAGATTTATTTAGGTTTTTTTCCTTTTCAAAAATAAAAACCAGCAATCCTTTCAGTCTGTGATAGCTATTAATATGGTGCAAGCAATCACATACCCTCTAGGTAAAACAAAAGGAAACAAGCTAGGATTAGTGTCATTATAATGACAATGAAGAGTTAACTTATTGTGCATTAAATTATCTTGTATTGAGTCTCTGAACTTCAACACAAAACAAAATTTGTAAAAAGAAAGAATTTTTTCCCCTCATTTTTTTTCCCTTCTGAATTAGAATAATAAATAAAAAGATGGGGGAACTTTTTTTTTTAAAAAATAGAGATGAGAGGGAAATTGGTGTCAAACAAAGCAAGGTTCTTCTTGTTTCATTTTTGCTGGCTAAAAGACTTTTTCTCAGGTTATAATTGAAAAGCCTAAATTCTTCATTCTAGAAAACCAGAGAACTCAAAAAAATTTCTTTGCTGCTTTCACATATCTTCTATTTAGAAATAAAAAATGTAGAGATGAAGGGTTGTCCATGGAGCACAGAGTGAGGGCACCATTTCCTATGTCATCATCCTAGCACCCATTAACAAAAACGAAATGTTGGCCTTCTCTTTACCTCTTCCTCTTGGCAGGAAGGATGTGATTTGGATCTTTTTCTTACCCAGCTGCTCATATCAAAGGCTTTTCAGTTTTCACAATGGTCTTCCAAGTTATTATTTAGACTTTTCTGGTGGGACATGGGATGAAAAGTTGACATCATTATTTTCTCCAGACAGGAATTCTTCATTTTACTTTATTTTGCTCTATTTAATTTCATTCAGTTTTGGAATGGAAATGTCATGGGGGAATAATTAAAAGAAAAATAGTACAAAACATGTTGACATTTCTGAAATTGGAATATTTCATTTAGTTTTGTTGGACTAACCCAACAGGGTTATTTTTCTGCCACTGAAGTCCGTGCATAAATACTTTTTCCCAATTAGGCTGATCTGTCTATTTAAACTCTATACCAGTTCTCATACTAATCTCTTTACTAGTTCTTATGGCCTGGTCAGTGGCAGATATGGATCTGATCTACATGAACTTGCATTTGATATTTCTAATATTTCTTCTACCTTTGTGCTGCTTTTTTTTTTTTTTTTTTTTAATAGGTAAATAGGTATACTAATATTCAGTACCTACCATAGGGGTAGAGTAACCTGTGATTTGTAGCAGACTGACCATGTATGTGAAAAAGCGTGTGCAAGGATTGCATAGCTAATCAAATAGAAATATTCATCTTGTTATTCTTCAACTTATTTCATAATAATTCAGAACTGAATTCTGACTTGTGCTATATATGGCCTGTGTCTAATATCAGCTACTGTCCTCTCTATAGGATACAGGTGGGAAAATATAAACTAGTTACTTACAGAAAACAGCTGAATTGAGGCTCTTCTGGGGATGTGATCATTAGCGTGACACCTTGGGCTAAAGGCAGAGATGAGACGACATCCCCAATTTTGTTCAATCTATATCTAATGGAGCTCCAGTCCTTCAGGGATCAGCTTGAAGATGTTCTTGCTCTATATTTGCTCCTATTTGTTGTGTCTTGTGATGGGATCATAAATAGGAAAAGATAATATGGTTACTATGTATTAATTTCTAAACACAATGTATTGTATCACAACGATATTCACTGAGAAAAGTGGGAAGTAAATGAGAAAGGAATCATCTTAGGAAAGGTCTGATTATGGTGTGATATTCAGGTTCTTTTAAATAAGAATAGATTTCCACAGAATTTTCACACATACTACTAAGTACACACTTTACCTTAGGGAATTATGCCATGTTGCAACTTATTAAACCTCTTTACCCTCTAGGGAAGAAGAAAAAAACGGAAAAAAGGATTTCATAACACAGAAATCACAAAATCACGTGGGAAAAAGATGAAAAAACACAGAAACTGATGATTAAATATTGAAACAGATACGACACAAAGAGATTTTGGAACTGATTTAAAATAATTCCAGGAAAAAGAGTCTCGGTGGTATTGTAGATCAATCCATGCACTTTAGTATATGTAGCTTCTAAGTTCATTTCCAGAAGCTGTGATTTATAACATATTTTAGTAGGAACTGAATTTTAGTTGCAGTGGAATTATTAAAGAAGTGGAAGGATGGGGGAAAAAAAAGAAATACATCTATTCAACAAAATGCTTTCATTGAGTGTAGAATATTGATTCTATACAGTGACAAGATATTGCTCAGAATTGCAAAAAAACTATTGTATTTCGGCCTATGCAGCCTATGCAGCCCTCCAATCCCCCACTTCTCCTTCCTGCCTAGGTTCCAGTTGGCTCCTCTCAGAGTTGTGCCTTACATAAGGGGCAACAAATAAGACTCACTTTGGGAGAAGCTGCATATCTGAATCCCTGTAAAAAGTCCATTTAAAAGTGCCAAAGTTCCCAATAATAAATAAATATTTTTAAAGTCCCAACCTGCCACAATTCCCCAAAATTCAGTTTTGAGTCCCCAAAGATGAAGTACTGTGAAAGCTCTCATTGCTCTTGCTCATGCCCTACTGCTACTATTTCCACAGTGCCTTCGCCACCTTTTAACAGCATTGTACTGGCTTCTTTCCCAGCCTGGAATAATTCTGCTCAACTTGATGTAAATCCTGAACACCTACTCCAAATAAGAGAGCCATGATTTGGGAGTAGGTGATCTGGGAGAATTGGCCCCCTTGAAACCTTGAGTTCTGTCCCTCTCCCTTTCTGTCCCTCCCTATGTAAAGTAAACTTACTCTGATATCAGATCAATATTTGAATAAATTACCTTTTTTTCTCCGTGATAGTTTTGTAAAAGTTATTAGCTATTATTTGGAAGTTGGAAATACCATATATTAAGCTAAAATAATCAAAGAATAAAACTTCAGTCTTCTCATATTTCATGTCAATGATATTCAAAGTCTAAATACTGAGATTACTACATCCTCATCCCCTCACTTTTAGTTCACAGAAGCAATGTATTCCAATTCAAATACAAAGACAGGACTTACCAGAAAAGTCTTTTGTATAGTACCTTGCCATAAAACTCAACAGATATTTGACTAACTTAATTTAACTTTTTCTAAGATATGAAGTTTTTAAACTGCTTTCTTTTAAAACTAATCACCTTTATTTATAGATAAAGCCATGGCTTTTTATTCTCTGCAAACTGAGATATAGAATTTATTCGTTCTTTTTCCACCTTCTAGAGACAAATATCTTCAAAGAAAAAGAAATCCTAGCTTTGCTTTGGGTATAAAGTCTTGTTTGTCCTCCTTCTGTTTAATGAGAAAAATCCCCTCTTAGGTAGTCAGAAATGAAATCCCATCACTGAATTTCCTCTATACACCTGCCTTGGGTAAATGCAGCCCACAAGTACAGTAGAAGAATAATTAAACAAAAAATAAATGAAATGAGAAGAAACAAAATATATGTTCTCTTGTTTTATTTTTGTTTTTCCTCACTCACTCTTTTTTTTTATAGGTTTTGTTTTCCCACCTTTTGGTTTTCCAAAGAAATAAGCTTTGCCCTTGCCAAAGGATTTGTCTGTATTTTGCATTATAGTGGAAAATGACCCAAGAGTGAAATCTTTTGAGATCAGTACAATCAAGCAAGTGTCAAAGATGAGGATACAATCTCATTTATCTCCTTGAAGGAGAACTGATCCTTTTCTAATCCTTTTTGGGTTTTTTTGCTCAATATTCTTTATTCTGGTTAAAAATAAGCATTTCACCTAGGGTTTCCCATCTTCTGGAAAACAGAAGTTTTTCTTTTAAAAGAAACGGTGATTAACTCTACTGACTTCTTAGGATCTTCTTTATTCAAGTTATTATATCACATATATATATATATATCCACAGAACAAGTTTGGTCAATATATTTGAACAGAAATTTAACTAAAAGAAATTCATAGATAATCATATTGAAATTGATTGATCAATAACCAAGTTTTAAAGTGTATAGACATTTCAATTCCAATTTTATTATCATGGTCTTGCCCGCAAGGAAACAATTTAAGCTACACTGATTGAATAGATAAAATCTCTATTTTTAATCACAAAAAATGTAATTAAAAAGGAACAGTTTAACTGGAAGTCTGAAGCTTCTCTCCTAGTCTCCAGTGTCTATATGACAACTAATTTATTTATTTAGATAAAGTTCACTTAGCTCTTCCAAACCTCAAGTAAGTTTTTGCTCAAGCAATGAGAAGAACTCCACACTCCCTCTGAACTGGGTTGCCCATTCATGTTGATTATGGTCATAATTCTGCTGTTAGAAAGCAAGGGGTCTTCCCTGTGGAGCAAGACAGGCAAGATTTTAACACACCTTGGAGGGAAACTGTGGCAACAGTCAAGGTGACAGTGGCTGCTGAAAGCTACCAGATTGCTGAGATCCTTCTCTGCAAGAAATAGCATGGTCTGTGAGATCAGGAAAGACAGAACGAGGCAACTGTTTTCCTTAGTATCTGACAGTCCAAATTATTTCCTTTCCATGCTAAAATTAAAATGTCATTAACAGGTGTCTAGACAAAGAGAAGTGGAGACTCTTTATCCTATGAGAACACAGTACTGGGGATAAATATGTGTCTTCTTCTCAGTTGAGAAACGTTTTCTCATCACATTGTGAATTAGCCTTCTTATTTTGCTTCTTTTTTAAGGTGCAGAAAACATAACTTTTTTTTTTTTTTTCCCCTTATTGCCTTATACTATCTGTACCTTGCCAAAAGTCCTTCCTATTCTGGTCAGTTCACCTCATCAGTTCCTCAACAAACATTTCCAAGAAGCTTCCATTTTTAATTGCTTCCAAGTGCTCATTTCTGTTGCCTTCACATAGCACATCTTACTTAGATTAAACACTGTGACAAGAATCAGCATTCTCTGTAAATGAGAATATCTTGTTTGCCAACTGTCAACAATGGTTTTACCCTTTTCTCACACCTATGCCTAGTTATTTCTGACTTTGTGAATGTAATCTCACCTCTTCTGTATTGCTAGAAAGTCAGTGAGAACCAGTGTCAGTAAAAAACTTGTTTTTTCATGTGGTAAATAGTATTATATCACTGAATTTCAATTACATCTCCAGTTTCCACAGATCTCAGGAGAGCATCCTTCTCTTGCCAGTTTTCTATTTTGCATCTGCTGTACCTCAGCCTGTGCAGAGCTGATGTCAGACCATGAACCAAAAGTAGGATGCAGGCATTCTTGGTAAATAGCAGCTCTTCCCAAACATTCCTGTTTCTTAAAACAAACAAGCATGACAAAAACTGCACAAGATAAGGAAATGTGATCTTAGGTTATGTTCATTCCTTCACTCAAATCAAACATTAAACTTTAGACAAAGAAATTAGTTTTTTCCCAGCACAGGCAAAAATGCTTGAGGTAAAAACATCAGAATTAAATCTTTGTCGAGTTGGTTTTGAAATTTAATTTCATAAATAATTAAAAATCTATTGCTAAGAAGACAGTGTTATCAAACAACCTTAAGCTGCATAATATTATCATGCTTGTCCTGATTTGTGGAAAAAATGTTAGCCCTTCTATCTACTTCTTAAATTTGAAGCTGTATGTAATTTTATAACATGTGTATTAATTTCCAGTACTGAAAATATATTATATAAAATGAAGTATTTAGGAGGAGATAGTGCTCAAGAAGTTATCAGGAGGTCACCCTAAAAGACTAAGAAGTAATTCTGAATAATGTCACAAAAATCCAGCTTTTCAGATAGTGTACACAATTCTAGAGTACAAGACTTTCTGACTGTGTCAAGATGGGCATAACGGATGGACAGTTTTCCTGTGTTACTTCAAGTCCCTTTGTGTCAAGTTTAAAAGTCTGTGATATTAAGGGGGTTTGTATTCATTTGGAACCAGCTGATTTGCCCCAGACATCTAGACATAAATACATTAAACAGTGATTGAGTATTAGCCAAGGTACCAGAGATCACATACGCGTCAGCTGGTTCCTTTCCAGACCATGCTCTGCTCTGCTCTTGTTCTCTGACCTGGCAACCCTATCTAGTCATGTTTTTTGATAATATTACATATTTCCTCATTCACCATTTTTTGAGTTCTGGCCATGAGATTCCTGAGTGTCTGAGTAAGATCTGTAGAGCTGCTCTGAATTTCAGAAGTATTACCTTAATACATAGTTCTTGTTTATTCACAAAACCACCTTATTTCTTTTTGAGAAAACAAGGAATGCATAATGAATATTTCAGTTATTGTCCAAAATTTCCTAAACTGACTTAAGGTAAAACTTAATTTTTATGGAAAACATGACAACCTATTGCATAATTATTCCATAAGATTTTGCACGTCCTTTTGTAAATTTTATTTTATTTGAGGATTATAATAATTTTGCTACATATTTCAGCTGACTATAAAACCCCAACACTAGCTAGTTGACAAAAATTAAGTTTTGCAGGAAGTTGCAAGAAAAGTAAAAGGATTTATTTTGTGTCTCTCAAATATGCAAGGACATAAACCATTACCTTGGGCATGTGTTATTTTCTCAGCGTGAAGATTTTATCATACTTGAAACTAAATTATTTGGGGGGAAAAAATGCTGGAGGGGAAAAAACAGACTGCAGAAACTCTCTCCTTTGACTAACTTTTGTGACTACTCTAAATTGATCACTTGTTTCCCTGACTAATCTCTAAACAGAGGGCATATCCCTTTCACTTGCAAAATACCCTCACACAAAATGAATTACCTTCCCACCACCTTGGTTACTTGCCAGGGAGTACTTTATTTTTCCACTAGAAAAAGAAAATCAGCTTGCATTTTGCTTGCTAGAGCCTTCTGCATTTTAATTCTGAACTCTGAATGAACATGAGAGAGGCCTTATGATGTTTTGCACAAAAGTGCCTGTGTTCATAGTTTTACTCAGGGCACCCAAAATAGCATGCAGTAAGCAGTGTCATACTGTGAGTTTTCAAAACTAAAAGCAGGAGTGACTTATACTGGCAGGAAGCTGTAACTCCTAAAGCTTTCCAAGGATCTGCGAAGTAAAAGAGAGCTACTTACTTCTCTGCATCAGATGTTAAATTCAACTTGGGCAAAATCTATTTCTTTAAATCCAGAAGGCCCTGAGGTTACACAGGTAAGATCTCTATAATTTTTCCTTTATTATCTTCAAAATTCAAATTTAATACACTTAGCTGGGTGTCTCCAGTGTAAAAACTGCAACAGGCAAAGACAAACACAGAAGTTACTCAAAACCTCTAGCAGGAGAAAATTGCTTTTGTTGTTTCCTCAGAGTCCACCAACTGACTTCTATAGCTGTGGAAATCCAACTTTGGATTTACCAGAGGATACTTACTGCCTCTCTTATGTGTTCAACTTGCACATTAAAATTTGCATGCTGATTATCAGTCTGGTTTTGCAAGACCCCTACCTCTGCCAGAGTGCTTGTGATTGCTTCATTGACACGTATCCAAGTGATTATCACTAAAATGTGCTTATAATTTCTGAGGATTGCATCAAGAAGAGTGAAAAGTCTCTTGTTTACAGGAACACTTTAGAAATACTCCTTGTCTTGCTACTTTAAATAATAATTTCTTCCTAAAAATTTTGTCTTCACATTTCTGTTCCCCTTTCTCTTTATAATCCCACACTTGGCAACTGCAAAGTCTTTCGGACTACAAAAAAAAGGGATGCCTCAACTCTTCTTTGGTCTAAAGTGTAAAATGACAATTTCTCAATAATTAAGATGTTCAAAGATCAGTGCAGTATGTAACTAACAAAATATTTGTATTGCATGTTTCTTTCATAAGCCTTCTATTAGGAGGTATAGCAACAGTCTATTTATTTATGTTCCAACTCTCTAATTATACTGTAATCACGAAACAGCCAGTAGAATATAGCCCAGAGATACTTAATAGCTGTTGATTGGTTATTAAAATACTGAATGGCTGTCATCTTGTTCATTTCTACAAATTATTTTCATATAAAACTGGTAGGAATTACACAGCTTTTTGATTATGTATTTTTTAATAGATTGTAGAAGCAGTTGTTGCAAAAGCACTCCAGATAAACTATTTTCAATTTATACCAGGATAAATTTGCACTAAGGAGCAAAAATTGACCTGTGGACTCAGTTTTAGAATTTATAATGACACACTTCAGTGTTCAGTATTTTTCTGTTAGAAGTGTTGAACCAAGCACTTACAGAAAGTGAATATAGGGCTTTGTCCAGAGTTCAGGCTTCCTGCATTCATACAGACTAAAAAATGTATTTGTGTAAGAGCTAGCAGACAATGAACATCCATTCTTGGATTTATTTTTAGGTAAAGGAGGAAGAAAGAGGGACTTGCCCACAAAATACTCTAAGAAAATTAGCTTAAAATTGAAGAAGAAAATTACAAATCTACTATGGAAAGCCATGCATTTTTTAGAAAGAAAATGTAACTATATTAACCTATTGTGAGGTAATTTATGAAATTATAATGCTCATCTTACATTCAGAACTGCTAAAACGTAGAATATTTTAAAAATTCACTCAATACAATGCCTCTCTTTTTCAGAATCCTTTACAGTTCCCAACCTGAATTATCAGACAATATAACCACATTTTTCAACTGAAACAAGAAAGAAGTATATGATTTAGTATATAAGCAGTGGTTTAAACTACCTGCTGCTTTTCGTCATTACCCATTGTTTTTTTTTTGTTTTGTTACTTTATAAAGCTTTGGGGTGAAATTTCCATTCTGTAGTCTTCACATCCCATTCTACAAATATGCTTGGAAACTTCTTGTTTATCTTAATCAGAAAGATTTGGCTGTTTCTTAAATTAGTTTAATTTAAAACAAGTTCTTTTGTCAACAGATCTAAAACTACAATAGATAACACTGAATTAAAGCATTAGTTCTTGTGTATTTTGTAGATGAAAACCATTATTCTCATCTTACTTTGCAAGTCACAGAAAATCTTGATTTCTACCCCAGAAAACACAGATGGGTTCCACCACAGTCCTTAATTTTTTCTTTACTGCTACAGTGTGACTAAGCCATTCTGTGTCTAAACAATCTTAAGGGAAGGAAAAAAGCAAGTTAAAAAAACCCAAAAAACAACAGAATGTCTTCCTTATCCATCCTTTCAATCTTTGTAACACAGCAAAATACTTGTTCTGAAGATGAATGAATCGCGAGGCCTCAGCCACCCCGGCAGTCCTGAGTATTGTGGAAGGATTCATTCCAGACCCTGCTAAGTAGACAGGGTACATATCCATTACAGAGGAAGTTCATGAGGATGGACCAATGTCAACAAGACTACATGGGACAGACCTGGGAACATAATTGTGTTTTGAATACACAGGTCCAGGTCTCCTCTCTGCAGCTGTTTTGCCTGTAGCATAAAAGGAATTGCAATTGCTGCTGCTAACAAGCCGCAATGTTAACAATGTTTGCAAAAGGACATTACTCCCAGGCTTTCTAACAGGGACACAAACATAGTGGGGACCTTGTAAATGGAAGGTGATATTAAATTAGAATCCCTCATTCTCAGGGCACTGACCTAACTATTAAATCAAACTCCCCTTGAGACAATGGTATTAGAAATATTCAAATAAACAACATAAAGGATATTCAGTTGGGGAAAAAAGAAAAGAAAAGAAAAAAAAAACAAAGAAAAAAGAAAGAATTAAAACCTCAGTAAAAGAGTTGGTGTCTGCAAATACAGTCCTGGAACTAAAAATACAATAGGACCTGAAATAAGATCACTAAGACTAACGTAAGGGAGAACTTCAAAGTTTATCTATTTTGATATAATGTCATATTTGTGGAGAACAAACTCTTTTTTTTCTTGGCAATATTCAATTTTTTTCTGACTTCTGAGTGGCAGTTGTTGCAACCTTAAAGTTATTATCTAAGTATTAAAGGAAGCACAAACTGTCATAATTTTCCTGTATTACTTTTTATATGGAATTATGACATATTGGAAGCTAAAGCACATACTAGTAGAGTGAATTATAAGATATAAATAGCAAAAGAATAAGTGAGTTCTGTATGACAAAGTACTGTCTTTATGTATTTACTCCGATTCAAATCTAGCAAAGATAAAATCTCTCTGCCGAATAAAGTCTTTTCAGTATTTTACGGATCTTTAAGGTAGTCAGTGATAAGTGACATGGGTAAATAAAATAACAGTTTGAAGTTCAAGCTTTATTTTGCATGATAATTTTCTTTAAAACCATTTCTGAAATTATATTAAGCAATATTATATGTTGTTATTATATTAAAAATTATTTTAAGTGCTCTCCCCTCATTCTCATAAAGCATAAAGAATGTTTGTGCAACTTCACTTTTAGCATTCTGACAGTGTAGCCAACCTGATGAATTCCCTTTAAATGCAAGGATTACAAAAATTAAAAGAGATGTAAAGAGACAATGAATGGCAAAAGGTAAAGACACTGTGCTTACACACTCCTTTCCCTGTAGAGAACCTTTTCAGAACGGTGAAAATAATATATAGAATATACAGGCAACTATTTACATGACAACATGGTAAATTTTTCCCTCCTGCAGTTGAAGTAGGATAATGCCATCTGTCAGAACTGGTCAAAAAAACCCAACCAAAACCAAAACCAAAATCAGAAATCACCCAAATAGGACTTTGCAAAGAAAACTGTGTTTATTTGGTGTCTCCTTAACAATTTGAAATTGTTAAATGAGATCTTGATTTCCAAAACAGAATTCAAAAGAACAAGGAGATACACCTTACGTTGCTTTTAAACAGGTTATGGTTTCTTGGGCGTTGTCACAACTGAACTTCCTAGGAGTTTTAACTATGGTGACAAAACAAAAAAAAAAGGTGTTAAAACTTTCTTAAATCATTAATCTGTAATGTCGGGATTATTTGAAGCATTTGAACATTTCAAGAAAACATCCCAAAAATCTTCATAAATAAAGCTGAGAAAACCATAACACAGCAGAATGCCAAAATGCTCAAAAATGTTCTCTGCATATTTATGAAATTTACTGAAAACAGTCATATATGCACACGTGTCCGTACACAAAACCATGCTCTGTGTTTCATGTTGACATGAGGCGTCCAAATGGGCAAACTGTTACAGAAGCTCCCTAGCACCCTGACACATCTGCAGATATTTTTGGATGATGGACACAGACTAGGAACAGTCCTAGCTGTAGTTGCCTTTTGACTTATGCATGACAATTGAAGTGACATGAAAACAGATATTTTTTTTTTTTTTTCCTAAATGGTGCAAATTTCTACTCTCTTTCATCCTTCAGATAAAGAATATAAAAAAATGACCACTGTCCAAGGGCACATGAGCACATGAGCTGCAACGATATGTCATGGTCATGACATACCTCCCAAGCTCCTCAGTATCCAATGGAGCCTGCAGAAAACTTGAGGGAAGGAATGAAGGGGGAGGAGGGCATGTATCAATACAGTACAAACTATAACACCCTCATCTTTGATAAAAAATTGGAAAATTGTGCTAGTTTCAATTACTGCCCTGTTCATCTTCAGGCAGCTGATCTTTCACTCTGTCTTTCTTCATGCAATGCAGATAGCCGTCAGAGAAGATTAAGGTCATAGCTGGTGCTCTTTTTATGTATCACTGTGATATATATTGGCTGGACCAAAATTTACCCTTAACAGTAATTCCCAATGGTAGATGAGCTAGAATGATTTATGCTACTTCATATCCCACGAGGTACCCCTGAAAATAAAAAGACGTTCCCAGACAAATTAAGATGACAACCAGACTCACAGAACGAAAATGTGGTAAGTGTATTGGTTTTCCCCTAACATCAAATTTAACATATAAATTGAATTGGTTTCAAATGCCAGATCATTAGATAGCTGGTGTACACAGCTATTTTGATAAAAGACTGACCCATGAAATGTATAAATAGCATTTGGAAATGTCACATAGAGATAAACTATGCTGATTGCTCAGCTTTTCATATGCCTGCTTTCAGGAATGCGCAAATGTTATAAAATTAGACCCATTTCCTGGTGCCTCACATGTAATGTTATTCTACTCAGTTCTTTATCTCAGCTATTTTTCTAAATGATCGTCTTAAAAGATTTTTTTTCCCACTGAAAGATTATGGGAAAACAAAGCTTAGACTCAAAGATTGTCACAGTTTAAGACAAATTTGACAGTGTGGAGAATAAAGGGCCTCAGATACCTGAACATTTTATGAAGTAGCATGCATGACTCCCCTGACCTGATGGAGTAGATGATCCCCTCTGGTAGGAAGATCAGGCAGGTCAGCAGAGAAGTCCCCACCAGGTGGTGCAGTCTGGAACAGTGGAGCTCCCTGGGATCTCTCTCTTAGAGTCCTCCTACACATGCACAAATAGTTTCTCCCCTCACATATCCCTGCGTTCCCATCCAATGTACCTCCATCACCTCTCCCTAAGCAACCCCAGCTCCATCAATTACAGGTTCCACGGGTAGTATCTGACTTGCCCCCCATGTTTGAATCCCCTCAGCACCCCACACCAGACCATGGACATGGCTGTGGCTGTAGCCAGGGTCCTCTGATTTTTTCTCCTCTGATGGTGGTTCCCACAGCCACTGGGAGGCTGACAGTACCCGAGTTGTGTCACTGTCCTAGTGACAGGGCTGCTCACCTGCACAGTGGAGTTCATATCCATGCACTGCCAGCCCCAGCCATCCACGTGCAGTCAGGCAAATAATTTAACTTACATTTAAAAAAAGAAAAAAAAAGTTTATCTCAGTAGGTAATATTGTTTATTGCCCACATATGAAACTACTTTCTCCGAAGAAAATAAAATTTAAAGCAAGAACTTACCTCCAAATATAATGTCTACAAGCATGGGTTTGTTCAATGCATGTAACATTCAAAGAAACTCTGAAATCTAAATTTATAATCACATTTTCCATATATATTATAGAAACTGGAATTGTAAATAATTCAAAGATATAAATAACTGGTAAGTGGTCATAAATCATGGATTTCTGCTTTTCTGTCCATTGGGTTTTTTGATTTGTAGTTTGCCTTTTTTTGTTGGTTGGTTGGTTGGGGTTTTTTTGTTTGGGTTTTTTTTGTTTTCTGATAGGTAGTGTTTCCAGAATAATAACTGATTCCAAGTGGAGAAATACTGCTTAAGTCTGAGCTACTATAACCTGATTCAGTCCATTTTCTTTCAAATGAAAACAAGGCAGCTTGGCAAAAAGTGCTGCATCATAAAAATGATAGACTGTATTCCTGAGTATTACTAATCATAAATGTCAGAGAGAGTAAAAAGTGTGCTGTCTCAGTAGGATATCTGAAGATAAACTCTGTAGGAACAATCTCAGTGGAGTTTTACACACAGCAACTTTAGATTTCTCGGAATTTGTAGTTGTTTTGTGTAGGCTTTCTGTTTTTAAGTCTGGGTGTGTTGGAGCAATGCTTGCTGTACCTAAACCGGGGCAGCGAGATGAGCCTACAGGCTCACACAGCAGAACCTATTGCAGAATGATGTCAGCAAAAGGCTGATTTTGTGTTCACCTATGTTGCATGAAAAATGTGGGAGGTTTATTATATATGTAACAAAATCACATAAAACTACAAAGTGAGGAAATAAAGAAGACTTAGTTTTGCTATGATGCTTTTTTCACATCCAAGAGAAGCATGTTCCTTCTCTTCCTACATCCTGACCCACTGTTTATGGTTTACATTTGATAGTACGATACCAAAGTGTTACAACATTATGATAGTAATTGTATTGCTGATAAATCATGGTAAACGTATTGAGAAAAGGCATTCTGGTAATCAGATGTGTTAAGTAGGGATTCAAAATGTGTGAGAAAAAGTTTCATGAAGATATTTGTAATTTTTTTTTTTAAATATAGTGGAAAATAGGAAGAAATGTCAACTGCTTTGGATAATATTATTCCTCTTGTCCAATATAGTAAAAAATGGGTTTTGAAAAGTGCTTATATTATAATTTAGAGTGACTTGTACCAAGAAGATAAATAGTCTGTTTTATAAGAATTTCAAACGTTATCTTAAGCTTGTTAATCTATGAAAAATCCTGCTATTTTTTTTTTTCCTCTGGAATTATGTGTCTCTACCTATAATGCAAAATGTATCTAACTGAGGAACTGAGAGATATATCCCTAAATGCAAATTATGACTAACTTATTTAACAAGATGTACCTTGATCTTCACTAATATTAATATGAACTCAGAAGTGAACAAACTTACTCAAAAATAGAATGTTTCTATGGAG
The DNA here is from genome assembly GCA_020800305.1 of Porphyrio hochstetteri. NCBI lineage: Eukaryota > Metazoa > Chordata > Aves > Gruiformes > Rallidae > Porphyrio > Porphyrio hochstetteri. The sequence goes on along the minus strand of CM036906.1, from coordinate 61,216,168 downwards.
ATGGCAATAAGATTAAGAATGTATTTCCTCTGACCTGTTTGTAGATATCTTTGAGGTAATTTATTAGCTTAGGTTAATTGTCAAAATCCTCTAGACAGAAAGAGGGTTATTTAGATTTTAGAAGTTAGTTACCTTTCTTACAATGCAGTAAAACGCAGATGTCTTTCTTTTTCCATTGACTACTAAGGGAGCAGGCATATGCACATTACATGAGGTCTTTAACTTTCAGGTGCTTAAATTAATAAATGCAGTCTTAAGAAAACATGGGGCCCTCAGGCTTTGTATTATTGAAACCAAAAATACTATCTGTGCCATAAAGAATAATCATTCACAGGCATGGAAAAAATTAGATAAACTCTTAGGTTATTAGCAGGGGTAGGATATCTATGAGTCCACAATAAACATTGCAATATTTCATCTTGTAGTCACAAATTTTAATAAAAAAGTACTTCATTCCATATTATGTTCTGTTCTTGTAATAAAATTAATTTTTCTACCTCATTTAGCAGTTGTATTTAGCAGGCAATGGTTCTAGGAGTAGAATTAATTCACACAAAGAGTACTAATAAAGGTAATGTAATAAAATAGTAAAAAAACCCTAAGACACAAAGCTGGAAAAAAAAAAAAAAGAAATAAAAAGGAAAATTAAACATTTTTTGACATTGTAACTTTGGCCAAAGCTCTGATATATCTTGTCAAAGTGACAGTGGTACCTGTGGAGAAACATTGGATGTTTTTTACTCAGCAGAAACTGTGAATAAGTTTGATTTAACTGAGGCAGAGAGGCTGCAAATTGATTTCTTGATTCATTTAGGACACAGTCAGAGGTAGCATATAGAAAACCCTAGAGAGAAGAGGGCAGCATTATTGTTTCCTTCCTCAGTAGGTGTGAAAGGTTGGAAGTCTGTCAAGTGGTGGCAAGTTCATCTGTGTAAGAGACAATGTAAGGTATTTGCCCATCGGACAAATCGATTGCTTGATGTGAGAGAGAACCTTTGGTGGAAGCCTCAGCAGCTGCTGATGGCTTGCTGCTTCCCTCAGCTGGGGGAAGGAGATAACGGAGATGCTGAGCCAGCCCATCCCTGCTGCCAGTCACACCAGGAAGGAAGGCTGCAGCTGCACTCCTGACAAATCGCTCGAGGTTTATAGTAACAGCCTGCTTCATCTAGCCCTGTACTGCTTCATGAAGTTAACAGTTCTTTAAAAATTGGTTTACAATAAGTTAGAAATCGGTTCAAAAAAGAAAAAATCAGATTTAAAGTTACATATTCTTACACACCTCTCTCAAGAGAGGAAATGATTTTAGAGAAAACAGACAATGTTTCTCAAGTTTTGAAAATCAAAACTGTAAAAGGTATGGTTTTCACATGTAAAAAACACATTTCAATTTTTAAAAAACAACATTTTTATAAGAAATAGTCATAAAATACAATAGAAACTTTTTTTTTTTTCCTTTCAAGTTTCATTCAAGTATCTTTCACTGATGTCACAACAACTAAAAGATTTTTAGAGGCCATACCTCAACAGTAATTGCTTTGGATATTCATGACTTCTCCATCAGGTAGCCAGCAATAGATAGCTGCCTATAGCTATAGATATTGGTAAGTTTGCATAAAAATTTGTGCATTTACCACTACTTACCACTTATTTTTAAAATAAACTACATATATAAAAAAAAAACCAATTTGATAACACATTGATTAAATCATGTGAATTGGGGGTTATTTTTGATCATTTACAATGCTACAACTTGGCTGTACAGCAACAGTCCATCAGCGATCTTCACAGAATCACAGAATCACAGAATAACAAGGTTGGAAAAGACCTTTAAGATCATCAAGTCCAACCATTCACATCCTAAACTTAACCATATCCCTAAGTACTTCATCTACCCTTTTTTTGAACACATCCAGGGAAGGTGACTCGACCACCTCCCTGGGCAGCCTGTTCCAGGCCCTGACAACTCTTTCAGTAAAAAAATTTTTCCTAACATCCAATCTAAACCTGCCCTGGCACAGCTTCATGCCATTCCCCCTTGTCCTATCACCTGTCACCTGGCTGAAGAGACCATCACCTATCTCTCTATAACCTCCCTTCAGATAGTTGTAAGTGGTGATAAGGTCTCCCCGCAACCTCCTCTTCTCTAGGCTAAACAGCCCCAGCTCCCTCAGCCACTCCTCATAGGATTTGCCCTCCAGCCCCTTCACCAGCCTGGTTGCCCTTCTCTGGACTCGCTCCAGGACCTCCATGTCCTTCTTATGGTGAGGAGCCCAGAACTGGACACAGTACTCGAGGTGTGGCCTCACCAGTGCTGAGTACAGGGGCACAATCACCTCCCTAGACCTACTGGCCACACTGTTTTTGATACAAGCCAAGATGCCATTGGCCTTCTTGGCCACCTGAGCACACTGCTGACTCATATTCAGTCTGCAGTCAACCAAGACCCCTGGGTCCTTCTCTGCCTGACAGCTCTCCAGCCAGTCTCCCCCAAGCCTGTAGCACTGCATGGGGTTATTATGTCCCATGTGTAGCACTCTACACTTGGCCTTGTTAAACTTCATCCCATTGGACTCAGCCCATCGGTCCAGTCTGTTCAGATCCCTCTGAAGAGCCTCCCTACTCTCAGGCAGATCAACACTTCCTCCTAGTTTAGTGTCATCTGCAAACTTAGTGAGGGAGCATTCAATCCCTTTGTCGAGATCATTGATAAAGATGTTGAACAAGACTGGACCCAGGACTGAGCCCTGGGGGACGCCACTCGTGACCGGCCTCCAGCTGGATTTTGTTCCATTCACCACCACCCTTTCGTGGTAATTTACCCTTAATGGTAAAAACCATCCTTTTTAGTGTTGGAAGTTACTGAACACTTTGACCTTCTGACATACTTCTGAAAATGGAGTAACTGTACATATATCTACCCTATGTTTTGTTTTCCAATATTCATAATGCCCTCTATTACTCTTCTGTTTCTAAATCTGTAATAAAGCAAAAATAATTATAACGTCTTTCTCTTCTAACAGTTTTGCAGGCTACAGTTATGGCAGAAGAATCTTTTACCACATTTTGAGATTAATTTGTCATATAGCAAAACTTCACAAGAGTTCAATTTACTCCATTAAACTCAAGCCAGTCAAAGACATCTTTTCGTAAAGAATGAGAATGCCAGGAAGAATCTACCTTGGTTATCAGATGGCAAAGTGATTAAGCTTCAAGTACTTTCTGTTTTGCCCTGGTTCTTATACTGGGACAATTTCTGTGGTATTTATGTATCAGTTAGTGGACTTTGCCAAAATCTTATAAAAAGGAATTATCTTGATTTCTGTGTCCATCCCTCCCCACCCCACCCCCCGCCGTTCTTTTCATCCTTCTCTTTCTTAGACAGTAAAAAACCCTGCTGTTTTCTGGATATTGTCTAAGCATTCTAAAGAGGAATGAGCATTTGAAGTCAGATGTAGTAAGGTTGGAAGCAATTCTTCAATACTGTATTAAGATGCTAAACAAACTGAACACTATACAAGAAAATGTCCTGTGACATGAAGAGATTAACCTTAGCCTTGGAAAGATACAATACCATCTTTACCAAGGAGCTGTAGCCATAAACGTGCTGAAAGCATCCCAGTCACTCTCCTATCTTATCAGGCATTTTCCCCCTTCAAATCTTCTCTTATATTGTACAAATAGTAAATAACCTGGCAAAAAACCCCATTAATAAAGCAAACAAAAAAAAAAACCCACAACTCCACACAACTCCTCCACACCCCTTTTTTTTTTCCTTTTTTTTTTTTTTTTTTTTGCTAAATTTGTAACATATGATTTATTCATTCATTAAACAACAAGAAAGGCTGAGCAAGAGAACCATAAGTGGCTGGTGTTATCAGAGAGGGAAAAGGCAACCTAATGTCATGGTGCTACTGAAAAAACTTATGTTAAACTGTAAACTATAAACTATAAACTATAAACTATCTTTTAAGAGTACCACTTGAAAGCAATAGAGTCTTCTTAGGGGGTAAAAAGGGGACTTCTTACAATTCATTTAACATTTAGCACAAAATTAATCAAAATTTTAAAGCAGAACAGTGTTCTACTGAGAGCTGGTGGAGGAAGTGCTCTTCAAGCGCAGATGAATTATACGGCCTGTATACTGAATCAGTTTGTTTCTGCAAAAATGATGTTGTAAATCCAAATAAGCTGGATTGTGAGCATCGTGATAATGGATAATATTTCCCTTTAAGACTGTCTTTTCACAAAGCCTACTTGTTCTCTATGTGATCCTAGGTGCAAATAGTTCATCATCCAGCTTGATATCAGTGCTTCAGGGCGATCTGTGGATAAATACGCCCTCTTTTCCTGTTTATATGAACCAGCTGAATTTGAATGAGATAACTTTCTTCCCCTCTTGCTGATTCTCTTTATAGGGAAAGATATTCTTTTGAAGCATTCCAGGGAATTTAATCAGCTTGGAATTTCTTAACATTGAAAACAGCTCAGAGTTGAACCATTTCATCAAGGTAAAATTTTTTTCAAGCAAATTGCAATTCTAAGCAGTAGTACTGTTCTATTTTTTTAATTATTATTATTTATTTTAAATATTGCTGTGGGCATTCTGTAAAACTCACCTGATATCAAGTAGAGAAAATGGCAAGACATACCAAAAGAAAAATCCAAACGATCTAAAATCCTTCACCTACTCCCTGTTTTAGCTGGTGTGTTACCTCTTTTCTGTGGAGGTTGCATGTGAATGTTTCATACATTTTGTTTCTTCTGGTTTTACCTAATCTTTCTTGACACTTTCAGCAATGAGTAGGGTCAAAACATTAGATTTATTGGTTACTCTACAGACTAAAGCTTACTTTCATGTTCCACTAAAAAAGCGTAAAACCCTTGTATTTATTTGTTAGGAAAATTGTATTTTCTAGCCAGTGGGGATTTCTTGTTTGCTTTTCACATTGCTATGCTAGACCTCTTAGGATGGATAATAGCTCTGGCCCCTTCCCAGAGAGGGGGATTTCTGTGCCATGTTTAAGATTCTGTAGAACCATGCCAATACCCTGTCCCTGTTTCTACTCCTTTGTTACCACACAGCTGCAAGGGTGAAATAGTACAATAACATAATCAGCATTAGCGACTTATATTTTGAGTCATATTTCAGTTAAGGGCAAAGAGGTCACAAAAGTAATTTGAAGGAAAACGAGAGGGAAAATGTACAGAATTTACTTTCCTGTCTGACAGTTGCTGGTAATAACAAGAAGAATTCAGGTCTAACATATCTCTAAGTGTTCTTTTGTACATCCTTCTCTATAGCAAAACTGTGAGACCAGGGAATAATCCCAGTTTATCTCTACATGAATTTTCAGCCAGTTTTCTAAATACTTTAATCTTAGGTTTTTCTAGACAAAGCACTGGTGAAATTATGATGCAGTACTGAATTAAGTTTCCACCCAAGGTAATTGAGAACATCTCTGTATTTTGGAAATACCCTCCATAGGAAAATACCCTTTTGTTCATTACACTGGTATATGATGTCCTCTGTGAAAGCAGTTAAACTATTTCTGGGATTTAGGCACAGATTTTCAGAGTGGTCTTTTAATTCTTAGTGTCCAGAGGACAAATATTTTCTTTAAAATGAATGCTTATTGTTGATGTCAAAATAGGCTGTAGCATGTACAATATCGAGTTCAAACAGCCTCTGAGGGGAAAAAAACAACCCTACCAAAAAAAAAAAAAAAAAAGAAACCCAAAACCTATAAAATCTAGTTTTATATCAGAAATCCTGAATCATAGGACATCTTCTAATAAAAAACATTTTCCATAAGAGACCTCTAAAAAGTCAAAATGTACTGATCGGTAGTGAAGGTTGGAGAAAGGAGATGAGAGGAAACCTATCATTAAGGCAGCTGCCTATATTATCTCACAGCTCATGAGAGCTTCCTTGACAAAGTAAAACCTACCTAAAATCACACAGAAAAAAAAAAAACAACAAACCTTCTATTATTATTTGGGACAACAAAAGAAATCTATGACAGTGGCATATCTAACTGTTTCTTTTTCTTTCACATTTGTTAGCAATCTTTTATTTCTCTGAGTGGTTTTCCACATTCTGTTGCCTCTCATGACATATATCCACTATTTACAATTCTTGGCCAAGAATCTATAAAAGGACCCAAACCACCTGGAATGATAGAAGATAGTCACATGACAGAAAATGTAAATCTAGTGATAAAGTCTGATAGCATGATGGGCAGTGAAATTCCACCCAGGGAGAAATAACAGGTGTCAGTCAGGTGCTTGAATTAAATGTGTTGGGGAGACTTTCAGGTTCAAAATCCTGCTGAAAACTAGCCCTAGAGTTAAAATGCAAGAAAAGAATGAAATAAGGCAACATAAAAAGCAATAAAGCTGTAGTGGCAATTCCCATCTGGGCTATACTTTTCATACTTGCAGGATTAAAATGAATAACTGATGTATTCGGGAATTTCATGAAAGAGAGCTACAGGATTCATTAATCTAGAGAATTAAATTATGTAGAATTGATTCTCTAAGACACTGAAGTTATAGGTAGATTCAATGATTAAAATGTCCCTAACCGTTTACTAGTGCAAAGCTCCCAAAGAATGTTTCTGATATTTAACAATGCTATTTAAGAAAGTTGCAGTGCAGCAGGCCTGGTTTATGATTTTAATCTGCCCAATTGCTAAGTGTTCCGTAAAGCTAAAGGTATGGGGAAGAGGGCAAAATCAAGCAGACAGAAAAAGATAACTCGTATTGTTCTCAGAGGTAGTGCATGATCTCAGATCAATCCAGAGATTTTCAGTTTGTGATCAAGAAGCTGAGCAGCAGCAAATTTCCTGAACTAAGCAAAAATATAATTCTTTTTTATTGCTTAATTTTGTCAAATCCATCTTGACACCACCCAGCATTAGAGTTGACTATGCCATATTTTTATTTTAATCTAATAGAATGCAGTGCCCTTAAACAAATTACGCTGCCCATGACAAAACTATGTGATTCGTAACACATTCTTCTAGACATTTCTCTTTCAGTCTTTCTGTTTCACATCTTTCGTGTTACCTAGCAGTGTCACTGCAAATTATATCTGTGGGCTTGGCACAGTAATGACTGACTCAAGTCCCATTTTTTCACCAGAATGCAAAATTCAAAGTGTGCTGTCCCCTTACTTTAAATCCACATGGCTTTTATGGAGTTTAACAGCTTAGTTTGGAGACTTTTTTTTAAATAAACTCTTAAGAAATTAATATAATAATACATAGCCTTAAAATGGAAAGCACTACTGTTACCATACCCTGCTTTCTTTTTCCTTTTCATTCCCCTTGACCTTTTAATTGGCTTACTATCCAACACACAACTACTTTTGAAATGGCAAGGGGCAATGAAAGCTCATTTTTCACTAGGTAAGGAACTGACACCTATTAAATATATATATAATCCATTAACAGTGGACTTTGTAGACCTAAATAATTAAAGACTATTACTGTCTGCAGGATATGAGTTCTGGATTATATAAACTAGTGAATTAAGTCTTTGTCCATACAGTTACTATGGCAACTTTATGGACTTCCCAGTTTCGTCTGGCTTGCAATGAATTAAACAGTCAGAAACTCTGTCAGACTCCTGAAAGAAGGAGAATTGTGTGACTGAAACTAGCTTTAAAGAAGTGAGATAGCCATAGAAACTTATTTCAGTAATTTCTTCTGCAACAACTTATTTTGGGGGCAAATTTAAACAATCTGATTTTAGAGAATCATGGCATCTTTGAGAACTCATGAATATTCATAAATTTATATGCACTGAAATTATGTACTCTGCTGCATAGGAACAAGAGAATGCTGTCAAGCCTGATGAAGGAATACAAAGCAGGTTTGCTGATGGCCAGGTCCAAGGCCAAGAAGTGTCTTGAAAAGTATCCACTCACTTCAATGGGCTTTGAAGTGTTATTTCATCACTACAAATTTTCATGAGCTGCTGAGAAGGGATGAACTTTGAAAGAAATACCCAGTGTTAAGTATCAATCTCAAAAAAAAAAAAAAGAAAGAAAGAAAAAAAAAGATGTCTACCTACAATATAAGGTCTCCTATCTCCTATTTTGCACATCTTTACACATTCTTATTTAAAAGAAACATGGAAATCATAGAGCTGTTTGCTCTTCAAATATGCATCGTCTGTGGATAAGTTTGCTGTTGGCAAAGGCCTCATTTCTTCCTTAGCTCAACTTGCAAGCCAATCTTCTGCTCTTTAACTTGGTTCTTTGCAGATCTTTAAAATCTTCTGACTATTTGTGCCTTCCATAAACTCTACTCCTTGACTGCAAAACTTTTTTTTGTTGTATATGTTGGGCCACCTCATTATCAAGATCTGATAGCAATAACTTCTATGATTTTCTTAATCCATTCTTTTACCTACTTTGTTCTGGATAAACTACTGATGTACACAGCACCACCACCAGCCTTTGGTGTTTTTAATAGTCTTTTGATACAAATGGGAGAGTACTTAACATTTAATGGAGTGTTCTGCTGCTTCTGACCAGACATGGGGCACTTGAATTTCTGCGTCTCCTACAGATTTCCATTGAAAGGACAAAAAACCATTCCAGAAGCTGTATTTCTGAAAAATTTCAATTGAGCTAAACTGGATATATCTATAGAATTTAGCTAAGTCTGACTATTAAAACTGAGGAGAAAACTGAAATATGCAAAGGACCTGCCTGCTGTTTCCCACATCCCTGCTTGAAGTCAGTGTGCACAGACCAGGAGGCAATTAATCCTGTGAATGTCTCCCATGGACTGAAAAGTCCCTCTCCCAGCACACTTGGTGCTCTTTTCCAATGGAGGTCTGAATCCATGCCTAGCTTCTTTCTTTCTTGATCACTGTGTAAAAATCAAGTCTTGCATTTTAAATACCAGCCTCTTCTAGGCCCTCAGTTCTTTGCAATGATTCCTACCCTATTAAAGTCATCCAAGACAGGATTTAGTTTTAACATGAACTCCTATTTCTGCCTGTCTCCTCCACTTGCTTCTTGTCTTAAGAAGCTTCTTTGAGAGAAAGAAAAAGTAGGTGATGAAGTTTAAAAATGTTGAGTTTGATAGTGTGTTTTAACACCCTAGTAATTCATAAAGTAGTGAGTATACCTGCTCAGTTGGAGATAGAAAAGCTAAGGCTACAAAGTACATAAGCACTCTTGAAATAGGCAAAATTACCCTCTGAATGACTCACAGGGACTCTGGCTCAACAATATAATGCAGCACAATTTATTTTTTAGAATAGGTTTCTATGAAGTATAATATCAAAAGAAATCTGTACAGAAAGGTCTGATTGAGCGATAACATTGAACACAGAAGCAACAGAAGCTCATACAGGTAGCAAGGGGATAACATCACACAAAGATTAGAGAGAGATAAAAAAACTTGGGTAAAGATGCAATAAATTGCTATTGCAGAAGAGTTGCAGTGGTGGGGACAGAACTGACAGGTGAGTAGGTAGTTCATCAATCTTATGTGCAAACAGATAAACAGTGCTTAAATGAAAAATGGGAAAAAAGTGGGGAGGAACCCTCAGTGCCTCAGCCTTTCAGTGAGAAAAGAGTATTCAATGTCAGGTAGGAAGAAGATGAATCATGTTGTAGTGAGGTAAAATCTCGTTGGAAAAGGAAAGAACTGAATGAAAGGTTAAAAACAATACAAACAAAAAATAACAACAACAAACCCAAAAACAACCAAAGAAAGAAATCAAAACCAAACCAAACCAAACCACACAGAAAAAGAAATATGGAGAAATATAAAAATATTTTGCTAGCTTCAAAGGAACTGGGTGTATGGCTTTCTTTTATCAAGAGTATTAGTCCAGAAGATAAGTAATCTTATCAACTAACAACAATTATCTGAAATAATATCAGCTGAATATTATTTCAGCATCAACTGTGCTGCAGTCTACTTTGAAGTCTTTAGCCATGTTGAATTTTTAATCCAATTTTTCCATTGCTCTCACTGTTTTCCCCTGCCCCCCATCTCTAAAATAATGTCATGTACTTCATGAATGACCAGAATTTAAGGACCTGAGATACGAGTGTATTTAAAAGACAGCATCTTACCAGAGGTATGTATGAGTCTTCAAGGCACCAAATAATAGCTAGTAACTTTTCAGAGGCTGTTTCCTACAGATATATAATACATTACAAAAAACACCCAACAACACACTATACGCCGAACAATGACTTTTAGAAAGGCAAGTTTCAACACAAATTCTAGCGGTGTTCCTGACTTTCAGATTAACGGATTTTTAGTCAAAAGGGAATTTATAATTAATAAGAATGTCCCAAGATATCTTAAATCAATTCAAGGTAAGGACTTTGTTGAATGATAATGGGAGTATAAACAGTATTTTCCATTCTCATTTTGCAGGAAGAGATATGCTGCACGAACCAAGTAGCAAGATGATAGGAGAAAGTGAATTTTATTTTAAGGATAAGCATGAAAGTAATGGACAAAATTTATGCTCTGAAATATAGTAGGAAGAAAAGATAATTTGACTGTGAAGAGTGTCAAGACCTAGGTCCTGGAAACTATGCTTTTAAAAAAAAAAAATAATACTTTTTGTTACCTGAAAGTATTCTCATATTTTATACTGGAATATAGGAGTACTAGGGGAATCTAAAGTAACTCATATGCTTTAAAAGTAACTTTAAAGCATATGAATTACTTCAGATTTTTTTGAGTATATAATAGCTAGATTGATATCAATAGCTAGTGACTCCATTAAAAAAAAAAAGTATGTACAGATTGAAAATCCATTGGGATTCATTGGACTATAATTGGAATATTTTATTCCACACCTTGAGACAGAAAAAAAAGAAGTTTAATTGGTTATACAACACTCATTAGTTGGCCTGGATATTGCAATGCTCTGTTCCAATCCTGTTCTGAATACCTGGGTGCTTGGAAAGTGCTTACAAAGTGTGATGGAATCAAATAAGAAAAGTGTTGGATTAATATATCTTTGGTATATAAGAGAGATAAAAAGGGATATTAACCTTCAATATAGCATAAGTGAAGAAAGAGGATATGCTCCTTGTAGAGCAGAACAGTGAAATATTAAAAAAAAAGAAAATTGAGACCTAGGCAGAACTGGAACTGGGGTAACTCCATTCCAAGAGATAATGGAACTTTCATCAGCTGAGAACTAGACCAAGAGGATAAAAAGGCAAGGAACTATATTATATTTTTAGTAAGATTGTCAATTAATTCTTTTCCGCTTCTACTACTCACTCTTCTGAAAACTAAAATACTCTTCAGTTTGTTGTGTCTATTAGAAAGCCATCAAATTCTGTCTTTTCTGTCTGATGTGATTGCAGCTTTCCTGTGGGAAGTATATTCTTTCAGTATTTTTCTAACTGACTTCCACTGTGGCAGTACACAGAGTACATGTATGTATGTATGTATGGAAGAGATGTTGTCTGTTCATAAATTTAAATTGTATCTTTAAACTATATGTTATCTGTATCAGAGCAAATTTTCTAGCTTGTAATGGAAACTCTTAAGAATGTTAAAAGCAATTGTTTCCTGTTTTATTTGCCCTAACCAGTTTGATTAATTAACAGGTCACAAAGAGAGTTCATGAAAATAAAAAATGATCTTTTTTCTTTCCTTAAATTCTTTTACATGAAGATACGGTTTCTTTAACTGCTTATCAGGGACAGTTTCTATTACTATTTATTTACTTTACAAATGAGTCCTAGTAAGTTTCTTCAAATATAGGCATTTGAATCTGATTTCAGTCCAGTTTCCAACTGACATAGACTGGGCTATTTCAATTAAGGTTGTTTCTTATTTAACTCATTTTATGTGGAAAATTTTCTCTAAAGCCAAAACCACCACTTTAACAATAAGTCAAATTATAGCAAAAAGGATCCATTTAACTGAAATATTGAAGCTTCTTTTTGTCCTTGGGCATTTCATGTTTGGATTAAGAAGTGTCCTGAAAAAAACGATGGGAAAGGTGAAATTATTGTGCTCTTAGTTTTAATGTATGCAAAGAATAATTATGAATGAAAGCAAAAAAAGGAACCTGAATCCTTGGAGCATTTCATGAAGAGCCTTCCTGAAAATCATTTGGCAAACAGATTCAAGTGTGAATCACAGAATGTGGTCCTTTACATCGTTATGCTGACAAGTGGTTCTTCAGTACTGAGTGGTATCCTGCAGAGTCGAAAATGTTCCAGTAGGATTTGCCCAGTGAATCAAACATCTTCTAATTTGATTTTCTACTTCTCTACAATAAAAATCAAATGCCAGAAGGCAAGAATTTCTGTTTTCACTGTGTACATGTGTTAGTGTTTTTAATCAGCAAAATATTTATGCTAAAAGACATGGGTTTAGTCATTATTTTATATAGTGCAAACTATCTTAAAAATAAATAATAGTCATAGTTAAGGAAAGCTACAATTAAAGCTAAACATTTACTTATTTTTAGTGTAGAGTGCAGTGTACCACAGCTACTGGCACAACTGAATCTTTTAGCAACTCAGCATCTGTTTACTAAATTGATTTTTTCATCAGAATAAAATTGCTGAAGCTATTGAATGACTGCAGAAAATGAACATAATTTTTTATAAAGTTATGTCCTGAGGTAAGCGTTTAATTTTTTTTTTTTTTTTTTTAATCTAGGAAGCATCTGGGCTGAAGTAGGATGTAGCTAAATGGCAGAATATTCTGTGAAAAGGAACTAAAGATCTTTAATTTACCAGCCTTTAGACAAGCGACACTGATATTCCTACTTCATTTTTCCTTTCATTTTCTTCCTTACAAGAAAGTAAAAGTAGGAATATCTGTGCCTCTTAACTACAAAACTGTTCACCTAACAGCTTCTATTCTTCAGTTAATAACATGTGGAAAAGCTATCCTTCCAAAAAAAAAGATCATACCAAGCTGGGTGAGGTTTAAACCTAAAGATTTAATTACCTCTGTGTGTGTGTGTATGTGGCATTCTTGTTGATACCTCCTGGTTTCTTTGGGGGATTTCAGTAGACTCCAAAAGGAGCATTTATGTTTTCTTTATTGTTTTCTGATATTCCAGATTTAATTTTAATTCAGTCTTGGTTCCGCCTGAAAAACAGTAACACAAGTGGCATGTTTACAGTAATATCAGATTGCCTTTGGCTCCACCCATATGCAGGTTTGGGTGATTCTTTATGGATTGGGTCATCTTTATCAGACTGTTTCTAAAGGAGCTCCAAGGAAGTGCAACAAGAAGACTAAGGTCTCCTTCTGCCTTGGCCATGACCAAAGTGTTTGAGGATGCACTTCCATCTCTGTGTAAAATCATGAGAATCTTTGTCCAAAGAGCCACAACAGTGGCAGCAGTCAACTAGGGGAAGTCTACCATAGGAATGCTGAACTAGACCCCTTTTCAGTCATCTGTGGAGACAGGACAAGGGGCAATGGCTGTAAACTGGAGCACAGGAAGTTCCGCATCAACATGCGGAAGAACTTTTACACAGTGAGGGTGACAGAGCCCTGGGACAGGCTGCCCAGGGAGGTGGTGGAGTCTCCTTCTCTAGAGATACTCAAGACTCGTCTGGACGCCTTAGCTGTGCAATATGAGCTAGGGAGCTGCTTTGGCAGGGGGGTTGGACCCGATGATCTCTCGAGGTCCCTTCCAACCCCTACGATTCTGTGATTCTGTGATTCTGTGAATACTGATCTGGTCCCAGCTACAGATATCTCCAGCAAACCTCAGATCATCAACCAATTGCTCAGCTTTAAAAATTCTTGTATACTCACATACATCAAGAAATAGGTATTGTCCAGGACTTTATATGACAAAGTCACTGTCTTTACTTCAGAAAAGGGCTATCTCTCCATGCTGGTTTACTCATGTCTTTTGGTGATTAATGTAACTCCACTAAGGGAATAAGAACGACCAAAGATACTGTGGCATGAGGTTGTAAAACACACAATATGTCACCCCATCCTCTACACTGTCTCCTTTGGCTTGTGGGCTGAACAGGGAAGCAATCTACTACTTGTTTATTTCCATCTCTGGGGGAAATCTCATCCTTCACCTTGGATCCCTTTCCCCTCATTTAAAACTAAAGTCCTACCTTTTCCTACAGATCCTATATGATTTTAACAGAAGACAGGACTTCAAGAAATAGTTATCATGATTTGATACTATAAAAGATATTTTTTAATCTCTAGTATGGTCAGACTTCTGGCTACTGTTTGTCTTGCTTTGATCATCTGAAATAGCATCTGGGTTTAATCTACAGTGTGACAGATATTCTAGTAAAATACTGGGGTCAGAATATATTTGTTATTATACTACTTGGAAAGATAATCAGTAAACCATTATGAAACAATAGGAATGACAGGATTTCTACTCAGTCGGCTCTAGACTTATTAAAATACACAGACCTAAAGGTATCAACCAACACATTCATTTTTCTAAAGCTATTTTGTCCATGTATAACTGTAAGATAATTACTCTGGCAATTGTATGTAATAGTTTGTATCCTAATGGTACAATAGCATATTTAGAAAATGAAAAAAATTATGTACCAATTAGAATAAAGTGAAATTTGTATCACATTCATAATATCTAAGTGATTGTTCTGTATATAAGTGAAGTGCTGAGTGACTAGTGGAGACACAAGCAGCCATACCATGTTAATATACACTACCAGTCAATAGAATTTGGTCAAATGTCACATCAGGATGTGCATTAGAGAAGATACTTCTCAAGGTTAAGTAGTAGCTTTTAAAATAGCTAGTCATGCAACAAAATAGAAAGACTACTGTTCATATAGCTCTAATTAATTGATTGAAGACATTTTGACATTTTAGATGTCAGCTATGATAGCCACTATACAAATAAATTCAGAATACTTGTTAGATGTCGTAGTACAAATTTAGTAAAAGAAAAAAAAAATGTGTGGAAGCACCAAAAAAAAAAAAAAACTAAATTAAAATATTTAGATTCAGCTAAAATGAAAATAATATTAAAGGAAGGAAATCAGGCAGATTAACAAGATAGAAAAGGTGACCTGATCTCCAGCAGGACTGGAATCTAATTTGACCATTCACAAAAATCAGTCAATGAATCAATCACACAATATGTATGTGTGGCATATATCAACTACGGTACTCAGTAAAAAATGAAGTTCAAATAACAAAATAAATTATTGCAAATTTTAGTCCTTTCTTCCCACTGTTGTTTTTTATCAACTCAGTTAAACGTTACTGTCACAATAGTGAATCCTGTGCCAGTCTGCAATGATGCTTCCAATGGAACCAGAGGGCAAATCCGGCATAGTTGGATCTAAATATACCATATTTATTCTTTAAGGGTTTAGTATGCCTTTTTCTAGTGTCTCCAAATAAAATATTTGAAATACATAAAGAATAGAAAACATATTAAAAAATAAATAAATCTGAACATTGATTGCAAAAGCTCGTATCACACCTAAAAATCAATGAAACTGGTAATGAAGAGTTTCTAACACACAAAACCTGTAGAAAATGTTATCTGCCTCTATGTGACATTCAGCAATGGCAAGAAGCAGCAAAAAATTTAAAAATTAAGTCCACTACTTTGCACACTCTGGAAGATTTCATCATTGCTCTATACAGATTTTAAAAAAGAAAACAAAACAAACCCCCACAAAATAAATGCATTCATTAAACTAGTTGATATATATATGATTAATTCTTTTGGAATTCTAGAAGTAATATATACCCTAGATATCTACCATATTTTGTGAAATCTAAAGTGGTCAATGAAAATAAGTCCAAATACAGTCTTTTCTGGAAGGAAAAAGGAGCAGCAACACTATCATAGACTAGGATTATCAGACATATAATAAAGCACAAACACAACAAATAGCCAGTAGTCATAGTACAAGTGAACAAATGTATAGTTGAAACTATGAAGATTTTTTTTTCTAAGACAGTAATCTGTAGGTGCTAGTTACAAATACCCACTCTTCTTTATCCTATTAAATGAAAATTAAAGATAGTAATATACAAGGGAGACAAATTTTACTATAATCATAATAACACTGATACACAAAACAATTTGCAACTGAAACAACATCATGTTAGGCCTCTGCTTGAGATAAGAAACGTGTTTCAGAAGCTGCATATTAATGAATTAGATAGGCTTACATAAATTTTGATATTGTTGATGTTGTTGTTTGCCTGATGTTATTAAAACAAACAAAGACAACTCCAAATTCCACAAAAGGAATGTCTTTCACACTGGCATTTTTAGTTCTGCTCAGTACTTTCAAGGACAGAGAAATTTCTTTTTCTCAGGAACCGCTCCTTCAAAATCCTGCTGTAAAGTAGGACCAAGAATATATATGAGATAGTCTTAATAGTCTCTAGTTAAGGCTTATCTACCACATCCCTCGTTATCATATTCCAGTGTTTTGTGACCTCCTAATTAAAAGGCCTTCCTTACATCAAATTAAGGGGGTTCTGATTGAAAATTAAGCTGTCTTTTCCTTATTCTTCAGCAAACAGAACTAGAACAAAATTTTTCCTCACCATCACTGTATTCTATTCTTTGTGTTTTTAATGCTTTTGAAGGCTGTTGTTTTGTCTGTCCTTAATCTTTTATTTTTTCTACTGACAAATATATAACTTCACTATATCCCAGAGACTGCATTTTTAAAAACTCTTAATTCTTCCTGTTATTCTTGCAATGCTAGGCAGTAACGGTATTATTTTGTAATGCAATGACATGGTCATAATTTAAAATAAATTACTATTATTTGCTAAAAAAAAAAATGAAATTCAGAACCAGCACACCTACAACTAATACCCAGTTTCAAACAGTGACAGGATGTCATTTGGTGATGGTTCTACAACAAAAAAGGAAAACACAGCTTTGTGCAAAGAAGGTAAACCTATTCCTAGTCTACAGGAAGCTCTTGATTTTCATTTGGCATAAAAGGAAGATACTTCTTTAAGAGCTGTACACTGCTTATTACAGCTCCAATTCATATTCTCATTACTCTGTTCTAAGTATCAGTCTTTATTGTTGCAATCCAATGCAAGTGAGAGAGAGTGGAGATGTACTTCATGAAGAATAGGACAGAAGCAGAACAATGATCCCCATTTCTCTTGGTCTCTTAGGAAATTATTAGTGATAACTCGTTTGCTCACCTCTGAAAATATTTTGTCCTTTTTTTTTCAATTGGAGATTATTCGATTAAAAAATTATCTATTTCTGCATATTACTATAGCACCTAAATACCCTCTGCTTTTACTAATCCTCCATTCTGCTACATATTATAACACAGAGTACAAGGTCATTTCATTTACAAAGGACTTACAAATTGAGTATAAAACAAGAGACAACTAATGCAAAGGCAAAACCAGGGAATAACAAGACAATACTAGTCTCTGTGGTAGGCAACAGTCTCAGAACAGAACCACCTTAAACACTGTGAACACCTTTTTTTTCCTTTAAGTAGGTAACACTGAAATTTAGATTTCTTTGTTGTTGTTTTTTTTTTTTTTTCTTTAAGGAAAGACTAGAAATAGAGGAGGAAATAAGAAATTATTTCCTGGATATTTTGCAAGAACTGCTTCTGAGAGTGAGTTACAGTCTGTGGAACAGAAAGAAAGTGGTTGTTTCACAAGGGAACAATTTGATTTATAAAAAAACAGCATCATGTGCTTACCATAGGCTGGAAGCTGTGTCTCAATGCCAGATGAGTAGGAAGACATTGGAAGAAAATATGCTTTCAAAGATCCTCAAAATAAAGGCAAATTGAATATATCTGGTATAGCAGAGAAGAGAAATCTAGAAAGACATGCAACTCTCAATTCCATTACATAACTTTATGGTTATTTTACAGTACTTGGCCTACCATCTGTATTTTCAAGTCCTTAAGTATACAACATGTTAAAATCTAAAAATGTTTATCCCCTTCCAATTTGTCCTAGACTTGATGCTTGAATCCATGTATTAGCGTAAATTAGTAAAGAGGAGACACTGAAATGGACAAAAATACTAATTATGCTCTTTAAGCTATTCACTGCTTATGGCTAACTGCTAAGTGCCTTCCTATAAGGTGTCCAACAGTGGACAAGCTTAGCCATATTCTGTATCCTCAGTATGTTCATATATATATATATGGTGTCTGTCAGATGAGTTTTATAATGAGTGTCTGTTTGGCATTCACTCTGCATAAAATACTTCCCCAAAAGCCAAAATTACTTTGTTGCATAAGGTGGGCACTGTCAGAACAAGCAGCCAAAGCACCAGCTGATGGTGAGCCAGAAGCTCCTGCTAGGGCCCAGACTGACCACCTGTCTCCTCATTTGAATACTGATTGAAACAATTTTCTTTATGATTCCTCAGAAAGGTGTCTCTGACCATTCAGTTTTCACTGAGTTATCTGTCTTTTGTTATGTGCTGCAATAAAATGTTCATTTTTAAAATTGGTTTCTGTGCAAATTACTGCTTAGTATTAAATACACCTGTTGTACAGAGAAAATCTCTGAGGCCTGTAGACCTTTTAAGTCTCACCCTAGCTTTATTTCAGAGCCAAGTTGAACTTTCTTGGCCTTGTCTTCCATGTCACACACATTATTTTTGCAGCTTTAGGAAAACAATCAATTTTCCACAGAAAAGTGAAAACTGAGTACCCAAGTCACATTCCTTTCAGTCAAGCCTCATCTTGCGCTGCTACAGTTTTATTTGAAATACAGAAAATGTTAAGAAATTGGAACCAGCACTTAGACACTTGCAATTCTAGATGCCTTACTATAAGAATTCCTTTATCTTTTACTCAGTAAATATATGTATGCAGATGATATTTTAACAGAAAAGTGTTTAGCGTCATGCAAACTTGCTGAAAGGAAATAAGTAGTTGTCTATATGAAGTGTATTTTTAGGCAATTGTGTCATTTCCCTTTATATAAGTATGGGTATTTATAATATTGTTATTTACACATGATCTTTAAATACATAAATTCATCTTTTATCCTGGACAGGTAAAAGGCTTATGGATTTTTCAGGTCTCAAGTAAATGCAGGTAAATATGTTTTCCATTGTATTGTACAAACTGACTGGTATGTGATAAATTCATAAATGAGACTGCTCCTGCATAGGAAATGTCATTCTTCAGCGGTAAAGCGTTGAAAAGAATGGCTAATGCCATCACTAAGGTTTAAAGACTTGAAATGTGCGTGGTAAGGATTTCCCAGATTTTCCTTTTTGCCTTATAGAAGGTGGCCATTCTTAACTGAGAATTGCATTTTATTTAAAATTCAGTGTTTCACTTATTGTACAAAGAATCGATGAAAAGTCAATAATAGCATATAACTTGTGCAAAGCCTTCATTTTCTGAAAGAAAGTTTTGTGCCAAAGCAACTACCTGCAGAAACCTACAGCTTTCAAGAAGCTTTTGCTCTTTGTCTGTTTAATTGAAGACAAGAGTATCAGAGGTGGGAAAATGTGTTAAGATAATTTCTATTGATCAGGAAGGAGGAAGGTTCACATTGCTTCTGCTTCTTCGTAGGACCCTACCACTTTCAGCATTTCTGCATGACTTGGGAAAGAAGAGGTTAAAAAAATATCTGCACTGCTCTGTTTCAGCTATCAGTCATCAGGGTCACTAAGGCTAGATGTTCACCCTTCAGGCAGTTCCGTGTCTGCAGCTCAAAATGAGCCCTGTCTAAGCAGAAATATACAATTATTCCAATCAAATTATTCCTAGGCTACACAATACAATTACCCGGCTTAATTTGAAAGATGAATTAATTGAAGGATGATTTTCCTATTTTGCATAGAAAGTCCCTATGTAGGATATTCATAAAGGAAAGTTGAGCGCTTTAATGGCAGTCTCAAAGATAATCTGTATTTTAATCAGAAGCAGGGTGAGGAGGTGGCTTTAACCCTGTAAATCAGCTCTGATATTAGCACAGAATCAGTATATAAAAGTGGAAACACAAAAATTATTCTTTGTCAAAGTTGGGTTTTCTTTCTTTTTTCCTCCTTCTCCATAGATGAAAATTGATTGAAAGAAGGGTTCAGCATGAATTGCTCTGCACTGCTGTCTCTCATTCTGATGCTGGTACAGCTTTGGCCTTGCTCTGCAAGCACACAGAACCACAACGCTCACAACACAGCGCAGTCTTTCACGGCAGTTCGAAGAGTGAAACGTGCCTGGGTATGGGAGCCACTTTTTGTAACTGAGGAACAGACTTCAATGGTTCCTGTGTATGTCGGACAGGTATGACAAGTTTTGAAATGGAGATGGCATGCAGTCAGATTTGAACACGCTGATTAGCAGCTTCCTACTTTGACTTGGAAGACCAAGCATCTTCAGAGAATTGGAAATATCAGGAAAGGTAGAAAGAGGAGCTCAAGGAGCTGTAATTAGGCAGCACAACATCTCTCCTTTCCTATGACCTAACTTAGGGTCAGAGAACTCCAGGAGCTGGAGGTCACAACAGTACCAAGGACATTCCTTCACTTGGGTCTGCTCTCAAGGAAACTCCACATTCACTGTTACTAAAACTAGTTCCATAC
Organism: Porphyrio hochstetteri; assembly: GCA_020800305.1. NCBI lineage: Eukaryota > Metazoa > Chordata > Aves > Gruiformes > Rallidae > Porphyrio > Porphyrio hochstetteri. The sequence goes on along the minus strand of CM036906.1, from coordinate 61,195,612 downwards.
ACAGCCGATGAAGTAATCAAGCTGAAAAGTTCCGTTCTGTCTTCTGAATGAAAGTTAAGGACTCATTTATCAACATCTGGCAATTTGCTTGTGCTATTTTTGGCACTGCATCAAAGCAGCCATACTGAGTACAGTATAGTTTACAAACAGTATTTAGCCTGAATTTCTATTACACTAAGTAGCAGCTGATTTACCCCTCATTAATTTTTAATGAAGCAGATTAATACTAAATCCTTTTACCACTGAGAAACTACAGGAATCTGCATGGTTCATTAGATTAACGTAGGTTTAGCACAACGAGCAATTATTTTTCACCCTCCTTTAAAAATGTGCTTTAAGATAATTGCCTTAATGAGATTTTGTCTGCCCCTTTCTTCTCTGATAATGATTATTATTAATTATTATTTTTTATTATTATTATTTATTTATTTGGTTTTGTATGCTAGAAGTAATTGTAATATTGAGATCTAGTTTTGTTTTCTTTAAGGCACTATCTAGATGAACGAACCAAAATAAGTTTAACTGCTAATTAACTAGGACTAAAATTTAATTGGGCCCAAAGGGTGAAGTGCTCAAAATTCATTAATTACTTTTTCACAGCCCCTTCGAAATAACTACTATGGAAGTGTGATGTCTCATTTCTGAAAGATCAAATGTAGACATACTAATTTTTGAAACTGTTGTTACTTTTCCTATAGCTGGAAAACAGTTTTCTGTACAAGAAACTGTATAAATGTCACATATTTTCATACAGCTTTAGAAAAATTTCATAATCTTGCCTTTCTATTTCTCACAGGTAAACTATGGGGAATTTTATTGAAGATTTTGGTTAACTTATTGCAGTCTAACCATTGTCTGATCACGCATTTATTATGCCTTTTTATTGAGTAGAATATGCTCTGCTTTCAGTAAATGAAGTGACAGTCTATGATGAACACATGAATTTTTTAGTAAATAAGGCCCTGAAGGAAACTGCATCAACGAAAATACAAAGGTAGACAGTCTTTGTTTTTAAGTCACTATTCCATATCAACTTATTTTCTCAGTCAGATCCAGAGCTCAATCTTCAAATTTCATTTAACATAAACTCATGAATCTTTTTCCATTATCACGTTTAAGAAAAAGAAATGTGTCCATTAGCACTGAAATGGCAGATGTATGAAGACAAGTACAGAAATTCTTGGTCCCAGTTCTCATTTACCACAGAAAGACCATTTATTCTTTCGTGTCTAGCTTAATAAAGCATGTAAACTGAGAACCTTCAGTATGCTTTGTCAGTAAATGCTATGGGTAAGAGACCTCACATTTAACATGGTCAGGATCATGAAAGTCATCTGGAGAAAGATTCTGAGTGAAGTGGATCAGCACGGGATATGTCTAATCAGCCAGTCCAAGACATACTTCCAGTCTCGAAGTGTTTGTGATCACATATGAAACCCACCTTAGATTAAAGATCTAGATACCCAATCACCTTTCCAATGCCCTGGGGTTTATGACAAGGAAGCCAAGATTTATGGATCAAAAAGAATCGGTGGTGGCCCTTAGCCAGATACCAAATTCAGATGGTGTTTAAATAGAGTTCAACCAGACCACTCCAAGGCGGGAACCTGCCCCATGTTTTGCACAAAACTATTTATGTTGAAAAGATTTTACTTTAGATTTTTGGAACCTCAGAATCTGTTTTGAAATATGTTCCCTTTACACCCCACAGTTACTTCTTTCACACTCAGTGGCCACATATCCTACACTGAGCTGTAGTGTCAGTAAGCATGAAGCGAAACAGTGAGATTATTGAAGTCAACAGGTAGACAATCCTTCCGCTTTGTAGGAGAATCAGGTTGAATAAAACCTGGGGTTTTTTAATATTTTTTTCTACTTTGGATTTTTCAATGATTAGGCAGGTGCTAAGAAATGTTGACACCTTTTCTTCTAGCTCAATTATAAAGACAGAAAAAATAGAAAATTAATGATACAAGAGAAATTGCTATTCCTTTGAAATTCAACTGTGGCTGCTTGACATATTAAAAAATGAATTTATTGCTATTTAAAAGAAAAAAGTGCTGCTATATAGTGTTAACATTAACAGAACTATTTTGTTGGCATGTACAAATGTAGCTGGACCACAATAGTCTATGGGGCTCAGCTTCATCAGAGGAATCATCATCATAATGTTCATGCTAGCAGTACAACAGAGGATGCAGATCATCCTGGAAGGAAATGGAAAATGTCTATCAATTTCTTTCAGAATATATAACACGGACTTATGCCACAGAACGGCTTTTTCTCTCTTTAATATTTCAACAGAGGTAGAACATTGCTCTCTCATATTTACACTTAATATTGCTGAGTACAGAAAAATATATTAGATTTACAAAGTACACTTGTCATTTGTAATAATTAAAAAAATTAGATAATGTTTAATGACCTTTGCATTGTTTTCAGCAGAAGTTTATGGGACTTGATATAACAATGATCTAAAGTAGGTACCCACATTCATTCCCTTTCCTTGAAAGTGGCTGAAGCACCATTTTGGGGTTTTTTTCAGGTTTATAATGCATTTATATGTCTGTTAGGTGAATACTTTAAAACTGAGCCATGATTGGCTGAAAATATGACAGTACCCTCTTTTAAATACTTGTATCCAAGAAGGCTCACTAGTGACAAAGTTCGCTGTAAAAAGAAAACAAAGAAAGCCTAAAATCAATATTCCAAAACTTTATTCCTCCCAAAATGTGACTTATTTTTCTGTTTTGTGTTTGCAGCTGAAATCAGATTTAGACAAACAGAATGGCAACCTACAGTATATTTTGACTGGGGAGGGAGCTGGAAGCATTTTTATCATTGATGAAAAGAATGGCAAAATTTATGTGACACAAAAGCTGGATCGAGAAAAGAAACCCTTCTACACTCTAAGAGCACAAGCAATTAACAGGAGCACTCAGCTTCCTGTTGAACCTGAATCTGAATTTATTATAAAGGTTCGAGATGTCAATGATCATGAACCACAATTCTTGGATGGACCTTATACGGCCACTGTTCCAGAGATGTCCCCTGAAGGTACAGCACGCTGTGAACTGAACTCTTTAATTCCTGATTTTTTTCCTAGACAGCTATGTTGGTGTAAAACTGTTATACCATATTTAATAGACTGCCTTGCAGTGAGAAGGAAGCAAACTATTTCACAAGCTTGGAAATTTGCAAAGGTGTGTGCTTAAGCTGAAGGCTGTGCATGCCTCTACTTAGCATCCTTGCCTTTAAATATTTAGGTACCTACATGTATCCACGTCGTTTTACAGAATCTGAATACATGCTTGGATTGACTACAGAGAGTTGTCTTTACCATCAGTCATTCAGTCTTGAAATTGGTACTTCTTTAAAAATATAACATTACTGTTTGAAAAAGGTAGAGTGCTATAGCCAGTTGACACTGCAAAGGAGATTGGGGGGTGACAGATTTCACTACTTTTTCAATCAGAATAGCACCCTAGCTATTGTTCAGTGTATGATTATTTTTACAACCTGTCAGCTCTTCAGGCTTCTACCAATCTAAAAGAAAAGTAGCATGCACATAGAGTTTCAAGTCCTCTGACCTCAGTTGACTTTTTTAAGGACATAAATATAAACTTGGTTGAATGAAAAAGTACTCAACAGCATCCTTTGGTCTACTCCAGATCTGCTTAATAATTAAATAATATATTTTTATTATATCCTGTGTAGGACAAATTATATTGTACTCTAACTGCAAAAGAATTACATTCACATCACAGACACGATTCCCCCCATCCCCTCCAATGATAAGGATGATTTCTTTCCTATAAGTAATGGGTTCAGAAGAGGAATGGTATGAAGCTGATGTGGGCCTGATGTGATAACCATCCTCACCCCACGTAGGATGTCTACCTATTTACACTGCCAAGTTTCTCTCCCATCAATCGGCTCCATTTCTCATTTGGATTAGATGGTGTGCAGTGAAGGACTGTCTTCTGATTTCCCAAACACCTGAGTTGTAATTTTCCTGTCAAGAGTAACAACTTAACCCCCACTCCTCTTCTTTCTCAAGTCCACATGCTCAAAGAGACTTGTAATAGGATCTGTCACACATCTGGACACTTAATACAACAAATACAAATAAAAATTAACATCTGGAAAATGTATGTACATACACATATGTATGCATAATGTGTATACGCACACATTTAAATCCTTAAAAACTCAAAGTATGAATGCAGTTGACATAAACATACTATAAATACTGCTATCTCCAAATAACTATCTTTAAAATAAAAGGAAAACTACATTCTTTAACTCTTACAGAAAGAATCCTAGTAATCTTTTAAATTCGTAGCTCTATGTCTTCCGGTTATTTCTATTGCAAATACTATTGAAAAGAAATTCAAATATTGTGTTACTTAAAACTGAATGAATTAATGAAGTCATTAACTTAATAGCATCAGTGATCATAAAAGGTAATAAAAGCTATGTTTCATTCAGCATTACCCATTCAACTTTTAGGGCAGATTCAGTCAATCTTTCACAGGGAGTTGTAAAGTTTATCATCTTCTGCCAGCCTGGATAGCAGTTGCAAGAAAAACATATTCATGCCCAGGGTTTAATCAAAAGTGGGGTTAGTATACTAATTTCTGGCAGGAAGCAGTAGCTCACCACCACTGCCAGCAATAGCTACGAAAGACATACATTTAATCAACTTATTTCCTAGTCATCTGGCTTATATCACCTTCTACCAGGGAAATCAATTTTGGATATGATTGTCTCTTCATTGCCACTTTCTTCCATACAGACTTATTTGTCTAAGACTTCTGCATCTCAGCTCTTGCTCAAATAACTTTTGCTAACATAATTTGTTGCTTGTTCAGAGGGTATTTATAGCCTTTTTACCTTGTTCATTTGCTCTAGTTTGAAGATGGGAAGACAGGTGCTGTGTCAAGGACCATTGCAGTTCTTTTTATGTGCTCAATATAATAATGACCATAGATTACTGATTAGAATTATCTGAGTATTTTTGTCTGGGGTTACACAGATTTAGGACCTTGACAATGTCCCCCTTTGTTTGTTTGTTTGTTTGCTTGTTTGCTTGTTCTGTGATAAAGAGGCATTTGGTCTCATATAAAAATGACTTTAAAATAGCTTATAATTTAATATAATACACAGACTTGTAACCATTCACAGAAGTACATCAGGAGCTGCCTTCTATATTATCCCTCTATCTTAGATGAACTCTTGTCTTAATTATGGCTACATGGTAAAAATAACAAAACCAAAGTTAGGTAGGACAGTATTTATGATTAAAAGCGACAATAGTAATCTTTTCCCATATAACTCTGTTTCTCATCTGAAACTATCAACAAGAAGTTGACAGAAGTTCCAATCTGTATTGATTTGAGTTAGCTATAAACTGTTATCCTAACAATGTAAACCTCAGCAGTCTTTATTCAAATCTCCCATGTCATCTATGAAATATATAAATTCCTAAAATATCATATCATGTCAGCATATGATTAATTAATTTACAAAAATAATTGTTTATTGTTATATCCCTTAAAGATTATATAAAAGATTCCAGTAAAATACAGAAATATATTAAATAATAATTTTAAAATAATCAAAATTAGCACAATCTCATTTGTCAGAATGTGTGAAAAATAACATAGGACCCCTCTGTGCATCCTTTCTTAGACACAGACTGCCTGAAATAGTAAACTCACAGATTCGCAATCACCCAGTATATGACATGAATCTAAGTCAATCCTGTGGATCTTGAAACCTTTTCTACACTACTTCTATGTTTCGCCTCTCTGACACTAATACCATAGGTGTTTCAGAGATCATTCTTTCATCTACTTCTCCTATGTAGACACTACTACATTTCTGGCATGCTAATGTGTATATATATAGAAAGTAAGCAGAGTGGTGTATCATAGTATACACCTTATTAGTGGTCAGAACCAACACAGGAAACACCTGAGCCACACAGCACATCTGCAGGCTTCTCTGGGCTCACTTACCCGGCTTCTCAAGGGGCAGGGACTACACTTTCTGAGGTGAAACCTATGTCAATGTATGTACATGCTATAACATAAATCCTTACAAGGAAATTTCTAACACCCAAGTGAATAGAAACAGTGACAAACTGAAATTTGCAGCACTGATACTGTAATGGTTTGCTGCATCTGTGTTTTTCTCCTGGTAAAATGGAACATCCTATTGCATAATAAGGGATGTAGACCAGAATTACTTTAAATGATACAATAGAGAGACTTGGCCTTTGCTCTATTCCAGAGCTCTCTGGCAGCAGTTCAGCTCACTGATGCTAGACCTGGGTTCTCCTTGTATTTCCTGGCAAAAAATTCTCAGGAAGTGTGGTCAGTACTTGGCAAAGCAGTTCACTGTTAGTGAACACGTTGTCTAGAACTAAGAAAGCAAGTGGAGAATAATTCACAGCTGGCCACTTGCCTCAGAGAACCACAGAAAAAACCCCAGAAAATAGGCACAGATAATTTTGCCTAAAATTAGGTACAAATCATAGAATCATAGAATAGAATCATAGAATGGTATGAGTTGGAAGGGACCCCAAGGATCATAGAGCTCCAACCCCCCTGCCAAAGGCAGGGCCACCAACCTCAGGCCTGGATCTACACTAGGTTGCCCAGGAAAATATTAATATATTAATATATATCCTAATGTGCCAACAAATTAGAACATATTTTACTTCTTTCTTAGCTCTCTTTTATTGTCAGTACTAAATTTTATTAGGATTTTATATGCAAGTGCAGTAAATGAAAAGTATGTCAGCAAATGGACTCTCTTCTGAGAACGCAGGACTGTGGTTTTCCCTCAGGCATTTGGTACAATTTTACATTAAGTGTCTTCCATATAGCCATTAAACTTGTACAAATGCAGTATCTCTGATGGAAAGGTTAAGAGTCAGATGCAATAATATATCAGTACTTAATGTTTTTATAGATTTCAAGCTCTAGTTGTAAAATTGAGTAACTCTTTGCCATACGAGGGCCCTATGGTTTACCTAATGGGATGTGATGTGTAAATGGCACAGGTATGTTTTGCCCAAGAAGGGTAAAACCAAGGCTGCAAGCAACAAAAATGTAGTTTGCCTTACATACAACTAATAAAAATAAAAATAAAGTAAGGACTTTTACCATCCAGCTTAAGATATTACTGTATATGTAAACCATATGTATTTGGGGTTAAATTTTATATCAGTACAACATGGACTCCCATCTTGAAAAATGCATCTTTGAAAGCCCACACACATATTCAGTTAATTTGTTTCTGTCATGATGTCCATTTTCACATAAATACGAAACTGAATCATAGTTCAATTGTCAGTGATGACAGATCATATGTCATGGGTGCAATTTTGATAGGTTTGGGTTTTTTTTTTGTTTATTTGGGGGGTAGTTCTTTGTTTTAAAAGATACTATTTGTGCCTGATCAATTATTCTTCTTCCAACAATAGTTACCAAAAAGTTGCTTCTTGGAGTTTTTGAGTACATGGTAATTTCTATGTTGGGGTTTTTTTGTTGTGGGGTTTTTTTTTGTTTGTTTGGTGTTTTTTTCCTGCAGGTTGAATTTATAAAGAAATGCATGCTTCATGGCAGTGAAAAATTAAAAACTCAAAAAGTACTTTAAACCCTGAATGACATTTTTCTTCCATAGCCTACTCTTTACAAGGTCTCCTGACAACTCAGTTTAGAAATAGTCTTCCTCCTGAGACTGCAAGAGATCTGTTATTGCTTCCCTCCAGTTTGACTGCCTCTTTCCATTGTATCCACCAGCTGTGTTTCACTGAGCCCAACTGGGCAAATTCCATGCTTCTGCCTTCTGTTCTACTCTGGAAGAGTCAAAAGGCAAGCAGAAAAGTAGGCTGGAGCTTAGAAAATCAGCAAATGATGGTTTAGACTCAACATTTCTTTCTAGTTGTTACAAACTGCAGAAAAGAAATCTACCTTTAAATGAGTGAGATGTAAAAAAAGCTGTAATGATAACTATATGTTCCTACATATTTTGGATTTTATTCCTGATCTACTAAACACAGTGCTGTAAACAAGTCCATTTCTAAACATAGTTGGGGGCACTTTAGTTTACATAGTAGAAAATAAAATTTATAACAGACTCTACCTGTGGGATTATTGATAGTTTGTGATCCTTTCCAAACCAGCATTCCATACTTTTTTCAGAGCAACTTCATTGTGGTCATGCTAAATTGCCTTAGAGGATGAATTTCCTCTATTAGAAGAGTTGCCATAGACGATGGTTCATATGAAGATAACAGTTACGTAGCTGAAGATTTCCTTTAGCCTCAGTCTTGAATACTGTTATTTCTGAAGCATATATCTGTCCTGATTAATCTGTCATTTTCTCTTAATGTTTCTCCAGAGCAATAAAAAGCAATATATATTTATGTATACATATGTACCTAATACACACCTAAATGTTAGAAGTTTGGTATCGTAGGTATGTTTTGAAGGATATATAACTCTAAAAGTTGGTGGCAATTAATGGCATTTCAGTGTATCTCCACTTTGAGAAAAGATACCGTGCATTATGGAATCTTTTGGAGTACTGCTGAATAAACTGAAAAAAATAAAAAATCATTCAGTCTATCCATATGTGAGAAAGCCTCTGTCATTTCTATTTAGAAAATCTACTATTGAATTGATAAAAAACTCAGACAGGTATGTATTAGTTTTATTGGACATAAGTATCAACTTTGAGTTTGTCATTAAAAAAAAAAAAGCATTTCTGGTCTAAATTCTTGCACTCCTTAGTTTTTTCTTCTTTTCTCCTCCAGCATAACTTTACAGCTATATTGGTAAGCAAGTGCAACCATGTGAACGCATGCCAGAGTTTTAGAAAGTAGCTTGATTCCTGCTGTTCCTCATGAGAAGTGATATACATATTCTTATGCAGAAACTAGGTGAGGGAAAAAAGAAAAAGAAAAAAGACAAAAATAATGATTACCTTACAAAATGATGCTACTGTGAATATTTTCTCTTAAAGGACAGTCATCACTGATGGTGCCATGAGATTGCTGTCAATCTCGTATCTAGGATATAACCAGCTTCCAGACAGAGATGAAATCAAGCTCTGCAGATTGATTCTGCTGTGGTTTTGCACTGGGGATTCTGCTGTCACTCTTGCACTGGGACAGGCTCATTAAAGGCTCAAGTTAAAAAAATATTATCAGAGCCTTCTTAAGCTTCTTGGCTGCTTTGCTTGCTAACAATTAATTTCTTTATCACCAGTGGGCCCACTGGTGATAAAGTGACTGTGTTTTCTTATTCCCATGGGAAACTTCCATAAAACGCTTTGAAGAACATTCAAGAAAAGAAGAAAAAAAATTACTGCACTCCACATACCAGAAATTATGTGAAAAGGCATAAGATATGTAGCATTTTAAGCAACATAAATATAGTGCTGAGAAGGCATACACTATTTTTATTTTAATTGAAAATTTGAATGCAACAAGAATAGTTACTAAGGATATATTTTCACTTTTTAATTATGAATATTAGAAGGTTCCTTTGCTCCTGTAAATTTCCAGGGCTGTTTGCTAATATAACTGGTATCTTAAAAGGGTTTTAAAATACTTTATGTTTTGTAATTATGAGATAATTTAGAGAAGAAGAAAATAAACATATTCTATTTTATCTTTTCCTTGAGGTACTTCTGTTGCACGGGTAACAGCTACAGATGGTGACGATCCTTCTTATGGGAATAATGCCCGTCTGCTTTACAGTCTCATTCAGGGACAGCCGTATTTCTCTGTGGAGCCAACAACAGGTACTACAGATGATCTTGTCACTCGAAAACATTTGTAATCTAACATAAAATGGATGTAAGCAAAAATGTCTGTCTTCATTTCAAAACATAGGTCAACTGATACCACCTTACATTTGTATATCTTTGCATAGTTCCTACTTCTTAAAGAACCCCAATTCTTTCTTTTCCATAAAAAGCTGAAATTCTTTCTCTCTAGACAATCAACAATTTATGTAGCAAATTACCTTGCTTAAAGAAAAGAGTTAGATTCTGAGCATAGTATACAACAAATGGATCTACAAACTTCTGAGTTAATAGCTCTATGACTTACTACGTGACATTTCTATCACTAGGTTGGAGAAACCACAAATACATGAAATCCCTCCAAAATTCTGATTTCTGGGGAAGAAAGAAGTTCATATATAATTAACGACATATATGGTGTACTGCTCCCCTGTAGTATGCAGAATGGACTTGTCAAACAGTATAGATGTTGCCATGAGTACTAATTCCCAGTATTAGAAAAATTGTACTGTGCACAATCTAGAATGTAAATTCCTTACTGTGTCCAATGATGCATTTTGTAGCCTTATTGTATGGTCAGATGTTGGGAAAAAATGGGACTACTGTATGTTACTATTCTCTACTTATCATTTTTAGGAGTCATCAGAATGGCTTCCCAAATGGACAGAGAAACAAAAGATCAGTATTTGGTCATCATCCAAGCCAAAGATATGGTTGGGCAACCAGGAGCATTTTCAGCAACAGCTACTGTTACCATCAACCTCTCTGACATCAATGATAATCCACCTAAATTTCCACAGCGTGAGTATAGGCTACTTAATGGGTGTTGAAGTCTTGAGGAAACTCAGATCTACTGTAGCTCTGTTAAATTCACTGGTAGGTCTTTTCAGAACGGGTCTGTGCTTTGACTTCAGCATACAGATTGAAATAAAAATAAAATAAAAAGAACCCCACACAAAAGCTCAAAAGCAAAGAGGAAAAGAAAACCTATCACCACAAAAACCTCAGGCCTGCTGTGTTTATTGCTAGGCTTTGGAGACAAATGACTTACTAAACTGCTTTCCATATAGCTTGTTCCTTCTAAGTCTAAAATCTGGGCAACGGGATAGTTTCATTTACTTTTTTTTCTTTTTCTCTGTCCTTCATTCTTTCCAGTCAGATATTTTAAACTTTTAGGCTAATGATGTGGCATTCTCTGTACAGGGAGTTTCTAGCAGACATGGGAGCTGCTAGCTGGGCTGTCAGGAAGAGCTAGTGAAATGCAGTTGGGATGTACTGGCCTCTACTGGGTTTTTTTTTTCAGTCTTTGGGTCCTCCTTTACTTAACTGCTAAAGTAGGGCTGCGAAAGGAGGATTCGCAAGTGGAAAGGTTGTTATCCCCTTGTCCCCAAGATCTATCCATTATGGTGCTAGATCGATTGCTGTAACACAATCTGGAAGCTTTTCCCAACTTCCTGAGAGCCTCAGGCCATCATAGCTACAGCAGCTGTTAACCATGGCAGATCACTGAACTGTGCCAATATTTCTTGCTTTAGGACTCTACTATATGAGTGTCTCTGAAGAGTCTCCTGTGGGTGCTACTGTAGGCAAAGTCTTTGCAGAAGACAACGACATAGGGGAGAATGCAGCTATGAATTATTCCATTGAGGGAGATAACTCAGATGTTTTTGACATCATTACTAACAATGACACTCAGGAAGGAATTATCATATTAAAAAAGGTGAGATCTCTGAAACCTTCTAAAAGATGTCTAAATACTGGCAAGAACCTCCTAAAAAAACCCCTGGATGTCTAAAATGGCCTATTTTGCTTCTTACTATTTTTTCATTCTTCAGCCTTTGTGATTTGATTGGGATATTAGGGGGATAAAAAGAAACGTGTCTTTCTTTCTGTTACTTTTTTTTGACTTATTCACATTATAGCTGAATACAGTAGTGGCCATCAAAGTATCTTAATGCTATTCCTAGCTGTGCAACAGAGTGTATCCCATTGTGAGAGAATGTTCTCTCTCCTGTGCATCATCTGTAAAATCTTTATCAATACATTGTACACAATATTTCCTTACTTACAATAACTCCTTTTAAACTTAACTGAAGCCAAAATGAATTACAGAATTAGACAGAGAGTGTAGTTGTTGTTATGACATAGCTTTGAAAAGACACTATATAGACATACAAAGATAGTAGTTTATGAATTATGATATTTAAGAGGTTTTGATACTGTGTGATTCATTTTTGAATCATAGGAAAATTTCTGGGCCATCTGGGTCATCATCCAAAGTGATGACGGTTTTATAATCTAGGGAAATCCAGGAGCCTGAACAACTCAATGCACTTGATTAATTTTATTTTATTTTTCTGATTTATTGTCGTTCATGTAGGTATTAATTTAGTTTGGGTTTGGCTTTTTTAAATTAAGAATATAACGACTATTTAAAATAGTAATGTAAATATGTGTTTATTAAAATAGTTGTTGCCTTCTGGAATTTATTGACTTTAAAGCCTAAATTTTAACATACTCAGCTTAATCCCTACAGATTAATTGATTCTCACTGTTTATGTAAATGTAACACCTTAGTGTCCCCTAAGGTTATACCTATGTTGGGCATACAAGTACTAATAGAAGTTGTTGTTTTTCTTAGTGCTCACAATTAACAGGAAGATTTCTTTCACAGTGCTGTTTAACTGTAACATTGAAGCCAGCCTGCATGAGAAAGGGAACAATGGCATAGCACAATTTAAATTTAAGGGGTTTTTTAACATAAAAAAGAACTCTTAGAAGTAACTACTTTTAAAACATTACCAAAAGAAGGGTAGCACTAGTTTCTCTTTAATTTCATACCACCTATTTAACTGTATTTAATTCACATATGAAGAAAGAAGTATTCCACATCTCTCTTTTTTTGTCTTAACAGAGAGTGGACTATGAGAAAAAGAGGAGATATGGTATTCGAGCAAAGGTTGTAAATAGGTACATTGATGACCGTTTTCTGAAAGAAGGACCATTTGAAGACACCACCATTGTCAAAATCAATGTGGAAGACGCTGATGAACCTCCAGTTTTTAGCTTGGAGGACTATGTGATGGAGATTCCTGAAGGGGCTGTGAGTGGCTCACTGGTGGGCGTTGTAACTGCTAGAGATCCAGACGATGATGACTGTCCAGTCAGGTACCTAACTTAAAATGTGAACAGGCCTCAAATATAAATGTAGATGGGATTTACAAAGGCTATTTCTGTTCCTTACCTTGGCTCATAATTACAATTAATCATGCTTTCATAGTGATGCCTAGGTTATTCTAGGTGTTGTGGTTTAATGTGGATAGGTAGCTAAGGACCACATGATTACCCACTCACTCCCCCACCCATTGGGATGTGGGAGAGAACCAAAAGGGTAAAAGTATGAAAACTTATGGGTTGTGATACTGCCAGTTGAATAATAATTAAAAAACAAAAAAAAACCCCAAAGAAAATAATAAAGAAAAAACAACACAACAAAACCACAAGAAAAACAAGTGATGAAAAAAATCCCCAAACAATTGCTCACTACCAGCTAATTGATATGCAGCCAATCCTAGAGCAACAGCACCCTTCTTAAGTTTTATTGCTGAGCATGGCATTATATGTTGTGGGACATCTCTTTGCTCAGCCTGAGTTGGCTGTCCCAGCTGTGTCCCCTCCCAACTCCTTGTGCACACCCATCCTACTCACAGGTGGGGTGGTGTGAGAAGCAGCAAAGCCCTTGGCTCTGTGTAAGTACTGCTCAGCAGTAACAAGAACATCCCAGTTTTATCAAAACCATTTCCAGCACAAATCCAAAGCATAGCCTCATCCAAGAAGAAACTTACTTCTCTCCCAGCCAAAAAGAGTACAGTAGATTAAGTCCTAACCCCTAGTCCAAAATCTAAACAAATGAGCTTTGTTTGTGCATCTTGCAATCACTTTAAGATGTTGTAATATTTTAAAGAGTTGCCTGGAAGAGACTCTGCATAACAACAGAGCTAGGGTACCACAGCCAAACCTGTAAGTGCCTGGAGGTGTTCCAGTCTGTTCCAAATAACTTCTGCAGATATGGAGAGACAGACTCATTGCTGAGAGGGAGACAGAACAGTTCCACTAGCATCTGCTTAGCTCAGTATGACCAAAAATTTACCAATTCCCTCCTTCAACCCCAAATGCCCTACAGATACATTACATAAAAAATAGTCCCCCAAGGCTTTTAATGCTGCACAATAATTTTGCTGTCTCTTAAAGGAGAAAACAGGTAATTAATTTTAATTATAAATCTTATGTTAAAGACAGTTTCTTGAATTACTTGACATAACTACACACTGTGCAGTTTAAACAAGCTATGATACAGGGACAAATGGATGAGAAACAAAATATTTTGTGGTGTGTGGATTCCTTATATGTATATATATTGCTGTCTATAGTTATGCCTTCAAATAAATAAGGATAAACAAAAATATGCATGTACTTTTTTTGGCCCAAAAAAGGGCTTTTTTTGTGGTTTATTAATTATGAATATAGCATATCCTGCTAAATGCTTAAACATAGCATATCTATGACTTCCTAGTTTGAAATATTTTGATAGAACTTGCTACCATGTGATTATGTCTAAATGCTCCCAAAACAGTGACGCATCACTGAGTTTCTTTAAAATAGGGCATATTGCTTTTAATGTAAAGATATGTTTATTGGGCTAAGTGTCATGCATAAGAATCTAATTTTGAAACCGTTGCTATCATAAATGACAGCAGTTCCTTATAATATAGAAAACCAACTGTGTTGCCTTGGGGGCCCTATTTTTCAAACAAAGTAAAAAAAGACGTCTCAAAAACTCCCTACATTAATAATAAAAAAATACTTTAAAAGATCTTGCATATATTCTGTGAAAATTATCTAGAATCAGATTACAAAATAACCCCAAACCAACCCAAACTAAACAAAACATCAATGTCAGAAAACCCTAAACAAGCTTTGGATACAGAGAATGAGGAATATTGACATTAAGGGGAAAAAAAAAAGAAATTGAATTGTAAATCCTTAAAATTGGGGTTTATAAATGTCAAGTCTTTGGCTTGAATGATAAGAACTTTCACTGACTGTGTTGTGCTGGTTCCTTGATTTATCCTCTTACTGATTTTTGAAACAGACAAAATGTAACTATAAATAACAAGTTAGAGAGTCATCCAACCGCTGGCACATAAGCTGAGCTGGAGTCCTACGTACCAACAGGAGATAGAAAGGCTTTGTGAAGCACAGTTAAAGGTACAATAAAAGAAGGAATGGTTGAATGTGGGAACTCCCAAATGGAGCAGTGAGAACCTTTCAACTCTTCAAACAGGTTTTATTTCCAAGAAATAGACTCTTATTAGGTTTTGGGTTTTTTTTTTTCTTTTTTCTTTTTAAAAAGATGTCATGAAAAATTTTAGTCAATATCCTTTCCATTTGAACCAATATCTTTGGTGTCTTTTTCAGTCCATCTCTGGCCTGTGACCAGTGGTTAGACTAAGAATTTGAATGGTATGTATGTACGTGTGCATGTGCATGTCCACATATGGACATAGCATCCAGAGCCTTTTCAGTGAAGACGCAAGAACACTAGATCCATTTGCAATCATCTCCTGCATTAGAATTTTGTACGCTGCCTAGGTGTCACCTCATTACAGATAGTTGCCTGCCTGTCTTTATAATGTCCATTCCCTTAGCATCAGAGCATGTCAGCAATGATAAAATAGATTTGCCAATACACCTCCACTTAGCTGTTAGTGTTATTCATTTCACAAGTGGCAATTTTGCTGTTTCTTTTCAACGAAGTCATTCACCTGCTGTGAGCCTGACTTAGAAGTAAGAATGAATAATGCATTTCAGATTCAGTTCACATTAATATAGATCTGAGACATATTTAGTTTTATGAAAAGAAGAGCTTTGATCTTGGCATCAGTGAATTTTAAATGTTTATAAGTGTACATTTTTCATGATTTCTGAGTTGTTGAAGCACACATTTATATGTATATATGCACAGCTCTATTTTCTCAACTTACAGTATCTTTCTATGTCCTTGCTTCTGATGGAACATTTCAGTATTAGGGAATCTCTTTACTTTTTTTTTGGTGCAGGTACTCTATTGTCCACGGCATGCATTTAAAGAGATTGTTCAGCATCAATGAACACAATGGAACAATCATTACAACTGAACCTCTGGACCGAGAGATAGCTTCTTGGCACAACATAACTGTTACGGCCACAGAAACAAGTGAGTAAGAAATTTAAGGAACGCTGTGTTTTATATACTGCAAACTGTAATTATCCTCTGAATATGCCTTCTTTTAAGTGGAGAATACATGCTTCTTTCTCATTATATTACTATTGCTTGCTACATTAAGGAGCATTATTAAAATGATTAGTTAAATAGAAGCAGAATGTATTTGAGCTCCAAGGTCCTGTGCTCTTTCATAAAAGATGACCTTATAAAAAAAAGAAAGGAAATTGTAATAGGATCGAGAGTGTAACGCTTTCAAGTTACACTGAAGCATATGAATTGCTCCTGCAGTGCAAGATCTTATGTTAAATTAGACCCTGGTTAATTTCACACCAGATTTTTGAATACTGTGAAATTAGCTGGGGTCTAATTCAACACCAGTCAGAAACCTGTGGCTCAAATTAATTGTGATTGTAAGGCCTAAATCAGCTAGACTTCTTTTCAGTGACAATTAAATCTATGAAGCAACCTTTATATAGATTTCACCTGTCAGATTTATTTGAAAGTCAAATGCAAATTGCCTGTTTGTGCTTTTGGTGATCTGGTTGCCTTAACTCTGGAACAACCCTCCAGTAAATTAATAGGTATGGATTTATCAGACAGTTTAAAAAAGATTATTGGGATACTGTTTTCACAAAATGATCACATCCATCCTCAGGAAGGAGAAAAAAAACCCAACATATGAAACTAAAGTAAAATCAATAAATCAGACAGGTTTTGCCAAATACATTTAAAATGATTTTTCAATCCTGAGTCTCAGTTAAATGCTATTTATTGCTAACACTACTTTAAACACCTATTCATAAATTGCACGGTTCCCAAAAGGGAGCATTTCCTGTGTATATGTAGAATATTACTGCTAGAAGCTTAATATAGGATAGTCAGTAGCTGTTTTCATTGAAGTCTTTATTTTGTGTTTGGGAATTGATGGTATTATCTTCCTTTTCAGCTTCTCTGTGAGTTTTAAAGCATGAATGTATTTTATTTCTCATGTTGTTGGGCAGCCGGCAGGTGTTGGTAAAATTGATCTCTGGCATAGTTTTGTCATGTCTTGAATAGCACTGTGGAAACACAGCAGGATGACTTTGGTCTGGACTTTTCTGTTTAGTTAAACAATAAAATAGGAACGAACTGAATGTTACAAACGAATACGTGTGTCCTGCAGCAAAAGAAAGGGAGTCTTTCACAGCAATGAAAGTTATTGTAGAGAAACCGAGCCCTCATTATCTTCATATTCTTATTCTTTATTTCTTTAATAATGATAAGGTCACTGTCTATAACACTATATTCAAAAGCACTGAAGTTAGGTCACCTTGGTCTGGGCATACCTGAAATGATTTATATTATGAACTAGTAGCATTTTATTCCCTGAAATATAGTCATAACATACACTTTGTGTATGAGACATTTGGTGGATGACATTGTGGCTCCACTGAAGCTAAATCAAAATGCCATTAAAGTTCATCCAGACAAGATATTCATGGCAGCTGAGACATATATCGAGGCTGTATTACAGCAGCAACTTCCCTAGAGGCCTATGAATGTCCTAGTGTTCGTATGGGACACAAGTCTTTTGCCTCCATTGCAATGACAGGGAGCAGACATTAAGAGGACCTTGCATCTGTTGTTGAAGACTTGTGGTGTGGATCATCCTATCCTCACGCCATTGAGATAATGTACTTTAAAGGACACCAGATGTAAATATAATTCATTGGGCCTTAAACGCAAACAGTCAGAACTTCCAATCTGTGGAGTCTTATTCCACTTTATGCTTAAAATGGTTCTAGCTCAAGAGAAATAAGGTTCCTATGATGAGTTTTCACTTGGCTGAAATCAGCTTTCACCAAGTACAAGGTTGGAGCATAAGCAGCAGCATTCTAACCATGCATGAAAGTAAGAAATACATAAATCATTAGCTTTACTTAACACTGGTTTACTGTCAGATTATGATTGACTGACAAGTAATTAATTTAGAAAAGGAATATCTGCTCCAGCTTTCTCTCTACTGAACTATAGATGTCAGAAGAAAACCTTAATGACAGCAATTGGCTTGATCCTCATTTCACTATACACTCATTGAAAGAGTGTGCAACCAGTCATAAGCGAATTTACCCACAACGGACAACAGTCATTTTTCCACTGGGTCTTGCAGAAGTTCTCTTATAATGGGTTCAAGGTATGTTACATGGTCTACAGGGCTGTTGTGGTTCAGGCCCAGCTGGCAGTTGAGCACCAGCAGCCACTTGCTCACTCCTCCCCCAGCGGAACTGGGAGGAGAATGGGAAGACAAAGGCAAACCCTGGGGTTGGGATAAGGGCTGTTCACTAGGACAGCACAGGGAGAGGGACATAACAACAGTATTTAGAATATACACAAGGCACTTTACTGATCAGGTGCTCAGCCCACATTCAGATCATCCTGGAGATCACTGGCTAGACCCCTTTTATGATGAACATGACATCCTATGTCATGGAATACCCTCTTGGATAATTTGGGCCACCTATCCTGGCTCCTTGTGAAAATCAACTCTATCCTTGCTGAAAACAGGAAAAAAAAACTTAACAGACTTCTAAATTTTTCTATTAGTCCTTTAAAAAAAAAATTTCCTTTAGGAAGTGAAGAAATATTATTTAACCTAAATTATAAAAACAACTGTTATTATTATTACTACAAGTTTCTTTTACTTGCTGATCACAATGACAAGCTTTCATTAATCCCCTGCAAGTACTGAATTCTACATTGTCTCCAGAGATGGTTACTGCTTTTCTTTTCACACAGCTCCAAAAAAAGCAAGTTACAAATTTTGCCTAGTAATTAAAGCATCAAGTACATGCTTCACACTGATCCAGCATATTGCACTTGATATCCCATTCTCCCAGATCTTTTTTTTTAAGTTCTAAACTCTCTCATGGAGATGATGGAAAATAAATTGCTCATTGAAAGGTCTTTAGCCTAATGTAGGGTATGAGTACAACAGCTGTATTCAAATTCTGACAACTATTTTCCTGCATAAGGGATAATAAGACAAAGTAAGTGTTGCAGACCACCTTCCCCAGTTGAAGTCAAAGGAGTCACAGAATCACAGAATCACAAGGTTGGAAAAGACCTTTAAGATCATCGAGTCCAACCATTTGCATCCTAAACTAAACCATATCCCTAAGTACTTCATCTACCATTTTTTTAAACACATCCAGGGATGGCGACTCAACCACTTCCCTGGGCAGCCTGTTCCAGGCCCTGACAACTCTTTCAGTAAAACATTTTTTCCTAACATCTAATCTGAACCTGCCCTGGCACAGCTTCATGCCATTCCCCCTTGTCCTATCTCCTGTCTCTCGTCTGAAGAGACCATCACCCACTTCTCTACAACCTCCCTTAAGGTAGTTGTAGGTGGTGATAAGGTCTCCCCTCAGCCTCCTCTTCTCTAAGCTAAACAGCCCCAGCTCCCTCAGCTGCTCCTCATAAGATTTGCCCTCCAGCCCCTTCACCAGCCTGGTTGCCCTTCTCTGGACTCGCTCCAGGACCTCAATGTCCTTCTTATGGTGAGGAGCCCAGAACTGGACACAGCACTCGAGGTGTGGCCTCACCAATGCCGAGTACAGGGGCACAATCACCTTCCTAGACCTACTGGCCACACTGTTTTTGGTATAAGCCAGGATGCCATTGGCCTTCTTGGCCACCTGTTGCTCTGCTTTACCCAAAATCTTCATTAAATATTTACCAGACACTGATTCCAAGAATGGGTTTCTAATGTACTTCTCCCTTCAAAACAAACCACCTGAGTTCAGAAAAATTAAAAACTTCCATACTGTTATCTTCCAGCACCAACATCATTTATTTGTCATTTAACACACGCTAAGGGGAAAAAACCCAAAAATAATAGAACCACAACATGCCAAAAATAGTAAGGAAGTAGAAAGACTATCACCAAAAATTAATTAAAAATTAACTGTTATGTAGTGAAAGAATACACATATGTATGACAGCTCTGGACTGGAAGGTTCTAAGTGTTTGTGGATCCATGAGTCTTACAAACAGATAAGTGAAGAATAGGCCAAGGTTTCTGGGTCCTTCCCAAGCCACTTTTTGTGTGACTGAGGCCACCACAGGTATTCCTCCTAATGAGTGTTACAAAGCTTTTCTTTCAATTCCAATCCAGCTAAACTTCTGCCCTATACATCCAGTTCTGACTTAAGTCAAGGAGGTTAAGTAAGTCCTACTTTCTCCGTATTATTTCAGAGAGGGATGTGTGCTACTTTTTATGTTTATTTAAAATAAAAAAAAAAAAGCTAAGCACTGTTTCATTGCCTGTTGTATTATTATGGATGTTGGAATTCAACAAATATCATCCCACAAAGTATATTTGAGATTACTCTGACAGATCATAAGCTTTGGTAAATTAGCACAGCTCTAATGATTTCACAAGAGGAATAACAATGCAAAACTGCTGAGCATCTAACCCTTTATCTCTGCTGTAGTTGCTATTGCTGCCATTTCCTTTGGCAAAGGACTCAAAGTTATCAGCACAGATACCATAAGAACCAAGAAAACTAATGTTTGCTTCAAGCAACTAGTGAATTATGCATTAAAATCCCAAACGTACAATTTGAAGTAAGGCAGAAAGGAACATGTTTTGTTTTCCTCTTAAAGGTCCATTTGACTAATTTTAAAAAATGGCTCAAGGACTTCTGAACAGGTCAGAAGCAATGACACTAGCACGCATCAGGAGGCATTTTAACTATAATGAATATTCTTGTGAGTGACATCAAAATTTAGACAGATCTGATTGAGATATTGATAGATATTTATGTTGATAGATATTCAGTATTCCTGGAATGTCTTAAACTATTTTATTCACTGGGAAAATGTCACTATGGTCCTTACCCAAAAACATGTCCAAGTTAATGTGAATGTTACTGCTGCAGTGAAACATCTTGGCTATGAGAATAATAAATTAAACTGTGGGAAGGCAGAGCTATGTCATATAAGTGAGCATTCAATGTGCTGATAGGCAAATGATTTCCAGGAGGTATTCCTGGAATTGTTTTGGTTGGAAAAGACTTTTAAGATCATTGAATCCAACCATTAATCTGAGTCCTTAAGCACCACATATATATGTCTTTTAAATACTCCAGAGATGGTAACTCAACCACTTCCCAGGGCAGCCTGTTTCAATGCTTGACATCCCTTTCAGTGAAAAGCAATTTTTCCTAATATCCAACCTAAACCTGGCACAACTTGAGGTTATTTCCTCTCATACTGTCATTTGTTTCTTGGGAGAAGAAACCAACACCTACCTAGCTACAGCCTCCATTCAGGGAGTTGTAGGAGCCAGAAAATCTCCCTTCAAGCCTTCTTTTCTCCAGGCTAAAGAGCCCTCAGCCACTCCTCATAAGACTTTTGCTCCAAAACCTTCAACAGCTTCATTGCCCTTCTTTGGACATGCTGTTGCACTTGTCTTTCTTGTAGTGAGGAGCCCAAAACTTAACACAGCATTTGAGGTGTGGCCTCACCAGTGCCAAGTGCAAGGGGAAAGATCAGTTCCTTTGTCCTGCTGGCCACACTATTTCTGATGCAAGCCAGGATGCTGTTGGCCTTCTTGGCCACCTGGGCACACTTCTGGCTTGTATTCAGCCAGCTGTCAATCAACACTTTCAGGTCCTTTTCCACTGGGTAGATTTTCGGTCTTCCCCCAAGCCTGTAACACTGCATGGTGTTGTGGTGACCCAAGTTGCAAGACCCAGCACTAAGCCTTGTTGAACCTCATACAATTGGCCACCACCCACCAATCCAGCCTGTCCAGATAAAGACTCCCAACCAGCTTAGTGTCATCTCCAAACTTACTGAGGTTGCACTCGATCCTTTCATCTAGATCACTGATAATGACTGAATAAGAACTGGAACCAATACTAAGTCCTGGGGAACACCATTTGTGTCTGGCCTTCACTGAATTTAACTCCATTCCCCATGACTTTCTGGGCTTGACCACCCAGCCATTTTTCTACTCAGTAAAGAGTATGTCCATCTGAATTATGCGCAGCCAGTTTCTCCAGAAAAATTGTACCTGCAAATCTTGCTTCCCCTCTTGTATGTGCTATATTTTTAAACACCGTCTTAAATAAACAGTTTTTTCCAGTCTATTCTATGCAAAACTTTTGTACTGTCAAACTAGACAGTTAGGTCAGGCTTTTCCTTGTCTGAGATAGTTGAAACAATATAACCTTGTGTAAATGCTATAAATACAGTAAAAAACCTGCCTTATATTAGCAGAGCTTATTTTCCCTTTTACACTGACGTAGATTTTATATCTAAAGCTACAGTAAGACAGTATACTTGTATAACAGAAGCAGTACAGCTTCTGAGTGCAAAATGCCTAAGAATTAAACCTGTCATGGAAATATTATTTATAACAAAACTATAAGCTCAGTCCCTTGGGGCTTCAGCTCCTCACCAGCTGCCCCAGCAAACCTGCTCCAGTGTGGGTCTCTCTCTCTCTCTGCCTCTCTGTCTCTCTCCAGGAGATGCAAAACTGTTGCCAGAGGCTTGCTCCAATGCAGGTCACAGTGTCTTCCCTATGCTTCCACCCTCTGCAGTGTGAGGTCTCTACAGGGGTTGTAGATGGGATCTCTGCTCCCTGTCCTCTTCTATGGGCTGCAGGGGGGAAACCTGCTCCACCATGGTCTTCTCCATGGGCTGCAGGGGCATCTTTCTCTCCGGCGTCTGGAACACCTCATATCCCCCACTTCTTCACTGACCTTGGTGTCTGCACAGTTTCTTACATCTTCTCACTCCCTTCTCTGTTGGCAAAAAGTATCCACTTGCAGGTTTTTTTTCTCTCAAGTGTGATTCCCAGTGGCACTGTGACCGTCACTGATGGGCTCAGCCTTGGTCAGCAGGAAGTCTGGCCTTGAGCCCAGCTGGTATTTGCTCTGTCAAGGCTAGGGAAAGCTTCTGGCTGCTTCTTGTAGAAGCCACCCTGGCAGCCCCAACCTCCTCCAGCAGAACCCTGACACTTAAAGCCACAACAGGTCCATGTTTAGTATCGACAGAAATATTCTTAAAGCACATGAATTTGGGTGAAATTTTCTCCCAAAATTTGAATTCCAAAATGCTAAAGAAGAAGAAGAGTAACAGAATTTCTTAAGAGATCATGATGGATTGTTGTGGTACACATGATGTTAAGTGATGTAAGCAAGCACAGTTGTACCCTCCAGCCACTCCAGCCCAGGACACTCCTGCATTGTTGGAAGCCGAGGCCACTGCTCTGGCTCGGGGATGTGGCTGATATTTTCCTCTTTGTAGGCTCAACCAGGAGCAAAGCTGAGCTTTGCTCAGGGACACAACACACACACAGACATGGAGATACAGCTGGACATACACATACACATACATGCACACCCCTCCATGTTCACAGGAACACACACAGTCACAAATCCCTTCAGTACCTGCACAGACCCTCTTGTCCACCCAGCATCCCTGCCTGGATCCCAGCTCTTATCTGCTTCATCATAGGATAGGACTGACTGGTGATAAGGCGCAGGGCTCAGCCAGACAAGCATACAGACCAGCCCCATTATACACATGATCAGACCCTTTTCTACCCCTATCTGTCTGCCCCCTCTTTGCTTCCTGCCTGCACCTCCACCATGGGTCTGTACAGCTCCACCAATTCCTGCAGCCCTCTGGGTCTGAGGTCCTTCTGTTTTATGTTCTTATTACTTGCAAAGTCCAGATTGATCTATTTGGATTTGCTGCCCTGTGGTTTCTGGATAGCCCATCAATTATCATGAAGTTTGTTTCTTGTCGTTGTCTCCATGGTTGCTTTGTCAGGTCCATGTTTTAGTATACTGTTTCTGTTTTTTCCCCTTTTTCTCCCTTGGTTTCCTAATTTACAAGGTCTACCATCTGACCTTAAAGGAATAAACATTCTCAGTTAAAGTGTCTTACCAGATTTGCTTCCCATCACCCTTCCCTTATCAATAGTTCCTTGGTTTTGTGTCCTGTGTGTTCTTGTTTATGGCTTCCTCCTTTCTTACTAACTGTTGTTGAATCAGGTCGTTGACCAGATACCCTTAGTGGAGCAGACACTGTTTTTTCATATGCCTTCACACGTGACTAATGTAGTAAATTCTTCTACATGAACATAACCTCATTATTTTCACCAAATCAGATTTTATTTTTTACATTTCTGACTTGGTAAATGGATAAGAAGACAAATTTAAAATTTTACACGAAACATTTTTATGTATTTCAAGATATTCCATTATAATTTAATGTGATTGGTGAAAAAACAAAACCAAAAAAAAACCCATCACCTTTTGTAAACAGAAACCCAGGAAAAAAAGATAACAGCCTTTTTTTATATGTATAGGTTATATTTGAACTCATTAAAAAGCATAAGTTTAAAATGTGTCTGTCGGTCTCAGTGACTTTTCTGTCTGCAGAATATACGTAAAATTTTGTAATGTCTACGTTACTTTAAATTTGTAGTATATTATTTATAACTTTTGATTTCTAACTTTTTTTAACCATTAGGAAATCCTGAAAAAATTTCTGAAGCAAATGTGTATATCCAGGTTCTTGATGTTAATGATCATGCACCAGAATTTCCTAAATATTATGAAACATTTGTTTGTGAAAATGCAGTTTCTGGCCAGGTAAGTGTGAAGGAATTAGCCATCAGTTTTCTCATTTCAATGAAGATTTGGTCTCAGTGTTGCTATTTCCTTTAATGTCACAGAATCACAGAATGGTAGGGGTTGGAAGGAACCCTGGAGACTATCTAGTCCAACCCACTGCGAACCTAACCTAACCTAACCTAACCTAACCTAACCTAACCTAACCTAACCTAACCTAACCCTAACCTAAATCAAGTTGCATATTCAGGCAGGTTTTCAGTACCTCCAGAGACAGAGACTCCACAACATCTCTGGGCAGCCTGTTCCAGTGGTCTTTCACTTTCAGAGTAGTTTTTTTCCTTATACTGAGATGGAACTTCTGTATTCCAGTGTCCCTTGTGGTGTCCCTTGTTCTGCCACTGGGTACCACTGAAAAGAGTCTAGCCCCATCCTACTGACAGACTTTTAGATATAGGTATTGATCAGATCCCTTCTCAGTTTTCTTTTCTCCAGGCTAAACAGCTGCAGCTCTCTCAGCCTTTCCTCAGAAAAGAGGTGCTCCAGTCCCCTCACCATCTTTTTAGCCCTCCACTGGACTCTGTCCAGCAGTCTGTCTTTCTCAAACTGGGGAGCCCAGAATTGGACGCAGTCCTCCAGCATGGCCTCAACAGGGACAGGGAGGATAACTTGACCTGCTGGTCACACTCTTCTTAATGCTCCCCAGGATACCATTGGTCCTCCTGGTCACAAAGATATACTGCTAGCTTATGCTTAACTTTTTGTCCACTAAGTCCTTCTCTGCAGAGCTGCTTCCCAGCAGATCAATCCCTAACCTATACTGGTGCTTGGGGTTACTCCTCCCTAGGTGCAGGACTCTACAATTGCCTTTGTTGAATTTCATTTGGTTACTCCCCACCTAATTCCCTAGTCTGTCCAGGTCTCACTGAATGGCAGTGCAGATTTCTGATTTATTGGCCACTACTCCCAGTTTTGTATTGTCAGCATACTTGCTGAGGCTGAAGGCACACTCTGTCCCTTCATCCAGGTCACTGATGAACATGATGAACAAGACCAAACCCACTACTGATCTGTAGGGCACACCACCACAAGCTACAGGCCTCCAACTAGACTCTGCACTAATTATTACAGCCCTCTGATTTATGCCATTCAGCCGGTTCTCAATCCACATCATCAAACCTAGACTTCCTAAGCTTGCTTATGAGGATGAGATATGTATTGAAAGCCTTGGTGAAGTCAAGGTAGACAATATCAGCTGTTCTACTTTCATCTACTCAGTCAGTCATGCCATCATAGAAAGCTGTCACAGATTGATCAAGCATGTTGACCACTCCCAATAACCTCCTTCTCCTCCACATACTTATTGCTGACTCACAGAATAAGCAGTTCCACCACCTTTCCAGGGACGGGGGTGAAGCTCACTGGCTTGTAGTTTCTTGGGTCCTACTGAAATACTATTTCAGAACTTAGAGCACAGGCTGTACTTTATCCATTTCCAAAATTAGTTCTGTTGATATACCTATAGTTTGAAATTTGGATTTCAGAAGTGATGTATATTTTCCCCCCTTTAAAACAAAATTGATACATCTTCTTGTTTGTCTACCAAAGTAGATAATAGAGAAATACAGACAGAAACTTCTCGGAAAAACCTAAACCAAAACAAAACAAAAAAAAGCACAAACAATCAAACAAACAAAAAACCACCAAAAAGCATAAAACACAGATTTTATTCATGTTCATGTCACAGAAGTTAAAATAGGTCAGCATAAAATAGTCCAGAAGAATGAGACTTAGACCAGATTCAAACCAGTGATTGTTTACTTAGGTTAGAAATCATTCATTGCAAACTGGATTCAAACTCTGTCTAGTTCAGTGGAAATCTGAAGATCTTTAAGTCACAGGCCATGCATGCCACACCTTCCCTGGCTGGCAGCTTAAGGGATTGTTGTATAAAACATCCTTCCTTGGAGGTTTTTTTCATTACTTACTCATTTCCCAGGCAAATTGGATCACACCAGTGAGCTGCCTTAACCCCCCCAGGTACACTGCTGACTCCACTTTCCTTTAAGGTTTTTTTTAAAGTGATCCAGTTCTACAGCCTAAGTAACAAATTTTAATAAGCTTACCACCAGGCTCCATGCAGGAGTCCTAAAAGAAAACTGCAAAATGAAAAACAGGATATTCAATGTTTAAAAAAATATTGGTACAAAATGAGCAACAAAAAAAAGCATCAGCAAAAAAAAATCTATATGTTTTTTCACCACTTTAAAGTGTTCTTTAGACATACGACAGAGACCTTTGGGATATCTGTGATGGTTCTGTTCAAACGTTTTGCTATGTTTTGATTTACGAATCACAGCCTTTCTTTTTACACCAGCTTGGTTTACACTTTGACCTTCATTAGTCTGCAGTTAAATAGAGCTTTCTTTGCAGCAAAAGTAATTTCTTTATTGTCTTTTGAATCAGTTAATATATTTCTCTATCAGATATTCCATTCTGCAACAGCTACCTCTGGTTCAGAGGTATTTCGAACAACCCATTTCTTTTGGTCTATGGGTAACTCCTCATTGACGTATCAAAGCACAGGCATTACAGGAAATGCCATGTCTAATTCCTTGTCTTCCAGACACCATGAATTAAAATATCGAAGTCTATAAAATGAAAATCTATGTTTTGGACTTCCCTATATTATAAAAACTCAACTGATTTAATCCCCATTATTTTTTTTTTTTTTAATTATTCCA
Source organism: Porphyrio hochstetteri (assembly GCA_020800305.1). Lineage (NCBI taxonomy): Eukaryota > Metazoa > Chordata > Aves > Gruiformes > Rallidae > Porphyrio > Porphyrio hochstetteri. The sequence continues at coordinate 61,168,145 of CM036906.1, read as the reverse complement.
TAGTTCCTTAATGGTAAATAGATACATTTCAATAACAAATCAAATATATATATATATATAATGTATTTTGAGAATCACTGGAGAAAATTACACTATAAACAATAGTAGTAGTAACAAATAATAAATTCTTTGAGCATAGGATATAGTATTACTCCCATTTAAGATATAACACCTGAATGAGGGATGAGCAGATTATTTTTAGACAGGCAAAATGTTACTCTAGCCTATTTATTTATTTTAAATTTTTTCATTGTTATATTATTTGAGTGTTAAAGGCATCTTTAGCTTAGCCTTTGGAGACCATAACCACAGGAAATTGCTACTGAAGTGCGTAATTATCACAGTCAGAGTTTATGATATTTTATTCAGTGTTTATGATTTAAAACAAATTACTAGCTGATGTATCTCCTTTAATGGTTGGGGGTTTTTTTAACTTTTTGCTCACAAAACGAAAAAATTTTATTTTCATCAGCAGGAAGACAACAGGTTCAAAACTTACTTTACAGATGATCTTGTTGTTCACTGTATAACACAATTTTCGTTTCAGAAGAATCTGTATAAGCATCTGAAGGGCTTAATCAGGACAGAACATACTTTTTTATCTTATCCATATTTCTGCAACTGATTCTAAACAGCTCAGTAATCTGCTTACATGTTACAAGTTGAGATCAAATCATATTTGGATGTTCTATCACATCTCAATGTGTAAAGTAGCTATCTATATCCGTCTAGCTGGAAACCATATGCTAAGAGATCTTCTCAGAGATGTTCTGCACCTCTGGAATTTGTTTGCTTTCTTGATCTCATCTGAGTTGCATCTACTTTCATGGGATACTTCAAAATACATTTGCATCCTCCAGGTTAGAGTGTCTGGACAAAAGGAAGGAAAAGCACTGCAAAGGGAAAGATATTGTCAAAAAATACATTTTCTTACTTGGATTACTTTTTTTTGGTATCTGCCTGGTTCACAATAAAAGTAAGTTATTTTTTACATGGCCTTACTATATGCTAGGCCATGATAAAGAATGCAAAACACATCATGAATAAAGCTAAATTTTATTCTAACTATCCAAACTCAGAGGCAGTTAACAGTATCTTCAATCTAGAGAAGAATGCTTGTTTTGAAATTTTTTATTTTCTGAAAGATTATAAAAAAAATATTTGTCTGCTTCTATTTACTGAATATTCACCTTGACGGAATCATAGAATCAATTGTAGAATGATCTGGGTTGAAAGGGACCTCAACCAATCCCCTGCCATGTTTAGTTTAGTCTCCAAAAGACATTCAAACAAAATTTCATTTTGGTGGTATTATAATTTGAAATCTGACAATAAAAATGGATGTGAAAAATATTGGGTTGTTTTTTTTCATAATTCTAAATCAGGTCATCACATTTATTAGAAATTTTGAATGGAGTTTTGACTATACACTTCATGTTATAGTTTTGTGTTGTCCCATAATCCAAGTCAGCTTTATACTAACCACAAATGTTTTCTGTTGCACATAGAAAAAAACACTTTCACAGTACCACCAGTATTAAATACATTATTTTCAAAATAACTTGAACATGAAAGTTGCTGAGTAGAATAGACTTTTATCCTACAACAGCTTTACCTAGTATCAGTTAAAATCAATATGATATAAAAACAATATTCAGACGTCCAAACCCAGGATTCCCTTTTGATTGGGTTTTTTGACTTTACAACTGTATGAAAAATGGTAAATCATGTGCATAATATGATATTAAGTCTTTAGAGTTACCCTTTATATGTATGTGTACAATAACTACAGCTGTCAAATTCTAGAGGCAATATTCTGTTAAAATACTCAGGACAGAAAATGGACCAAAGATAACACTAGAGACAACACAGCAAGAATGTATTTGATCCAGAAAGCATAATTCTCAAGGCATTAATAAATTAAATCAGACTGAAACTGAAGCTTGGAAGACAGAAATAACCTATATCAAATGCCTTACATCATATGTAAGCAAGCCTACCATCCAGAATGTATCTATTTGTATGCATGGTGGTTTCACTCCTTTTTGTGGGTATTTGTATTTCTTCATATCATGCAGGAAACAGATTTCAGCTGAAGACATGCTGCACTGGATACACATCCATTCTGAATCGATGCCGTCTCCTCTAATGCATATTTATTCTGGAATTCTGTGTTCCTGTAATTTGGGGATCACATATGAAGTGACTTTGATGTTGCAGCTTGCTTAGTAATTTTTATTAGCTGCAAAGAAGTCACTATGTAGAGCACTTTGACTTAGCAATAAGAAAACGAGTAGATTTATTCACTGGGTACTTAGTATATAATAAAATAATCATCAGTTTCAGTGAAAGTGAAGAGTATTCATTTGATATAACTTCTCTACTAAACAAAATGTTGACGAAAGAGGGGAAATCTTTAACCAAATTCTAGGTGCATACAATTAACTTTAAAAACTATCAGTGTGCTAAAACAGATCCTCTATAACAAATCATGATGTAAAATTATTTTTCATATCAGAGAAGTGAAAGTGGTGGGTTAGTAAGCCAGTGTTTATTATTTCACCTTGCATTTACAAAAAGCATCTGAACAGTAGTGATAAGAAAATAAAAAGTTCAGAAAGAAAAAAGGAATAAGGACATCCGTCGGAGTATAAAAACATGGTGAAGCTGTGAAAGCACTATGTATTCTAGCAGGCCGTTACTCTAAGCTACACCTGCAGATGCACTGACTGTAACTTGTGACATTTTGAAACAGTGGGCACAGTGGCCCATGGAATATTCCTTCTTCTGTTTTATACAGGCTGTAATTCAACAACATTATCGTGTAGCGGAATGGAACAGGTAGTAAGAGTACATACAAACTAACATAAAAAGGCACCTATGGTCCATGGCATGAGCTTTTGCTGAGATGTACACCGTTTTATTCATAGCTGAGCAGGAATAACTTACAGTAGACTTAAGAGAAATCAGATGTACGCTGTGCCAATCTGCTTTTTAAAAAAGAAATGAAGTCAAAGGGAGAACTTTGGTCTTGAGGTAGAAGGTCTACGGGGGAAATGCGGGTGGGGACTATATTAATGACGATTTTAATCTTTTAGCTGCACCTAATGCAGATGGTCATCAAAAATTATTCAATGGGAAAAATTCTATTACTTATAAGACCTCTGCCAGTTTGAACAAAAGCAGTTCTGTATTCCCAAAACAAGTTCTTGATCAGATCTCTTTCATCCTACAAAACACGAAGAGTTGCTACTGAAGGGTGTTGGTGGAAAACAAACCCAGGAGTTGGATTCAATGATCCAGGAATCTCCTGGAGAGAGTCCAGCGAAGGGCTACGAACATGGTTAAAGGACTGAAGCATCTCCCCTACGAGGAAAGGCTGAGTGAACTGGGGCTGTTCAGCCTTGAGAAAAGAAGGCTAAGAGGGGATCTTATTAATGTTTATAAATACCTCAAGGATGGGACACACGGGGAAATAGCCAGCCCCTTTTCAGTGGTCTGTGGAGACAGGACAAGGGGCAATGGCCTCAAGTTGGAGCACAGGAAGTTCCGCACCAAAATGCAGAAGAACTTTTACACAGTGAGGGTGACAGAGCCCTGGCACAGGCTGCCCAGGGGGGTTGCGGAGTCTCCTTCTCTGGAGATATTCAAGACCTGTCTGGACACTTACCTGTACAATATGTCCTAGGGAACCTGCTTTGGCAGGGGGGTTGGACCCGATGATCTCTTGAGGTCCCCTCCAACCCCTACGATTCTGTGATCCTTATGGGTCCCTTCCAGCTCAGTATATTCTATGATTCTTTGATTCTAAAACTGAAGCAGAAAGAGAGAGGTAGCAAATTTGTTTCTACTTGCTTCCATCTGTCTAATTAGAATGGTAAGACTGTATCTGAGTATGAGAACACACATAAGAGACTCCAAATTTTAAACTAAGAGCACTCTAGTATCAAAATTAATGGTGCTCATGGCTGTTCAGATGAACCCTCTATGCCTTAAGAGAGAATGCCCTTGGAAGCAGATATGATTGCAACAAAGAAGCGCTCTCTTCTTCCTTATGGACCTCTCCATAATTGCAATTCAGTGAGACAACTTGGGGTTCAGAAAATAACTTCTCAATGAATTTCCTTTAAGACTACCAGGCAGCCAACTACTCCCTACTCCTTAGTGGTTATTTGCAATACAAATAACACTCAGCGAGACATTCAGTCCAGAATAGTTTACAGAAATTCCCTTCTATACAAGATAATTAATCAATGAGAGATCAGAGCTGTTACCAGTATCTTAGTCTCCCACTGATTATATTTATTAGTTGAAAGTGCCCACTAATCAGATGGATGGGGAAGTTGACTATAGCAGGCCACATCTTTTTGTGACCTTTGATCAAAGGAGCCCCTGCTGTTCCCATCTGTGATCTCAGTCTGTTTGGAAAGAAACAGTAAATGAGGCCCACCCACCATGAACTTAAACAGTTTTACAGGAAAAATAAAGCGAATTACTCTTAGTTTTACAGAAATGCACATTTTCAAATGGATTACTGGATTATTACAGCTTCTGAATTAATGAGACTTGAAATAAGAAATTTTACAGCAATTAAATTTCAGCCTTCTCAATACAACAACAGTTACAACCTTTCAGAAGCAACACCTCATTCACTCTGTTTTCTTTGTTTACACACTAGAACATAGGGGGTTTTTAAACTTGGACTCACAAGCAATAACTGCAGGTTTTCAGTTTGTGATGCCTGTTTCATGGTGAAAGGCTAGAATCTCCTAGGTTAGATGTACAAATGCCTAGGAAACCAGAAAAAAAGGAAACAGATTCCTTCACTCTGAGTGATATTTCCTTTAGAGTCAGCAAAATCAGAGCTGCCTATGGCTGGCTCTCTGAATATTTTATAGACTCATCTGGGTTTTGCTGAATCTTAATGGAAGCAATACAGTAAGAAATAAACAGTAAGTCTTTACCCTGTAATTATGTTCCAAATATTCCCCAGCTTCCAGGGTGAATCCTTAAAGGCATGTGAATATGCTTAGCATAACCATAGGAGTCCTAGGTTTCTATATAAGAGAACAGTATGTATGAAAAAAAGGGAAGTTGGGGATTTTTTCAGCTAGACACATAATCTTCAGAATTATATTGATAGGATCAGATATAGATAAAATTTATACAGGCAAATACATTCTGTATATAAGCTAATGTAAGTTAATAATGAAACGGCAAGACAGTATCTCATTAACAACTACAGTAATTTTATAATTTTCAAACATGATAGCCTCCTACAAATATATTTTCCAAAGACATTGCTAATATCTGATTAAATAACAGTTAATCAGAATAAAAACTGCAAGTATAAAAATCACATCAACTATTAATGGGGGTTTGTTTGGTAGGTAGGTAATTCTTCTCTGCCCAGTAACTTAACTAAAAAAAAAAAAAAAAGAAAAAAAAAGATATTTCTGATATGCCTTTTTAGATTCCTATATTACTTTGTGCATTCATTCTAGCTTAATATACCCTGAATTTTATGGATATATATTCATACAAAGTTTTTTTCAGTTAGAGACATGAAAATTTTACTAGCAAACCATCAGCAAAGGCCAGCAGTGTCTTTTTCCATTTTTTGAGGTGTATGGCAGAATATTATCATGAAAATGTGCCACTGTTCATGTTTTAGGCTGAATATATAGTTTTGATCTCTAACGCTGTTCATATTGAGCATATTCTAAGAACTTTATTCCCTTATAAAAAGCCTATGTTTCATTGTGAGGTAATATTAGGGATCAGTTATTGCTTGACTGATATCTTGACCTGCATGCCTATACCTTTATTTCCATCATCTTAATTATTTTGTTTGCTCTGAGGAAAGGGAAAAAATGTCCTCAAGAATCTTCATCCTTTGTATGCTGTCACCAGGTATATCATTGAACAATCACTCCTCTCATTAGTGATAATAAAAATTCTCAAGGGTCCTCATTTTTCCATGGAGTGAAAATATATAGATTTGAAATAAATTTCACATATAAAAAGGGCAGAGCGATAAGAATACAAAGCTTCCGTTATATAAGCCACATTTTGCACTCTGCTGTGATGGTTTCATCCAACTTAGCTTGCTTGAAAAGGAAAAGAATGTGTGCTGAAGTCTTAGATCTTTGAAAAATGGTTTAATCAGGAAAGAGTTTTCAAAGGCACAGGTGGAAGGCTGTAGTCTCTTCCATCGGCTTGCTGCTTTGCTTTTAAAGCACCGCTTGCAGCATTCAGATGCTTTCTGGCTTGGGAAAAGTTGAGGCTTCAAGTCTCTCGGGTACAAATATCTATCTACAAGGCACGAGATGACTAATAAAATAGAGATGAGGTTCAAATCAGATACTTTTCTGAAAGCTGATGGGCTTGCATCAGTTTGCTTTGCTTTCATCCTGGTTGGTGAGGATACTCACTTCCTAATAGATGCTGATGCCCAGGTCCTTAAATACTCACTGAAATAAGTTGCAAATATTAACCCTTTTTAAGAGGAACTATCACTAATTATGTTATCTGTATCATAGTTGTTTATTTACAGACATAAAAGATATTCTTTTGAATGATAACTGTCAATTTTTATTTTATCTTGCAATGACTATCTGGTCTGACATATTTTTAAATGAAGGCTATTCTGCCTTCTTGAGAAAAAGCAACCAAGAAGTTTCATAATCAATTCGTTGTAATACCCAGAAATCAACAATTCAGCACATGAACTTGTCACCATATCTCACCTTCTGGAGCTACAATACATCAGTTGAATGATGTCAATGTTTTTGGGCTGGAAGGAAATGGGTTTTGTATAGCCGGATTTGTTAAAATGTTTTTGAATTATATACTTTTCACCTTGAAAAAAGAAGGACAAAACACTATATATATAATGACTGTTTTCATTTATGGAAATTTCATCTACTTCTCCTCTTTCAATACAGAAAATCTTTTATATTTTTTGTCAAGATTTTAATGCTTATCTCCCTCAAACACACGAAAACAACAAAGTACAGTAAGTGCAGAATATGAATCTTGATGAGACTTCGAACATGGGATGTGTAGATTTTGGACTGCATATCATGCACCAAATATGTATTCACAGATCACTTTTCTAGCATGAACAGATTAACACACCTGATATGTCCTTTTATTGTTTTAAAGGACATGTTTAAATACTTTTATTCTTAATTAATTCTGTTTATCTGTGTTTCCAGCTCATTCAAAGCATCAGTGCAGTGGATCACGATGATGCCGCAGAAGGTCACCATTTTTACTTCTCATTGGCTCAAGAGGCTACAAATAACTCAAGCTTTACTGTCAAAGATAATCAAGGTGGTCTTATTCATGCAGTTCTTTAAGACCTTCCTAAAATGATGTATGCTTCTGGTGATTCTCACATCACCAATTTTATAAAGAGTTTCCACTTCAATAGAAATTGTTCTAAGAAGATATGAGGTGCATTTAAAAACAATCATTCAGTAATAATAAAGTTTATTTTTTCTTTTTCAGTGAAGTAACAAACAGCAAGACAGTTTCATTTCAAGGAAAGAAAAAAAGCTAAGATTAAAAAGATATTGGTATTTATTAAATATATTTTTTAACATAGGATAGGGTGGGATGTACCAACTTACTACATTTATCTATTTGTCTAAGAAACAAGATCACCAGAAAGAGAATATTGCTGTTAATGCAAATCTATATTTCTATTTCATCAAGACTTAAAATTATAAGCACTGATGAATACGAATAATAACCTAATTTCATAATGTATTTGACATTGCATATGCTGATTAACCATGACATTACAAAATGTCTACTAGATGTAATTTAATGTTATTCAGAACTGATATTGAGTGAGATTCTTACAAAGAGAGACATAGAGGGATATCAAAACCAGTCTGAGGTGAAAACATAAGGGCAGTATCTGATGGAATTGCAGGGAGGATGACCGCCTAGAGTCAGTCTGCTGAGACTATAAAGATCTTCAGATTCAGCTTAAGTACACATTGCTCTTGTTGACTTTGCTAATTATTTTAATGTTCTGGCTAGGTGAATAAATCAATGGAAACAAGTTTTGGAGAGTTCAGACTCAAACAGCAAACCACTTCTTTCAATATCTCCATAGTTAAAGTTAGTGTATTAATACGTGTTTCAATTCCCAGCTTCATTAACCTCCCACTCAGTGCCAGGAAGAGATAACTTGTTTCAATAAAGTCAAACTTTGCAGAAGCCTGGAGCTGTTCCCACCTTTGCTCGCTCTGCACAAAGTCCAGGCAGAGCCACACACAAAGCAATATATCCAGTTCCTTTTGGCAGCTACTGATGGGAGGGAGGGAAAAACCCAACCCACTTTTTATAATGCAGTAGGGTCAGCCCTCAGCCTCTCCCTTTCTGCTGCATTTCATAGGAATGGCTGTGTGAATTGAGATAGTCTTAGGCAAAAAAACCCAAAAAACCCCAAACCCAAAAAAACCCCAAACCAAACAAACAACTAATAACTCAAGAGTGATCTTCTGCATTGTGACAGTAACCTGCAACTTAAATGTGAGGGAGTTAACTTCAGCAGACTGTTTGGATAGATGTTTGATACAGATAGAATAGAAACATTTTTTGTTTCAGTGTACATGGATTCACCTGCATAGTAATTCACCCTGCCATGATAAATTCTGATGTCAACATTTATAGATGCTTCTTCTCCCCATTATACACAGATTTAAACACGGCTAATTTATTTTGCAGTGGGCTAAATTTTGTATTTGAATTAGTTGACAAGAAGCAGGAACTCAACTAAAGCTGCATACAGGGTTTTGTATGGAACTGATTTCTAAACACTAATAGTAAAATACAAAGCAAGGGGAGAGCCTCTAGCAACTTTTCCCTAATTTAGGCAGTAGAAGCTCAGCTAGCTTCAGTTTTTGATACAGGGGAAGAAATAAAAGGCTACTTTAGTGTACTTTTTTCTTGCTTTCTCCTTTTCTCTTGCCACCTGCTTTCTCTATGTGCTGCCAGACACACTTTTGAAGCCTTCTGATTGGTAAACTGTCTCTAACTCATCTGTGAACAGCTGGATCAGCAGCAGCTGGTTACATGGAACCATTTTAAGAACCAATTAGTTAGTCTGGGCAGGTGTCAGGCAATGAACACGGTGGGATTTTTTAGCTCTGAACATTCAAAACAGAGCTCCTAGGTCAAGCTATATTATTGCCCCTGGAATACACATGTCAAAAATAACTGCAATTATTCATGATTGACACAAAAAAACCCCACCATATGTCAGTGTCTAGTTTTACATCTTTAACTTTGTTAATATGTAGCTTTGCACAGTACCATTGCTTTTAAATAGGTCAGATTCCACTGGAGTATTACCGTCGTTAAAAAAAAAGATAAATGCATATCACACATAATAATTTATCTTCTAGATAACACAGCTGGAATTTTCACAGCAAAAAGTGGCTTCAGGAGGCAAGAGCAGTTTTATTTCTACTTGCCAGTCTTAATTCTGGATAATGGAACCCCACCACTGACGAGCACAAATACTCTCACTATTACTCTCTGTGACTGTGACACCGAAGTTAACACCTTCTACTGTCGATACGGAGCTTTCATGTATGCCATGGGTCTCAGTACAGAAGCTTTAATTGCTGTTTTGGCTTGCATACTGATACTATTAGGTAAGTATGTGAGTAAGGAGAAATTACTTTGGGTTTGGTTTTTTTTTTTTTTTACAGTAGGCTTCATTAAGTGACAAAGATGTTCTCTTGACTGGAAGCCTGGAAGCACTGTGCTACTGAGAAAAAAATGCAACAAGGCGAATGTTTAATTTCTTTTCTGTTTTCTTAATTATAATTCTCCTTTCCCCCCCCACTCCCCCTCCAGTTTTCAGAAAAATTTGAATTCTAACACAATGTTCTAAAAGTTGGCTTCAGTTGACTCATGGACCTACTTGCCTGTAGTGGTCCACAGCCTATATTGAGCTCAGGTAATGCTGCATAACAGAAGGAAATTGGCTAGTATAATATATTAGAAGGAGCAGTACCCTACTTATTCTGCCTTAGGTATGCCAAATGTAGGGCTAAGATCAATATAAAATAATAAAAGAAAAAGAGAATTCAATATTCTCGGAAAGCAACTTCAGAAATAAACAGGAAATTTCTGTTGATCAATAAGGTTGCATTTTCAAACGGCCTTTTCTCCAGATGTTGGGTATCTCCTTTTCCACTTCACAGGACACCAAATTAACCTCCACTGTATTCAGGAGCTTGTGGATAAGAATAGTGGGTTTGAGAGTGTTTTAAATGCACAGGCGTTGTGTTTTTACTTCTGCAAGTGGCCACGCATGGCAGGCACATGGTACTCAAAGCCAGACCAGTCATCCAAGGCTGGCTGTTCCTGCACTGCATGGGTTTGTGGCTGCTGCAAGACATATTGGGGTGACAGGGCTCAAGGAAACAACTTCTTCAGCTGGCAAAGCATCCTGCTACTGCTGCTACAATGCATTTCCTTTTATTTTTTTTTCGGTAAAAGGATATTCCTGCAGTGTTCGATGAGCGATTTAATGACACCGCCACATTACAACAGCGGGCAGACTGTACTAATCATTCCCCAAAGGCTAAATATCCATCGTGAAACTCTCTACCTGACTGATTTAATGAGGTTAAGGTATGGTAGCTTCTAAGGCCAGGAAAGAAAAAGTAGTGATAGAGCCAGGCAGGTTTGTTTTCCAAGGCAAAATTAGTGACCTTAGAGCTTGACCACTGATAATGGTCATAGGCCTCAAGACCAAACTCCAGCTAATGACAAAAAGCAACAGGGAAAGATTTGCATATCCCTGTTGCCTGTGTAATAGTATGTCATATAAAGTATATTTCATAAAAGTCATATCTAAAAACACTACAAAAAAATTGATGGATTATGTTAGTAAAAACATTTTTCAATCATGAAACTACAAACAATTCCCAAGTAAGAAAATGAAGATAGAATAAGGATTTGACTAAGCAGTGTGATATCAAATCATCATTATAAATTGTGCAAACTAACTAGTGGGGGGGGTGTTGTTTCAAAGAAATTTAAAAGAAAAAAAAAGGGAAAATATGATCTGAATCAAAACAAGGAAACTACAGCATAATATCTAGCCAGACAACTATAATGTCCAGAAAGAAATGACTAATAATAATAGAAATTACTTTGTCCTAAGAAACAAAATTTATTCTCTCAATGTATTTGTTAGTGAGAGTGGACACAGTAGTAATACTTTTAAATTCTTATGTCACTGAAAGGAATGAAAAATATTAAGTAAACTGTTGGGTTTTTTTCTATGTAAAGGATGTCTTGGTAAAGAATATTCTTTTCTCTATCCTTATTATACAATATGACCTCTACCAGTCTATAAATAACAGCATACAACGCTAAGCCTGTCATCATTAGCCACAAGAAATCCGAGGCTTAAAAATGAAGACTTGCAGCTCTATTCTGATGCTGTTATTTTGATCTGTCATAGTGGCAACAAAAGAGAGGACAAGTCCAATAAAGCTAATGGAATTATTCTGACTTTACTTTAGTGAAAAAGAAATTTAACAAGTTAAAAATCACCTATATTCTGCATTCTGTCCACAAGATTATGGCTTGTTTTCCTTAGCATAAGGAACAGAAATTGATTCTAATTATTTCCTGTTGTACCTCCAACCTCTTGGTGAGAACTCAGTCAAATTTCTTCTCAAATGCAACTCTAGCGTTTAGTTCCACAGATAAATGAGTTGTCCAAAATCAGCATGTGTACCAGTTAATTATGAGTCAGCATCTTCATAAGGATTCAGGCTCTCAAAATTAGGTGACATGCAGGAAACGGTGAAAACAGAATGGCCTACAAAAAATACACATTTTTATTTCTCCATATGAAGCTATTGAAGAGATCAGGCAACGATGAAAACAATGGAAGATTACTTCCTAATTATATCTCGATGGGAGTACTCTTAGCCTGACACTAGCTATTTCCTGACTCCATAGCAGAGTCTAGGGATGCCCCAGTTACCCTACTTCCATTTTCTTGTTTCCAACAGAGAAAACAGGAATGTGCTATTGCATTTGTGGTTTCTAGACATGCCTGCACTCCCAGTCACCTTATTTAAATCTGAGTTTTCCTTGTCCCAGGAAATTTTCAGTAGTGGCACTGGAAAGTAACCACCTCTGACTGTGTTGCTTGAGACCTGACCTGGCATTCAGAGTGAGCGTACAGGAAGGCCAGTGTGCCTTTCAGGTTTTCTTCGACTGATGCAGGATATCTGAACCTGATCACTTTGTGTTACACTCTTAAGGGACTAAGGATCAAGCAAACTGTATCACTGCATTATCCAGGCAACCAATGGAAACCTCAACAAGGTTTATTCCATCCAAAAGAAGAAACCCTTGATGTCTACTTGGCCTATGCATATCACGATAGTCAAAGTAGGGATATCAATAAATATATTATTCAGAAAGGAAAAGAATCTACTCTGTCACACTTTTTGCAGATACATATTTTACATGTGTTAAATTCTTTTGTGATTATCTAAAATTAGGTAATAAAAGATTCCGTACATAATGTGTTTGCCATCTATATCTGAAACAAGGTGAACCATTAGTGAACTCTTGTTCACTAGGCAAAGTGTTGAGAGAGTTAGGAATATCTGGATTTTGTAAATATTTGTACATATTTGTAGATATTTATAAATATTTGTAGAAATTCTTGTTTCCAATGCTTTCAAAGTCAGTATTGGTATCTTCCAATCCAAAGAGGTGGCATACACTAAATACATAGAAATAAAGAACTGTTTGTGTCATTCATACCCCTAAGTGAAGTAAAATCCTCTCATTGTTGGTAGTTGTATCATGTTATGTCCTGAGTGAGAAATTACAGTCCAGAAACAAATTAAATAGAATGGCAGCAAGACTTAGTCAAAAACTGAAATCATTCATCTCTGTGAAAGTCATAGATTATTTCAAAGAGATCATTCTGTTAAAAATTAAATTAGATAGGATTAAAAATAATGCTTTAAAATGAAATTTTAAAAAGGCTTTCATGTCTGAGATAAACAAGGTACTTTGATTTATAAACTTGGGTAGTAAGTACTGCTACAACTTCACACAGTGATAGTCTTCAAATTTCCAAATCAGCGTAACTAAAATAATTGAACCACACCCTGCATAGTTTGTGGAACTGAATGATTCAACCAACTGAAAAGGTTGTCTTTCTCATTGTGTCGTTTTTCATTTGATCTTCTTGGGATTTTTATCCGAGAGTGAGAGATTGTGAATTTAAATTCTGAATATGAAATTGATATATTATGTGATAAACCAAAGCAGTTTCAAAATATCATAACCTGTGATTCCATCAGTTTCAAACTTCCAACTACCAAAAGAACTGCTCCATTTCACTCACCTATTTTATAAGTCCCTTTGTAGACATTTTCTAACCACATACTATGCTCATCTCAAAACCATAAAATCCATAAAAATTACAGCTCTATAAATTTATTAAGATAGCTTCACTTTGCAATATCATTCATATTAGGAAATGTTACATTTCTTTTCTTTCCAAGCACATTCAAAGTCTTTGATTCTGGTTTTATCCCTTGTGTTTTGTTTGTTTGGGTTATTTCGGGGTTTGGGGTTATTTTGTTGGTTGTTTATTTTATTTTCTTTTGTCAGTGTTCTTTTTGGCAATCATAGCCATAAGGCAGCAGAGGAAGAAATCTCCCTTTCCGGAGAAAATGGAAGAGTTCAGAGAGAACATCGTCAGGTATGACGACGAAGGAGGTGGCGAGGAGGACACGGAAGCCTTTGACATTTCAGCACTGAGGACACGCACTGTCATGCGGCCGCACAAACCTCGGAAGAAAGTCACCACCGAAATCCACAGCCTCTACAGGCAGTCTCTGCAGGTTGGCCCCGACAGCGCAATCTTCAGGCAGTTCATTTCAGAAAAGCTTGAAGAAGCCAATACAGACCCCTGCGCTCCCCCATACGACTCACTTCAGACCTATGCATTTGAGGGCACTGGCTCTTTGGCAGGATCCCTCAGCTCTTTAGGATCAAACACCTCAGATACGGATCAGAGTTATGACTACCTGACAGACTGGGGACCTCACTTTAAACAGCTTGCAGGCATGTACACTTCCCAGAGAAGCGTCAGGGATTAGTTACTCTTGGGTTGTTTTATTTTCCTAAACCTCAGTAACAAAAAACGACTGCATATTTTTTTAAAATCAGGAGATCATTCCACATTTAATTATGGAAAATAAAAGTCCAAGGTTTGGTTTGGGTTTTTTGGGGGTTGTCTTTTTTTTTTTTCCAGAAAAGTCAGATGCAGAGACCTTTTGAAAAAAAATCACATCAAGTGTGTCATGAGATGGGAGGGATGGAGACTCCCATTTGGAAATCCTGTGGCTATTTAGGTGCCTGCATGCAAGCTGCTGTTTCGGACATCTAATCCCCCTTCTGGATGGGTCTTGCGAGTACAGAGTAGAAGCCATAAATGGGTTTTGTAAATATTCTGTTATCCAGAAGCTTTAAACTGTTCCCAAAGTTAAGACAGACTTTTGCTGTGGCAGTTGAATATATTCATTAACCAAAGTTAAAGATGCGTATTTGTGTAATTATTCATTATATAAATATACTTGTCTGAAAAAGTAGACCCTAGATATTTTAAAACAATTGTCAGACGTGCTCACGGAATCGTCTATTTATTGTTCTTAGGATGATAAAACTAAAACAAATGTCTCTTCCTATCAGTGTAAAAATAAAGACCTATTGCAACATCAGCAAGTATTTGCTGCCATTTTAGTTTTTAACGTAGCTATTGGAAAATGTATAAACCAGTACTTAATTTAGCAAATAAGATAGAAAAAAAAAATCACTTCAAGTTAGAATCAATATTCAATGTAAATACTGCAATCGACCACATTATATATTACTGTACTTAAAACAAAATGCTATGCAAATACAGGCATTTTTCCTTTTACTAAGAGTTTAAAGAATGACTGATTTACCAGCAGAGATTTATTTTTTTATTATGGAATATAAAATTATCTGCAGTAGTCTGTTTTATTATAACAATATTAAGAATCTTTAAAATGCTACGCTGATGGTTATAAAACTTTATGTATAACATTAGATAATAAGATAATAAAATCCTTTAATGTTAATCCACTCCTGAAAATTATCCTGAATCATTCTGCGAGACTAAAGTCAGACTTCAAAATTAATTTCCCACTGTATTTTTTCCAAACATTCCATAATTAATAAATTTCTTTACTCTTATTTATACCACTACTATTTCTTTACTCTTACTTATACCACTACCCAGCAGCAATTTTGTATCTGAGGGTCATCAAATGCATTCAAAATGGTCTCTGGAAAAAGCAACCCGCCTGTGTTTTTATTCACCTCTCTTCCATTAGGTACTCATTTTCCAGAAACTGCATCATGTAATCAACTCATGAATTTCCACAACTAAAAGTTGTCATCAGGCAAAAGAAAATTATGCAAAATGTTTCTTCCCTCCTTTTTTTTTTTTTTTTTAATAAGATGTGAAATAAGCACTACTGAATTACCAGGAGCAAGGAAAAGCTTATGCAAGGAAAATAAAATTCCAAACAACAACAAAACAAACAAACAAACAGACAAAAAAATGCGTGTTACATGCAAGCTCTGCAATGTTCACTATGGCCGCTGTTCACTGAAGAAAACCCAGGCATGTAGGCTCAGTGGAAAGGTGCCAGTGCAGAGTTTAAACTCCTGTCAGTTGAAAATAAAACATGTGGAGGAGTTGGAAAATCAGGAGAGATTTCTACTGTGAGGTCTGGTATGGGCAGAAACATTATTCATGATATTCATAGCTAGAATAATATGGGGGGAGGGGAGGTGCAGATGAAGCAACAGCTGCTTCCTAAGGAAAAATTGTTTCTCGCCAGTCTCATGCTAGGACACCAGTATGAATGTGAAGCAACGAAACAGTTTAAAAGGTGCACAAGTAAAAGCATTGAACTAATGACTCTAACTTTTGTGTTCAGTAGCTCACAAACAGATGTGTGACAAAACAACTTTTATTTGAGATAATACTGTACACAGTAATAGTTTGCTTCGTGGAGAGGAATAAAGAGAGAACAACTATACGCGCACTAGTTGCTGGGAGATGGTGAAAAGTACGTTTTTAGAACTAGGTCTATAGATGTATGTGGGTTATATACTAAGCAAATCCTTGTTCGGCAGATGGTACCAGTAATAGAATTCCTCATGCTTTCAGGTAGTATTTAGTACAAAAAGGGTAACAGTGTCTGATCCTTTCTCAGTTCAGAGATTTGGCCTATTTATGTTGGGAAATAGCCTTGAATTGAATACTCAACAGTATTTTTCACTTACATTGCAATAACCTCTTTTTACTGTAAGGATCTTTAACAAAAAATATTTCTTGTACCAAGTGCATATCACCGTCATGTAATTTTTTTGTAACCAATGTAGGTCATTGCCAGTAGCTTTTATATGAAAGAGAGCAATGGCCTGCAATAGTTCATAAACGATCTCTACATGGAAAGGCATAACACCGTGTTTGCACAACGAAGAAAGGAAGTGTTTTTCTCTGAAATAAGTTATTCCTAGCTGTTACCGGACAGCATCTTACTAGGTTCCCGGTATGCAATCTAAGTCAAATCTGTCCATTTATTTCCATGTATGAGAAAAGAATCACGGCACTGACCTAGTAACTTCTCACTTCTTTGTACTTAGCTGAACAACGTCTGCAAAAAGGTTATGTAGAAATATCTGCTTATTTGAAGGAAATAAATATTCCGAGGAAGCCAGAATTAAACACATACAAGATATCACGATAATTAATAGTATGGAAATAATAAAGGATAAGTTATAAGACAGAGTTCCTGAAGATGAGATCTATTTAACTGTGAATCGGCTTTCCCAAGAGAATCTTTTATTAACCTTATCTCTTAAAATTCATTAGTAGCTAGAATTAGCTATGTTATTGACTGAAGAGTGAAAGTATGGTACCAGACAGTAAATATCTATTCAGATGTTCATGCCCAAGAGAATATAAGGAAGACTTACTGACTAGTCAAAGGAAGGACGATCAGACACACTGCTTTTTCGTAGGTGATGCCATAAAAATCCGAACCCAAAACTCAACAGCCTTGGTAACTGTTAAGTAAGCATTCATTATTGCAACGCTGGGCAGCATAAGGAATCATTCCTCCTCATGTGCACGCTGCATAGAGTCAGTTACACAGCTTTTAAACAAGCTCTTGCATGTTCATAATATTTACATATCCATAAGCTTTCCAAAGAATGGTTAATTTTTCCATTATGAGAGCCCATTATCACCCACCTACCCCACCCTGACAATCTCTCGGTAGGCCATTTACTTCATTTACTCCTCTTTTTTACAGGTGCTTTTGGTGAGCTTTAGCTTTTGTCTGGCTAACAAAGCCACGGAGCTGGTTCCGCAGACTGGAGGCGCCCTCCCGTTCTTCTTTCCCCCTTCCTCTTTATCTTTCCCTTCTCAGAGATAAGTCGTTTCTCCTGAAGCACAATGAACACAATGCGCTAACATTGTCGTCCTTTAGGCGGAACTTTGCATAGTTTACTGCTGACCAACTAATGTTTATCACGTTTCCGCTTCACAGCTCGCAGCGCGCTAAATACCGCACGAGGGTGCGTTAATGTCCTGGTTCTGGCCAGGCCAGAGTTAACCTCCCAGAAACTGATTCATCAACTGGAAAGCCCCGAGTTGGGCACAGAAAAGCCTTCCCAAGCAGTCAGCCCAGGTCAACAGAGTCAGTCCGGGCCGTTTTCCAACACCTGACATCACTCCCCGCTAAAAGGGGCTGGTCGGAGAGGGGTGCTCCTGGGTGCCTGACTGCCTCTAGAGCAGTCTGAGTGTGGCTGGGGCGTCTGGTCCATCCTTGCATCCTGCGGCACTCTGTCATTGGTGGATTGCTAAAGTACTCTGTGCTGTCGCCGGGTGTGAGGGTAATGTGCCACGGGCGTTAATAGTTCTGCTTTCACAGTGATTAGAGACTACAAATTTAAAGCATATCAAATATTCACTTACCCCTCTCTAGTTAACGTTTCTCAGTATTCTACCTCAGCTAGCACCTTGGCCAAGGGGGAAGGGTCTCCTCAGAGTCGGAGAAGCAGCTTCCAATTCTCAGCCTGAATCCGAGGGATTTTGCTTGGGTTTATTTCTTCGATCTACGTGTCAGTGGGCAGGACTGTGTCGGAGTGGACAATACGGCCTTCTGTGTTCGTCATTAGCGGTGTTCCTCTTTATTTTATGCCCTATTTGTTGCCTATCTTTGTATTGTCTTGGCCCATTGAAGCCAAATGGGGACCCTTTGTCTTGCCTTTGTCTCACTGCCGGGCAGCTGAATATGGCTTGATTGGCACTTAGGGCATATTCTTGGTTGAAGGAATTCAAGGCTCAACCCAGGTTTCGGTTGGTTGAATTACTCAGCACTGCCCTGTTCAGTCTCAGTTTAAAGGACAACTCAAGTCTGAGCTGTCTACACAGCTCCCTGTGGGCTGTCTCTGCGGAAATGGGACCTCAGGGCAATCCAAGGCTGAGCTGCTTTTGCAGCGCACCCCCACCCACAGCCCCTCCCCCCTCCCCCCCGCCCAATTAGTCTCTTGGTGCCCTAGACATTACGGGAACCTGTCTGTGGAACTCTGAGCCAGACCATCCTTACACTGTTCCAGTCCTCACTCATAGGCATTCACACTGTTCTGTTATTGGTTTTATTATTCAAAATCCAAGGAAATTAAGACTATGTATGTCTTAGTAAGTGCTTAACATTCCATGGTTTAAGTTAAAAAACAAAAAAAAAGACCTAATTGTTAGCACAGTCCATCTTCAGAATCACTGTTGTGACTGGAAAAGGGCATTTTATCGATTCACCCAAAATAAAATGCATTCATTTGATTTTCATTTTGTATACCACGATACAAGGTTTTTATTATCATAAAACTGCGACACAATCCTGCTTGTCACTGAGGATAATCTTAGTCTTTAATTCACATAATTTTCCTACCACAATTTCTCACAGATACTGTCATTACACTCCTAGCTTTGCTTTCAAAACTTACATTGGAAAAGTGGTTGGTTTAACACTCATTCTTAACTGTATGGCGTAACCCTGTCAGATGAGAGTAAAACATTTTTTAGAAGACAGTGTGCATTTTATGCTTCAAAGTCAGATCTAATATATACTCTCTGAGGAATAGAAGTAGAAGGAGAATATATGATTCTACATTCTGGCAAAGAATACAATTTAACCTTGATCCAGAATATGAACAAATACAATAGAAGCTTTATGAACAACAACAACAACAAAAATCAGCCGTTACTAGTATGGTCTGTAAGATTTCTCTACCAGAAAACTGGCAAGCCTATATTTTATAAAGAAAAATAGAGTTGGACTAATGTTTATTAAAATAGTTGATACATTTTACAACAGTAATTTGAATACTCTCATATGTATTAAGAAAAAAAAATATTCTTCATATATGAATCTATATCAGCCTTATGTTTCATACCTAGAGTCCAAGTAACAGGAACTATATAGTGCACAGAAGGATAAAACAGACAGACAGACTACTTAGATCAATGTGAAATACTACCCACAGCAAATAAATAGCAATAGTAACATGCATAAGAGTCAAGAGGTTAAATGTCAGCAAAGACAGTTAGATATATGGCACTAAGAGCAAATATTAATAAATACAATTAGAAACTATCACACTTCACAAAATTCTGCAACAGCAGAAATCATAACAAGATATCAGTGGCTCCTAATTCATAGAATGATAGAATCTCTTGAGTTGGAAGGGACTCATAAGGATCATCCAGTCCAACTCCTGACTCCACACAGGACCAGCCATGGGACTAAGTGTGTTGTCCAGATGCTTCTTGAACTCAGTCAAGCTCACTGATATGACTTGGGGAGCTAGTTCCAGTGCCCGACCACCCTCTCAGTAAAGAACCTCCCCTGTCACAGCTTCATACTGTTCCCTTGGGTTTAATTGCTGGTCATCAAAGAGAGGAGATCAGCACCTGCAGCCATAGACTGTGATGAGGTCTCCCCTTAGCCTCCTCTTCTCCAGGCTGTACAAACTGAGGGACTTCAGCCTCCCTGTGTAAGACTACCCCTCTAGACCCTTCACCATCCTCATTGCCCTCCTCTTTACACTCCAATACTTTTATGTCCCTCTTGTACTGTGGCACCTAAAACTGCATGCAGTACTCAATGTGAGGCAGCACCAGTGCAGTGTAGTGTGGGACAATCACCTCCCTGTATTTGATGCACCCCAGGATACAATTGGCCCTCCTGGCTGCCTGTGCACACTGCTGGCTCACATTTAACTTGCTGTTGACCAAGATCCCCAAAGCCTGCTCAGCATGGGTGGCCTCCAGCTTCTGATCCCCCCAGTCTGTATGTGCAGCCAGGGTTGCCCCTTCCCATGTGCAGAATCTGGCTCTTGCCCTAGTTAAACTTCATGCTGTTGGTGATTACCCAGTACTCTGATCTGTCCAGGTTTCTCTGTAAGGCTTAATTCCCCAGACATTTTAATTATTAAATATTATTCTTTAATAATGCTGAAGTTTATATTTTAAACAATACTCCACATGTGGAGGTTCAAATATGAATGGTTTGTAGAGAAACAATAGCATCTGCATGCACATAGCTGACCAAACAGAGGACAACAGAAGTTATTGGATTAGAGCTTAAATGGATGTAAACCTACCCACAACTATATGATGCATCCCTTCTGACACTATTATGAGTAAATTAATCACTGTCATCACAAATTCCTCTGAAAAGCGACTTTACAAAGGGTATCTTGGACAACTAGTAGCTTAGAAGCTGGAACAAAGTTTTTTTATGTTGTGATCCCGCAAGTTGGACTTAATGTCAAAAATATCCCCCATTATTAATAGCGAGGATACCTGGGATATAACTGAGAACTGGTTAGTCATGAAGACTGGAGAATATAAAATGGATAAAATGTAACAGGAGGAATAAAGATCATCTATTTTGAAAATAGTTCTTTTAAAAAGATAATTCTACTATTATATTTGGCACTTTTTCAGTAGACTAATTAAACAGGACAAGGATATTCTAGATACTAAAATAACTAAATTGCCACTAGATTCATCCCAGAAAAGGAAAAAAAAATCAAATATGAACCAAAGATGTACTAGAAAATACAGTAGACAAAAGAAAATATTGACCATGAAATTAAGTTGAGATTTGATTACTTAACAGTTTAATTAGTGGTCAGCTCATTCTTTTTTGTCAGACTCTGACCATCCACACTAATATTGTTTCTGAATGTCCTGCATTCGTTTAAACAGTAATGCAAAGGTAGTTCCACTGTAGGTTTTTACTATTAAAGCATTTTCAGAGGACAGAATCTTGTTACTACTTCATTATTTATTCCATATGTAGAAACTCTTTTCAACAGTCTAATTCAATATGCACACATTTCATTATACATTCAATGAGCCTCATTTGTTTGGTTGCAAATGTCAAAATGCTCTCATCACTTATGAATTCACAATATTATTACAATAATTTTATGTTTTATGAAAATTCTTAAAGATTACAGTGACTTTAGTAATACTTTATCCAGGTTCATGTTGTTCAAGCAGCTTACGCTCACAAAAATATTACCCCTCTTTTGCTATCAAAACCATCCTCATTAGCTTCTATAAGCATTTTCTTCTGCTGCAGTTCATCTCATCCAACCATAGCCACCTAAAAAAGTCTTTGCTATTCAACTTCCTTCCCATCTGTCACCATCCACAAACAGATTGACCAATTTGGCAGAGGTCAAGCCCTCTTTTGTTCCAACTGACCTCAGATTGCTCTGGGTGGCAGGGGGTGGTTGGGCTTAACTCCTGAGTAAGGTTCAATTAGATGTTTTATTGTAACCAGGTCTTTGCAATTCTTGGGAACAGAATTAAGACTCAAAACAAAGTCAAGTGTCAGATCACTTTATTTGGCCCACAAGAAGTGTGGAAGAGAAAGGGGGGAAAGAGTGGAAAAAAGAGAGAGGGGATTACAATAGCTACCACCATGGATCTGCAGTCCTGGCAGACTGATGTTTTCAGGTCCAGTGGGGGAGTGTTCCTCCATGTCTTGCCTTTTTAAAGTGTTGTCTCATTGCATAGTCAACAAGTCCTTGGCATAGCCACACCTTCCACTTGGTAGTGGGACATATGCTCATTGCTGTCTCCAGAGGGTTCCACAAAAGTTGGAGATGGTCAGAGCCTCCTCGAACTTTGTCCTTCAGTTGACCATGGGTGTGGACACATGTGCAGGGGACTTGGACTACCTGCTTTGTGATAAGCCACTTTGAGATAAACAAGATGTATATCTGTTCCTGATTGGGGGGGAGGTGTTGGAATTCACTTTGAGTGGGTGTTGTGGGAATGGGTTTTTATGGAGAATGAGAGAGAAAAAAGTGTGTGTGGGGTAGGGTTCTGTTCTTAGCGGCAATTGTTAAGGCATATCTCTGATACCTCTAGTCCCTTAAACCATCCTGTGTAGCCACTCCCTCGGGCATCCCAGAAGTTCAGGGAAGCCTGGACACTCTCCATGATGGCAAAATGAGAGAGGCATCCTTCCTCACAGGACTGACTCAGACACGGTAGCACAGAACACACAATAGACATTCCACAGCAGTCCCTGCTGTCACTGAGGACTCTAACCCACAGATTAATCACCTGAAGGCTTCCTCTGCTTTCCCCTTCCTGATAGGGGTATAAGGATTCTGCTTGGTTTTCTTTCCTTCACGTACAGTTGGGTTTCAAAAAGCTAATAAATATTGTTCTTTAGCAGTAGTTCCTGTCAGTATTGAATGATTATTATTTCTTCATAGTAATCTGCTAACAGCTAAAGGTTTCCAAATCAGGTCCTTGTGGAGAAAGCAATTTTGAAGTCACAGATTTCAGGAAATGCAAGAAAGAGACATGAAATCAAGGTCAAGGGAGGTCAAATGATTCATGAAGCTGGTCAGCTGCTGAGCTGGAAACAGGTTATAGATCCTGAAATATCCAGTCCATTGACCAGCTCCCTGGACTACAGGTAATTTTTTGCAGCTCTGCTTGTGCTTTCTTGGTGAATAAAAATAATAATTTAAAACAAAAATGCTATGTTCACCCGAGTTGGTCTGTTCTAGATCTGTAGGTCACTTTGCACATATTTTTGCATGTAACTATTGTCAAACCAGGTGAAAGTAATGCAACTGCTAGGTTCTTGTTTATGGCACTTTTTCCCAATATAAACTAGACCATAAATGCACAAGTGGCTTAAAAAAAAAAAAAAAAGGCAAGTTAAGGATACAGCTCAAGGAAACACTTTATGTTGTCCTCTCTCTGATATGTCTTACCTTGGTCTGACCTTTGCTTTGTGGCACCTTAAAAGAAACAGAAAACTCTAGCAAGTGTAGGTGTCTCACAATGTATTTTTTTTTTATATGGGAACTTCGTAAATTCCAGTCTATGTCCTCATTTTGACTGAGATAGAGTTTCTTTCTAGTAGCTGGTATAGTGCTATGTTTTGAATTTAGCACGAGACTAATGCTGATTATACATTGATATTTTACATGTTGCCAAGCAGTCAAGGACTTCAGCTTCCCACACTGCCCTGCCAATTAGAAAATGGAGGAGCCCAAGAAGTTGGGAGGGAACACAGCCAGGACAGTGGACCCAAACTAGCCAAAGGGATATAAGTTTGTCTTGAGAACTGGCAGAGTATCAGATTAATACTATTACTATTATTATTTTGCTTTTCTGTCCTGTTAAACTGCCTATATCTCAACCCACAAGTTTTACCTTTTTTTTCCCTTTTTAATTCTCTTCCCCATTCCACTGGGGAAGGGGGAGTGAGAAAATGTCCCCTTGGCTATTTTGGTTGTCTCTTGAGTTAAACCAGTGACAGTCTATGACTAAGATTCACAGTTAATTGTGGAGAAGCAAAAGGAAATGAGATAAAAGGGGGTTGAAATGTTTAAGGAAATCACCGTTGACAAGTTAGCAATTAGTTGCAGCTAAGTTGCAGAGTAGGTTGCTTGAACACCCACCAACTTGTTAGACACAATGTCATGTTGTAGAGAAACATTTATATTCAAGGACAAGAGTTTACTGTTGGTCTCATTAAAGTTATTATTCCAGCTGTTAAAACTCACAGTTCAAATTGTATACAGTTAAAGTGATACATAATCAAACTTTTTCTTTCTGGATTTCCTGTTTTTGTTATTTTTGGTTTGTTTGTGTTTTTTTAGGGGGGTTTGGTTTTGTTTTCATTTCCTTAGGAGTTCATGCTCCTAAGGCTTTAATCTAGAGCGGGGGGGGGGGGGGGGGGGGGGGAGGGGGGGGGGGGGGATAGTATCCCAATTCATCAGTATCACTTTTCCTTTGCAAGGAAGAATGTTACAATGATATGGATCATGTCTTACTCCTTGCTCCAGCATTTGTTTGGGGGCATTTTTGTATGTTTGCTAATTTTCTTTACATCTTAATCTTTATTGGTCTACAAGTTGAATATATGTTTTAGGGTTTGTTTTACATAGCCTAAATAATTCTTTGTTCTAAAGGTCATTTTAGCCAGCTTCCAGTCTTGCATCCCTTTGGTGTTTAAGCACTGGTAAGCTGTTTGTACCCTGTGGCATCCTGTGTCAACAGTACCAGCTCGGTACAATACTTTCAAGGCCTCTTCTCATTCTGTGCTTTTATTCTCTTTTATTCTATGCTACATTTTATTCTAAGCTCATAGGTTCATTCTATAGTAAATAACTCTTTCAAGTAATTAAATACAAAAATACACACATATCAAGTTACATCTCACAAGTATAAAAATACTAAGCAAAGCTAAACCAAATTTGTTAACAGTCATCTGATGATAAGATAGTTTATTTTATGGTTAAACAAACTAAAACGTAAGTCCAGTAAGGCTATGAAAAGTCAAAATAATAGCTGTCATGCCCAGAAGCCTCTGCTTTCCTGACACTTAAGCCTCTTATAAACAGTGACAGCTCTGTAATGACTAATTACAAATCTACAGTACTGGGAAGGTATTAAAAGGGGAATCACAATCATAAACTAAAAACCGTCTCCTACAATTTCAAGTACTTCTGGAAGAGTAGTCACGGATGAAAGGAGAGGATAATCCTGACCTTTCTATTGGTCTGAGTTACCAGTGAAAAAGTAACCAACATCAGAACTAATGTATTTTGTAGGTGTCTGTCAGAAATGTATTTTCATCCTTGCTTCAAAGTATATCAACAGTATGAAGTCCCTTACTGTTCACCGTGTGTTTTGCAGATCCTTGTCCCCACACACGGGGGGACAAAACAAGATTTCAATACTTATTGGAACAGGATTTGTAACATTTATATTCCATTGCTATTGGAGAGTGACAGAGACAACGAGAACCTGATGGTTAGAGAGCAAATCTTCTAAAAAAGATCCATAAAGTGAGTGCCACTGCTATAAACTTGCAAAATTTTTGAATAGGAGAAATCCAAAGAAATATCCACTTGGCTGATGCATTCTTATTTGCTTTGTTTTGCTGTTCAGAATAGGAACTTCACAATGTGAGTCATTCTGGGGGAAATCAAAATGGACCAAATAGCTGTTGTAGCAGACCACGCCCAAGTCCTGCTTCATTCCTTGGGCATGAAGCAGATCTTTACAGGCTGTTGGAAATGTTGATATCATGGATTAGGCCAGAGTGGCAGAGTAAATGGGAAGGAATAGTACTTCTTGGCATTCAAAAAATGGCATCCAGTTTGTACCATGTTTCTAATTCTCCTTTGCTTTGCAGTGTCCAGGACATCAATTTACTGTTCCTGAACTTCCTTGTATAATTCACACTTCTTTTGTTTTACTCCAAAGATCATACAGAACAATTTTAGCTTTCTAGGTTTCTCCTCTCTATTAATTTACTGGCTAGTAGAGTTCTGACAGGTGTGCACATTTTGCTCTGAGCATTTTCTTGACGTTCCTTTTTTGTGTGCTACTTAAAAAAAAGGCGGGGGGGGGGGAGGAAAAGTGCAGAAGGGAAGGAAAACCTGCAAGCAGATAGAAATGCCACTGTGGAATGCAGTTTGAAACACAATCAAAAATGGATCTCTCCAGGAGCTCCACAACTTAAGCTATAATAAAGTAAAAAATTGGACATTTATTCTCCCTTTGCAGGCCACAAAATACCCTTACAGACACCTAAGAACTTTCCTGCTATTGCAGAGACCTGAGATTTCAGAGATGCTTTCCATCATCTTGTTTTTAGTGTGGCATGTTATAGATATTTTACTGTAGCTCTTAAGCCTGCAATAGTGCACTGGGAAGCATTTTATAAGAAATATGAAGGAGCTGATAATAGGAAAGATATTTCTAATTTAAACTTAATCAGGATGGTTACCTACCATATTCCTATTGTTTTTTATGATTAGTACTTTTAAAATAATTTGACAGGTGAAATCTGACTGTTTGAAAATGCTTAAGAATGGATATTCGTTGTCTACAGGAATTGTTTAAGGAAAAAGATGATCTTTCTGCCAGTTTGCACAAAAAAAAAAATAAAAAAGGACAAATCCCATTGGTTCTTATAGTGGACTAAAAGCATCCCAACATTGGAGAACAGCAAAATAGAGTGCTAGCAATCCAGGAGTTTCTGGCATGTCAGATGACAGCTGTTTGATGTTCAGATTGGATGGGTCAGTTAGAGGAGGTATTCTACCTAAAATTAAAAAATAATCAATGCAGTTGGATGGGCACACTACAATATGGGTGACTGTCTAGAGCAATGTCAATGAGTTGTGGCCTACACTTCACCAGTGTCCACTCTAGATTTTTTCCTTAGGCATTCTTCCTGGGCTTAATACTGCTTATTGTCTTGAAGAATTCCC
Organism: Porphyrio hochstetteri; assembly: GCA_020800305.1. Lineage (NCBI taxonomy): Eukaryota > Metazoa > Chordata > Aves > Gruiformes > Rallidae > Porphyrio > Porphyrio hochstetteri. Next base: position 61,141,187 of record CM036906.1, on the reverse strand, counting down.
TGGGCAACAGTACAAGAGATGTCCAAATACCACACGTAAACTGGAAGATATACCACCTGTTTGGCCATGTAGTTTCATATGCTAATATGATGCTCACTGTGATCTCTTTTCCTTAATTGACTCAGGAAACAGAGCAATGTGATAGTCAATTTAACTTGAGGGGTACTTTTCCCCAAATGTAATAGTTTCATCCAGAAATATTCTAGCTGGGAGAAAGGCAAGGTACACAATAAGTAGCATAACCATCTGCTTATCTAGAAAGCTGTTAGCACACAGATGAGCTCAAAGTGTAGGCTTTCTGTTTGGGGTTTTTTGATGATTTAAGAGATGCAAACAACTATTTTTTCTTTTTTCAACACTGTAATATGCATATGTAGGTAGAAAAAGCATATAAACTCTGTTTTCTTAGATAAATAACATCATCCTAAAACCAACAATTCTTGCTTACTTCTTTGTTTGATCATGGTCAGAAGCAATAAAACATAGAAAAATACTCAGCTTCCTGGGAATTTAAGATTCCCAGTTATAGTTGGCATATCCTAAAAAAAATTAGATTGAATCCAAGTATACCTGAAGGCCTTTTTATATTCCTATCTCCTTACTACTATCACTCATGGTAGCTGCTGAAGGGGAAACTCGACACCCTGTACCTTACAGAATAATGTCAGAGGATAAGAAAGCAAACAAAAAGCATGCAACTCAAAATCAAAATTAGAAATTAAGTCACAAGTAATCGTTGGTAGCAAAAAGTAAGTAAAAACCAAAACCAACAAAAATCTTTTACGGATCTTGAAAAACCATTGAAAGGTAGGCTTTAGAGAGAAATCTGAGGTACAAACATCAATTTTCTTTCCTCTGTGATCTGTGATTGTTTTAAAATGATACTCTACCTCTGATCCATCCTCTGAGCTTTCAAAAGTACATATGTGGCAACAGTGTAAATACAGGAAAACATAATTTTCTGATAGAACAACCATTTTCTTCAATACAATCTACACTTCAGGTTTTTTAAGTTAATCTTTGAGCAGAGACACATTCCAGGCAACAGTCCAGCTCAATCTGACATTATAGCTTTCAAAAATTTCCTTCCTCTGGTCTCAGATGCCTTTTTTACTGTGCATGCTTCTTCATCAAAAAAGCTAATTATCCAATTTGCAACACATGTTCTAAATCCCTACCTCCTGAAACTGATATGCTGAAGCCCTGGTGCATTCTTAACCCTATCCTATGCAAAACAAGCCAAAATGAAAAAGTGTCTACTGGTTTTCTTAGAACGTACTTTTCTTTTAATTGAGATAGAATTCTCAGCTTGGGACAATCAATATTGTGAGAAACCGTATTAGAAGAGTCCTTAAAATTATGTCATTGTGGGAATATTTATGGTAGGTTGTTGGTTTTTTTTTTAATATGGAGCTATTTTCTGGTGATAATGTTTCATGCAGGTTTGCTTGGACTAATAGACAGAGGGAAAAAAATCACTAAACAGTTGCACTTCTGGAAACTCTGAGTTGCCTCATTAGGACTATACTAATATGCTTTAACACTGAGCAGTTTTGTTGCCTGTTACGCTACTGAAACAATTCTGACAATGTTTGCCCAATACTTTTATATTGGTGTTGAACTGCATTGCTGGACTAACCTAAAAACTTTATTAAGAACTTTATCAGTTGTCTATTACATTTCTGTACATCATTGCAAAGCATCAGAGTAAACCAGCAGGACTGAGCTCTCAGTTTTTGAACCACTACACTAGTCACATGCTTATTGTTGCAGTACGCTATTTGCGGTGTGGAAAGCTCTCATCCGCTGAACTTGTTTTGCAAAGTTACTGAAACAGTCCTAATAAACTAAAGCTAGGTCTTCTGGACTTATTTATTTATTTATTTATTTTTCTGCTGATTGCAGAAAATAGTTTTTTCTTCTATTCAAGTCGTGAATTTTTGCATTATGAGAGACCTGAAGAGACAGTGCTTACTGAGAATTACTGCACAAGCAGCTTCCACTAAGTAGATGATTATATACATCCTTTCATGCTCCTATATTAACTTAAATGCTGATTATTGTGGTTCTTTTTAGTTTTCTTTCTTTTTTCCTTCTTTTTTCTATTTTTTTTTCTCTTTAACTGGAGATGGTTCATATGGGTTAAAGTCTTAGCATGTAAAGCATAGATGTGCTACTCTAGGGTCTACTTTATATACCACAGAGCTTATTGGCGGGAAAATCCTGATATCCAGGATTAGCGATTAACTTTTCAGAGGCAGCAGGATAGGATTTTTAATTCTAGGTTTTAATAAGTTTATGTCATTTATCAGTTGAAACTTTGGTTAGAAATACACTATTCTCATATGAAATGTCTTTATTCTATATCCTCTTCTCTTTTTTTTAGCTTCTCATAAACCAATTCTGCAAATCATTCTGATTCTTTCTTAAAGGATTCATTTCAAAATAGACTCACACAAGGCTTTCAGTCTTCAATATTTCAGGTTTTTTCCTTTCTGAGTGATTTTTCTGTTGAATAACTGTTAATGCAGTATCCAATGTTAAACAAATCAGCATTGTTTGTGGCTTAGCTCTGTGGGTTTAGCTGGAGGAAAAGAGGAGATAAAAAGGGTAAATAACAGGGAACTAAAAGTTATCAAAGATCTTACTGCAGTTTTTGGAAATTATTAGTTTAAAACCTGTCATTGACCTCGAAATAAGACCAATCATTGTGAGACAATATCTGCCTATACAGTTTTAAGGGTTGACTTTTGAATCCTAAGCTGACCAGCCAACAGGCCCTTGGGGCACTGAGTCTATAAAATGTGACTACTCTGTTTTATGAGATAGCAATTTAATTATTTATTTTTATTACTGTTCTGTATGTGATAGGCTAAAGTATTTGATTCTTTACAGTGATACTCTTCTTCAAACAGGTGTGAATCCATTGTAGAGCTCTTAAGGCCTATACCATTCAAGGACCTTCCATGCAGTCTGTTATTTTGCCTCAAAAATGCCCATCAATTCAGTTTTTTTTCCTCATCTATCCCATTGTAAGTCCAATATCTGTCTGCCTCATGAGCTAATTTTACTTCCAATTGCTAAGAGTATAGAAATAGTGAAGCTTACTCTAAAAGCAAATAGTTAGTCTGGAAATTGATCCACACCCTTCAACTGTTGAAATTTGTTTATTTACTGCATATACAGACAATGAGGGCTTGTGCGTAAGGGACCAGTAAGGCTTGATGAGTTCACCAAAACAAATGAGTGCAAAAATGATAATGCAAAGTAACACCCAGTACAGCATAAAGAGGCTTGTGGTATGTTCTGCTGTAGGAGATGCTACTGGGAAGGTGGCCATACAAATGAGCAACAGGTATGAGTCTGCACAGGAGATACTACATTCTTGTCACCCCAGCCTCCTACATGTACAAATAAATCACCCCCAGAGCTGTCCAGATGCCAGTCTGTGTGAGATAAAGAAACCATATTACCATTCAGGCACAGAAATAAATCCTTATGAACAAAAAAGTGTGCTGACTGGGTCTAAACCTAGCTCCTGTATGCAGTTCTAGAACCATAACTGGCTTACGTGTGGCTGCCTTGACATATCTACTACACCTGTCTGTCTGCACCTCTCTGCAGAGATGTACTCTAATATTAGCCTAGTCCTGACTTACTCTGTGAGGATTATTATACTGCTAGAGGTCAAATTCAAAAGAGCAGCTTCTCAGGGGAACAAGCATTAGTATTTTGTGAGTTAACTATTCTAACAGCATCAAATAACACTGCAAATTGCAGAAGTGGACCTTCCATTATAAATCACTTGTTTCTTCAAGTGGTGCTCTGTTTTCTAATTAATTGGTCATATAAGACTTATAGAAACTCGGGGTCGGAAATTGCTGAAAATTATGGGAGAGTAGTTGAGCACTTCAAACCAGCCATGAAAGAACAAAGGTTAAATTCTGCCTTTGAGCAGTACTCATGTTGGGCAGACTATAGACTGAAAACATTCACTTTATTTCATAAACTTCAGCTATTTTTACCTCTGCACAGAGCATGGAAAGCCAGATAATTTCCTGCAGTTGAGCAGATGCTTATTTTGTTTTCTCATTATTGTTGTTACAAATAAAATGAATGAGGAATGAGCGATCCCAGCCAATGGAAAATGTTGTTGCTATAAATGAAGAGCTTTGAAATGCTGCACAAATTGAAAAATCAAAGAAAGGGAGAGCATTATTTAAAAAGAAACAAAATAAAGGAAGGATTCTTATAATTAAAGAAAAAAAAAGAACAAAAGGGCTTGTGGACTGAGCTTTCTTTGTTTCTCCACCACGATGGGTGTCCTGCTGCTTGGGGGCTTATACAGTTGTTTCTGTGAAGAGCCAGAGGCCAGAGAAAGGGAACTGTCAATGAAATATCCAGTTTCCCCTTAAAGGAGGCAGAGATTAGGAGCGTCACGAGGCACCCGCCTCATCATCCTCCTTGGTAATGAGGTCAGAGTTTACACAAACGCCTCGCTCGGAGGAGCAGCATCCATAGGGAACTCAGATGCGCGTTCTTACAGCACTAGGGGGCACACGGCGGCAACTTGTTACCAGAGTCATCCTATACAGCCATAAATTAGGGGGACAGGTTTGTGGGGATGGTGAGGAAGGAAAAGCCCACTTTCTGCATGCTGGGGGATAAATTTCTACATCTGTGTTCTATTATGAGAAACTTTGGTTGTGTTTTCTAGCACTACAGAAAAATGTGTTGGACTCTTTCTCCAACACAAAGTGAGATGTGTTCTTTTTGCATACAGTGTTTTCCCACTAAGAAAGGCTAGAGAGCAAAAGCAGAGGTTATTTAGCCTAGTGACATCAGGGCATCTGAACACAACATAGTTTTGTGAATAAATGTCACCACTTACACAGTGGTTTCCCTGGGTGACAGTAAGTTAGGCTTCATGATTGATCTAAAGAAAGCCAAAACCTATTGCTCAAAAAGTTAAACTGATAGCCAGAAAGAGCATGGTTCCAGACTGAACTGCCCTAAAACACAAAGAGCTTTGTCTGTGTTGTTTGTGTAAGAGGAATAAAATATTCCCACATACGCCAAAACACCACGTAAGGCAATTCTGATAGAGGCTCCCATGCAGCTGGCATCTTTTCCCCTTAACCTGTTCTACAAAATTGTACATGAAGGGTCCATTGAGTCCATCAGGTTACTTGGCTGATATCCCAGGGCAGATAGTTGGCATCAAGTAGGAATGACAAATTCTGGTTGTTCAGTATGTGACAGGATTTTTATCACCAGCCATCACAGATGATGGCATTCGCTCATTCAGTTTCATTGAAATGACTCCTTTTTATTCATGTTCTTCTTGCTGCAGGTTTCTGGGGTGAGATGTTTTACACCTATTATATCAGCTCAAAAAAAAGATATATGTCGTCTTAATGAAAATTTGAGAAAACTGCATGACATTTGAGTTTATCTGGAATGATGGGATTACAGAATGAACCTAGAGAAGAACCAGATGGTCATAATCTATGTTAATAGCTGTTTTGGCGTGTTTCTCTTCCACTTATTCTCAGTTTCAAGCACTGGTTTCAATATTAACTTCCTCCTTGACTGCTGTCTTATAATTTCAGTTGACATTTTTTTTAGAAGACATTAATATTTTTGTTCTGTTATATATTAATGTCCATCTGTAGGAAGCAGCTGTCAAAGTAGTATTTTTCATTTTCTTTTTAAAAGAGATGAAATATTTAGATTTTAAAGAGGATCATCTCTCCTGTGAAGGCAGGCTGAGAGAGTTTGTCTTGTTCTGCTTGGAGAAGAGAAGGCTTCAGGGAGACCTAATTGTAGCCTTCCAGTACCTATAGGGGGCCTACAGGAAAGTTGGAGAAGGACTTTTTACAAGGGGACGTAGTGACAGGACAAGGGGTAATGGTTTTGAACTGAAAGAGGTAGATTTATTATTAGATATAAAGAAAAAAATAATCGTTGTAAGGGTGGAGAGACACTGGAACAGGTTTCCCAAAGAATCTGTGGATGATCCCTCCCTGGAAGTGTACAAGACCAGGTTGGATGGCAGGAGCCAAGAACTGGACACAGCAGTCCAGGTGTGGCCTCACCAGAGCTGAGTAGAGCGAAAGGATCACTCCTCCCCACCCACTGTCTGTCTCATGCAGTCATTAGCCCTTTTTTTGCCACACTACTCTTCATGCTCAATTTATGTACACCAGGACCCCCAGATCCCTTTCTGCATAGTTGCTTTCCTTCTGGTTAGCTCCCAGAACATACTGGTGCTGCCAGCACCATTCTCCAGAATACACTTTGGCCAATGTTGCTACCTAGGTGCTGGACTTTATACTCCTGTGTGCTGAACTCCATGAGATTTCTATCAGCCATTTTGTCCAGCCTGGTGAGGCCCCTCTGGATGCTAGTACAACCTTTTGGCATATCAGCCACTCCTCCCAGCTTTCCATCATCCACAAACCCAGTGAGGTTATACTCTGTGCCATCATCCAGATCATTAATGCAGATCTTGACCAGGACTGGACCCAGTATTGACACCTGGGGTACGCTGCTAGTTGCTGCCCTACAATGAGATTTTGTGCCACTGATCATCATGCTCTGTGCCAAGATGTTCATCCAGTTTTCAATCCACCTCGCTGTCTGTGCATCCGGCCCAATCTTCATCAGCTTCTCTATGAACTTCTGTCATGGGGGACAGAGTCCAAAGCCCTCCTGAAGTCTCATCATGCAATATCCGCTGCTCTTCCCTCAGTTTCCAAGTCAGTCATTTTATTGTAGAAGATTATCAGTCAGGTCAAGCACTGCTTCCCCTTTGTGAATCCTTGCTGACTACTCCCAAGCACCTTCTTGTCCTTCCTCTGCTTAGAAATGGTGTACAGGATTATTTCTTTCAGGATTTTACATTTTTTTTATGCTCTGTGTTCTACTGTATTTAAATGTTGGTCTCACACTAAAATGTCATACAAGTCAACTTTCAAAACTCTAGAGGCTTGATAATGACTTTAGGACAATCTGGATTGATTGTCCTATCTGTAAATCAGGCTAAATAATACTTCAGTGCTTCATATGAAACAAAATAAGTTCATTTTAAATTCATCCTGGATTTTGGAGCACAGGAAGTTCCGCACCAACATGCGGAAGAACTTTTACACAGTGAGGGTGACAGAGCACTGGAATAGGCTGCCCAGGGAGGTGGTGGAGTCTCCATCTCTGGAGATATTCAAGACTCGTCTGGACGCCTATGTGTGCAATATGTGCTAGGGAGCTGCTTTGGCAGGGGGGTTGGACCCGATGATCTCTCGAGGTCCCTTCCAACCCCTACGATTCTGTGATTCTGTGATTCTGTGAAAAGTATTCTGTAAAATCTGGTGGTTTGGGGCTTTTTTTTATTTTTGCATATCTAGGTAAGTGGAAGAACTTCATCACCCTTGCATCAATTAATATACTGTACAGCTTGACCCGTGAATATGTTAAAATAGTGCATAATATAAAAAATTAGGTACATTTATAATATGCTTTTCTGTAGCTGCTAGATTGCAGAGGTGTAGTATTCCAAGCTTAATGGAATTCTGGAAAATTATCTGGGATTTCAAAGAAAGAAAATAATTAGCTCTAACTTGGCATTCATTGAAATGCCTTTACAGTCATTTCTAAAGCACTGATTTTGTAGGCTAACTTCCAATTTAATGTTGGCAATATATTGTTCGGACCAAATTCTAAATATGAGAACCAAGTAATGACATCACTTACCTACATAGAAGCTGGGTATTTTCCTGTAATTTATTTACAAAGTTCAGGTAATGAATTTGATGAAAAGCTTGTCAGTGTTCACTTCTCATATCAAATCCTTCTATAATATTCCTATTAACACTGTCTATTTTGGAGCACTTTAATTTTTCCTATCCACCATCACAAATAGTGAGGGCAGAGACATATTTTTTGGGGTGTGGGTGGGGGTGGGTTTTGTGTGTTTTTTTTCTCTTCTGACTTCCAATAAATAATATCTGAGACTCATAAGCAGTAGTAGCTACTACTCTGAAGGTATCTTCACTGGCACCTCTAAAATTACCATTTGATGACTAATACTATAACCATTTTAGGAATAAACTGCCATATTGTTTCCTCTCCTTTCTTCCACTTTTTTTCAGTTTAAGCAGTTTTTAGGTACATATGTCATTTCTAAAGCAGAGATTTTTTTTCCTGCATTAATTTAAAAAGTAACATAGTCTTAAAAAACTAATATTGTTTTCTGTTTGAATAGTAGCCCGCAAAACTGTCAGCTACATTTTTACTGCATGGTCTTTGGAAAATTTTTAAAGTTAGAAACTACACAGCTTGAATTTCATGTGCCTGGTGGCACATATGTATCTGCGGGTTAGAGGGGGGCAAAACCAACAAATACTTTCTGGCTTAGAAATTGATGAAATCTAATACAGAAATCACAGATAAAGAATGAATGTGGAACTCAACAATGGCACCTTTGTTTTCCGTGTTTGGTGTCCCTATCAGTCAGATCTTCATGAATCTCTGAAATGGCTTCTAGTATCAGTGAAAGAGCAATGCAACACAAAATTTCCACCATCACTGTACCTATACATGAACTCATTACATGAAATGTGAAAAGCCTACTTGCTTTCTTTCATTAATCTATTTTCAGCAGTATATTTACCTCTTTGGCTGGAGGATTTCTTCCTGCTACTTTTGCTTCTTTTATTCATTATAAGGAGTTCAGTTTAGGGAGGGGAACATAGCTCTCCAATAAAACTTTAATAACCACTACTGCAAACAGTCTAGTAAAGTCAAAGAGATTATTTGATATATTCTTTTACCTGTATATCTTTTCTGAGTTACTACTGATTTTCTCCACTAGGTGAGACTTTTGAAACGAGGTTAGTTTGTAATGAAACTAAATCTAAATTTACAGCTTTCTCTTCATGTTCACTGTGTTTGTGCCTTTTAAAAAATATTTTTATAACAGATTAATTGAAAGAATATTTTCTTCCTTGTTTTCTCCCACTTTTTTTTCAGTCCTTTTATTTTGAATCTCTGTTCATATTTACCTCAAATGTATTACTTCCAAGACTATGTGACAGAATGAGAGAGATTACCATAACTCACAGCTTAATCTCATTCTCTTTTTTGATGTTCTTGTCACAGGTAGTCTGTTTCCACTCTTCTATTTTTTGTTTTTAAAATTCTGTTTAATATAATGATGTGATATTTGCAATTTGAAAAAAAATAGGAAAACTCTTTAGCTTCTTACTTGCAGAATCAACCAATTGGCACCTACCATACTAAACCCGATGACATGACTTTTTTTTTTTTTTAAAGAAAAAAGGATGTGTTGCATTTACAGAACTGTGGGTTTTAATATGCATTTGGCAATATTTTCAACATTCTGCTCTCAATTTACGTGCAATTAAGTGTGTTCCCAGTAGCAGCAGTTGTATGATGCTTGTGCAGAGATAAATCTCCGTTTTATAAAAGTACTTTAAAATGCATTATCATAGCTCCTAGAAAGTCAGTTATGGCTGAGTTCCTGCTGCCCCTGGTTGTAAAGAAGTTGCAAAAGACAATGTCTGCTTCAACTGTTTCTCATTGTAAAAGCATTAAAACAACCAACATTGGGGATGTCAGGGAAACAAGGAGGCTTTAAACTACATTTGAAGAGGGATGGGGTTGTTACTGGGTTCCCATCAGTGGGGCAGTGTTCTGGTAAGCTGAGCTTTAAAATAGGTTTGAGGGGGGAGGGTGATGGAACCAGGCTTGACAGACATGGGAGTAGCATGCCAGGGTTGGAGGGGCGGTGTGCCAGTGAGTTATCAGGCTCATGGAAACACCTGGGAGTGACAGTGCAAAAGCTAGAGCTTCTATTGGAAAGGTGGAGGGGTCAACAGCTCGAAGCAATTGTGCAGTGGGAAGCCTACAACTTAGTTGCCATCACAGAAACTTGGTGGGGTAACTGCTGCGCTGTGATGGATGGGTATAAACTCTTCAAGAGGGACAGGCAAGGAATGAGGTGGTGGGGTAGGCTTCTATGTTAGGGGTTTTCTTTATTGTCTGGAGTTTAATGATGGTGGTGATAAGGTTGAATGTTTATGGGTTAGAATCAGGGGAAGGCCAACAAGGCGGGCATCCTGGTGGGACTCTGTTATAGACTTCCCAACCAGGATGAAGAGGTAGATGAAATCTTCAGGCAGCTGGGAGTAGCATCATGATCACTCACCCTTGTTCTCGAGGGTGACTGCAACCGATCAACTTGTCTATCTCCTGGATAGACAACACGACAGAGGGGGGGTCAATCTAAGAGGTTCTTGGAGTGCATGGGGGAGAACTTCCTGACACAGCTGATGAGGGAGACAACTTCAACACTGTTCCCCATAGCATCCTCCTGGAGAAACTAGCCACTCATGGCTTAGATGGGTATACTCTTCACTGGGTTAAAAAATGGCTGGATGGCTGGGCCCAAAGAGTTGTGAATGGAGTTAAATCCAGCTGGCCGCAGGTCACAAGAGGTGTTCCCCAGGGCTCAGTGCTGGGCCCAGTCCTCTTTAACATCTTCATTAATGATCTGGACAAGGGGATCAAGTGCACCCTCACTCAGTAATTTTGCAGATGACACCAAATTGTGTGGGAGTGTTGATCTGCTGGAAGGCGGCAAGGCTCTGCAGAGGGACCTGGACAGGTTGGATCTATGGAGAGAGGCCAACTTTATGGGGTTTGTGGCATGAATGGAGTTAGGCAAGAAGTGAGGACAAAACTTTCATTGAGACTTGCAATCTGTGTATCTTGCATCAGGCTGTAGCTTGTAGCTCAGAGGTGTAAAAATAATCTATAATGTCCTGTACATATATATGATATACAGTGTCAAGGCGAAAACACTGGAATTTTATGGGATACTCCTGCCAGAAGCTGGCCGTGTAACAAGATGGCAAGACATAATAGGTACATAATGACTGAACCATAGCGACAAGATATGGCTCACTAGCCAGACTGAGGAATATAATTTGTGTTCATTTTTATATAAAATTGCCGTTCTGTGTTCTGTATTCTGTGGCTGGAAGTTTTCCTTAAGTCTGGCTCTTAAACCTAATTTCTGTCCAGGTATTGTGGGTAAGTGTAAAATCACCCCCAAGCACAATATTAAAGGTAAAATATATCTGACCTTCAGAGGCAAAATATTGATCCATTTCTGAATATTTCAAAAAGCTATAGAAGAATTAGATCATAGAGGAGGTAAATGCACCTGACTACGTCATAGTTATGCAATATTTTCAGGTTGGACATAAGAATTCATTTTCATGGACTTCTTTTTCCAAATAGAGAAAAGCATAAGACAATTATTTTAAAACTGTTTTAATAGAAGCTGCTATCTAGTGTCTACTGTAGCAGTTTGTCTACAACAAAACACCCTGATACCACTTTTATTGGAAATAAAAGCAAGCGGAAAAAAAAGGACTGAAAAAACGAAATAAGCTAACACAATGTATTTTAAAGTTTGCATATGCTTTTTTTGGTTGTGTTTTGTTATTTTTTTCCTAGGGAATGAATGAATAAAACCTGAGAAAATCAGATGGATGTGATTTATTGGTAGGAACAGTAATATGTAAACAGTTGGTTTTGAGTAGAAAGCTAGAGGCATAGTGTTATTAAAAGAATTGTAACTCTTTCTTAGACTCAAGAGACCAAGTCCTCAACTCCTTTGAAATTAGAATTTTAAAATGTCCAGGGAAAAAATAAAAAAAGGAAATTAAAAGATAAGACGAAACACTAATCTAATGTTGTTCAATATTTTGCTCACAGCTCAAGGAAGGCCCTATGGTTGAAGCATTACTTCTAACGCTATGTTCCCTTTCTAGATTGTATTTTATTAATGTTCTCTTTTGTATCACAGTCTGAAGGGACATAGAGCTTTTATCTTTTATTTAAAATTAATGAGGAGTATATTACTTAGCTAGGAAAAGACATCAGAAGAAAATCTTTTCCCTTAGAAAAGGAAACATGGGTTTGTATGAAGATTTGATTTTCACTTCAGTATCTTCCTGGCTTGTTAGTTGACCTTCAACAAATCATTTAAAAGTGCTTGTGCTGAAGTCCTTGCATTTTTATGCTAGACTGATATTTGCAAAGTAACCTCGTAGTTGCATTAAAATCTACATTGTAATAGAGAAAGTTCAAGATAACATCATGTGATTTTTTTTTTTTTTTAATTAATCAAAGGCTCTTGGGTACATATCTTACATTCTGTTCAGATGTGTTGAAGCCATATCTTGTGGCTAAAATACATAGATACTTAAAAATTTTAGACAATGTTAGTAATTTGAAGTTAAGGGCTCTTCGGCTGAACCTGAAAGGAATTCAGTCTTCCTCATAAAGATTCCATCTTGGAATACGCCTACCTCTTCATATGATGCTCCTTTCATTACTACATAAAAATGTAGGCATTTTCCCACTCACTAGCACCTGGGAAATAGTCAAGAGCATCATAACTCTGGCAAAAGAAAACCGTATCATATGAGATATCCACAAGACTGTCTGAAGTGTCCATCCTGTGAAAATGTACCACTCAGACTTTTTCTAAACTTAGAAAGTAGCTTCTGATACAGTAGCTGCAGGTGTCTTTCTCCTGTGGTACAAGGTGTCTCTGCACTCTCCTACTGAGACTGAGACCCTGGGACTGCATGCATGAAATGCAAGAGTCAGCTCCTATGTAAGAGTCTGCTCCCCTCACTTTCCCTCCCCATCACTATTTCTCAAAGATTGTGTTTTTGTCAAAGTATCAATGGACATTCTGTGAATTTCTCAGAACCATGAGGTCTTCACAGAAAGCATGTTAATTGTGCAAAATAAACTGTTTCTTTCTATCAAAAGGAGCAGTCAAAAAAGCTCTCAACTAAGTTTTTTATTGATTTGTTTTTAAGTACCCTATGGATTCAACTTCTCTATTTCCTAATATTTTTATAGAAGTCTCTTCCATTCTCGACAGTGCATTTACTGAACACAGCAACTCATTATGCTCTACATCACAATAAATTTTGAAGTAACTAAATTTAAGGATGATTAATTTTAAACTATGTGATTACTTAATAATCATATGATTATAAAGCAAATACAGAGAGCAAAACAACATGAATGGGGGTCATAAGGGAACATGAAGGGGGGTCATAATTGGAAGATTAATTATTGCTCACATTAGTGTCTTCCTAAAACTCCAGATAGGAAAAAAAAAAAAGTTAAAGTGAATTTATGTTTGTAACAGTTTGCTACCCCAAAAAGATCAGGCAGATCATTCTTAGCATATAATTTGCCTGTTTGAATTTCTGTGGCTGTAACTATACTGTTCTCTTGGGCTTTCTTGTAGTATGTGCCAAAATTCTTCATTCACTCATGACAAGTTTTCCAAACTATGTTTTATTTGTGGGGAAAAGGAATTAATAGCAAAGAAATGTGGGGAAGATACACATTTATCCCCTCAGATGATACAGAATCATTACATGTGGGTGAAATCAGATTTGATAACTTCAAAACAGACATACATTACAGTCTAGATGAAGCCTAGCACAAGACATTCAGCAATCATTTATGATTTAACAGAACTTATACTCATTTAATGGATTTCATCGTGAGTTTCCCCTTTAATAAAGTTAATTGAGTGCTCCCAGTTTTCCTGAAGAGAAGGCCATAGAAGATTAGAAGAAAGGTGTTCATTAACAAAGTCCATCAGTATCCAGAATATCTGATCGCATTGTACTGAACAAAAAAAAAAAAAAAGTCAACATTTTCATCAGTTTTGTTGGAAAATAATAATGAGTAACAAGAATACTGTAGCTCCATTCTCTATCAGCACAGTATATTTTTTTACCCAATTATATATGGTACACACATATATTCACTGAATGACCTCAAAATTATAAAAAGCAGTCATATAACTTCTCATTCAAAATGCTTTCATTGTTCTTTTTATCAAGCAGTCTAGTGTCAAATATCTGAAAATTGTTGCTTTCTAGCCTATTGGCAAGAAAAAAACCCCACCAGGTTTTTATTCTAACATATAAAGGGAAGAAAGTGACAGAAACCAATTTTCAAAATGCTATAATCATCGTGGCTTATCACTGTTCTTATTAATCTAGATGTTCTTGTTACTTATTATTCTTTCTTTTCTGAGTTTATACTTTAAAAAATTGTCATTTATTGCTCACAGAAAATTGATCGTCTCATTTTCTTTTCTTTTTTTTTTTTATTTTTATCTACATTAAATACTTCATCTGACTTCTCTAGCTTATTTTACACATTTCTTTCTACCCAGCATGAAACTCAGCAGGGTTTACAAAATAAACTAATTTCCAAGAAAGGCTTAATCATTTTTTTTTCTTGCTTGTGTCATTTTGCATTGTTCCTGATTATGTAATTATTATAGATAGTTTTTCCCTTAAGATTTTCTTTCCATTTGCTAATGGCAATATTGCTTAGGATCACTCTGAGAATATTCCTGAGACAAGTCCGGGTCTTCAACATATGTTTAATTTAGACATTTACTTACTTAAAGACATATCTTACAAAGAGAAAAACTGAATAGCCTAGGTCAAAACCATCTATGTAAAAAGAATTATAAAAGTAGCTGAACCAGACCTTCTTTGCAGTCCTTCGACACAGGTAGATTGACATAGTCTTTAAAGACTGTGTTTACACTATACATGTTACTGTAGATGAGAAAATGGATATCAAGCAGGTTTTAGGTATTAGGAATTCAGAATAGATCACTGACCTTTCTAAGCTAGGGTCTCTTATCTATTTGTGATACACCTTTTCTTTGTGAAGAGAGAGCGTTTTTTTCAAGACAGAAGGGTACAAGCTTTGTTGTGCTACTGGTAGAGTCTAGTGGAGACAACTGTGAACAAGGAATAGCTTTGCTGACTGACTCAAAAGACTGATGTTAGTATGAATTTCACAAGAATAGAAATTCAGCAATGAAGTTAGGGGTGGAGCATGAATTCTGAAGACGTTATAGAGGTATTTTTCAAATGTGGAAAACCACTTGAATGCTCAAGGATTTAAGGCTTCCAAATGAATATCACATTTTATTCTTTCACACTGTTTTGTTTTGTTTTGTTTTGTTTTTTAATTGAAGACTTAGTCTTCAGAATCCTTCTAAAATAATTTACTCATCTGTACTTCTCATAGACCTTGGAAATTCAGCCATGAACCATATGAACCACTCAAGTACATTTATATGCATTTTAAGTGTTTTTACTTCATCATTCCAAATAAAATGTTAGTTATTAATAGAATTGTGGAAATGCAAATATCATTCTATATTTACATTAGTATAGGGTATTAAGCTACTCCCTCATACCTATTTGGTATTTCTAAAGAAATGGAGAAACATTAGAAGGATTGTGAAGTATTTGGAGCCTCACAGAAGAGCAATCAAAGTATTATTATTATTATTATTATTATTATTATTAGTAGTAGTAGTAGTAGTAGTAGTAGTAGTAGTAGTAGTAGTAGAAGTAGTATTTAATTTGAGGATTCTTTTCCTTAAGAGGATTACAGGAAGAAAAGCAGTCAATCTTCCATTATTAAAACATTAGGAAAAGTTATTAAAGAGGGGCAAAAATGTGGTAGATAATTATTTTAACATGCACCAAAAATTTGCGTTCCTTCTATGGAACATTTAGATATTTTCAGATCATTAGCAGAACATATTTGCCATATAATTCCACAGAATTTTCAGTAGAAGAACAGAACTTGTCTGCACTGTCAAGAAATATCTATGAGAAAAAAGCTGTATAATGAGCTAAGAAAATCTTTAAACTAATGAAGCTTAGATCATGTTCTATTAGTAAATCTTTATCTTTCACATAAACATCGAGGTTTTCTGGGTGCAGGTTACACTACCTACAGCACACTTTTAGTCTTGCTCTGAGCACATAGGCCTAGCATTGAATAAGAATTTCTAACATTAGACTTGTACTCTGGCTTTCCACTGAATGCATTTCATGAGAAAACTGTGCTGTTTATACATGACCAACAGCTGTGAACCAAAACCAGACAAGATTGTGGCTGGGAGTAGTGTGGTGTAATTTGAGGGATTACTTTTAGACAAGTCTTTACCTATGGCTAATTTAATCTCCAGCTATTTTCTTTCTTTAATAGAAGCAAATACTATACTGTTCAGGTGCCTCCAAATGTGAATACAAACGAAAAACACAATTTGCATTTTCATTAGCATGGACATTTTATTTTCATCAAAATGTACACCAAATGACCAATCTACACTAAGTGGTTGATTGCAATTACTTCTGAAATTAGAAAAAAGATGTTATTAAACTAGTGAACCTCATTAGCCTTATTTGCATGAAGTATAAAGTAACTATAATCTTAGAGAAACTCAGAAAGGAATATATTTACTTGCGGTTGAATTAAAATAATTTCAGCATTATTCAACAAAAAATTATCTCCTTTTAACTAAGCCATGGGAACACACTGATGCTGTTTTGCATGTGCTATATATCTCCACAAGTAACCAGAGTACATCTTTTTAACTGAATGAGGATGTGCAAGCAGGTGCTTCTGAATTGTTATGTTATGAATAAGATGCTTTAATAGTGCATCGATTCATCTCCATTTATTGTGTAAATACATGGCAGAACATTATGTGTACAAAGGAAAAACTTGACACTTCCTACCAAATGGATCTAAAAAGTCCCTGCTGATATGTGCAATTTTAGTAACAGTTCAGGATATGCCCTGTGCTGAAGTGTTTCCCATCCTCCAAATGCTCAGTATTCAGCCTTCTTAGCAGAGCAGAAAATACTATAAAAAGCACACTTTTTTTTTTCTTAATAATGTGTATTTTAAGGAATGCATTAGTTATTTTGATGAAGAATGTATTATTTATTTTGATGGCAAGCTAACAAGAAAATAATTTTTTCTTTGTTATTTTTCTTAAATGATAACCATCACTGTCTCAGTTTGCCCTCCCAACACTGTAGGTTAGGTAAGGAACAGCTCAGCTTCTGATCTGTATTCTGCAGATCACGTAAGTATATTCAGCTGCCTAAAGACAAGTATGTTCAAAGACCTTGTGCAGCTTTAACACCTGGGGGATCCTCCTCTAGGCTGAAATGCTGGTTGGACTTCCCCGACTCCATAGGAAGATGGTGCCTGCCAGCCTCATCTCATGGCTGTCAAGCTGTGCCCATCACCTGAACTGCACTGACATGCTGGCAGGGTCTCATACTGGGTTATGGAGAACAAGGCACTGGCAGAAGGCTCAGCAGAGCAGGGTTCATGCAAACACATCTCTGCAGGTCCTCAGGCAGAGGAGTCTTCATGGTGCCCTAGTTAAGGGCCCTCACCTTGAGGCTGAGAGATCACCCTTGCCTCATCCTTATTCTGCTCCAATGAATCTCTAACATTGCTTCATGGAAACAATTTTAATCCCAGGATTCTTTTTTTCCAGCTGCTTAGGTCCCTTTGTCTTTGTATTTATGAAATTTGCTAGAGGCTTTTTGAACTGGCTGAGCAGCAAACAACACGTCTCTCGCTGGTTGGGCTGAACAGACTTTAAGCACTGGTCTCTTCCAGTAAACCCTGGCCCTTTGAACAGGTTTCTGTGAAATGAAGTATTAGCTCCTGCTGCAATTTGGATAGAGACAGATTCAGCAGATGTGGGCTTGCATGAATGTATATTCACTTGTATGAACAAACTCCTTCCTGAGCCTGAAACACAAATGCTGAGCTTGCCTGGATGCAGAGTGGCAGGTATCTCACCATGGAAATGTCATGGAGGAGACTCAAGTGTTTTTCAAGGTTGGGTCTGTAACAGATGGGCAACACTTGAATGGGAACTGGGTACATACAGGCTGGCAGGACTATACCACGTGCCTAATTATCTTATGAGCCCATAATCCTCAGTTAAAATGTTTACTAAGGAGAATACATATAAAATTCCCCTCACTTTTTTCTTTTCAGTGAGCTATAGATGTTACTTTAAAAATATTTTTATAATTCTTAATCCAATTGCATTTGTCATGCTTGTGCTGACCATTATGTTATACGCAGTAAATGAAATGTTATCTCTTATCTTGAAAAAATCCCCACACTATAAACCAAGAAACAAGTAACAGTATTTTCCCAAAAATGGCATCCTATGCAACCTGACTGAGTTTGCCTCTCTGCATGTAAAGCACTAGGGCAAATGAGACTGCTAAACATTATGCATAATTCTGACAGATGATCATGTTTTCCTGTGTGTGTACAAGTCTGTGTGTCTGTTAAATCATTTGGAAAAAGCAAGAAAGCAATTCCTTTATTAACAGCTCAGAATTAGGCCTCTTTCCCATGTTTCCAATTTGGCTGTTTTAAATAAATAGTTAATACCCAAGGACAACTTTTTGTAGATACTTTGCTACAGAAAACCTTCCACATGATTGTCTCCTGCATTTATTCTATTTAGCACTATGGCACTGAACAATGAAATGAGTTCATAATTATCCAGACTTTTTCTAATATCATCTGTTAGCACTTACAGGCTTTTGGGTGATGGTTAAGCAATTATTTTCCATCTATCACTGCACAATCATCTTGGTACAATAAAAAAGCCACAGAAGTGTCTGGTTGGTTGATTTGCTTTTTGTTAAAAAATGTATATAATAAAAAAACTTTATCAGCCTCACATTATGCAGCATGACTTGAATAACTTTTATACTTCTGTGCTAGTTTGAAGGACTTTGTGCTGAAGTACATGTTGCAAATAAGATTTTGTTACATGGCTTTGCTTTAGCAGCAATTTAGGAATTATTAATATTTTTGAAATAGATCATGAGTTTAGGTTGTATAATTATTAATAGCACTTAATCACCAGCCAATTTAAGAGAGCAATTCAGTGGAATTTGTTACTGTCAAAGTAGTGACTTACTTAAAGATTCAAGAATGATAGGGGTCGTCTGAAACTTACAGCAGTGTTACACACACATGAGGGTTAAATAAATCACACATACAGGCAGGCAAACAAAATTCTGAGTCATATTACACACATTTGACACACATAGTCAAATAGTTCTGAACCAAATTTCATATGTGAACACACAGAGAGGTTTCCCTTTTCATGAGTTTTAAGAATTACTTTTATGTGCTGGCATTCATCAACGGGTGCTTGGTGAATCTCATGAAATCAGGCCTTTGAATCTCATTGCATGAAGCATTTTTGAATCCTGCCAAAATCTACCCTAAGAGGTGTCCCAGCTCAGTGGAAGTACTGGGTCACACAGCCCACAGTGATCCTGGAGAGTAAAAAGCATCTCACTTTTGGATGGTTAATAGTATCTCAAGATGATTTGCTTTGTTCAGTATTCTCCATTCGGGACACAGTTTGTGCTGAGCGTTTCTGTAGGTGTTTCTGGGTGGTCTAGGTGCGGCCAGGGTGTGACTGATGCCCAAGTCACTGCACTTACATGCCCATATGAGCATCACAGTGGGGCTTATCCTGAAATCTCACAGCAGCCCAGGAGGGCTGTAGCACAAAGGATTGGTACAATCCGCAGAGGTCATGCTCATAATGTTTTGGACTTGATGGGATGTGTTTCTTGCCTGTTGTTTTAAACTTTCTGTTTGCAGCATGGGATAGTAAGCGCAGAATGCCTTTTCCAAGACTCTGCTGGCTCTTTTCTTTTAACATGCTTTCTATCACACTGGTCACAATGGCATCTACACACTTTTCGGCGTTAAAGATGACAATTACACTGACGGCTTTTCTAAACCTATTGAAGCCTGTGACCAGTTGGCACAGCTTTCTCTCAGCTGCTAGATATGGGCTATGAGATTGCCAATAATTTCAGAAGCTGACAGACCAGCAGTGTTTCAGCCCAGGGATTACTCAAACGTATACCCCTTTGGCTAGTGTCTCAATCTGTCAATTAAAAGATTTAATCTCAGAATGCTTCTACATGCCAATTTTAATTGTTGTCAGAGAGCTGGTGTGTGTAGATGCAGATTCATAGCTGTGTTACAGTTCACAAGATAGCAGACAACAGTAGGATAAAGTAGGTGAAATGTCAGATACTTGTGGAAAATTTATGGTGGTATGCAGCTACATTGAATTTTTATAACATTATTTGAATACAAACAATGTAGATGTGGTGGGACTTTATTCTTCTCTTCATTACACTTGTCTTTCAAAAATGACTGAAAAAATAGGAAGTTATTTGTAGCCTGTTAGCCATCTTATCAAATTGTCTCTCCATGTATGTTAAACAAATTTGTCTTTGGGGAATCTGAACCTTTCCATGAAGAAAATAAAGACAACTTTTTCTTCTCTATTTACTTCATGCATCCATCATCGCCGTACCTCAGTAATAATATCCTAGTGCAATTTAGAAAATACATTCTGAAAAAATATCTGCTAATCAAGATGCTGATTTCTGAATGCTATCCTTGGGAGATTCTGAAATGTCTAGTTATGGAGTTAAGAACTTCATCTTGCCATGTAAATTTATGTATGAGAGCATTCAACAGTCTCTCTCCAAAAAGTTAATGATCCAGACAATGACAAGTTAACCTTCTTCACTCAGCAGGATATGGAAACATGAGGAAAGTGGGGGTTTATTGCCATTGGGCTATTGTTTTAGCTGGTATAAATTTGCATGGCTTTATGCAATCTACAATTATTTTCAGAATTGGAGGATCTTCAGCAATAAGTTAAAAATTGGTATCCCATTCCAACCTATCTAAACTCTAAGCTTATATTAAAATGAATGTTCATATATTGTTAAATATATTAATAAAACACACAGGATAAGGCACCACAGGCATTTTGTAGGCATCTCAGACTTCAAATAATAATTTAAACCTTGATTTATTAGGAAATGCTCCATTCACCACTCTCACTCAAACCTTTTGGCATTGACCAGCTCCCTCAGCCCTTGTGGATGCATTCTGACATGCCCATGGCCTTCTAGTAGTTTGCTTATATATCTATTTGTTAAGCAGATCTAACCTGGCTTTTAACTTGGTTTAAAGTTTTCCTTTGTTTACAGATATTTGTCCACAGCAGCTTATTCTTTGGGTAAAGGCACTGGCCCTCATTTCTTCTGGTGCAAGACCTTCCCCAGCAATTGCATCAGTAGCCAAGGCTGTTTACAGAGGACTATGGATGCAGTAGGCTGCAAGGAGTCTGAAAGACATCTGCTACTACAGGGTACAGAACATGAGAAGTACATTTTAAGATTTCAGAATGCATCTGAAACCTAAATTAACACCAGAAAATGTATTGTGACTACATTTTTATGTACTTGATGCAGCTGCAACATATTCATTGTAATATATTATGCATTACATTATTGTATTATATTTGTCACAGAAACCAGCCCAAATATAATCAAGAAAAGTTTTGTTATTGGATTGTATGAAACTAGAATTACATTTTTTTTTTTTTGTCCTTTGCCACGAAATATTTCCATATTCTGTGATGGGAGAAAGACAACAAAAATAATTGTACATATCCAGAGAAAAATCTTATTTTTCATTATTTGTCTAGGCAGATTTGTGACCTATGTTGTCCCTGAAATGAGGAAGTTCAACCTTCTTAGCACTTAACATATGCCTACATTCTCAGTAATACTATGGTTTTCAAAAATGTCCTAGATATGTCACCCTCAAACATAATGCCATGAACTTCCATTTGTTAATCTGAATTAATGAGCAGATGATGTCCAGCTAAGGCTGCAAAAATAATAATCATACGTCATTAAGGATGATTCACATACACATACATATAGCTTATTCTGAGGAATAAATAGTTTGTCACAGAAATTGTCTATGTTCTTCCTACGACTGTAAGAATCCCTATTGGTTTTTGGGGTGCAAGGACAAAATTTTGGCTAAATAGGGAAAATAAAACTATGTTATTTTTCTATGGTGTTTTCCTTGACTTATCTTAACATAATTATTGTTGACACCAGAAACATGTTTTGTGATATTTTTGTTGTTTTGTTTTTATAGGAGCAGAAATAATTTGAAGATTTTCAAAGAATAATTTAATATACTACTAAACCATTTTAACACTTCTACAAAGCACATGAGATTTACTGAGAATAAATTAAACATTTATAACATGTTTTCTTCCACTCATCCATGCTGTTTTAGTGTCGGAAATTCAATGCTTCCCTGTTTTTGTGGCAATGCGGTATTTTTAGCTATTTTTAATTTTAATTATAGACAGTTGTAGCAAATGAGTATTTCTTGGGACTTTAGAAATGTCTCTAAAGAGAAAGGACATGGAACCAGTGCCTAGAGACATTTTTGTTTAAATTATAGTGCAATTAATTTTCTTCTATTTTGTAAAATACAAATTGATTGAAACAGTTAAAGATATAACCATTGTAAAACAGTGAAAAAGCCCATATAATTATCTCTCTGAAGATAAATACATAGTGCTATTTTTGAAACATTTTCTGAGGATTATCATCATAGTAGTTTCCTGCATTTTACAATAGTTATATGTAAGATTATTAAAATTATATTACTACTTCATGTATATGTTGCTGCAGAATATATAATTATAATGGTACAATCCCTCAGAAGTATACATTTCATATTCAGATGGTGGGATGGTTCAGTAAGCTTACTCTAGTTCAGATTAACAGGTACAGAACAAAATGTGTAACTCTTGTAGGAGGATGAATTATGGCACATCAAACAACCCACACATACTCCTAGTCCTGGATTCCTTCAGATGTTGGAGCTGTTCATCAAACATGGTGTGCAGCATGTGATCACAATGTCCTGTGATATCTTCCTCACCGATGCATCCTGACTCCTCATATCCCTTTTTAAACTCCATCTTACACTAAGGGGATGTTCTTGAGTCTTTATTAAACACCTCTGTCATGATCAAGAAACCCTGAAAAAGTATAGGAAGGCAAAAGGGAAGCTGGTGACTCTTGCTTTTTATCACTGTGGGTCCCAGGCTGGGAAAGATTGTGTCTCAGATAATAAGATGGTAGCATATTTATAAATAACCTGAGTATTTAAATAGGTTTATTCACTTCCAGATCCCTTGAAACAATTTCTGACATTTAGATTATGAACCCATGCCTGTATTTTAACCCTTTGAGGCTAGGGAAACCTGCTTATGAAAATAGACTTTCTTGTAATTGCAGTGGTGGCTGCATATTTTTTTTTAATAGTCTTTATGTTAACATATTTTATGTTATTATTTTAACCTGAAACCTGTAGCTTGTGCTGGTTTGTATCATTAGGAAATGATGTATTTTTACATGTCAAGGCAGAGACCTGTGAGAAAATGAGAAAAATGGGATTCTATGTTGTATGGAGTTGGACTGATATGGTCAAAAAAGAAAAAAACAAAGCTGCCTAAATAATGCAAAATATGCTTTTTAAAAATTAAATAGATTGCAAAAATGTGTATCTCTTGGCTTTTTACATTCCTTTCAAAAGCACCTTTTGTAGTTGCTTTCAGAAAATTAATTCAATAGTCAAGAAATTCTTTGAGACAACTTTCAAAAATCAGTAAGAAAAAAAAATCATCTTTCAACCCTCAAGGACAGTCAGAACAGCTAAAACAAGTCTTAGCTCCCCATCTCCATCCACTCCTATTTTTACTGGCCTGTAATACAAAGAAGTTCAATAAAACAGGTCGTCTTGGACCAGCCCTCTGAGTGCTTTATTAAATAGACAGTGGGGCTGAGGGACAGCCTGTGGTAGGGGCACTGGTGGTTGTTCCATCTTTGCCTGTGCTGCAAGGATGTTTTCCTTATCATCCAGGGCTCTCTACATTTCACCAACAGCATTTCCTCTTCATCTTAGTTTGGGAATAAGACAATTGGAATGCAGGAATCTCTTCACCCATGTACAGAGGCTCTCCTGTAACTTTCCGTGCTGCAACTCTGAAATCAAACCGAAGGACAGAAGACTAATCTTCCCCATAATTAGCAACTCTCCAACTAAGCACTGGTTGCTCTGTGTTTACCAGTTACCTAGTGTCCAGGGAGTCCATTTGTGTCCTTTCCACAACATACTATTCACATACCTATGGTATGTGTTAAAGGAGTTTTTTAAATGTAAAAATCTCAAGAAACCAAAACAAACACTAAAATTATACGTATTTTGGAAATCAGAATTTTTGCAGTTTGTTGCTTCAAACCTTCTGTAGAAGTATGTTACACTGCCTGATGCCCAACTTCAACACATTCACCAAATGCTCATTAAATATAGATAGATATATACACAGACATACATATGGGTTACATTACTGAAAACAAGTATGAGGGCAGATTTGATGAAATATAATATTTTCATTCTTCACTAAAGTTTGGCATTTGAAGAAAATTGCTTCATCTCAAAATGTACAATTATGTTTGATATCTACAAGGGAACAGCTTAGGAGATAGATTTTGAGGATAAAAGTAAATCTTGTTCAGATAGTTTTAGGTCTTATTGATGAAGGTCATATATTTTAAGTACTTAACAAAAAGTTTTCAACTTTGAGAGATTTATTTTGGTGGCATAAATAAAGAATGTAGATGACCATAATAAACTGTCTTCCCCAAAACATACTTTATCAAAATAAATTACAGATATTCAAATCTGACAATTTTTGATTAATTTTAAGAAATACCTACTAACTTGTTAGGAACTTTTATGTGACTGTAGTTCAGTAGTTATAAATCAGGTCAGTTCTACTGGAACAATGCTGATTTATGCTATATGAAGTTATAGCCTATGGACTTGACTTTCTAGTTTCACTCTTGCAAAATTTTGAGTATCTTCAATTTTCACAGAAATCAGAGCTAGTTAAGAGGAAAAAGGATCTTACCAGATACTTCAGTAAGTTGCAGAAATGAACTACTGACCCCACAGGCTATAATACATGCTAATGACAATATTAGTTTGTACTATCCTGTATGGATGTCACACCAGAAGTTTAAAAGGTAAGGATGGTGGGTTGAGAAAAGAAGACTAAGAGGGGATCTTATTAATATTTAGAAATATCTCAAGTGTGGGACACAGAGGGGAAATAACCAGCCTCTTTTCAATTGTCTGGGGAGACAGGAAAATGGGCAATGGCTTCAAGCTGGAGCACAGGAAGTTCTGCACCAACATGTGGCAGAACTTTTACACAGTGAGGGTGACAGAGCCCTGGGACAGGCTGCCCAGGGAGGTGGTGGAGTCTCCTTCTCTGGAGATATTCAAGACCCTGTGTGACCTGTCCTAGGGAACCTGCTTTGTTAGGGGGATTGGACTCGATGATTTCTGGAGGTCCCTACAATTCTGTGATTCTGTGATCTTATTACTGTCTGTTTCATTGATTTACTGCTTTTCTAGCACACAGAAGATTTAACAACCTCATCAAAGTCCTGGTCATCTCATCTAGGTGGCAACAGCTCCCTTTTCGTTCCTGCAGAAACTGGGATACGTTACTTCTTATCGCCCAAAGTCTCCCCTCAGTATGGCATGAAACTGCATGATGGAGCTTGGAACATTGCTATAGGTCTCACTTAAAGACACATCTTCCATGAACTTAGGCAAGTCCTTTTGTTGCTTCGTGCATTTATCTGTGTGTGTATGAGGTTCATATCCCTGGAGTATGAATAATTTGACTATATGTTTGCATATTCTCTATCAAAACACGAGATTAATCTCAGCTGGGAGCTCTTTATGCTTTTATAAAATAAAAATGCTACAACATAATTGTTTTAAGTGGAACTAATTGCATAGGTGCAGCAGTAACATCTCCAGATCACTTCATTGCTATTTTCTAGTGTGTCACAAAAGATGAGCATATTTACTCATTCTGATTTGCTTTCTGCAACTCCCGTTACTAACTAACAGGAATGTGAATACAACAATTTAAAAGAAAAAAAAATTCAAAAATGGAATTAATGAATACTCACCATAAAGACCTTCTTTAAAAAATACAGAAGCCCTTTCCAAAGCTAAAAGTTACATGATTTGTCCAAATCAAACAATGATCTTGAAGTACTGGACTCAGTTTGAACATAATGGTTGCTAACAGTTTTGTAGCGTTATAAGCAAACATGAGTATTTTTACCCTTTGTTCACTATGTACTTGACCCATGTACCCACCAGGTCAATGTGTGCACCATTATATAAGAAGTTATCTGACTTACCTTTAACCTACTTCTGTGATAACATCATATATGCGTCAGCCTGAACTGCCTAAATTGTCTTGGACAAATATATGGGTTCTAATTATGACAGCAGGGGCTAGATCTGCCATTTTCAGGGTGAAAAACATGTACAGAAATGGGAAATTCTGCATTTGTCAAGTAAAACTGGTAGCATGAAAGAGATATAGTATCTTACTACAAGTTAAATCCTTACCTATTTGAAGGCAAAGACAAGACATAATAATCAAAGAACATGAATCACCATTTAAAAATATTTTCCATGTAAGCAAATTTAGTTAAGAGAAGGAAACAAAGCTTTAAACTTTTGATATATTTTTACTTAAGAAATGTGTCAAAAATGCTTATTTCTACTTTTATCTAATTGAAATGCTTTTCTGACATTTTAATTGATTTTTATGCTCTTTAACAGAAAGAAAATACATCTTTTTTAACTTAACTCAAACAAGCTTGTTAAGAAAACATAGAGCCTAATTTCATTGAAATTGCAGCCACCCTGTCTTATTACAAAGTTCAAAGCACTTCAAATAATTTTAATGAAGGAGATTGATAGTCATATTGAAAATGTCAGCAGGAACATTTGTATTTGCTAATAAAAATAAAGAATACTATTTGAAAGTAATTTTACATTGCCAGCAAGATCTTTACTTTGAAAGGTTGAAAAATATTTGTGTTGTAATTCTCGAGTTCCTTCGTCTGAGACTAACAACTTGCCATGTTAACTATTATAAATATATATAACACAAAAAAATATAAAAATACAAAATACATAAGCTCACAATGTATTTTCATCAAATAAAACTCAGGAAAACAGAAAAACTGTATTCCTCCAAACCTTTTGCATTTCTTTTGGGCATTCAGAAACAAAGAACATGCCACAGCATAGCCTGGTAAAAATATTAGATTAGATTAGATTGAATTTTGTAATTTCATGGAGTATTTTTTTCCAGCATGTGAAAATTTTTTTATTTTATGCAGTCTCACTCATTAACTCACTTATCTAGAAACATAATTTTTATTAACAACACTCTTTGCTTTTATGATTTTTGCTTTGCATACCATATATTGCATAATAAAATGTATATTATTGCATAATACAATGTATATTATTGCATAATATGAAAATATATTAAATATCAGTGACTGGCAATAGCTAAAAATGAATGAAAAATAATTCTGGCCACATAATTTAATTACTACCATTAAAAAAATTTTGGGTTCTTTCATACCTAAATCTGAGGGTGAATGGCTGATTGAATAGAAGGTTTAGCAGATTGCTTGCTTAGCTTCTTTTCCATTGAAAGGCAAAAATATACTTGGAAAATGGGAGATTCTTTCACAAACTCAGAAATTCTTATTATACAACAAACAGCTTCTAGGACAACAAGTCAAGTAAAATAGGTGTTCAGCTACTGCTACAATATTAAAATTAAATAATAAAGGAGAGTTTTGTTTGGATTTGTTTTAAAGTAGGAAATTATTTTCACTTGCTCAATCCCTATATCAAATGTGTTTAAGAGTTAAAATTATTGACTTTGACATTAAGCCTGTGAGCCGAAGGGTACCAAAAGGAGAGCAGGGTCATCTTTTGCTCTGGGCTCAGCACCTGCAAATTCAAAGTTTTGAACATATATAAAGAACTTTGTATGGCATGTGCACTGGTCATAGCTCTCCTACTGACATCACATAAAGTCCTCTATACATTTCTAGGTCAACTTTAAGCATAGAAGTTCCAGCACATATATCAACCCATCCTTTCCTTCAAAACAAATTCCTTCCCTTAAAACTGTGCTGCAAGGGCAGTCCTTGTGTTCTGATGGAGATCATTACATGAATGCAGAGATAAAGAAATATTGCTCATCATTTAAAGGTATCTGAAATGCTACATAAATATGAAGGGATCAAGTCATATTGCAGATCCTGGTCAGGGAATCTATTACATATTTGAGTCATAAAACATCTAAATATGTCTTCCCAGGTTTTTTCCCTGCTGTACGTTCCAGAATTGCCAATTTACTTGCTTTTTATGATCTCAAAGAGAGACTGGGCTCATGCAGAGAAAGCAATTCTGATAAATACATATTTCTCGAACTACACTGCCTTATAAGCCATCAAAGCAATTTGAAAATCAATTTGATGTTTGACAGGGAGCCAGTGTATTCCCTTCAGGATACAACCAACATGCTGAGGCCACTTAGTGAGAGAGGGAAATTCTGATGATACCGTTTCGCCAGAGTTGAAGTATCTGCAGTGTTTTCTCAGAAAGATCATAGAAACAAATATGATAGGACTCTAACCTCGAGGTCAAAGTTCAAAACATTGGTAGCTTTAACATGTACCCTCAATTGGCAAAGATGGTTTCTGAGTACCTGATAACCACTACACTGTCTTTTTTTGTCCTTACAGATGTGATAGGACAATCGAAGGATGCAGTGAAGCTCTCACAAGTTCCAGGTATTCTTTATTAGGTAGTAAGCATTAGCAAGCTAGAGAAAAAATTCCTTATTCTATTGGAATCATTCACTGTATAGACACTTTTAAATAATTTCTGCAGATACGAGACAAAAGACTAATTCTTGAGAGTAAGGATTTTTTTTTTCTTTTTTCACCAAAAATCAGATTACCAGTATTAATCAAATATTTTCTATTTAAAATATTGTTTGTTTTTCTGGACTACTTTCTGTAGTTATTTTGAACTACATTGGTGGATTTTCCCCTAGATCTCCAGTAATTCAATATTTCCATAGTTATATTACTATCTGTGGTATTACTTTGAGTTACCTAAAATGAGGTATAGACACATTGCCTATGTTTTTAGTTGAAAAGCTGCAGCAAGCACTTTAATTTCAAATGGGAAAGGGCTGCAATATTCTCATGGGTTACAAATATATCCTTTTGGAAAAACAGATTTTTACCATAGGCAAGAAAGATTAAATTTGTAATATTCTTTTCAAAGTTTTAGACAAGATAATGGTGTAAAACCAGAACTATTGTGTATAACTTCCCAAAATACTTCTCAGTCAAGGATTGATCAGATCACCACTAGATATATACAAATTAAAATAGTAGTTCAATAGACATTCTCCAAGGTCGATCAAAATACATTTCTGAGAAAAAAAAATTCATCACAATTGAACAAATAACAAAGTTATAATTAGAATTTAACAAATTTAAAAAAAAAAAAAAAAGGAAAAGTCCAGAAAATCTGTAAACCTTTCCTTATTGAAAGTAAATTTAACTGGATGACATTGGCAGTCTTGACAATATTAATTTATCATAGTCATCCATAGATCGCGGATAAAACCTTTAATGGGCACAATGAGACATGGATCAGTTAAAGCATTTGTCCAAGGTCATGTAGGAAGTCTGTTGCAGAGGTAGGAATAAAACTCCTTCACCATCTTAATACTTAATACTATTTACTTTTTCACTAATTCATTCTCCTGCCATAAAGTGAACTGCTTTCCTGTTAAAAAACATAAAACCAAGTAAGGGTAATTTTGGCACCAGCTGGCAATGAGTAAAGGATAGTGTGTCAGTTACTACTTTGAATTTCCTTTCAGCTAGACATGCAGCATAATGCAATTTGAACTTCTGTTGATTTACGGATATATATTTCCTCCTATTCATTTCCTATAGACTGCCATGTCATTTGGGTAATTTATTTCTTGAGAGATGTAGCTGTTATTACACTTGGGGCCATCTAGCTGTATTTTTCTTTATCTTTAATGCTTCTGCACTTAGTTATGCTTACAGAACTCCTAGGAAAAAACAGCATCCTTTGTCATAAGACATAAATCTTCACAAAGTCTTCTTGAAACTTTAAATACATTCTTAGGGAAGGGAACTACCTCAGTAGTTATACACCAGTTAACATAGTTAACATTATAAGGCTGTGGTAACTGTGATTATGAGTACCATTGCAATACTGCCTGCAATGCTGCTGTTCAATCCAGGCTCAGGAAAAGATTTGTAAGAAGCAAACTGAGTGTGAGCAAAAGTGTGAGAGAGTTACCTGACCTTTGGTGCCTTTCACTCTGTCAGTAAGAAGAGAGAACGAAAAAAGGCAAAGCTTTGCTATAAAAAACCCAGTATAAAGCAAAGTGATCTGCATAATTATTAAGATGTCCCATTAAGTAGGACAGAGATTAGTTTGCTTTTAACAAGTAATAATTAATTTTTATTTCTCCCATTTCTCAGACTGCACACAGCTGCTTCCTCTTGCCTCTTCGAAATCTAGTATCATTCAGTCAGGTGAAGTTTAGGCCTGCAAATCAAATTATTGCTTTAGCAAGTCCTACTGACCTATCTGCTTTCACCTTTTGGTCTTTGTGCTAATACATTTTCAATGATCGTGTTAATTTAGGTGAGAAGTAACTCATTCAGCTACTGCAAATCAATGCAATTTCTTTTGTGTAACTCCACAGACAGGCAGCCCAGTAATCGGTGGCAAATGACAGAATTTAATATAAAAAAAAATAGCTAATACTATGACAACTTATTATTTCACACAAGATAGGGGTGAAAAAAAGGCAAAGTATTGGCAAATCATTTAAGTGGAGAGTCATCTGAAAAGGAACAAATTTGTATTCACAAATGAAGTATAGAACTAAAAAATATGAGGCAGTTTGTATGGCGCAGAAATTAGTTTTTATAATCAGTGTTCTAATGCAAATCAATAACCTGACTCTTGCTCATTTACTTCTGTGAAAAAGAAATGTGTCAAATATATGCTTTTTCCATCAGGGAAGGCATATGTGGTGTGAAGCATCCTCAACTTTACAGAAAAAAACCCCACCAACAAAATGAACCCCCCCAAAAAACAAAAAAAACCCCAACCAAACACACACCCACACACACAAAACCATCACCAAAATGAAAAAGCAAGCAAACAAACAAACAAACCACAAAACATACCCCAAAAATCCCAACCCCCCCCCACCTCCCAAACCAGGTAAAATCCTGAGCTATGCATATATACGGAATTAAAGCACAGGTAGGCTCCGCAAAGACAAAGCTATGCAGAGGGATTTTTCATTTGCTATTTTAACTGATAAGGAACAAGACTTCCCAGCAGATTTTTACAAAGGTAACATCACATGCTGTGCATAAATAAGGTTGAGGTCAGTAGGTCAGCTTCCAATAAGAACTACAAGCTTAATCCTGTAATGGGAGAGCAGAAGAGACTACCAGTTGCGCTGAATACTCTTTTCCCCCGTAGTTCTCCAGGTAATAAACCTGAAATGTTATTAACTAGAGAAGTCAAAGAAACATCCCTGAGCAACTACAGAAGTGGCAGCTACTAATAGCAATAATTTTAATGCTGAAATGCTGGGATGTTTACCTTTAGTCCCAAATTCATGGTACTTGCATTGCCATTTTAATTGTTCATGTTTGAGCTGCTGGTATGAAGTAAAAAATAAAATGCATGTAGTTAACAAGGAGATATTCTTCAACAAGCACCAGAGCAATCTATCTCATTTAGTACATTTTTATTTAATTGCAAAAAATATTCAGGGTTTAAAAGAAGAGTCATGAACATGATTTCTTATTATCAGTTACTGTCAGGAAAACCCTACAAGCCTACTTGTCATCTGGACATTTTCAATACAGTAGGCACAAATTGATGACCAAAAAACAATATGATGCAAACAAAGAATTACAATGGGAACAATTGCAAGTTTAAACACATTTATGTGTTTAATGATGAAATCTTAACATCAGGTACCACTTTATCACCAAACAAACATTACAATCTATTGACAGAAAACTAGATGGTTGTTAGAGCATGCAAGGAGGAAAGATAGGATGGGAAGAGATATAATTCCTTCCTGTTCTCTCCACATTATGTTCTTTCCACCCTTCAAATAACATTAGGATAACAAAATGTTTCATCCTTCTTTAAGAAAGAAGCCTTTTTATTTTGTGCCACACTGGTCAGCTAGTTGCACAGCATAAAGGATGGGATAAATCAAAGACCTCTTTTAGTATCTACCTACACCTAAACATAGACAGAGATTTAAAATCAGTATTTCTACTACATCCATGAAATGAACACAAGGCCTGCCAAGCTGAATCACTTAGGAATTGCCTATACTGAATAGAAAAAACAAAAACCCACAAACCAAAAAGCCCTCAGGAAGGACAAGATACAGCAATGAGAAAAGTTCTTGCATCTACAAGTAGAGTTTGCTGATAATGTTTGCTGGAGACTTCCCTCCCAACATGAGCAGAACCTACCAGCTTTTTCCAAAGAGAATAAGATTTTGCATAAGTAACTTAGCAGAGGGTTCATGAAGAGAACAGAATTTCTTCCTTTTAATAGCATATATTCCATTTAAAACAAAAATCAAACAAAGTGTGAAAATGCATATCAAAAATATTCATCCAGCTTGATCTAAGGTCAGTTCAGTCATTTAGTTTCATTGATTCATCCTGGCCTAATCATTTTTAATATAGTGACAGTGAACAACATTTTCTGTGAAACAGCTGCTGCTGGAGTCCTCTCTAGCTAGCAAATTCAGCAGAAAGATTGTGTGCCAGAACTGCACTGAGAATCTGTGTATGCCACGGCACGTCCATCTGCTATATACAACACATGCCAGTCTCTTCAGTATGCAGTGGGAAGACAAGGATGGAGTGTAGGAAGCAATGGAATTAAATGTGGAATATAAATAAGACGTATCTTATATGATTGCCACACTCTGTTTTTTTTTTTTTTCTTAATACATCCTTTCATATTATTTCTTGTTAAGGTCAACAGCCATATGCCATTTTCGAAGCACAAGATATAAACAGCTTTGCACTAAGGTGAGTTATTCATATTATGCATGCCAGTAGTAACCTTTCTAATTTCCTGAAATAAGCTGTTGTAGAGATGCCAACTTCTGCTATGTACTCCTGCTTCTGTGGTCATGAATTCTGGCATATGTTTCAACAACAGAAATCTGGTTTTTTGAAATTCTGATATTTTGTGGAAAATAGGGCAAACTAAATCAGCCATTTAAAATGAGCTTCTGTAAATTTCATATAGTGATGAATCTCTTTGCCTCTGTATAGTTCCACTGGGGATACCTACTGGTACATATAGCACTGAAATCTGTGTGTAGGTCAATAAGGAGATGTTGGACTTTTCTAGAAAAGAACAGCCAATAAGTCTATTTGGTGTCCAGACAAAGCCTGCACAGGTAACACTTGAATAACTGTTTACTGCTACACAGCTGTGCAGTTGATATTTACATGATTATTAAATGAGAATATTGCTTTGTCCATTTGGGAAGTTCTTTAATTAGGACACACATCCCAGACATACTCAGGTTGGAAATTACACCTCTCAGAAAGTGTTTAGAAAATTCATCATTGTAAATCCCAGGGAAGAGAAGGAATCACTTTGGAACTCTGGCAGAAAAGCAATATATAGCTTAGTCATACCACTTAGACACAGCCTTGTGTTGTGAAACTACAGAAATGTCAGAAGCAGCACAGGAGGGTACTCAGGAGGTAACCAGCTTGCTCTCACATGACAAGTGAACTCCCATCTTCATTGGAGGTGAGTAAGGTAAAGAGCTCTTGCCTTCCTTGCCTTTTTTTGTTTGTTTCAGTGTTTCACCTTGGGAGGTTAGAGAAAGTGGTGGCTGCATTTTAGGTATATTTTAGTATGCTTCTCTGAGGGTCTACATTAATCCTTCATTTGTATTACTGTAGGAAACAACCTTGATGCAGTCCAGTAGCACAGCTGGTTTCAGGGATTTCCATCACTTCATTATGCAAATTCCTGTGCAAGAAATGAAATGCAAATCATTTTGGTCAGTGGTTTTCACTCCAATGTCTGTGTTTTATGCTGACAACAGCCAGTTGAGAGCAGAGCTGTATCTTTTCCAAAGGCATAATGCACCTAAAATTGAGGCCCATATTCAACCTTCATTTAGTTCTCATATGAGAACATTTCTGACTGATTGATTTTGGTGGGAGATTTCAGTCTGGAGGGCCTGAATTAAAACAGTGACAGATTTCTGGGCTGGTGTTTCATTTTGTGTTCTTGTAAGCAGACCAAGTGTCTTTTTGTGTAAGTGTAGACCACTTGTGGAACTTAAGTTTCTTTTTATCATAACATGCTCATACAACATCAGATGCATGATTTGATAATAATTGCTTCCATATTTAAGCATACATATATATATATGTATATATATTCTGTGTCCAAGTAAAAATTCAATAAAGAAAATACAACTTAAAATGCTTGTTTAGATTAATTTATTAATTTGAAGTGATAGATTCCATAATGAAATGCTGGTAGGCAACATTTTCAGTTCATACCTGATTTAATTGCTGTCCTTTGCTTAGAAACTTTTATTGTAGTATAAATCCTAATTTGCTATCTTTGAGGCAGACATTTGTTCATAGTGTTTTCCCACCCTCTGCAGACAGCAAACTCCCACTATAGTGGAATGTTCATTCTGTTTTCTCGGTACATAAACTAAAAGGAGTCCCTTGTTTTGATGGCTGCTTTTGCAATCACCCTCCCTCTTACATATTTTTTACTTTACCTGAGCATAAAATGTACAGATAGCAGTAATGATATAAAATGCCATAGAAGAATCTTATGATTATTGGACTGATCATGGGAAGAAAACTATATTCATGTTTGGATCATGTCATCAAAGGATCATGTCACATAGAAGTTACAAGTGATTTTCCCAGCAGACTCAAAATTCATTTATGGAATAAACAGTATAGTTTGATCAGCTTTATTTCTGCAGTCTAATAGAAACACCAGAAGGAGGATCCAGGGAGCTAGAAGTTGGTCAACTTCACCTCAGATTTCACATACAACTAGTCTGGAAGCCACGTTCAAGCAAACAAAGGACAAGAAGGTACTTCGGAGTAGTCAGCAAGGATTCACAAAGGGGAAGCAGTGCTTGACCTGACTGATAATCTTCTACAATGAAGTGACTGGCTTAGAAACCGAGGGAAGAGCAGCGGATATTGCATGATGAGACTTCAGGAGGGCTTTGGACTCTGTCCCCCATGAGAGAAGTTCATAGAGAAGCTGATGAAGATTGGGCTGGATGCACAGACAGTGAGGTGGATTGAAAACTGGATGAACATCTTGGCACAGAGCATGATGATCAGTGGCACAAAATCTCATTGTAGGGCAGCAACTAGCAGCGTACCCCAGGTGTCAATACTGGGTCCAGTCCTGGTCAAGATCTGCATTAATGATCTGGATGATGGCACAGAGTATAACCTCACTGGGTTTGTGGATGATGGAAGCTGGGAGGAGTGGCTGATATGCCAAAAGGTTGTACTAGCATCCAGAGGGGCCTCACCAGGCTGGACAAAACGGCTGATAGAAATCTCATGGAGTGGTACCCAGTGACAGGACCAATAGGCAATGGGCACACACTGAATCATAGGAGGTGTCCTCTGAATATCAGGAAATACATTTTCTCTGTGAGGGTGACTGAGCACTGGCACAGGATGCTCAAGGACATTGTGGTGTCCCACACTGGACACATTCAGAAACTCTCTGGACATTGTCAAGGGCACCATGCTCTAGGTGTTCCTATTTGAGCAGGACGATTGGACGACGTAACCTCCAGATTTACCTTTAAACCTCAACCCTTCTGTAACTCTATAATACTTAGTTCGCATTTGAAAACTGCTTATTATTTTCTATAACAAAACCTTAAGTTTTTTTTTTTTTTAATATTTCTTTTCTTTCTCTGACATTAGCTAACAGTACTTTATGAAATATCTCTGAGCTGGAAAATAATTGAAGATAATGGATTCTGTGCAAATATATGAACCATTTTACTTTGCTGCAGGATTATTGAGCCCAGAAATTTCAGATCATCTTTCCAATATGTTTGGTGTCTAGGCAGACCTCATATAAAATGCCATCTTCATGTCAAAGCAGGACAGATAATACAGTAAGAACATTCAAGGCTATTCTAGATTACAGTTATGTCACTGTTAATGCAAAACAGTTGGGAAAGGTGAAAAGGCAGTTAGACTATATTTCTAACATTCTTTATATCTTTAAAAAGGCTTGTTTAAGTCTTATAGACATCAGCAGTTCAACTCTGAGCTGAAAGGACTCCTGAAATCAGTCAATGATTAGTTTTTCTTTACTGCTTCCCTGTATCTTTTTTCTCTTCACTTTCTCTATCCATACTGACATGTAGCTTTGTCCTCGTGGCAACCCTCTGACCCACTGCTCTTCCTCTCAGCCCAGAGCTCTCTAGTGTTTTCACTTCCCAGACTCCAGTACTGCCTCCATTCCTGCTCTTCTTGAAACTCCAAAAATGGTTTATTGACATTGCTGTTAACACGACACTTTATTCTGTCATAAAATACTCACACAAAATTTGTGCAATCTTTTACTTTCACTGGAAATAGAAAGCCTGAATATATAATATAGGAGGCTTTATTTAAACAAAGTCTAGTTAAGCTGTCTTTTGCTATTTACAGTATCTGCCACCTACTTTTTTTTACAACTCAGAGTTCAACCACTTCAGAAGATGCATGCTGAATAGGCATAAGGAACTATGTCTATGAGAGAATCCAAACAGAAAAGCCTTTTTTCTTAGCTGAGAAAAATGCTTTTTAATTTTCAAAATATGATTTTTCTGAATGTTTTCTAGCTTGCCAACCAAATATGGTGAACAGTTATCAAGGTCATTCTGAAGTATAATTAGTATCTGATTTTTTATTTGATATTTTTTCTACTGTATGTCACTAATTCTTGGCATCTCTAATTAAGAAATGGGGTCCCATTATGCTAACTGCCATACTGGCAGGGAAATTATGTCAGATAGAAATTGTAAACAAATATTTTTCATGTATACATTACATGTATATTCCTAAGTCCATATCACGCTCAGACACCCACTTTGATTTAGATTTTTCATTTGGTCTTTTGCATGTCCTAAATGTACTGAGTTATGTTTTCTTGATAGAAAAGGTCAGTGTCTGAAAATAAGAACCCAGAATGATTTGAACATTAAGTACATGATTTCTAAGAACCTTGGCATACATTTATCTTCAGCTGTTTGACATACATTATGAAACCACTTGACTTTGACATTTCTCATGTAACTTAAAGGCTGAAATGTGCTTGTTTCCCAGTTCTCTTTCCCAATTGGCAAATTCTAGTGAGGGCAGAAGATAGTACAAAAATGCCTTCTCACAAGGCATTAACAAGGAATGAGGGCTAGAACAAAGGTAATCATTTCTTGCAACAACCTTCTCTTGTGATCACAGATGCTTTTAGGAGACACTAAGGAAAGCATTTTCCAAAGCTCAGTGATTGCACTGATGTACAAGTTCATCTAGGCACAAGAGAAAAGCTTTGCAGTGAAGCACAGAAATTCTGAATTCGTAAGCTCTTTCTGACCTCACAACCTGACAACTAATCCAGTAGACAAAGACTCCAACTATGAGAAGTGGAAATCACAGGAAGCTAAAAGGAATTGCACCCTGCCTAGGCAATGTGACAACCTGACCTTCTGACTCATTGATCCCAACAAACCTGGACACTGAGAGAAGTGATGAAAACCATCAATAGCTTATGAAAGCTGTAGCAGGCAAAAATGACATGACAATCTGACCTTCTGGTTTGGGAATCCCCTCAAGGCCTGCCCAGGAGGTTCAGCCATTATGAGCAGAAGGAATGCTCCGATGTAGTCAGCATTTAAGAAAGGCAGACAGGAAAAAAGAACACAGAATTGCTACCACTGAGCTCTTATATTTAGAGAGATAGGCTCTGTTTTCTGTAAGCAGACATCATTAAATTGTTTTTTTTTTTTTTTTTTTTTTCCCCTCAGGATTTAGCTGTCATTGGTGAAGAGTTTAGCATCTTGCATGCTGCAATCCTAGAAACTGTTTGAAACAAGCCACAGAGGAATTAACTTCAGATCAATTAATTCAGTGTGTATCATAAACAATATATACAGAATATTATATATAAACTGTAAAGCTCTACTTTGTGATATAATACATAACATATATAAAGTTTCATTTCAAATACTTATTGAAAAAGCTTTGCTGTTCTATTTTTAATTTCCATTAATTAGAATGATGAATAAAAATCCTGCCATTCTGTTTATCCATAGTTAAGATTATAGCTGAAAGGAAGAATCACAGACACTGAATTTTTATATTCTTTTTCTCAATCACAGGTTATGGTGACTTGGTTTAGTTCTGGTCATGCACCTTGTCTCAGCATGCTGCAACAACTAAGAAATGAGAATATGGGAGTCTGGGATATACCTTCTTGGGGTATTTTTAAAAAAGCTAAGTATTTTGCTAGAGTACTTCACCATAAGTTTAAGCATATCTTTTAAAATATCATGTGTGCAGATTACAAAGGCAGCTGGTATCACCAACAATAGTATGAAGGGCCTATAAGGTCCTAGAAGATCATGCCCTAAAAATAAGTTTCTTTCATGTGAATGAAATTTACTATCTTCTGAAAAACCAAGCTGTTACAACATGTCCTGGGTTGCATCAAGAACAGCGTGACCAGCAGGTCGAGGGACATGATTCTTCCCCTTTACTCTGCTCTCGTGAGAATCCACCTGGAATGCTTTGTCCATCTCTGGAGTTCTCAGTACAGGAAAGACATAGAACTGTTGGA
Source organism: Porphyrio hochstetteri (assembly GCA_020800305.1). NCBI lineage: Eukaryota > Metazoa > Chordata > Aves > Gruiformes > Rallidae > Porphyrio > Porphyrio hochstetteri. Next base: position 61,102,373 of record CM036906.1, on the reverse strand, counting down.
GCGAGTCCAGAGGAGGGCCACAAAGAAAATCAGGGGACTGTAGCACCTTTCCTATGAAGACAGGCTGTGAGAGATTGCCTTGTCCAGCCTGGAGAAGAGAAGGCTCTTACAGACTTTATTACAACCTACCAGTACTTAAATTGCTCTTACAGGAAAAGGGAAGACTGACTGTTCATCAAGGATTGTAGTGGCAGGACAAAGGGTAACACCTTGCAGCTGAAAGAGGGTAGGTTTAGATTAGACATTAGGAAGAAATTTACTATGAGCATGGTGAGGCCCTGGAACAGGTTGCCCAGAGAGGTTGTGGAAGCCCCATCCCTGGAGGTGTTCAAGGCCAGGTTGGATGGAGCTTCGGGCAGCCTGGTCTGGAGAATGGTGTCCCTGGCCATGCAAGGGGGTTGGAACTAGATGATCTTTGAGGTCCTTTACAACTCAAAGAACTCTGATTCTATGATTCTGAGTTGGGAAAATCCTAGATACTTCTAAAGCTGTTAGGAACATTCCAAGAAAGTTTGAACCCAGTCTTTGGTAATCAACACAAGAAAGTTTGAATGGCATAAAAAAAAAATTGTCAGAAAAATGTTAAGTAAAATATAAGGTTTTAAACTGAAAGATTTAATTTAATGATATTTGGACTTTTCAATAATAATTTGAAGAATGGAAAAAACCCCAAACTTGTGGCTGAAAATGAAAAGATGAAAAGTTTTATGTAGCTGTGTAAGTTTTGTATCAGTATTTCTAAATGTTTGATATCAACATATATAAAATCGCTTTTTTTAATATTTGATAATGATTTATGAACTGAACTAAACTGAAAAATCATCATAGATCTAGCTATACTCAGGGTACATTATAGTTTAAGAAAATCTTTAATTTTGGAGTCAAAAGGGCACAGAAGTATTAGTAGAGAGTCAGGAGTACTAAATTACTGTTTAAAGATGTTACAGAGAGGATAAAGTGAGATATCCTATTGGAAAAGGGGGAATAGATACTATTGCAGATTTTTTTCTCCACCGACAAGAGTGACATTAATAGAGGGTATTGCTTGAAAAGAGAGTAAATTTTAACATACTTGAGTTCCACAAGATCTTCATGCACACGGTCAACACAGATCCTAAAAATCCAAACCCATGCTTTTCTGGAATTTTATTATTATCTATCTTCTATATTATTCTTTTCTGGATAATGTATGTGGTAGATTTGGATAGCGAGACAGTAGACAGTACAACAGATTCAGCACACTCTAGAAGTCAGCAAAGTCAGTCCTCAGTCAGGGCTGCAACTCTGGAGGAGACCATTACTGATAGCAGTCCTGGGAGGGATCAGGTAGAACAGACAGCTGTAAGGATGCCGGGAAAGGTTGGGTGAGATACTGTTTAGGCATGGTACAGTATCATGCACAGTGTATTAAGAGCAGATTGCATAATAGTAGCTCCAGTAGATAGCTTTCTTTGCTAAATGCCAAAATATACTTCCTGATTACAGGTGTTTATTTTGAAAGGATATAAGAATAGGCTGAAATACTTGAGAGACCATGTTCACTAATACTCAAGCCAGATGAGACAATGTAAATAGATCTGTCTATGCCATGCATCCTGTACCAAGTAGTGAGTCCACTCCAACTGGATTCCTGAGGTTTTACGTTCCGAAAGGCCTTTACTCTGGAGGTCATATATGAAATCATGGTCAAAAAAAATCTTAGAGAAATAAATAAGAAGCAGAAAATAATTCTAGATAAAAGACTCTGGTGAGATCTGCACAGCCATTTTCAGATTTCTTCTTTTACTTGGAATGATTTCATGATCAAGAAATACCATTATCCTTCAACAGGGCATAAGAAGTTTCCTGATAGCCATAATATGGATTAGAGAATGCAGCTAGGTAGAGATATAAACAATAAAAACAATATCAGCACTTAACCCATGTGCAGTGTGGAAGCAGAAATAGATTAATGCAGTAAGAAGTTTCAAGGAGACAGTGGATGCTCAGTCTTTATTAAAAAGGTTACAATGTCCTGAGCAGGTGCAGAATCTCTATAAAGAGATGTAAGGAGACATTTTGATTTTATAGGCACAGAGTAATTTCATGCAATCAGCTGCTGTGTGGTACACAAAATGCTAAAGACTATACTGAGTAAGAAATACAAACAGGTGTTTTGTTGTGTTTTTTTTTTTCCTAAGTCCTTGTTAAAATGAATATTTTGTCACTAATGTGCCATACCTTTAATTATTCTTTACTTTGTCATATTTTAAGTCTTACGTTAATACTTACCTGAGACCAAAAAATCACAAAATGAACAAAAAATAATCCCAAACCCAGGAATTACTTAGAACGGAAATAACACATCATTAGTTTAGCTGTTATGATTCAAATAGAAAACGAAAATATAATTGTTAAAGGACTGAATAGTTTTAAAACTATGGTAATGATTTTATTTGAAGGGTCAGATTTATTCCCGTAAGAACAAAACGTGTTTGAGACAATCTTGTTCCAAAGGAATAAATCTGAAATCCAGAGAGTGCTGCAAGGAATAAAAGCTTCTGCATTGATTTACTAAACTATCTATATCCCTTTTTCTTAAGGTCTTATTTTACCCACAATGAATTAAAAATATAAATGAGAAATTTAGCTGCAATGTGGGAATCAATGGGATGTTCAAGAAAAGTCTGCAGAATTTGTTTCCTTGACCTCGACATTGCCTTTGGTAATCCATTTGAATGGGGTTCCTGCGTAATGGCAGGAGACAATTGGAAAGTGCTAAAAGAAATGCCACAATTTATTATATATATGAATTAAACAGACAATGCCTAATTTTATAGATCTTCTTTCAGAATGGTTTTCTGTTTGATTGAAAAACTACAACTCCACTTTTCACTAAGTGAAATTACTGTAGAAGACTGTGACAAGACAAGCTTAATTTATTTTATTTTCTCTTCCCCACACCCTCCCACCTTTTTTTCCTGTTTAATTTTAAATGCATTGACTATTCCCTTTTAGGCTCAGTGAAGGCAGACTAACAACTGCTAACAGAATTCCATAAACAATAAATTAGCTTTAGATCAAGCTTGCTTCCATTATTTTTTTAAGGCTGTGATAAGAACTGCATGGAGCTCAGAGTGCTAAAATTAAATAAAAGCTATCTTTCATGCTTAGTGCACAAAGAGAACTGAAATGCACTTTTCAAATGGTTTCAGGAGAATACTGCTTGAAAATCAGACACTTTCTTTAAAGGCCAGAACCTTATAATGTGGTAAAATGTTCCAGAAGTGGGGTGTTCGGAACTTTATCTGTGGCAAACGCTATATACCTAATAGACCAATCTGTGATGACTCTGTCCCTGCTTTTTATCATAGTCATAGGAGTAGACTGTAATTCAGGTTCAAGGGACAGGTAGCCCAGCTGCTTGCTCAGAGCACAGCCACATACAAGGTCAGACCAGGTTGATCAGAGCTTTATCCAGTCAGGTTTTGAAAACCTCAAAGGACAGAGAGGACACAGTCTCTCTGGGCAGCTGGGTTAACTACCTGACAGTCTTCAGTCTTTCTTGTTTCAATTTATGTCCATTGCCTCTTGTTACCTTTCCACCAATGCTTGTAAAGAGTTTTGTCTTCCCAATGATCTACTGTGCAGATAGGTGTTCCCAAAGCTGTCTCTTGCCCAGGCTGAGCCAGTTCTGACCTTTCATCCTCTTCTTACAGGGCAAGTGCTCCAACTCTGAGTGTCCTGGGTGCTCTCTGCTGAAGTTTCTTAGTTTGTTAATATCTTTCTTATACTGGGGGAGTCCCAAGACTAGAAGAAATACTCATTATGTGGTTTAATGAGTTCTTTCTAGAGTGGAGTAACTACTCCGTGTGATCTGCTGGCTGTGCTTCTTCATGCAGCAACGGATGCTGCTGGCCACCCTTGCTGTGAAGGTGCACACCTGGCTCTGGTTAAGCTTGCTGCTGACCAGGGTCCCCAGGACCTTTCCTGCAGGTCTGTTCTTCTCAGTCTGTGTTGTTACAGTGTCTTTTCCATCTCAGGGAGAGGATTTAGCATTTTTCTTGTTCAGTTTCACAAGACTCCTGTCAGCCCCTTTCTCCAGCCTTTTTAAGTCATTCTGGATGACAGCCCTGCCCTTGACCATACTGACTTGTTCCCCAGCTTGGTGTGATCTACAGTGTGAGATGAGAGTGATCTCCATTACCTCCTCCAGGTCACTGAGAAAAATCTTTAAATGTAAGAGATTCCAGGATAAATCCCTGTGGTATCTAGCTTGTTAATCACTGTGTTCTGAATCTTACCATCTAAGCTGTTCTTTTACCCATCTAGACCATAATGTCCTAAGTTAATAAGAATAAGACATAAGAATATTCTTAGAGATGGTGTCAAAAACTTTGTTAAAGTCAAGGTAAATTACATCCACTGCTGTCCACTCATCCCCTATCCCCAAAATCCCAGCATTTCAACATAGAAGGCAAACAGGTGGGTATGTATGATTTACTTTTGGTCAGTTTGTACACTGCCAGCTGTATCCAGTTTCTCTTTCATTTGCCCAGAAATGTGCTATAGGAGTCACTCTATGATTTTGCCAGTGTTGGCTAATTGGCCTGTAGCTCCTCAGATATCTTTTGGCAATTTTTGAAGTTAGATGGAAAACTTGTCTTTCTCCAATTCTCAGGGACCTTTCTCATTCTCTGTGATATTTCAAAGATGATCAAGAGTGGCCTTAGAGGTGTAGCTCTTTCAGGAGCCATGGAGGCACCCCCTGGATCCCATGGACTCACATGGATTAACATCTCTCTAGTAACTCCTGCACTGATTCACATCCACTGCTGGTAGCTCTTCTGAAATCACAGAGACCTGGGACATATTATTTGTGAAGATCAATGAAAAGAAGACATCTTCATGTGTAGTCACTAAATCACATGCAGTTCAGTGATAGTCCAACATTTTCCTAGTTCAATCTTTTAACACTAACTCAGCAGCAGAAACATTTCTTGCTGTCCTTGTTCGCAAGTCTCTATGCCAGTTGAGCTTAAGCTTTCCTCACACCAAGATCATATTCCTGGGAAATGCTTGTAAGTTCACGGAAGTCTGTTCCTGCCCCCACCTCTGGTATACTGTCTTTTTGCACTGGAGAGCAGTTTTGAATTCCCTGCTTATCCAAGATGGAACTTATGCAGCTACTTATGGTCTGGTATTGCACTTAGGGAATTCTGGCCTTAAAGTTGTGATGGGTTGACCTTTGCTGAAGACCAGATGCCCACCAAAGTTGTACTACCACTGCCGCTCCTCACCTGGACAGGAGAGAGAAAATATAATGAAAGGCTCATAAGGACAGGGAGAGAGAGATCATTCACCAATTAATATCACAGGCAAACCTGATCCAACTTAGAAAAATATAATCCAATGTACTACCAAGCAAAACAGAGTAGAGCAATCAGAAATAAAATCAAATCTTGAAACACCTCTCCCCACTCCTCTCTTATCCTCTGCTTACTTTTATTCCCGAATTCTTTACCTCTGCACCTCCCCCACCCTGCACAGTGGGGCAGGGATTTTGAGTTGTGGTCAGTCTGTATCTGCTGCTCCTTCCTCCTCAGAAGGACTCCTCATATTCTTCCCTTGCTCCAGTGTGGGGTCTCTCTCAGAGGAGACAGTCCTCCACAAACTTATCCAACATGAGTGCTTCCCACAGCCTTCAGTTCTTCATTAACTGCTCCAGAGTGGGTCCCTTCCACAGGGTGCAGTCCTTTAGGATCAGAATGCTCCAGCATGGGTCCCCCATGGAGTCACAGGTCCTGCCAGGAAACTTAGTTTGGTATGGGCTCCTCTCTCCTCATGGCTACAGGTCCAACCACTGTTCCAAACAGTGCCTCAGTTAAGAGTTTTACTATTGCAACTCTGTTTTTCAGTAAGTACATTTTCAATAACTATTTTTATTAAAAGCACATTAAGCAAACCTGGACTGCTTAGTTAGAAGCAGCTTAGTTACCCCTACCAAATGCTGTGTCATTATATAAAGAAACATATTTCTTAAAGCCACCGATATTCAGTAATATTCCACCTCTTGTCATTCAAATCCCTGCCAAATTAGTATGTACATTATTATAGAATGAAGTATCTGTGAAACTGCTTCTGGAAAATTTAAATAACCTCAGAGATGCAAAAAAATATTTGAGGTTTCTTGGAACAAGATTCTAAACAATATTCTTTGTGCTTTACAAAGACAAGGATTAAAATCTACTGAAAATAAATGAGTGAAAATAATTGATAAAGGACATTAAATATTAAATTATTGATTGTTATAAAAAACTCCAAGACTTCAAGCTTAGTGTTATTTTTCTTAAGTTTTTGGTTGCAACTTTATGAATTTATTCCATTATATCAATCACTGCCTATTAAACTGAATATGTTCTTCAGCTTTGAAATAGGTACTCTTCTTCCTTCTCAGTCATGTTGCTGTAACAGGCAACCACAGGTTCTCTGAGGCAAACCTCAGTTGAAGTAAGTGTTCAAAAAAAAAAAAAAAAATCAGTTTTACTGATAATTGAGAGACATTTCTAGCTCTAGTAGAAGTTAGCATGCATATGAAATTTTCAGATGTTACTCTGACTTTCTTATAGACCTGCTTTCTCTACACCTTTTCTAAACAATAGAATTCCTTGATGAGCTTTCCTAGTGTCTTATAATTTATTGTTATTTCTGTAACATGATTGCAAAATGGCATCTAGAATGTAACACTATGTTTAAAGTGGTATCACTCACTTTGTCATTATTTGTGCCTGGAAAAATGCCCTTCAGATTTTATTCAGTTGTTCACCTCTCATCAATACATCTTTTAGCTTCATCAGCCCCTACGACAAGATATTCACATTTTACCCACCATATCCCTTTGGTCAATATGTTCAACAGAAATTGTGTACTCCCTTTCTTTCTTATTTACGTCTTTCTTATTTACTTCACTTATTTCAGCTTATGTATCGTGAGACATACATCTACCATTTCTTACTGTCATGCTGAAATTTATGGCTTATTGTTTTATATCAGACAATTGCTCTTCCTTGCCTCCTACCTGGCAAATAAAAATGAACACACACACACACACCTGCACACAAACACTGGCTTTCTACTCTTCAACTAGGGTGTTATTAAAAAATAAAATCAGTTAATTGAATAGTCATCAAAAGTCAAACCTTTTCAGTCTTGCTGTAGTCTTGACATTAACAAAAAGGTGAAGAAATTATTTCCCTAAGCACTGCTCTGTGAATTTAATGCAGAGTTCAGCAGTGGGTTGACCTTTCCTGGTAGACAGATGCCCACCAAGCCATTCTCTCACTTTCTTCCCCAAAGGACAGTGGAAGAAAATAAGTTCAAAAAGGCTAGAGGATCAAATAAAAGAGAGGAAGATCACGTACCAGTTACCATGACAAGCAAAAGGGCCTCAATTTGGGTATAGTTAATTTAATTATTTACCAAATAAAATAGAACAGGATGGTGAGAAACAAGACATAACCTAAAACATTTTTCCTCCATCTCCCCTTTCTCCAAGGCTCACATTCATTCCTTCACCCTAACTCCCCTATCCCCATCCCTGAGTGCTGCAGGGGGGTGGGAAATGGGGGGTTTTGGTCAGTCCAAATCAGTTTGTCTTTACCATTTCTTTTTCTTCACACTTTCCTCTTTCTTCAACATGTGTCCTCTCTATGGATTGCAGTCCTTGGACATAACTCTGCTTCAGCATTCTTCCTCCACCATCCACAGTTCCTGTCAAGGTAACCTGCTCTAGCCTGGGCTCTCCATGAACTGAATCTTCCTTCTGAAAAGAAAGACCTGCTCTGGTGTGGTCCGCTCCATGGGCTGCAGGGAAATACGTGTCCCCTCCACTATTAAAACCTCGCTATCGACACCACATACAAGCTCATTTCTACTGATGACCTCGAAATTTATGAAATGCAGGAATTTGCATAGACAGTGTCTATTAACTACAATATAAGTACTTTCATTTGTTTTCAAATTCTGTATAGAAATAGACATTTTATATATTTTTCCATTATGGTTATTACATTGCCAAGTCAATTAAACATGGTTAATTTTATTACAAAGATTAACAAACTAATTGTAAATGATTAAACAACGGCTTTATAATGTTAACTAGTAAGCTTCAAATTGGACACAATTTTAGGAAGTAAACCTGTAAAAAATTTCTGGAATTAAAATCCTAACCCTTCTAACAAACATTTTTAGCTTTCATAATAGAATCACAGAATTTTAGGGGTTGGAAAGGACCTCCACAGATCATCAGGTCCAACCCCCCTGCCAAAGCAGGGTCTCTAGGACAGGTCACACAGGTAGGCGTCCAGATGGGTCTTGAATATCTCCAGAGAAGAAGACTCCACACTGACACCAACACCACCACCATTAAAGCTGTTAAGAATTAAGCGCATGCACCTGAGGGGTTCTCAAACACATTTAATTCTGTGGCAACTCTGGTTATAGATAAAGAAAAGTAAACCCTCCTTTCTTTGCCACCTGCATGTTGCTTCTGCCGCAATTATGTAATGGAGGCTAAGATGGATCGAAGGCTTTCACAGGGGACTAGTTTACACATAGACTTCACATTCCTGCTCTTCCCATCCTATTCCATAATTTCATCCCTGATGACATAATTCTATTTTAGCCTTCCCTAGCTGTATTTTCACTGGGTTTTTTTGACCATATTAATTATACTTTATGTCTTTCTTAGAGTTGGTGTATTCTTAATCTTTTTCAAGAAGCAATTTCAAAGCTATAAGGAAAATACTATGTCTAATCACTACTTTATACCTAATATTCTCTGAAACATGTTAGCGAGGTGCTGGGAACTTTGTTCAATGAAAATTATTATTTGAGACATACTATTTTGAACAAATTTATTTCTTCATAAGGTTAAGTCTCATAGATCATCACAATGCATTGCTTCTCTTTGCCTTGAGTCTGTGCTTAAAGATAGGATTTTCTGGTAAGGCTCACTAACAAGGAAAAGCTGATGTTTTTAAGGGAATCTTAATTATCTGCATTCATATATCAAACTAGCCAGAACAACTGTCTTCTGACGGTTTCTCTAGCAATCTGTTTGTTTAGTGATACGTGTGACTGTAGTACTGCTGTTTCACTTGCCTTGTAAATCAAAATTTGGTGGAGACACCCTGTTTTTCTGCAAGATAATATGGCCTCACATGAAGTTTTACTCTCTGTTTTGCTTACTGACGCTTGAGAAAATAATATATCTTCTTGAAAACTAATTCGCATTGCTCATAGCACTGCAGATCTTGTAACGAACAAGTTGCCCTTCAGATGCTGAAAGCTTCCTCATTAAAGTCTAAAGTCACTTCTCTCTTTCGCTCTCAACCAAGAGCCACCATGAATCATACTGCTTCAGTTGCTGTGGTTAATATTCCTCTGATTAAAAAAGTGGTGTGGCACACTTTGTACAAACCTCCAACATAAGAATAACATTTTCTCTGTTAACACAAATATAAACCAGTTATTTTCTACAAAGGTGAAATAATTAGCTGTTTATTTCTGACCTGTCTTATTTGGAAACTCTTCTATACTATTAGACAAAAAGATAAAGCACAAAGATCAAAACCCCAACAAGTCCACCACCCCCAATCCAACCCCCATATATTTTTAAGCCATTTCATAATTTCTCTATGGCAGTTTCTGCTGAAAAATGAGTGAATACTCTTTATCTTTACTCCATTTTTCTATAAAAACTAGATACCTGTGCAATTATCTGAAGACTTAACCACCTGGAGGCACCTTTAAATTTGCGAGTGTATTTATTACAGTGTAAAACTTCACTTGAAACTTAAAGTTCTGCTTCTGCCTTTGGCACCTGGCAGTTTGAAATCTCTCATCTCTGAACCCCACTGAGAACTGTAAAGTAGGAATTCCTCAAACTACTTCACTTGAAGGAATCAATCCAGCAAGTGTCACAAGGTGACATGTACCTTATGTATTGTGGTCACACTCCAGAGACTGCCAACTCACCTCTGAAAGATCAGTAAGAAATGTGTTTATATGGGGTCCTGAAATACACAGATGTAAAACTTGAATTTAAATCTTGCTTCTTGGTGAAAGAATTCTGTGAGGAAAATTAGCACCACAAAACAGCTTTTGTGAAAATGTTATTTAGAATATTATTCCATACAAAATTTCCAGTGCTTCATAGAAATATGTACTGAATGTTCCCTGTGCCAAGAACATACAGTATTTCTGCTAACGGGGTGGGAATTGTGAACAGCTGCTGCTTAGGTGGATGTGTGTGGTAACCCCAGGTAGAGCTCTAACTTTCTGAAACACTCTGAAAATACAGAATTCTCATCTTGGCTAGAGAAAAGGAATAATGAAATACAGAAAAAGGCTGTTTAGTTTGATTCAACATCCTTTAGCTCCATTACACAGAAGCCCTTGATGTGCTTTAACCTGACAAATGCTTCATAATAGAGTAAAAGTGTTGTCAGGTGTAATTATCATTCTTGATTAGGAACAAATGAGGCAATAACTATTTCTAGGTACAATAGAAATTGACTCATTCAGTGAAGACAATCTTCTGCATAAAAAAAAAAAAATCAATGTATAGCTTTAGAAATTCTAACCAATACTTAAAAAATCACAAATAAATAAGGCCTCTTATTTATTCGTTACTTGAATTGTTCAATTTCACTGACTCTAAGCAGTATCAAAATGGATAATTTTTTTTTTTTAGGGTTTTTTTAGTTTTATAAAGAAATAATCCCTGCATGCTATGAACTACAGCTGAAAAGATTCCTCTCTGCTGCAGAGTTAGAAGCATGGGCTCTATATGATGAGTTCAGCTCAATTATGCTATAACTGAGTGAAGTCTGCAATGCAGACAAGACCTGTGTGGGGTATTCAGCAGTTCAAGGACTGAACCATCCAATTTACTGAAGATAATGAAATGTGTCATAATCATTCCCACTGCAAATGCTCATGTGGAGAGGATTTTTCATTGATGACAAACATATGGACTGACAAAGGGAGCAGGTGTGAAATTGACTTAGTTAAAGCAGAGCCTCAAATCTAGGCTAACTTCCCTTTGATATGTCAAACTAGTCTCAATTCTGTCCTAAAAAAGTCACACGGTACTCAGGGTCACGAGTATTCATCATAATCATACTTAGTATTTGCATGGGACTTTATGTTTTCAAAGACTGTACAAATTTGCCTTTCTATTTATTTGTGTGTGGTCTCTCAATTGATGCAAAAGACAAGCATGGAAACTGTACACACTTTTCAGAGTGACAGGGATTTTTTTTATTTATTTATCCTTTTATGATGCAAAGGAAGGGTAAGGAAAGGGTAAAAAGGAAAGCTTGGTTTCAGATGGGAGCTGTCAGTCTAGCAGCTCAGCTTCAACAGGAGCAAGAGTATCAAGTAAATTTTAGGGGTGAATTAGGAAGAGACATTGGTTCCCAACTCATCTTCTTCCTGATTGTACCATACATGCCCATGGAGGGGGAGTAGGATAGGGTGGTAAAGAGAGGTGGCACGATGCTAAGTATAGAGCTGAACAGGGAACACAGGAAGTCTTGAATATCAAATACACTAAACAAAATCTTGACCAAGCTAAAAAAGCAAACTACGACAGAGGGACCAACCCAAACAGTCAAGAACTGTGAAAAAAATTAGTTTTGCAATTGCACAAAGAAACTAGAATGGTGGTTGTCAGCTCCTTGCAATGAGACACAGATGTCATACTGAGAAAAAGGGAAGAAATAAGGAGTATAGGGTTTGTTGCTTTTACTGAGCTAGAGAAACTGGCAGCAGGAATAAATGATTGTTAAGAGAAACCATCCAACAGTAGCAGACATTAATCCACCCTACCAGCTGATGCTCTACCTTGTGTTTCTGTAAAAGTTGGCATAATGGTACAGCACGCAGAGCCTTTTTGATTCTTCCAGCTCTTTGGTGTTCAAATTAAATTGCCTGTTTTGAATTGATGGACAAAGCGAATTGCAGGAGGAAGTGTGTTCATCCAGAAGGGAAAAAACCAAAACAAAACACAAAAATGCAAAAAGAGGTGGTGATGTTATAAGTTATATAAAAAAAGAGTTAAAAATAAAATAAGGAGAGCATAGCTAAAAGAATAGAAATAGGAAAGAGAAAGGGAAACAGAAATTTTAAAAGTAAGCTCAATACAGAATTATAAAATTAAATACAAATCTATAATAGGAAAGACATGTGAAGGTTACAGAGAAACTAAAATTAAAAATAGTCACCTTTATGTCTAATCTACGGACATTCAGAAAAAAAGAGTAAGAAAATGTGAAAATAGTATGTATGGTATATGATCGATAATATTATTATTATTTTATCTATTTCATCAGTATTATAGTATATTGGCAATACAGATCTTGGAATAAGTTTTTACTATATAGTTGGGGATTTTTACAGGCAAAAATTTTGAACAGTTTTACTCTCACAAAATTGTGTTTGACTGACTGGGTCTGAAGCAAGGAGAATGTTATGAAACATGCTTCCAAGAGTGCCCTTTTCCATGAAAGAAGCTCTCACATATTTCTGTGGCAGATAATAGATCATATTGTACACAGGAATTTAATGAAATATGTGACAAAAATGTCTAGACCTAATCAGTTGTGATTTTTCTTTGTTACTGATTTTTCACTGTGAAAACTCATATCTGAATTCTGTTCACTGAGGCATATAGGTGCAGAACAGTGAAGTGACACAGGATATAAATACACCTACCAATGACACTGTCTCTGTCTTAGGTCCTCTGACTAAGCTCTTTCTAAGTTTCGAAAGTGGCTTATGCAGGATGAGCTATGAAAGATAACTGAAGGAAATTTCTCAATATTATTTGCTTGGTGTTGTAGAAAATTATTTCTAGTTTAACCTATAATACATATAGGTCTTTTCTACTTGAATCCTATGAGGAGCGTCTGAGGGAGCCTAGAGAAGAGGAGGCTGAGGGGAGACCTTATCACCACCCACAACTATCTGAAGGGAGGTTATAGAGAGGTAGGCTATGGTCTCTTCAGCCAGGTGACAGGTGATAGGACAAGGGGGAATGGCATGAAGCTGCACCAGGGCAGGTTTAGATTGGATGTTAGGAAAAAATGTTTTACTGAAAGAATTGTCAGGGCCTGGAAGAGGCTGCCCAGGGAGGTGGTTGAGTCACCTTCCCTGGATGTGTTCAAAAAAAGGGTAGATGAAGTACTTAGGGATATGGTGATGATCTTAAAGGTCTTTTCCAACCTTGTGATACTGTGATTCTGTGATTCTGTGAATCTGTTGTATTTGTGTCCTGAGGGTGGGTGGGGAATTCACCTCAAAGTGCGATTGAGTTATTTAATTTGACAATGGTCAACTCTGGTATGACCAATGAACACAGATGCTGAATTGCAGTGTTCTTTTTGCTTTTTTTTTTGGCTGGGCTAGAGTTAAATTTCTTCATAGTATCTTGTACAAGGCTATGGTTTTGTGCTGAAAATAATGTTGATAACCCAGTAACATTTTGCTAAGCAGCGCTTACATTAAGTCAAGTGTTTCATGTCCTGCCAGCGATTTGGTGGTGCACAAGGAGTTGGGATGGGGTACAAGTGGCACAGCTGACCCCAACTGGTCAAAGGTATTTCCCATGCTTTATGACATCATGCTCAGCAGTAAAACTGGGAGGGGCTGGGCTGGGGAGCAATGGGCCTCAGCAGCTGTCCGGACCTCAGTTTGTTGGTAGTGAGCAATTGTTTCCTCTTGCATGACTTGTCTTTCTTGAATTTTCCTCCCCCCCTTTTATTTTTATCTCCTTCCCCTCCCTCCCAATAAATCATCATGATCATTATTGCTATTTCTTTTTTATTATTAAACTGTCCTTATCTCAACCCAGGAGTTTTTTCAATTTTACCCTTCTGCTTCTCTCCCCCATCCCACTGCAGGGAAGTGAGCAAGTGGTTGTGTGGTGCTTAGTTGCCAACTGAGGTTAAAATACAACTGTCAAGTGGTTTTATATGACAAATATTGGATCAAACTTACAAAGTGATTATCCAGACATGATATCCATCCCCAGTTTTCCAGCAGGAGCCTTTTCTGGCCATGCAAGTAAGCTGTGTTCTGTGTACTAGACCGTGTTTACCCATTTCAGTGTCATACATTTATTTATTTACTTATTGGCCAGTGAAGTATGAACGTGGAGTAGCAGTTTTTGAAATTCGTTCTGAATAGGCTTGCCAAGGAAAGGGGATCAAAAAGAAAAGTCATCTGCAACATCAGAGTGAGTAAGCACTACTTTCAGTGCAGCAGAGATGCCTCAGTAATTAGAGTCACTGGGCTTACTGCACTAAGAGATAGATGGACAACTGGCAGAGGCCTTATATTAAACACAAACAACTTGGCTGTAGCTGCATCGGGCCAGGCATCAGCAACACAAAAAACTGACAATTCTCATACCTCTGTTCAGCAGAGGGGACCCCCATCTGCAAGGACACAGGGGAGAGCGAGTAGCCTGAAGCTAGCCATGCTGCAGCTAAATGTGCCTCCAGCAGGAGTGGTTGAGACACTGAACTCTCCTGAGTTTTCTGCACAGGAGTATTTGCACATCTGCCTTTGAAATGACCCCAGGAGTATCCCCCTAGGAAGGTTAGGTTGAATGGAAAAGCTGTTCTAGTTCCCACCTTGCCTGAGGAGGCCGTCCTCAGCCGCAGAGCATTGCCTGTCTGCCTTTCAACCTCTTTGCACACCATGTCCCCTACATCATGTGCTCCTCTGCTGCTCTCACTGTCATGGTTCTTGGAGAGAATTAGGTATCACAGTGACCTTTCATGTGTTTTTTTGTAAACTCCTATGGGCAGAAATATCCTCTTCTGCCTATATTCTATGGGTGGCACCTCTATATCAACTACAAAACATATCACAACTGAACTAAGTGCAAAATGCTTCACAGCTTTGATATAGAATACAACTGCTAACTATTAACGGAACAAACTAAGAGAAAAAAATATCTCTATATCTGAGACATATTAAAAAATAATAAGAACAAATAGCACAATTGGCATAAGAAATGTCATATAGTAAAGTTTCTTATCAGTCTTGATCTGATAAATCAAGCAATTTCTGTCAGAATCTCTGTATACAGTGTCCACATCTAGAACAGGGGATTTTACAAAAAATTAGAGGCAGCTTAAGGAAATAACTTCCCCAAAAATAATGGAGAAGTTTCATACATGACAGCCAAATGATTGACACAAAAAGATCCTTATTATTTTTCTTGTTTTTCAGAAAAGTCATAAAGGATGTTATCTGGTGAGCTCTTGGTGACAGCTTGCCAAAGTTACAAACAAACAAGCCTTCCAGTACCTAATGGGGTCATACATAAAAGATAGAGAGAGACCCTTTATCAGGGAGCATAGTCATAGGACAGGGGGTAATGGGACCTAAATCTACCCCTGAAGGATGGTAGATTTAGGTTACATATAAGGAAGAAATTATTTACTATGATGGTGATGAGGCCCTGGCACAGGTTGCCCAGTGAAACTGTGAATGCTCCCTCCCTGGCAATGTTCAAGGCCAGGTTGGATGGGGCTTTGGGCAGCATGGTCTAGTGGAGGGTGTCCCTGCCCATGGCAGGGAGAGAGGAACAAGGTGATATTTAAAGGTCCCTTCCAGCCACCCCCCCCCCAAATTCTATAATTCTGTGACTCTATAATAAAGAAAACCTGGAAAATCCAGTTTTGGCCACATACTAAAATGTTTTCTCAGGTGACAGAAGCAAGGCCACATTCTATACTTACATTTGTTTAAAGACAGACTTCAGTTACTGGAAAAGAACCATTACAGCAAACATAGTTACCATGAATCTACAGTGTCTAGGTCAGAGATCAGCAGTTAAGGATCACAGATCTGCAAAGACAAACCACATGCTTTTTCAGTGTGTTACTCTCCTTCCCCTTCTCTTAAGCTGCTCAGCATGATGCTCATGAGAAGCTGACCACAGACTTCATTCCTAATAACTGACTTAAAATCACACACTATTCACAAGAACCCTTGAACACCTTCACTTGTTTTACTATAGTAGATAATGTTTCTACTTGTGTTTCTCCTAAAGTGTTAAATGTGTGAGATGAATGGGTGAGGGAAGGGGGTATGACAGGAGTCATCAAAGATCAGTTTAACCTAGGGAATAATGAGGTCATATGAAAATACAAGTGCCATTATGTATTACTGCGTATTCATATGATGCTCAGAATAGTGTTTCTCATCATAATATTTCAAAATAAAAACATAATAAAGAAGCAAGGACCTTGAAATATTGAGTTAAACCAACCACAGAAAAATCAAATCAATTGAAAGCCTTGAGGTAACTTGCATCTTTAATATACTGTATGTGCAAGAAAATACTATGTCTCTGGAGTTTCTTTCCCCTTTGGAGTGATTCTGCTACTGTGATTTATTTGTTTTTCCTAATATTTCTCTAGGCAATGATATCACTGGTATATTTTTTTCTCCGATAAGTGAATTCATTTCAGATTTTACCCTCAGAGGGCTTTAAGGAATCCTGTGAATATATTAAAAGGAAACTCTGCAGAAAAATCAACCCCTGCATTCTACAAAAAGATAAAAAATTCCTAGACAGATTTCAGCTATGTAAATCAGAAAAGTCCAGTTAAAATCAATTTCATCAGCCAAGTTCTGCTTTCTTTCTGTTTTTTTCTTCTTCTACTTTTTTTCCCCTTCTTCTTTTTTTCCCCTATAAAGTCCATGTACTATTCAATTCATCTATGAATTAAGCCCAGTACAATTTTCCAAGCTTTTGGCTTTCAGCCTTTTGTAATGTGTTATGGATCTTCTATGAAAAAAGTAATAATGTTGGAGGAAGTAATGGAAAGAGGAAATACAACCCCTCCCCACAAACAAACACCTTTATATTTGTTTTAAAACTGTATTTCAATCTCTATTCTTAGCTTATAAATAAGAAGATGAGCTGAAACTGATTGACACCATCTCAGAACAAAAGGTCACCTCAGAATTTTTATACTAATGAAAATTGCCAATAGGCATCGTACTAGAGATATTCTTTACTGTCTTGAAGTAAACTCAGGCATATATCTGTATGTCACACGGGGATTTTAGGCATCCATCTGTATGTCACACAGCCAGAATCCTCTGTAGCAGCTAAACAGACTTATGAAGGAATGGAAAAATCCATTTGGATAAAAAGATGACAGGTTTAATCTTTAAATTCTCTCTCTTCTCCCTTCTCTTCTGTGCTCTCCTCCTTTCTCTCTTGTCCTCTCTTGTCCTCTCCTCCTGACTTGCCATATTTAAGTATTACATGAATTTTTTTCGCATATGCAAGATTGGGTTCTCACAGCCAGTTAAGAGTTGGCCTTTTTCTGGGAACAAGAAAGCTGAGAATTAGATCACATCCTGTGAAGGGTGAGTGGCTAAGAAACTGAGAAACATGTAGAAAAGCCTCTTAGATGTACAGCTTTCTCTCTTATTCACAAGCACACCTTTCCAATTTTTACAAGGGCCATTTTCATCTTGAGAAAGAAGGTTAGTTTAAGTCATGACCTCACTCAGCTCAACACTGAAAGGATTTGGTGAAGTTGTGTCTGTTTTACAGGCTGTCCAGCGTTGAAGTGTGTATACCTCTATATGCTCGTCTGAATCCACGTATAAGTTACAAGGGCCACTGAGAAATAGAAGTGCAATAGACTCTTCTCTGGACTGTGAAGTAGTTGTAGAGGTGTGTGAGATGACATGTGGTGATCTTTCTTGGCATCCTCTCTGCTACTAAGGCTCACATCAAAGCCTCTCACCCCA
Source organism: Porphyrio hochstetteri (assembly GCA_020800305.1). Lineage (NCBI taxonomy): Eukaryota > Metazoa > Chordata > Aves > Gruiformes > Rallidae > Porphyrio > Porphyrio hochstetteri. The sequence continues at coordinate 61,084,541 of CM036906.1, read as the reverse complement.
CTACAGGGGAGAAAGGTACAATTGGAGACACAGGCATTCATTCTGATTCTCAACTTACTTTTACCAGCTTAGAACACACTATGGCTCTAAAAATCAATCCACAGAGCTAACGGTTGTCTCAAGATGTACAAAGAACTATTGCCTTCTTTTCTTTATCTCAGGCAGAGAAGCCTGTCTCAGGGTTAGGGGCTTTGTGTGCTGAACCTATTTTCGGGCTGAGCAACACTAAAGATTTCCTTTCCACAGAGAGAATAATTCAGTCAGCCAGCTGCATCCAGATTACATTGCAGGCTATTGATACAAGGTGCTACAACTGAGACCAGAAAATATAGATTTGTCTTTAGTGTTTAGGGGAAGAATCACACCAGAAAACAGAAAAAAAAAAAAACCAAAACAAACCAACCAACAAACAGATTTTTTTTTAAATTCAGTTTGTCTTAAAACATAATTTTATGGTTTTTGATGTACATATTGTATTGTGACTTTTTCCCTGTATATTATTGTGATTTAATTATGATTTAAATAACACATGATAAGTGATTTCTGTGTGATACTTCCAGACCTCAAACTTACATATAAAGGATGTATGGTACTTATGAGAGCTTTTTCTAATGTCAATATTTTTTTTAGGCTAACTGATTAAAATATCTAACAGGGTCAGACTTTAACTAGTGATCTGATCTGAAGTCTGAAAGAAGATTCCTCAAGTTGGGAGTTTGTTTTTTAGTTTTTCATGGTCTTCTTATTTTGTCTTTGGTATCAGGAACTGTGATCTAATGCTTAATGTTCTCTGGATGTTTCACTAAGAAATTTCTGGAAAATGGAAAAATGTTATGAATAATCTTGGAAAGCAGTGTTAACAGAAATTGTCTCTAGTTTTCCATCTTCTTATCACAAAGATTATTGAACACTGGAAATCCACAAGAACTATAGGGCCAACCAACACCATTCCATATTTTCACAGGAAACCTTGGCTCAAAACAGGTATAGAGTAATGAAATATATTGTTAAGAGAAAATGGAAAATATCAATACAGGGAGTGTGGAAAAATAGTGTAGAAAGATTCAAAATATATTGATAAACGAACTGTGCTAAAAAAACAATGGGATAATATCAAATAATCCAATGTGCAGAAAAGTGAAACCTTGATAATGGTAAGGTTTTATTCTATAAACTGAACGCAAAGAACTGGGGAAAAGTCAGTGAATTAGAATACTATTGAAGTATAAGCCACCAATAAAAAAGGACTATGGAAAGGTAAGCATGCTCATGCAAACTTTAACAGAACTAGAAGAATGTTGGAAAAAAATTGTGAGAAAATTATATATGATGACACAACGCCTTGCTTCTGACCAGGCCAGAGTCAACCTCCCCAAGCAGCCAGCCCTGGTGAGCTGACTTAGCCTGGGCTGTTTTCCACATCACCTGACATCACTCCCCCATAAAAGTGGCTGGTCAGGGAGGGGTACTGCTGGGTGCTTCTAGAGCAGCCTGAGTGTGGCTAGGTCCTTGTGTTGTGCAGCAGTTGTTGGATTGGTAAAGTACTCTGTTATCACTGTGTGTGACTGTACTTGTCTGTTACTGTTCTACTTTCATGGTGCTAAGAGATCCTGGAATCATCTATATTTAATTAATCTGATTTTGAGACATCGAAATAAAAATTTTTGGCCTTGAGCTCCTCTGTATTTAAACTTTAAATGAGACTTGAAGAACTGATTGATTTTTGTCTTGTGGCCTTCCCACTGAAGGTGGTGTAAATGGTCATACTTTTTAGAGAGTTTATCATATGCATATGAGTATCTTATTAAGTTTTGCTAATCACTTTTAAAAATATGTCAAAAGAGTATTTACATTTGTCTCTTCAGCCAAGTGACAGGTGATAGGACAAAGGGAAATGGCACAAAGCTGTGCCAGGGTAGGTTCAGATTAGATGTTAGGAAAAATTCTTCACTGAAAGAGTTGTCAGGGCCTGGAACAGGCTGCCCAGGGAGGGTGCCGAGTCACCATTCCTGGATGTGTTTAAAAAAGGGGTAGATGAGGTACTTAGGGATATGTTTTAGCATAGCCCAGGAACAGTTGGACTTGATGGTCTTAAAGGTCTTTTCCAACCTTGTGATTCTGTGATTATCTGTAGGGTTTTTTTTTATACTTACATATAATGAAATGGAGTAAACTTTGTTATGAACTGTATTGGTTAAGTAATCAGGTGACAAATTAAGCAACAGATTCTTATATCTATACTATAAGAAGGAATTGACTATTTTTTTCTGCAGTGAGAAAATTGAACTCAGAACTCTTTACTTCAAAGAACAGAAATGTTTGGGCTTTTTCACCAGTGACAAGGTTTAAGTTTTGTCTCAATCTAGCTGTAAACTCCATTTTGGAGCTGCAATAATGTCTTGGTTGCTACTATGACAGGGAACATGAGCTTTCATGTCCTCCTTTTTTTTTTGCAGCACTGACAATGCTCTCTGAAGTTCACCCAAGCTGTGCTGAGCAGCTGAGGAACTGCTATTATTAACTAATTAATTCAAAACATGTCTTTTTTAATAGATAATTTGGAATTAATTAGTGTGATACAGCAGCAATTTCCTTATAAATACTTGTAACATTTCCAGACAAGTAGGTTTCTGCCATTTTGTTGAGATTCTTAGTCATATATGTATATGGTACTGTTTTCCTGTATAATGACAATTGCTTGGCAATCCTATCTGTTCCTTTTTATTAATTTTATCAGTTAAAAGTGAATTTAAAAGCTTTGCATATTTTGGGACACTGTTTTGGAAAACATTTTGGAATAACTCTGATTTTAGATATTAAATTTAATAATTTTTGCAGTTTAAAAGTATGCTTATTACCAGGTCCATATAATACCAAACAAAACTTAAGCACATGCAAAATATTTTACTATGCATTTTTTAAAGATAAGAAAGCTTCTGCATGTAGTCATACATAGTAATGCATACATAGCCCAAGCTATCATTATTTCTTGAAAGAAGACCATATTCAATAATGGACATGCTCATTTTGCCTGATTCAAAGCACATTTGTTGGAAATTAATTGGAAAGGCATACGTCATAGCTGCTGGGTTCAGAAAGGCATATAAAATAGTAGTAGAAAGTCACAGGGGAGAAGAATAAAGGAAAAATATGTACATAAAAATAGAACATCCAGAACAGAAAATAACACAGCAAGGAAATATGGAAGAACTATGGAAAAAAGCACATTAGGCAAGGAGAGAAATGTGACAACCACCTTAATAATCAATATGGAAGTTAGATTTTAATAATGCATTGGAGACCTAATCTCTAAATATTCATACAGAACACTACATATCATACACAGCACTACATCCTTCACCATCTTCTGCCTTGCCCTTGTTTTAGCCTTTGTTCAATCCTTTGGAATTTTAACACTACCTTTAAGGTTTCAAAAATGTGTTCCTATTTCTGAAGTGCAAAGCCTTTTGGGAAAAGGAGAGAAAAAAAAAAAGAAAAAGCAGCCAATAAACATTAGATAGTCTCTTTCACTATCCTAAAAGAGAAGTTTTCTAAACTACTTCAGACCACAAGATCATTTCAAGGTACAATACATCTTTATCTGTCACAAATTGGCATAGCCATTATGGAAGCAGAGGAGATATAATGATTTGCACTGGTGAAAATCTGCTCCTATGAAGTTCATAGTTTCTACTTCCCTCCAAATAATATGTGAAAAAAGAAAAATCTATATAATTTTGGACACCCAATGACCTTGCTATCCACCTTAATTGCTTCTGTATGCTTCTTTCCTCCTGTCAAACTCTTCCTTTTACTTCTACAGATAAGCCTTGTCATCTGACTCCCTTCAAGGAAACAGAGTTTGAAGACTGTTGGCTAAATAAGTAGGTGTGGTGGGTTGACCTTGGCTGGCTGCCAGGCAGCCACTCAGCCACTCTCTCACTCCTCCCTCCTCAATGGGATGGGGCTGGGGGCAGGGAGAAAATAAGATGAAAAAAACATCATGGGTCAAGATACATTCTGGAAGATCATAAACTAATGACCATCATGGACAAACCAGACTCCATTTAGGGAGAATTAATTTAATTTAATTTTTTGCTAGTTAAAATATATTCAAATGGTGAGAAACAAAAGCAAAATCTAAAACACCACTCTACCCTTCCTCCCAGGTTTGACTTCACTTCTATCCTGACTCCTTTACATACTCCTGAGCAGTGCAGGGTGATGAGCAGAATGGGGGTTGTGGTCAGTCAATAATAGTTCTCTTATGCTCCTTCCCCCTCGCACTTTCACCCTTCAGCATAAACATGACCTATCATGGACTCTCCATGGTCTGCAGTTTCCTTCTGGAGATATCTACCTGCTCCAGCATGGGGTCCCTCCATGGGTTGCAACATGGGTTTCTACTCCAGTGTGTTCTCCAGAGGCTGCAGGAGAACCTACACTTTTACAACAGAAGTACCTCCTCCTGCTCTCTCTCTCACCTAGGTGTCTGCAAAGCTATTTCTCACTCTTTTTGCTCTCTCTATTCTCTATCACAGCTACTGTGTAGTGTTTTGCCCTGTCTTAAATATGCTTAGCTGAGGAGCTTAGCTGTGCCCTGTGATGGGTGTGCTGGAGCCAGCTGGAACCATCAGTGTCCAACACAGGGCAGCCACCCCTGCAGCTCCCTCATGGACAAGACATTGCTACCTACACCTAATGTGCTAGGTAAAAGGTGTGAAGAGGTAGAGAAAGCATAGTGATGCCAGGATGCCTCCTCAGCCTACTTTGACACAGATATTTTCTGGCTCTTATGAGCACAGTCCCTTTCTCTCCCTCATGTAGAGACATGTTTGTGAATCTGTTTAATTTTTAAACAGATTGTCATTTCTTTAGCTGATCACAAGAAACTGAAAATCAGTTAGAAGCCTTATGTTTTAAACACCACATTTCCTGGCAGAGCAACCAAGATACTGTTGCTGAACCGAACTGAAAATATTCCAAGATTTAGGAAGTAGTGCTGCTGAAATTATAGTCAGAGAAGTGTCAGTAAATTAGTCTAATTAGTTCTGAGAGGCTTCTCTGACCTACTTCAGACCCTCTTAAGATTCTAACATTTGAAGAGCTTGTATTTATGGATTGCATTCATCCCCATTCTAACTTTTTTTGGAAGGGTCACCATGACATTTTTCTCCTTAGAGTGAATGAGCAAGAAAACTGTATCTTGTGTTAATTAAAATAAAATCAAAGGACTTGGCAGTTAGAAAAAAATCTAGGATCAACTTCTTTGTTTCTCTAGCTTGCAAGTGTGTTTTGGAAACCTCTTTATTTTCCCTAAGACTCTTCCACTCATAAAAAGAAGTGCCTTTTCTTTTTGTTGCCTTTTTTTAACCTTTTCATAAGGAGAAATGTATGTTTCAAATGTATAATTCACTTAATGATCATGTTTTCAGAAGGTGTCAGACAGTGTTGAAGTGCCAAGAATATATTAAATAGCAAAGAGTATATCATCTTCAGGCATGCTTTTCCTGTCAGGTATAGAAAGAAGGGTAAAGTATTTTAAAACAAAATAAGTAGCATCTGGTACGAAGAGAGGTCAATCACATTAATTGGTTGTTTCAGGTGTTAAGTATGTCTATATTACTGGTTAACCATGAACTGTAGCTTGCAGTCAGGGCTAGACTTTGGTATCCAGATAATAAGACAAAAACATCCAACCAAATAGCAGGCTTAGGTGGCACTGATGAAGACTGAACCCTCAGGTTCAACCATCGTGCTGTTCAGTACCACAGCAGCAGTTTCAAATTCATGTTTTTCTCATAACTCACTTAAATATTGCTATAGTGAATCAATAATAAGGTTAGAAATCACAGAAGTTCTGAGGCATTGTATGCTGAAGACTTCTTTTCAACCTGCTATTTAATTGTCAGAGTAGGTGTTTTTGAGACCTATAATTGAAAATATTAAGGCCTCATTAATGTAATGAAGGATTAGGTGTCAAGAAATGACAGGGAAGGAGAAAAAGATTATGTACAGACAAGATGGTAGTGATATAGCAGAGCAATGTCTATTTTGGACAGAGAACAGTGAAAAAGGATTCTCATGAAAATGAAATAAGGTTGCATGCCAAAGGATCAATATTTTACCCTTAAAAATTGCGATGATCAAAGAAACATAAGTCATCTTTGAAGCTTTTGTATCAAAGTTCAATTTTTCATTAAAATTTTTACCTACCAATCATCTACTTACACGATTTTGAAATAGGACAAAAAGAAAAAATCAACTAGAAACACTTTCCAATGTTAGCTATATGTGAACAAGTTCACACAAAGAAACTTGAAAAATCCCTATTATTACAAAAGTATGCAGCATATTGAGGAAATCTGTGTTTCAGGAGCATGTTGTCCTGCTGGGAATCAGCTGTACTACACTTTGCAGCTTCTGTCACTGCATATGAATAGGAAGAACTATGGGGTGTCTATCATTAGTGCCTCAGCACCTTGTAGAATTTCATGTTACGTAGACAACTATATGAAGAGCGAACCTTATGGTAACTTTTGTAGCATGTATCAAAAGTTTTATTTCTTCAACAAGGGCATGTATTATCCTACAATAGGCATAATACAGTATTCACATCATCTCATAATACATTATGCAATATAATCTTCTTATGTCAGCTGGTGATTCATCCATCTTATGTTAGAGATAGCAGCAACTGGTGAGTAGTACAGGATTAACAAGCTTTTTCTAAAATGTTTCCCAACTTCAAAACATAGTTAAACAGAAGTGAAGAGAATTTTTTATTTATATATGACCTGGAAATAATTGTCCATAATCACACGTGAGGGCTGACAAACTGCTTCTTGAATCTGATCTGTGCTTTTTCACATTTATCTTTATATTTTGTGCCTTAAAATACTTTCTTTAGGTGTTTTTTTCTTGGTGACCTGACACAACTTGAATTTCCATGAAACACTTAAAACGACAAAATTTTATTTGTTTTATAGAAGAACAAACACTAGGAAGTCAAAATTAGCTGTGATTTGTATTGAAGTCAGTGGTAGAATTCTATTTGAAGGGGGGTCAGTAAGCTTTGGCTCCTATAATATGCATTCTCCTATAACATTCAAATTTTGAAGGATCGCAACACAGTGGTGTGTGCTTATCAATTTGTATATCTCTGTAATTTATAGTAGAGATAGGCTACTGATATAGTTTTGCTACTGTCACAGCTAGAGTAGTTTAGGGCAATGGTACAGTGAATTACTTACAGGTTGGTATCTACTTATATAACTGTACTTTACATGCAAACATACTTGATACTGCTGATGAAGTGATGGGATTAGGAATGGCCCAGATGAACTCTTGAGGGTCCACCCACTCTTATTTCTGCGGTAATATAGAAAAAAGCAAAATTAATTATTTGAGGGGTTTTTTTTTCCCAGCCTTTTTTTTATTCTTTATGCTTTAAAAAAATTATCGCAAAATAGTCTTCATTGGTCAAGAAAATGTCAGCCCAGTCTCAGTGCTGGCTATGAGCTAGCATGATTTCTGTTAGTTCCTCCTAAATATCAACACCATGAATTTCTGTGTTTAGCAACATGTAATTAAATGCAATTCTTCCTAGTGATGCTAGTTTCTCTCTCATATAATTGTCAACTTGTTTTCCAACTCAAGCTATGCATTAGGCAATGTGTAACCATGACACCAATTGAATAGGAAAAAAACCCGACAAACCCGAAGCCAGATTTCCTAAGTTTATAGTCTCTAAGTTTTGGTACATTCTTGTAGGTTATAGATTAGCCATATTTTCTCTACATTTTCTGTGAAAGTAGTTTTAGCCTTACTTTTAAAGCTGTATTTAAGTCCCTATTTATACTAAACAAAATGTATATTAGCAATTTTCTAAGACTACTTAGAATTTAAATGTTCTTTTGTTGCAATATACCAAAGTGGTTTTACTTCCTTTAAATGTAAACAGTTTGGAATTTAAAAAATACATATATATAATATTATTTTTTTGTATTTTATGGAATAAAAACCGAAGTGCCTTTCTTGTTTCATTGCCTATTTAAAGCTTTCTGCTCCATGTCACTCTGTGCTTTCGCACTGAAAGTTAACTGAGTAATTTGGGGAAGAAAGTATGATATTTAATTGAAATCTTACTCTTTATAATTAACTTTATGTATTTTACCTATGACATTACTTAGATCATTATTTTCTTTTGCATATTCACAGAGAATATATGGACTACAGTCAGGAAAGTTGCAAACTTTTAGTGTTAAAAAACCCCAAGCTAACCAGTTTTTCAGCTGGTGTAAATCATTGCCTTCATGAGACCTGTACAGCTGCTGTCAGTATTGTATACCCACACTGCTTTTCCTAACCTTTCCTTGTTTAATTCTTGCATGGTGTATATGTTGTTAGGAATGAAGTGCAGGCCCTGACAGAGAACCTGGTACAGCCCATGTGGAGAAAAAAAAAAAAAAAATCCAAATTTATTTTGGTGTGTTTTGGACCAGGCACTAGAACATCTTTCACTTCAAACCTCATTAGGCATTTTCCATTCTTCAGTATGTTCTGCCTGCTTCTGTTCCTGCCAGTACAAAATGTCACACTTGCAAAGATGTGGAGCCATTTTAAACCTTTCTGTCACATGCCTTCAACCCAGCACATCGTTTTCTTCAGATAGCTATGCTTTTCTTCCACTAATGATGGACTATATTCATAACTGGTGTAACTCTATTTCGGGTCACAAAGCTTTCTTTAAATCTAACGTGCCTAAGCTATAAGCAGAGACAAGAAATGCATTATATACAAGCACACTCTGAACTTGAATACCAAGTCCTCCTGTACAAAATTATTGTCTTTGGTGCTCAGCATTGTATTTATCAGTGATAAACTGAATTGCCTTTACATCTGTGAATCATCTTATCTTTAGGATTAAAAACAAATCTCACTGGCAAAAGATAAAACCCCATAAAATATTCTAATCTTTGAATAAACAAAATAAAATATCTAGTACAAGATTTCTTTGTTTTGGAAGACTCTGTTTCTTTGTAAAACTGAGTAAGTAATTCAAAGAATGAGGAAGTGTTTTGGTTTTGTGTGGTAAGGTTTTGGTAGTGGTGGTGGGGACTGCAGGGGTGGCTTGTCCAAGAAGCTGCTAGAAGCTTCCCCTAGGTCCAACAGAGCCAATACCATCTGGGCTCATTGATGGACCTGCTGCTGACCAAACCCCCATGGGAAAGGACTCACGCTGGAGAATTTTGTGGAGGACCGTCTCCTCTGAGAGGTACTCCATGCTGGAGCAGAGGAAGAGTGAGGACTCCTCCCGCTGAGAAGGAACTGTAGAGAAAAATCATGATGAACTGACTGCAATCCCATTCCCCGTCCCCTATGCCACTTGGGGGAGAGGAGAGAAAGAAATTGGGAATAAAGTGTGAGAAGGAAGAAGGGAGGGGTAAGGGGACATGTTTTAAGATTTGGTTATATTTCTCATTAGCCCTACTCTGTTTTGAACGGGTAATAAATTAAATGCATTTCATTCCATGTTGAGTCTGTTTTGCTCATGATGCTAATTGTGGAATGATCTACCCCTGTCTTTATGTGACTCCTAAGCCTCTCAGTATTTTATTTTCTCACCTGTCCAGCTGACAGGAGGAGTGATACAGTGGCTTTGGTGGGTATCTGGCCTCCAACCAGGGTCAGCACGCCACAGGAAGTAAGTTCTTTTTCTGTCATTCTCAGTTGAAGTAATTTTTATCCAATTTCTTTGGTCTTATTTTTCATTCATACCAGTATAAAAATATATAGATAGCAATTTCCTAGAACTGCCCAAGTTTCATAATTATGGAGCTACGTAAGGCCCATAATTTCAGAAACTGACTTGATCTAATGACTTCCGCCACTTCTTGCCAGAAGATACCACAAGAATAAGGAAAGTATCCAAGAGAGTAGGCTTTTGTCTACCTATGGTGTACTATTTTGTTAGGAGTTTAGGTGTAGGGTAACTGTATACTTGCCCAGATAAATAAAGAAGTATGCAATAAAGTAGGCAGAGAGTGTATAGCACAGAGACTACTTACTTTAAACTAATTGTCTGTGTGGATTATATTAGTGTGAACAATGAATGTATTTGTAAAACTGTCTGACTTTAAAGTGATTTATTCAATATGTGCTTGATATTTCCACACTGGAAATGAGGCTCCATTAGCAATAATACATCAGTTTAACTGTACAGACAAATTCTCTGAGGATATGTGAAATTAGGAGTTTAAATTATATAAGAGGCTCTTATAAATTGAGGTCATGTGCCCTATAAACAACGGGGAGTGAGCTTAATTTTTTTCCTTCAACTAATTATTTTAGTTTTCTTCAGCTTTCCTCGCTACCCACTTATTCCATAGCACTGTCTATCTCTATTCTTCCAGACCTTTATACATGTGCAGTCACTCCTCATACATATATTGTTAAATGTATATTTTTATTTCTGTGTCTCTGTGTGTGTTTGTGTATTCCTACTGAATTTTGAGATTTTAGCTACACCCACATGTGCTTAAATGAAGGCTTATTTATGCTGACATATCCATAGCGGTGTCAGACAGAGAACTCCAAGGACACCTTTTTGAGGGAGAGGTCACCTTTTATCTCAGTCTGATGACAGCTGTTCCTCCATCTTCTCTGGTGTGCCAGATCGCCAGATTTTTTAATATGAAAGGTTCATGAACATTTTTTAAGCTTTTCTTCCCCCCCCCCCCCCCCCCCCCCCCCCCCCCCAAGTCTTTCCTTTATTTTTATTTTATTTATTTTTATTTTTTGTAAAATGAGAATGTGACAGCTCAAGCCTTATTCCAGGTACCAACCAGGTTCCTGTAACATGACTTACTTTCTCAGTGCTAGCCAGCAGCAATGACATTTCTCTGTCCAACAGGAGGTGTTCTAATGATACACAGCAGTAGCACTAGTTGGATCCTAAGTGGCAGCCATGTACCATCAGTCCAGTCATTTTAAATTAAGTTTGGATGATAGATCAGTAGAACTGCAGAGCTTATGAAGCTGACAAAAGAGTTTATGTGATCGCTTTTCTCTTTGACCTTTTTTTTTTTTTCCTTTTCTATTACATTTGACTTTTTAAATCCAACCGTGATACACACAGTTAACTTAAGGCTTCTGGATTGCAAGATGGAACTTAATTGGGATATAGAAAAGATACAAAAACATGTAGAAAAATGAACTTACAAGCCTGAATGAGTAGTTGGTGACTGAAGCTCAGTTGTTAAAGAAGATTCGGATACAGGAGCTATTCAGTTTCATTGTTACCCAGAAAAGCACATAGCTCACCTAATTCTCAATATCCTGAGAAAGAAAGACAAGATTAATATCTTCTTCTTAAAGGAACAGAACTCTCTGACATTTCACCTTTATTTTTGCTAAAGTTGTTAAAAATATGCCAGGAGGGTCTTGCAGTAATTTTGGTAGAACTGAAAATATAGTTGCATTACTTTGAAGAAGAAAAAAGAAAACCACAAATTTTAATCGACGGTGATCGTTTGCCTAGTTAGAAAAATGCCACAAAGTAGTACTGGAGCATAACCTACATTACATAAAATAATACTGTGCACTTGTGCAATATGTTCCACTCAAAGGTCACCAAAAGCATCTATATGCAACACTGTGTTCTAGAGCACAGAAATGTTGTTTTCATCCCAATTTACAGATGAGGTACCATAAATTATAGGTTTCATGTCACAAAAGAATTTTGCTGCTGCAGGAATAATACTTGGATCTCCAGAGAATAAGCTTTATCAGGATAAACAGCTTTGCTCTTCTTGGATATCTTTTATTTTACAAGTGAGATGATTTAGTAGTATATAATGAGTTACATTACCCACTGTATATGTCTTTTCTTCTATTTAGATGAACACAGTCCATTTAGAGATTTTTTAAAATTTATATAACTTTTTTTTCCTGTTACGTGTCTTTTTTCTTATAAAAGAAAAATAAACAAAGTAAGTCCTTTCATTTATAGCTAGAGTTGTGTTATGAACCCTGTTATTGCACACAGAGGGCAAAAGTATTCTCCTGTAAGTAGGACAAGGGGAGAACTGAAGCATCTCTCCCTAGGACCACAGGATACAAAACCAGTGGCAGTTTACTAGACTGTTTCCATCACACCTTGCTTCTACTAGCTAGCTGCCCAGATCCAATATTCTATATCTGTGAGTGCGCTTAACGTGGATCCTCCAAAACTGCCAGCTTGGGTCATCAAATGAAAAACACACATGTGTTTGAGCTTTAAAAGCCTTGCATAAAACTGCTAATTGCTTCAGGATGAAGTTTTAATGCAGTTTGGAAGTATATATTTTCCATCAGATCAGTTCTTAATGACTAATATGTGTCAAAATAATAATAAAACCCCCACACTTATTTACTTAAAACACATGTTAAAACTCTAAGAAGCACTCATAAGGGAGAAAATTATGGTACTATCTGTGTCATGGAGTTTTACCCTGAAATTATTGATATTCAGTCATTGCAAGAAAAATATCCAAGAATCATTCCTATGCAGCACAAGGAATACAGTTCTATGTTGGTTTATTACAGTTCACAGGGTAAGCTTAACATATGGCAGTCTGCCAGTACATAAGGGGGTCTACAGGAAAGCTGGAGAGGGACTGTTTATCAGGAAGTATAGTGATAGGACAGGGGATAATGGGTTTAATCTGAAGGAGGGCACATTATACATTAAGAAAAAATCTTCGCTCTGAGGGTGATGAAACACTGGCACAGGCTGCCCAGAGTGGGTGCCGCCTCCCTGGCAGTGTTCAAGGCCAGGTTGGATGGGGCTTTGGGCAGCCTGGTCTAGAGGAAGGTGTCTCTCCCCAGGGAAAGGGGGGTTGGAAGAAGGTGATCTTTAAGGTCCCTTCCAACACAAACCTTTCTGTGGTTCTATGATTCTATTATGAGCAATGAGATTAGCTATAAGAAAACAATAAAAAAAGAACACCATCGGAATGTTTATAAATTGCAAGGATTTTTCTATTTAGAAAAAATAATGCTTATTTATATTGTGTTTATTCCATAGGAATTGCTACTAATCCTGTATTTGTATTACACAGTGTGCAAAGGATCAAGGAAGGATGTGGGACTCTTACAGAAGAATAACTTGAAGACTACATTTTAGAAAAAGAACAATGTAAATATGAAAGTTCACCAATCTCATTCACCAATCGCCAATCACATTAAGTTAAAAATCTTTAGGAGATATTTCTGTAGTAATGCACTTAAGTCTCATAGTCTCTTTTAATAATGCAGTACAAAGAACTTCTATAATGCAACCCTAAAGATTACTTCAGGACTTGATCAGTTACAAACAAAACTAATTTTTCACCTTTTATTGAAATAAATAGTTTTGATTTTATAACATCTTTGTAGGGATCTGGGCATATTTACATGCAGATAAACATATACATTTACATGTATACTTATAACACAATTGAGGAAGGAAGATTGATTAAAAAAAGCCTATGAAAAAAATGCTATTTGCAGCTAGAGATGCAATGTGCATATAATAAGCTTTTAAATACTATGTTATATTTTTAGATTAATAGTTTTCATTCAGGGTTAATACCAAAGATTTAAGATGCTCTCTCATATGTCACTTTAGCTGATAAACAGCAAGATTTAGCAAGGTATTTGTAGTCATTTTCTCTGCACATCAGCTTACTACTCATTCTATACAGACCCTAATCCAAATTGGCAAGAATATTATGAGTAAATAGTTCCATATATTTTAAGAGAATAAAAATCCCAGTTAAAGTTAATGAAAGCTGCTAAACAAAACCAGAAAAATCTGATCCTGGCAATAAGGACTATCATAGAATCATAGAATCATATAATACGTTATGTTGGAAGGGGCATTTAAAGGTCATCTAGTCTAACCCCCCTGCAGTAAGCAGGGACATCTTCTTTAGATCAGGTTGCTCAGAGCCCCATTAAGCCTGACCTTGAATATCTCCAGGGATGGGGCCTCTACTACATCTCTGAAGAACTTGTTCCTGTCATCTACCACTCTCATATTGAAGAATTTTTTCCTAATATCCAACCTAAATCTCCCCTTTTCTCATTTAAAACCATTACTCCTCATCCTACTGCTACATGCCCTCCTGAACAGTTCTTCCCCAGCTTTCTTATAGGCACCTTTCAGGTACTGGAAGGCCGCTGTAAGGTCCACCCAGAGCCTTCTCTTCTCCAGGCTGAACAAGCCCAACTCTCTCAGCCTAACCTCATAGGACATGACTTTAGGGGTTCCCCCCCACCCCCTTCTTTTTCTTTTTTCCTCTTTCATAAAACATGCAGAAATATTTTTAAATCCCAAGTCATTCTAAGGACAGGAGCAGAAAGTCTAAAATCATCTTAATGTTAGATTCTTCAATATGAAACATTTTTAAATCGATGCAATCTTGTAAAATTTCCATAAGTTTTGAAGACAGAGGAAACCATAATTTCAGCTTTGTTAATAGTAACCAGTAATTCAAATTTAGATACATATACCATCAGGACACTTTCCTTATCAGTTTATTAGTTGAACTTCTCTGAAAAGTAAATGGTAGCTTGCTGGGAAAAAACCTCTCTGTTGCCCCCCGTTTCCTCAGTGACTGTCTCACTTTAAGCCCTTAAAGAGTACAATCCTCTTGTTTCTTCTCTTTTCTTTTTCCCCACTTCACTGCATGAAGGTCTTGTGCATGTCTCTAGACTATCTGGAAACATTTTTCAGACTTTGACACATAGATTATACTGTTACTGTCTTGTTTAGTGTTTGAACAAAGAATCTCAGAACAATCTTGTCTCTATTGGAACTGCCATAGAATAATTTTAGAATTACGTGACTTCTCCTTCTTCTAACCAGGAAAACAAACTATAAAAAAAAATTCTATTTCAAACTTGCGCTATATGTAACTGTGGGCACGCTCCTATAAAGTAACAGGTGATGTAGCCTACAGAAAAAAAAAGTCAGGTCTTCATTTAGTGCCAAAGTATATTTTTTAATATAGTACAGTCAGAATTAAGAATGATAATTCAGAATCTGGGACATTAATGACCAATTGTCAGCCGTCTAATATAGTCTTGTTCTACCTCCAGGAAATGGCTTATAAAATTTTAAATTCTCTTCTGCTTATGACTTGAATTGGATAGGCAGACAGTGTAGCAAAAGTATACTCAAGTCAACATTTTTGTAATAAGTAGAATATCCTTAAAGGTATATTAAAGAGGTAAAATATGCTCTTGTACTTTCTGGAAAATCTGTACTTGTTACAGCTGTCACTACAGCTGTAATAACAAAACATAAAAAGAAATTACCTCAAGCTTTGTGTATATTCCTTATTTCTATTTTACACAGCCTCAAAATTAGCCATGTTACTCAAAAAAAAAAAAAAAAGCAAAACAAATCCCTTAGGTTTTCAGCTTGATAAGATAAGAAACAGTTTAACTAGGTACTCACTGAAATAATATGAATTAAAATATAAAATCTTCACAAATTGGATTTGAAGGAAGAAAAAAAATCTGTAAACTTACTGTTTTCCTCCCTTTTATTATCAGTGTTTTCTTTTTCAAATACATATTCTCTCTTTTTATAGGGAGTGGGTTTTTTTGGTTTTTTTTTTTCCCTTCTAGACATGAAAATGTCAGAAGTAAGGATCCTGATTTGCCAGTTTCCTCAACTAAATGTAGATACCTTTCAGATATCCAATAAAAAGATAGAAAAAAATACTCACCATCTATTACATAGTTCATGCAGATATACATATTCATGTTGAAGAACCATATCACTTCAATAACAATACCTACTATTTCATGGGAGTAGTTACAAAGTAAACAGAGACATGAGGTGCTAAAGATACATTGTGACTGAGGATATGAGCTGTCTGAAGAAACTTACGTAACTAAGTATGTAGGTGACTAATGTAGCCTTAGGTGACTCCAGAATATAAAGAAACTAAAGATTAAAAAAAAAAAAAAGCCAACCTTAAAGGCACCAAATGTCTTGGCAAAAAATAGAAAGGAAGCGGGACTTGGTGACGATTGCTATATATATGATAATTTTCTCACCAAAACCATTAGAAAGAGGAAAAGAAAACAGAAAACTGCTGTTTCATCAGAGATCAGAACTTTCTTATTGCAAACAAGGGTCCTGACAGTGTGGCTGGGTAGTTACTTGGCTATAGTTTAGCAGATTGCATCTGAGAGTGTTGTGCTTCATTTTTGGAGCAAGGAGGGAGATTTGTGTTTTGGTTTTGTTTTTATGGAATCAAAAGTAGAAGAAAACAAAAATAAATCCATAAAACATGAACAAAATATTTAGTGGGTGTCTTTTTGTTTTGTTTTTTTCAGGAATAAATTTTACAATTATACACAAGGACTATTTCTTTTGATAATTTATTTCATTAACTTTTAACACAGGCAGCCTTATGAGAGTGTTTCATCTCTGCCTTTCAGTTACTTTCATTTCTCACTAATTATGCTTGCCATGTCCAATTTTATCACAAGTACTTTAGGACAGGGGCAGCCTTACACCTTATTGTCAGGACCAGTGTCTCCTGCCCTGGAGTTACATATTTTTGTGACACAGAAGCACCAAGTAAGGTGCTTAGTGATTTGTAGGAGGGGTCTCAATGATGTTGTAGGCTACATTGCAAATGTGCTTACCCTAGCTGTGCCAGTATAACTCCTCTATACACTTAACAAAGGACTCGAGGCACTGTGTTTACTTTGGTAAAATCCTTTGGTTTTCTAAGTCAACAGGCCATATATATCACAAGTAAAATGACAGCTGTAGATAGAAGTGTTGAATGCTGATCAGGTCGGTGCTATTCTGTTGCTTGAGCCACACTGCACTAAATGAATATTTTTATAATCTTTTAAAAATGTGTAAATTTTTTCCAACTTAGTTACAGTTTTCCCCTATTCCCCCCCCCCCCGCCCCCAAGTCTCCAAACAAAATTATAGGCAGTTATATTGAACACATGGATATCAAGGAAATTGGTTTCCATGGGAACCTTATCCACATGACAGTTTTCAAATGCTTTTCTGCTTTCCAGGTGACATTTCAGTAATTCTAACGGGTTTAATATTGCAAGTGGACATGAAATATATAACATAAAATGATTTGTTTGTGTGCGTATGCGGACTGAACCTAAGCAAACAGCCTATTGAGTGAACAGCTTTTTCATGTCTATGACTGTGCCAGTTTGCCTGTTTATTGTAAACTATTCCCAAATATCTCATTTTGGGACAAATCTGAAAATCAGTTGTTCTGCATCTAAGTTTTAAGCACACATACACTTCTACAAGGAAGAAAATCAGTTTCAGCATAATGCATAATAAATTCACTATACATTAAGGGATGCTTCATTATGAAGCATTCACATCTGAAACCAATTTTCTTCCTGCAGGAGGAGGCAACATTAAGAATGCTGCAGACTAATTGAGATAGCAACATGGCAACAAAGCTAGAAATCTGCGCAGAAACGTGGTAACTGGTGAACCCTGCTGCCTTGATTAGCACATTAATTACAAAGCAGGTGTTAGCGGACTGTGTTAATGGGCTGCATAAAAGGTTAAGAGGGCTTTGCTATCATTTTTTCCTCATCAAATTATTGAGTATGTATTTCACAGCTCTTGTGGTTTGAATATGTCTGAGGAGGACTGGTTATCTCTGTAAAGCAAAGCCACGTTTTCCTTTTACATCTTCCCTGTGCTTGTGTAGGACAAGAGGTGGTTATGAATGAAAGTACACAATAACTTCTCAGTATAAAATTGTTTCACAAAAAACAAGGACTAACAGCCAAGGGGCACACCGCTTTTATGTTAAAATTCTACTGATGTGTGTTTATCTGGCCTGATTGTACATCTCAGTGTGTATCTCTGTGGCAAAGGCAACAGTATAATAGCAAGCATAATCCTGAGATTATGAAGGGGGTTTTGTTTGTTTCTCATGTGGTTTTGTGTTTTTGTTTTCATGTGTCGTCCTCCCCTCCTCCCACCCCCAACCCCCCCTCCCAGGTAGGTACGTAATTGTCTTGTTATTTCTCTTTCTTTTTGGGTCAAGTTATGATTTTCACACCCAAATATTGAAGTTGGTTTCATCACTGAGGAGGAAGAGCTCCCTCCTTTTTCTTCCTGTTTAAGATTTGGAAGGCATGACTACTTCTGGCTTGAAAACAATGGCCTTTCCAAAAGAGAAAGCTGTTTGAACAATTTCAAGAAAAGAGATAGGTGAAAAGTTTGCTGGAAAATTGATGTAGTCACCATCTTTTATTTATTATATATAATGGGCCAAATAGTTTCACAGTAAGGCAAAATACAGTGGAATAAATAAAGGAGATCCAGAAGATGACAAAAGATTTTGTAGGTCCCCTTTTTATTATTTTATTCTGAGAGAATATCAATATTCTCAATCTACTCACTTCAGAACAATAATTTCAGAGTTAATTTCTAAAAATTTCAGAAAAAAAAACCCTTCCTTGTATGTACACTGTACATATCCTCCCATAAATCCCGTCAAGGAGATAATACATTAAAGATGGTGTTCCAATTAGAGATTTCCAATTCACCATCATGAATGTCAGTAAGTAAATATATGTCTTGTGTTTGGGTCTCTTCACAGCTCTTCCAAAAGCAGAGGTGGAGAATTTGTAAGATTTGAACAGATCCTCACAAGCCTTTTTCCAGTTCTATCATTTCATAAAATCTTTATTGACAGTTTCTTACGTTTCTTTTAAGAAAAACTCACCTTCTGAGTTACAGATCATTCTGGTCTCTCCTCCTCAAAGTTATGATTTGAAGATTGTTATTTCTGTTCTCTAGACATAAAGATAATAAAAAGTCCTTCTATAGGTATATTAATAGTAAAAGGAGGGTCAAGGAGAATCTTCATCCCTTATTGGATGCTGATAGCACATTAGTGACAAGGGATGAGGACAAGGCTGAGGTCCTTAATTCCTTCTTTGCCTCAGTCTTTAACATCACAGAAGGATATTCTGTGAGTACTCATCCTCCAGAACTGGCTGACAGGGAGGGGAAGAATAACAAAGTTCCCATGGTTCAGGAGGAAATGATTAGCGACCTACTTGGCCAGTTAGATACCCACAAGTCAATGGGGACAGATGGGATTTACCCAAGGGTACTGAGGGAGCTGTCAGATGTGCTTGCCAAACCCCTTTCCACCATCTAGCAGCAATCCTGGCAGACTGGGGAAGTTCCAGTCGACTGGAGGCTGGCAGATGTTACACCCATAGACAAGAAGGGTCGGAAGGAGGATCCAGGGAACTACAGGCCTGTCAGTCTGACCTCAGTCTCAGGGAAGATGATGGAGAGGGTCATCTTGGGAGCTATCATGCAGCACATGCACGATGGCCAGGGGATCAGGCCTAGTCAACATGGGTTTACAAAAGGTAGATCCTGTCAAACTAACCTGATCACCTTCTATGACAAGGTGACCCACTTAATGGACGAGGGGAAGGCTGTGGATGTGATCTACCTGGACTTTGGTAAAGCCTTTGACACAATTTCTCACAGAATTCTGACTAAGAAACTGGCTGCCACTGGCCTGGACAGGTGGACCCTCAGCTGGGTTAAAAACTGGCTTGATGGCCGTGCCCAAAGGGTGGTGGTGAATGGAACAAAATCCAGCTGGAGGCCGGTCACGAGCGGCGTTCAACATCTTTATCAATGATCTCGATGAAGGGATTGAATGCTCCCTCACTAAGTTTGCAGATGACAATAAACTAGGAAGAAGTGTTGACCTGCCTGAGAGTAGGGAGGCTCTTCAGAGGGATCTGAACAGACTGGACTGATGGGCTGAGACCAATGGGATGAAGTTTAACAAGGCCAAGTGTAGAGTGCTACACATGGGACATAACTCCATGTAGTGCTACAGGCCAGGGGGAGACTGGCTGGAGAGCTGTCAGGCAGAGAAGGACCTGGTGTTGGTTGACTGCAGACTGAATATGAGTCAGCAGTGTGCTCAGGTGGCCAAGAAGGCCAATGGCATCTTGGCTTGTATCAAAAACAGTGTGTCTAGGGACACAGTAGGTCTAGGGAAGTGATTGTGCCCCTGTACTCAGCATTGGTGAGGCTGCACCTTGAGTACTGTGTCCAGTTCTGGGCTCCTCACCATAAGAAGGACATGGAGGTCCTGGAGCGAGTCCAGAGAAGGGCAACCAGGCTGGTGAAGGGGCTGGAGGGCAAATCCTATGAGGAGCAGCTGAGGGAGCTGGGGCTGTTTAGCCTAGAGAAGAGGAGGCTGAAGGGAGACCTTATCACCGCCTACAACTACCTGAAAGGAGGTTGTAGAGAGGTAGGTGATGGTCTCTTCTGCCAGGTGACAGGTGATAGGACAAGGGGGAATGGCATGAAGCTGTGCCAGGGCAGGGTTAGATTGGATGTTAGAAAAAAAATTTTTACTGAAAGAGTTGTCAGGGCCTGGAACAGGCTGCCCAGGGAGGGGGTCGAGTCACCATCCCTGGATGTGTTCAAAAAAAGGGTAGATAAAGTACTCAGGGATATGGTTTAGTTTAGGATGCAAATGGTTGGACTTGATGATCTTAAAGGTCTTTTCCAACCTTGTTATTCTGTGATTCTGTGATTCTGTGACATGGAAGAATGTACCTCCAAGGAACATTTTGTCTTTCTTCAGTATGTTGCACAGTTAGTGTTGCATCCTTCAACAGAAATACACACATATATGCTCAGAAGTCAGATATACCTTCCACTGCATGGTAAACCACACTTTGGTTTATGTTGAGGGCTGTTCCAGGTCAAGGCACCATTTTTGTCGCTTTCCCACATCAGTATGTCATGTGTGAGTTGAGAGTCCTGTGCAAGTTCCTGAAGATGAGGAAGAAAAAAAATAAGTATTTAAGAACTGTAAATAGTTGTGACCACCTTTCCTAGACACTAGCTACTGTGGAGGATAACCAGAAGCAATGCTTTCCTGTAGGATACCCCAACCTACCAGGTGCTGAAATTGCAATTGAGGTGACTAATGCAGCTGACTGAAGATAGGTTACACGAATATCATGGGAGAGTGAACTGAAAACAGATTTTGAAGGGAAGATAATGAAATAAAATAACTCTCAGACATATTTTAGCAGCAAGGAGTCTATCATGGGACATGATCACAGAGAGACCAAAGTATGTACTAGGTGCAAATATCCCAAACAACAAGCTGAACAAGCATATTGCTTGTTATTGTCCACATCAAATAGGTTCCCTGATCTTACTGGTTTGTTTACATTTGATCAATGGATATTGCATACACATCCCACATGGAAAACTTAAGAGGGCATAAATTTAAATAAAAAATGTCCTGTGTTCATAAGTGCTAGACAGCAATTCAGTGGTTTATTATGCATGTATAAGTTGAAAAGATTTCTGAATAATTAATATGAAAAGTCTTTTTACATAGCACTAAACCATGTACTTTTTTCTCATTCTACAAATTAATGTTTTATTATGTTTCTTTACAGATCATTTTCAGTAGCTTCAGAAACACCTGAATCCACTCAAGGTTTATCCTTTCCAACCCTTTTTTTTTTTTGTTGTTGTTGTGAGACATCAGTATTGTACTTATAACTGTTATTTTCAAATCTGTGCATTCAGATTTATTGTCTGAACAAGTGTCTTCCTGAGAATACTTTACAGGAAAAATAATAAAATGTTACAACTATCGCAACTCAGTGACTTTCTTTCATATCTGAAGCACACTTTCACATTTAAGTAGAGGTGGTGGGACAATGTGTAATTAAACTACCTGAGGACTGGTTTCTAGACTTCATGCCCTTTTAAGATAAACCGTGAAAGTTTGGATGTTTTTTGGTTTTGTTTTTGGTTTTGTTTTTCTTAGAAAGGATAGTAAACTTGATTATGGAATCAGATTTAAAAGACTTTTAAAAGAGCACATAACCAGTCATATTTTATTTTATTTTATTTTATTTTATTTTATTTTATTTTATTTTATTTTATTTTATATTTTGTTTTTTAATGTGTGTAAGCAGCATCCATGACTTAGATTCTCCGTGGTTGTAAGGGATCTAATTTCCATTAATTTCAGTAAGAGTTATCTTCCTAAATATTTATTGAGACACTGAACAACAGCTAATCAGATCTTTGTCTCCAACCATTTTTCAATGGGACTTTAACTGATATATCACATAAAATGTCTGTTCTGTAAAAATCAAGATGCTATACACAATCAACCTTTGATTCCAAAAATTGTGACACTAGAAAGCCAGCCATATAGTCTTCTGTAAAATCCCGATTTGGCTTTGTTATGATACATAAATTATTCCTAGTCTATAAATGTTGATTTCTTTCAGAATTCCTATTTCTGTCATTTCTTATTACATTTTAGAATTTTCAGGATACACACCTTGTTTATTGTTTCCTAACAGAAATAATTCTCCCTAGGCTATATTTTCTTTAATGTCAGGAATCCATTAAAAACATTTACCATTTGGGAGTTGGGGAAACCGGAGCCAGGGAGAGAGGAATATTTTTATTGAATGACTGATGCTTACTGAAGCAAACTTGTTGCCCTGGGCTTCCTCTGAATTCCAAGGAGTGAAGAAAATGTTTTGAGTTCACAGAATCACAGAATCACAGGATAGCTGGGGTTGAAAAGGCCCACTGGAGATCATCAGGTCCAATTTCCTGCTCAGACCATTTAATATTTCTGTAAACTATGTCTTCCTCACTCGAAAAAAAAGCTCATAGTTTAAAATTATTTTAAAATTATCAACTGGAAATTATGCCTATAAGCATTGAGGCCTGATGTGTTTCATTGTCAAGCTTTGAATTATGTAAAATTAAATTAAAATTAAAATGACATTGAACTATACCCATGGGGATCTTAGTATTATCAGGTTTTTCAAATGTGTCATTCTGAGTTTCCCAAAGAAATCTGTATTTTGAGTTTATTCTAAAATCAGCTAACATTCTTACAGTTACAGCTGTGGGCACGAATGTTGGATGTACACAGTGTATATGCACAGATATTACCGTATTCAGATACTTGTACGTGTTTCTTTTTGCAGAAATTTGTTAAAAAAAAAATAAAAAATTACTTTCAAAGCAACTGTTTCCCCCAGTGCATTCTCTCTTGTTCTAGCTTGCCTGCTTTACTACCACTGCCTGCTACTAAGTGAATCTATCAAGGTCTCTTTGGTATCCATCAGCTCAAGTTTGATTGCACAGAAGCACTTGCTCCTTTTCAGGGCTGAATCAGGTCAACTGCGGAACAGCAGCAGAGTGATTGTGTGATTGACAAGCCTGCCTTTGGGATACCAGAAAACATGAAAGTACATCGGTAGAGGAGGCTTCAATTAATTTGAGAAGCAGCACAAGCTTTGTCATCAGAAAGAACTGAGGAGCCACACAGTTTTATGACATGAATCTTAAGAAATAACCAGATAAATATGTTCCATCTCAGAACCAATCTTAAGAAATCATTCTAACAAAAATTATCTTTAAGGAATTCTGATTAGGGAAGGATTTTTCTTCAAGCTCACTCCTATAGCTTTTATCCCTAGGGGTTCATTTACAATGGTCTTAAAGAAACTGCTCAGACAAGGTTAAAACACCACTGGAGTGACAGAAAAGTTTAAGCCATTCCAGGATTTAGAGAGCAAATTTATTTACTTCGTGAGGTGAAAAAGGGCCAAGCTGCAGTAAACCAACCCCCTAGTGCTTTACATAAACAACATTTACACTTATAATCTTGGTCATTTACTGGCTCAGTAATTCAAGTATCAGTGATGTGGCAAGTTTAAGTGTAGCGCTACAGTACTGAGTTGTAGCAAAGACAACTACATGCTAGCTTTACCTAGTGTGTTGGAAGGTAGATTTTTCAAGCAGACAGAACTATATGTTCAGGTATTTTTAAAGTTTCTGAGGGACTTCCAAAATCCAGCCCTTCTTTTCCTTTGCCATTAGCCTGCAACTACTTAATTTCAGCCAGTGTTGTAATATGTCCGTATAACTGTGCAGCATAGGCAGACCTGTGGCTATCCTAAAATATTGTTTTCAGTTCTCATTAGGTCTGATATCACAGATTGCAGTGATGGTGACTGAACGTCAAGGTGGAAATAAGCCATGTTTTCTACAGCATTCTGACATATGCTGAGGTATGTAGGTTAAAAAGGCAGGCTTGGTTTGAAATCATGTGCATCTCAAAGCTTCTTATATGGCAGTGTTTATCTCTGTGAAAACTGCACATTGTTTCCATGAAGGGTATTGGCATTAAAACTTGGAAAATAATTAATAAAGAAACCTGAGGCTGTGCAACATTGCCCTTATTAGTAGGTGCATTTGAGTGCTGTCAGTGACAGACTTCAACCATTCAGGCACACGGAATGAAAAACAATATGAAAATAAACGCCTTATTTCCATCACCTTTCAAACAAGGATCATGTCTCTCAAAGCATAACTAGTAAACAGAACAGAGCAAACCCGGATAATTACAGTAAGAGATTCTCAACTTTCAAGTACCTTGAATATTTCAAAAACTAGTGATAATTTGAGACTAAGAAGCAGTTCCATACCTTGGATGACTAACTTGATTTCCGTATGTATGGATTTTTTGTCTAGCTCATGTATTTCCAAACCATATTTATTTAGGTTATATTTGTTTGTGTCTTTGTTTATAATTGACTCTTCTAACAGTTTTAATTCATTATTTTAACTTCCTGGGTGTGGCAAGGTTATTAGCTGAAATAATACTGTTGTGTAAATGGTCAGAGTCTGAGGTGTGGCTGAGGTTAGGACTTTCACTGACAAGGTTTCACAATGTTGAAAGTAATTGAAAGTTTATTAAAGTGACAGATATAAAGAGTTCTGAATTGCTGTTGATAAATGCAATTAGTGCAATAATGCTAATATGTTATTATAATTAAAATGCTAGCAAAATAGTATCCCAGGTATTCTTCATCAAAAAGGTGGAATCACAGTTCCTTACCAAGAAAGTGTTCCTGTTTTGGGTGAAGAAGGACAGCCCTTTGGCTGCCTCTTTGGGCTCTTTAATTTATTCTCTCTCCTCCACCCCTGGGGGTAACTTCCTCAATACCCTTTACACCCCAACCTCAGCTGTTCCTTCCCAGCAGTGACCTTTAGCATGATTTAGGTGGAGTGTCAAGTACCATAGTCATATATTTTTAGCACAATCACCTTTTTTTCTCAATAACATATTTTGGGGTATCAAATTTAAAATTAATTTAACATTAATTTAATTGTTAATGAAGTGAAAGGTCTCATTCCAGCCACCTTGGCCTTCAAGACTCTGTGTAGAAACCGCCTGTCTGTTTATTCCACACTCTCTCACCAAAACAGAGCCATCCCACCACTCTAAGACTCCTTCCTTTGGCTGCTTCTCACAACAACCTTGTGGATATCCATCCAAGAGGTTTGTCTGAGAGATAAGCGGATACCAGTATTTTGAACCTCTTATGGTGCAACCATCACAAACACATTCTGACAAAAGATAACTCATTCTGGTATGAGAGTTCTGGAAATGCCCTGTACAGGTCAGTGGATTAACAGAGACAATTTAAATACTTCAGAATCTTTTTTTTATACTATTCTCAGTGCTTCAAGCAAATGTAGGCCTTTATACAATCCAACTCAAACTGATACTTCTCTATGCTCCTACTCAGCTTCATGTGCCAACTATCTTACTGATCTGAGCACAGAAGTACAATCCCTGAGAAAGTACTTTATATTGTACAGTCTGAAATGAGTGACTAAGATCACTGTCACCAAAACACATGCTCGACAAAGGCTAATCTTCCTCCCTTTTCTCTCTTAAAAATGTATTTAAAGTTGTAATAAACCATATCTTGGATTTCAGGGTAAGATTAGCACTGGCTTCCTGTGGATAAATTTAAAAATTCAGAACAGAGGTATAAGTAAATCCTACAAACTTCTCAGTCCAACCACATCTTCTGTAGCTCATCAGAGCTCTTGCACAGTTACTGCTGGGTGATTGTATCTCCTGATCCCATGAATCAAGCAGAATACCTCTCAAAAGCTCAAAGGTATACCTTAAGTTAAACATTAGCCAAAGACTTTCTATATTTGATGTGAAGTTCTGTGATCCTTAGTGATACCAGATCCCTTTAATAAAAAAAATATGAATCTCAATTAAAGGTTAATTTATATTTATGTATAATTTATAAGTGTGTAGAACCTGAAAAGTATCATAAATTATGGCGTGAATATATAGATATTGGAGAAAGGACACAGCACATTTCTGTATACATTTTGAACATGTTCTTTGAATCCTGAAATTCCTCAATCTGTGTCAAGTTTCTGTTAGTAAAAAATTCAGTAAGGTAAATTATCATGAATATGAAGTTAGAATAAGATTTCAGAAGTGCTCAAAACTGATCCAGTGTTCCATAAACTCAAGTCAGATACTGAGTTCAGTGGGATAAATAAAAATCTAACATCGACAATGTTGCAAAGTTCCTGCAGTAAGTATTTTGAGCAACTTCTTGTTAAGAAGTGCATACTTTTTCATTTTATTATTTCATACCCTTCATATTAAATGATTAAATCTGTAGAGTCAAATTTGCTTTCAGGATTTTAATTTTTTGCTGCCACAAAATATCTGGGAAACCACAGGAACCATTAATTTCAATATGGAGCCTAGAGGATACCTACTAAGGACAGCTTTACTAGGTTTTGTTGGTAACGTGTTAGATACCTTGAATGCAACTGCTTTTATTCTTCTCTTAAATCCACTGGCTTTATATTCTTTTCAAGAATGTCCTGTATTTCAACTCTTGATAATGTAATTTCTAAAATACTTTTTCTAATATACTGTGACTTTCATTAAAAAAATGTTTTTTATATAGAGTAAATTGCATTCTCCTGTACTGAAACATTTTAGAAATTAATATAAATGAAACCAACAATGTCTCCAATCTTATGTGAACACTCTGAAGCTCTATAAATTTCAAGGAATTCCAATGCATAAGAGAAAGAAATGAATCCAGTACAAATTCTACTGAAGTTTTGCTTTTACAGATATATACATTTATGTTATATGATGGAGATATACATATATGAAATGCATATTTCAATTTAAAAAGTATTGCTGCATAATAAGAATCTTTAGAGTTTCATACTTTCCAAGCTTGTATGTATGTTTACATTTAAAATAGTTTTATTTGATGTTGTTTTGAACTAGTTAGATCCATCCAATGTAGAAAAAAGTAAACCATTCAACCAACCAAAAATATCTGTTTGTTTTTTTTTCTTTAAATATAAAATCCCCAATAAACTTTCACTTCTGTATTACGATGGTAGATTTTAGTGTATGAGTGTTGCACTTACTGTCGAACTATACTTTCTTATAGCATTCCCAAGGATGAAGGTGGTTTGCTTCCTGTCAATACCAGAAAATCTCATATAGGCAAACATGCTTATAATCAAATCAAATACACAAAACTCCAAGAATAAATCATATAATCATAGAATCACAGAATCATAGAATGGTTGGGTTGGAAGGGACCTTAAAATATCACCCATTCCATTCACCCTACCATAAGCAGCATCAATTCAGCCAACATGGGCATTTTGGGAAACAAATAAAAATGCCACTTTGACTGAGTAGCTGTGGGTCCAGAAAACTTCCAAAACTTGATAAATTTTGAAAAATGAAAAGTGAACCAAAACTGTTGCCTTATGGCTACCTCTCTTCAGCTGTTTTTAGACCAGGCCTACTGACGTTGGGCACCCATTCCGAGCACTCATAAAATCTCCCAACAACATATAAGACATAGGCAATATACAATATCTCTTTTTAGTGGTAAAGGTTAATATTCTTTCAAATTCAACATGCAGTTATACTTTTATTGTTTACATGAATTCCATTTCAAGATCTGGTTGCAGTCCTTTCTATTTGTGCCATTTGCCTCCAGGCATGTTTCAAAGTGGGCTGAGAATAATTTTTACCTATAATGCATTTATTATTACATAAAAAATTGTTTATTTTAAGTGAACCTTGCTTAACTGTTTTCAGTTTGTTAACTGAAAAATAAGAAAACTTTTTCGAAAACTTTGTACATTTTTACTTAGTTCTTTGCAGTGCAGGTTTTTTTTGTCCTTTGCCACTGGGAGTGAAGTTAGCTGAAGGCAGGCTGAATGAAAATTATTTTGACACCTTTGCTGAAAGGACTTTAAGATGCTTTTTGTCAGCTGCAATTATACTGTTGGTTAAGGAATCCAAAAACAATGGTCTCATTAGTAAGTGTTTCAGTAAAATCTGCCATCCATCGTGACAAGGTATATTGGATATTACAAATTCTCTTGCAATCAATAATAGCTTTTGTATATTTAGAAATACATTTTCTGCATGCATGCCAAAAATCCCTCACATTTTAGTTTAGATCATCACAAATTAAATTAGCTATTATGAGTTTAATGCTCAGAGATATGTTTTTTTCATATGATTACAGTGACAATGTGATTTCTGTAGGATGGAATAAACTTGTTGACATGAATAACAAATACAGGTGTTTGTGTATTTCATACCTGTGTAGAAAAAGTATAACAAGTGCAAAACAATTTCTATTATCTTTGTCTTATTCCAGTTACGTTAACATACCCATCCTTGGCAGTATGAGATAGTTTGTGTAGGTGTACCCTCATGATGTCCCAGAAGTTATTTGTGTGAAATAAATTGGTCTTATGCGGATGATGTATCTTTGTAGTTAATTAATTGTAAGAGACTCTAAGGAGTTAGTTGGACAGGATACATAAGAAATTTAGAGAGATTTCTTCCCTTCTTTAAAGTTACTTCCAAAAAGAATGAAAGTATGTCAACAAAGCAGTGAAGGAATATGCATGTTTTGGTTCCCCACCATAGAAATGGCTGAACACAGTCCATGAACCACAAAGAACACTTTTTGGGCTATTTTAAGCTGTGAGTATTCAACATGCTACAAAAATTGCTTAACACCTGCTGAGGCTGGCTTTTTTGAGTTATGAAATGAATAACATTCTCCAAACTTCTTCATCTTAAATCTGTATGTGGCTTAAAGCAAGTGTTATATTACTGTACTTAGTCCTATTATGGTATGATTATTTGGAAATCTACATTTGGAAACATTTACCAATAGTAGATACAGGTCTGAAAATAGCATAAAAAATACTAATTTGCCTTGAATATACTGCAAACATCTTCACATAGATTGCACTTAGCCCAGCAGTCAGAGACAATCTGCACATTGTTGAGAATGGTGTCATATATCTTATCCCTCAGATGGCACATTTTGTCAAGTGAATGAATGTCCCTTCCATAGAAAAGCTGTGTGGCCCATGACTCTCCCAGAGTGAATGCACAGTAAAAATGATTAAAGGAGTATCTTGTTACCTGTAGAGTTCTGTTCATACCCCATTGCTCTGATAGCCATGGATAAAAAGAATTTGTCATCCTATCCCCTTTTGTATAAAAATGAATCCCTAAAGGGTCTAGTGTGTTACATGTGGCTGGCTAATGGTTTAATTTATTGCTGATTTTTGGTAGTATGGCAAATGAATATCAGGAATTGCAGGCAACACCCATAAAAGCTTCATTGGACGCTCCTTAATCGGCTTTACCTGCTGCCCTCTGCCAATTGCTTGGCCTATGTTTGGCCAGATTTTCCATGACCTCAGATAGCTTGTCACAGTAAGTGACCCACAGACAGCCTAGATAATGACTGTATGGACAACTGGTGCAGTCATTCCCAAAGTGTCTTGCCAATCCTGAACTGTTTCTCAGAGGCTGATGGCAGCATGACTCCAAAGAAGTAAGAGCTATCATTGTCTCTATTAATAGGAAATATTGGCAAGGGATGTGCTGTTTCTTCACAGCAGCTTCTTGAAGAATATTGCTTATATCATTAGTACTGAGCTTAATCCTAATTTCTTAAAGGTACCATCTTACCCATCCAGTTTGATGTTTCTAAGCAGTGGCAGCCGGAGTGACATGATGACAGAGACTGAGAAAGATCTATAAACAGTCCAAGATAGCAAAGAGTGTCAGCTAAAAATCATAGTCAGAATGTATATATTTTCAATGACAAACATCAGGAGCAGTGGCAATAGGCAGAATGTTAGATGTTACCTCAATGCTGAGCTCACATCAATTTTTTAAACTTAAAATTTTAAAGGAAAATTAGCTCTTGCAAATTTTTTTTAATAACGCTGTTGAACATTGTGGTTGTGGACTTGAAGGGTCTGTCTGAATATGCACAGAGGCATAAGGGATATGTATCTAACCACAGATTGCTCTAAGAACTAAAGTAACGACTGTTCCAAAATGGAGAAACAGGCTACATTAATGCGTATTTGAAATTCTCAATATAACTTGGCTTAAGGAGAAGGGAGCAGTTCAAGGGCTGAATGTTTAAAGCAGTAAAAAATATGGTTCCTGTGCTAGACGAAACCTCCATTCTTTTTGGAATCCATGTAACATTCATTGTCTGTTAATAACTTCACAAACTGTGCTTTGGTAGACATATTTTTTTTTTCCCTTCTAATGACAGCATCTGAGTTCATCAGTTGCTCTGCATTGGTAAAATTGGTAAGACATGCCTGAAACTAGGACATTTATTGAATCTTAACAAAAAGAGAGTTGAGATGGTTGTGCTTCTTTCACAAGGTTCACTTTGTGGCATATATAATTTGAAAGGTTTTCCTGCTCAGAACTGCTTAGATATATGTTACTTTGCTTTCAATTTCCTCTTCAGCTCTAGAAGATACATGACAAGCTTATATGCACAGACATGGTCTGGATGCATAATAAATTTCACTTTACAACATGAATGATGTATTTTTTTTCCTACAGTCAACCCACAAATTACAAATGATATCACTTTTGGTAAAGCCTTTCAACCATCGAATTCCATCTACCTTCTTGTTCTCATTTGGACTTTGTTGGTCGTAAGTGCCATAAGAATATGTCTGCTGAATGTGAATAAGGCAATTATTCTGATTCTGAATCAGAAGTCTCATAGCCTTCCAGTAGGTTTTACACTTCACTTGTGATGTGTAAAAAGTAACTACTTTACATTGTCAACCACTATCTCTCTGCTGACAACACTTGAGGACTCTATCTTCATTGTTTTTTTTAAATCGTGTATGTACACTTCATTTATTCTGCCTGTGTAATATATCACTATTTCTCTGTTACTTCAAGTTCTTGCTTTCAATTTGGTCCTGCCTTGAAGACTTAGAGTATTGCCCCAAATGCACTGAATGGTCAATGCAGGTTGTTTTATTGTTTGTTTTCGGGGGTTTTTTGTTTGTTTGTTTTTTGGGGTTTTTTTTAACATCGTCAATATGCAGTAACATAACTCATGTTAGTGAATCTTAAAATATTTCACTCTTGTTCTGATTTTATATAATATGTAGAACTGGAATATGGCTAGACCAGGGAAGGTCCCAGAAGAGCACTGCGGAAAACCCACATCCCTTCAAAATCTTGTTCTCAGAAAAGAGGTATTCTCCAGAGGAAAGAACTCTTCTTCATGCCAAGAAAGAAGAGAACTTTGTTCTGTGCCAGGAGAATAGGCTGTCCTTGATAAACTTACTCTTACATTACCTGCACATAAATAATAGCCTGCTTTGATTTTGAATTTATTT
Organism: Porphyrio hochstetteri; assembly: GCA_020800305.1. Taxonomy (NCBI): domain Eukaryota; kingdom Metazoa; phylum Chordata; class Aves; order Gruiformes; family Rallidae; genus Porphyrio; species Porphyrio hochstetteri. The sequence goes on along the minus strand of CM036906.1, from coordinate 61,052,867 downwards.
CTTTTGACAAACAACCTGTGGGATTTGTGTGTGAAAATCTAGTAATAATTAATATCTTCACTACTGATGTGTCATTTTGATTTATTTCCTTCCTCCTGTACTCAAGGGCTAACTTTCAATATACAGAATGTCTTTTCCTTCCCACATCCTATCCTCCTGTAGCTTGTAGGATCTAGATGGGTTTGAAGTTACTACATCATGTTTGCTATTTCCAGAAGCAAGATGTATTTTCATTTCCTGGTAGGCCATTCTATTTGAATTGTCATAATTCAAACGGTAATGGATCTTTTTATTTGCCTTTCTCTACTGCCACATACTAAAACAAAATGATCTACCTCTTAGCATGTCTGTTTCCCTATATCCTTCTGAAATTCTAGAACGATAATGCATTTACCTCTTTTGATACTTAAACTTTTTTTATTAATCAGGTCCCAATAGCTTTTTATATGATCAAAGCTATGAAATTCATCCTTGTGATTCAGCTTAGAACTGTTGTCATTCTTAGATCCATTTTTCCTGTCTTGTCTGTTCAAATGATTTAAAATAACTGGCTTTTCAATTTAATTTATAATATATCAGACATTTCATGGGAAGAAAAATTTTAGTAGGTCTGGGATGAGGTATTGAGAAATTAATAGCATTAAGTAAATATCTCAAATACACCTCTGCTATCTTAATTTATATCTTTTCCTTGCAGTGTGGACAAACCTCTGAAATGTAATCTTCATACAGCAGAAAAGTCTGCACGTTGGGTCTGTATATTACAGTTTACCTTACGCTGAAAGGTCACAAGCCAACACTGCAAAATACCTTCTCTGTACTGTTGAACAGTCTGAATTAGATCTTACATTAACAGGAACGGTGAATAAAGAAATTTTGCCGATTTAGAGAGATAGTAGTTAAATATAAGGGTACAAGATTCAAAAATACAAATAATTCCACTATACTGTCTGTTTCTTTAGTTAATTTGTTAGATTTTACTTTCATCCTCTTCCATAACATAAAGCAAGGGGCTGATGGAAATCAAGCATGTACTTAGCTTTATACAAATCCTGATTTGATTAAGATATCTATCTTTCCTGAAGCACTGCATTCTGGCAACAAGGTTTTCTCCACCTCATCTTTTTGCTGTTAGCATGGGATAAGAAGCATCTTTTATAACTTGAGTATGTCTAATTCTTTTTTGGTTTAGAGCTGATTAAGTTTAAACATGTAAAAAAGGCTAAATCACATAATAAAACCAGTTCAAGCAGTTGTTTTCACCTTTTGTCTGCCACTTTATGTATTCTATCCCTAAAAAAAAAAAAAAAAAGTAAAATGTTACATAGTATATGTTTTACTTCTTTAATATTGAGTCTATGGTTGTTAGAGGATAATGTATTTAATCTGAAAAATCCCAATAACAGACATTTATAATGAAAAGCTTGTCAAGTGTTTAATATGATACTAAGCAATTATTATAATGACACTGCAAAAATGTGATTAAAACCAATCACAGACACTTCTCCTGGGTCATATGCCTCCAAATCACTAAATTGTTAAATTGCTAACCATTAAGCTCAATCTCATTCCTGTTTCTTTGCAAAGAGATAAAAATAAAGCATTTTGAATGAACAACTTGAACAATGCCAGAAACACCATCAAAGTTAATCTGTACCAGCAATTCTGCTTTTCCAGTGGAAATTTTTGGTTTTAAATTGTAGTTTTGATTACAGTAATGATTCCAGTGCATCTCTGATTTGGAAATTACAAAAAAACCTATTTTACATGTAATAAACCTGTACTTTTTCCTTCACACTCACATATTCAGTCAGCAGCACAGCAAGAGAAAAGTATGCTGCATCAGTCCTTGCAGAGGACCAGGCTGGGGTAAGCATGCCTGAACAATTCTGGATACTGTTTTTTCTGTGCAGCTAGATCCTTGGCAGTCAGAAGAAGGCCAGGAATAACTGGGGGAAGAAATGTGAAGCTCTTACACTTGAAGTTACTAATCCTAGGGCTGAAATTAACCTAGAAAGGGGAATGGGTACTGTCTATAATGTAGTCAGATTGATGAAGATCTCACTTGAACATTTGGGATATACAAATAGGAGCTGTTTGTGCTTAAGTTTTTTCTTATGAAGGGGATAGTTGATTTTTGGAAGCAATTATGAGATGTCCTGTGTAATGAAGATTTAACACCTGCTCTGAAAGAAGTAAATTTTTAGCCAGGGTAATCACAAGAAAACAGATGCTTACAAATCTACCTGTGTTCACAGACCATTTCATATTGGGGCAAGAAATGTGGTTAATACACTAGCACTTGTTTCTAGTTGGAGGCAAAGCAACTTCTAAACCCCCCCTAAAGGAACCAAGACTTTGCTCCACCTTTTCCAAGAAGTTTAGGGTGGAACCATCCCATTTACCAATTTAAATTGTTCCTGTTGGGTTCCAGCCACCAGAGTATCATTAAAATGCAAAATGAAGCACCACAGTGCCTGAGAACTCCATAAATAGGTGCAACATCAGAGAACATAGGACTGAAGTAAATTCCAAATCTGTGCTTCTTGCAAGGTTTTAGGATTCTTCGTTGTGTAAGTATAACTTGACATGATTATGAGTCCTCATCTAAATGGGGATCTAACAATCCAGTATGGAAATGCAGAAGCCTTAGTGTGAGACTACAGGGGGTTAGGTCCAATACCTATGTAGATAGAGCTATAGATCTATATCTTATCTTTATTATATATTTTTCTTTATATATATGATATACACACACACGCATATACATAAATACAAACAAACATGTGGCATACATAAATATAATGTAAATGTATATATATACATATACATTTTATACTATGAGAAATGGTGTGGTTGGCTAAAATGCCTCATTGGAGGTATAACTTATGGAATGGGTATGGTGCCACAGGAAACTGACTAGGATAATTATAATGCATTTCAACATCAAGGCAAGGCATAAATCAACATACTTTACAGTTTTGCTTTTAAAGAATCTTCTGAAAACCCTCATGTGTTCAACTGCTTTTAAGACATATAAATGTGTTAAACAAGCTGTGTTTCATTATTGAAAATGTTGTTGGTAATTCATGCCCTTCGGCAGTAAAAACATATTCATCCTGGCAAACCTAAGCTGTTCTCATTACTGTTCACCACCTATGGAAGAATATAAATTAAACAAAATGTACAGGTTACAGAACACGAGCATGAGGGACTCTGGAGATGCTTTTTATGCTTCATGAATGTTTCAGTGTTTCTCCAACCTCCAGATAAGTTAAGTGTCAAAACTAAATTACCCTACGGAGTTACACAGTGAAAAAAAGGTTGAGAAAAAGGTACGATACTTTTGATCCATTTCAGGTTTAGATCTTCAGGTAGTTTTATTGACAAAATGACTGCACAAGTTGGCTGTTTTGTTGTTTTGGTTTGGTTTGGGGTTTTTTCATTAATATGAATGCTACTCTAATCTTAACCAGCTTCATAATCTTGATTATAGGGAAAAGTATCATTTATACATGTTAACAAGATTTAGCTGTCTCTCACAAATGTTTCTGAAAGAATTGGATTATTCTGGTGAGTTAAGTTTTCAGAACAAACTCTGGATGACACGTTGGAGAAAACCTCTCATTTTTCTTAAAAGGTCCCAACTATTACCTAGCAGGATGATGGCAAAACACCTTTTTTCATCTCTCGAGCATCTTGACTGCTCCTGCAACAGATCAACAAAGCATGTCAGATGTCACAGAATCATAGAATGGTTGAGGTTATAAGATCATCTTATCCATCCTACCTGTCCAAGACCAGTTACCCTGGACCACATCCAGCTTTTGAATATCTCCGAGGATGGAGGCTCCACAACATCTCTGGGTGATCTGTGCACAGGGAAAAAGTGTTTCCTGCTGTTTAACAGGAACCTCCTGTGTGTCAGTTTATGCCTGTTGCATCTGATCCTGTCATTGGGCACCACTAGAAAGAGCCTGGATCTGTCCTCTTTACACTACCTCCCTTGAGGTATCTGCATGCATTGGTAAATTCCCCCCTGAGCTGCTGCTTCTCCAGGCTGAACAATCCCAGCTCTCTCAGACTTGCTTCACTGGAGAGATGCTTCAGTCCTTTCATCATCTTTGTAGTCCTTCACTGGATTGTCTCCAGTATGTCCATGGTTGTCTTGTGCTGGGGACCCCAGAACTGGGCATAGTGCTTCAGGTGTGGCCTCACCACTTTGCCTAATGCAGCCCAGGATACCATTTGCCACCTTAAACTCAAGGGCACATTGCTAGTTCATGCAAAGATGCATTTGGACTTGTCTGGGAGCATGCTAACGTACAGACATAGATAGAAAAAACAGTCAAACCTGGAATATCATTACAAAATCTACATATTTACCAAACTAGATATTTGAGAAAGAGTGACCTTCAGGGAGTTCTAGTTCTAATTATTGGTTATTAAATGACTGTTGAGTCAAACTGGGTTTTGAAATTTCTTTCCACTGATACTGCTTCCCATGTCTGAAGGTATACAAGATATAGAAGACAGGACACAGAATACCTATTATGTGATGATATCAGGAAAATGGATACAGATATGAAAGCCTGTAGAGATACAATTATCTAAGTAGTTTGTACAAATCTGTTTTTTTAAAGTTATGCACAATTTAATACAAACTAAAGTTAGTAAATTAATTAGCTGCATAAGGTGAACCACTTCTGTCACACTGTACACTTATTTCCCCATTTAACTTGGCTTTTGAAAAAAAGTTTAAACTAATCAAGGAAGTCATATATGGGTGAATTGGTAACCGCTTCTAGGATCCTTATTCAGGGCAGCCAGAAGAAATTAAGAGCTTGATTTGATCCATGTTACCCCAAAATTGGGACAAAGCCTGCCTCAGAGAACTTGTAATCTAAATAAAAATGACAGTTGTCAGGTAACAAGCACGTAATAAGCATCAAAATGCCTTGGTTTCAGGGTCAGTATTACAGTAAAAAGTCCAATCCAGGTACCTATTATTGTTCATAGTTGTTTTCCAAGCAGGCTGTACATAAAAATAATTTCTGCTGCATAAATACTTTATTCCTTCTAATTTGTTATGGATCTACCTCTGATTAAACACAAAGCTGTTTTCCAGTTTTGTTTTTTTATTTTTTTTAATCTCCTTGTGAATGGGGTTATTTGTATGTATGTAACACACATTAAGATGTGAGATGGCATTTACAATCAGAGTTCAGTTGGACAGATTGCACAGAACTGGATGAAGAGGGCAACATGACAGAGTACAGTAGGATGGCTATGAAGCTGACAGTAACAATTAGATAGTAAAATTAGAAACCATTTAAACAGTGGTTTAAAAGGGCTTTAGTATGATACAGCCAGATTTAAATATAGAAAAACACTTAAAAAGGAGATAGAGAAACAAAATACATTGTAAGAAATAATGTTGTGATAAGGAGATGTGATGACATTTAAACTAAAGAGCAGCTGAGTATAGCTATGCATACAAGAAATAAGAACTTACATCTACAGCTGTAGATGATAATACAATTTTTTCAAGTACTGTCCTCTGATTATTAGATTTATACATCACCACCAAATTTTCAAAACATTTAGCTACAAAAATATATGTCCAAATATGCTCTATATTATGAATATGATATAAAAATAAAAAAGTAAAAAAAATAAAATCTTTGCTTGTAAACATATAAAAATCTTAATTACTGCACAATGAGTTGTATGTCTATGTAATAGAAATCATATTGTGTTACATGTCACTTTATAAAACTAAAGCAAGCTTCCACTGACTTTATAATAATTCTTTTCAGGTCAAATATATAGAAAGGTGTTTTAATTTTATCTTTATTGGAATTACTTAGGTATTTTGAAAGCAGATCTTCAGAAAGGAAAGGAAATTTGAATCAGAAGGACTATTTCCCACAAAGATTTTGGGATATACAAATAGGAGCTGTTCTGATCATCTCCAGCTTAGACTGTATAATATTGTCCTTATTTTGTGCCCTTTAAGGTATAAAAAGTAGTTCTTAACCTTATATTTATGAAAATTCTTCCTTTAAATCTATTTGGATCCCTTTTTATTACTTTGTGTCAATAAGAGTTCAGTGAATATAATCAATATGCAAAAAATGTTTTAAACTTCATGTTGGACCTAGTTATTGCATTAACCTGCAGAATCATAGAATCATAGAATCATAGAATGGTCTGAGTTGGAAAGGACCCCAAGGATCACAGAGCTCCAACCCCCCTGCCACAGGCAGGGCCACCAACCTCAGGCCTGGATCTACACTAGGTTGCCCAGGGCCCCATCCAACCTGGCCTTGAACACTTCCAGGAACGGGGCATCCACCACCTCTCTGGGCAGCCTGTTCCAGCACCTCACCACTCTTTCTGTAAAAACTTCCCCCTAATATCTAATTTAAACCTTCCTTCCTTTAGTTTTAATCCATTCCCCCTTGTCCTGTCATTGTCTATCCTTTTAAAAAGTTGAATCCCGTCCTGCTTATAAGCTCCCTTCATGTACTGGAAGGCTGCAGTGAGGTCCCCCCACAGCCTTCTCTTCTCCAGTCTCAACAAGCCCAGCTCCCTCAGCCTCTCTTCATAGGGCAGGTGCTCCAGCCCTCTAATCATTTTCATGGCCCTCCTCTGAACCCTCTCCAACAGTTATACATCTTCCTTGTATTGGGGGCCCCAGATGTGGACACAGTACTCCAGATGGGGCCTCACGAGGGCAGAGTAGAGAGGGACAATCACCTCCCTGTCCCTGCTGGCCACCCCTCTTCTAATGGAGCCCAGGATACCATTAGCATTGCGAGCTGCAAGAGCACACTGCTGGCTCATGTTAAGTTTCTCATCCACCAGAATCCCCAAGTCCTTCTCAGCAGGGCTACTCTCAAGAAGCTCTTCTCCCAGTCTGTATCTATGTCTGGGATTCTTCTGGCCCAAGTGCAACACCTTACACTTGGCAGTGTTGAACCTCATTAGGTTCACCCGGGCCCATCTCTCCAGCCTGTCAAGATCCCTCTGGATGGCTTCCTTTCCTTCTAGGGTGTCGACCACACCACTCAGCTTGGTGTCATCCGCAAACTTGCTGAGGGTGCACTCAATTCCATCATCGATGTCATTGATAAAGATGTTAAAGAGAACCGGTCCCAAGACAGACCCCTGGGGGACCCCGCTTGTCATCAGCCTCCACCTGGACATAGACCCATTGACCACCACCCTTTGTCTACGTTCTGTTAACCAGTTTCTTATCCACTGGATGGTCCACCCATCAAATCCACATCTGTCCAATTTAGAGATAAGGATGTGATGGGGGACTGTGGCAAAGGCTTTGCACAAGTCCAGGTAGATGACATCGGTTGCCTTCCCTTTATCTACTGATGCTGTCACTCCATCATAGAAGGTCACCAGATTGGTAAGGCACGACCTTCCCTTGGTGAAGCCGTGCTGACTGTCCCTGATCACATGCTCTTCCCTCATGTGCTCCAACATGTCATCCAGGAGGATCTGTTCCATGATCTTCCCAGGCACAGAGGTGAGGCTCACCGGCCTGTAATTCCCTGGGTCTTCTTTGCTCCCTTTCTTATAAATGGGAGTGATGTGACCTTTTTTCCAGTCCCCAGGGACCTCTCCTGACAGCCACAACTTTTCAAATATGATGGAGAGCAGCTCAGCAACCACATCAGCCAGCTCCTTCAGGACCCTGGGATGCATGTCATCCGGCCCCATAGACTTGTAGACATTCAGTCTCATGAGGTGGTCACGGACTTGCTCTGCTCTTACAGTGGGGGGGGATTTGCTCCCCCAGTTCCCACCTGGAGTTCTAGGGATGCAAGGTTCTGGGATTTGAGAATTATGAGAATCCTGGCTGCCAGAGAAGACCGAGGCAAAGAACTCGTTCAGTACCTCAGCCTTCTCCTCATCAGTTGCAGCCAATTCTCCTTTCTCATTTACTAAGGTGGGTACGTTCTCTTTGGCCTGTCTCTTCTGGCCAATGTACCTGTAAAATCCCTCTTGTTGTTTTTAACATCCCTCGCCAAGTTCAGTTCCATCTGCACCTTGGCTTTCCTGATCCCGTCTCTGCAAGTCTGAACAGCGTCCCTGATTTGAGTTTGAACAGTTTTCCTTTACAATCTGTAGACATAGTCTGTTTAAACCTGTTGAGTCTACAGAATTAGGACAGAATCCTCATCAAAAAAGATGTAATTAGAGATTCCCAATCACTTTAATGAATGACTTCCAGTAATAATTTGCAGAATATTATAAATAATGTGAAAATAAAAGAACAGCTAGCATTAAGCGAAATTTCATAGATTCATAGAATGTGTTAGATTGGAAGGGACCTTTAAAAGTCATCTAGTTCAACCCCCCTGCTGTAAGCAGGGACACCATTAACTAGACATGGTTGCTCAGAGCTTCATAAAGCTTGACCTTGAATGCCTCCAGGAATGGGGACTCCACCACTTCTCTAGGCAACCTGTACCACTGTCTCACCATTCTCCTAATGTCCAATCTAAACCAACTTTGCTCTAGTTTAAAATTATTGCTCCTCATCCTATTGCTCCATGGTCTTATGAGCAGTTCCTCCTCAGGTTTCCTGTAGGTCTCCTTCAGGTACTGGAAGGCCACTATGAAGTGTCCCATGAGCCTTCTCTTCTCCAGGCTTAACAACCCCAACTCCCTCAGTCTTTATAGGAGAGATGCTCCAGCCCTCTGAACATCCTCGTGGCTATCTTCTGGCCCCACTCCAAGTGGTCCATGTCCTTCTTGTTCAGAGTTGTATGAGGTACTCTAGGTGGGGCATCACCAGAGCAGAAGGGGAGAATCACCTCTCAATCTGCTGGCCACACTTCCTTTGATGCAACCCAGGAGGCCATTTGCCTTTTGGACTGCAAGTGCACTTGTTGGCTTATGTCCAATATTTCATCTATCAGTACCCCCAAGCCTATTTCTGCTAGGCTGCTCTCTATCATATCACCCTGCAGCCTGTATTCATAACGAGGCTTATCCTGAACCTTCTGCAGGACTTTACACTTGTCCTTGTTGAACTTCATGAGATTTGCATGGGCCTACCTATCTAGTTGTCCTCTAGACATGACATCTTCTCACCTGAGTTTTTTTTAGAAAAAGGTTCATCAGCGGGAATCAGATGAGGGCAATGTCAAGCATTCTTGAAAGTTCCTACAGTTTCCAAAAGTCTTGTGATTTAAAGTAAATGTTAACGAAGAAAGCAGTAAAATCCCTACTACTTTTTAAAAACCGTTTTTGTGATCATTTTTGCTTAATGAAACAGTTCCAGAAGTCATCTCTATTTGGAGGTGTTATACTTTGGCTTACAGTAACCGTAAGGAGATACACAGAAAATTAGCAGGAAGACTGAAACTTTTCCATCATGAAAACTATTGATTATGATTAAATAAATGTTTTAGATAAAATGATGCTAGTCACTACACTACATAATTTACAAGAATTAAAATAATGACTTTTGAAGAGAATTAATGAAAGTAGTTTACTTTATTAATTTTAATATACAGGAGAAACAAAGGGGTTTTTTGGGTTGCAGTTACCACATGCAATCGATTTGTGATTGACAGAACTATGAGGAACACTTTGGGGAAGAATACTTTTTTACAGTTCATAGGCAAGATTACAAATATTAAGATCCATTCAATGCATAATCTATCCCCATTCAGTTAGAACAACCTGTAAAGTTAGAGCGTGAATGTAAACAATCATACAATCCATGAGGAGAGCATGCTAAATCCTGGTTGTTACTATTCCTCAGCCTAGGTCTTGCTGCTTCCTAAAGCTTCTATTTCTCCTAAGCATAACTAAACTTAGTAAAGTAAGTTTTCTGATATACTTTCTTGCAGCATTTAATATGTATGGTCAAAATTGCAGGGTGGAATACATACTTGGTTTATCTCTCTATGCCAAATTCTATTTTGATTTTAACCAATCAAAGATTATGTTATGAGAGACTGTTATAAACTGAGAGTCATAAATACATGACATTTTATCATTAAACTTTTCCAAAAAAGCTTAACTTGCTTCCAAACTGTCTTAAAAATCATCTTCACCTATTTTAAGAAGTCTCAGAAGTACAAAGAGAAAACAAATCTGCACAAAACCAAGTCTGACTAGAATAAGTTCTGATTATTAAACACTGACAATTTAAAAAAAAAAAAAAAGCTTTTTCAATGCAAAACTTAAGCTGAAAGTAAAACCTTTTCTTTTTTTTTTTTCCCATTACTTGGAGCCAATAATTCTGAGCCAATAATATTTATAACTTGGGAGATATTTATGTGGTTTTCTCATTAGCAGACTAATGTGTTGAAGTTGTCAGCCTCCAGGTGTACTTTTCAAGGGTGAGAAAAGTATTATGCTAATGTTGCTAAAAACTGTATGGAGGGACATGTTTCCTTATAGATCAGTAGGATGGCCTTGCTTTTAATCTTCTTGGCCTTCAATACAGAACTACAAGAAGTTTTCTTGCATTCTTTAATACAATGATGATTTTAAAATAATTCTGATGAAAAACTGATTCAACAATAACCATTTTTTAAAGGCAGAACACCAGAATAATTCTAAAGCTCACTACTTAAATTAAGAAGGAAATTTTGAAATCACTAAAACCAAAGGAATTAAAAACTTGCTGATGAAGTTGTTCTTTAGTGAAAAAAGACAAAATCAAAAAAAAACAAAACCAAAAAAACCACATACATGGTCTATAATGAGATTCTCTAATTTCTAATTTGAAAACCAGGCACTCAAATATGATCTACATTTCAAACATTTATATTTCTAGATTTCATTTTTCATATAGGCCATTTAGAAATACTATCAGCAACTGATGATAAAGCCAAAATGCAAAGGATAATGAATAATTGACAATGTTTAAAGTAAGCAGATACATTTCTTTCCTCTGAGGAATTTGCTGCTGCTGCTGTGAGTAGTGATACATCTTTTGACACTGAAAGTGATGAGTGAGGTGTAATTTCAGATCAAGACAACAGGCTACAAGGTCAAAAGCTATCCACTCAAGATAAATCCCATGTCACCACATAGAATTTAAGGACCTTGATTTAGAAATTCAGTAACAGAGTAAGTAAAATATGTTGCTCTATCATTTGTGTGTTCATTTTTTTGTAGATTTTCTGAGACAGGTGATAGTTATTATTTAATTTAGGACAAAAAGTAATGAAATGAAATAGGAAAACTAAGCTGGAGGTCTTGAAATGCCTTTAGATCCTATGCCATTCAAATGATGCTTTCTGAGTAGACACATATACTAAAAGCAAATGTTCCATAAAGTGTCCCCAGTGGACCTGATCATGATCCTAACCTCAACCACAGGGAACAGGCAGATTATTGTCAGACTGGATATCTCTGGTGTCCTCTGCTATGGAGAAAGAAAGGTTTCATAGCTTATCCTGAGGGCGGGAAAAAAAAGAAACCACAAAGAAAAGGATACTCTGAACAGCTTTAATAGGAATTATGAGTCCCACAGTGCCATCTGTAACAAGTGTCTATGAATCTCCCCCAGGAATTACCAGCTGTTCCTTGTGTTACATATCTTCTGGTATATCTACTCCTGCAACATCCTGAACTCTAACTGCCCTGGTCAAAAATTGTTTAAAGAAAAAGGAAAATGATGCTGGAATTTTAAATATATTTATCAAAAAGTCAAAATTAACAATTCATTCAATGGTGCAATATCCGCTTTCTTTCTGAAACTATAAAAATCAGATTCTCACCATCTTCGTAATCAAGGGGCGCAGATGAGTTGTGCTCCCTGTTAGGGAGAAAGGAATCATAGAATCACAGAATAGTTTCAGTTTGAAAGGGCCTCAAAGATCAGCTAGTCCCACCCCCCCTGCCATGGGCAGGGATACCCTCCACTAGACCAGGTTCTCCAAAGCCCCATCCAACCTGGTCTTGAACACTTCTAGAGAGGGAGCACCCACAGCAACCTGTGCCAGTGCCTCACCACTCTCACAGAGAATAGTTTTTTCCTATTATCTAATTTAAATCTACTCTCTTTCAGTTTAAAGCCATTACTTCTTGTCCCATCACTACTACTATTTCAGTGTGACTGTCCAGCCATCAAATCCATGTGTCTCCAATTTAAAGATAAGGCTGTCATGTGGAACATTGTCAAATGCTTTGCACAAGTCCAGGTAGATGAGATCAGTTGCTCTTACCATATTGACCAGTGCTGTATCCCTATCACAGAAAGCCACCAAATTTGACAGGCATGGTATGCCCTAGTGAAGCCATGTTGGCTGTCACCAATGACCTCTTTATTTGTCATGTGCCAAAGCATTGTTTCAAGGATTGTCTGCTCCATGACCCTGCCGGGCACAGAGGTGAGACTGACTGGGCTGCAGTTCCCCAAGTTTTTCTATATATCCTTTTTTTTAAAAATGGGGGTTATGTTTCCCCTTTTCCAGCCATTGGGAATTTCACTGGATTTATGTGACTTCTGAAGTATGATGGTGAGTGGCTTAGCTACTTCATCCGCCAACTCCCTCATGACACATGTCCCTCATGGACACATGTCATCTAGTGCTGTGGAGCTGTTCACCTTAAGATTCCTTACTTAGATGTTCTCATATTTGATCTTCTCCTACAGTGGGTGGTTGTTCATTCTCCCAGTGCCTGACTTTGCCTTCTGGAATTTGGCCAGTGCAGCTAGAGAACTTGCTGGTGAAGCCTGAGGTGAAAAAAATCATCCTTCTCCATATCCTGGGTAATCAGGTCTCCCATTTCCTTCTGGAGAGGGCCCACACTTTCCCTCATATTACTTTTATAACTGATGTACCTATAGAATCTTTTCTTTTTGGCCTTCATGTCTCTGTGCTTTCACACCAATGAGTGTAGACAGAGAAGAAATCAAAAGACAAAAAAATCTTATCAGTAGCTATGCAACTACAGCAGAATTGCTCACTGAGTCAGTGAAATATGTCTCCCAGATAAAAAATGAAATTTTTCTCTACAAGTAAATCTCAAAAAGTAGGTTAAAACATCACAGTTATAAAACTAATCATAAACAAATCATAAAATCATAGCACATAATAACTGAATATCTCTAACACATAACTGAGCGTCAGTGCATTTTTGCATTGAATAATACCAGAATAATTGCTAGCAAAATGTGCACAAGAGCTTCAGTAATCCAGCCATGTGACCAGAAAGGGAGGGAAAGAAAAAACAGCACACACATTTCACTAGAGCTTCAAAATTCAGATTCTGAAGCTGGAACCACCAATTGTGAAACAGTTTGGTGTGTCATTCACTATCTACACATCATACTCAGTCTTGACAGCAATTGAAACTGATTGAAATACATTTAAAATACATGTCCTTAAATTACTAGGAAACAAGCAAGGGACTCAAAAAGATTTTCTGGACTAAAGTATGTGAAAATCCATCTCTGTAATAGTCTCATGGAACAGGCAACACCAAAGATTTTTTTTATTAAAGAGTATCTTGTCATAAAAATAAAAAAATGGAGTAAGACAGTGGTGAACTAATAAAGATTAAAACACTGTTTTATTACTGGAATCAGTCAAGTCTGGGAATAAATTATTCTGAATGCTGAGCAAGTGGCTTGGCCCCATACTGAAAAAGCAGTGAAGGAGCCACAGTTTCCATAACTATGGAAGATTTGATCCAAAATGTCTGAAGATTTAAAATGACTGCTGAGACCAACATACTTTGTTTATCTCTGACCTTGAACCTTTGGCTTATTTGCTGAGTCTACTAGGAATGGTGTTAGCTGACATAAAGCACTGTTTTAACAGTGGAATTGTTCTTATTAGATTTATTATCCTTATTATCTATATTCCGCATATTGTTCATGTCTGTGTTAAGAAACATCAAGGCTTTAGGCTTTAGGTCTTTGACCTGTTTGGATTTACTGTTGTTTGCAGCTTCCCTAATAATAATTTTTTTTTTCTTTTGTAGCCTATAGTGGAGACAATCCAGAGGAGTTTGCCTTTGACCAAGTAAAGTAAGTTTAATTTCTTTTCTTAGACTGAAAGCATACTCACCAGGTCGTTTCTAAAGGTAGATAAAGTTACAATCAAGAGAATGAAATAAAATTTTTGCAAATTGCTAAGGGAACCAGGCAGGCAGGCAGGCAGGCAGGAAGGAAAGAAGGAAGCTCCTCTGTGACCTTCATCCATGGTTTTGTGTTTCAGGCAGACAAAACTTATTCTGTCACTAAGTTCTTCTAGAATCCATCTACCTGAGATATACTGAACAGAAGTATGATAGAGATGACTTCAGTATTCCAGAAGGTAGGAGAGTGGTATTTTCCTTATTTTTATATTTAAATTATCTTGTCTTTCTGCTTAAAGACAGTCAGGAGAAATCTTCTAGTGGTAATACTTTGAAATCAAACTCAGATTTCAGTTTTGGAAATAAGGTGTTTGCTTTTCTTTGCACAAATGGAACATTCTTGTAATGGTTCATCTGAGGTCAAGTATGTCATCTATTTATTTGAATATGGCTAGCAAAAAAAATATTTTATGCATGTGCTACTTCATTATGACACCACAGCACTATATTATACTCTGCACACAGGAAATAAAGTAACAATAACAACAAAAAACCCCTGTTCATTTGCAGACACTTCTATTGTGCAATGACATTTTTCTGATTTAAAGATAATTTATGATACTGACCTTTTAGTCTTTCTTGAATGAGGTTAGCAGACTTCAGTGGAAATTTTGTAATTTCCATAATGTTATCTATTTTGGATACAAAAATCTGCTGCTAATGTGACAGAAATAGTAAAAATTTACAGCTCATATCTTCAGTCTTACAATTGCTGTACCACATTATGCTTTAATACTTTTTCATACCAATTAATCATTTTTCTTCTTTCCCCTGATGTAATGAAATTTAAAAGATTAAAAAAAACTCTATATTGGTATAGAAAAATATATCTTAGCCTTACATTAAACCAAAGATTATTTTAGTGGTTTTAATTTATGTCTTTCACTTCCCAGTTATCGATCTATTATTTAACATATTATCTGTTTTATACTGCTACTAATTGTGTAGGCATAGATCATGAGCATATTTCTTTGTACACATATATCCCTTTGTGAATTTTCTTCTTATGCATATGACAGTCCGGCAGATAGAAAACACACCCATGCACATGCACTCTTGTTTTATTTGATTAATTTTGTTATCCTCCAGCTATTCATATTCCAAGTATATATTGGCTTTCTTTGACGGATGATATTAAGAAACAAAGACACTTGTATATGATTAGACCTTTTAAAAACAGGTTCCATCATGAAGAAATCTAGAAGGCAAATTTCTGTGAAGGAAAAAAGAGTGATCCTGTTCCAAGTTACTGGAAGGGAAACTATTTCACAAAAGACAAAAAAAGCTAGACTGAATAAATCATCTGGTCTTCATCTTTTTTGCTTAGCATTTAATGTATTCCTCCTGTATTTGTATGATAAAAACCAGTTATTGAGCATCAGTACTCAAATTATACCAGTTTTGATGTTGGATCCTAAGACTGTCATCTAGTAAGGAATAAACAAAGAGTATCTGTGAGCAGCTGACCAATAAATTGGACTTCATCACAAATTCAATAATATCTGGTGAAGCTTTGGGATATTGCTGGCTTCAATTCATGAAAAAGGATTTTCACAGAGAGTGTGCCAATCATTCAAAAGGATGGTTGAAAATAACTGTTGGATTGGCATATTAATGATCACAGGAGACCCATGTAAATGTCATGAACTATCAGGAAAGAATAAACTGAGCACTAATACTTGTCCTCATCTGTTCCCAGTGTGCATAGATAAAAATTTTATCACAACAAACAGCATGGTAGTTTGCATGAATTATTAAATCATATGCATACAAGAGGGTTCATAATTAAACAGAAGGACTTACTCAGGATTATTGTAACTGACAATGTCTAGAGCCTGTAAAGTCCAGCTATAAGTCAAGTGCCTAACGTGTATGATTGCTTTTAATTTGTACGACAATTTGTGAGTTATTAATTTATAACACTTTTTAGATGTTGCCACAGGGGATTAGAATGTACAATTAGTCTTTCAGTATGCATATGTCAAACATGAATAATAAATATTTAACATATAGCATTATTTATGTGCAATCACTTTTATCTGTCATAATAGGAATAACTTCATTACAATAAGCTATTTAATGCAGAAATTTAGTTTAAATTGACTATGTTGTCCTTTATGCATTATTATTTATGAACCCTTGTAATATGCCTTCTGTTTTACATTTTTAGCAACAGAATCACATTCTTTCAACTCCCAAGGGCTTATTTTGTATTTCAGTGATGAACAATTCAGCCTTAAGGTACTTAATTCAGATTATAAGGCCTGTGACATTTAGAATAATACTGGAGGTTCCTATTCATCCAATTATGTACACAGAGTCTGGCAGTGTGCTAATGTGTGCAGAAGGTCAGTAGCTCCCCTTTCTTCCTGCCCTCCAACCATAACGAAAAGAAAGAAAGAATATAGCTTATAGAAACAAGCAAAAGTTTTCAACTACTCGCTACTTTCTTTTGTAATATATGTATTAAGATATAGGGAAGTGTCATACAGCTTTATGCTAACTCTGTTCTTCACATCTTCTTTTACTTACTATAACTGAATAAGCTGCATCATTCTTCTCCTATGTATTGGTTTGAGGCAATACTGAAGTTGATAAGTAGCTAACTGTCATTATTGTCACCAAAAAGAAAGAGTAAGTGCATGGTCTTTGGGATACAAACACTAAAGAATTAAGATCTGAGGTCCTCAGCATGAAACTCCCAAAGGGGAAAGTTTTGCATCTCTTTCCAAAATGCGTAATACCCAGTACTTATATTGCAAAATACAGTTTCAGGATCCTAGTTGGTCACTGACCTTAAAGAATACTCGGCCCTGCGAGGACTGAAGAGTTTCTGTAGCCTATGTAGCATAAACATCCACTTGAAAAATTTTATCTTTTTAGTTTGAAGTAACTGTGTAGGTAAGCACATAGAAAGCCTTTAGCATTCAATTCTTCATTTGTATCTATATTCTATATAAATTATTTATTCTGGGGTTTTTTTTGGGGGGGGTTGCTGGCTTTTTTTCTTTTTTTTCTCTTGGAAAATTATTGACTACTGTATTTTATGGATTTTCTTTTACTACTTTGTTTTGGGAAGTTATTCATTTAACATACTGTACAAAATTGGTCAAATTTATATGTTCTTTACAGTGCTGCTGGACAAATCTAAATTCCATTTTTAAATTATTTTTTTACATTTGTAAAGTGCTTTCCCATCCCAGTTGTACAAGTTTTTAGGCCAGTACAGTATAAGAAGTCTTAGTGGTACTTACAAGGTCCTAAAGAATTCAGAATCAAGCTTAACAGGGAAACAAAAGCTTTCCAATATATGACTGAGTTCCTATCTGATTCGGAATAGCATTTAAATAGGAAAGGAAGGACAGGCTAGGGAGGCGTGGTGGAGGAGTTGCTCTTTATGTTAGAGAGCAGCTTGAATGTATTGAGCTCCACCTGGGGAAAGATGACCCGTCAGTCGAGTGCTTGTGGGTAAGAACCAAGGGTCATGCTAGTATGAGTGACACTGTTGTGGGTGTGTTCTATAGGCCCCCTGATCAAGAGGAGTGGGCTGATAGTGCTTTCTATGAGCAGCTAGAAGTAGCCTCGAGATCCCAGGCCCTGGTCCTTATGGGGGACTTCAACTACCCAGATATTTGCTGGGCAAGCAATACGGCCAGTCGTATGCAGTCCAGACAATTTCTACAGTATGTTGAGGACAATTTCCTGCTACAGATGGTGCAGGAACCTACAAGGGGAGGGCGGGTGCTGGACGTTGTTCTTACTAACAAGGACGGGCTCATCAGGGAGGTGAAGGTTGGGGGCAGCTTAGGACAAAGTGACCACGAAATGATCCAGTTCAAGATCCTGAGTGGAAGAAGCAAGCCAAAAAGCAGGATAGCTACCCTGAATTTTGGAAGAGCTAACTTTGATCTCCTCCACAACCTTTTAGGAGCTATCCCGTGGGCTACGCTGTTAGAAGGCAAGGGAGCCTGTGAGAGCTGGCTAGCATTTAAACAGCACTTCTTCCAAGCACAGGATAGGTGCATCCCTTTGAGTAAGAAATCAGGAAAGAGAGGCAGAAGACCTGTGTGGATGAGCAGGGAGCTAATGTGTAAACTCAAAGGGAAGCAGAAGGTTTATGAACTATGGAAACAGGGTCTGTGCACCTGGGAGGATTATAGGGATGTTGTCAGGGCCTGTAGGGACACGACTAGGAAGGCTAAAGCCCGCTTGGAGTTGAAACTGGCAAAGGACATAAAGGATAATAAAAAGAGTTTTTTCAGATACGTGAATACTAAGAGGATGACCAGGGATAATGTAGGTCCCTTGATGAATGAGGCGGGTGTCTTGGTATCGGGTGATGATGAGAAGGTGGAAATACTGAATGCCTTCTTTGCCTCAGGCTTCACTCCAAAGGCCCCTCGGGACCCGCAGATCCTGAATGGAAGTAGGAGTGTTTGGGGAATGAAGAGCTTCCCTCTAGTTGAGGTAGGGGTGGTCCAGGAGCGGCTCAAAGGGATTAATGCACACAAATCCATGGGCCCGGATGGGATACATCCACGTGTGCTGAGGGAGCTGGCGGAAGTGATTGCGGAGCTGCTTGCTATCATCTTCGACAGCTCTTGGAGAACAGGAGAAGTACCTGAGGACTGGAGGATAGCCAATATCACTCCAGTCTTCAAAAAGGGCAAGGAGGACCCTAACAATTATAGGCCAGTCAGCCTCACTTCTGTCCCTGGAAAGGTGATGGAACAGCTTGTTCTGGATGCCATCTCCAAGCAATTGGAAGAGAAGAAGGTCATGAGGAGTAGTCAGCATGGATTCACCAAGGGGAGATTGTGCTCAACCAGTCTCATAGCCTTCTATGATCTCATCACCGGCTGGGTGGATGGAGGGAGAGCAGTGGATGTCATCTACCTTGACTTCAGCAAGGCTTTCGATACTGTCTCCCATGACATCCTGATAGAAAAGCTGAGAGATCATGGGATAGATGAGTGGACAGTGAGGTGGGTTGAGAACTGGCTGTCGGACCGGGCTCAGAGGGTCGTGATCAGTGGAACAGAATCTGAATGGAGGCCTGTGACTAGCGGTGTTCCCCAGGGCTCAGTGTTGGGTCCAGTCCTGTTTAATATCTTCATCGACGACCTTGATGAGGGAATAGCATCCACCCTCAGCAAGTACCCCCATGATACAAAGCTGGGAGGGGTGGCTGACATGCAGGAACACTGCGCTGCCATCCAGCCAGACCTGGACAGGCTGGAAAGCTGGGCAGGGAGAAACCAGATGAGGTTTAATAAAAGCAAGTGTAGAGTCTTGCACCTGGGGAGGAATAACCGTCAGTATCAGTACTGGCTGGGGGATGACCTGCTGGAGAAGAGCTCTGTGGAGAAGGACCTGGGGGTCCTGGTTGATGACAGGTTGGCTATGAGCCAGCAGTGTGCCCTGGTGGCTAAGAGGGCCAATGGGATCCTGGGATGCATCAGGAAGAGTGTGGCCAGCAGGTCGAAGGAGGTGATCCTCCCCCTCTACTCTGCCCTGGTCAGGCCCCACCTGGAGTATTGTGTCCAGTTCTGGGCTCCCTGTTATAAAAAAGACAGGGATCTCCTGGAGAGAGTCCAGAGAAGGGCTATGAAGATGATTAAGGGCCTGGAACAGCTCCCGTATGAGGAAAGGCTGAGTGAGCTGGGGCTGTTCAGCCTGGGGAAAAGAAGACTGAGGGGGGACCTAATTAATGTTTATAAATATCTTAAGTATGGGATGCAGGGGGAATTGGCCAGCCCCTTTTCAGTAGTCTGTGGAGACAGGACAAGGGGCAATGGCTGCAAACTGGAGCACAGGAAGTTCCACACCAACATGCGGAAGAACTTTTACACAGTGAGGGTGACAGAGCCCTGGCACAGGCTGCCCAGGGAGGTGGAGGAGTCTCCTTCTCTGGAGATTAGAGACTCGTCTGGACGCCTATCTGTGCAATATGTGCTAGGGAACCTGCTTTGGCAGGGGGGTTGGATCAGATGATCTCTCGAGGTCCCTTCCAACCCCTACGATTCTGTGATTCTGTGAAATAACACAGAAATTAATCTAACTGCATCTGAACCAAGATTGTACCAATAAATATACAGAAAGCAATCAAAAATAAAATTAATCTCACTTTCTTTTGTATTAATTGCAGACAAGTGGTGGCCATGAAAACTAAGGAAATTTTAGCTATAGCTCTCCATGTTTCTATGCAGAAATTTCTTACCAGATGTCTGTGCACTGATTTATCTTTTTCTCTTTTTGCACTATGACATCTATTTAACTCAGATTTAAATCTAGGCTGTCTTTTATTATTAGATTATGAGGAGCTTGGAATGAGGAAGCCTAAGCTTTTCAGACATCTTACAAGCAAGTCAAATTAACTAAAACATTTCTGCCTAAAACAACTTACCCTGTGTGCCAGAAGAAGGCCATACTATATCATAGAATATAGCATCTATCTCTTTGGTTGCTGAGTCTGGAATGCCAATGCTGGTCAGAGGAGGATTTCAGTTTGATGTTGTCCAACACTATCAGAAAGACAGTGTCTCAAAAATTACGTTCACTAAGCTTTGATGTTGTTGGTAGTATCAGAAACAGGCATGAAGCTGCAGAGTGCTACAAGCAAAATAAAAAATAAACAGTGGAAGTGGGTGAAGGACAAGAAGCCACAGGTAGCTCTCAATTGTTACTGCTTCCCTCCTTAAAAGCACTCTCCGAGAAAGCGTGAACCACAAGTGCTGCACCTACAAGACTTCCTCAACAAATTCACTGTCAAGAGAATTCTTTACAAGATAACAATGAATGTGTGCACTGCTTTAATTCCAATACTTCATTAATTAATGTAACCATAAAGGGAAATGATTTCAAGTAAAGTAAAAAGAAAAGGAGATCTTTTCTCCTTACAAAGGAAAGGTACCTTGTATTATCTTGTAGAGGAATGCCAGCCATGGGGCTGGCCACTAACTAGGCATTTATCCACATGAACTTTAGCACTCATATCTGTGCTATGTCCTGAAAGAAAATTCATTCATCATTACTAACAGATATTTATGTTAGAGAAGGGAGTTCCTAGTTTGGAGATAAAACCATCTTTTTCTTGTTTTACTCACATTTTGCTTGGCTTATCGGCAGTTGGCATGTTACAGGTCCAGGTCTCAACCTGTTTAACAAGAAACCATGGACAGGGATTCTCCATTAGCAAGTGTATTTGTTGTACCTCATCGTGCAATATGTATTTCAGAAATACAAATCTTAATTGCTCATCCTAACAGAGAGATAATCGACATTTAGTAGTGAGAAATGGAGGAAAAAATGTTGTCTTTCCTATTTAGGACCCATATTCACACTTCAATGGTGGACCCCAAGTTTTGATGAACACTTGATGCACAAGTTCACCCTCAGCTTTCTCTCCTGACCTTTACTTCCCAGGCAGAGCATTGAGACTTGTATAGAAGACTGATTGTGTACATCTCTGTGATGGGAAGGTGAAGGAGATGGACCTTGCAGAAGTAAGAAAAAAAAAGCAAAAAACAAAATAAAAAACCCAACCAAACAAAAAACAACCCCAAACAAAACAAAACAAAACAAAACAAAACAGAACCCACTACAAAACAACCAAGAATGACACAGCAAGGGCAACCGTATCAAGAGATCCATACCTTCTACCCATCTGTGAGAGATGGAGGCCAGATGGCTAATAACAGACTTGTAACAGATTTTCAGCTCATGCAAGGAGCTATGAGACTTTAGCTAACTGAGCAGCTTAGGTAAATTGGGTTGTAGCAACATGTTTCTGACACAATCATTATTGCATAGTGAATAATATATTTATATATATAAAGGCAAAGAGAAAGACAACATCCCAGGGTGAGGTAGGGAAGTTTCCTAGGGCATATGCAGGACCAGGAACCCCCAGCATTTTGTGTGAATTGCTACTATCTTCTTGTCAGACCTTAATGCAGCGTTATAAGAACACATCTTTCGGGCCCAACTGTCATGGGAAGTAAATGAAATGGTAGAAAACTACTGATTGTTACAACACTTCAAGAAATGAGGGAGAACTATGCTTGGCAACAGCTGTCAGATGAGTTGTGCATGGAGCAGGTGAAATGAGAAGAAAGTCAGATACACATATGCTGTGCTTGCTAATATTCTGATGAATCACAGTATGGTGACTAAGTTCATAGGATCAAACCCTTCCTGATGCAGAAAACAACCATATAAGAGAGACATATCACAAAATTGTTGATGTGGGTATGCCCATGAGGCTCTTCAAAATGCTGTTGACAATGAGAGAACAGACTCACACTACAAAATTAGTTCCTGCAAAATGAGCTCTTCCTCACTTTCTTGCCCTCTCTTACACTCAAAGCCAGAAGAACAAGTTTTGAAGAGTCTCCACAGGGGCTGGGGAGAAGCTCTCTTTCCCACCAATCCATTACAAGATACCCCGAGGCAGCTTTCTTAGGTAAATGAAATCAGAATTCCTTTTTTAAAGCATCTGCAGTTCAGTTCTGCATCCTATGCACTTTTAAAATCAAATATATTCTCTTTCTATCTGTTGAAAGAAACATGACCAGCTCTCTGTTTCCTGTCTCTTGATTTCCTTTAATTCAAAAGGCAAGATTTCAATGTCTTAAAAGGGATTCATCCTTTTACACAGGTTGAAAAACCTCCTGTGTGCACTGCCTGTGGGCTAAGCTCAACTCAAGTTAATGGGTTTCTCTGTGGTGTGGATGATTGGCATGAAGTGAAAAAGGTTGAAGACGGAAGAAGGTGAGAATTAGACGCTTAGCTTGTAGTGGTTAAATCCTACCTATTTGTGTGGGAGATGAATTATATAGCTCAGAATAGCTTCTCAGTTAGAAAACTGCGTAACTGCCAGGATATAGATCTCGTGAATTTTGGAGCTGAGGTAACTACAGTATGGGAGGTAGTTTTCCCATTTTTTTCACAGGCAGCTGCTTTAGGAAAACATTTCAATTAACTATAGGTAAAATAACCAAAAGGTGATATGAATTAATGAGAAATACAGCTGAATTAAAGAGTCTCAGACAGGATTGTGAGATGAATGTTGATGAATATCATACTGTTCATTTGTGGGTTGACTGCTATTACGGGAGACGAAAATTTTCAAATTTCAATACCTTCAAAATTAAGTAAATATTTTCCTTTTTTTCTCAGTTACTTCTTTCTTCCATCTGCTAACACTTCTCACATATTTATTATATCCTTTTTTAATCAAGTGAATTTTTCATTGCTATCCATTTGATAGCTATCAGAATATGTCTGAAATGAGCTATTGCATCTGAATTTCTTTTAAAAATCTCTCGATTTCCTTCTTTCAGCCAGTCTTTTCTATATTGACATTACTCAGCATTTACAAAAATAACTGGTTTATTAGGTGCCTACACATAAGTATTAAAAGTCTAATTTCAGCTACCACCCTGCAACAAATTGAAGCTTTTCCTTAGTATTCTGGCGCCCTTCACTTAATGTTGTAATTTTTTTTTTCTGGGTCTTTTTAATCTTGGAAGAAAAAAAACCCCAACAATTACTTTAAGTATACGTTTGAACCTTAACTTCTTGCCTATTAAAAAGGTGATTGTTGAATTACAATATACAGCAGCTCTAGAAAAATTACCACACACTCAGTAGTCATACTTAGATTTGTAACAATCCAGATCCTCTGGCACCTCCCAACTGAGTAGTGCTGGAAGCCTCTAAAATGGGACTGTTTAGAAGACTAACCATTTGATTAAGATAAAAGGATTTTCCTTTCTGTGTGTGGAATATGTACTGAGAATGCTTTAAAACTTTGGAAACTGTCTTGTTTTCCTTTTCTTCTTCAGTTTTCCTTGCTTCAGGCATCCCCACTAGCAATCAAAAGATTAGTTAAAGAAACACTGTTTCTCCCTCCCAACCTAGGCAGGGTTAGTCTGGTGGCAAGCAGTGGTGTGAACAGACAGTACTTTTGCTCTCTACCTGTTCAGGACCAAGTGACAGCTTAATCACTAACAAAGCAAGTCCAATTTAAATGAAATTCAAGCTTCAATTAAAAACCAAAATACTCTATTTTGACATACCACACCAAACATATATATATTCTCATAAATATATATTATATATCTCTCTTTCTCTATATATATATTATATATATATTATATATATATATATTATATATATATATTTCTATTTATAAAGTGCTTATCACTGTATTGATAAACATTCTTTGGAACCACTCTGATGGCAGAGGTAAGGACAGGAGTCAGCCTGTCAGCACTTCAGCGCTGCTGCTTCCAACAGATTTAAAAACAAAAGAAAACAAACAAACAAAAAAGCCACAAGACTTTGCTGCCAGCTTGCTACTCCATCAGGGTTGGAGGAAGACCTATTGTGAGTGGCAACAGTTTGCACTGACTTCTCCAGCTGCGCTGCAGAGCAGCGTGGGTGTCTCATAAGGGCAGTGGGATGCAAAACCTCAGACCCATTATCAGTCGAAACATCTCAAGGCTGCGGGGGGACCTCATTGCAGCCTTCCAGTACATGAAGGGAGCTTATAAGCAGGACGGGATTCAACTTTTTAAAAGGATAGACAATGACAGGACAAGGGGGAATGGATTAAAACTAAAGGAAGGAAGGTTTAAATTAGATATTAGGGGGAAGTTTTTACAGAAAGAGTGGTGAGGTGCTGGAACAGGCTGCCCAGAGAGGGGGTGGATGCCCCGTTCCTGGAAGTGTTCAAGGCCAGGTTGGATGGGGCCCTGGGCAACCTAGTGTAGATCCAGGCCTGAGGTTGGTGGCCCTGCCTGTGGCAGGGGGGTTGGAGCTCTGTGATCCTTGGGGTCCCCTCCAGTTCATACCATTCTATGATTCTATGATTCTATGGTATATATATACATGAAACGTGTATATATACATACAATTTGGCACTTGTAGAAGCAATTACAGACATTCAAATAAAGCTATGGAAAAAACCCCAATAATAGAACCCATGTGGAGCTATCCCAAAGCCTTAACCAGTTTTCAGTAATGTGATCTCATGCAGCCAAATGGCAGGTAATACAGTCAGGGAAGAGAGGAAAATAGATCCTCATGAACTGGGAAACTGTGTCCAGAAAAATAGATGGGAAGAAATGAGCCTTCAGTGGAATGCTGTGTCTGGACATGAGCTTATACTGGGTAGGCTTAGGAAACTTGTGTTTCATTTTCAATATTGTGTTAGTGAGATTATTTAGGAAAAATCTTGATGATCATTTTGTTTCATGTATGTTTTGGGTCACTTGCCTGGGGGGAGAAGTGAATGAGTGGCTGTGTGCTGCTTTGCTGCTGGCCAGGGTTAACTCACCAGCTCGACTTCAAAGTATACGTTAAAACAATCAAGGAATGGTTAAAAAAAATACTTGCATCAATTATACTTTCTCCTCCTGCTGTCACTTCCCTCTAATTTTCATAGTGTCCTAGACTAGATTTTTCTGTCTTCTTCTTTCCTTATTGTTACTAACTCCAGGACCAGGCTTAAAATTACATGGTAATAGCGTTTGCATATCAATGCATGCTCTACTCCAAAACTGCCATGGAGTATTCCAATAGATTTCAGAATTGCAGACTGCAGCTCCAGCTGGGGAGTCTGCACCCCAAGCATCAGCCAACAACTCACCCAGATAGATCTGCTGAAGGAGAGGCTGTGATGCAGACCTAAGGCTGTAGGAAGTGTCCAGACCTTTCTCCAGGAGCAGGGATAGGCAGCAGACCTGCCTGCAAAAGGTGTGCCTAGGGGGAAGGCTTCCTGCTGCATGTGGCTGAGCTGTAGGAGGCAACGAGAAGGCTGCATAGCATCAGGGAGGCTGAAAAGGAGTTAAATATATAATTCCAAGTGTATTCTGTAGTTGACCCTCAGCCCATGACCAAACAACCAAAAACTCTCCCACAGGCACATAGAAGGAAGGGAGGGTGGGGGGCAATAATGCAGAAAAATGGAAGCTTGCAATGGTAAAGGCCAGCAGAGGGAAGAGACTTCCCCCAAAGCCTGAGCGGCCCATGCAGAACCACTTCACTCTGCAGATTAAAGAGGATAGACCCACCACATCAAGAGAGATGCTGGAGCTGAATAAGGCAGCCTGGTCTGCGCCCCATGTAACAACCAGTGCAACTAAGAAAAAGCCAATGAGTGACACTAGTAGGTGTATCCTCTCAGAGATACAGAGGCACCCACTTGCTGACCTGACACACTCGCTAGAGACATGTGCTGTTTACCCAGGACTTGGGTCAGGAATGTTACCAAGAGACTGCCAATCCACTGAGTATGATCTACTGCTGTTTTTTTCATGTGAGCACCCTGAAAGCACTTGAGGTGTATCAAGAAGGATTACAGAGCCCTGGAAGTGGCAGTAAGGCACTCTGGAGCACAGGTAGTTGCTTCTCCCCTGATCAAAGGGAAGGGGTTTGAAGGGGTCAGTTGAATCTGGTGAGTCAACAGAGGCTGGTGCCACAGTCAGGGATCTGGCTATTTAGACCATGGAACTTCCTTTGAGAAACCTGCTCTACTGGAGGCTGATGGGGAAGAACATCTTCAGTCATAGGCTTGCCAAGCTGATGGAAAGGGTTTTAAACTAAAGCTGCCAGGAGAAGGGAACCTCAATCAATCCCACTCCTATGAGCTTGAAGCCAAAGTCAGCAATAGATGCCCAGAGGAGGGAGAAGGATCACAGGTCAGCAGAACACCTGAAGTGCAGCACCAAGGAATTCCAACCAGAAAGTCAGCTTCCTCGGGGTCCCATCTGAAATGCCTCTATGCAAACACAGGTAGCATGGGGAATAAACAAGAGGAGTTAGATACCTTCAGGACTGTGATATTATTGGTATCACAGAGACATGGTGGGATGGCTGTTATGACTGGAATGGTGGAATTCAGGCTCTTTAGGAAGGACAGGCAGGGTAGACAGGGAGTGAGGTTCTCTATGTCAATGAACAGATGGAGTACAGAGAGGTCCATCTGGGGGTGGATGAGTAGCTCACCAAAAGCTTGTGGGTTAGGATTAAAGGGAGCACAGGGACACTGTATCAGGGGACTGCTCCTGTGCACCCAACCAGGAAGACAAAGGATGTATGGTCTTATGTAGACAGATAGGAGCAGCCTCATATTCAGAAGCCCTGGTCCTCATGGGGGACATCAACCATGTATGTTGGAGGGACAACACTGTAGGGCAGAAGCAATCCAGGAGGTTCCTGAAATGCATTGACAATAAATTCCTTTTCCAAGTGATAGAAGACCCAATGAGGAGAGGTGCTATGCCTATCTTTTTCTCACCAACAATGAGGG
The DNA here is from genome assembly GCA_020800305.1 of Porphyrio hochstetteri. Taxonomy (NCBI): domain Eukaryota; kingdom Metazoa; phylum Chordata; class Aves; order Gruiformes; family Rallidae; genus Porphyrio; species Porphyrio hochstetteri. The sequence goes on along the minus strand of CM036906.1, from coordinate 61,025,413 downwards.
GCTGGTGGGGAATGTGAAGTGCAAGGGCAATCTTGGATGCAGTGACCGCGAAAAGGTGGAGTTCAAGATCCTCAGGGCAATAAGGAGGACACACAGCAAGCTCACTACCCTGGACTTCAGGGACATGCTAGATAGAGTACCAAGGCTCCAGGGAGACCTTATTGCAGGCTTCCAGTACCTAAAATGGACCTACAAGAAAGATGGAGAGGGACTGTTTACATAGAAGCGTAGTGATAAACCAAGGAGTAATGGATTTAATCTGAAAGAGGGTAGATTTAGATTTGATATGTGGAAAAAATTCTTCATTCTGAGGGTGATAAAACACTGGAAGAGGTTTTCTAGAGAAGTTGTGGCTACCTTCTCCCTGAAATGTTCAAGGCCAAGTTGGATGGGTCTCTGGACAACATGGTCTAGTGGAGGGTGTCCCCATCCATGGCAAGATGAGGGTTGCCACTGGCTGATCTTTAGGTTCCTTCCAACCTAAACAATTCAAAGATCTTATGAAACAAGCAATTCAGCTATTTAGACAGTAAAATTTATATATATTTATAAAAAAATTCACAGTTCATTCTAGAGTTGTAAATGTTCACTTTCTATCATTAACTAGCTTTCTTTTTAAAAACAAACTTATAATATCTATTGCTATGGTATGTCTTTTGTCTGTTATCATTTTTACAGTATTATCCTCAGATAACAGAGGTATACAGGCCTCTAGGTGAAAAAAAAACCAAAACCCACAAACAAACAAACAAACCCTGCAAAAAAACCCCACCACTAAATCTTTAAAATGAGCAAAGAGAGCTCATTCTCATAAATTGTTGACAACCACTTTGATTGATTGTGAAGAAAGAAGACAAGCTTTTGTGGCCAGCAAACTTGGATATTAGAACTCCAATTGAGTGACTCACAGTTACTAGTCATATAGGTTTATTAACATCAATAGAGCTACTGCAGGAAAGAATCTTGAACAGTAAATCAGAGATAGCATTTGAATCTGTTTGGGTCTTTGTTTTGATCATTAAAAATTAAAGATTTTTTTTTTTTAATGAATGCTTATCCTATACCATGTCAGAGGCTCAGTAAGAAGACTAAGTTAAATTCTGTGGTTTATGCTAGAGAAATATTTATTCATGTGTTAATGATCTTATTTGCAATTTCTGACATACCATTTCCTTTCAGTTTTTGAAACATGAAGGCCTGAATTTACCATGTACTGTCTGACCTTATACTCTTGCTGGAAGATGACTAAGTGCTCCATGTGCTAGAGCTGCCATTACAAAAGTAGAAGTGTATATGAAATAGTAGCTCTTCTCCATTCACCCAAAGGCCCAGTGTCAGATTTTGAAACAGAACCAAGTCACAGTGAAGGTGTATAGGCATTAAACAGACTAAACTGGTCCTTATAAAGGAAATTTTCATTCAGCTGAGTATATCTATGATAAGAACAGTCCTTAAAGTTATTAAGGCATTTTTACAGGTATAAGGATCTGGCCTAATAGCTATCATTACGTCTACAGCTGTACTTTTGAAACTTCAGCAAATTTCAATTTTTTCTTCCAAAAAAATGGCAGCAACCTAAAATTAGAGGGGTTTTAATAACAATTTTAATTAATGTGGACTAGTAATTATAAAAGTTCTAATAACTAAAATTATTAAAACTCAACTGGTTTTGGTGTATCCTGAGGTATCTAACAAATATTAAGCTTGTGCTGTTGAAACTGCTGTTATATATCTTCTGCTGATGTGAAAATCAAAAAGAAATCCAGTACTTTTCTCCTCTATGACTTGTATGTTAGATTGTAGTGTTAGCTGCAAGCTTGAAAAACCTCTTTGAAAACTTTAACCTGAACATTTAATGAGAATTGGTGTAAGTGAGCTTGATTATACTGTACTAATCACAATAATGCTCTTTACATTTATGCTCTAATGCATTTATTGAATGTATGACAGGAATTACAATTTAAATTTTGGATTCTTTTTGTCTTTAAAGCTATTTAAAGTATAAAGTAGGAAGGAAAAAAGCCCTCAGTAGAAGTGATCTGCAATTACAACTGTTTTCAAAGAATATTTCATAATACACAGACTTTTAAAGCTTGTTTAGGGTTGGTATTTAATATATTGGTTATTCAGCTTTAAGTTTACTTACAGAGACCGATCTTTATTTTCAGGATACAATGCAATCAAAGAAATATATCCATTAGACTCACTACTATAATACTCTTCAAATACTAGCCAGAACTGAATTAAAATTCTAAATGATGAAGGTAACCTGCAGGCCATATTAAGCCCTAATTTTACATTCAGATTTTAAAATTCTAATTTTGCTTAACACCAGACAGAAACAAAAAGAAGTATTGAGTCTGCAAAATTGTCTCAATATGTCTTGCCTGTATTGAGATATGTGAGTTAGATGTTCAATTTCTCTTCAGAGTGTACACAGCTAAAAACTTCTGCCAGTAAGAGGCTTTGTGCTCACTTACATGGTGGATTTAATTTGTTTTAAAATGACTGATTATGACACGCAAAACCCAAAGCCCCATCCAACCTGGCCTTGAACACATAGAGGGATGGACATCCACAGCTTCTCTGGGATACTTGTTCCAGTGTCTCACTACATTCACCATAAAAAAAAAAAAAAAAAAAGTCTACCTTATATCACAGAATCACAGAATCACAAGCTTGGAAACGACCTTTAAGATCATCAAGTCCAACTGTTTCCATCCTATGATAAACCATATCCCTAAGTACCTCATCTACCCTTTTTTTAAACACATCCAGGGATGGTGACTCAACCCCCTCTCTGGGCAGACTGTTACAGGCCCTGACAACTCTTTCAGTAAAAAATTTTTTTCTAATATCTAATCTGAACCTGTCCTGGTGAACCGACCATCTCCCACCTCTTCGTAACCTCTCTTTGGGTAGTTGTAGGCAGTGATAAGGTCTCCCTTCAGCCTCCTCTTCTCTAAGCTAAACAGCCCCAGCTCCCTCAGCTGCTCCTCATAAGATTTTCCCTCCAGCCCCTTCACCAGCCTGGTTGCCCTTCTCTGGACTCGCTCCAGGACCTCCATGTCCTTCTTATGGTGAGGAGCCCAGAACTGGACACAGTACTCGAGGTGTGGCCTCACCAATGCCGAGTACAGGGGCACAATCACTCCCTAGACCTACTGGCCACACTGTTTTTGATACAAGCCAAGATGCCATTGGCCTTCTTGGCCGCCTGGGCACACTGCTGACTCATATTCAGTCTGCAGTCAACCAACACCCCCAGGTCCTTCTCTGCCTGACAGCTCTCCAGCCAGTCTCCCCCAAGCCTGTAGCACTGCATGGGGTTGTTATGTCCCATGTGCAGCACTCTACACTTGGCCTTGTTAAACTTCATCCCATTGGTCTCAGCCCATCGATCCAGTCTGTTCAGATCCCTCTGAAGAGCCTCCCTACTCTCAGGCAGATCAACACTTCCTCCTAGTTTAGTGTCATCTGCAAACTTAGTGAGGGAGCATCCAATCCCTTCGTCGAGATCATTGATAAAGATGTTGAACAAGACTGGACCCAAGCCTGAGCCCTGGGGGACGCCACTCGTGACCGGCCTCCAGCTGGATTTTGTTCCATTTACCACCACCCTTTGGGCATGGCCATCCAGCCAGTTTTTAACCCAGCTGAGGGTCCACCTGTCCAGGCCAGTGGCAGCCAGTTTCTCAGTCAGAATGCTGTGAGAAACTGTGTCAAAGGCTTTACTGAAGTCCAGGTAGATCACATCCACAGCCTTCCCCTTGTCTATTAAGCAGGTCACCTTGTCACAGAAGGTGATCAGGTTAGTTTGACAGGATCTACCTTTTATAAACCCATGTTGACTAGGCCTGATCCCCTGGCCATCATGTATGTGCTGCATGATAGCTCCCAAGATAACCCTCTCCATGATCTTCCCTGGGACTGAGGTCAGACTGACAGGCCTGTAGTTCCCCGGATCCTCCTTCCAACCCTTCTTATATATGGGTGTATTTGATATCTAATCAAAATCTACTCTCTTTTAGTTTATAGCTACTGCCCTTCATCTTGGTACTACATGGCCTTGTAAATAGTTGCACTCCAGGTTTCTTTTAGGTCCCCTTTAATTACTGGAAGGCTGCAGCAAGGTCTCACTAGAGCCTTCTCTTCTCCAAGCTAAACAAGCCAAACTCTCTCTGCCTTTCTTCATAAAAGAGGTCTTCCTGCCCTCTGACCATCTCTGTTGCCCTCCTCTTGACACACTCCAACAGCTCCATGTCCTTTTTCTACTGGGACCCCAGAGCTGGACACTCTACTCCAGATGAGGTAGTGTCATGAGAGTGGAGTAGAGGGGCAAAATCACCTCCCTCAACCTGCTGGTCAAGCTGGTTTTGATGCAGCCCAGGCCACAGTTGGCTTTCTGGACTGCAAGCACACATTGCCAGGTCTGGAAGACTAGAAACCTTTCCCTAAGGATTAGTCCTTAAATACAAATCTCCTTCCTTGCTGAATTGCTGTCATCGAGACAGTAGGTGGTGGATTTTATCTTCTTGAGCTTTATTAACACATGCTAAACAAAGTTGTTCCTGGCATGCATCCTACCTGCTGTTTTAATGGTCAGCCTAACCTTTGCTGTCAGAAAGACAAAGTACTGCTTCTTTCCTGTAAAATTCTCATAAGGTAGCTAGAACTTCAGAATCAGCTGAGGATTCTGGAGAGAACACTTTCTACTTATTTATCTGCACAACTCTTGCATTGTAATTAACTATCTTAAATTGCAGTCTTATCATTTAAATAATTATCATTTAAGCAGTCTTCTAGACTTAAAAAGGGCATGAAAAGAAGAAGATTTAATTAAATTCCATTGGGAATGAAACATAAGGAATAACTTCATCTGTGATAAATTCAAAGATCTTGGCTGAATATAGTATTCATGTCATTGCAAATTCTAGCAACTAATATTCTGACTTTTAAAAGAACAATAATTTCTTTCAGTTTAATCCTGCTTATTACAGTGTATTATGTGATCAATACCAAAAATGCATCATTAGCCACCCTACAGTTAATGTAACTGCCAGCATTACTTTGGTCCAATACATAGATGGATTTAAAGTAAAAAAATACAAATCTGATTAGATTTTTATTCCTTTTAAATATTATTTTAAAAATTATTACATGGGTACATTTTCAATGTTATTTGCAATGTTACCTGGACTTCATGTTTTGTCTTTTACAGAAAAAATGTATTAGTTTATATTATTTACAGAGGTGAAAATTGAAAACAGAATTATTTTTAAATTTTTAAAAGTTATTTCTGTCAGAACAAATGTTTGTTTTGTTAGTACAACAGGAGAGGAATAGGAGAGGAAGAGAAGGGAGGAAGGGAAGGGACATGTAATCCTTCAAAACCTTCTGTACCTTCTCATGTCCGAGAGTATTGCTTTTGACATTATTAATATTAATAGCAAGTGATATGCTCCTTAGTCATTTGATGTCTGATTGTAAAAGCTTTTTGCCATTATGGTTATTGTTCTCATCATGTGCTGCTTCAGCATGAACAAGTCATATCTCTGTCATCACTAATGGTCCATTATTAATAAATGTCCTCGATCATTGATAGATTTAGCAGAATAATTGTCATGCTCTACCTCAGATTTCTCTGCAGTCTCTTGGACTATGACAGTATGTTAATGCTTACATTTGCTTGCATCTATATGAAGAATTTTTTTTTACAAGACTTGCAGAAACTTACCTATAATCATTTGCAATACCTTGATATTGTCCTAAAGGGTCATGCATTTTGTCTGGGACAAACAGCTCAGAATGGCTCTTATTACTTAATAAATAAGCCTTATACAGAACTGCACTGCATTATATTATATAATATTTTGAATTTTTCCTACTTTGCCATGTCCAACACCTAATGTCTAACATTTAACTGATACATGTACACCCCATGATCACCCTGGGATTTTCAAACGCAAGTCACACATAAAACTGAAGCTCCTTCTGCTTTTAGTACTGGACCTACTTAAAAGTCATTATCATAATCTAGGGCCATTGCCAGGCTTGACTCATTATCTAGTTTCAGCCAAATAGATAATTTCTGGGTAGACAAATCTCAGAATTTCACAATCTTGCCAAAACTTGTCTTCTGCAAGAGAATAACGAGAAAAGTCCCTGATTCTTGGTAGTTTCTCTTTTTGCACTAAAGGGTATGAAATAATTATATGGAAGACCTCCACTGATCCTTTTCAGTTTCATGGCCTGAGTTTGGGGTTCAAAGTTCTCTAGCTATGTGTTCTCCAGCTCTTTTTTTTTTTCTCTAATTTCCCTCAACTTCTGTCTCTTCTGGACTCAACATTATTGAATTTATAAGGAGTTATTATAGAAGAACATACAATGAGAGTCAACACATTACATGAGATATCCAGGGGACTACCTCAGAAATATATAGAAATACAATCTGCCACAATATTTTTATATGTCCCTTCAGCACAGTGGAAAAAAAACAGGACCAAGGAAATCTTTAGTGATTTCAGTCATAGCAAGCTGCCATTGGCAGCATGATTACGTGTGCCCTACTACCTCTCGTATCCGGCTGTTAAAGCTACATTTTTAGCGGCAGACAATTAATCATTTGTGATTTACATTCCCTTAAGACAGTTGTATCATCTTTCATCTGCAGTTTTGAGGTTCCCTGCAATGTTCTCTCTCTCTTTTTTTTTTTTAATAACCTTCAAGATGTGGATTAGTGATAACTAATGCTTTATTAATAAAATTTACTCATTCCTAAATCCTTGTACTAGAGTCACTGAATAAGTCAGTGTTGAAACATAAAAACCCTCACAAAACAACACACTAGTAAGAAGATAGATATAGATTCAGGTTACATAGACATAGTATTTTGTTAACTTTTTTATTATCTATTATCAAAACTGCATTGCAATCTTGCTCCCCACATAGATCATACTTGACACACATAGAAACCACTGACGCCTCATAATAAACTGAAACCTCGAAAAAACAGAATCAAAACTCAACAGCCTTGGTGACTATTAAGCAGGTATCCTGTATTGCAGTACTGGGCACACAGGGGATCGCTCCTCCTAAGCAAAATTTCTCATATTTATACAGATTAACCATACATATTCATAATAATTTCTAAGAAAAGGCAGGGTTATGCAAATTATTTCCAGGGAGTAATTTACATTAACTCCTCCCAGATAGAGCATGCTCAGGGATTCTCAGGGGAACTTGTGGTGGTCTTCAGGGATGAAGGCTGAACATCTTCCTCTCTCTCAGCACATGCTTTTTACTTTTTTCTCCATTACATATTATTACAAGTCTCAAAACCACATTCCTGTGCAAACTAGCTGAAATCAAGATATATAAGATATATTAAAGCCATATTAATTGTCTCTTAAGCTACATCACTGAATCAAAACAGAGTAGCCCTTCACACATTTCTTTCTTATGCCTATTCCTCAGCTACTTTCTTCAATCGCTGCAGATAGCAGGTTGCAAGCCTGTCCACCTTCTTAAAGTCCCTCAAGTTCATAGTTCAACAATCGGAAAGCCATATTGTGCACAACTCCTTTCAGGGCAGTTCTTTTTAGATGTTGTCTGCAAAGGCATGGAGTCATCTACACCACTAACCTCAGTCACCACCCCACTACTGCTACACAACTGTTTTGGGATGTTGACAGGTTAAAGTATAAATATGTATTATGTTTTGTGTCTTCGATGACTATTAGAAAATGCAGTTAGGAAGTGTGATAAAATTTCTTCATAGGAAAAAATAAAATAAAATAAAATAAAATAAAATAAAATAAAATAAATAAAAAGGAAAGCCTTGGAGCAACGAGAGCCCAGTTAGGCGTTGCTTTCCAGAAAGGCCTCTATCCATGTAAGAAAATAGCAATTAGAAGGCCAGAAAAGGAACAAAGTCTCTTCAGGATGTACCTGGAAAACTTCTATCCCAGAGGTACAGCAAGCCAGAGACTAGGCCAGAGGCTTCAGGCCAGACACTTCAAGCATGTTCTCTACCTGAATGCTACCTAATGAACCACAGTTCTTTGATGTCTGGAATAAGTCAAATAGTGACTGCATACCAAAAAGAGTGTCTTGAATGAGTGACACAAAAAACCCAAAAACGATCTGGGTGACTTCCTAGTACACTTTTCAGCTGTATATAATCTGTTGATGTAGATTAGGTCTTGATGGGTGTGTAGGAAGAAATGGAGATGAGTCCAATGGAAATGCTTAAAATCCAAAATCTTGAAAAATCATTTGGGAGCAGATATGGTCCAGCCTATATTTCCTGGATAAATTCAGATCTTTTGAATAAAATGAGAACATCTGTATTTTACTAATATTTAACATAGAACTTGCATCATATGCATAGTTATACAATTAAGATATTGCTAGTTTTGATACTTTTTTCATAGCTTTTAAGAGTTCTTTTTGTGGTTCGATGCAGCACAAACAAATTTCTTTTGAAAATACTTCAGAAAAAAATAATTGACATATGTACATACACCTGGTTTCTTTTAGTTTTCGACCTTAGCATAAAACTGAGAGCTACATCTATAATGCTGCTCAATTGCTCAAAAGTTTTTTCTTCCCACAGAAATACAAAGCAAAATGGTCAGAACACTGAATTGGCATAGCACCAAATAAATAATGGGTTTACTGTAATTTCAGTAAATGTTGAATTATGAGACTCCTGAACTTTTCCTCCTAAAGAAAGAATGAGCGACCCTAATGTATTGCAAGGAACTTTGAGTTAACTTACTTTTTGACAAAAAACAAGCTACAAGCCCCAAACATGAAGAAGTGTGTAAGCAGAAGCTGTATCTGTGGTTGCATCTTTACTAGTCTTCCAGAAACTGGCTAGCACCCATGCAGCATCAGAAAGCTTTGTATAGTTTTCATTCTACATGAATGTACTGTTTATAAATTCAGCCCCTGCAATTTCCTTTCACTCTTCAGGGCTCATAGAAAATCCCAAATGCCATTGGCTTTTCCTGTCTTCCATGTATGCAGGTAGGGTTATTGTTGAGTTTTGCAACTTTCTTATTCCTTTTTTCCTAAGACCATCTGGATGTCTTCAAAGCTTCTCATAAACCAGGCAGACACGTCTCTGTCTGCTGATGCAGCAAACTCAGAATAAGACAAACAGAGATCTTTAACTTTTTCCCCACATTCTGAAGTGGAATCCTCCTGTTTAAGTTTTCATATATTCCAGCACCTGCTGAATGGGTATGGATGAATCTACATGGAACAGCTAACATCAGCACAGATCGTTAGAGTACTAATATCAGAATACAATACCTTCTGGCCAAGTACAGCCTTGTGACAGGAGCAAGAAGAGCTACACCAATTGCTGCAAAGCCTCAGACACTGAAAAATGTTTAAAAAAAAAAAAAAAAAAGACATCTGAAATGGCAAACATCACTGCCAGGCAGACAGCTGTCTCACTGCTAGGGCTAGATGCAAAGAGCAGCCAGGCCCAGAAGTGATGCGTGCCATTTCAGGCAGTTTCTAAACAGGCAGCACAGCAAGAATACCAGAATTGTTGTCTCCATATAGAATCATAGAATCGTGGAATGCTTTGGGTCATAAGGGATGTCAGAGATCATTTACTGCCAAGCCCTCTGCCATGAGCAGGGAGACACTCAGTAGACCAGATTGCCCAGGCCCCATCAAACCCTGTCTTAAATGCCTCCAGGGATGGGGCTTACCCAACCTCTCTGGGAAACCTGTTCCAGCACCTCACCACCTTCATAGTAAAGAATTCCTTCCTAATGTCTAACCTAAACCTACCCTCTTTCAGTTTAAAGCCATTGTCCCTTGTCCTATCACTACACTCCTTGGTGAACAGTCTCTCTCCTACTTTTCTGTAGGACGTCTTTAAATATTGGAAGGCCATAATTAGGTAACCCCAGAGCCTTCTCTTCTCCAGGCTGGGCAAGCCCAACTCTCTCAGCCTGTCTTCATAGGAGAGGTGCTCCAGCCCTCTGATCATCTTCCTGGCCAATAGATTGCTCCAGCAGCTTCATGTTCTTTTCCTACTGAAGATCCCAGAGCTGCACGCAGTACTCCAGTACAGTGATATCTATCACTGCAGCAGGCCTGACATCTGGCAATGCACACAACAGTGATTTTGCAGTTATCATCCCGTGTTTCTCTTATTCTATTTTCCTTTTCCCTCCACTGGACTTTCATATGATTTTACTAACCCAAAATTTAACTGCCCCCACTAAATGGAAAAAAAATAATTTCCTAGAAGATTCAATTGAGTGAAAGTCTAACAAGCATGCTGATGAAACGACAGGCCAAGAGGTCTTTAGTCCTTGACTGAGTTTTGCTCAAGAAATTCCATTTTGTATATTAATAGGCAAGAGGATATAACATGAAATTCTTATACATTATTTTTTAAAGTTTCTTTTATAAATGGGTGTGGGAGTGTTTGCTTTTCATTGGTTATATCTTGTCCAGGCAAATAAAGTTTATTTTATGGCATTATAAGGACTAACTTTGTGGGAGTTCATGTTGCTGCTTGATGCTGTGCTTCACAATAAAATAAAGTTTGCAATATGGTGTAACAAGAGTATACCATCATTTTTGTCTAAAGCTTTTTTTAGTGTTTGTGCAGAGCATTTTGCTTATCTGTTTCAAGATGGGTAATAACTATCTGATCTAGTGCATTTTCTCACTTTTTTTTTCCTTCAGGAAAATTGGAAATTCTGCAGGAAAATATGAAAACTCTTTATCTAAACCAATCTTTCTGGACAAGCCATATGGAACAGAGCAAAATCACAATATGCCTCAGTAGTTTTAACAGAAGTGTTTATCATATATCCCACTTCTGACCTCCTACAATAAACACAATTATAAATAAGTACTTTTTTTTTTCTTCCCTCCTAAATCAAGATGCATCATTTCTATTAAGGCTTACTGACATTTTTCATCAAAATGATAGAACAGTTTGAGTGACAGTGTTTGTATTGATTTCCCCTTTCAATAATAGTCCAAAGGCTCTTGCTATCAAGAATAACTTCTCTGCTTATTTGTTTGTTTGTTTGATTGATTGATTATGTGTTCACTGCAGGATGCTGGAAAAAAGATTACATTTTGTGGCTTGGAACATTCACATTAACTGAGCTGCAAAGCACATACAGTAACTATACTCAGAAATTCTTATACATCAATATACTGAGAACACACAAAATCAGCATTTGATATTTCAGCTATTACAATTTTCCAATTTTAATTAACATTTTCACAAGTCCCAAGTCCTAATTTCCATACACTTATATACAAATACAAATTTCAAAACTCTTTTATGTGTTTAGTGCCATTGCTGAGGGACGTTTTTGACAATTTAAGAATGGTATCCTTACAAACTCATTTCAGTCATAAATGCACAAGGATTAAAGCCTACTTGTTTAATATGTTTTATAATATTGTATAAATATGCCCTTCCATCTGCCCTGGGGAGCTAAAAAGTAACTATTTCCAAATAGCCATTTAATCAAAATGCCTTCCAGAACTTTGTATATACTTTTAGTCTTATGTAATGTTAGAAAGCTACATTGACAAATACATAAAGGTATGATATTAACACAAATAATTTTTAATAAATATTATTACATTCTGAAGGTTACATGGCTGAATGCATTATGAGGGAAGTTGAACAGGAGTACATTCCTGGTCCCACATTATTTTGACTTGTATTAATGACCTGGAAGAAATAATGTTACAGTCAATATTTTAAAGATTACAAAGATTGTGCAACTGGTTAAACTGGGGACATGAACTCTGGCCTGGCCAAAACCAGTACAGGAGTATAGATCACTGCCACAAGGACATATGGATCATTTGATAAGCTAGGACATGAAATATATTCTTTGCAGAACTAAATAATGTAGGCTGTGTTTAGAGAAAGACTGTAGTAGGGAGACTGTATTAGTATGCAAAGAATTCAAAATACTAAGTAGATAATCAACTAAATTGGAGTTTCCATTGCAATAACTAGAATAGGTAATTAATGGGAATATGAAACAGGATTAAAGAAGTGCAAGTTACAGAGAGGCAGTTATTACTATCCATATAGTGAGAAGAATGTTAAAACACTGAAGAGAGTTTAAAAAAAAAAAAGCCCCTGAAATAATTATTCCTGTATTTGAAAAAAAAAGAAAAAAAAAGATTCTCAAAAAAGAACCAGCTTAGCACTTGTAAGAAAACTGAAGGAATTTGAAAGAGAGGTTTGGTAATATCCTTTATGTGTCTGTATGGTTGTACTTACAGCTTAGGCGTACTTGAAAAGACTGTAGGGATTTTCATTCTAGCAAATAAGTAAGTTGTGCCAATATTCACTGGACAGTTGGCTGACTTTGGTGACATAAATCAGTTATTAGTTTGTATTTGGAAATTACAGTTCAGGGTAGAAGGAGCTTTCTTTGTGATGCACTTTGTGATGGTGATCTGACATTTGCTTAACAGCATCATGTTTTTGAGGAGGGCCTAGAGAATGGCTCTCCATGTGTAGATGTCTGAATCTACTGCTGGTTATCCCACATACATAACACTACATGCTTCCTATCAGTGGGTTTGCAGATGTGGAATTTCTTTCCCACATTTGAGAACGAGGTGAGAGAAATTGAAGCCTTGGTGAGGAACATGGTTGTATTATTTTGTGATGAAGATGATGTCCTGTTCAGAGAAAACAACCACACCAATATGATGCCCACAGTTCTACAGATGGTGCAGAGCTAGCAGTGAGCAGCAGTTCTGCAGGCCCCAACCCTGAGTAAGAGAACAGTTGCCATTTGATCTAAGGAGGACATGGACACAGACATGAGTTACTGGGCCATGACAAAAATCTTAAAACTTGTATTTGTGACAAGAAAGCATGTGCAACATTTGAGAACATGAAGAAAACTGAGTTCTTAAGCTTAACCAAAGTGGTATAAATAAACATTATTTTAAAATGTAATATAATTTTAAATTAACTTTTTAATAGAAAAAAAAATTGCCAGTGTTTGTATTTAAAGAGTTCACTGTAGTTTTCAGAAAATAAGTGTGTCATTTTAAAATGTTTGGAATAATTTTCACTGTCTTCCCTATTGAGTGAAGTATTTAAGGTTTGCATATGTGATTAGAAAACTCTGCATGAACATGTGCAGCAATCATATTTGCAGCACTGTACATTTTGGACATTTATATCATTGAAATTAGTTGCCTTAAATATTTACATGAATTATTTTGTTTTGAAATGGTATTGGAGAATCTTTAGTTATATTAAAATTACATGTTGCCTATATTATTAGTTCATACTCATATAATACGAGCTTTCTTTTTTTACTGGTGCTTTTACTTCAGTTTAATATCAAGTAATAACAAAACCATACAAAGATAACAGATTTTTTTGGGGGGGCGGGTGTGAAGAAATATTTAATTGGTTTGAGTGATATATATTCTGGTTTTGTTTGAAAAAAAAAATACCCTTTCTTTGTGCTTAAAGGCTGAGCTGCATTCCCTGTATTTTTTGACTTTAACATATGCATGACTCTGGCTTCCATGGCATGACTAGCTATTATCTTAATAAAGAAGCACATTGATATGTAATTTAGACAACATTAATGAGTTCCTCGAGCTGTCCAAAGTATATTCTTTATGGTCTTAAATTCTTTGAAATTTTTAGATGTATCTTAATGAAATAATGCAATTTTGAAATATATAATTTTGGAAGAATAGGTGCAGGCTGGGTGTAATGTCCAGTAAGATATTTTTGTCCTCGATCACATTCGCGCATCTAAAGAGCTGGAAGGCAGCTTTTATGAAGTAATTTCTGCACTAATCCCAGGCTCATTTAAAATGAAATATGGTAGTTCTTCATGCTGAAGTGTTTTTTTGTTTTGCAGGCTGAAGTCCCCTTAGCTGTTATATATTGGCTCGTGGGGCTTATTTTCTGTTTGCCCTTTGATCATTCAAACTTCAAGCTCAGTTGCTAAAATTTACAACAGATTCCAAACCAATAATAAATATTATGTTTCCCACTAAACATGATTGCTCATAAACAATTTTTAGGTATAATTTTAATGTCATTTATTGACTTAACCACTCATTAGCTTTTCTCTTGCAATAAAAAAGTGGCTCTAAAATGCTGTATTTTGTTAGCATGATCCTTTGCCGTACATAGTTATAACTGAGAATTAAGACAAAACTCAGCATTAGTTAGGTGGTGACTCAATATGAATGAAATGCTAAAGGAACAGAAGGTCAATGCCTCTTCACTTTGATAAACGCTTTGATGAAAAACTCAGAGAAAAAAATATCTGTGGATGTATTTGTGCTATTCAAAGCAAATGAATTGAACATAGAGAAAAGAAACTTTTCTTCCAAAGGAACAAAGGCTATCTGTGCATCTGCAGTTTCAGATTAAAGGTAATAGAAGGACAATGGTGCTTTCACTGGTAGTGCTCTTTCCCCATTATAGCTTGGCCCCACAATGCTTCATTTATCAGGAATGTATTATGGGAGACAGTTTAAAAATATCCAAATGATAGATACTCTTTTTTCCTGTTGTGTTTAGAATAAATGACTTACTGTAATTCTGGAATTACAGAAGAATGTGCTTCAGAACTTCTGGGAAAAAGAACTTCATAAGCCCTTAAAGCATTTATCTATTTCTAATGTCTTCTTTTCCATTTTTTTATTTAAAGACTAAGCAGCTTTCCAGTATTATTGGTAATAATTTTCTAATGTGTTTGAGGTCTAAGGGTGTTAAACGCAAATTTTTCCCAGTGCTTCTTCATTTTTCAGACCACCAGGAATTTGCATATACCACAGTTGTTCATATTTATGGAATAGTTTTACGTTCTGAGCACACGTATTTCTCTTACTCACAATTTCTTTCTGGAAAATGGAAGATAGGGAATTCTGCTCAGAAAAAAAGGAAGATAGAAGAGTTCAAGTTTTCTACAAGCATTTCGTTACTTTATTCATGTTGAATTTCTTTCACTGCAATCTAAGGAATATACTAGATACAATGACAAAGGCCAGGTAAACCATAGGTTTGTAAGAGCAAAATTTTCCATTTCCTGCCCATTTCCGGCAATAACCAGGCACACTGGAAGTAAGATATGACAAAAGTCAAAGTTTCTGTGTGTTTTACTGGTATTGCACTCCCCTATCAGTTAAGTTTAGGAGGAAGGTTTTGTAAACTTTACCATAGTCTCATAGTGATTGCTTTTTATAAGCCTGTGTGCAGATGTGAGCCCTCACATCAAGTTACTGCTGTGTTTCCATGTCAGTTGGTTTCCTTTACTTATTTTACAGGCTTAATGTCTCAGAGAAAAAAGTTTCTGACAGGACCTCAGTACAACTCATAAAACTTTGAATTTACCAATCACTACACTTAGAAACTGTCACACTCTCATAGGTCTTTTCACTACTAGCTTTAAGCAAAATTATTTCAGCATTTACTAAGACATGATATCCATTAGGGAAAGAGATTGACTGACATATGAATGGAAAGAGATTTTGAATGCTACAAATCCATCATGTTCATATTTCCCACAGAAGCAAAACATATTTCCCAAAGAAGCAGAACAGACTAAGTTATTTCACAAAAACTTCTGCATAGGCTCCTAATACCTTTCAGTAGTGCTTTCCAAACATGTAACTACAAGAAAAGACAAAAAATTAGGCACCTAATCTCATTTTTTTATATGGTGAGGGGATTATCACCCTCTTCCTTGACCTCTGACAAGATGCTTCTGTCCAAATTAACCAAGAGAGCTCTTCTGGTTTTGTTTTTGCACATTTTTGGACTATCAGATGATATTGAGCTTGAA
Source organism: Porphyrio hochstetteri (assembly GCA_020800305.1). NCBI lineage: Eukaryota > Metazoa > Chordata > Aves > Gruiformes > Rallidae > Porphyrio > Porphyrio hochstetteri. The sequence continues at coordinate 61,009,562 of CM036906.1, read as the reverse complement.
CACGTCACAAAATCCTATGGTTACCATGGGTTCACTTCCTACCAAATTCCCTTAATTTTGCCACTTATGTCGTATCACCTGAGTGATTCCTGAATCTTTGAACAGCTGGAATTAAACAGAAAATTAGAGGTGTAGTCATACTACCTTGCTTGTTTGTAGTAACCTATGCTATTCTTTTGAACAAAATCATATAATTAGTACTCTATCAGGGCACGGGAGGAGGTGAGAAGAGGGTGAAAGCTGCAGATAGAAAGCTAAAAAGGGTATAAACACAATTAGACATTGTATCCATTTTGACAAACATTATCCTGTATGCTAATATTTTATATTGCTAATAATGAGTAGACAAATATAAGAAGGGTGTCTTTACACATATTTGTATTAAATATAGTAATTCTCTTATTGACAAAAAGATTAGTTCTACCTTAGGTTTCCTGCGACTGTTTTAAAAGTAGCCAGGATACAAGTGGGCCTCCTTCTCAGAGACTGTAACATCTTTTCAGACTTCTCTGTCCTACCTCTTCATGAATGTGGCATTTTAAAACTCATTATGATCAGTAGGATGCTGAACAAGTGTTTTTAATATGCAAAGTTCAATATCTTCCAAAGGTAGTGCATGCATAGATTGTGTGAAAAGAGAGGGATTTACAATTTTTTTCAAACTTTTATGACAGGAGATTGTGCAGGACTCTAGTAAGGTTTTGCTTCTCCCTTTCACTTGCCAAAATTCAAAAGTTATGTTCTGGCTGCTGTAAATATCTGAATGTCTTTTTTTTTCCCTCATTCTTCAGAGAATTTCAAATGCATTTGAGAGTCCTTGTCTTCCCTGGAAAAGAAGTCCCGATACAGCTAGAAAAGCCAGTCTGCTTGAAGTGCAGCTTCTGATACAGGGAAAAAAATGTAATTTTCAAGTGAAAGAGTAGGTGTCTGTAGAGCTAACTAACTACATCTCCGACAGCATAGCATTTAGGGAGTCCATATTTATGTATAAAGATAATGAAAACTGTTCTGGCAGACCTTGTCCTGAACATCTTCCTCCTTACTTCTTCATGCACTACAGATGCAAATTGATAAAATTAAGGTGTAATTGCTCAGAGCAGGGCAAGAAAACTTTACCACCTTAGTTGTTGAAAAATGTATATTTTATGAGGACAAATCCCTTACGTTAAGTGTGCAGTCATGGTACACCAAAGAATATGATCTTACCAGAAGTCACAAAAGTTTCAAAAGACTCTTGTGTAAAAATTATCTGATAAAGAAATATGCATAACTCTGTGATAGTGAGGCTCATAATAACACTGTTATAAAGGAGTTTATATTTTTATAGTACTATGGTAAAGATCAGAGTAGCTTTTGTGTTTACCACACTCCTTATGGTTAATAGTTTCTAGAATTCCTTTCAGCCCCTCCTATTATTTTCGTTGAAGTTTTTCCTTTCCCAGTAGGTAATCAGGAAATAAAATTTAAAATGAACCAAAGAAACAAAAAAGTCACAGAATCTTAATTTTCTTTTATGAATTAAGTTAAGAATTTAAGGATTAATATCTTCGAAATAGAAATTTACTTGCAGAAATATCTAAAGGATTTTTTTCTTTTTAAAATAGCAGTCTTCCATTAACATTACTCTCAAAACACATTTCGTTTTGATGCAAGTATTTTTATAACCTTAGTTCACAAGTTAACTGAGACTTTTAGTTATTCTGCTTTCAATTACACCAAGAAGGTGTTTACAAAGCCCAACCACTACATCAGGCTTGGTAGCTGTTGTGTGGTTTGGCTGGAATACAGTTAAGTTTCTTCATAGTAGCTAGAATAGGTGCTATGTGCTGAAAACTGGTGATAATATAGAGATGTTTTATGCTGTTGGTTACAGAGGGCCAAGGCCTTTTGTGCTTCTCACACCACCAGCAAGTAAGCTGGGGATGTACAAGAGGTTGTGAGGAGACACAGCTGGGATAGTTACCCCAACTGACCAAAGGCATACCACATACTATATGATGTCATGCTTATCTCATAAAGATGAGGGGGAAGAAGAAGGCAGGGGGGGTATTTGAAGTGATGGAATTTGTCTTCCCAAGTAACCGTTACCCGTGATGGATCCCTGCTTTCCTGGGGATGGCTGAACACCTGCCAGCCTGTGGGAAGCGGGGAATGAATTCCTTGTTTTGCTTTGCTTGCGTGTGCAGCTTTTTCTTTACCTGTTAAACTGCCTGTATCTCAACCCATGAGTTTTCTCACTTTTACTCTTCTGATTGTCTCACTTATTCTGGTAGGGGGGAGAAGGGGTGAAAAAGTGAGTGCGTGCTGCTCACCTACCTGCCGGGGTCAAACCGCAAGTCCATTTTTGTGTCCAATGTGGAGTTCAAAGGGTTTGAAATGATGACGGGCTTGGCTGGAATATGCTGGATCAAGTTTATAGCTGTTATTGGTGTTCAGCTGTTAATTAGCAGACTTCTGTGCTTCCATGGGGTTTCCTTGCCTGGCCGTATATTTGAGTTCTAGTGCTTGTTAGCAGCTGCATTTTGCTTTCACTACTCATCATAGTGCCTATCATTGTACTCTGCTGTGCCTGGGAACATTCTGATAACAGCAGTGGTGATGAGCCTGAGCTGGCAGATGACCAGGGCATCACTGCTCTTTCTACGCTGCTGTACTGGCTAGAACTCCAGTGTGAACTTGAGTGGAAGGTACTGTGACCCATGGATGAGTCCATGCAAGAGAAGGACACCCTGAAGCATTTGTGGCTGTGAATAAGTCCACCCCAAAGCAGGTATATCTCAAATTGTCTATGGCTATGATTGTGTGTGTCACAGCACGTATAGCTGTGAAGGAACTGTGGCCCAAGGATAAACCCATGCTGCAGCAAATATACCTTGAAGCATCAGTGGCTGTATATGAGGTTATACTGGAGCACCTCAAAGTATGTGGCCATGGATAAGCTCATGATAGAGTAGGTTTACTTCTGAAGGGACTGTGACTGTGGGTAAGGCCACACTGGAGCAGGTATATCTCTGAAGGCATCACGGTCCATGGAGAAGGCCATGATGAAACGGGTGCAACTCAAAGTGACTATGGCTGTGGATAAGTCTATGTCCCAGCAGATACACCCCTGGAGAGACTGTGGCTCATAGATAAGGCTCCACTCGGAGCAGGTACACTCCTAAGGGACTACAGTCTGTGGATAAATCCAAGCTGGAACAGGGGCAACATGAAGAGTTGATTGTAATGTTAAACCCAGTGGTCTGGTCCAGATGGACCAAGGGCGAAGACTGTAATGTGAATGCCTTCAAACTGTCATGCCTCATGATTTGATTTGCATGTTAAAGGAACTACTGTATCAGGAACCACCTGAACCAATGGAGGACAATCCTTACAAGAAGCAGTGAAAGTGCAAGCAGTGACCCGACCTGAGCTGGCGTTGGTACCAAGTAACTCCACCCAGCAAACCTCCTCTCTTGTTGTGACTGACCATCATAAGATGTGAAACCCAGAGTCATGGACTAAGTGAAATCAGTGAACATTTCTAGATATTTATTTCATAGGGGTGGTCCACAGACTAAGGGTATGATATCTCTGTATTATATCAAAGGATGGGAAGGATGGTGGTAGTTAAAGATGTTGTATCGGATAGTGTGGGACCTGGGCATGACGTAAATGGTATGAAATAAGGGGTGGAGAATATTCTGGGTTTGGCTGGGATAGAGTTAATTTTGTTTATCATAGCTTGTATGTGGCTGTGTTTTGGATTTGTGTAGGAAACAGTGTGTATAATGTAGAGATGCCTTTGTTATTTCTGAGCACTGCTTACAGTAATGCTTTGCTGCTTTGCACCCCACCCCACCAGTGAGTAGGTTCAGGGTAGACAAGGAGTTGGGAGGGGACGCATCTGGGACAGCTGACCCCAACTGGCCTAAGGGATATACCATACCATATGATGTCATGATCAGCATATAAAGCTGAAGGAAGAAGGTGGCAGGGGGGAACTTTACAGTGATGGCATTTGTCTTCCCAAGTAATGGTTACTTGTGATGGAGCCCTGCTTTCCTGAAGATGGCTGAACACCTGCCTGCCCATGGGAAGTGGGGAATGAATTCCTAGTTTTGCTTTGCTTGTGTGTGCAGTTTTTGCTTTGCCCATTAAACTGTATTTATCTTAACCCACGACTTTTTTCACTTTCACTCTACTGAGTCTCTCCTCCAATTGACTGGGGGAAGGTGAGAGTGGCTGTGTGGTGCTTAGCTGCTGGTTGGAATTAAACCATGACAGTCTTTTTTGCACCCATTATGTGGCCCAAAGGCTTTGAGATAATGACAGTTTTGATTGGAATATGCTGGATCAAATTTATAGCTGTTACCTTGCTGTTTAGTTATTAATTGGCAGACTTTTGTGCTTGCCATGGGGCTTCCTTGCCTGGCTGTATATTAGAATCTAGTGCTCATTAGTGGGTGCTTTTTGCTTTCATTTGAATCTATAAAGCTCCATTCTGACCTGCAGTTAACAAGGTCCAAGTATCACCACTTAAAAAAGGAGAAAAGTCAGATTTTTCTGACTAAGATACCAGGAGAAGAAAAAGAAAAACATAAAAATAATGTTATATCATCTATTTTTTTTTTATAAATTAGTATTAAGATGGAAGGATAAAGCTGGTTTGAAAGGGGTTTTAGGGTTATATGAATATGAGAGCCAGAAAATATATTCCATTTCTTCATAGAGCTCCAGAAATAAATGTCAGTGGAGATTATGTAAGTTCTACCCTATTCTTTCAAACTCTCTTAACACAGTGTTACCTAGTAAGCAAAAAAAGGATGCATAGAGCCATACAAATTGGTACTAACAGGTTTATGCCAAAACTTAAGATTGTAGCTCACCATGTAGTATTTTGGGATGCATTCACCTGAATAAAATTTTGTATTCATTTAATGTTAACTGTTTTAATTTCTATAAACAAGTAAACATAATCAAAATGCTCCAACAAGCAATTATCAGGAAAGTTATAATTTTGACAGCCTTAACATTTGAATTTTTGTCATAGACTTTACATGTCATGAAGTTATTAGTATTTTCATCCTATACAGCATTTAAAAATTGTGCAAATAAAGGAGTTCAGTTAGATAACATGGGACCTTGATACATTTCTTTTTACTTTTCTTTGAAAGTCTATTCTTATGCCATATGCAATGTTTTGTTGCAGTACTTTCCCCCTTTAACAGAGTGAGAAATAAATCTGTTTACTTAGGTAACAGAAATTAGTACCTATATTTAGTTAACCAGGTTCTTAAAACATCTATTTTTTGCTTAAAGAAAAGCCTCGCAATCAAATGCATGATGTCACTTGTTTTATTCCTAAATGGCAGCTTGTTAATATCACTCAGCACATGCCACTGTTTCTTTTTGGGTGCTATTTTTTTTTCCCTGTGACTTTTGGGGGTTTTGTTTTGTTCGGTTATTTTTTCCATAAACTTGAGTAGAAACATTATTAGTGGATTAAAAACTTAAATGCTTTAATAATCCTGGTTTATGGATAATAATAGAAATTTTCCACAGTAATATCAATATTCTGTTTTTATAAAGTAATTCATATTAAATGAAAGGTATTCACTTAAAGTTGTATAAGCCTTTACCAGAAAGACTGAACTAGTGAAGTTCAGCATATTTTCTTTAACAGGTTTATGATGTAAGTGAAAAGCTATTTTGGTAATGAACTGATAATTCTTCAGCAATATTAATCTCAGTGGATATCAAATGAAAGGCTACATGCCCTGAGAAACCCAAAGGGAAAGCAGAAAATTTTAAAGCTACAGAATAATTGATAATTTTATATCTTTGATTTCTGCTTGAGTTCTATGAAGAAAGAAATCCACTGTTTATTAATATCATTTTTCTCCAATAAGAACCTGTATTTTTCTTGCTTCTTCCATTCTAGGTTATACAACATAGGATTTTTATTTTTTTTTAAATGATGGTCTGTCTTGTGTAAAACAGGAGTCCTGAGAAAGGGACAGTTTTAAACAAGCAGCAGAGCACTCTCTGCTTTTATATCTTCTTACCTTGTTTTTAAGGTGTGCTGTATTGTTCCAGCTCCAAGCTGATGTGAGCAGCCATAAAGGCAATGTGGTAAACATCCTGACAAAGACGGGTATCTACTTAGCACGGAGCTCCAAAGGCTTTCCTGATGAGCTCAGGGCTCTGGTGTACTCAGTGGGAGCCTGTGGTGTCCCTGATCAGCTCAGTGAGAGACTGAGACATCCCTTGATAAGATAACTGGGATCCTAGATGTCTTTACACATTTTCATGTGCCCACTTAGGTGCCTACACAAAGAATGTATAAAATGTAACTTGCCATATACCCAAGACAAGTCTCTCTGTGAGAGCTTCTCTGCACAAACTTCTCTGCAAAATATCTCCTGAAGAGATTGGATCATCCCAGTAGATGCTTGGCTAACTCCAAACTTGGTAATGATGTGGAGCATCTTTGAAAATAGATTTTTCCTCCCCATTCCTGGGAGAAACTTGATGAGTACTGTACTGGTAACAGCTCACATAATATGTTTAACTGCATGTAGATAAAATTGTCATAAGCATATACTTCCTTTGCTAGTGTCAATTCTGTTGTAACTAATTTTGAATATATTTTTTATATATATATATATAAACTGTGCATCTATGTGTGTGTATATACTTGCTTTACTAGTGGTCATTTTGTAGTAACCTGTAATACATACTTGATTTACTAGTAGTTATTTCAATAAGGAAATTCACAGAAACTCAAACCTCTCTGTCCTTATGTATTATGAAATACTTAGAATCCCACAGTCATGGTATTACACACCTGCAGGTGAGGTAATCCTTGTAGGTCAAAATAGTCATCATTAGACCAGTATTCACCCTAGTATTCTAAAACTATGAATTATAGTGTTTGTTTGGGTTTTACCCAAAACAAGAAGGTTTTTTTGTCTGTGGTTCAAAAATAAGTTTTAATATTTAGTAGTTCTTCTTCTATTTTGACTATTAAGTCAAGTATGTCCAAAAATTTCCTTCTTATTTCATAAAGATTGTGGTTTAAAATTATTCACTTTCACATTGCTTTCATATTTTTTGGTATAATCCATATATTTGTAAAATTGTAAAGGAAATACTAAAGCTCACCAAGGCAACAAGGCTTTCTATACCACTGGGGTGCAGATGAGTATTTAAACTTGTTTGTTCTTATTTAGATCATTCTGTGAAGTGAAATTCAGGCTGTAATGTATTCTTTATTAATTTGGGGGTCGGGGGGGATGTGGGGAAGTGTCTGTCTTTTAGGTCAGTGATACCTGCTTTTATGCACCTGTACCTTACTGCATTTTTATGAAGGAGAGCAAAAAGAGGCAGAAGGAATACTTGTCAGAAGTATGTTGATCTATAAGTTCAAGCTATAACAGCCTTAAAAGAATGGTCATTGAGGTGTGTATTAGCATGGAAGTAAAGAAGATCAATAATAGTCAGTGTGAGTTCTTTATTTACCCATATCTTTTCAATGAGCAAAAGGCAGTTTCCAGGCTGTTATCCTTCCACTCCTTGAAGTAAATATTTTCACAGTGCATGTAAAGCTGACATGGATAGAAAATCAAAACAGCAAATTGCCCCCACTGTTGGTACTGTGAAACAGAAGAGTAAATGACTACAAAGAAATGATATAACAGAAAAATATTTTAAACATATTTGAAGTAAAGAACACCTTCAAGGAAAAGTTTTATTATTGAGACATGCTTATTTCCAACTCTTATTCTTTGTAATCAATAAAGAAAAAAAGTTTCATTGAGATTAAAAAAAAAATCTATATTCACATAGGTATAATTTTAGACAGCATTGTTTATCCTTTATTTTGTTTCTTTTGTAAAATAATTCTTTAAATAGTAATGAGGGAGCTAATGTTATTATTTTTGGGTTTTCTCTTATTTGTCTAAAACTTAATTATCTTTTTTAGGACTTGTATTAATATAGTCTGTTGTTGACAAACTGCAAAGAAACATTTAAATGTTTCTCTGAACACTCACCTAGCAATTCTTAATGACACATGAAAAGGTAAGACTCATTATGGGGTATTTTTATTAGATTAAAATCTGATTTAATCAATCTGTCAGTTACAAATAAGTTACAAATATTTCATAGAGTCTAGACATCACAGTATTCTAGACACTAGGTAATAAGATCAAAAAGGATTTTATTTTAAATTGATGAAGTCTTTAATAATATCACTAGGTGACATTTTAAAAAAGGAAATGAATAATTTATTTTGCAAAAAATAAGTTACTTTATACCAGTACGAATTTTTTTAATTATTGCACAAGTCATAAATAGCATCAATACATAGATGAATACATCAGAAAATGTTAATTTAGATTTAAGCAAGAAAGATGTGTAATCCTATTTTTGTTTTCATCTTCCATGTTTCTCTCAATAGATGGTTAATAGAAATGAATAGAGCAAGATCAGAGCAGGATAGTTTCAAACATTCTGGTGGTAACTGTTCTGAGAGAAATACCTCCTGCTGTTTAAGCTAAAAGATATTTCTATTTTTAAAAAGGAAAAAAAAAAAAGGAAGACCTGGGGAAGTACAAGCCAGTCAGTTTCACCACTTTGCCTGTCAGGATCATGGAGCAGATCCTCCTGGAAACTATGCTTCATCACATGGCAAATAAAGAGACGATAGGTGACATACGACATGGCTTCATTATTAGGGCAAATTGTGCCTGACATAATTGATGGCCTTTTATGCTGGGATTACAGCATTGGTGGGTAAGCGAAATGCAACTGGCTTCATCTACCTGGACTTGTGCAAAGCATTTGAAACTGTCCTACACAACATCCTTATCTCTAGATTGGAGAGATATGGATTTGATGGATGGACCACTTGGTAAATAAGGAATTGTTTGGTGGTCACACTTGAAGTGTGGTAAGTGGCTCAATGTCCAAGTGGAAACCAGTGAGGAATGGCATTCCTTAGGGATCAGTATTGGGACTGCCAGTGTTTAACACCTTTGTCAACAACATGGACAGCGGGATCAAGCGCACCCTCAGCAAGATTTCTGATGAAACCAAGCCGTGAGGTATAGTTGATATGGTGGAGGGAAGAGATGCCATCCAGAGGGACTTTGATAGGCTTGAGAGACCGACCCGCATGAATTGTTGTGACTCTGTTCTATGATTCTATGGTAACAGCTCAAAGGTTGTAAAAGTTACTGTGTTTTGTTGTAAACGATAGAGATAAGCAAGCATGGGTGTGTGTGTACATTTAATGTCTTAGCATGCTTTTTCTGATATAGATCAACAATCCCCATCTTCAATTTGGTAGTCATTTCTCCACAGATTAATAGAACATTTTCTGCCCACCTTTGCTGTTGCACAGATCACAGCTAGAGAATTTCTACTCATGTTTATGACAAGAAGAAAAGAAAATGAGAAGAAAAACATTTTAGAAGCACAACAAAAATGAGGGAGTTTTACTTCAAGGAATTAAAACAATTCCTTATTTTCTCCTGACACAATAATTTTCTGAAGCAGGCTCAGAAAAGTTTTCTGTTTTATCATGATGCCTGTTGAAGACCTTGTTTTATCACAATGCAATTTGAAGTGGACTTGAAAGCAAGTGAAGAAGCAGATTAAATGAATGCATTTGCTCTAAATAGAAATGGTGGTGATAAGGAATTCAATTCATGTTTGTTTTACTACATAGATCCATTCAGAAAGCAAAAACTGAGAAAAAAAATAGCATCTGAAAATATCACTAACAAACACAGAGAATTTCTTCCATGATGGCTTTATTGCTCTATCTTTCCTGTTTATCAGTAAGACATGGAAATTCTGTTTCTTCTAACAGTAAGATAAGCACTTCTGTTATCCATTGATTCTCTTCTTCCGTTTGAAATAAGCTGTTCATTATATGCCCAGAAGATACATAAATCAAAGAAAGAGGTTATATCTAAGGAAAATAGAGAGATAATAAATAAAAAAGTGATAAATGGATAAATAAATAATTATTGAATAAATAAAGATAATTCCAACTTGTTAGTGTTCATGAGAGAGAAAAAAATGGACCAGTCAATCGTACACCTGGTTTAGAATGGCCATAACAATCATGCTGCTGCTGAATAACAGTTTTACTTACTTTTACCATAGTAACAGATCTTTTCAGATACACATGCTGACTCCAAATCTTTTTCATATCTCCAAAGAGCCTCAACCTGACCTCCCATGCTATCTTTATATGTGTTTTTATACATGCGAACATAGTACAGTGTTACCTGAATTATAACACAGACTATTGCTCTTAGTTCTATCTTCTGTGTAATTCTTCAGAGAATAATCAACTGTGCTGAAATGCAGATTTATTAGACCTGGGCCCTCTGCTCTAAATTGAGCTGCACTCTGAAATAAATAAATAAACAAACAAACACACAAATACATAAATAAACCCATTTAGGTTGGGAGAAGGCAAAAAACCCTGGCACCAAAGCATACTGTTCCCAGCAGTTAGGTGAGCTCTCTGCATTCACTGCTGTCTGTTTTCTGTTCCACTGTAATGATAGATGAAATTACATTTGCAGTCACAGAAAAGACACGATTAGCAATTTCTCACCATAATTAACTAATTGTATGGGCTCTTCTGTGCTTTATCTATTATCTTTAATCAATGAAATCTTGAGGTAACAAAAATGGTAAACAGCAGAGACTGTTGCTGGAAGTTGATCAGTCACAACACAGAAATAAAGAGGACATTGTTCATCAGTCATCTGGAGTAACAATAAGGTTCATATCCATTGGAGTAGTCCTATGACGTGTGAGTGTTGTTATTCTCCCTCTGGAGATATGAAAGGAAAATGTCTCTTAAACAAATTGTCTATAGCATTTACTTCTGACAAATCATAAAATTTTATGAAAGCAACAACAAATACCAGTAGAGGATCTTAAACATGTCAATAAAATTTTCAAACACAACACTACTGACACAAGACCTGGAAAGTGAACAGAACTTTATCGTGTGCTTGAGCTCTGCAGCTCCCAGGTCTTTCTAGCACTCTTTCTGCTGGTCAGTCTGTTCCAGCTCAATTTCTTACTGGGTTCTCATGTTGGAAAACAGACCTTGATGCTCCTGTTTGGACAGTACTGAGGTGAAAATCATTGTCATATCAGTGGGATTCACTACATAAAGTTTCAAATAACCAGCCAATGGTAGAAATATGCTAATCACATGGCAACTGAAACACCACTGCAAGAGTTATTTGTAATTTATATATTGACTACAACTTGCACAGGTGAGGTCAAGAGCTGGCCTCTGTGGAATAGCAGTGTTAAATGAATTACATGATATGACAAATTTTAATGTACAAAGAGATCACTTATGTTAGTGGAATAAAAAAATCAAATAACATCTTATTTCTCACTTGATGTTCCTCAGATCTTCAACTTGTCCTCACTGGTACCACATTGATATTCAGTTACTTGTTGACTGGAACAGGATGGTAACATCGTGATATTATCCCTTTGGTATTTGCTCTGTAAGAAGTTGTAAGCTTCTGTAAGATTTCTGGTCTGAACTTTGATTAATGAGGAGTCATATGTCAATAACTGTCTAATTGTTTCAAAGCAAGTAAAATCAAACTCCTAGAAGGATAAAACACTGAAATATTTAAAACAGCAGATGTCTAGCTTGATCCCTAGACACAGCTATAATTCAATAAGCGAACAAAGCTGAGGATAGCGAGTTGGAATGAAAAGTCCTGAGCAGCAATATGTAGCACCTCATCAGATATATCAGCTATAGTGCACATTATTTATTAAACTGTCAATCTGCCGTAACTAGAAAAGCATTAGATCGAGTTCCACAGCAACCAGCTCAGGATCATCATGGGAGTGCTGTATCAGTAAATCTTGAAATCATTATCCAGATGCTTCAGGGTAAAGCAGTGGCTGCCAGTAAAGTTAGTGATAGTTCAGTCTAATTTTGTCTAAGTACGGACATCTTTTTTCTTTTCACACCAGAGTAACATGTAATCACCATATGGAATACAGTGACAATGGATTGGGAATTAAAAATAGAAATGTCATCCATCCCTACAAGCATGATAGTGACAGTGAAAACCACTGTGGTTTGTTGTTTCTCTCAGGTTGTGGAAAATGTCCTTGGCAGAATAACAATCAGCAGAATCTGTTGGAAGAATTCCTCCCTAAAGGTAATCTGACTGGTGAAGATCAGACTGACAAAATTTTCTGCTCAGGCAAAATCAAGGAAAGTTCAGAGAATAAAGTCAAGGTCTATGTATGCTCCTTGCCTCTAACAAAATTCATTAGTACTGGGATTCTGTGAAAACATCTGTAGAGATTTCTGTCCAGGCAAGTCAATGGCTACTCATTTTAAGATGGAAAGTTTTGGTAAAAAGAACGAAATGTTAGAACCACTTTTTTACCTAAAATGGGACCAGATGAAGCTGCATACTTGGACAGGTTTAATTTATCATTACCTGGGTTTATGCATGGGTTTGATATACATAATGTATATATGTATATTAATGTATGATACTAATAAATGGTTTCACCTGAAAACAGTCTTATTGTTGTTAGAAAGCACATCAAACCAATTATAAATACAGAAATTTGGAGACAATTTGAATACCACAGCAGTGTGCTGAAGAAAGCATGCCTGAAAGTGAAGTCACATCAAGGACAACAAAATCCAGCACAGTTAGCAGGAAAAGGAGCATGATTGGAACGGGAAAAATCTGGCTTTGAACATAAGGGAGTACTGTGCAATTGTTCTTGCCACTTCCCTGTATGTCTGTGTCTCTTTTTAGACCTGTCACATCAAATGATTTAGCCAGTCACCCATCAAGGCTCTTGGTACAAAATGGTTAAATGCCTCGAATACTGAGTGTCAGAGCATTGCCTATAGCTGGTAGCAGAGCCGTGCTCCTGTGAGCTGAGCTGCGCCAGACATCTGGTGCGTATATCAAATAACCAACCAACCATAAGCATTTTGTATGGACAGTTTAAATACAATGAATGGTTAAGACTGACCCATTAAACATTACTGAGACATTCTCAAGGTAAATCTTTAGTCATATAACATCAGCCGCACAACATGAGATACAATTAAAGGTCATCTGCTATGGCAGAGAACATATGCTGATGTTATCAAACATATGGAGAAAAAAAAGGAAAATTACAGTGAACAAAGTGCAACAGCATAAAATAAGGATAGTGTGTACAGAAACTGCAGCTGTCACATCCCCAGCTGTGAATGTGCTGCAAAAATTTAGCAAAAATGTCACTTTTTCAGTTGGCAGGGGACTTCTTTTGACAGTGTTGAATATGTCATCAATATATATACCTTATCAATACCTAAAAAATGCTAGTGTCATTATAGACATTGTACAGACAACAGTACACTACCAAAACAAAAAATTAATTGCAAATTATATCTACTGGAATACAGGAACCCCTGATAAGACTTCCAACAAATCTCAAATATTATTTGCACAGGCTTTTTTTTTTTTTTTTTAGGGAAAATTGCCCCTTGGGTGTAACTCAGCACCGAAATGAAGAGATTGTTTCTAACAGCCAGAAAGTAGATCATTTGTATATGTAGCATCTTTGTAATCACTTTCACAGATGTTTGCAAACCTTAGTTGTCACAGCTGTTTGATAGGAATTCACATCTTCTGGGGCCCAAAGGACTGAACTGCATTTCAAATTCTTGCTCTCGGTTGTATGGGTGTGACACTGTGTGATGTCATGAAGCAATGAGGGTGGGCAGATCCATGAAGAAGGTCACCTGGGAGCACGGGGCACAGCACAGTGTGCAGGGTAGGGATTTCAGCAAAATGATGTCCAATCTCATGGTAGTTGAACAAGGAGAGCAGAAAAGAATCAGTCACAGTAAGCAGGGTCAGAAAGGCCCTAGCAGGTGAGGGTACAGTCCAGTGAGGGAGTGCGATGGCACAGGCAACACTATAACACAACACAGGTGAGGACCAGGGCCAAAGATCTGAGCTCCAGCGCAGTCCCTGCGGGTGGAGAGACCCACAAAGCCTGTTCCTAGACCCTGTCCCAGGTCACCTCACAACTGATCTGGCCCTCACCACCCACATTCCAGCCTTGGGAAGAGGAAAGAGGTCGCAAAGCCCATTGGTGTATGCTGGACCCTGACACATGGCTGCTTTTCTGACTTAGACTGGACTTGAACCTTTACCTCACTGTAATCCCAAACAAAATGTTCTTGCTTTTGAAATGTTTACTAATAGGCCAATATTCTTCATTACTGGAAGCAGAAAGTAGGGTGTGCAGCTGCATAACTCTGGCTCACGTGGGTGTGAATCAGTTAGTCTTAATTATTATCAGGTTATGTAAAAACTTCCCCCTCCGCCCCCGTGTCATATGTGTGCAGAGACTTTAAAGCACTGAAAGCTAGCACTGCCTCCCTCCACCAGAAATAAATTTGTATCCCTAAGAAGATTCATTAGAGGCAAAGTGATATGAGAAAATTTGACACCTTGAATATAGACTGTATTAAATATGAGATGATGACCATTCTACTCCATATGATTTAACAATGTTTGCTCAGATTCTTTTTAGCTTCATCCAGATGGAGCTGAAGTGCATTTTTCAGCTATCAACTGTACACGTTTGGTGTGTGAAAAACAGTTCTTGTGTTCATAATAGATCACAAAGAAAACCCCAGTGGTAGCAGCAAGACAGACCTGCCAGGAGTCTGTTTCCCCATGACTTGAAGGTCTTCTTAACAGTATGGACTTTAGCCGAAAAATCCAAGACCAAATTCAGTCTCGTGGACTATATGTATAATGCATCTCAGATGTTCCCAGTACTCCTGTGTGTAGACAAAAGGTTATCCAGGCTGTGAGTTTTCAGTTCAGTTTTATTTTAGGGTTATCAAAGGAATAAAAGAACATTGGAAAACTGAGCCAACACCACCCATTTTAAATTCCTTCTGTACACCTGAATTTGAGGTCTCTTTTCATTGACCCTATAAAATCTTAATATGATGGGTTAGGTTCTGAACACAGTAGAACATCTTGATGTGACTGCTCACAGAATCATCAAATCGTTTAGGTTGGAAAAGATCCTTAAGATCATTGACTCCAATCGTTAATCTAACACTAACACTTGACGGCTCAGATGACAATGGATTTCAATGTTGATTAAAATCCAGTCAAAAAAAATCAGTAAAAAACCCAGTGGTTTTCAATGAATAACAGCCTTTTAATGACTTAGAAAAGTCACATTATAAAAAAAGCAATTGCCTTCAAAACCATTATTTAGAAATCGAGAGGATACCGGAATCATCAAATATTTAAGAATAGTTCAAACAGTTATACCCCTTCTTATTAGATACCTGACGGGGTTTGTTTGCTTTGGTTTGGTTGTTTTTTATCTTTGATAACATATTGAGTACAAAGAAATTCACAATATTTTCAGGAAAGCTTATCAGCTAGTGCACAGAACCAGATTATTGTTGATTAATTTCAGTGTGATGATAAAAAAACATGTTTGCTGTTCAAAACCATGATTTACTCCACATAGGATGGGGCAGGAAAAAAAACTGATTTCTCATAATGAAGCACTGCTTCTTAGATATTCAGACTGTAATTGAGACATGCCTGTGGAACAAAGTTTCAGAATGGCATCCTTGATAAATATCTTGTAGTGTGCTTCTATTGAATGGCAAGCTGTTTATGAGAATAGAATTATTTTCACCACAGAGAGAGCAGTCATCAATTGCTCTCCTTGTTGAAGTTTCATAGTTTAAGCACTGAATAATCAAACAGACCATTAAAAATGGTGTTTAATAATAACTATTTGCAAAGCTCACCTGAAAGCAGATAGTGCTTCTGTGTAACTGACTGCTTCGTATTTGCCCTGGTATCAGTATACCGTGAGAACAACATACAGTTCTTTTGATGGAAAGTAATGGAAAATGACAGACTGTTTAAAGATGCTGTGGTGTCAATTTCATGAATAATGCATTAGGTAACAGGTATAATCAGTGCAGTTTAATAGTCTGCAGCCTCCAGAGATACAACAGCAGCATACAGAGGAGTTATCCTTGTACTAGGACCACCTGACAATCATCTTTTTCCTCGACTTTATTTGATGGAGACTACACTAAAATAAAGTCTTTAAAAAAGGCAAATAGATCCAAATATGTAGTGTCCTGAATCAGTATTGATTTAGTATATATGTGCTGTGCAATTTACCTTTTTATAATAAGCATGATTTTAAAAATCCTTTTTCTCTGTTTTTAAGTTGAATAAGGTTTAGACCTTCAAATTTTATAGGAAAAAACAATCTCATGCTTGTTATGCATGCATTGAAACCGTTACACATTTTGGAGAAATGACTTTATGTCATTTCAAGTAATGCAGTACATTGCATATACACCAAAAATGTTTTAAAATATAATTATTTTCCTATACCAAAAATAAGTATAAGACTAATTTACAAAATCTTTCTTGCAGAATGCCAGTAGAAGATTTTGCATGAAGCATGTACTGATCTGTATTTAATGATCACAGCAAAGGTCTATGGAAGAGATTTACATCCAGGCACATATATTCCTCTTGGGACCTGGGTCTTACATTATAATGTCATGACTCCACAACAATGAATATGAGTTATGGTAAATAACTTGGGACGCAAGGTTTCAGTCCTTGTACTTACACTTTTACTCAGAGAAAGATGCCTCTGTTTCTGAGTTAAAATTTCCATTTTCCACTTGACAAATGAGCTACAGTGATGTATGCTCAGGCTTCACCTTTATGAATCTGCTCTGCTTGCTCTACATCTGCATCTGAAAAGCCATCTTGGCAGATCTCACTTTTTAAAAAGTTCATTATGGCTTTCAAAACAGCATTCTACAAATCATCTGGGCAGTGAGTTGTAGCTTCATGTGTGTGTAGAAATACGCACATATACATTCATCTGCCTTCAGATGTATGCACATCCTATGAATAAGAAAAAACCAAACTGAAACAAAATAAATGGAATCTAGGCTGAGTTGATGTAGGGAATATTTTGGAAAAGTGAAATAAAGTGACCAAATGGTTATAAAGTCAGTTGGCACAAATAAATTTCTATAGAACACTTATGAAATTAACTGCTCTATGCATGTTCTGTGGTACAGGAGTGATTGTTGGCATAGGGGAGTAGATTTTGTAATAAGATCTCATCATCAATTAGTAGATTCAGAATAAGTTCATTGATTTTTATAAACAACTCTTTCTGATGGATTAAGAAAATAGAGCAACAAGTGACAGATTGAATCATTTCACCATCTATTGGATTAGTTCAATGTATGAACTTCTAAAAATACTTCAGAATTTTATCACTTGACTGAACTTACTCCAACATAACAAAATAAATTCCTCGTCTACAGAATATCAATTGCCACTTCCAGTGGTGTCACAGTGGCATAAAACTGATGCAATGAATAGTTAGCACCATAATAGCTGATAGTTTAATTATGATCATCAATTTGGTACTCATACTTATTTAGCACCTTATGTCCTCCACATGCTGTGAATGAATTTTGAAGAAAGAAATGTAAATGCAAAGAATTACTTAAGACCTTTAATGGAAGCACAGGATTAAACACAAAGAATTCTGGAAAGTCAGGTTTAAGTGTGAATTGAACTGGATCAGTTTACATGCACCATAGATCTGAGGATGTCATAAGAGAAAACCTGGTTTTCCTAGGGCAATGCTAAATTAGTTACATTTTGAAAAATCTGTTTTGTGCAGAAATTAATATTGAAACTGTATTGTCTTGTTAGCTTAGAATGACAAGAGAAACAGTTCCATGCTCATAGGAATGAGCCCACCCATTTGCCCACCCACAACTCTATTACATAAATTTCTGAATATAAATATCAACACAGAAGAAAGTAGATATCTTCCAATTACTAACCCACTTGCAGTAGACTTATTTCCTGTCAAGTGACTACTCAAGTGTGGAATACCATACAGACCACTTTTTCTTATTACATGGACGCTGCCAGCTTGGGCCTACCTCAATGACTGACATTCTGTGATTGTGGGATCATAAGCCATCAAGTGAGACTCTTCAGTTCCACCTCTCTGCATAGAAACTGTAAGCAGAGGCTGGAAAACAGTTCATGACATACCCACTAGAACTGATACAGGTGTTAGTACTCCTTTCACAACAAGTGTTAACAATTCATAGCCAATTAAATTGTGGTCAGCACAACTGCAGGGACCTCATATGCTATGCTTCTGTGGGAGGGCTAAAACAGCCTTTGCAAAGTCCTCAGCAGTTCTGAAGACAGATGTGGTAGGAGTGTATGGAGAAGAAAAAATTTTCCACAACAGGCCAGTACAGAGTTCTCCATCAAAGCTGAGTAACCAGTTGGCTCTAGTGGCTCTTTCTCTCTCTCTCTCTCTCTCTGACACACACATTAACAATGGCTGCAGAAATAAATCAATATTGATGTAAATTACAGAGTGTCTTCAGGAAATAAAACTCATGCAATCTGAAATGTCTTTAACTTTCATCTGGGCAACTCCTATCCTCTAGAAAGAGGAAATATGTGATCTGTTCTTCTTAGCATCCTTAGTTGTTGCCTTAGCTTAGTGTCCTTTTTTTTGGCTTTACCTTCTCATTTCTGTGTTCCAGGGCAGACACAGGACAGATGGCCTGACTGCCTTCTCTTTCCAATTTCTCCTACAGCAGGGAGGTGATTGAATGGGAAGAGCAGTGCAGCAGTTCCTTTTTCACCAGAAAAAAATATGTGGAGAGATGAAAAGCCTTAAAGATCTGTGAAGACACAATGCACTGCTCTGTTGCTGGTACAGCAGCCACTCCAAAGCCCCCTGACTCTTAAGGGCAAAGATTTCTGTAAGGAGAGCGGACATAGACTCATTCCTTTGTTGACCATCTCCAGGGATGACTGTTTGAATAAGAGCTGTGAATAGGATGATTCATCATCTGATGAATATCCCTTATGTTTTCCTTCTCACTGTGGCATAAAGACCACAGCTGCAGGGGCAGCACAAGAAGGCTGAGCTGCCAAAGAAATTCCAGCAAAAAGAGGATTTAATGAGACTGGGTTATGTAATGCAAAGGACAGGACTGCCAAAGTAAGATGACTGAGATGCCCTGTGGAAATATCAATGTCCCATTAGCCTTCATTGAGTGAAGAGGTAGTCAAGAATAACCCCCAGAGTAGTGGGAAAGGCCTTTGAGAACTGTAATCTGTCATGTTGGGGAAGTGGAGAACCTACATAACCCAGATCTATGAAACACAGCATGGTACAGGTGCCTTTGGGAGCTTTAATTTCTCCTACAAACTCAGCATCCAATGCCAGTGTTGAGCAAGCTCTTTCTAACTGATGGAGACTTATGAACTGGGTTTCTGGCACACTTATGGTATTCTGGCACAAGTTATGGCACTGTCCTCCTGATCCAACCCCAAGCTATATACAAGTATCAGAAAGCTGGATGTTTGGTGGGATGGGTTTTTTTTACCACCATAGAATAAGTCATTGACAGGCCTCAAGATTCTAGTCAGGTTAGGAAGAAAGCTGATCTTGACTTGCAATATCTATCCCCTCACCAGGATGCAAATTACCTGCATGGGTTTTATTATCTATATGATTTATTCTTCCCTTTTGAATGGAATCAACTGCACACCAGCCAGCATCCAGGAGCTGATAGTTGGACAGTGGTTCAATGACTGGTGGCCAAATGGAGTGACTGTAGTTTTGCTTCACCAAATGGAACTTTTTCTTTTTTTTTTTTAAACTAGAAATAGCTTTGCTCTCTTTTCCTCTCACATCTGGTAGCTGTCAGAAAATACCCCAGACCAGAATTTTCTTGACATGGCATGACAAGAATGGTAATTTCTTTGAGCCATTTTCACTTTTGTGAAAATGAAGACTGAAATACTCCAATTTTTTGTGTTTTGGTTCGATTTGTGGATTTTTGAGGGTTTTTTTGGGGGAGGAAGGGGATAAGGGGAGGCAAAAAAAAATAGGTGGAATCAAAGGAGGAAGATATTTAACGAGAAAATGGAAAATAATAGAAGATGGACTCTCTATATATAATATTAATATTATATTCATTCAAGTAATTTATTATAAACTTCCTTTTTATGTACATATGCAGATGCTGATAAACTAGATCAAGCACCTTTAGTTCCAAATTTGGAGAGGAGAGGATAAATTTTATGATCCTAGCATCCTTTTCTCTTGTCCTGCTACTGAAATGTAGTCTTGCTAAAGGATCGGTGGACATTTACTTACACACAATGTCATTACTGAGATCGTTATTGGCTGTTATGCACTTTGAGTGGGGAATTCCATAGAATTACTGGGTTTGGTAAGATAGAGATTGTCATAAATAAGGAAAACTACTAAATGTCCTCTGGAGAATAACTACAACAGAAGCTGGTAAATTACTTCAGGATAATAAGGATGATAACAAAAGTAGCAAAGAGGTTAGTATACAGAATTAAATAAGACACAGAAATAGGTGTGTGAGGATAATATGAGGAGGCAAGTTAGTTCTCAATTTAAGAAGAGTGAAAGAGGAACATTATAGGAAAAGAGAATCCAAAAATTGTGATTTTTAACTTATGTTAAAAATCCCTTGGCTTAAATTTAACCAATGATTCTCCTAGTGTAACTCTCAGCAAACTGCTCCAGGAAAAAGCTGGCACAACATAATCACAATTTCCAAAGAAAGCCTGAAGTCTTACTTCAGCCAGACCTATGAATTAATCATTATAAATAGGTTCCTGTAAATAATATAATTCTTTTACTTTTTGGAAAGCAGAACAGCTAGGAGTGCAAAACTGCACTACAGCATACTTTGCAATTATCACGCTAGAGACTTTGCATCAAGGTCTGGAGAAAATTAACATAAAAAGAGTGGAAAAAAGTGTTCAGGGCTTCTTGTTGTTGTTCTGTCTGGGTTTTTTTGTCACAGGATTTGTCTTGTCTTCAATTGCCAGTAAAAAATTATCGAAAAAAAACACTAGTTGGAAATAATTTTACTACATAAAGGTTCCAATTTTTAACACTGTTTATTTAGAGTATAGACACAATGTTTCATCAGTCTAAAGTTTTAAAATGCATTACATGTTGAGAAAATAGAGACAGATGTCTATATGGCATCTCTTTTTTTACTTTTTTAAATTAAAATTTCTTGACAAAACAAGGTGGAACACTGTGATCCAGTTTTATTTCTAAATCACCAAGTGCATCGCTGTTTTTTGTAAATGTCTGTAGGGATAAATTCTCCCCACTCTACATGTTGTCTTCTGTTACCAAGAGCACTTGAAAGAAAAACTAAATAATAAGAACAATTAACAGATACTGAACATCTTACATTCTTTTTCTTCCTATTCCTTGAAAGAGTTTCACATGCTCCGTAACAGTTGATGTCAGTGCCACAGAGCTGCAATACTGAAACCATTGACATTGTATTGGGATGATTATTAAAACTCTTTTGTCTGAAGAAGTGGAGGATCTGCTATGCAGACCAGAAGATTTTCAGGGTTTTAGTTTTGGGGGGGTTTTCCCTTTCTTTATTTTTCTTGTGGAAGAAATAAAACACAAAACCGCTTCATGTTACATATTCAGGATCAAGCTGATGGACACTCATATCTCTACTCTTATCAGTTTTCTATATTAGTATCCATCCCAGTGGGTGTTCCAAATTCAATACATTCTCCATGATCTCAGACCTTTTCATATGCTCAGATGGTGGAAATTCTGTCTTTTCAATATATTTTTTAATTTATTTATTTAATAATGAAGGTGAATTGATCATTTCCTTATTGTCCAATATGGAGGAATGGCTCTGTGAGAACGGCCACATATTCCCACTCTCTATCCCTGCGAACAAAACAGCCAGAATGAAACATCGCTCTAAAGGAATGTGGAACTAGCAGCAAAGTCAGATAATGGGTTAAGGAGTATGGGCTGTGAATAGAAGCTCCTAATTCTGAAACATTCCTCTGAGATAAGATAAGATATAGGCCTTGCACAGGTGTCCACTCTATCGCCTTCACTGTTTTTAATTTCTTCTCTCCATGGTTCCCAGCCATGCTTTGTTAAGCTTGCTAGAGAGTATATAATCACGCTGCTCTGTAGAATAAACGGACTGACTGCTTTTAGCCACATTGGCGTGCGGTCTGATTCCTAGCGCCGTCCCACTCTTTCGAAGACCCTGGACCTAAAAGTCTCCCAAGATCTGGATTAGGACGCGGGGAACACTCAATAATTGGCGCCCGAACAGGGACCGGAAAGAAGGTTTCGGAGACGGTTGCTACAGAGGAGGCGCCGCTGACAATTTTAAGTGTTGCGGTAGCTGGTTGCGGGGTCGCTACCCACCCTCTGTGCCCACAATAGAGTGGGGAGCTGCGGAGAAACCGCTCTTCAGTACCCTCTCTAAGAGAGGCGAGCAGGAATCTCCACTAGGGCTAGCTGCGGAGAAGCCGACTCTAGTTATTTTCTCTAAGAAAAGCGAGATGGTGACTCCAATAGGGCTTTTAGATTTAATTAAATAGGCCCGCAGGTCGGGACACCTGGAAGAAGTAGCACTGATATTCAGTGTTGCTGAGTGGCGAGCGATAGGAGATCATATTTGGGATGTGGTGATTACTGGAGGAAAGGAAGAAAAATTACTGTGATCGTTGGGTGCGACTTGGCGTGTAGTATTTAACACCTTAAACGCCATGCAGGCAGAGAGGCAAGTAGCTGCTGCAGCTGTTCAAGCTCTGTCTGGCTCAGTGACACCATCTACCACCCTGTTAGAAACTCCGGTATGCAGACTGGTTCACCTGGTTTGTTCAAATGCTGCGGAGTTACAGGACTCAATTGAAAAACAGCAATCTAGCACCTCGGGGGGTGAAGTGTCTGAGTCCTTTAATTCTACTCCGAAAACTAACTCTGCTTTAAAAACTAACACAAACTCCAGCTTCTGCTGTTGAGAATACCCCCTCAAATCCAACTCCTTATTGCCCTCCTTCCTCCGAAGCTACTTGGCCAGATTCAGAAGGGGAGGAATGAGAGACTGAAATGTGTAAACTTACTGGGTGATTGCAGAAATTGGAAATATCATGAAGAGGAAAAGCAATCAACATAAAAAAAAGTAAAGGAGGAGGCAGCTGTTATTCCATCATTGCCTTCTGCTCCTCCGGACCCGGGAGTTCGTAGTCTTCCCTCCCGTTGGACTGGAGTTATACAATATGCTCTCTAAGAGAGTAATTAAAAATGCTTTAAAATAGCTCCTTTTGTGGAGTGAAGAAAGGAATCTTATACCAAACGTAAATACAGCGTTTGATTTGCCTACTTGGGAGGCTATTGGAGTTTAACTCCTTGACGAACCCTCAGCTGGGGCGAAAGAAGCTAAGTCATTAATAACTCTCTGGAAATTAATTGAAAGGACTCTAACCGAAATGGAGGCTGTTTGCGTTGCTGCCGCTTCAGCCTTTGCAGCTTTAACACCAGTTGCGAGTTCTACAGAACCTATTCAAAAGGGAAAACATCTACTACGGAGAATGTGTTTTTTGTTTCTGGGTGCTCTTTCACCTACCCCAGTTACTATGCTAAGTACTTATGCCATGTTATCAGAGCAAAGTGATAAATCTGTCGGAACTGACCAGGAAGGCAAGCAAGTAGCGCACGTAAATCTGCCACCACAGTCTGCAACCCCCCCACTGTGATAGCTTTGGAAGGAAAAAATGTGGAAAAAAAAAAAAGTACAACCAACTGCCTTTAATATCTATTCACCTCTAACTTTTACTGAGCCTAAAAGAGCCCATGACACAGTTGGAGATGTTAACTGCCATCTAAAACTTCAGCTTGTCTTTGAAAAGCTGGAAAACATGAAAGAGGAGCAGGCAGTTGTGGCAACGGCATGCCCTGCTGTGAAAGGGTTTGCAGAATTGCCCACCCACCCACCCGGACTCTACCAACATGAAGAATCACCGACTACGGCACGGACAAGGAACCTATGCCCACAGACAAGAAACCTAAGGACAGGACACAGGACACCTACGGCCATGGACAATTATTGGCTTTGATAACCATCGGATCAGGGACACATTTTGTATCTACACCCACCGCTCCCACCCACACCGCCCGACAAACATCATCAGTACATCTCCTGATGCCTGAGAGACTCTGCAGGCACTGCTTGTTGGAGCCCGGGCACGTAAGGTGGCACCAGAGAGGGAAAAATGGTTAAATCAGGGTATTTTGATTCCTACATAATCATGAAAATTACCAGGGAAAAGTTTATGTGGGGACGAGCGGGTGGTGGCGAAAAGAACGTTGATAGCGGGCCGGTGGGAGGTGGACGGAACAGGGTCCTAGCACTCATGCAGGGCTCAGTCACAGTGACTACCGGGGTCACGCTGTGGTTCACAGCGGGGGGAGAATGGTGCTGGGCAGCAGCCGCGACCCGTGACATGCCGCGCAGCCGGATGCCTTGAGAGAATTGCTGTAGAAGTGGGAGAACTGCCCCCCCACCCCCCCAACCCACCCACCCATACGGACTGGATGTGACAATTTGCATCTTGCACTGTTGTTTTTCTGATGCATTGGTTTGCAGCATATGTGCTATAGGGTCAGGGATGCATTTATCCACTGAGAGCAAGGCTGGTTATTAAGCAAAAGGATTTTTGATAGCGACCATTGAAAGTGGGAAGCTTACTTTAAGAATTTAACCTGGAAAACAGAAATCCTTGTTTGGGCTGATTAATGTCTGCTTACTCAAGGAAAAAATTGCCCACTTATAAGATTTAATACAGGTGCACTAGACTAAGGGTCATATCAAACCTTCCACAAGTCTGTGGAACATGCCAAAATTTTTAAAAGATTGGGTTTTCTTTTTCAAAAGGTATCACTGGGTGCGCTCCCACAAGGCATAAAAAATTCACCAACTATGTGCCAGACTTCCGTAGCTCAGGCACTTGCTCCAGTACAAAAAATGCATCCTGATCTAATCATTTAACTTTACATGGATGAGATATTGATTGCGGGAAAAAACTTGGATGTTGAAAGTTTGATTCATGAGTTAACAGTGCATTTGAAAAGCAAGGGGTTACAGATTACAGAAAATTCAAAATAAGGCAGTATGGAAATACTTGGACTGACAGATTGATAAAAGTACCGTAACACCTCAGAGGATTGAAATCAAAGCTGAGGTTAGCACATTAAATGGTGTTCAAAAGTTCCTTGAAAATATTCACTGGATTAGATTATTGTGTGTTATTGTGCATCAGCATTTTACTACCCATATTTGCAGCCACACTGAGCTAACTGACTAACTCAAGGTCTAGCAGACAGAAACCAGAGAGCAGACAGGCTGGTAGCACCGGCCTGAGCTGCTCCCTCAGCAGACGCTTTGCACAAGCTCAGAGGTTGCATGCATTTTTGTTAACTAATCTGCTAAGGTACTTCAATGACAATACCACTTGTTGGTTGCTGAGGCTAAAGGGATTGTACAGTTGTGCCTGGATTGTCAGCAATCCTCATGCAAAGCCATAGTGAAATGTATGAATCAAACTCTCAAGCGTTTGCTTCACAAACAAAAACGGGGAGAGAAGGGTATCTCTCTGGCTGATTGATTAAACAAAGCTCTTTATGTTTTGAACTATTTATGTCTGCCACAGAACAGTTTGGTACCTTCAATGGTGAGACATGCAGTAGGTTTAAAAGGAGGTTTGAAAAAGAAAAAAAAAGAAAAAAACAGAAAAAAAACAAAACAAGAGAAAAAAGTTAAAAAATGAAATGAAGTTGCAGGTACTAACTTGGGGAAGGAGATCTGCCTGTGTCATTACAGATACGGGAACCAAGTGGGACCCAGCGACGTGGATAAAGTCGTGGATCCAGAAGAAATCAAGCTTGCATGAACCAGGACGGGATCCTGATCACAGTAACCGAAGTCAAGTGTTCCAACTGCAGCCACAGTGGACTATGAGTTTTGCTGTGGGACATTTTGAACCATCTAACAGTCTTTGAGATATGCATGTATTCGTGGTAAATGAAAAGTAGGAAAATAGTGATTTCTGCACAGCCTAAGATCACAGACTGTGTGAGGTTGATGTTATCTGCACCTCTGACGCTCCTGATTGGCAAAGCAAACAAAGAACCTGGCTGACCACTCTCAGTCAATTCATGCGAGCATTCAGAAATTAATAGATCAAACACAAAAGATACAACAAGAAAATGGATTGTTTGGATCAGACAATTGGTTTCACGAGTGGGAAATTTCAGGATGGATATTGTCAGTGGTCAAATTTGGATTATTGGATTTGGCAATTACGGTACATGTCTTACTGCCATGCTTATTGAGCTTTCTGCAAAGGGCCCTTGCAGAGACCTCTAAAAGCAGTTTTTGTAACGCAGATACTAAAAAAAAAAATAAAAAAATTGTCAAGGAGGACAGCAGGCCTGCCGGCGACCCGGCTCTCCTTGCAAAGACACAGGCCCAGACAGTATCCTTGAATTCCCACGAGACAGCAAAATTACTCATGCTGAGAGGTATTTGGTAATCACATTTTCAAAATGTAGCGGCCTTGAAGGCAGGTGGACAGACTGCCTTAAACCAAGGAGTTGTGAGAAGTTATTTGGAAATAAGTGAGTATGTCAAGAACCAGCCGTAATAAGAAGGCCAAAACACAGCAGGTGTGCAGATAACTTTTAGACATCAAAGGTAAACTAACAATGTTTAGCTAGAAGATATGCTTATCAAAACTTGTTATAATTACTAATTAATCACTCTGGTGTGAATAGTGTGTGTAGTCACTTAGCAGTTTTTAGCTTGTCACATTTTATAGTATGGCTTTTTGTTTATAGGATGGCTTTTAAATATAGTTAAATAAGGACTTATGCTTTTGTTATTTATTTTTGCTGTGTATGTCACAGTGTTTCTCTTACAGGATGGATAACACCTTTTGCAAAAATCTGGCTGGTCCATAAACAAAAAGGGGGAATTGAGAGGAATGGGTTTCGTGGCCCATCCAGATTTATTGCTGACCCCCATATAATCAGGCCTGGGTAATTGCTCAGCCGAAGCAGAATGTATGGGTAACCCTTGCAAACATCACTGGTCAAAATACACTGTGTCTTTCTGTGGCTACTCCATCTTCCGCAGCAGACACAGGAACCTCAAGGGTTAACACTGTGGGGCTCTGTGATGATGGATGCTTGTATATATTTTAATTATACTTATAGCATTACTCGTAGAGGTCAGAATGTTAACGCTATGCTTAGTATATATCGTAATGCTGCTGCTTGGTGTGGTTATACGAGTCCAAATATTTCCCAATCATCAGCCATACCACTCACTTTGCCTCCTGGCATCTTTTTGATATGTGGAGACCGAGCCTGGAGTGGAATTCCATCATGTTGGAACGGTGGCCCCTGCAGTCTTGGTCGTCTTACCTTGCTGACTCCTAACTTGGCCATGATACATGCGAAACAACGTAAATTAAGAGGATGAGTGCATAGAAGCATTCACAAATTTGAGAAGGACTATGATGACCAGGTAACATTTTGGGGACCTGCAGAAATAATAGCATCATCAATACTAGCCCAGGGAGTGGCTTCTGCTGCTGCTCTTAAAAAACTAACGAAATTGGGCTGTTGGCTGAGTAAGCAAACTAATGCTACATCCATTGCATTAAGTGGTTTGTTAACTGACGTGGATAGCATTAGACATGCTACTTTTCAAAATCAAGCTGCAATAGATTTCTTACTCCTAGCTCATGGTTGTGAAGATTTTGAGGGTATGTGCTGCATGAATTTGTCAGACCATTCAGAATTGATCCATCAAAGTATTGCAACATTGCGAAGCCTGCTGGCGAAACTGAGATATGAGGGTAGCTGGCTTGATGGATGGTTTAACAAATGGGGAATTATTGTGTGGGTTAGAGACATGTTAAAGGGTGTGTTAATTATATTGATAGTTATTTTGCTGATCTTAACTGTTATTCCTTGCATTATACAGATTGTTAAGAGAGACTTCTGAGCGAGGCCTTGTCTTCAGCTGTTTTGTTTGCGCACAAAGAAAAAGAGGGAACTATGGAGGAATGGCTCTGTGAGAATGGCCACATATTCCCACTCTCTATCCCTGCGAACAAAACAGCCCGAATGAAATATCACTTTAAAGGAATGTGGAGCTAGCAGCAAAGTCAGATAATGGGTTAAGGAGTATGGGCTGTGAATAGAAGCTCCTAATTCTGAAACATTCCTCTGAGACAAGATAAGATATAGGCCTTGCACAGGTGTCCACTCTATCGCCTTCACTGTTTTTAATTCCTTCTCCCCGCGGTTCCCAGCCATGCTTTGTTAAGCTTGCTAGAGAGTATATAATCACGCTGCTCTGTAGAATAAACGGACTGACTGCTTTTAGCCACATTGGTGTGCGGTCTGATTCCTAGCGCCGTCCCACTCTTTCGAAGACCCTGGACCTAAAAGTTTCCCAAGATCTGGATTAGGACGCGGGGAACACTCAACAGTCCAACAACACACATATATTGGCACATCCAGGGTAGGTCTCGCTTCCTCAGTAGAATTAACTAATTCATATAGAACTAGTGGTACTGTAGTTGTATGTGCCACCAAATAATGCTCATTTAGCATGCTGAATTATATAATGTAGATATTTACCATGGCTTAAAGGGGAAAGAATTGTCAAAACTTAGGATAGAACAATTTACCCTTAGATGAGCACTCAGAGAGGGAAAGGAGTAACTGAATCCTTTGGGAGCAAATAGCTCTTTTCCTGAATGAAAGAAGAATCTATTTTATTCTGATACAGATAATTCCTTATGTTTCTCTTATTTTATCATCTGTAATTTAAAGTCTCTGTATTTTGGAAGTTCTGTTCCACCATTCCAAAAACATTTCAAAAACCTAACTTTTCAAGCTTGGTTTAGGATTTTTAACACTTCTTTACATTATGAAGTATGCTATGGACATAAAATGGTAAAGAAATATTTTTGACCCAACAGTATAAATGTTGATAAAATATTAACATAACCTTGTATTTATATTTATGAGCAGTGTTATTACTGCTGAGTTTTTGCTGCCTCAGTAAAAATAACCAATACTTACAGCATTATGTGTAATGAGTTTATATTCACAATACTATTTACAATACAAGAATCATAATTTATGTATTCAAGCACTTAAATCCATGGGTAGCACTGTCTGCAAATATGAGCCATTAAGATGGAAAGTTATTCTACAGACTTTTTTTCCCCATTTAAATCCTAATACTAATGAATAAGTGTTCACAAATGCTATGCTATTTGCCAAAACTGTAAGCAGACGTATTTTGACTGCCTTGCATGAGAACTTGCCTATGTTGAAAAATCATAATAAGTCAACAAATATAGTATAATTTATTTGTGAACTAGAAAGACTATTTGTAATGAAGCAGTTTTATATGCATGAAGTGAATCCAATGTATGTATGTATGATCGCTCCATTAAAACTACTGGTAACAACTCTAAACCAAAAATAAGTAGAATGGAACTAAATTTTTTTTTTCTTTTCTGAAATATCTATTATTTATTCTTAATCTTACAGTCCATGTTGTGTTATCAGATTAAAATATTTCTCTGGGAGTATCCATAAATTAGTATGCACACCCATGAATACAATCATTCAATCAAAAAGTGCCAAGACTCAGTTTCACCAAATTGTTTATGGTCCATAATACAGTTGAAATTAACCTGAAATTGCATAGTGTTAGATACTTGATGCCATAGAGTTCCTGCTGTTGTTATTTCAATATCGTTTTGTAACTAGTTCCATAATTATGAGTGTTCATTGCAGATTTTGGTTGTAAATAGGTGGATTAAATGAAGATTAGGTCATGACTCAAGCTTTCTATGAATACAAAGTTGTTAAGCTTTATATAAGATGCTGAATACTCTGAAGCAAAATTTAGTACAGCTGCAATAATTTTTTCAGTGTTTTTTTTCCCCTGTAATTTTTTCATCTTTAAATACATCTAATACAATTTTAAGAATTTATATATACTCACGTAATAGATTATTAATATATTTGTTGGGTTTTTTTTTTTTTTTTTTAAATTTAAAGCATGAGGTTGAGTGATTGTCTTTAAAGCTGCTTTCTTTCAGTTTCTACTCCAAGATATTATTTATACTTCTTTCAAGTGCAAAATGTGATTCCTACTGGACAACATGTTATTGCACTAATGATTAAATGTAAATTGCAGTTCATATTTTTAGTTAAAAATTTGACTAAATTTAAATAGACGTTTTATGGTATGCAGATGCAGCAAGAAAAATAAGACAGTTCTCAGTATATGTCCTGAAAAGAATGAATACTGTCACAGCTGGGATAAAATGAGAACACTGCTTAATAAGACATCAGTGATGCTGTTACAGCTGCCCAAAAATGATACCATCCAGTGAATCTCACTTCCAAAAATTATTTATTTGCTGCTTTTTACTTCAATCTTTCCTTTCAGCTTTCTACCTCCTGCTAAAGCCACATATAAAATACCAGAAAATAAGAATTATGGACTGCAGCAAATATGATCTTTCTTTTTAGTTGCAATACCATATTCTTTAAAAACTGTATAGATAATTTTTTTTTTATTTGGCTGTTGATGTGATAGGAAAGGAGTTATCAGCAAAACTGAACAGCAAACATATTATCTACTCAGAAGAAGCCTAAGCAGTGTAGAATGGATGGCAAATACTAATCTATTTTTCCCATAGCAAAGGTTGTTTACTGCTTGGTAAACATCGCACCTGGTGAGCCTCTGAGTTTAACTTCTTTCATTTCCCACAATATGGAACAAGCTGCACTCGCATCTTTTAAGGTGTAGTTCGTTTGGAACACATGCAACATTCTTTAAGCAGGTGGAAGAAAAGAAGTTTGTCAGGAGTAGTTAACGAGGGTTCAACAAGAGGAAATCATGTTTGATAACCTTCTATGATGGCATGAATGGCTGGGTAGATGAAGGCAGAGCAGTGGATGTTGTCTGACTTGCCTTCAGTAAGGCTTTTGACACTGTCTCTCATAACATACATGCAAGCTTAGGAAGTGTGGGTTGGATGAGTGGGCAGTGAGGTGGGTTGAGAACGGGCTGAATGGCAGAGCTCAGAGGGTTGTGATAAGCGGTAGAGTATACTTGGAGGCCTGTAGCCAGTAATGTGCCTCAAGGGTTAGGACCTGGTCTGGTCTTGTTTAACAATGACCAGAATGAAGGGACAGAGTGTACTCTCAGCAAGGTGAGGCAATACAAAACTGGTAGGAGTGGACAATAACCAGAAGGCTGCGCTGCCATTCAGTGAGACCTGGATAGGCTAGACAGTTGAGTAGAGAGGAACCAAATGAAATTCAATAAGGGCAAGTGTAGGGTCCTGCACCTAGGGAGGAATAACCCCTAGTTATTCCTAGGCACCAGAACAGGTTGCAGGATGACCTGCTGGGAAGCAGCATTGTAGAGACCTGGGAGTCCAGGTGGACAAGGTGTCCATGGCCATGAGCCAGAAATGTGCCCTTGTGGCCAAGAAGACCAACAGTATCCTGGGGTGCACTGAAAAGAACATGACCACCAGGTCAAGGGAGGTCATCTCCCCTCCATCTACTCTGCCCCGGTGAGGCCATATCTGGAGGATTGTGTCTGGTTCCAGGCTCCCCAGCTCAAGAAAGACAAGGTATTGGAGAGAGTCCAGTGGAGGGCTAGGAAGATGATGAAGACACTGGAGTGTCTCTTAGAAGGAAATGTGGAGAAAGCTGGGTCTGTTAAGCCTGGAGATGGTAAGACTGAGAATGGATCTCATCAATACTGATAAATACCTGAAGATCTGATGTCAAGTGATAGGAGAAGGGGCAATGGGCACAAATTGGAACACAGAAAGTTCCAACTGAATATGAGGAAAACTTCTTCACTTTGAGGGTGATAGAGCACTGGGACAGGCTGCCCAGACAGGTTGTGGAGTCTCCATGTCTGGAAGACATTATCTGGATATATTAAAAACCTCAATGCGATCCTGTGCAACCTGCACTAGGTGATATTGCTTTAGCAGGGAAGTTGGACTAGATGGTCTCCTGAGGTCCCTTCTAATTCCTGACATTCTCTGATTCTGTAACTCTCTTGAAAATGTACCTAAAAGGTAGTTTGAGTTAACTTCTTGTTCATTACCAACGTCTACCATAGTACATTAGCATCTGTTCATTACTTAGAATGCATTTCATCTGGGCTATGGAATGCTATTTGCAAATCTGCTGCTCTCTGGCAATCTGACCAGGATGGGATCTTTTTTATCTACGAAGTGCTTCACTCCACAAATATGAAGGGTTTTTTGAGAGGGGATTTTTTTTTCCATTGTTGCTGTTATTGTTGTGGGGGTTTTTTTAACAAAACTCCAGTAAAGGTAACATTTGTATATTCAGTGCTTTATAAGGACCACCATTCATGTCTTCAAACTATTTTCAGAATTGAACATATATTTCAGGAGAGAAATGTTTGAGGAAAAGTATTTGAAAGCTGACAAACTGCAGGAGATCGAAAGAAAATAATATTTCCAATTTAAAGAAGTCAGGGCAACTTCACATTTCAGTTTGTGACATTATATTCATAAGAACTCTTGCTTCTTTCCTCATTGATCAACACATACATCTTTTGGGTTCAGTTTTTAAATACTTAAAAATAAAAAAAAAAGTGAATGCAGAATCAGATGTTTGAGGTTTCTTTCAAAATCATAGCCAGTGGGATAACTTTTAAAATTTCTAGTAATTTCAGCCAAAGTCACAGGTCACAGGTTGTTGCCATTTAGCCCTGACCAGTAGCTAAGCATAACATGGTTCCTCATTCCTCACTCCTCCTCCCTCCTTGGTGGAATGGGGAGGACAATCAGAAGAAAAAGATGTAACAAGTGGGTTGGCATACAAGGACAGTTTACTAGGACAGCAAAAGAGGAAAATAGCAAAAGTAGTTACAACAGAGTGTACAATGCAGGTGATGCATGATGCAATGCTCACTCAACTGGACACCCCAGCAGCAGCCCCTCCTCCCTGCCCAGCCCCCTTATACATGCTGAGCGTGACATCATATGGTATGGAATACCTCTTTGGCTAGTTTCATAGAATCACAGAATAATAGAATCTTAGAATGCTCCAGGTTGGATGGGACCTCAAAGACCCTCCACTAGACCAGGTTGCCCAAAGCTTCATCTAACCTGGCCTTAAACACTTGGCTCACTTGTCCTGGCTGTGTTCTCTCCCAGCTCCTTGTGAAAATTAACTCTATCTTAGCTGAAAACCAGGACACAGGTGCATTTACAGGCTATTGTCCAAATACACAAGTAATTGCCAATTATGAAGGCATATGGAATCTGATTTTTTCAGTATCTGAGTGTACTACACTGCAGGAGTTTCATTCTGATGGCTTTTGGGTCATATAGAAATGTGTTAGCTTAATATATTTTAAAAGCTCACTGGAATGCTGATGGAATAGTATAAATGCAAGTTAAACTATACTATTCTCATATTAGCATTTACTAAGCTGCTATTAGTGCAGATTTCACCCTTCTTGCAAGTCAAGTCCTTGATTGACTCTTGACGATTCACAATTAGCAGGCATATTTGATGGCATCGTCATGTTTACTATAGGTTTAGTATACTCCTAGTTCCCACAATTAAGTGGCAATTATCAGTTTAGACTAGCATAGTCTAAGATTTTAGAAAGAAAAGAGACTAATAAACATTACTTTCACTGTCACCTTGAGACATCCTTGCACACAATAGCAGAGCCGATGAGCAAGTGGGTGTAAGCATGTCTAAAATGAATGTATGTAAAGAACAGCAATTTTCAGAAATATTCTAAATAACTTATTTTTATAAACCAGTCCATTAAAGTTATCTGTCATTTTTCCCCACCTGTCATCCATCCTCTGCCCCAAAAAGTTTGATTAAACTTCACTGAGAACTGAAAAAGACAAATATATGTAAAATATGCATGTATGTGGCTATGCATGCATGTACACATGCATGTATGTATGCACAATATACACATACACACACAGAACTATAAATCTGCCTTTTAAGCATTTTATGCATAACATTGTGCACCTATATACCTAAACATATATTTTTGAATGTGTGCCATTAAGCTTAAAATCAACTTCTATGAATACGTTAGGATAGGACATGATGGATAAAGATTTTAAACAGTTTCAGCTTCATTGCTTCTGCATTCCAGTGTTTCATTTACAGCCTCAACACCTTTATTTTTTTTTTGCATAGTTGTTGAGAAAATCTATAATAGTATTTCTGAATCCTTTAATTTCATCCTATCCCTCCTCAGTAGTTAATTTTCCTTCTCCAAAGGCTGTATCTCCTTCTGAGAAAGAATTTATGTCTTTTACCCAAAACAGATTTCTTATTATTGCTGACATTCCCAATTCAAGTGGTCAAGAAGTACAAAAATTGAACTATTTCATTGAGTCTCCAAGTGTCTAGTAATTAATTGGAAACATCATAAAAAATGTTCGGGCCAATGAAGCTTCACAGGAGAGGTGAACTAAAGATGCAAAATGATAAAGGAGCTGCTAATTACAGAATCCGTCATTGCAAAACCTGGTTTTACTCTGAAAACATAAGGCAGAGTGAGCTTAAACTGGAGTAGGAAAATGAAGATAAAGGGGAAGCTAACATTGGAAGAGTCCTTTGGCCGCTTAAACATGGGCAAAGAACTGAAACTTTAAACAAGCAAAAAATATGTCTTCTGAGATGGAGAATAGCCTGATTCAAATTGTATCATCTAATCCTGCTCCTGTTTTTTCTCTTTGTTTCTAGCTTTTTTTTTGCAGAAAAATGTGGCCTATCCACCAGATAATTTAGTATATTTCCATTCCTGACAGATTTCTATGGCACAAAATACAGAGGATTACAGTCAGGTGGTCTTTAGAAATTTAATGAAAGAATGGAACTGTGGCTTTCTTTCTAAAAAGGAAAGGCATTGAATTGGAGAAACAATAAAATTAATTAATGCAATACAAACACAATAATTAGCTTTCTACGTTGTGTTTAACTGTCCTAAAATTACCGTACTCAGCTAAATATCAGAAAAGTAAATTTAAACAATAAAAAACAATTAGTAAGGTCATCCAGGATTTCTATCAATTGTCTCATGATACAAGAGCTAAAATGCAGTCAGAGGGAGAAATGAAAAGATTCAACAGTTTACCAGTAGAAAAAAAGAAACCCTTTATCTGTATACAACACTTAACAGTATAATAGCTTTTTCTAAAATATTTTGTATAAGATAGTCATTAACAATGAAATAACTGATCTGATAAAACAACATGACCTATTTTTTTCCCAGCTTTATGTGGAATAAACTACAAAATCCACAAAAATTTATACTTTAAAAAATGTGGCATGTATTTTAGGAAATGCCTTGTTAAGTTTTTAAGAACTATCTATTTCTAGATCCTAGAGAGGACAAAACAATGAATTTCATAATATTCTGTTTAATACTATCTTCTTGTTTTCAGACATTCATTAGGTTCAAAGAAATCAAATACAGCAAGATTTCTGAATTGTCTTGGTTTTATATTTATGAAGCTATCAGAGACACTTCTAACTTTTCATTCTCCCACTCCACCTCTCCCTTTGATTTTATCTGAACAGCTGATTTTTGAACTTTCTGCGTAGTTTAATTATTATGCCTATAATATATTTTTATTAAAAGCTTAAAATTAACATAAGGAACAATGTAAAAGTTGTACAAGAGAGGAACTGATACAAGAGAGGAACTGATAAAAAACATCTCCAGTTTTCTGAAGGTGACATTTTACAGCTCAGGAGGTTTCCCAGGGAATCAATGGAAGGCTCCTCTAGAAAACCTTTGAATGCTAATCTTCCCAGGACTTGCAGAGCACGTGCAAAGCATGCAAAGACTGCTTCAAGAACAACTATCCTGTTATCTCATGTTACTCATTTACAACAGAGATTATGGATCCCCTTTGTAAGAAATAAATATCTTCACCAAAACTGGCACAGAACTGAAGGCTTTTTACACTAGCAGATTGTCACGATCCACAACTAGATAGACTAATTTCTCTGGGTGGCTGGGGGCAGCTGGGCTTAACTCCTGAGTGGTGTCCAATTAGGTGTTTTATTGTGACCAGGTCTTCACAATTCTTGGGAACAGAATTAAGACTCAAAACAGAGTCAAGTGTCAAGTCGCTTTATTTGGCCCACAACAGGCATGCAAGGGAAGGGAGGAAGGGAGAGAAAAGAGTGAAAGAGGGTGGGGGGAGAGAGAGAAAGAGAGTGCAATAGGTATCATCATGGATCTGCGGCGTCCTGTCAGTCTGATGTCTTCAGGTCCGGTGGGGGAACACTCTTTTTTGTCTTCGTTGGTCTTGCCTTCTTACAATGTTACCTCATTGCATAGTCAGAAAGTCCTTGGCATTGTCTCACCTGGTGTTAGGTCCATTGTAATTTTCAGAGGGTCCCCAAAAGTTCAAGAGAATCTGAGCCCCTTCAAGAGGGTCTGAGCCCACTCACACTTTGTCCTTCAGTTGACCCTGGGTCTGGGCACATGTGCAGAGGACTTGAGCTACATGCTTTGAGAAAAGCCACTTTGAGATAAACAAGATGTATATCCATTCCTGACAGGTAGAATTCACTTTGTTGAGTGGGTGTTGTGGTGATGAGGTTTATGGTGACTGGGAGAGAAGAGAGGGGCATGATTCTGTCAGCAATTGTTAAGGTAGATCTCTAATCCCTTCACAGGTCTAGTTATAGCCTAGAAAGATTGCTCATATGAGTCAGTTACTGCTCATCAACAGGAAACTGGATCTTGATTTCTTTAAGAAAAACAGGATTTGGAAGAATTATTTCTATCATTGATCTTATCTCTGAAACTGTAGACAATCAGGGAGATGTGTCTACGACTACCCATTGATGCATTTCAGAGCTCATAGGACAGAAAGGTGATTAAGGTGATAGTTTTCAAAAGTTGTTACAGTTCCTGTCTGTGTTGTGTACCCAGACTGATCATGGACACCATAGAGATGGAGGTGGAGGGAAAACTAGTTTACAGCTATCTTAAAGTTGAATGTGCAGGTTGGTGCTGCCCTAGGATGCTGTATGCTTAAATGTGATAAACTGATGTAACCATGTAAGTCTAGAAAAGGAAATGAGAAAATATTCTCTATGCTCTTTTGTATAAGAATCTACAGAATGCTTCCAGTGTCTAACAAATTAATATAAAGCACAGAATCAGAGAATGGCGGAATTGTTTCAAGGCTTCACAACCCAAACACCTGTTCCAGTGTCTTACCAACCTTACCCCAAAAACTTTATTCCCTGTATCCAATCTAAATCTACTCTTTGAGTTGGAAACAATTTCTCCTTCTCCTGTCACTGGTAAAAAGTCTTTCTCCATGTTTCTTACAAGCCCCCTTTATACATTGAAAGGTGACAATTTCATCTCCCCAGAACCTTCTCTTCTCCAGGTTGAACAACCTTAACTCAACCTTTCTTCATAGGAGAGGTGTTCTGGAAATCTGATCATCTTTGTGGTTCTCTAGACCCAATCTAACAGATCCATTCAGATGCCAGAGCTGAATGCAGTACTTCAAGTATTGAACGTTTTCTCTGGGTAGGCTGCCTATCACCTGGTTTAAAAAAATTATCCTTGACTCTCTCCAATGGTCTCCTGGACTGCTCACAGCTTGCTGTGCTGTTTTTTCCAGCAGATATCAGGGTGACCAAAGTCCCAGAGCAGGATCAGGGCCTGTGAATGTGATGCTTCCTGTAGTTGAAGTAAGAACACCTTGTGAAAATCCTCCCCTTGGTCAGGTAGCCTACAGTAAACACCAACCCCTTTGTTTTTGGGGCCTGGGCCCTAATTTTTACCCATAAGGTCTCAACTTGTTCATTGCTGTTCTTCAAAGACAGCTCTGTGCAGTCGATCCACTTTATTTTTTTTTCATAGAGGACAATTCCTTTCACCTTTCCTTCTTTCTCTGTCCCTTCCAGTTTATAGCCATCAATTGCAATGCTCGAGTCGTATGATTCATCCCATCAAATTTCAGTGACAGTAATTAGATCATAAGTTTCTAGCTGCAGTGTTCTCCAGTTCCTCCTGATTGCTACTCATACTGCTTGAATTGGTACAGAGGCACTTCAGCTGGTCTATTGACTGTGTCACTTTTTTAGAGGAACATGTCCTAATTTCTTTGAGGCATTTCACAAGCATTTCCCTGTTGGTTCCTAACACATCCTGTTAGTTGAACATCAAAGGGCTTAAAAATTCTGATTTGTGACAAAGCAAGAACAGTGGACATCAAAATGGTTACCGATGTTCTTGGTGCTGGTAGCAGCAGGGAGTCTTAGATGATGACATTATGAAGAGTTATTTAGTATTTTTTCTTCCAGGCTTATAAGCTTCCAAGTGAAGCTATCTGGTATTAAGTAGCCATGTTTCACTAACTGTAATCCTTCCTTACAAGAAAACTAAGAGTATCATGGACATACTTTGCATGTGAGACAGGGACTTTTTGCAATCTGAAGAGGAACATCAGTGCTTAGATCAAATCCATTATCAGTTGTGGGAAAAGAGAGAATTTACATACACTTTACTCTTAGCATGCATAGGGGAATTGTTAATTAGTGTCATTGTAAAATTGCAGTTTTCCCAGAAATCTGATCCAACTGACACTTGAAAATGTATTTTTATCCTTTTGTTCATGGAATTCAGAACAGATTAAATCCTTTTTTGTTTTCTTTTATTTAGTCTATTATCCTCACAGAACTTTTTAATGGCTACATCTAAGTTTTATTGTGAGATCTTCATTAATTAAAGAATGTTTTTCAGTTAGACATAGGTTATTTTTGACATGCTTTCCAAAAGGAAGGCAATGAATTATTCAAAATTGAAAACCACTTGTTAGATACAGTACCATATGCCTAAACAAAAAACTCTTAAACTTTCCTTAAAGGTTTGTTGTTTTTTTTTTTTGTTCTTGAAAACTAATTTAAATGATCACATTGAATAAAAATTAATACTTAGTAACATAAGTCCATGTTAGGAAAACATGCCTCAGGCTCATTCACTAACAGACTCGAGAATATATTTTTCCTTCAGCACGTTCATTTTAATTTTACACTATGTTTGCAAGCATAGAACTTAAAATAAAATTCTGATATTATGTTTATAAGAATCCTTCTTTAACTGTTAGATTACTATCTCACACAGCAAGCAATTTCATATCCTCCACCAAAACCAGTTCTATTACTGCAACTATATAGAATACAGCTTTCATTTTGCCATATAGATTCAATACAGAAATTACAAAAAATGCTGGTTAAAGCAAGTTTTTCACATAAAGTACGCTGGGATGTCCAGTTTTATTTTTCTTTCTACAGAAGTAAGGGGTGACATTAAGGAGTTTTGATTTAAAAGAGATAAATAAAAGTCATTGCTTCTGTTTGTCTACTGACAGACGTCCCAAAATTAGTAAGTCCTATTTAAAAATGTGCATTTCATAAGCTTCTTTAGAAATATATATTTTACTGTTTATGTATTCCTCATATATGAAATTATATTGTATAAAATAAGCTCTTCTGTTTTGAACAATTCTATGATTCCTTGTCAGTGTTGTTTGGCTTGCTTTTGATGTTTTGGTTTTCGTGGTTTTTTTTTTTTTCTTTAAAGTATATCAGAGTTTATTGCATAAATATATCAAGTTTATTTTTATCTATATACAGGGACTAATTAGCATAATCTGTTAGTATCTTCAGATGAACTGCATTGGCATTTAGCTTATAGAAGAAGTCGTTCTATCTCATAGTGACTTGGGTAAGTATAGGATAATTATCCTAAGAATTTATTGTATTTTTCTCTGTGTGTAATAAAAATAATCGATAGTTTCTTTATTATTTTTCTATGCAGAAGATATATCAAAAAACCCCATGAAAGTCCAACAGTTCCTACATAATTAGAAGTGTTTACGTACCATATCATTATATGGCTAAACGTTACACAAC
This sequence comes from Porphyrio hochstetteri, assembly GCA_020800305.1. Lineage (NCBI taxonomy): Eukaryota > Metazoa > Chordata > Aves > Gruiformes > Rallidae > Porphyrio > Porphyrio hochstetteri. The sequence goes on along the minus strand of CM036906.1, from coordinate 60,969,485 downwards.
ATAAAGAGTTCAGATGAATTCAACAGATACCCCTGCATGCTTCAAAAAATATTGGGAAATTCTACAGAAGTTCTATAATAGATATTAAAAAAAAACCCAAACAAACCTAAATACATTTCTCTGAGAGGTGAGATCTTGGATTTGTCATGATTTTGAAGCTGAATGTTGCTTGAACTGCCTATACATTTTCATTATTACATTTTGTTTACTGCTCCTAGGTGGTAATAGAACCAACATGTTTATTTCTCAGTTGTCAAGGAAGATGAAAACTGTGTTCGTGTTAAGGAAAATATTTTTGGAGGGTCCATATGGTCTAGTTCAGTTCACACATTTCAAACTTAATTTCCTTACTCCCATGAACCAATAGTCTCAGAACTGCAGGCATAAAGTAAAGGTGCTTCTGAGTAGCAGTCACTATGCAAAAGCTCTCAAAGGCTTTCACCTATGCACTGTTAAGCCTATCATGTATATATTCAGTCCCCCACAGTTACATCTGTGCCACCATAACAGTGAGCTTTGCACCTCTTGAGGAAATTTGTGAAGATTAATGGAAGCTTCCTATGGTGGAAGGATACAGATGAAAAAGGGACTTTTAGGAACCAGTCCTCATGTTTAATGCTTGATGTATGTATTCACATTTTGGTGTCAGGTTTCCTCCTAGGCAGTACGGAGTTATAAGAGGCCTAGTCAGCTTGAATGATCTACATTCACATATGTGGTATCATTTGTGAAGTAATTGCAGCTAACTATAGGATGTATAAGTAACTGTCTCTCTACCTGAATAATCTTTAGTACAATAATTTATTTTTCATCTTGCAAATGCTGCTCAATAGTGGATGGTTTAGTATCCCAGTTCCTTTTACGCAGACTTATGTTATCAATGAAAGGCCATTGAACAATGGACACTTTAACTGTAGAAAAATCTGGAATGAAAGATTGTATCTCCATATTAATTCCATACTCTACTTTTGTCAATAAAAGTGTTTTAAATAATTCAATTTGCTTTAGTTCAAATCTACCAATTTCTTGTGTTGCCTTTATCATAACTAATAAGTGCTCTTCAACTTAACTTCAGTTGTAGCTTTGGTCATCGGAATCTTCTACAGTGTATGGTGCATGAAATATATTGAAGCATTTCTTTTCCTTGATAATTATTGCTATTAATGTTATAACTATTTTTGAATGATTTATTTTGTCTATAACCTTGGGATGATTGGCTGGAGAGGGCTGATTAATATTATTCATCATTATTATTATTATTCATTTTTGGAAACAAATATTTACCCTCCCTATAAAAATGAGTTCTTGTGACTAAAGATAACAGAGACCATGGATAGTATCAAGAACAGCTGCTGTAGCAGTTCTTTTTGGTAGTGTAGTTGCCCTGTCTCTGTCACCAGTCACATCGTCCAAAGAGGCTGAATGTGAACATAATTGAATCTCTAAAATCACATCTGTCCATTAAAAAATGAGTATTTCAAAAGTATATTATATTGTCTGCAGAAACATCTAGAAACATAAAATACATAGAATGAATGAAAGCTAAGCTGGTTTGGAGAAAGACGCATGCTTTCACAGCATAACTAGCTTAAAAAATTATAAATGTTTCCTCTAGTGTACTTTCAAGTATACTTTTAATTAATATTCTACTATTTTACTATTTATTTTTATTTAAAAGACACACACCCCCCACCAATAAAATCTATTGTTGTGATGCTGTATGATACAGAAGATTCTGGTGAAGGTATATGCAACGCTACTCTGAAAAATTCTGAAATCGTGGAGCATTTAACTAAACCATCTGTAAGGGCTACAAGGGTAGAAGTTTAATGTTAATCTTGGATATGTGACACTGTCTGATATAGGGTTTTTGCTGTTTCCTCACACCTTCATAGTCCCAATGGTTATTAATCTGTACTGCTTGCATCTGTTTATTACTGGAGTGTTTCAAAACTGTCTATTTTTTAAAATATATTACCAAAATCACTAATGCTATCTTCTGTGTTTGTTTAATTTTAGCACTTTTTAGTCTTTTTATGAAAAGGTCATTCTACCATATGAAAGTTGTAATAGTAGTGTTGCACAAAAATCTCTTTTACGACTTTATATAATTCTCCTTGAAGCTCAAAACGGTAACACATTAAGGACAAATGAGGCTGAGGGGAGACCTCATCACTGCCTACAGTTACCTGAAGAGAGGTTGTAGAGAGGTGGGCAATGGTCTCTTCAGCCAGGTGACAGCTGATAGGACAAGGGGAAATGGCACAAAGCTGCACCAGGGCAGGTTCAGATTAGATGTTAGGAAAAAAATTTTCACTGAAAGAGTTGTCAGGGCCTGGAATGGGCTGCCCAGAGAGTGGTTGAATCACCATTCCTGGCTGTGTTTAAAAAAAGGGGTAGATGTGGTGCTTAGGGATATGGTTTAGCATTGGACAGGAACGGTCAGACTTGATGATCTTAAAGGTCTTTTCCAACCTTGTGATTCCGTGATTCTGTAACTTAATTTGACACATTGCCTTAATCATGATGGTATTCCATTGGTCACTAGAGACTCAGCAAATTTCATTCAAAAAACTATCTGCAAACCTAAATAACAATGTGTATCTAAGCAACTGGTAGGCAATTGACATCTTTATGTTCCATAGCCCTTTAGTGTGAAAGATTTGAAACACTTTCCTTTTTTCTCATTTTGTTCCCATTAAAATGGTGGGAAATGGGTCATGTTGTTTGTAACATTAACTCCATTATAGAGAATCCTATTGTCAAAAATGATCTGTGATTATAGCCAGTGGTACAGAATGACATAAAATTGTTCATGCATAAAGTGATATTGTTGAAACGTTGGGGCTTTTTATATCATTGTATTAAGAAAATTTTAATCTCTCTATTAAGATTTTTTTAAAATTTCATAGGATATTAGCATGCAATTCTCTTGTGTATTTAGGAGTGCTTTGCTTTTGAATATTGATATTCATATGGATAAATAATACAGAAGCATAGTGCCAAAGGGCCCACAGAGGAAAAAAGTTACAAGCAAGTCTATCACTTCCTAACTGTGCTCAAAATGAAGAATGTACATCTCATCTCTTTGCTGAGTATTAAAATCTCTGGACTGTTAGGTTTTCTGATGCAATGTTCCTTCATTTCATCTCAGAGTTTCTGTATTTGACAAAAATATTTAGTCAGTGATCACAAGAGAAAGCTGGTCCTGTTTGAACACTTGGATTTCATCCAATTTAAATATGTAAAAGACAGAATACTGTGTAGCCAAATGTGTAACATGCAGCCTCATGAAATTGCCTCCTACATAGGAGAGAATTCAAGGAGGTCTCCTATATCTTAGATAAGCAATCTAATCACTGAGTTATCAGCAACTGAGTACTCTTCCACTTTTTTGAGAATGAAAAATGTAATGGCAATTTGTTGTTGCTCACATAGTCTGTTTTCTAAATTGTCCTGCTAGCCATACAACTTACAATCAGTCCTCTGTGTGTTCCTTGTAAGAAGTCAAGAATCATAACTTTTCCAGTTTCTTCAACAGTGAGTATAGATGCAAAATATTCATTTAGTTTTTCTGCTATGACCTTATATTCTCAGGGAGCTCCTTTTTTTTATTTCACATGTCTGTGCAGATTTCCTGCCTCTGTTGCCTTTGGGAAAGAATTTATTAATGTCTTTTATGCCTTTTGAAAGTTATTCTCTGACACTTTTTATTTTTTTTCCCCCTGCCTTTTATATTTAACCTGCTAGAGTTTGTTGCTCCTTTCATTTTCTTCATTTCCACAAAATTTCACTTTTTTGAACGATGTCTTTCTGAATCAAGTATTTCTATGACTCAGCAATTTAATCATGCCAACTTTCTTTTGAAGTCCCTAAGCTATTTTTATGTAGTTCCTTGCTTTGAAATTATGCATACGGTCTTGGATTTCTTGGCTTTTGTTGCTTCTACAAGGACATTGAACGCAGGTACATTTCTATGCTAGAGCAGGTTTTTGACAGAAACTGTTCATATAGCTTCCAACTCTGTTCAGTACTGAGTTCTTTGGGGTTTATTTTAATGTTTCCTGACTAGCTAGTTTTTATTTAGCATCATCTATGTACACAATAATTGCTTTCTCCTGGGCAAAGATTCAACAAGACTTCTAAAGAGCTGCTTGAAAAAGTTAATTTTCATTGATTCCAAGTCAATGAAAACAAATATTACTATGATAAATGTAAAGTTCTACTGTCTTCAATTTATAGGATAAATACATCTTATATTTAAACATCCTCCTGAAAGAAATTATAAACCTGAACAGTCCTCCCTTCAGAAGGCTGCAATTATAAAATGTATAAAACCCCCAAATTTCTTGTCTTACCCGTCTTTTTTTTTCATCTGTCTTCCACAGATATTCATCATATCCTTTTTTGTTTGTTTGTTTTAATTTTTTAAAAATTACATTCAAAAACACTTACTGGAATATTAAATTCATACTTCCTTCCTTGAAGAAGGAAATTATTATACTTGTTTCTAATTTGAAAATTGGACTCTGTTGTTTCTGTTCACAGGCTGTAAAAGCACAACTGCAGAATCCCAGCACATCTTATTTCTCTTTGAGATGAACATCTACCAGTGTCACGTATCCTCTGATAGTCAGCTAAGTAATGTGCCTGCTGTGGTGTGGAAGGATGAGTACAGGGAGACAAAGGAATCACTTGGGATCCTTGGAGCAGTGACACAATTGCCGAAACCTGTTGCGGATAATTTTATGTTGCTGATGCTAGAGAAATCTTTTATAATTTTAAATAAGTGTTAAATGCTCATACAATGAATTAAAGGTCTGATAATCAATAAAATTAAGACAGTCAGTATAATTAAGCCTGAGTGGAATGCAAGCAATCTAAGCATGAGCAAAAGGGAGAAGGTTACACCATTGTTAATGATTAATGTTATCTGCTAAAGGAAAATGAGGGGGGAAGCTGGAGGAGGAAATGGAGGACTTGAGAAGGATTGTTGGGCTGTTATGGTTTAGTCCAGCTGGCAACTACCATCCAACTGTTTGGTCATTCTTCCCCATCCCACTTCTGGTGAAATAGGGGAGACAATTTGAAGAAAAAGGTTAAACATGTGGGTTAGGGTAAGTCAGTTTAATAGGACAGCAAAGGAAGAGAAATAGCAACAAAGCAATAAAAGAAAAAAGCAACAAAATAAAAAGAAATAACACCAAAGGAAGAAAATAACAACGCTAATAAGAGAATGTGCAAAGTGGGTGTTACATAATGGAGATTACTCACTGATCAGAACCCAGTGCTCTACCTATCCCAAAGCAGCAATTACTGCTCCTCTCTTATACACTGAGCCTGATGACACATGGTATTGAATATCTCTTTGATTTGTTTGGGTCAGCTATCCTGACTGTGTGTTCTCCCAGCTTCTTGTGAAAATTAACTTTATCCAAGATGAAAACCAGGATAAGCAAGATGTCAAGCATGGAAAGGAGAGGGGATGGACGAAGCTGGGATTTTAGCTTTGACTTTCTTTCTCATTGTTCCACTCAATTTTAAATTGGAAATAAATTAAAATAATCTTACCCAAGTTGATTCTACTTTGCCTGTGACGGTAATTAGTAAGAAATGTCCCCATCTATATGTCAACCTACAAGATTTTCCATCTTATTTTCAAGTCCCATGCTTTTAAGGAGGTGGAGTGAGAAAGTGGCTGTGTGGGTGCCTGGCAGCCAGCCAATGTCAAGCCCATGATGAAGAGAAAAAAAAGAGACGCAGGTAAGGGTATAACTTATGAGGTCACAAAGTGTTTTAAATTAAGTGTTATAACGATATGATAATGTGGATAAGCATGTGTCTATTAAATATGTTCACACAGCATCTTAGCTTCACAAATATTCTTATTTTTTATAGTACAGGTTTTTTTCAACTCAGAGATAGCTAAAATAGCTCCCCAACAGCATCAGCACTTCAAACTGCACTCCTGGCCATGAACTAGAAACTATATTTAAAAGCTTACTGTACTTATCATACTTTCATCTTTAACTACATCCTTACTTATGCAGTACATTAACACATTAGAAGGAAAGGCTATGTTTTTAGACCTTGACCAACTGATATGTTACATGATGTACAATTAGTTTCCGGACAAGGGTTGGGTTTTTTTTAACTAACTAACTAACTAACTAAAACCAATCCTTGTGCTGCACAGACCTAACTGTGAGTTAAAGAAAGAAAAAAAAAGTATTTAGGATTATGAGACATACATAGAAAAAGGAACCTTATTACTTTAAAACTAAGTAGGAAAAAAGTTCTGCAGTCTAAGTTGATTACAGCTTTTGTAATTGTACAGATTCTGCCTGTATTAACAGCTATATCAAAGAAGAAAAAGGCAAATCAAGACTTACCTATTTTATTACCTTTTTTCCTTGCTATCTCTATTTTCTCATTCTCTACATGCTTGTTCTTATAAAAACATCTTGCATTGAAGACCTGATCTAAAACTACCGAACATTTTTCAAACAGCTATGCTGTCATGCAGCAAAGTACATAAGAGCATATTTAAATCCCACTATCTTTGAATCAAGCTGGAAAAGATCATCCTACAAAAGAGTAAAGTGCATAGATAGCCATGCCTTTTATTAGAAAAAAATGCATTCTTCACATATGTTTAATCACACTTAGGTTGATTCTCCCAAGTGAAGGAGCGACAGGACAAGGGTAAATGACCTCAAGTTGCACCAGCGAAGGTTTCTATTGGATATTGGGAAATATTTCTTCACTGAGAGGTTTGTCAAGCATTGGAACAGGCTGCCCACAGATGTAGCTGAGTCACAGTCCCTGGAAAGGGTTTCAAAATATGTGGATCTTGTTTAGTGGTGGACTTGGTAGTGTTAGGTTGCAGTTGCATTCTATGATATTAAAAGTCTTTTCCAACCTAAGTGGTTTTAAGATTCTAAGTATGCATTGGGCTACCTTGCATACCGTGACGTATACTTTTCCCCATCTCTATTCATCTACTATAGTCAGTGCAGAAAGTGAAAGAATTTTGCTAAGTGCATCCATAATGTTTGTGAGATACACTTTTCAGTGTGGAGCCCTGGGTGTTATTTATTTCAGAAAGTTTAACCCTGCTCTGAAGGCTGAATTAATTATTTCCTTATCACTATTTTTTAATGTGTCGTTCACTGAAGTAACTTGCCTATGAGCTACTCAGATGATGTCCTCAAAGTCAGTTTACAGATGGAGAGTTCATGCACACAATATGTCAAATTACCTGTCTTTATTTTGCTTTATTAATCTGTGGCATTTGTTTTTGTTGAGCTTGTTTCTAACTACTTTTCATCAAACAGTTTGCAAAAGGTTACCAATAAATCTTATTGGCTTCAGTTAGTTTTCTGAATACCCAGGTTTCTTACAATAAAACCTTGCTGTACCCAAGAAAATCTGGGTACCAAAAATATAAATTCAGATAGTTTCATTTTTACAAGTTTGTTTTAAATACTGGGCTTAATAGCACATTATTGCAGCTTTGAAACAAATAAATGAAAACTTCATCCTTCAAAATTTTTCAAACCCATAATTACTCAAATATATTCCATTTTCTGGCACAGATCAGAAACATTGCAAAGCCACATCTGCTTATATAAATTAACCTACAATATTTCTTAGAAAATGTCCATTCTGCACATTGAGTAAAAATGGGAGTATGAAGGAAAATAAGCAATTAAACATATAATTAGCCTTTCACAAACAATATTTGGTTTAGTTTTTCTAAGTCCATAACTTCTTAATTTTATCAGTAGTCTATCAACATAACTACTGTAACATGATTTGAGAATATTGCTAACATGATATGCATATATACCCACACATGCTCTGGGGTCCTCAGTACAGGAAAGGCATGGAGCTGTTGGGGCGAGTCTAGAGGAGGGCCAGGAAGATGATCAAGGGAATGGAGCACGCCTCCTATGAAGTTAAGAGCTGGTCTTGTCCAGCCTGGAGAAGAGAAGGCTCTGGGGAGACCTAATTGTGGCCTACCAACACTTTAGGTTTAGATTAGACCTTAGGAAGAAATTCTTTGCTATGAGGGTGATGCGCCCCTGGCACAGGTTGCCCAGAGAAGCTGTGGCGGCCCCTTCCCTGGATGTGTTCAAGGCCAGGTTGGATGGGGCTTTGGGCAACCTGGTCTAATGGAGGATGTGCCTGCCCATGGCAGCAGGGGTTGGAACTAAATGATCTTTGAGGTCCCTTTCAACCCAAAGTATTCTGTGATGATACATTCCCATGTACATCCATATATGCATACACATATAAAATTCTTGAATTTTGCCTTCCTTGTATCTGCCCCACTATAGCAGTACCCCTATTAAACAGCTAATTTTCCAAACTTTAATTTATACTTTTTGAAACGTAAGAGAGAGTGAATTATAGCTATCCCATGGTGGGAAAAATACCAGTAAGAGCCCAGGATTTAAGAAAAGCACACTAAAATAAAGGAAATGGTAAAATATTATTTAAAGAAGAAAAATGATCTAAATATTACTAGATGTAGCAAGAAAAATGTCATTTATGTTCTCATAGTAATACATGAAAATAGAAATTAAATTTAATCTGTAAAAATGCTAACACCTTGATTACTTGTTTTGATTTGGTTTTGTTTTTTCTAAGAAGCAACACAGACTTGATAAGCATTGCATCTGTTCAGCCCCCAGTGGAAGGCCGTGTAAGTTCCTTTAGTCAGATAAACTGAGAAAAGAGAAATTTATGACTAAGAGTCAATATATACTGCTGTTACAGTAAGTTCTATTAAAATTACATGTTCTCAGAACTGCTAAGAATGCACTGATGTTCTTATTCCACTGGGAGTAAGGTGTGTTCAGTATTTCTGAAAAGAAAGTAATTTAAAATTATCTCAATGTCTAATAATGTCTAATAAAACTCTCTAAACTGAATACCACAGTAAAAACTTGGAATGTGTAGGAAAACATCTGACATCTGGGATTGAGGTTTAGAAAAGTGTTGAAAATTGATTGAACTGAAGGATGCACTTTTATTCAGGGTTCCTTTTCTTTATGTACCTATGTTTTCTTTATTCATTTTGTATAAACAGTTATATTCCAGGTTAAGTGTTTCACATTACCAAATAGCATAATATGGAGAAAATAATCTAAAAATAGAAATTCATGTTCCTTAGTTGTAAATTATCATACAGAAATTATGTTTTCCCTTTGCAATGACTGAGAATTGTATTATATATTTTAACAACTTGAATAGCATCAAACTCAGGTAAAAAAATCCCATATCGTTTCTAGCAAAAAGTCAGTATTTCCAGGTCATATTTCTAGAAAAGAAAACTTAGAAACTCTTGAAGGAAATAATTACTTTGATACTGGCTACTCAGAATTAGTAGGAAGAGCTGAATCTATTCTAAAGGTTCAATTGTTAGTTTTTATATATTATTGTAGTTCTGTGGTTCCAAGATTTTATTTTATAGTTATTTATTCCACTGGAAGGTGTCATGTTTTAAACAAGCAGTGGAGTGCTTTCTTATTCAGCAAGCTTGATCATGGCATTTTCTTTGTAATTATATCTTCTTGAGTTTGTGATTGTGTGAAGAGAAGATTCCTGACAAGGTTAAATGCTACTTCCCACAATAATGCACTTTGCTAAACTATGCCTCACTTCATTTCCATTATATAGGACTTACAGCAATTTCTCTGCTTCTGTTTCTGTCTTGATTTTGGTGTTCTGTGATCTTTTATGTGATCCTTCTTATCCACTCATATTAGATGATTACACAGTTTCCAGCTTTGATCTGTGCAAGCCTCAATTGTGCTGAGTTGCTTGATGTTAACATTCACTTCTCTCTGAGACAGTTTCAAAAATACTTGTCCAGTTTTATTTTTTTAAAGCAAAGCATATTAATGCATATGCTATAAGTGAAAAACTGGTACCCTAATGTCTTAAAAATGTTATCTATGCAGCTTGTGAAATGGCAAATGGCTTTCACTTTCAAACCTGAAACTGAGCATATTTTCTCACACTTTCCCTTGCAAAGCCTTCTTTTGCATTAGAAAACATAAAATGCAATTTTAGGGTATAGGCAGCTAATGTTTCTTAAGAGTAAACTGCTATTTACTGTTTCTTTCTGACAGCATTTGGAGTTGAATGGAATTAAATCCAGTTGGTAGCCAGTCACCAGTGGTGTTCCAATGTGCTGGGCCCAGTTCTCTTGAATGTCTTTGTTAATGACCTGAAGGAGGGCATCGAGTGCTCCCCCAGTAAATTCGCAGACAACACTAAATTAGGAAGGAGTGTTGATCCGCTTGAGGGCTGGAAGGCACTACAGAGGGATCTGGGCAGGCTGGATCAACGGGCCAAACCAATGGCATGAGGTTCAACAAAGTCAAGTACTGGGTCTTGCTTTTGCGTCATAATAAAGCCAAACAGTGCTATTGGCTTGGGGAAGACTGGCTGGAAAGTTGCCTGAGAGAGAAGGACCAGGGGGTGTTGATTGACAACCCACTGAACATGAGTAGCAGTGTGTCCAGGTTTCCAAGAAGGCCAACAGCATCCTGGCTTGTATTAAGAATAATCTGGTAAATAGGACTAGGGAAGTAATTGCCCCTCAGCTCCAGTGAGGCCCCTCCTTCAGTACTGTATTCAGTTTTGGGCCCCTCACTACAGAAAAGACATTGAGGTGTTGGAGTGTGTCCAGAGAGGAGCAACAAGGCTGGTGAGGGGACTGAAGAATAAATGCTACGAAGAGTGGCTGAGGGAACTGGGATTGTTTAGTCTGGAGAAAAGGACGTTGAGGGGAGACCTAATTGCTCTCTACAACTACCTGAAAGGAGGTTGTGGAGAGGTAGGGGCTGACCTTTTCTTCCTAATGACAAGTGATAGGACAAGAGCAAATGGCATCAGGTTACACCAGGGGAGGTTTAGATTGGATATTAGGAAAAATTTCTTCACTGAGAGGGTTTTTAAACATTTGGAACAAGCTTTCCAGGGAGTGGTGCAGTCTCCATCCCTGAAAGTATTTAACAAACAGTTAGAGGTGGTGCTGAGGGACATGATTGAGTGGTGGTTGGCAGGTTAGGGTGCTGGTTGGACTAGATGATCTTTTGAGGTCCCTTCCAACCCCTAATATTCTGTGTTTCTATGATTCTATGGCAATGTCAGTCTGAGATAATCATGTTTAGTATATCTGCAGACCTAAACTACATAATTTTTTTGTACTTTCTCTTTTCCATCAGGGTATACACAGTCATTTTCTTTGAAAAGTCATGATCCTTTCATAGCTCAATAACTTTAGTGATTCAATAACCCAGATGCTACATGTTCGGTATTTCTAAATGCAATTAAGGTCGAGAAGAAATGTCATAGGAGTAGAATACTGATCTAGTTCCTTGTGTTCTGTGATAGCAGAAATATTGAGGACAGAACTAATAGTAACATTTTTTCACAGCAGTTCTTTAAATTGTTTCTTGGCCTTTATCTAAGCCATCTGTAGAACAAGAGACTAGTTTATTTCTTGTACTTATTTAGTTACTTGCCTCTCCATTTGTTCATATTTATATAGCTACTAACTAGAGCATGATGGATTTAAATATGGCAGTGATGCCAAGATCAAGACAAAATCAATTTTCTTTGAGTTGTGTATTAATCTTCAGGTCCTACCTCTTGGCAAGAATGTGATTACTCTAGCATATTCTAGTGCTCTTTTAGTGAGACATCCTGCACTTTCTCTGGAGGTCATCTGGTCCAATGCTTTAGTCAATGCAGAGCCAGTTACAAAGTTGGATTTGACATCAAAGTTGGACCAGGTTGCTCAGACTTATACCCAGTCAAGTTTTGAATATTACCATGGCTGAAGCTCCCACAATATCTCTGTTCTAGCATTTGATCAGTTCTGTATTAATGTTTCTTTTTCCTCCCCTGATATCTAGTTAAAATTTATCTTTTTCAATTTTTGTCTATTGTCTCATATTCTTGCATTGTGCTCCAGAATGGCTCCAGCTTTCTATGACTTTCATTTGGTATTTGAGAACCATGCTAGAATAAGAATGAAGACTTCCCTTCAGCTACCTAAGAAACCTACATATTTCAAAACTGCATCCTATAAATATAAGTTCATACTTTCTATATGAGCAATAAGATATGAAAATGAGTTGTATAGCATTTTGAGATACAACATTAAGCTTCTGTTATACAGGAACGCAAACTTGCATTGGTTAATTCTGTGTCTCGCTACTGCATAAAGGGTTAAGGTCATTAAAGGTATCAAAAGGAATTCAAAGAATAAACAGGACACTTCATAAAATGTAGTGTTTACTAAGAGTTTTTTGTTTCACCTAATCAACTGTAGTATTATTTATCACATTGACTGTCCTTGTACAGTGCCAGAAAAAGATGTAATCTATACACTCACTAACTAAAAAGTTACACCATAAATATGTTTGCTGCAATGCACCAACAAAGCAATTCTGACAACTGCATCAGTTCATTAACATATCCCTGCTGGGCATTTTGACCTTGCTCCTGCTACTAAAGGCCCACAGGCTATCTTTAGAATGTCCTCAGGTTATCCATTTTGCAGAGAAAGTTGTTCTGCAATTAAATAGTGCAGTCAGTGGGACAATTTCAATATGGAAGCAAAACCACCATTTCTAGGAAAAGCAACAATCAGAAGCTAGGACTATAAATTTCCTAAACTAGTATCCTTTTCCTTACCTCTTGAATGATACCACATTATCAGTATTTTCTGGCACTTACAAACTAGTTGTCAGATTTCCCAGTAATTATTTTAAGAAAAACTAATCTTTCATTCTCATGCCAGACACCAAACTGAAAGAGGACTCTATAGTCCCCTAGTTTTGAGACTACAGTAAATAAATGAAAATGGACATATCAGTCCAACTATATAATATCGAGGAACACTATCTTAATTTTTCTGTCTGTAAAAGTCTTTTTCTATAATGCTCTTTGTGTTGCTTTGCAGATCTGAATATCTGATAGACTTCAAAGAGTTCCTGTCAAAATGATAGAACAAAGGAAAACAGAGGCCAAAACACTTTGACTTTTACAAAATAAAGAGCATACATCTTTTTTTTGCAGACAATCTCTGTAGTCTTATCTTCTAGTTGGTAAAAAAATCCTTGCCTTATTTTATGCATGGTCTGCCATGGATGAACATTGACCTTAGATTTATCTCATATGATAAATGATCATTTCCTTAGTGAAGGTTTCCAAGCAGCAAGCATTATCAATTTTAAATTAGCTTTACAAGTACAAAACACTTCAGGAAGAGCAAGATCCAGTCAGCTTATCTATACTGTCTGACACTTTGGGAAAACCTATAACCATGGTATTCTTCATGGGGAACGAATAAATATATAAATAAATAAAAGAATAATGTTTAATAGCTAATTATTTTAAAAGGTATTGACAGTATGCTTAGGCATTTTTATAAGCACCTTTGAAAGTTTTTAATTCCCAAAATCTATTAACAGTACTTGCTAATTGGAGTGATTGTGGCAATATTTTCTTGCTGTGTTACAGAACTATTCTAGAAAAGCTGATCAAGGAAGATTTTAGGTACTGCAGATTACTGCTCTAACAATATGATACTTATCAAGCAAGCTTTCACAGAGCCTTAAGCATGGTCCATGTATTTACCTTATCCAAATGTCATTGTACATACTGAGTGGCATTTATCTGATTAACAGTAGAGAGAGTTGGTTTATGTCATACCACAGCTTATCTGGAATTCTTCTCTGCAGCCATTCTCATCTCTTGTCTCCCCTGCATACATATGCCAGACTTTTCTGTCCAGTGAACAACTACATTCAGACATTTCCAGTTTGAAAGAAAACTGAGCACAGAGCATGTAACTCTCACAGTTCAACCACTGCTCCTAAATGTCCTCTTCTTAGGTACCCATACGCTTACTACAGTTTGCTTTGCTGTATGCAAGTGGTGGAAGGAGTTCAAACAAAAAGAATTTTATGTGCTTTTGTTAAAATGCCAATGGAAGATGTAAAAAGATCTGAGAGTTTTTCCTTTTTTAAAATTGTTTAAAGAACTGAGAGCTCCATGAACACTGAAAACTTTGATGGAAAATGATAGTGAAAGTACATGGGGGAAAAAAAAGGACTGTTTTGCTGTGGTGTGGTTTGGTTTGGTTTGGTTAGGTTGTGTCCTGGGAAGAAAGATGTTGTGTCTCCCCTGTAAGAGGCAAAAGATGAGTCCCTGTGTGAACCGGCTGTGTGGCATCCTGCACTTTTCTGGTAGCCATGTGTCACAAGCCAGCAAGGGAAGATGGAAGAGGGAAGAGAAAAAAACAGTGATGTGTGGAGAGAAAACAGACAGGAAAAATGTCTGGAACTAGCCTGAAGCCCACTTGGTTTGGCATTTCTGTGCCTACACATTCACATGAGTTGGCTGCAGACAATGCTGGTGTTATTTAAAGATGGGCCTTCTGTTGTTTTGGGAGGAACGGTTGGAAATAACACACTCAGAGTGGAGCCAGGAACAATGTACTCAGACATGTTCATCAAAGCCTGGAAATATTTTTATGTCTACATACTTTGTTTGGAACTCCTAAACCTTTGTTTTGGTGCATTAAGACACAAAAAAATGCAATATATTTTTCAGAGTATTATATGTTCTGCAAAATTCCTTATCATATGAATAAGTATTTACAATAAAACATAGCTTTATCTTTTTTTCTGTGTGTAGAATAATGTGTTATAGCGGCAATTCTGGGAAGGGTATGGCATTAACTCAGAAATTTCCATAAAAGAAAAAAGATCAGCCATTGACTTTGTATAAAAATGGAAAATATTTTTATCATGGGCTTTTAAGTACTTATTTTTCAGCTTTCAAATAATGGAACAAATCTGAAAAGGAAGTCTTTTACTTTTATTTAATTAGCCAAAGAATTAGAAGGCTTTCTTGCAAGGAATACACTCAATTAACAGTGACACTAACACTTACCAAGTATTCTGACATAACTACACAACCATGTGAAAATCAAGTATCGTGTAACTATTAATATAACTATTATGAATGTTAAGAGTTCCATCTGAACTAACAGTACTTTTAATTGTAAAATATTAATACTTCGTAATAATCTTTGTTTTACCCTGCGAATATATCTAAAAAAGTGTGCAAGGGCTTACAAATATCTGAAAGACATGTCAAAGGCTGTTCTGCACAGAACCTGTTAGGGACTCAATTTACCATTCCTTTCACAAAATGCTTCTTAATATGCAGTAAAACATTACTAATTACAATAGCAAGAAAAAAATAATTATAGAACATGCTTTTCTTTTTTCCACTTTACCTGGAATACATTAACTGAAGAATTATCTTTTAATAATTGCCTATCATCTAATGCAATTTATTGACACATAGTTCCTCTTGTCTATTACCAGGAGAAAAAGAAAAAAAAAAAAAAAAAAGAAAAAAGAGAGAGAATGCTTCATTTGCTTATCTGATTGTTGTCTTATTATCAATACTTACTAAATGTTTTCCCACTTTCAAAAATTTAATTGTTTATCCAGTTTGAATACAGTACGCAATCACATATGAGATATGGTAGATAAACAAATTTAAGAGTCTGATTTAATCAAGCAATTTTTAAAAATCATTTAGGAGTCAGATGTGAATTAATTAACCTTTAATCTATCCAAAGCATGGGAAATAGAAAAACTTGAAAGTCATCTAGCTGCTGTTCACATTTCTCAACATATCATAAGATTATGAAACATTATAATATAAGTATAACCTCATTATAATATTTAGATAATGATATTTTTCATGATACAGATCTTTGTAAATTCTCACAAGTTTAACATGAAGAACAGATATTATGCAAAAGGTTGTGACAAAACCTTAAATGACTACTGACTTCCTGAGTTCTCTACCACAGGTGTTTGAAAAAAGGCATCCCATGTCAATGCTCATTTAAAAAGTCTGTTCCTCTCCTTTCATAGTAATAAAAATTCCATGACAGTACTTTATTAATAAATGGATCTATGTTAAAAAAACCCTAGGTTAAACCAAAAACCTTTCAAATGCTTTGCACAGCCACACATACAGGGATCTGGACGCCTATCTGTGCAACATGAGCTAGGGAGCCTGCTTTGGCAGGGGGGTTGGACCCGATGATCTCTCGAGGTCCCTTCCAACCCCTACGATTCTGTGATTCTGTGATCCCAAATTACTGTTGGAAATGAATGGTCAGGAATGGTCCCTTAAGCCTGAAAGACCTTTTAACAGCCTGACAAACCACTGTACTATGACATTTTGTCTTATGGACTATTTAAAAACAAGATTTCGCCTTTACAGTTCCCCTCTAAATGGCTGCTCTCACATTAAATCTCCAATGACACTTGCTTAAGCAGGAAGGGAATTAATTAGTTAGCAATTTTGTGCTGCAGCTAATCACTCACCTTTGATAGTAGCATTACCAAAGTTGAGTTGGGCAAACAAAGTGATAGCAGAAAGACTAAAATTCATTTCTGAGTCCATTAAGATATAAACCTCCATGGAAAGCAGAAAAGAGGGAAATCTGAATCCAAGCAGCTTCCTATAGAACAGGGTTAAGGTATGAAAGAGGAAGGAACTTTTTCATAGGAATGCCCTCTGAGGTCATAGAGATACACATACAAATTTAGCTTTGATGAAATAGCTCTTCTGATGTTTTTCCTAGCTAAATTCACATAAACTTATTTTAAAAGTAGAAAGCAAAGTCAGAAAAGATACAAATCAGGCAAAGGACTGTCTTTAAATCGAAGATCAAAGGCTGTCCAGTTACAATCATAGTCTGCAGTAGTCTCTGCAAGAAAGACTTAGAGGAGTTAAAGGCTGCTCAGACGACCAAAAGCTTGACACTGTCGCTATGCATAGGAACTTATCTTCATGCAAAGTCATGGCAGTAAGTTGGAGTTAGCATGCCCTTACAAGAAGACAGAACTCCAATGCCTGTGAAAGAAAGTTGAAGAGTAATTTACTAAGACAAACAAGTAAACAGTCTGAGATATAATTTCCAAAGATTATTACTGGAACAATTTTGTTATTACTGAAGGAAATCATAACAGAAAGCAAATGCTGACTACTAGAGGGGTGAGAAATTTAACAACTGATTGATCTTTTTTGATATTTTAGGTGTGGAGATGACTGAGAACAAATATCAGTCATGAGTGCATAAGAATTTTATGATACAGTATGGGCCATGCAATATTGAACCCTTCTGGATACATAAGAGAACACAGAACTGATGCATTCAAGGTAGCATTGCATGCTTATTGTAAAAGAGCAATTTTGAAGAAAGAGAACATTACAAGTTAGGTATTCCTATTATCATGATTTACAAGTTTTTTTCAGCATTTTTCCCTGTGTTGGAAAAGCATAAGAGAGTTGCAGAATAAATAAGTATTTGTGTAAACTGGCCATTATTTGTCCATCTCTGGTGCATACACCTCTGTACCTGAATTTGTATCTTCAAACTGTAACAATTACACATTTATCCATGGGTCTTTGCCTTTTCAAAAGGTTATTTTAGTACTAATATATAATTGAAATTTAACTGTATCAGTCCATCAGCTTCGAGACTCTTCCTTTCAGAAATTCAGTACCAAATATTCTCAGTAACATCTGTAAACAATTACCATTTTTAATGATTAATTTTTCAATATGAACTAAGGCTAATATGTAACCTTCATTTCCTTCAGTGATATTCTACTAGTTTTCTTAATAAGCTTCATAGTAATCTTTTAAAATTAACTTAGTTTCCATTATCTTTCTATCCTTCCTTTTCTTTAATTTTCCCTTAAAAGAGCATGAAAATTATGATACTGTATAAATGCATTTTAAAAATCATTAATCAATTCATTATTTTTCAGACTCTAACCTGCCTGGTTTTTTGCTTGTCAGTTAGTGATATCATCCAGAATTTTAATCTTCTTAACTTTTAAGAGTAAATAAAAATAAATTGTGCTTCAAATAACTTTATCACCCTGTTCTACAGGAAAGTAATATTCACAGTTTGGTGTTATTAGTACAATACAAAAAACCAAACCCAAACCCAAACCCAAACCAAACTCAAAACCCAAAGAAACCAATGATATAAGAAAAAGTTGCACCCTTTTTTAGGCCTGCTGGTCTTAAATTGCTAGCAAACTTTGATTTCAGCAATAAACTTTATTTCTGTTGTTTTTTGGTTTCTTTTTTTTTTTTTTTACTCTGAAACACACACTCTCTGCCCCTGAAAAAAAACCCCCACAACCAACCCAAAACCTGTTCTAGCCATAATCCTACTGTGAACACACTTAGCTCAAAAAGATATAAAATATAGACGCTTCATATTGAGAGAAAAACGTAGGAGAGTTTGATTTGGGAGGGTGGGGGGTGGTTAGTGAGTGGTTCATCTGGATTTTTTTCACTTTTTTTCTAATGATGCATTTGCTGTGGAGTGATGAAATTGCTGACTTGGGTGATGACAGCCAGAACAATGATTGCTGTCAAAGAAAGAATACCTTTTATCTCTAAACTTCTGAAATATTAAAGCAGAGACAGCCGATAGATATTTTATTTTTTGAAATGGCCTTCCAATTACCTTTCCTTTGAGTTCTATTTTCATTGCACAAAAGGAAGCCAAAAATGTGTGTTTGTCACAATCCCTTTTTCTTTTCATTCTTCTTTCTTATTTTTTTTTTTTTGATGAAAGATTTCTTCTATATTGTGTATAAAATAATCTTTGAATTGGAACTTCACTATGATAGACAATATACTTCTAGAACTTTTGCATAATGGGCATCAAAAGCTTTACTGAAAATCTGGATGGGGAAGAGGATAAAAATGTTAATCTTTCATATAAAGTTACTGCATTCTTTGATAGTAAACCAAGAAAAACAAATGAAAAGTTTTAGGACTGACAAAAGTAAAAAATAGTAATACTATATACAAACATGCAGGCAGATAGAAAGATACATGTGAATATATATTTTTGAAAGGTGAAAGCCAGACAAATTTTACCACAGTTAATAACCACATAAAGGTACAATATAAAAGTTAGTATGAGATTTTAAAGTTATAAATAAAAATTGATAATATTTCTGAAGATTAAATTATTTTTTAAATAAAATAAATCACAATTTTATGTTGAAAATTATCAACATTTAAATATAAAAGACTATGGAAAGATTTAGGCAGAGAGAGTTAAGATTTTATGTTATTCTATGGAAAAAGCAAAGTATAATTTCCAAACACCATCATACTTCATTAACTCAGGAATGTTTTTTTTCCATTTGCCTCAGAGGGATAACTAGTATAAATAAGAAAAGACTATTAAATTAGGTTATTATATTTTTTAATGTGTGCTATAATTAGTAAATTTATTTAAGTACCATTTTGCCTGTTGCCAGATCTAATCCATAATTTATTCACACCTTCTATCAGCTTTATTGTTATCTATTATTATTCTTATTATTGTTTAGATAATTAGGTGAAGTGTTATGGAAGTCTGATAAAGCTGTGTAACATTCTTCAGGAGCTACCAAGATTTTTAAAGATGCCTTACTTCTGACCCCTATGATTTGATAAATAATACAGTGGATTTCTGCAAAGCACATGGGAAAGAGTTGTTATGAAAAACATAAAATTGTTATATAAACTTTTGAATAATCCTTTTTTCATTAAAAATTTGCAAAGAGATGGATTTTTTTTTTAATTGCCTTTCATCAAAATTCTCATCCATTAAGTAAGAAAGGTCTCTTACTCAGGATTTTTTTTTGAAGTCTGATCAATATTCCTTGCTTATATATTCACTTCTACCAAATAGGGAATTTAATACATTTTGTATTAGCTATTCATTCACCTGGAAAGTAGATGACATGTTTGGTTGGTCCAATCAATGGTGACAGTGATGTCCCTGTTGAAGACATTTATTCTAACTTAATCTCTGTTCTGGGCTTTTAAGTAATTTTTAAAGTTTGTATAAAGTTTGGACTTATAAAATGTGGAATAGAGAATAAACATCTGTGAGTGACACTGGAACTTGGAAAATATAGTGGGTAAGTAATCATCTTCATTTAAGTGTAAAAGTTTCAATATTCTTAAAAGTTGTATTTACAAATATGAACATATTTGACCACCATTTTAGGTATAGTTTTTTCTTTTTATTTTTTTGCTAATAGAAAAATGGCATATGAGAGCTGGGATAAAATTCAGGTCTCTTGACACTGATAGAAATATTTCTATTAATTTGAAGAAAGCTAACATTTCAGTTATGGCGACTGCTTTATTGATGTCCTTGTGACTGTATAGTATATTCATTGGGTGGCAGATGATGATATCTAGGAGAGCTGGCAATCTGTTTTCAATACATCTACATTGCCAGTTATCACCATGGCCTCTGCTTTCGATTCTGTGAATAATTTTGTATTCTCTGCCCTAATTTAAAGCTATTTAAAATTAAAACATGCCAGGAGTTTTAAGGCCAACAGAGAAGTTTACTTAAATGTGATTCTAAGTTATAGCAACTGGTGGTGATTAATATTGCTAGTCGAAGTGATTTTCCTTCACTTTGGCCCAATTAATACCTATGTGTCTAATCCACAGTATATGTTCAAAAGAAAGCTTGGAGATATTTTTTTCTGTTTATTCAATGGATTTGGATCATCTACTTCAATTGAACACAGGGACATAAATTCAGATTTGGTATGTTCTGAATATCATAAAGAAAGCGCTTCAGTTACTTTATATTAGTAATTCAAGTATCACTAATACTATCTGCATTAGTAGATTGCCTCAGCAGCAGTGGATTTGCACATTCTGTTTCCAAAATCTACTCTCGTTCAACACTGATATTCTGAACACATGAAACTTTTTCTACAGCCAAAGCATAATGAAAATTATAGAATAATAAATGTTAGGGTTTACTTTCTGCAAATTTGATCTTAAATGTAGATATTTGTAGTACTGACGTGGTCAAAATAGTTCATAATTTCTGTTCCATCTGAAACACTGCACTCTGCATTTCTAGAGGCTGAACTGGTGGAACAATCCATATGCCCTATTGAAATAGCATTGAGACTATTTCACTGGGTTCACAGATAAGATCAAAGGATTTACTTCATTTTAAATAAAAAATTACATATTTTTAATAACCTGAAAACAATTCCAGGGGAAGGAAATCCATCCAAAGGTTTGTTTGGGTTTTTTTAATGGTACACAACACCATAGATAACATCTGTTTGTCTTTTAAAGACTTTCTATTTATTTTTTGCACAACTGAAAAGATCTAGAAATATGTCCCTATTACTCATTGCTGTCTGTGGCCACTCGACCAAAATAATCTTGATTCCACAATATCATATCAGAAGAGAACTAGAAGTTATCATGGATTATTCAAAGCCACTGATAAGGGTAAGGTAAAATCAGAAACACATTGAAGACAATTAATGCAACAGTGCAAACTAGGGCTTCCAATCTTTGTTTCTTCAAAAAGTCCATTTAGTTCATCCAAAACCCCTCCATAACACTGTTGGGATCTAAGGGTAATGGTGGGATTTGTGCTAGGCATGACACGTTTTCTGACAGCCATTCCAGGGCAGATACCTGCAGAAGCTAATGATGACTGACCCAACTACTTGTGGATGGAATATAAGTACATGCTCAGCATGCAAACCACCAGTGACAACTGACTGTAAATAATCAATGGCTTCAAATGTCTTGTGTACCGCTAATAAGGAAAAGGATGCTGTTTTTGTAGACTCAGGGTGATGCAGACAGCTAACATCTATAATATAAAAATGAAATGCAGTATGAAACAAGTCCATAAAACTCTGCAATCATACTCTGAACACACAACTTTAAAAAACCCACCCTATTAGCAGATGATTTTTAATTTTTTCTTAATAATTGGCAGTTTATAATAGATGTGGCCTAATTAATTCAGGATAATGGATAATCAAGGATTGTCTTTGATTTTATGAAAGGGTTTGAGCTCTGGCTGTCTAACTCTGGGCAGTACTTTCCCACAAGTCAGACAGACAATTTAGGTGGTGACTCATTTTGCAAAACAAATACTCATTATTAACTATCTATCTGCTTCACTGATACATCTTTTTCTTTCTTCAAATACAGAGAACTAAACATAGTTTAGAAAATTTCCACATACGGAAAGCCAAACTACCATGTATGATGCTGAATGTTAGTTTATTTAAGTTTCTGTTGAGGTGAATGCTATTAATATATTCAAAGGATTGGTCAGTGGAGCCAAAGGTTTTGTAATCTAGCTTCCACATTCTATAACTGCCTTTGGAAGAAGAGTTGATCTTAAAACCAGAAAGGAGAATGCATGAAGCTGTTAAATACAAGAAGAAAATAACTGTCAGCCTCATGTAAGTACAGGAAGGTACTCACATGGTCACTTGGTAAGGGACTTCCTCACATATTGAAGACAGAATTTTCATCCATATTTGTTTTTAAAATCTCATAAATGTGTGGAAATTGGTATAGTATTACTTAACCTGACTCAGCGAATGAAGAGGAAAATCGGTAAAAAACCAGTACTTTAAAACTGTTTATTTTCCAATCATTCCATCTTATGTCAATTTTATGTCTGAAAAGTGCTGTATTGATTAAAACTTAATCTTCAAGGACGGTGTGTATCCCATAATTGTAATAAAATATTATTTTTCTCTTAATATTGCTTAGGATTTTACAGATAATTTTATGAATGAAAAAGCTTTCTAAAATTTTAGTAAAATGTATAAACTAAGGCAAATTTCAACATGTTTATGCATTTCTATGCATGAATAGTCTAAACTGGTAAGAAAATGAAAGAAAGATATTTTGTAAATATTAGAAATAATTGACCACTGTAATCTGCACTTTCAATCAACTCTGTCTATTTTTATTTTTATAATATGGAAATTCTCATCAAAAAAGACTATGAAATCTGTATGTAGAGAAATCTGATTTAATTAAAGAGTAAACCAGATTTTATTTATTGTTTGTGTAGCATTAGTGAGCACAAGATTATATATATTTATTTGGGGTTCAATTTGGTCATATTACATGTACAACAATTAATTCACTGGAGTGGGACTTGTAAAGAAAGAAGCAATAATGATGTACAGTATTGAATAACAGCATCAGAACGGCTTACTAGTGGTTCTGATCCACCTGACACTATAGTTACATCAGTAATATAATGTTGTCTTCTTTCTCCACTGAGACAAGAACCTACTCTGCAGGAATAATAAACAGTGCAAACAACAGAGCTAATACCCATTGATACATTTTTAAAAAACTGTTGATTCTTTGGGATTTTATTCCTAAGCATCAGTTAAAAAAAAAGAAAAAAGAAAAAACTCCTCAGAAAAAGGGGCAGGAAATAGGACATATGGAAGAATAATAAGGCTGAGGAAAAGAAAGTGAAGCTATAATGGTTGCATAAGTATACATAAAGTGTTTTATGGAGCTGTCCAATTTTATCAGGATGCTACCAAATGCACTGTAGTATAGAACACCAGCAATGAGGTTCACCAAGCCAGAAGTGTCTGTCAGCTTTTCACAAGAGAGAGGTGCTTGTGAGCCCTAACTAACCAATTAATGCTTGGAGGAGTGCAGAAATGGCCAGAGCAGAGTACCACTCCCTGTTACTTAACACTGACAAAACCCTACTATGATACAGCATTTGTGCACCTGGCCTTGTGAACTAAAAGTCACTGATTTCAGAAGGTACTAAGACAGCAGACTCTCTCCAGCTCCAAGGTCAGAACTATCTGGCACCACCCAGACAATGGCTTAATTCTCTGGTAAAGTCCTGGAACCTACTCACAAGCAATCATTTTCTAAGCAGACCACTCTACAGTTTGGGTGTACACGCTCCATCACTGCACTGATGCAGGCTGCATCAGTGGACACTGGGAGACAACCTGATCTCCTTCTATGACAAGATGAGCCAGTCTGTGGATGAGGGATAGGCTGTGGATGTTGCCTACTTGGCCTTCACTAAAGTCTTTGACACTCTTACCCACAGCATGCTTTTGGAGAAATTGCTGCTTTGGAGAAACGTCTGCTCATGGCTTGGACAGGCAAGCGCTTCGATTGATAATAAACTGTCTGGATTGCTGGGCCTGAAGAGATGTGGTGAATGGAGTTCAGTCCAAATAGTGGCTGGTGATGAATGGTGTCCTCAGGGCTCAGTATTGAGGCCAGTTCTCTTTAGCAATGATCTTTATCAAGAATGCGGACAAGGGGATTAAGTACACCCTCAGATGGCACCAAGCTGGGAGAGCTTGTTGATCTGCTTGAGGGTAGGAAGGGTCTACGGAGGCAACTGGACAGGCTGGATCTATGAGTGGAGCCCAGTTGTTTAAGGTTCAACAACGCTCAGTGCCAGGTCCTGCACCTGAGTCACAAGAATCCCATGCAGCACTACAGGATTGGGGAAAGTAGCTGGGAAGCTGCTCAGTGGAAAGGGACCTGGAGTTACTGGTGACAGCTGAATATGAGCCAACAGTGTGCCCAGGTAGCCAAGAAAGCCAACAGCATCCTGGCTTGTATCAGAAACAGTGTGGACAGCTGGACAAGGGAAGTGATTGTGCCCATATATTCTGCACTGGTGATGCCTATATATTCTGCACCTTGAGTATTGTGTTTGGTTTTGGGCCTTCATAAAGGAAAGAAACTTATTAGCTAAGAGAAGAAAAAGCAAATCTCAAGTATCAAAAACAAGCAAAAGAAAACCCAATCAACCAAGCAAACAAAAAAATCTTAATAGGAAAAGACCTAATTCTTTGCCTTTCAAAGGTAAATTTGCATTCATAGTTCATGGCATATGACTAAAGCCTCATCCTTCAGCAGATCTGTTATGTTTTGAGTAGAGATTACCAAGTGGCTTAGACTACAATGGCACCTAAATACTCAAAGACATAGCTCAGGAGTGTTGTTAGCGCTGTTTTACCTGAGCACAAATCTGATTTTTCTCTACTCTCATAGCAGTTATGAGTTCTTGTTCCAGTACAGTGGAACTTCTACCACCCACAATTGAAAAAGAGAGATTAAAAAGATGGTTGAGAATGCAAACTGCCCTGAAATTTATTGATTGCAGTTTGTTGGCAGAAAAGTCATGACTATGAATATGACACTTAGTTGCAAATCCCAGAAAATCCCACAGAGACCTAACTACATGTTAGAGTGATTTGACATGGCTGAGTTCAGTAATAAAAAAACTACCTAGCCTTGCCTCAGTGCCTAAAGAAGGAATCATTTGCACTTCTGTGTTAAAGATGGTAAACTAGAGAATAATATTTAATCTCCAGGTAGTCATTCCCTATGGGATATTCTGTCTGTACAATTTCTTCACTTCTGACCCATTTGTAATCACCGTGCAGTTTCATTCTGCAATTAATACTCATGGGATTTATGAGACTAAGTCTTATTAATGCCACTGGAATTTATGTAGGGTTAGTCCCTAGGCACTGTTAGCTGACCAGAGCCAAAAACTGCTGGCCAAGCTAGGATGTTATGTGTAATTTGAGGATTATAATGAAATATTCAGCATTTTTTTGTCTTCAATATTTTTTGTGTTCTGTTCACCAGGAGCTACAGATGTCATTACTAAAATAGCACCTCAATTTAAAGAGGATATGCCTGACATGGATAGCACTCACTTTCTGAGTAATTAGTACAGTCAAAGGAGGACTTTTTTTCTTTGATATCTTGGGACAATTTGGGGTCAGCAACATTATTATCTATGACAGTAAACAGGTTTATTAAAAAGATCAAACAGAAATTTCACAATCTGCTTGATCCTTAATTACCTGCAAATTTAAATCCCTATTTTATTGGAAGTCTCAGGTGTTCCTCTCAAAATCTCTATTAAAATGCAAATAGGTCATTATATAATTGAAGGTATTTAAATAAAGTATATTTTCTTTGCCAGTTCACCCTGTCATGAATTTGTGAAGACATAGATTATTTGAAAAGGACAAGGGCTAGAAGGAATTTGAGTGAGGTTTGTGAAAATTGTAAAGAACACACAAAGACTCTCCAATCTTTTTTCACCACATAACAGGAAAACTCCATAAAACTGGAGAGTAATCTCTCTAGTTTACAAGGGTTTATTTACCCCAGGAGGTTATTGAGACAAACAATTTTACTATTTCATTCTTTTCAGGGACACAAAATATGGAGACAAAGTGTCAGAATTCAGATCACCTGTTAGTGTAAATGGATAGGTTATGAGAAGGCTTTAACCAGTATATTAATAAAATTAATAGATTCTTAAGTCAGTTACTTTGTCCAGGAGAGGCAGGAAAGTGGAATGAAAGCCTGAAGTAATTTAGGACAACTGGTTCCTAGTAATTTTTCACAGCATCTGAGACATCATAAAAGGCAGACACTATAGGTAAAGCATTGATTCTAAAAGGTACGTACGTACAGTTGCTCAAAGTGAATTGTAATATCTTGATTCCTCTGAAAATAGTGATTTAAGGTTATATTTCTAAACTGGTAGCTCTGAAGGAACCTAAAGAATTCCTAAGAACACTATAAAAGATAATTGAAATATTGGATCTCAGCTATTCCAAAAGACTCATCATAGATCTGTTTCTTTAGGGTGACTAAACACTTGTGAGTACAGTATTTTCCTAAAATACCCCTCACATGAAGTCGTAAGGAGTGCATTTTTTTAAGGTGGCTTGGTAATATAGCTGTGTGACAAAGAATGTGTCCTGGTTTCAGCTAGGATAGAGTTAATTTTCACTAGAAGCCAGGGCAGGTGAGCCAAGCTGGCCAATGCTGTATTCCATACCATGTGATGTCATGCTCACTATATAAGGAGGCAAACTGGAGAGGGAGTCCATAAGGCTCTGGGGCAACCTGAGCGTGGGCTGAGTTTACTGTCCCAGTGAACTGTCCTCATCCCCACACTGTGGTTGCCTTTGTCTCCCCATTGTCATCCCCATCCAGCCAGGGGAGGGGTGAGCAAGCAGTGCATGGTGCTCAGCTGTCGGCTGAACCACTACATTCCTTTTTGGTGCCCAACATGAGTCATGAAGGGTTGAGATAACAACAGATCTGACCTAAGTGTGTTAAAAAGAAAGCTGTGATAAGTATTTATCATGTTATTTTAAAAGGTGCTGCATTCTGGGTATAGACTACATCCAGAGAGGGTATTTCAGGGACCTAAAGGGGTCCCAGTGTGCTTTTGGAATCGTTGCCCTGGTGACAGAGGAAGTTGAACAACTGTCTACTTTGCCCAGTCTCTCAGAGGACCGTTCTGTTGTGGGGCTGCTGAGGGTAGAACAACAGCTGCCAATCACTACCAGAGTTGACTTGTTCAATACCACCAAAAGTGACACCATGGTGAAAGCAGAGGCACATACGAGGCTTCCAGATTCCTGTTGTCAGAGTGTATGTATCTTTTCATTGTATCAGTTTTTCTAAGCTAATTACGTGGAGCCTTTTTTTCACACAAAACATTGACACTGTGTTCTGACTTGTTTGATCCACTCTACCTGCACATACAGCTGCATAAATAGCTTTTTGAAAAAAATATTTTTCTAAGGAAGTTTTTGCCTGCTAACAGACATATATCAAACTTAGAACTGTTTACATGTTTATAGCAAATGAAGTGTAAATCTATTATATTGAATTTGGGAGTATTCACCTCCCAAAAAAACTTGCCTCCAGTTAGACCTAGGTGTAGGCCAACTCTGTTTCTCTCTTCCTTGTATTGCAATGTACATGTATGTATATGTCCCAGGCAAACTCATGTGGAAGTTATAGTTTTCTCTTTGATTTGTTATCCTATCCTTTTTTTAACATTGTAACTGTTTCATTGCTGTTACTTTTTGATTTTTATACCAAATAAAATGAGAAAAGAAACTTTATATATGTCACAGAATCACAAGGTTGGAAAAGACCTTTAAGATCATCAAGTCCAACCATTCCCATCCTATGCTAAACCATATCCCTAAGTATCCCATCTACCCTTTTTTTTAAACACACCCAGGATAATATAATGCCCTAATAAATTAATAATAATAATTTATACACTTCCCCAAATTAAAAAAGGCAGTACTTTGTAGAAAAAAATAAAAGTGTTGTTTTAGAATTGCACAGAGAAATGAATTCCCTTCCTAGTTAGTTAGAATCTGTCTTGAACATCTTAAATTGAGAATTTCAGTCTCAATGAAAAATGAAAGATCAATGAAGTCTCAAAGTAAAGAACAGTGTTATTCAGAGCAAGACAATCAACAATACATCTCACTTTTTCTATTAAATTAATAAAGGTCTGTTGTCTCTCCTTTCCACCATCTCTCTCATTCTACACCACTTTTCTACCTGTGACAAACTTTTCTTCATAACAAATTAAGTTTGTCTGACTTAGGTTATTTTACTTGGCAGCATATGGATAGAGAAATGCAGTTTAATAACTTGTTGAACAGATTCAGAAGTAAGTGTAAGCTAAATCAAAATGAAGAATTTAATTTACGGTTCAAACTTTCCAAATCAGAATATTTGATTTGTATTGTTTTCTATTTTCTTGCTCCTTCCTGTCTTTTTCCACCAGTTCCATCCAACCTTCTGTATAAATGCAAGCTTCTTTGCAAACCTTCAACTCAGAAAACTGAACAAAATTACCAAGGCCATAATTTTTTTGTAAAAAGAAAAATTTGTGTCATGAGGAGATAAGTCAACAGATTTATTTTAAAGATACAGAAGATAACAAAATACAAATTTTTGATTAATTTTTCAAGAAATGAGAGAAAAGATTTTATGGTAATTTGTTTTATCTGCTTACCAAGAATGTAAAACTTTCTGAGAATAAAATTACTATTATGCTTTGTTCTTATCAGCATCATTATGGAAGTTAAATAGCTTTGAAAGAGGGGGAGAAAGGGGGAGAAAATGGAAAGAATATTGTCCTAACTTGAAAACCATTTCTGCAAGGTTTTCATGTATCCTATTCCTTTGATATCAGAGAGATTACTGACACCTACCTATGCAAAGAAATTTAACAAAGACCAAATATTTTCAAATAAGAACATTATTTTTCTTTCTTTATATCTGAGGTACATGTGAAGGAGATTTCCTTTTGTGGAAAGGGATGGGTTTAGGTGATTTAGGGAGGAATAAATGTGGAAAACCAGAGGGGTAAATAGGAAAAAAAAAATAGTCACCTGTAAATGGTTGTTCCTCTGGTCATGCCACGCATCAGCCCTGTCTGTCTTCTCTTCTCATAATGTTCCATTTCTAATGACTTTTGCAGGTGAGGGGCTCTCTGTGTGATGTGCATGGTACCAGCAGCCAGTCTGGGAATGTGGGCTGGAGTGTGTGTCTGTGTGCCAGCAACCAGAGAGACCGGACTGAGCAACAACAGACGTCATGTACGTATGTGTGTGTGCATGTATATTCTTACTAGTGGAATTCCTTCCTGCTCATCCAGAGAATGGAGCAGGATGAGGCCACCAGTGCTGTGTGTGTTCATCTCAATGCTTTGTGTTTGTCTGTGTTTACACATGTGGCTGGCTGTGTACACACATGTATATACATGTGGTATATACATGTGCTCTGTGTGCATGCGCCTACTGGGAATATCTTTTCACTGGTTGGACCTGGAACATGAAGCTGCAGCATGCTCACCTCTCTCAGGCTGTCAGATCCCACATCCTATATCTTCCCCTAATGGTTTCCATCAGGAAGAGTTGAGTGCAATCGTGTAAAATATTTCCTAAATCTGAGTCTTAAGATGTTGACAAGACTAAGATCTGGATCCATAGGCCTTCATCTTATGATCTTATGATATTTCTGCTTTTCATACAGATGAAAAAGAGAACCAATGATAAATCCTTGCTATTGCTCTGTGCCTCCCTGTTCTGATGGTACAGAACTGTATGGAGCTAAGAAGAAAACCATATGCTACAAAGCAAAAGATTGAATATGTTACATTTGTTTCAGTTTTAATATAATACAATTGAATATTAGCACAAATTAGGAGTTAATGAATTTATTTTAACGTCCCACTAAAAATTATTTAATGACTCCATATTTATTACAAGTATAATATACAAAGGGAATATTAAATAATTGTCTGATTGATACTTTCAAGCTTTGGCTGAGTTTGTGTATCAGGATAATACAAAGACCATAATTAGATGTCACTTATCTCTTGAGTGTTTTTAATAATTCATCACAAGACTATTTCAAGTACTCAGGGCAAAAGTGACTTTCATCCAGGAACTATATATAAGAATACGTTTACTTCCATTTTGATGCTTTTCTATGTTTTCAAACTCAACACCAGCATTTAAGTTGTTAATTAGCCAATACAAAAAGTAATTTCATTTTCAGTTTACACCTCGAAAACTGTATTTAACAAAAAAGAAAGAAAAAAAGGAAAGGTCCCTGAAGTCTAATTGTATATAAATACATCCCTATACACGTACAGGCTTCCTGAGGTACATAAGTATTCAGTAAATTGTTGCATGTCAGATGCACAAGCAAAATGAAATTATTTCATTTGTGAAATAAATCCAGTTTCTGGGTTCAAACAGAGCAGGATGAAATCGACACCAATCTTGAGAAGAATTTTGTGGTAAACTTGTTTTTAAACTCATACAAAATGAACTCACTTGTCATCTGCTTTTCAGTATTCTTCCTATTGACCTGCATGTTCCTCTGACACCATCCCTTTTCCAGTCACCCTTCTCCCTGACATTAATCTCTTCCACATGAGAATACACAGGTGTGTGGACCTGCCTGATGGATGGAGCTGAAACAATCTCACCATACAAACCCTTCTTCTGTCAACTTCATTGGACTTTCAACGTGAAAAGGATTATCCTTTCAAGTTTGAGGTTTTATTGGAATCAAAAAATTGATTCTTTCTTTCCCCAGGACTGACACACCTTGTCATTTCCCAAGGTCTCAAAGTAATTTCAAGTGAAAGCCAGAACCTGTCCTGTTTGATTGATATGGCTTTGATTTGGAATCAGTTGCTTCCCAGAAAATTTGTGATGAACCACCCTACTGTCTTCATTATAAACCTCCTTTTTTCCTCCAACATTACTCCTACAAACTGCCCTCTACACAAATATCATAATTTGTCAGTATTCTGAATATTTCTAATTGTTGGGGAAATATTCTATGACATGTAAAATTTCAATTTCTTTCATGTAGGACATATAATATTATAAGTTTGAATCATAAAAGTTATTTGAGACATTTTTAATTAATCATATCTAGTTGATTATAATGTAGTAGTAACTGGGTAAATATTATGGCCCTGAATTCTCTAGGAAATCATACTTGGTAACCTACTGTTCCATTTTAACATCTTCCAATTTGTGTAAGACTATGAAGAATATAAAAGCTAGCTTTAAAAAACGCTTTATTATTTAAAAGTGCACTAGGAAGAGTATTGGAGGAAATCTGTCTAAAATTTTTGCATTTATTTTAGTAAGAAAATATTTTTTAAAAGTATACCCAGGCTTTATAACCAATTTTCATTATTTCAGGCAGTGTTCACTGAAAAATATAAAGAAACTTAAAAGGATGGAACATACTATAATAATCTAGAAATCTTATTTCTTATTTTTAACTCCTTCTCCTTGTTCCCTTTAAAAAAAGAGGTTGTGTTTTCAGTGTAATGAGTGATTTTATCTGATCACGACTCCGTCTTCCCAGACCACATAAGATGAGTTCAGACTATTGAAGAGAAACAAGCCTTTCAAATTCCTAGTAGCAACCTTTCACCCTTACTCCTTGTTCTCATGAAAGAGTGGAGAGTAGAAGCTGAGTAATGCTTTTCAGCGCCAAAGAACCCCAACTACAGATCTCATTTTAAAGTCCCGAGGAGTGTCACTCAGAAGGCAGACTCCTTGACACCAAGGAAAAAAAAGAAAAAGAAATAGAACTTGTATTTTTTGTATTTTGAGCATCACAAGAACCCTATTGTTGCTGATTGCTAGAAAGGAAGGGGTGGCAGGGGGGGAAGGAGGGGGTGGTAGAGAAGAAAAAGAAACAAAACAAAAAAAAACTAAACAAAAAATCCCACAAAATTCCTTCAGAGGCTTTTTAAGGAGCTTTGGACTTTGAAAAATGAATAAAACATTGCATTTGAAATCCCTTTGTGCATTACAACAAAGAGATAAAAGTTTATCATAAAATAAAGGTCTGGCAACTTCAGCAAATATATCCATGGAATTGGAACTTACAAAGTGTTGTAAATAAAAAAAAATCATTTAAAACTGTTAAAGTGAAGTTTGCCATCTGTGTTTGAACGTTATTAGAATGTTCTTTGTTGAAAGATGAGCTTTTTCAATTAATGACTATGTAGATTTAGATCAGTAATTCCTTTAGTAATTATACTCTGTGTAAAGAAGGAATTATATGCCTTGTAAGCATGTTCCATTCTATCAAAGTAGATTTGTGGAAAAACTGAATTAAAAAGATAGTTTATCAGTAGTGGTTCACATAATAGATATGTCAGTCGTATCTTGGGAGGCACAAGCAAAATGGAGACTTGATTTTTTACCTAAAAATTAGGTGAATCCCCTACTTTAAGCACACATTTTATGTGTCAGATTGCGAATAATTTTATTTGTATGGAAGTATGCACTAGCAGTGATGATGCTTTATTACTGAATTGGCCATAATTTATATTATGCTTTGTGTTTTTATTGAAACATTTTTGGTTATCAATGTCTTCCCATCATCAGCTTCTTTGCCCATTTTGTACTTGAATCTGAAATAGTGTTTTGGAGCAGAATCAGATGGATATTAGAACCTAAATTTTTTTTTGTTGGATTTTTGACATTTTTTCTTCTGAGAGAAAGAACACGTTCTAAACAAATGTTTTCAGAGAAACTGAAGGAACTCATATATTCATCTTACAAAGGCTGACATCTGCTTCATTCACATGACTTTAATGGGGTTCAAATTAAACATCAGACCATTAATTCAGCAGAGAAATAAGTTAGTCTAAAATGTTTACAAATGAAGATAACAAGGGGCTATTAAATGAAATTCAGTTGTACCTCATCTTTTGGGACTTATTTTTTAGCCTGTTCCACAAGTCGGATTTATGTGAAAGCTTATTATAAATCTGTTCCCATTCCCCCAGTCATCATTAGTGGTGCCAGAAAATAAGAAAATATGAAGTGTTTTCAGAAATAGATGAATGCAAAGGGTGTACGGCCAAACTGGAAATTAAACTGCACTTGTTACCAAAATAATAGAAAAAAGTTATCTTTAGCTTTAATATTAGCTTTTATTTCTCTGTCACCAAAACACTTGTTTCCTTTCCTCTTGTTATTTTTTCTTTCATCTAGTAAATTTGGCACTTGCTAACTAGAATTAATGTTGGGTTTTTTCCCCATTGTTTTAGTACATCTGCATGATCTTGAGAGTGGGATAGTGAGGTGTCAGCAGAGAATACTTCTTCCCTTTGGCCTGTTGCAAGGCCTCAGTTATTTTGCTTCTGGCTGTATTTCTGATTCACATTTTTTTCCCCATGCATGATTAGAGGGATCCTAAAACTCCAAAGTTCTTTGTCTGTCATAAAAGAGGAAAACAAGATCCTTACATGAATGCTTTACCCTAGTCAAACATGCAATGACATAATCGATCCCAGTTCCTCCCTGAGGATACTATGTACTGTGGTCATCTAATTTACGTAATACCAACATCAGTCCTTTCTCCTTCTTTCCTATAGAGTAATATTTGTTGTGGCTTTCTGTTTTCCATTATTTTAATCTCTTTTTCATTACTGTTTACTTAAAGTGAACATTTTTCCCCAGCAATAACATTTCTTCTTTGATATGCAGTTTGTATGTAACCGCATAAGAAATGGAAGTATCATTAGTGAACTTCTGTATCAAATATAAAAATGGGAAAAAAAAACCCAAACAAAAAAACCCAGCAAGTATCTTCACATCAGAATGTCTTATGGCTCTTATAATACTGGAATCACTCTGATACCTCTGAAAACAGGAGCCACTTTAGGGTATTATAGCAAAAAAGGGATAAAGTAATTTTGGAAGTCTTTTTTCCTGATGTTTTTGTGGTTTTGATGTTTTGAATATAATTTTTATACAAATTTGCTGTGGATGGGGGTGGAACACAATTTTCAATACATATTGGAAAAAGAAACCCAACTAAAAAACCAACCACATTTGGCTACTATTTCCTTACTAACTCCCAAATCCTACATCTAAAATGTTGCTAGTTGCTCAATAAAAAAACATGATTGCCATGAACATACAGAAAGAATCTCACTGAATTTGTTTTCCAATACTAATATGTAACTCTGTCACTTAAATTTTAAAGTCCAGACGCAAGTAATTTATGCAGATATTCTGCAAAGGACTGGCAGGCTGGAGACTCTTTTGAAAATTGAAATTTGTCTCGGTTTCACACTCTTGTATTCTGATTCTTTTGAACCTCAACAAAATTCTTAAACATGAGCATGATTTCAATTTTTTTAATCATATTCTTTAATGGTCAACAAATATAGTATATTCTGCATGCTAACAGTCTCAGAAATTAAATCTTCTATTCTACTTTTCAAAATTATTACTCTTATTTCTTGCTGATTTTAGAGATGTCCTTTTTTTTTCCTGGTGAAAAATGAAACGTAACAGGGAAAAGTTAAAGTTTGGAATAATATGTATTAATGTTATGAATAATCTATGTTGGCTAAGCCTACATTGATTAGTTATTGAAATTTATAGTTTTGGCTGACACGTTTTTAGGTTCCTGCACAGCTAGATAGCCAATATTGAATATCTTTTTTCTTTCATAACATCCTGAAAAAAAGTTGAAAAATATTTCATGCATTCTCTGTTGACCTAAATTCCCATATAAAAGGATAGACATTGTTATGGATTTATATGTCTCATATTAAAAAGAAAAAAAGAAAGAATTTTTAAAGCAATTTGATGTCATGGTGTTTGTGTGGGCCATTGGAAAAACACTGTGATACCTTCTCAGGTCCTTGGAATGTCCAACATGGCACTTGTTCAGAGTAATCTTTGTGCGTGTGTGATGACAGATGTAGTCAGTGAACCTAATGCATGCTCAGGTTTTGCTATGACTTGGAATTCGCACAAAGTCCAGGCATCACTGTGAGCTCAGTAACAGGGAAGCAATCCTGGTTATGAGAAGGGAAAAGGTAGGGGTCTTCCAGAGCCAGACAGTGGAAATGCTTAATTACTGGGAGAAGGAAATGTGACAAAAAGAAAAGGACTCTTCCATAAAAAATTAGCTCTCAGACCCTTTTATTCTTTCAAATATAAATATTTTATTCTGGATGACAGCAAGTAACTAACTAAATAAAAAATATAGCAATAGCCAAGGGCCATCTTACATTCTTTCACTTCCTACATCAAGACAAGCTCAATACAAAGACAATAGGTATGGAAGAAATTTACATTACCTCTTTTAATGCTGTGTATAAATACATACTGCTTATCACATGATAACAGTCACAAGCCCTAATGTGAGTTCTGAAAAGAATAGAGAAGAAAGGTGGGTTTCTTGGTTTTTGGTTTGGATTTGTATTGTTTTTTTGTTTGCTTGGTTGTTTTTTTTAATAGACATAGCCTCTATTAAGTCTTATTACCATTTTAGGTTAAAAAACCCCACCAAACAAAAAAAAAAACACCCACCAAAACCAACAAAAAACAACCCAACCACCCAAACCCTTGAATTTTCATTTCATTTATCAAATCTGTTTAAGAAAATAAATAAAATCAGGTTTTGTTTTCAGTAAGTTCTGCTGATGTCTTTCCTCTTTCATAAAAAGTTTTTAATTATAACAGCAAGGTACATAGATATTTCCAACTGCTACATTTTGACACGTATTATAGGAAACCGATGATAGTCTCTTCTATGACTTCTGAGAAGTTCAGAATAGCAAATTCCATGAGACAGCTAGAACCGCACAAGAAAATAGATAAATATATCAATTTAAGGTCATTTAGGCATAGTCCAGCATTTCTCAATCTCACACTTCATCTTTCCTTTCCTAATACTTATCCTAGGAATAAGATTAAACACACAGATAATGCAAACCAGATGACACAGGTTTATTTGACATACTTGTCTGTCTTTTTTTCCCTTACCTACATTATAGTGACAGATGCAAAAATAAAAATAGGTATAAAAAATAAAGAAATACTAATCATTAACAACAGGACTAGAGTCTCTTGAAAAAGAAGCAATACAGTATTCCAGATAATGCAAAAGCATTAAGGTAATTTTTTTTCTCTGTGTGCACACAAATGCTAAAATACTTTTTTGAGTTTTGTTTTATAATTCAATAATAAGGGATAATTTGAGTAAAGAGGTAGCAGCATTTATCTGGTAACAATGTCAACAATGTCACTTTTGTGATTGCATTAATTTATTTTTCAATAGAATGTTTCAGTTTAACTTGGGTTTAGTTCCTTAATGGATAACGAGTCTGATGAAGGGATAAACTATTTGTCATCAGTTCTATCTTTTCTCCTCAGAGCCTTCTAATCATCATT
The DNA here is from genome assembly GCA_020800305.1 of Porphyrio hochstetteri. Taxonomy (NCBI): domain Eukaryota; kingdom Metazoa; phylum Chordata; class Aves; order Gruiformes; family Rallidae; genus Porphyrio; species Porphyrio hochstetteri. Next base: position 60,932,937 of record CM036906.1, on the reverse strand, counting down.
AGATGGCTGCTCACAACTCCTTCAGTAGTGGCTTTGTTTTTACCTAACGTTTGCCTGGGGAAAAAAAAAGTCATCTGGCTGCAATATCTGCTTAAAGCATATCAAGAATTAATTTACTAAGGGCTTCTTGATCAGCAGTAGTATAATTTCCGAAATTTAAGCTAAGAACGTACACAACAGTTGCCTGACTCTTACTTTCTTTTTTCACCAGGACAAAAAAATGTTTTTTTCATGAGATCTAAAGGAAAAAATTTAGCAATTTTATGACCAAATTAGGGAACAGGAGAAATATCTTTAATAAGGGAAAAGGACAAGGGAGTACCAAGGTTTCCCCCTCCCTTTCATGGCAATTAATACTCATTCTCTATTCTGAGTCTGTACAAAGCCAACCAAGAATTACGAATTTTCTGAGCAAGTTTTGCACATTGAGTGTAAACCGCTGCCATGAGGTTTGAATTTCTTTTGCACTTTTCCAGTCTTTTGTTTCTTCTGTGTGGTATACCATACTGAACTGCAGTAGTGAACAGTCAGGTATAAGCCCTTCATTTTTATATTGTGTACTTGTAAATTTAAGAATGAACAAAAGTCTTAATCTACTGCTATGTGTCATGAAATTAAGATTTTTCTATGGATTATTTTAAAAATAAGCCAAATGACTAGATCAAATCAAATGAAAATCAGTGTGACTGAATTTTTGAGTGTAAATATCTTTGGCCCTAATCCTGAAAAATAATATGATGAGATGAACAAACATTTTTGTCCTACATGAGTCTCTACAGCATCATAATAAAATCTGGTAAAATACCACATTTTGCCAAATACCAAAGAAATCCAGCCTGCAAAGGGTATGATTTCCCTTTCAGTACAGTATGAATCAAGTGTGACTTCTCCCATATCTGTGGAGCTGCAGTATCATATGAGTAGTGCAAGGGAGATCAAACTTGAGCTTCCTGCTCCTATGACAACATACTTCTCAGCATTTTTACCTTCACTCTCTCAGATTTATTTATAACTGTTTATATTAAGAGTAATGACCTCTAGGTCAGCTGTTTCCTGGCAGTTAATCACTGAATGCATGGAGGGCCTAAGGCAAAGCCTGTGAGACACAGGTCCTCTGGCCAGTGACTGCCTGCCTGTTAGGAACCACTTTCTTTATCTGATATCACTCCTTAAATTATTTGTGAAATTCAAAAAGGTTTTTTTTGCTGTTGTTATTTTCAAGTACTAATTCCAACAGTAAAACATTAAATTTCTATGTGTTCTCGCCAATTAATGCTTAATGTGTCCTTGAAATACACACTAATATGTATAAGAGGAAAGTGCAATAAACCCAGTGAGTGCACCTAGTATCTGGAAATACAGAAGGTTTTTTGTTCATTAATTTGTACCATCATAGAACTACAGCATGGTTTGTGTTGGAAGTCACCTAAAGACCATCTAGTTCTAACTAGTAGCAGGGATACACTCCACCAGACCAGGTTGTCCAAAGCCTCATCCATCCTGGCCTTAAACACTGTCAGGGAGATGGCAGCCACAGCTTCTCTGGGCAACCTGTGCCTCATTGTCTTCACAATAAAGAATTTCTTCCCAATATCAAATCTAATCTACCCTCTCTTAGCTTAAACCCATTTCCTCTTGTCCTATCACTACATGCCCATGTAAACAGCCCGTCTCCAGCCTCTAAACTCACTTTAGGTACTGGAAGGCCACTATAAGGTTTCCCTGGAGCCTTCTCTTCTGCAGGCTGAACAAGTCCAGCTTTCACAGCTTGTCTTCATAGGAGAGGTACCCCAGCCCCTTGATTATCTTTGTGGCTCTCTTCTGTACTTGCTACAACAGCTTTATGTTCTTCTTGTACTGAGGATCCCAGAGCTCGACACAGTACTCCAGGTGAGGTCTCAGCAGACCAGAGGAAAGGAATCACCTCCCTTCACCTGCTGGACACATTGTTTTTGATGCAGCCCAGGATACGTTTGTCAAAAATTTTCTTTGTGTATTTATCTGTAAAAATTAATGTTAGAAAATCATTGCAGTTAGATGTCCATAGGAAACAGGTCTGTATAGTTTAGTACCATTATCAAGCATTTTCGAATCTGAGCATCTGGCATCAAAATCAGTAGCACCAGTCAAGTTCCCACTGACCATCCTTAGCTTAAGGATGGCTTGACCATCAAACCTTAAAGGCTTGAAAGGCCTGTCCTTTTTGTAACTATAATTTTTAGAAAGGAAGTAATTTTTACATAAAGTAGGAAGAACTGGAAGATCTTCCCAAGGCCCAAATTTTTGATTTCCCACATCTTAGCTTTAAGTATGACCATTCATAAAAAATTCTTGAAAAATGTTCTCCGATGTCAAGTTTAACTAATTCTAAGTGCATTATTTTAGATTGTAATTCTGTTATTTCCTTATTTTAAATGTTAAATTTGAAATCATAGCTTTTGGGTTGAGCTATTTAGTTCAATATAGCCTTCTGTTTGTGATTTCCTAGATTATAAAAAGAAAAGGTAGTAGACCAAAATGAGTGAGCAGTTTGCTCAAAGCTCCTTAGAATAGCAGTCTGCTCTAAAAGAAATGCTGAGTTCTCTCTCAGTGGACCAAATGTTAGCTGCAGTGCACTGTCCATTGTTCAGGCTACTTTTTGATGAAAGAGAAGGTGGTACCGAGGAGGGATTTATGAGATTTATGGATCCTGATTTTGGTAATCCCTTGTGCTTCTGCCTCCCTCTTGGTATTAACCTTATCTTCTTTCTGCCATGGCATCTCCTGCAGTTTACACTCTTTCTCTATATTCATTCCCTCATTAATTTTCTGTTGTATATTCCCATACAGCATAGATCGGTTTGTTTTTCCAAATCAGATTCTTGCCCAGGCAGCAGTATGAAATTTCCAGTCTTTGACATAACTTCTCTGTATTCCAACAAAACTAAGGGTTTTCTCCTCATTTGTGGAGTGAGGAATCAAGGTCACTGAAAGAATGAGACTCTTTCTGAATGCATTAGAAATCAAAAAAACCTTCACATTTTTAGTGGCATTACACATTTGTATGAATTTACACTTATGGCAGCTAGCAAAGCATCTAAATGTAGTCAGAACTTCCCAGAAACTAGCAAATGCATATTTTCTACCTTCAAGAAACACACCGATCCTGTGTTGCAACTCTTAGCACCTAGACAGTTCAACAAAATTGTTCATGTGAATAAAATTTGTGTTTTCTTCCTACATCATATTTTATTGAGCTTTCCCAGAAAGACTAATCTCAGGACTAACAGCTTAAAAGGAACTGAAAATATGTAGTAGAAATTATCATTTTACAATGTTGTTATAAACCAAATATACACATTTGTCTTGAAAAAGTCAGTGTTTGAGACAACAAAGCTTTTCTTTATGATCTGGCATAGTTCTTTTTATGTACCTACAATGTCTCCATGTATAAATCTACAAAGCCTAGAAGATGAAAAATCTAAGTGACTTTTTTCAAGAACAAGTTTGTTTCTTGACAATTGCGACAGGCCGTAAGCTGGTGACAAACCAGATGTGCAAGAGCCTTACCATTCCCATAATCAGCAGAAGGAACATACTCTTCAGTATTCAGTGATCAATTCCCCACCCCTTCCCCGTCTCTTCTTACTGAATTGTTGTTACAGTCTCAGTAATGATAAACCTCGATTTCTTTTTTTTTTTTTTTGAGGATGTGTTTTTGTAAGTGATGCAAAGTCTTCACTAACTGCCAATATCCTCAGAAACAGATTTACTTCAATTCTTCTTCCCCAATGGCTTTTAGGAGTTACATTTATTTTTCTAATAAATAGCAAATAGAATAGTTTTGTTAACCCCAATCTTTATTTTATACTGTGTCTATACCGTGGATTGCATCTTGGTGAAAAGCTGGATAAATTTGCCCTCGCTGAGCTCCATGGTTAGATTGCCACAAGCACCTGCTCAAGCTACTTTAGAACAAACTCAGACACCTCTACTCTATGTTGAATCTTGGAGTGCAGACAAATGCTGAAATGTTTAGGCATAAGTAACATGGAGTCATCCAGACCCTTAAAAGTTCAGCAAATGCCACCTCCTGGTTTCTCAACCGATATTAATTATACACCTCATACTGTAAAATAGGTCCTGGACACTTACAGGCATGATTTCTGTACATTTGTCGTGGTTTTGCCCCAGCCGGGGCCGCACCCCACACAGTCGCTTGTACTTTTAAAAGGAAGGGGGAAGGAAAGTTGGGGGAGGGGGAAAAAGGGAAGGAAGAAAGGAGGAAAAGAAACCACAACCTAGAAACCAGAACCACACAGGTTGGGATAAGGATAGTTTACTAAACAATAACAGAAAACTAGATATAACAATAACAGAAGTTTAAAGCACAAAATAGATGAAACTGGTGATACACAATGCAATTTCTCACCAAACCACACAACTCAGGCCGCACAGCTTAGAGCCCGTCCCGGACAACCCGACCGCCCCAGAAACTGTACGTCCTGGCGTTGTCTCCCCCTCTTCCCCCCAGTCCCCCCTTATACCGAACATGACGTAACTGGCATGGAATATCCTCTTTGGCCAATTCGAGTCACCTGTCCTGGCTGCGTCCCCTCCTTTCTCACTAGTAAGGAAGTATGCAGAGCTGAGAAAGGTACTTGATTGCCCGGCAACAAATCGGAGACATCAGGGTGCTATCAGCACTATTCTCATGCTAACACCCAAACATGGCATTCCATTCACTGCTAAAAAAAAGTTTAACTCCATCATAGCTGAAACCAGGACAACATTAAATGTGCACAAGGTGCATTAAAAGCTACTCTCTCAGCAGTCAGTGAAGCTGAAAAGATAGAGTCCTTGGAGCACACTTGGAATTCTCATTGGCCCCTGCAGGACTAATTTAAGATTACTTTGTAGTTCCAAGAGACTACAGCATAGGACCTGATCCTAAAGTCTTGATATACTATTAGAACAATCTTTCAGACTTTGTGTGGGACCGGATAATCTTAAAGCACTAGCAGTTATTCATAAGACATGTGTTTAAAACTTGGCTTTTGTAGATTGTTTCCAAGATCCTCACACATCCTGGGAAACATTAGGGTAGGAGGGGAAGAGCTTAAAACAGTTAAAGTGAAATTATGAAAAGAGTCTGTTGCAAATTTAAAAGTACATAACTACATTTTGCCTTCAACGTTTATCTAGGAGAGGACATACGGAGCAAAATGTTAAATAAAAGTACTCGGTGTCCTTTGCTTGACAAAAAGTGCCTTATAATCATCTAATGTTTATGTTGATGCAGTGCAAGCCATATTGTTATCTGCTGTCAACACAGTGGAGACATTTGCAAACCAATAGCAAAAATTGTAGCTCATTTAGACAATGCATGGAAAGCATATTGGTTTGCTATAAAAGTGTAATCTGAGCATAGAAGACCCAGGGAAAACAATTTGTTATAGCATTAATATTTAAATTATTGTTTTGGCCCATTATTTGGCAGTAGTGCTTGGAACAGTGGACAACAATTAAAAACTTGTTTAGTTTTTTGTATTTTAAATTATCCTCATATGTTTAAAACTTCTCTTTCCACTACAGTACATAGACACTCAGTTTTCTTTTAAAAAGAATCAAGTACATTGGACTGTGGGTAATTGAGTTATTTATTTTCATGAATCATTTTAGAGTCCGTAAGAATGTATACAAATATTAAACAGTTTTTTAAATAATAAATTTACTATTGCATTTATGTATAATTACTCCATTAGGAGAGTGTTTATTCAATTGTTTGTGTTTATACACACACATGGAGTTAAAGGTTGTGATAGAATTGGGGATGCACTGTAATTATTGATGAATATTTGATACTAAGATGGTTATTGTAATATTTAATTCATAATTTTAGTGGGTTAAATCAACACAGCTGAAGGCAAGAAAGCAGAGAAATAAAGCTGTGATTGACTCTAGCAAACACTTGGGATGTTGTTATAAGCCACGACACTGACTGTTTTCAGATGAACCTACCAATTAGTTTCAGGCAGACAGCCTGGGTACAAAACTGTAAAATAAAAGATCAAAGATTGAATAAAAAAACATGTCCCAGTGTAGTAAGGTCAGGCAGTCAGTAGAAAGCTGGGTGTGAGTCAAAACCCTGGAGAGGAGGAATAACTGAGAGAGCAATACCAAGGGAAATTTGAGCTTCTGATGTCAGAAGGACCATTCCTACTCCTGGTCCTGCTCCTGGTCCTTCCCCCAGTCCCTCAGCACCATTTGCCTCCCTTGTCCCATGCTCATCGGTCGCCACAGTACACTCATTCAGAGAACTGAAGCTCTGAACAACCTGATCTAGTTAAAGATGTCCCTGCTTACTGCAAGGGAGTTGGACTAGGTGACCTTTAAAGGTCCCTTCCAACCTGACACATTCTATGGTTGTATGATAGCTAAACTAGCAGAAAACAGATCTCTTCTGTTACGCAGTTTGTTCTCAGCTAAACTGCCTCGCTCGAGACTCCACTGAGTGCCTGCACTCATAAGTAAATTATCAGCAGTTGGCAAGGGAGGGAGACTGCTCCTTTCATCCACAGCTACCTATATATTAACCTCAGAGACTATACTGAAAAGGACACATCTAGACATTTGCAAACTTAAACATTATGTTTCCAACACTAATTTCTGCTAAGATAACAGAATAAAGGTGGCAATCTTCAGTTATGTCAGAGACTCCTGATGACAAGAGCTGTGTTTACTCACCTATCGGGGTCAGATGAATCAGAGCTGACACAGAGCACTGTATCTCAAGGCCTACTTTAAGGTTGAGGCAAAAACAGTGTAATTTAATCTCATGAAAACCAAAGTCACAGGACTAGATACTGAAGGGAGGTAACTTAAATGAGAGAAAAAAATGTCGGTAACTGAGCAACCCTGATGAGAAAGTTTCTGTTTAAAAGACTCCTTTATTGAAGTGCACATGCTGAGTTTATACACTGATAATTTTAACCAAGATTCTTCATAAAGCTAATTGCTATTGAATATCTTATATCTCATTATTGAACATCTGTTTCTATGAGAGAAATTATCTTACAGTCAGACCTGTCTCCTAAGGGAGATAGCAGAGAAGTAAATATCTCTACCAGAGCTTAAAGTTTTTCAAAGTACCAGACTCCTAAAGCATGCTTGCAGGTCTCCCTGTGAACAATGGGTTCTAGTAAGGGATATGCTGGATGTAATTCCAAAGAACATATAAAACTGAGATATGTTAATGTGTTTTTGGAAAAGGCAAGGAAAAAATAAACATTTATGGGAAAACGTGTGCCTGATTGAAGCTGAGGAGCCAAGAAAATATCTTTGGGGTGATATCTGAATTTAGTGGTGTGTGGCAAAGCCCCTTCCTACTTCCTAACTCTGCAGTAAGACTCATGTCACAAAGTGTAGCTGGCCTGCTGTGGTGGTTTCACCCTGGCTGTAGGCCAGACACCCACCAAAGCAACTCTTATCACTCCCCTTTCCAACTGGACAGGGGAGAAAATAAATACTGAGAGGCTTAGGAGTAGACATAAGGACAGGGAGAGATCGTGCCACAATTAGCTTCACAGGCCAAACAGACTCAACACAGAATAAAGGAAAGAAAGTGATCCAATTTATTACACTGCACAACACACATGGTGAAACCAGAATCAGATCAGGAGAAGCACCTCTGCCCACACCTCCCCTCTTAGCAGACTTTAGTCATGATTTCTCTCCTTTCTTCCCTCCCTCCCTGGTGGCACACGGAGGAGCAAAAGATGGGGGAATGGGGGTTTCGGGCAGTTCCTCATGAGTTGTTTTGCATCTTAGCTGGAGGGGCATTGTTCACACTCTTTCCCTGCTCCAGCATGGGGTCCTACCCATGGGAGACAGTCCTCCATGAACTTCTCCAACGTGACTCCTTTCCCACAGGGCTTCAGCTCTTCACCAGCTGCCCCAGCATGGGTCACTTCTATGGGGTGCAGTCATAAATTACAGAATGTCTCTCAGTCTCTCAAGCCCAGACTGCTCCAGCCTGGTGCCCCACGGAGTCACAAGCCTTCCCCCCCCAGCAAACCTGCTTTGGCGTCGATCTCTCTGCTCATCTCTGTGTCTCTGTCTCCCTCCATGGGCTGCAAGTGCTGGCAGAGCCTTGCTCCAATGCAGGTCACAGCATCTCCTGTATGTCTCCACCTGTTCCAGTGTGGGGCCTCTCCATAGGCTGCAGATGGGGTCTCTGCTCCCTGTCCTTTTCCATGGGCTGCAGGGGGACACCCGCTCCACCATGGTCTTCTCCATGGCCATCTTCTCCGGGGCATCTTTCTCTCTGGCACCTGGAGCACCTTATCCCCCGATCTTCACCGATCTTGGTGTCTGCACAGTTTCTTACCTCTTCTCACTCCCTTCTCTGGGGACAAAAAGCGTCTGCTAGCATGTTTTTCCCTCCTAAATTTGATTCCCAGAGGCACTATGACATCACTGATGGGCTCGGCCTTGGTCAATAAGAAGTGTGGCCTTGAGTCGGCTGGTGTTTACTCCATTGGGCCCAGGGAAGACTTCTAGCTGCCTCCCACAGAAGCCACCGCTGCAGCCCTCACCCTGCACCAGAACCCAGCCATGCAAAACTGCAACACCTGCACAGGAGACCGGACTCAAAAGTCAATGCCTTCCAAGGCTCTGTAAATGTATAGACTCAACATATGACCACAGTGTACCTCTGAACTCTCATTTCACTAAAGCAGGTCCAGTAAAAAAAAAAAAAAAAGTTATTTATTCTCCAGGTAGGAGCACATCAGGAGTGGAGTTCAGGCCTAAAATAAGCCAAAGAAATATGATCCTGTTTTACATGGAATTAGCATCTAGACTTTGTCAATCAAGGAATATCTCTCAGGTCATCCCAGGGCCTCTAGGCAGCAGGCATCTCAGTTTATCACTGAGATTCTAAGTATCATATGAAAAAACCTGGAGGCAGACAGTCAAGCTAAGTCTGAACCCACAGTCAGAAAACTGTGCAGAGATACACACAGTATGACAGTTCAAAAAAGATGACCCTCTATAGCAGTGCCGTGGGGTACACTGCTTTCCCAAAGTTTGGAGGTAGCAGCAGTGTAGGCGGTGTAAACAAAGACAGTGGTGAGAACTCCCCACAGAGATTGATTTACCCTTTTTGGGAGAATTGGTTGAAAACTTCAACAGAAGAGGAAGAGAATATGAAGATGAAAACAGACTGGAGACTGTTCAATTTATATTGGATGCTGTCCTGCAGTCAGTGCTAGAAACAGCATCAGTACCCCTAAAATAAAAACTTATCAAGAAATTTAATCAGTGATCTCAATGTAGTGTTGTACTTGCACTGTACTTGCACTCTTTCACTGAAAGTAACTGAATGTACATATGGGTAAATAATCAAATGGAAAAGAATATATAATCATTTTAAAGAAATAGTCAACTTTTTTATAACAGTTCATGGTTTCTTCAAGATGATGGCCCCTGTAGAGTTAAAAGTAAATGAAATAGATGTGAGAAAAAAAAAACCTCCTAGGTAGAGATAGGGACTAATTTTCCAACCTTCCTCTGACTTCTGAAAGAACAGATGATTTCCTGAGTGGCAAACTGTGAGGGAAAGATCACGCTGAATCCAGTTGCCAGAACAGTGGTCCAAGGGTGCTACTATTCAATCTATCTTCTATGTTTAGAACACAATTCTTAACATATATGAGTAACAGGAGAAATTATTTTAAAAAGCACTAGTCCTAACCTAATATGATAGCAAATACATATGTAACAGATTTATCAAAAGAAGAATTAATGAAACCTGATTCTCTATGTTTTTTCTGTGTAATTTGCAGGTTTTTTCCATGGACAATGAGATTTATTTAATATCTTTGTCGGAAAATTTGCAATATCTTTCACCTATAGGGATTCTCTGATTCAGTCTTTCCCTCGCTGGACTGCAATAGCAGAACCTTTGTCACCTAACAGCTTACCTGTTTTCATGAAGCACAGGAAACAGTCTGTTTCGTTGAAAATATTTGCAGTGGGCAAAAGATAAATGTACATCTGTTGACAGATAGAGCATGGGAATAGCTCATATCCTTGTGAAAGCAGGCTAAAAAGAATGTACTTTAAAGGTGGTTTTCAGAGAACTAACAAGAGTTACCTCAAAACAGTGCAAGGACAGAAAATATTATTTCTGAACTTAAAAAACGGTAAATACAGGAACATTAAAACACTGAACATAGAGGCATTTGTCTAATTTAAGAGTGATACAGATTGGCCTATATTTGTATTGACTGTCACTCAGTACACATTTGTCCCAAACACATTAATGCCATTGCCAAAAATGTATCTGTATTCTTTCTGCTTGTGAACCTATAACTTTTTATACACACATTTTATCTGACAGCTGAACAATTTTTGTTGAAGGACAATCTTTGTTGAAGAAGGCTCACTTGATAACATAGTGAAGCCAAACAAAATGTAGAGCCAAACAACACACATTCCAAACAAGTTTAATAATGTTACCTGATCTCAGATGAAACATGGAAACTCACAGAATAATGCTTCCTCATGAAGAGCAGAGATGGCGGGCAGCACAGAGAATATAAACAACATAATGGGGACAGTTTTAGTTCTACCCAGTAAATCCAAGCCTGGCAATGATTATCAAAGTTATGATCCAAGATAAGACCCCTAGGAATGTGATTAAAGCTGTTAGCACTGTATGGCCAGTGCAGTAATTGTTACCAATTCAGAATGGAGAATTTGCTGCCAGAGGGATTTTCTTTTCAAGAACCAGATTAGTTATCCCAAAAGTGTTAGAAAAAATATTTTAAAGAGGTTGCATGAAGGCCACTAGAAACTGGAAAATAAAAATAAAAAATGAGATCTCCTTCACACTAATCTCAAATGAACTGTGATACAGAGGAACCTATAAAAGCTTTCTTCAAGAAGAGATATCAAGACAAAGAACTACATGTTAGCACCAGAGGAAAACTAGTACTGTGAAGAAAATTTGACATGGAGTTTTTTGTTTTGACTAGGCATATGCAGTCTGCTCTATATAATTTTTCTCATTATTCACATAGCTTCCCTAGATAATATTAAAGTGTAAAATGTGATTACATATTTGTAATCTGGTGGGAGGTTTTTTTGTCTGATTGGGGTTTTTTTGCAAGGGGTTGTATTTTTTGTGGGTTTTTTTTTTGTTTATTTTGTTTTGTTTTATTCAAGGGGTTGTGTTGTGCTTTTTTTGTCTGTTTGGATTTTTTTCTTTTCTTTTAACTAGATTTCAAATTGCAGTTACTCCCTTGAAGGCACCAGATGAGGAACATTAGCTCTGATGGGTCTTTTACTCAAAAGGTTAATAAAAGTGAATCCCATAACTTAGTAATTATAGGCAGATAGCTCTACTTTAGAATTATGGAATCATATTTGTTGAGTTTATTTTGGCTTGGAAGGGACCTCGGTAGGTCCCTAGCTCAAAGCAGGGTCAGCTATGAAGTTAGACCAGGTTGCTCTTATTTATATCATCTGACAAAAGAGAACCTTGAAAAGTAAAGTTTCCCTTAGCTTACAACATATGAGCAAAGCCTCCTACTATCTAACTAAAAGTCTGAATGAAACATGAATTTCATTTTTCAGTGATTGTTAAAAACTATGAGCATGAGACTTAGAAACTGCAGTCTTGAAAAGACAGTAGTTCTACCCAAGAGCAGAACTTGTACAATGCATACTTTAAATTGAATCTACTAGCTTTTAACAATGTAAACCCCCCTCCACAACTGCAACAGCTCTTAATAATAAAACTGAATAGTACTATGTGCTTACAAAAAACCCAAAAAACCCAAAGACAGCCCTCCCCTCCGACATTAAATCAGAAAAAAACACAGTTATTTTTATTTTCTCTTGTCATTTGGATCCATTTCACATCATCATAATGCAATGATTTTGGAACCAGTGGTAATAAGGTAGCATAGATTAATTAATGAGGCAGTGGTGTATAAAAGATAATATTGCAGTAGCCTTTACTTATAATAAGCCTTCAGTACTAAGGTTGGCAAGTGTTAATGTTGAATTTGTAGAAGTGTAGCAATGGGAAAATTTGATATTGCAGTCCCTGAATTAAGAAAAATAATTGGTCAGGCCTACATTGCAGAAAGTAACAAACTGCCAAGTTTGCCAGTTTTGCACTAAATCCATTAACTTCTCATACGATTAACACCGCTAAGTTATTCACCTGGATAACCTGCTTCCAGCATCCAAGTTAGCATCTCCTCATGATAATACGCTGTGTCACATTGGTTTGCCAGCTCCCTCAGACCTAACTCTGATGTGTGCATAACATTCTCAGTATTTGAATGTGATCTCAATAAAACTGACAGAAAAGTGACAAGTTGAGGAGAAAAAAAGTGTCTTTCTGGAGCATTATAATACTGACATGGAAAGTAATGAAATGTTTTTATCAGGTGTTTACTTTTTTATTTCTTTTTAACTCTTGCTATCAGAATCCAAATATGTGGGCTTCAGAAACATACATGACCATTCTGAATAATCATAACCTACCTGTATGTCCTTATATGACTTTTGTCATTGTAGCAAAGAAATGCCTCCATAATAATTACTTCATTAATTAGTTTCTTCAAAAAATATGTAGCAGAACAGCAAACTTGTGGTCATCATAATTACATGAAAAAAATCAAGTCATCTACGTATATGAGGATGATTTGCCTTTGTGAAGACTGAATTTTAATAAACAAATGTTCAGTTTGCCTGAGATATTGGAGATTTTGCTGGCTTTCTACCTTATTTCCAGTCCCACAGGAATCAAACAACTGGCTGGCACAGTGTAGCACAATTTTCAATTAATTTGCTCTCCTGGATTAATATGTTATTATTTCTTTTAGCAAAACTATAAAACTGGGTTTCTAGCCATATATGCTAATGCAGATTTCTTGACATTTTTCACCAGCTGAAGGCACTAATCCTAGTGTTTTACACAGATTGCAATTCCCTTGCATGATGTCTGCCTGAATTCCAGCAGCTTTGATTGAATATGCTGTAAAACTGGAATACAAGGGACAGGAAAGAAAGGTCTGCAGCCTGTTAAACTTTCTTCCAGTGCTGCCACAAATGTTTAAAGAGCAACAAGAGAGATTAGCTTCAATGGAGAATGGAGGATTGAACAAATTCCGTCATGTCCCTTATGTATATAATTTGCTGTAGTGAGGTGTGTTTCATTCAAGTTGAAAAACACTTTCAGGTCTTCAGATGAAAGGTGCTACAAAAAGAGAAGTGATGCTGTTAGTTTATGTATTCCAAGTCCATCTAGGACCGATGCAAAACCCGCAAGCTGGAGTTTGCGTTAGGATCTCTGATCATAGATAAACTCTCTATCTTCAAATTAGCAGTTTAAAGAAACAAAAGATAAACAGAGCCTTTTCTGTGCATTTGAGTCTTGTGGATTCCAGCATGAATAATGTATTATATAGCATATATATGTGCTTGACAGTCCAAGTTATTAATAATTAATGAATAATACAGTAAAACCGATCACATCTTTAATGTTAGGATAATAAAGTTGTTTGACTACGTGAATAAGTTAAGAAACTGTGTTATGTTCTCATTTTGGGTGCTTGAAAACGGAGAGAAGCATAAACACAAAAGTTCACATTGTTTGAAGAGCCGAGACTGCAATTACATATGTGAATTAGACTTTACACACTATGTACTCTTATTGAAGCATTGAGACTTCCTCATCTTCTCACATGATGTCCCAGGTGTTTAATGTCTACTGCAGAAATATACTAGGACTGCGATTTCCATTATTTTAGTGTTACAGTGCCCCTTAGACCCGTACTTTAGTTTCTCTCTCTGTAACATAAATGGGAGAGGTTAAGCATTTTAATACTCTATTTGCTCTCTGTAGTATACTCTGCAGAGTTGATTTTCACTTGCTGTCTTGTAAATATTACATATAGCAGAAACTTGTATTAAAAAGGAAGACACAAGGTTTTTAGAGATGCACGCAGGATCTAACAGCAGTGAATAATCACAGAACACAGACAAGATCCCAAGTATGAAAAATGGCTTTCAAATAACCTTTGAATAGAGGACGTGGTTACCATTTTCTTTTATTTTATTTTTTTCATCCCCCAGGCTCTTTTTCTGTTTGTTTTGGTTCGTTTTTTTTCCCTTAAAAAAACCCCAAAAAACAAACCCAACAAGAAAACCAACAAAACTGTTCTCTTAATTGGAGCATTAGAGTTGCTCTTACAATCTGGTTTAAATTGTGCTTGCTATCTCACTTTAATATTTTACTTTTAGTAATTAAAATGTCATTTCTCAGAAACAAATAGCCAGAACAAAAGGAAAGTATTGCATAGTTGGACAGTGTTTAAAAGCATGCAGATAAACAAAGTCCATTGTAATTATGCCAGAGGCATAATTTTGACTGTTCTGCTCTGCCTTCTATAATTAGTCTTGGAAGCAAATACTGTTATATTCAGCCATGAAATGAAGTGGAAGAGCTGACTTTATTAGAGATTAATAAAGTGTCCATGAACATTCCTAAAAAGCTACTGAGCCCTTATGTATAGATTATAGGTCAGAACACATCGCCAGTACTTCAACAGAGGGCAAGAAATTGAGTATTCTATACCTATTAACTACAGAGACTGGATAGAGTGCTGTTGAATGTTAATGGAGGATTTTATCAAGTTACACCACAGAAAAAGATGTGTGGTATTTTTTATTACACCATTTAAATATATTTTTAACAGTCTTACAGCAGAGGTGTTTTAAGGAAAAAAATCACAGCTCTCATTACTGAAATGCATTACAGCAATATTTGCATCTTTAAGTAGCAATGCTCATTTATAATGACATTTTCATGTGATTTTCTTAAAAAGTCTAAACCTTATTATCAAAATATATAAAGCCCCTACGTTTGAAATGATGACTCTTTCCATCCACCTTCTGAAGGGAAGTTTCAGCTCGTGAGAAAATGTTTTCACTTTTCCTTTCATAAAGGGTAAAGTGAATACAAAAAGTGATAACGTCACTGTGTACGCTTCTCAGAATATACATTAATGCAAGCCTTGATCCCTGCATTGTAAAGAATAATATTAAAGAAAAATGGATACTTAGCAGTGAGAGGAGAATTTAACAATATGTTTGCTTCTTCATGAACTGGAAAATGCTCTTATAAGTGTACCTGAAAACTTCCTCTTCTGTTTCAGTCTTTTAATTATTCTGTTTCCCACACCCAACTTCTCCCTGTTGACACAGCTTTTTCCAGGCAATTTCTTAAAGTTTACAAAAGACTGCAAGGAAATTACCTTGTATTTTTTGAATGATCTATCCAAAAAGCAGTCTTTAAAACAAATAATCTTCTCATCTTTTCCCATCTTGTATTATACACAGTAAGCATGTTAACATTAAGCAATATACCTGTTGTAGATCTAACATCAGGCAGACCTCATGGAAAAAATCTAAGGCTTGACCTCCCTTTCTCTTGCACTGTTCTCTAAATTAATTCTTCTGTCTTCTGCTGATCGCCTAGCTCAAATGATCGTCAACCTTTTTTGCCAAGTCCAAAACTGTTTATGTTGCAAAAATGTCATTGCTGTTCTGAGCAAAAAGAAACCAGCCAAATCCACAAAAAAACGAACAAAAAATGTTAATTGGAATAAATACTGAGGAATGACCATGAAATGGCTAGCCAAAATAACTGTGCTTCTTTACCCTAAACAAAGCATATGCTAATGTTTCAGTTGTTTTGGTTTGTTTGTTTTTTTTTTTTTTAATTTGAGATGTTTTCTATTTGTTTGAGACTTCAATTTGTCAGGGAACAAGAATAAAAACTTAAAGAATAGAAATTATAGATTACCAACTGGATCTAAACTGTCTATGAAAACATGTGGAAGACATCTCTAGGATCTGAAAGAAGAAAGTTCTGAAAAGACAGAATGGAATGGAGGCAGGGTAAAAGAGATTGAACCCTGTTCTAAGGGAGATATAGTTTGAATGTTCTTATGATGAGATTGAAGAGATTCTATATAAATTTATGATTTCAGATTATGAGTGTCACTGGAATGTCCAAGAAACTAATTTAAATTAGTATCTGGTTTATGGTTTTGTTCACACATGCACAATTTTACTGCTTGCAGATGCAGGGACCAATAAATAATGTTTTTTCTTTATGTGTGTTTTACCACTCTTTTAATTGCTGTAAACAGAACATGTATAGAAACAGATATTAGATGGGAATTCCCTCATGTTTCCTGTTGATTTAGGTAGAGGCTACACATCCAAATTCATTCTTGGACTTTCTCCTTGATGTAGATTAAGGACAGGAGGATGTTTTCTTCAACATTGCTCAAGATTATTTTTCCTTCTAAATGAGTCAAATCCATGCAGCGTGGCAATTGGCCCATTATGTACTTCATAGGATGAAGAGTCAACTCATGCTTGCACCTCTTTAACATGATGTATTTCAAAGTCAGGATGAACAGAAAGCTTAACTTTCTGTATGTGGAGAGCTACCATCTTCAAATATCTTGGATTTTCTGTAACTGGAATAATGACTGTTATTCCTAGCTGTCAAATAAATCATCATCTGACATTAGCAAATAGGAAAAACATCACTTCACATGCTACTAAGTAATCTACTACAGAATACCAGTCTCATAATATACACTAGTAAATGCAATTTTTAAAATAAAATTAGATTTACCCATTTCTTACTACCAGTCTGTGCAGTTTGTGCTGATACAGTGAAGTCAGTATGAATGAATGACTGCATGTATCAAAGTAAAGAGATCTCATTTTGAAAGATTCAGACCAGTATTTGTTTTTGTTCTGCTCAGATACAAGTGAACTTTAAAATGTGAAATCAATTCTAGTATGAAAACGATGCTGAAATGAAAAAGAAACAGTATTCCCAACATCCCCACCCCACTCCTCTTTGACAGCTTTAAAGGCTAGAGACTAGAATAAGCAGTGTAGATCAATCTGTAGTAGTGAGGAATGTTTTTTCTTGCTTTTAACTTTGTGTACACACACACACACACACACACACACATTTATGTGCAGTAATTAATGGAGTAATTGGACATGAATGTAATTGAGTAATTTCTCTTTTTGGACTAATAGTGTAAATTTAGTCAACCATCTTCACAGAGGAATAGATTTCTACATCTTTGGAGAAATACAAATGTATTTGTAGAAATAAAAAGAATACAAATACCCAAGCTGACATTTTGTTTTGTTTTGTTTTTTCTTTACTTTTTAAAGTGCTTTTTTATTTGAAAGTGCCTTTAAGAGTTTTGGGGTTTTCTTAATTTTCTCCTTTGTCAGCTGCTGTTACAATTATTTTTATTATTGTAACACCACATGCACAGGCAGAATGAAGTTTCAGCAACATAATTCACATTTATTAAAATAAAAAAGAAAAATTAATCTGGATGTGCTGAATTTTTGTCTGAATCATTCTGGGGTAAATCCAAGTTTCCTTTAATGTACCAGAGTAATACTACATTATGGTACGTGTACTAAGCATATTCAAAAAGTGGAGGTAATTCATTCACCTTGAAGGTCAGGAAATTGCCATAGTTGGATGAAAGTATCTTGAAAGGGTCATTTAAACTGAAATGAGTGATTGGACGATTCACAACAGAATATAGAGCAAACCGTCCGAGTACCACTTATTCAGTGATTAAACAAAATAGTAAATGAATAGAATCAAAGACTGTATTTGATTTTCAAGAGGTATTCACTTACATTATTATATAACTGTGAGCACTATTATATATCTGTGAGCTTTAGAACTTGGCACAAGTATAAAACAATATTCAAAATAATGTCTATTATTAGCCATGTACCTTCAAATCCAAAATCCATCACAACTGCAAACAGTAGTGTCTAGAGCTCATTGGAGCTGAAAAATTATGTTTAGATTTCTATGTACTGTCAAAAAACATGCTGTTAAAGACATTGACCTGTATGAATAAACATTCAGAAATTCAGATCCTGAAAATGCATAGATAATTGAATTTTTATTAATCCATAAATCAAAAGTACATATTGCTATTGTACATCCTTCTCAGAAGAAATTAACAGTACAATAGATGTTGGCCCAGTTGTAATTTCTATTTAGTACTTTACTGATTCTTAGACTTCTCAGCATCTTCTTAGATCATTCATATCTAAAACAATTAAAAAGCTGAAGTAAAAGATGTAATGTAGAAAAGTATACATATCTTTCTGGCAGTATAAGATAAATTCCTGAAATAAAGTAGAAGGTGTGGCAGCAGAGTCTAGCCTATATATATTATTCAATTTTAATGTACATATATGCGTGAAGTTGTATGCATATGTAACTCTCATACATACACATATAAATAAGAAATCATCAGACAAATGTTACAATTCTGAATCAAAAAATTACACCAAGTACTATTTTCTTCAGAGAATAGCCCATTCAAATCAATAGTGTAACTCACTGCAGTTCATGTTGTACCTTTGTGTGAATAAGGACCAATATTCAAGTGCTTGTACAGGAGCTAAACAGTGGATTAATCAAAACTTGAGGGGCCTCAGGTGTTTGATTGCATTCCTTCTGTTTCCACAGGTAAATCTGTTTTTATACCACTGTGTTTTCTGAAAGGTCTATTTCATTTCAGTTTTCAAAACTGAAAGTTGCTGGCAAGAAACCACTGTCAATATCTTCATTCAGAGACACTAGAGGTAACAATCTAATTTATTTCTCCAAGTAAAACAAGTATATCACTGAATATATTGCATCAGCTTGTGGAGTCACCTGATAAGATAAACAAATGAGAGTCTTGGAATTCATGCTACATGAATGAATGATTTGAGGGTTTGAGGTGAGCTATGTAGAAAAAAGTAGAAAAAAATAAATGAGTGTTGAAAGAGGGAAGCTAGCAATTTTTGAAACTTGGACAGAACTATTTAAAAACATAGGAATGAAAAATATATTGACAGAAAAAACTTCTGAGGTGTAGAAAAAAAATCAGACAGAAAGACGCAGAAAATATGGAGAAATTGAAGTCTCCTATTGCATTAATAATAGTAAGCAAATATTTGTCAAAGATTGTGCTAATTTAAATCTTCCAAAGTTTTTCCTAAAATTGTTCCAATTTCTGCATTTAAGAATAGAAAAAATATTCATAAAGAGATCATCTTTTTCAAAAGATCAGACCCAAAATGCCGCCAAGGTCAATTTCTCATGAACCTTCTGCTTCATAAACAGAGTGAATGAATTAAATTGCCTAACGGCAACATTAACTTTTGGACCTGACTTTTCAGAGAATGCTCTTTTATTTTCTATTTTCTTTTATCTGTTTGTCTGTCTTGAAGTGCCATTCCTTAATCAGTTGTGGTTATATATATGAAATACTGTAAATTGAAATATATAAATATGTGTGTTTGCATATACTTAACATATCTCTTCATACTCTTAGCCTAGATATGTAACCCTTATTTTTAAGAAAGGAAAAAAGGAAGACCTGGGTAACAACAGGCCAGTCAACCTCACCTCTGTGCCTGCTAAGATCATGGAGCAGATCCTGCTAGAAACTATGCTCAGCCATATGACAGATAAAGAGGTTATTGGTGACAGGCAGCATGGCTTCACTAAGGGTAAATTGTACATGACAAATTTGGTTGCTTTCTATGATGCAGTTATACTAATAAGAGAAGAAAAATTGATGTCATCTATCTGGATTTGTGCAAAGCATTTAACACTTTCCCACATTGCATCCTTATCTCTAAATTGGTGAGACATGGGTGTGACAGACAGACCACTTGGTGGATGAGTAATGGCTGGAAGGTCACACTCAAAGAGTTGCAGTCAATGGCTCAATGTCGAAGTGGACATCAATGACAAACATCATTCCTCTGGGTTCAGTATTTGGATTGGCACAGTTTAACATCTTTGTTGGCAACATGGACGGTGTGATTGAGTGCACCTTCAGCAGGTTTGCAGATGTCACCAAGCTGTGTAGTCTGGTTGACGTGGTGGAGGGAAGAGATGCCATCCAGAGGGACCTTGACAATCTTGAGAGGTGGGCCCGTGCAAATTTCATGAAGTTCAACAAGTCGAAGTACAATGTACTGCACATGGGTTGAAGTAATCTCAAGCATAGCTGCAGGCTGGATGGAGAATGGATTGAGAGCACCCCTGAGGAAGAGGACTTTTGGGTTATGGTTGGTGAAAAGCTCAACATAAGCCAGAAATGTGTACGTGCAGACCAGAAAGCCAACCACATCCTGGGCTGTGTCAAAAGGAGCATGACCAGAAGATTGAGGGATTGGGATTGCCCCTCTTCTCCTCCCTTGTGAGATTTCACCTGGAGTACTGTGTCCAGCTCTGAGGTTCCCAAATATAAGAAGGACAAGTAGCTGTTGTACCAAGTCTAGAGGAGGGCTACCAACATGGTCTTTAAACAGAAAGAGGGTAGATTTTGTTTAGATACGAGGAAGAAATTATTCCCTGTGAGGGTGGTGAGGCCCTGGCACAGATTGCCGAGAGAAGCTGTGGCTCCACCCTCCCTGGCAGTGTTCAAGGACAGGTGGGATGGGGCTTTGGGCAGCCTGGTCTGGTAGAGGGTGTCCCTGCCTATGGCACAGGAGTCGATCTAGCTGATCTTTGAGTCCTCTCTAACCGAAACCATTTTATGTTTCTACAATTATATATGAATATATATACATACACATAGAGACATGCTGTGACACTACATTTAAGTTTACCTTCCTCACAGCTGAGTGCTTAGTATTATATTTAAATTCCATCTGTGGACAGAATAGTTGTTTTCTTTTTCTTTTGAGTTTTGCGATCAGTGTTTGTTCTATCTCTAAGAAACTGCTTGCAATTTTACTTACTTTACACCCAACTGATTACAGAATATTTTTTTTCTGTAGTTACATAGGTGTATATAGCCTTTTACACAAGTGCATAGGTATAAGTGTGTATGCTCTGTTTCATTCCTGAAGCCAACCTTTTTTCTTTAAGAAAATTTATTTCTTCCTGACAAGCTTGAAAGACATTCTCAAAGAAGTTAATTTATTGTTTATATAAAAATACTTATTCTGTTAAAATGAAAAGTCTGAAAAGAATTATACAAATGCAGCCACATAATTATTTCATTTAAAAGAAAAATAACAATTTTTATTCATAGTTATAAAAAATATTTTGATACAACTATTGCCTGCATTTTGAAGGTAAATGCTTTAGTATGTTTTAAATTTTTATACATAGAAATTCAAAACAAAGAATGGATTCTTTTCATGATACTTGATTCTTTTTGGCAAAAATGAGAATTTCATTCTGTTCTTTTTTTTTTTTTTTCCTTATCTTGAAGTAGTAGGTGGTTTGGGGTTTTTTTTCCTGGTTTTTTTTTTATTTCCTACAAAATTGAAAAACAAAGTTCCAAAATGAGTGAAAAATCAGTATCTCCTAAATTCTAGTCTGGAACCATGTAGGAATCATGGGGGAAAGAAGAAAAAATTTAAGTGGTACCTGGAAGTTACCTAGTCCAACTTCTTGTTTATAAGAGCTAAATCCAAAATTAGCTTAACATGTTATGGTGTTTAATAAGTACTGCTTATCCCTGGCCATGTACCCACTCTCTCTAAAAAAAATAGATTTGCAGCAAGAAATGTGCAATAATCAGCGATAAATGGAAGTTTATAAAAATTTAATATAATTCAGCAGCCTAAAATTTCTTTTTTGGCATTTATGTACAAGAATCTTCCATCAAATGATTGTTGGAAGGTGTCATAAAGCATCTGTAGTAACACTAGATGTCCCTTTGTATCGTGAGTTTATCTTCAATGCCTACAGCATAAGAATGAACTCTTTATCAGTCACTGAGGTGCATACTAATTTGAAAGGCTAAGTATTTACCAAGCTTTAGAATTTATTCTGAAGTCTTCAAATCAAATCTTGATTAACTTTCTAAAAATCATTTATGAATTTATCAAAGCCTACTAAAAGTGAATAGTAATGAAATCATGTACCTATATATATACAGCAACTTTAATTATCTTATCAGCTCTTTAAAATGAGACCACGTTATCCAGAAACAGTCCTTGAAGTTATGTCCTACCACCTGTTTTTAGGAAACACCAACTTTTATTTTATTGTCTCATCAAATTGTGGAAAGTATGAGTTGAGTTCTGTGGAAAACATGTCCAGTGAGGTTTAATGGGTTTTTTTGATGAAATCTTATCAGGGATCTTTTAAATATAAATAATTAAGCCAGCTGTATTATATTTTAGAGAATTTGGTGATGGCAAAACCAATCTTAAAAAGAACGTACTGACTCGATTTAAATGAGTTTAACACAGATAATAATACCACTGGGTGCAGCAGGTAATATTGAGGTACAACACTGTAAGAAGTGCAATTTTGCCCAACCAGAGATTCTCCTAGAAAACATGAGCATGCATGTTCCTGCAAACAGTGAATCTCATGGTAAACAGCCCTGTTAGAGTAATCTAGCAATAGGATAGGATTGACATGTTAATAACCAGTTTATTGGTACATCTGAACATAAATATTTGCCATTCAGATAGCATAATAAATTATACAGTTAATTACAAGAAATTAAATTTTTCATACATTTTTGTATTCTTTTCTTCAAATTAATTTTTCAAAGATCTTCATAAGCAAATACTGATATCAAACACGATCTATCCCATTCTACATTTTATGTGCCAGGCCTCTTCTCTTGTCCTCAGGCTCAGAGAAATAATTCTAGATCATTTTACTTACTACTTTTGGTACTGGAAGTAAGTTCCGAGGTCATGAATCAGGAAAATGATGGGTTTAGACTGTATGAAGTATCTTAGAACTGCAGAACTACTTTAAAGCAAGTGCTTCTTACCAATCTCCTCTCTTTAAACTTACAAAAATAACTTAGAATAATTTATGATTCCAGATACACTGTAACTCAGTTCTATTTCACAAAACAAATTAAAAAATTTTGAAAACAGAGATGGAGATCTGGCGGAATATTTGGGGTACATTAGCATTTTTGAAATTTTGCTAGGAAACCTTTTGAAAATTATCAATAATGTGATTTTATATGAAAATGTAAAAGATAATGATAAATAATTCTTCTGGTAGACTTGACAGTGTTAGGTTTATATTTGGACTGGATGATCTTAAGGGTCTTTTCTAGTCTCAAATTTCCTATGATTTTATGACTTACTGATGAATTAAATTTGTAGCTGGGATGACTCAACAGCTCAGTGCTGTCAGAAGAAATAGAACAAGATGGTTTGGTTGGGGTTTTTTTTGGTTGGATCAGTGAATTATATCAACTGCCATGGAAGAATTTAGGAGTGATAAAATCTGAAGGACAGAAATACATCATGCAATGACATAAATATTCGATCTTGTTTCTAAGTAGGGTAGGTATAGCAGGACAAATAGTTTGTGTTTTAGAATCCATTCCCACAGTGTGTACAGAATACACACACGTTCACACTGGAGGAGGTCCTTGCTGCCCCAGCCCAGCTGTGGCCTGTACTGGGAAGGAAGTGGAACAGGATGCTCACTCTAGCTAGTCAATGTGCCTGAGACTCATCCAGCAAACTGGCTTCCACACAAAACAAACCCTCCTCAGGCTCAGCTTCTGCATGGTGTTGGACTTCTGTGGACTTGCTTCTCTACTGAGGGATGCCTCCCTCTGTATTGTTGTCCTGGTTTTGGACAGCAGTGTATGGAATGCTGTCCAAAGCATGTCCAAAGATTCAGGATGAGAGCATGCTAATAACACACTGATGCTTCTAGTTGTTGCCAAGAAATCAAGTACTTTTCAGTTGTTTGTATTGCCCTGCTAAAGAGAAGGCCAGGGATGTCCAGGGAGCTGGATGGCGACAAAGCCAGGACAGGTGACCAAAACTGGCCAAAGGAAATATTCCATCGCAATGATGTCATGCTCAGCATAAAGAGGGGCTGGTGGGGAAGGAGCGCAAGGCTCCAGGACACGCAGTTTTTGGGGACAGTCCAGTTTTGGGACGTCTTTGAGCTATATGGCCTAAGCTGTGCTCTTTGGTGAGAAAGTGCATTGTGTGGCTCCAGTTCGGTGTATTTTGCTGTTATTGTTATTTCTCTCTTTCTCTGCTGTCCCAGCAAACTGTCCTTACCCCAACCCATGAGATTTAGTTTTTTTGAGGTTCTTTTTCCTCCCCTCCTTTTCCCCCTCCTCTTCCCTGTCACCAGTTTCACACACACTCTCTTAGAGGTAGAGCTGCTGCGTGGTGCTTGGCTCTCGGCTGGGGCAAAACTTTCTCACTTATGTGGTCATGGGTGGGAGAATATGTCAATGGCCTTACTGGTCACAACACCCCAAGCCAAGCTCTGATTTTTTCCATTTCTACAGTCAAATAGTTGTTATTTCCTGCTTGCTAGTGACTTCTGGCTCTACTCCTCACTCCCACAACTCCCAAATATGTTACTACGATGTGAAACTGAACAGTCCCTTCTCTGTTTCCTCCCTGTGCATATCCAGATGCAACTCAGATCTCCTGGGTATGTCTCCCTATAGCAATTTTCTATGGCTTTTTTTTCTGCTTTCCAGTCTATACCAGAACCATCTAATGAGTTAGAGGTAGGCAGGTGTAGTCAAAATCTCCCTAATCTGAGTAGTGCCTTCGTATAGGTGTCAACCTGTGACATCAATTCAGTAGATGATGTCAAAAACACTTGTTAGTAACTTGACAGACACAAAAGAATTCAACCAGGTGCAGAGAAAAGAGGAAATGTGCTGCAAGGTTTTGGTGGTGATTAATATGTTGGTTCTAACTGAAATATATAATGTCACCCTAGAAAAATCTGATTTGAAGAATCTGCTAGTTATCTCCTTTTCCCAGCAAGAGTCTGCAGCATGACCACTAATGCCTCTAAGTCAGCCAGCACTCTGCTGACCTGGTAGTTTTTTGATGCTCAGAAGCTTGCAAGAATTGTAATAGGAAGGAATTATTAAATTCAAGAAATTTTAATGGTTCACAAGGGTTTAAACCCAAGCAGCTATTTACCTTGTGAATGCAGACAGGCCAAGTTGCAAATGCAGTTCTGGTATTAAAAAAAAAGCAGCGATTTATCTCAGAGGATTACTTATAAAATATACTTAATCCATAGTAGGTATACCCTCTCCCTAATAACTTTCATGATCATAACGTCCTCCCTGCACTTATTTTGTCACTTGTCTTAATAGCAGAGACTCAAAGATCTAACAGTACTTTTCATTCTTCTGACAAGTATCAAATAAAAATAATTTGCTTTTACACAAACCAATCTAAATTTCACAGGGGAAGGAAAAAAAACCAAAACCCTCAGACATTTTTAATTAGAAGTTTGTTTTCTTTAAGAGTATATTACTTTGATATAATATCATAATATATGTATGTAGTTGAGCAATCATCTGATGTATTGATTTATTTATTCTGTTTCCTTTATGCTTGATAGGAACCTGTACAGCTATCACCCAAATACTTCTGAACTGGTGAATGAAAGATACTGGAAATTCTATCTTATGCTTTTTTTGCAATAATTCTGCTTCTAGACATATCTGGAGATGCACCATACTCATTAAATAAGAAAATCTAATAAATATGCACCTGCACCACTACATGCAAGCCTTCAGCCAAATTAGATGCTATTCCCAGCCATTAATTAAATAGCAGAATTTCTATATTTGGGACAAAAAATATCTGAGCCAGAGCATCTGTTCACTTGTCTTGAAGTACATGATTTGTATTTTCTAATATAGATTCCAGTACAATGAAGTGAGAAATTGATTGTACTCAGAAAGCACAATTGTACATCAAGGAAACATGCCATATTGGACTAGATCTTTGGCCATGTTGAAATAGCTAGTAAAAATATTCCAAAGTGTAAGAATTTAAGTGGTGTCTGATTTAAAACCAGGAAAATATATGGGACAGAGTTAGTTCTCAAGTGAAGAAAAAATTAAGGAATTGTGGAAACTAAATGTTATTTTAATGGCTTCTTTTCAACTAGGAATCTTCTGTTTTTTCAAATTCTGACAAAGGACTTGATGCATATCTCAGGATGAAATTGCAAAAAGCTCTCTGAACTCTTGATGTTCTGTTCAGGGCATGCAGTAAAGGACCAAGAAAGGTCAACAGAAGTTTATATTACACTGGTTCTCACTTCCAGGGAACAAAAAACACTAGTAACAATGAGAGCTGTGATAACTTAATACTTTATTTCTCTGGTTTCTTCACCATTATATTTGGTAAACTTACAGTTACACTCTGAACTTCTAATACCTTTTCAAGCTAACTTTTCTGTATACTGTTCCATCAGAGCATGGAAAATTAGAAAAGCTTATTCTTTCAATTTAACTCTCAGGACATGTATTTGTTCTTCAGGGAGAATTCTTTTTTTCTGCCCTGTGAAATGTCCTCCCACTGTTCAGTTCAACCTTGGGGTTGGTCTGCTACTGAGAAATATTCACGATGTTCTATATAAAATTTTTTTCACAAGTACAGATTTATTTTAGCTTTTATTAACAGAATTCCATAATCTAGGAATATTTTATTTGTGTTTAATTATGAAACTAAACACAAATAAAGTCTCCACAAGATAATTTAGGTTTTTAAGATGAAGGAACTCTTCTGCCCATTTGTTGTTATTTTAATTAACTGTTTGGTTTTCTAATTTAATGAATCTTTGCAATTACCAGGAATTCATAGATGATAAGCCTTCTTGGCTTCCAATGAAGTCAGTACTTTGATCCCAAAATCCTGTCTGCAACAGGAAACTGAGTGTAAGTTAATGAAATTTCTGCATAGCTACAATGGGTTCAGTGTTCAGGGAAGTAAACACAATTATATCATTCCTGTCCTATGAGAAATTATTAATAATATTTTCTTGATATATTGAATATTCCTGAATATTGTCCTGAATAAATTCTGGACAAAAACTACCAAAATATAAATTACCAGCTTAGTTTTATGTGGAAAGGAGAGTGTCAAAGTGGAATTTCAACCAGGTATCACAGTAGAGAGGGAAATGAAAACATAGAAAATTAAACAGGAAATTAAAATTAATGAGGCAATGTTTTTCACACGTTCCAATGCATGCTTAATTCTTATTTCAAAAGGAAGTATAAGATAAAATGCCCTCTAGGTTTATGCAACAGTGGGACACTGAAGCTTGCTCTTGGCGTCAGTAAATCCAGCCTAAAGATGTGTGCACACACTCATGTACACTCACACACACAAAATGTTCCACTTGTTTAAATGAAATTTCCCTAGAGGCTTTTCTGTGTAAGAGAAATCTTTTGCCTTAGTGCAGTACCAGTCCATCATTTCCAGTCATAATGAGCTATTTTACTTTGTATCCTGTTATTGGAGTTTTTTTTATGAGAATCTTTGCTCTTCCATATGGATAAGTGTTTTATGATTTTCATTCTTCATTGGCTTAAAGGTCATTATCAATTCTAGTTATTTTGCCCATAGCTCTTTTTTGTTTTCATGCAACTTTCCAGCCCTTCACTGACCTTTGAAAAACTTATGAACGTTACGGTAATTTTTATCTGAATTCGTAGGCTTTGAAGCATAACAGTCTTCCATCATACACTTGTAACTTAGCCTTTAGGAACTGTGAATCAAACATATTCCTGTTTAAAACAATTTTAATGCAGAAATGCAATTATTAAAGAAATGTGAACTAATTTAAACCTAGTTTGAGGCGTTAACCTTCCCATTCATTCAGCCACTTTGACTGGATGAGTGCTGACTTAAGTTTTTGTTGCCTGTCAGTAGAAAAGTACCCCATCAATATGCAATAACTTGAAGAGAAGAATTGATGTACTGTGCTGGTGGGCAGAAACAACAGAGATTGCTGTCTGAATTCAAATTATCGAACAGTTTCTGTGTTATGCTGCCCATTCACTTAAATGAGAACATTTTGTCATGCCAAATACATAACAGTATCAGCTTCACCATTCCCAGTGTATGATTTTGTTTTAAATATATATATATGTGCACACACACACACACACATATATCTATAAGTAAATATATAAAAATAAATCAAGTATTGCTGTATCTGGGGATTTCTAATCACAGATACTAGACATGTTAAGATTATGAAATTTCATTATGTTGGTAGGTCAGCATTTTGCTGCTGTGATGCAGGAGTAACAGTGTAATCCAAAGTCAAAGCAAACAGATAATATGTTAATAGTTTATTAATACCTCAGGCAATTAAAAAAACCCCAAACAATAACAAAACAAATAAACCAAACCAAAATAACAAAAAAAACCTTTTTTTTTTTTTATTCTTTCACCTCCTAAATCAGAGTTCACAACACTTTGACATAGCAGAGAAGATTCTGTGCTAGTTTGCTTACTAAAAATGTTAAGTAAATATATTGGCTTGAATGAGGGAGCTTACTTTACTGCGATTTTTAATCATGGGATATATACTGATTTGGGGTTCTTTTTCATCTCCTCTCTCTCTCTCTAATGTTGAGTGCAAAGCTCTTTTGGGAAATCCAGCTGATCTACAGAAGATTATTTCAAGTAGCAACAAAAATACCATATGTCACTTTCTGCTGTGCTGACAAAAGCAAATTCTAGTCAGAAAGGCAAGGACCTTAAACGAAGGGAAAGCCAGCTACATGATCAAAGAGTTAGTGCAGTTAAATTAATTTTAATCACTCCTAATACAGTGCAATATAGCATAAATCCACTTTTCACATCCCGCAAATGGGCATCTAGCCCTGCCACCCCAATTCCAGGCAAAAAACTTTTTTGCTATAGCAATTGTATCTATTTCTCTGGCAAGGTGGGACTACAGAGAAAAAGCAATAGGGGGAAAAAAAAGCCATTTTGTGTAGAATATTTTTTTTGATCCAGGAGGATTTCTGAAATTTCTGTCTGGGCAAATATTAAATGAAGCCCATTAATATAATCCCCTTTTACTCTCACCTCTTTAAGTAGAGCTTTTGAGCAGCTATCACAAGGGGACTGGGAAATTGGCAAATATAAGTTGAATCAGGTCACAGTCATGCTTTTATAATGGTGCCGACAATGTTTTTGACCTTCAAGTATTGTCAGTTAGCTTATTTTCACCACCACTCAGACAGAGCTTTTGTTGTCAATGGTATGTCTGTTCATACTGCTCTTTGGGAAGTAAGCAAATTTATTCCAATGGATTCCTAATGTGAGAATAAGAATACTCGGAGTTAAATTTTTAAATAATATCAGGGCAAAAGTATTAGTCCTCAAATATCCTTGTGACTTATAAAATTACAGCTAAATAGCCACCAGGCTGATCAGAGATGAAAATCTTTATAAAGACATCACATGCAAACAGATCAATTAGTATTTTATTTTATTATTAATATAGTAATAATTCTAAACCTGTCAATTTAGAGATTCAGGACTGAGAAAACTGGGATTTAGGCATTAGAACAGTAAAATACATGTTATCTTCTCAATTTCCAGTTTGTCAACAGTGCCTTTCCATGTGAATTGCTCATTTTTTCTACTTTTTTAGAGACTTGGCTAGAAAAGCTAAAATCAATAAATAATTAATTTACCGGTATTGCTGGTACTGGTCACATGAAACAAACAAACAAATAAACAAATATTTGATTAAAACAAAAAACATTAATTTTCATTTAAATTTTTCAAAGTGAAGGAGAAATAAGATTTTCCCACCTACTTCACTAGTTGTATTTCTGATTTGAATTTTCCCAAGAAAAAAGGGTCCAATTTTTTTAAAAAATTTATTTCCTTAACTGTGTACAGGAAGGTAAATTTAAAAAATAAAAATATGATTACTGCTACCTAATTTGTATTGATGAAAACATCAAGAAATGAGGAAGAGTAAAGTCCCTCCTTTTGTGTTTTGTCATGGACAAGCAAGACACTGGAGGTGCAAAAAAAGCTTTGATAGCTTAACACTGAGTATAGGGGCAAAAAGAGAGTGAGTGTAGAAAAGCTATCTGACTCTTAACTTCTGATTCACTCTATACACTGCCCCTGGTAGGCATCTGTATGTGTACTGCTCTTGCCCTGGGTGGACTTAATTCTCTTCATAGCAGGCCATATGGTATTGTGTTTCAGATTTGTGACCAAACCAGTGTTTTAACTACTGCTGAGCAGTGTTTGCACAAGAGAAAGACCTGTTTCTCCCTCTGCTCCCCCAGGGAGTGGTCAAGAAGTTGGGAGGGGACTCAGCCAGGACAAATGACCCTAGCTGACCATACCCTATGATGACATGCTGAACAATAAAACTGGGGGAGAGTTTTTCCAAAGGAGCTGTTGCTCATAGGTGGTCTGAACATTGCTTTGCTGGTGGGAGTTGGTGAGTGCTCCATTTGGGTTTGGGTTTAGGTTTTTTTCATTGAATAGGTTTTGGGTTTTTTTTTTTATTTTTACTTATTAAATTGTCTTCATCTTGTCCCATGAGTTTTTGACGCTTTTGCCCTTCCAGAGTATGCAAGCAGCTACTTGGTGGCTTTCCAACCACAACAAAATAACCCAATTAGTTCTCCTCTGGGGAGGACTTAAACCTAAAATATATGCAGTAACATCAGCACAATTTTTATCATACCTTTTATAACTTTTACAGAGAAAGCATTAATAAGACTTTTTTCTTTTTTTTCAGATGTGAAAATAACCTTTATTTTCAGTCTTAAAAAATACGATCACCCAAGCTATTGTTTTACTCAGCTGCGTGCAGGAAAGACAGACTCACAAATGAGGTGTAATGACAAAGCTCTGGGAAAGTCAATCAGGTTGTGCTAGATCAGACACACAGGAAATGCAACCTCAAAGCTTCTATAAACAGAGCCTGAGGGAAAAAAATAAAAAAGGCAATAATTTAATATATATTGGATGCGAGCTTAAGGTAAATGGTAACTTAAAGGGAGATCAAATGCCTAAACATTTAACACACTTTCAGAGATATTCACAAGGACTGGTATAAATGGCACAGGGCCTACAAGAAAAGTTACATTGTTTTGTCTGGTATAAACCAAAGGGTTACTCATTGCAATTAAGGTCCAGGACTTCCATTTCAGGAGAAAAGTCAAGGTAAAAAATGCTTTCTGCCTGGATTTTCATTCAACATGACTTTTCCCATGTAAAAATGAGAGAGAAGAGCGAGAGCTGGGAGCATGTTATCCTCATTACATGAAAGCTATAATGTAGTTCATCTTAGAGGAAGAAGGGAAACCAAAAAGCACAATGTTTTCTTGAGGTTGCACTCCACAGGAATCTCCTCCAGTGAAACAATGTCCTGAGTTTTCCATCAGAACTTCCAGAACAACTATAAGTCAAAACACAGCTTGAAAGCATATATATGTTCATAACTAACATTTCCACAGTCTCAGAAAGCTTCTGCTGCATTACTAATTGCATAAGCATTTAATTATGTATTAATGAGCAATAAAGTACTTGACATGCTTTCGGCAGATTCTATTTTAAGAAAAATTATAAATATAAATACTTAATTTAAGTATTATTTACAATATCAAGTACAGAGATTTGTAGTCATACACATTGCTACAGGACCAAGAAAAATATGTTTTCATTTCAATTTGCATAAGTATGTATCCATTGCCTCAAAAAAACCTTAAAAAGAACACATAAAGTATTCATATTTTTACTTAAAATAACATTAAAAATGAATGCATCCTCATTACATTGGCTCATTAATATTTTCAATTTATTAATACTGTATTCTCTTTCTTATTTTTAGCTTAAATTATTTCATAATTTCATACCAAGCTTGACATTTCCTTTTCACCAATCTAAAACCCAATGCAGTTGATGAGTAGATGAAGTTCATAATATTTTTAATCAAACATGCCTCTCTCATGTTCTTCAGGCAGAGGGTTACATGAAAATGTATAAATTCTTAACACGCTGAAATTGGATGTGTAACTTGAATTAATTCTAAACATACTTCAGCCACGTACAACAAATTTTACCATTTGTCAGACGTTAAATCAGCATCGTTTAGATATACAGTTTCTTTAAATCTTCTGGTGAACGATGTGGCTTGTTCCCAGAAGTTGTGACATTTTATGCCAGTTAAGTAAAACAATCTAAAAGCAATGAGTCTCTGTAAGCAGCTCTGGGATTTAGCTGACCTGGAAAATACAGAGTAAGCAAACAGGAAAACTCTGAGATTTGGGCCTGACCCTAAGGTTCCTTTAAAAAGTGAAAACATCCCATATTCTTTAGCACAACAGCAAAATGAGATCTTGCCTGGGCAAACCCAGTGGAGATTTCCTTAATTTTCGTCCTTGGATATTAATGCTAAAAACTTTTTCTTGGGGTTTTGGCTTGCAAACTAAAAGGCAAATATAGGAGTGTAGTTCTACTCATTTCTCTTGTAGAATGACACAGTATGCCTGACTATAGTTAAGATTAATTTAATTTCCCTTGACAACACTTAATTTAAAATTTCTAAGGGGGAAAAAAGGAGAAAATATGAAGAAAAGTATTTGGCTAAAATGACACCAAACAATATCTCTGTGTTCCGTTTTAATTACATGGAAATTCAGGCTTCCAATGTACTTTACAATGGACAATCACTTAATTCAAGGTTAATATAAATAATTCTATTTCACGTAGTTGATTGAATATGTCCTAACTTGTGCTAAAACCTTTCATCTGTCATCAAACTTCACATTTTTAGGAACATAAATCTGTATAGGTGTTATCTGACCAGCATTTGGATACCATGCAGAAGAATTTGGCACTTTGCAAATTCAGGATCATACAATTCAAACACATTATGTTATAAAACTTCAGTCATCTCAATCAGTTTAGACTAAGATGTGCTTTCCAATGGAGTTTCAAGAAAGTATATCCTTTCAATGTATGTTGTATATAGAAAGTTATACATGGACATATGCTGTGTGATTTAACTCAAAGAAGAATATTTAATGCACATTTAGTGATCCCTTATTATCCACCCCAGTCTCAGAACCCCTGGAATGTTTTAACCATCATACAATTAGCACCACAAATACCTACAGAGAAATTGGATTGAACCTGAAAGCTGAATTTTCTGGGTTTAGAATGTTCACTTGGGGGTAGTTAGAATACCTTACTGTCTGGGACTGAGAGAATCTCATACCTGCTCCTTTTGTTAAGGACTATACATTATACATCATTCACAAGATGTACTAGGACATGTTCTTGTGACCATATATATTAATGTCCTTTGTATGTTAATATACATTTTAAATATACTTTCAAGGAACACCTATATTAAAGTATTTCCACTACTTGAGACCTTTTAAAATGCATTGCTACTAGTGTTTTGGTCTCCAGGATTAATTAAATTTTCACTACACAATAGTTCTCCATTGGTAAAAGCACACCTCCCTTTGCTAGCTATATGCTAGCTCTTATTAGTTGTTATGTTATGCCAGCATTTCTTCCTTCTTTAGTTTCCCCTTTTGCCTGCAGCAATGATTTTCATAGGTATGGTCTCATGGATTTTTGGGTTTTGTTTGATTTATTCTCACTGATTAATTTCCAGCTGTTTCCATATTTCATATGTTGGTGGTGTTTTTGATAACTGCCTTCAGAGCTTACATTTTTTATTCTTTTTTGTACTGATATCTCTCTCTTAGACACAGGTATGCTTTTTTAATGTTTTTTTCCTCCTTTCTTTTGCAACAGTTTTAAACTATTTAATCCCAGATTTAGAGAACATTTGAAATACACGTTCTTTTTAAATTACCCTTAAGATTTAGAACAAGGAAAAATTATTTTTTTCCTTTTTCCAAAATCTCAATAATCATTTTACTCTTTTTGGCAATAGCCAGCTCTGCCTAATTTTGTGATTTTTTTTAATCTAATAGCTTTTATACATGATAAAAAAGGGTTTTCACATAGATTTCATGTAAATGTAGTTCTGCTTTTTAACTCTCTGTCTCTCAAATTCACAGCATATCAGTGCAGAGAACTGTTAAAAATGATGTTCCAGTGAAACAGACTGTGGTGTTTTCTTAAGGAGGATAAATTAAAAATTAAATTAAAGTTTTAACATTTTATACAAGTACCCATTTCTCTATGAAAATCATTGCTATCAAAGAAATTTTCTTGATATTCTGCAAGAATTTAGCTGTGAATTTGTATCAGTGTTTAGCCCAATATATTTTTGGAACTGTGCTGCAGTCTTCGACCATGGTTAAGTCCAAAGCTGCTTTATTGTCATAGAAACAAAACAAAATACCACCACCGACAACAAAAACTGGCATTAGCTTTAAAATATTACTGTTTCTACCTGCTGTGAAACAGTCACATGACTTAGTGCTTTAAATCCTCATAAGTAGTGTTATATATATATGTGTTAACTTTCCATGTGTTTACATTTTATAGTGAACAAAAAGAACGTTTAGTTTTCTTAATCTTTAGCTATATATTCTGGGCTGATGATGAAAATTTCTATGGAGGCAAATAGGGTAGAAAGTGGCCTGAAAATTTGAACAGAGAGAGAAAAATAAGTTATGAAACTTGAACAAAATACAGGTAAAAATTTTTTTCACAGTCTGCAAAAAACCCCAAGCATAAAAATCCACCTATAATTATACACATGGCAGGGGAATGGGGGAGAAGGGGAAGAGATAAACAAGATCGCTATCAGAAGATCTCCACAAACAGGTTGGTCCTTCCAATATTTGATTCCTTTTTCTTCTGCCTTTATATTTCAGTGCTGAGATGCAAATAAGGTTGTAAAAGCCCCAACATTCAAACTGAGACAAATATTTAGGTTGACTTTTCACAGAATTTCTGAATAGGAATCACTTCTTCATGTCACTGGAAGGAACAGATCTGCTGTTCAGATGATACTTTTTTCAGTTGTTTTAGTCCAATAAATTAGCAGAAAACTAGTTTAATAGTAATTGGTTTATTTTGGAATTGTTTATCTTGGACATTTTTTACTGCAAAGTCAGGTAATCACAACCATCTGATTGGGGGAAACAATGGGAGAAGAGATGGACAGGTAGTTTTGTGTCATTGTATCAGTTAGCCATCTCAGAGATGCCTATATTTCCAGTTAACTCCATGGAAGTAACAACAACTTTAAATCAAAAGGTGATGCAAAAACTTATTGTGTCATGTATGTCAAACACTGAGTTATGAGGAACAATGTTTTTCAATTTGCAACCTCCCCAGTTATCATGTCACCATGTCAAAAGGAGTGTGGCGCTACTTTTTACCCGGCTGTCACCTCTGCTGGTTCCTCACTGAGTGAGGGCTGGCAGCACCTACTCCTTGAATAATGATAATCATGCTAGTTAGAGCATTTAAATTAACTCTTATGTTGGATAATCACTAAAGAGGACAGTACAAGAGGAGTGTACTAAAAGTATATTTGTTGGTTTAACTGTAAGAGGCTTACAGAAAGAGAAGAGAAAAATTGGATTTTATGCAGGTCAGGCCTCAGGTATTGATTGTGTCTCTATATCGTGAAATTGTAAAATGGGAGAAAAGTCTCCCCCCAGCACTGCAGTGGGAGAATGTTAAGTCAGTTTAAGCAATATCCTTCAATTACTCAGTCTTTGAATGCAGGGTGAATCAAGCAATCAATGTGAGTTTGGAATGAATACACCTCTTCACAAAATCTGAATGAACAGGACACTTCAGATACTTGAAATAAGATCAGATGAGGAAAATTTGACAAAATGATTCTACAAGCCTCTTTTCCAACCATAACAGTTCAATGATTCTATGGTTCTGTATATCACCTTTGCTTCTGCATCATCATGGCTATTCAAGAAACTGTTCTGTAAATAGGATCAGAAAATTCATAATGCTGAAAAAGCTGCCATAATTTCTGCTTTTTGGACACTTTTCAACTAAATCTGATGTGCTGTCACAACAAAATGGTGTATAATCCAGTGAAAAGAACACTTTTAAAAATGTAATACACTCATTTAATGGAGAAAGTTCAGGACTTCATTGGACTGAAATCATGGCTTGGTTCTTCCAGCATTACCCCACGTCCTGTCAAATGCAGCTCCTGTTAGAACATACATAAATAATCGTTAGAGAGATGTTAGTAATAACAAGTTCATTTTTTGGGGGTAAAATTCACAGAATCACAGAATGGTTGGAAAAGACCTTTAAGATCACTGAGTCCAACTGCTCATGTCCTCCACTCAGCCATCTCTAAATACCTCATCTACCTGTCTTTTAAACACATCCAGGGATAGTGACTGAACCACCTCCCTGGGCAGCTTGTTCCAGTGCCCGATAACCCTTTCGGTGAAGAATTTTTTCCTAATGTCTAATCTCAACCTGCCCTGGCACAGCTTCTTGCCATTTCCCCTTGTCCTATCACCTGTCACCTGGCTGAAGAGACCATCACCCACCTCTCTACAACCTCCTTTCAGGTAATTGTAGGCAGTGAAAGGTCTCCTCTCAGCCTCCTCTGTCCTCCAGACTAAACAACCCCAGCTCCCTCAGCCACTCTTCATAAGATTTTTCCTCCAGCCCCTTCACCAGCCTGGTTGCCATTCTCTGAACACACTTCAGGACATCAATGTCCTTCTTGTAGTGAGGGGCCCAGCACTGGACACAACACTCGAGGTGCAGCCTCACTGATGCCAAGTACAGGGGCACAATCACTTCCCTAGACCTACTGGCCACACTATTTCTGATACAAGCCAAGATGCCATTGGCCTTCTTGGCCACCTGGGCACACTGCTGGCTCATATTCAGCCTGCAGTCAACCAACACCCCCAGGGCCTTCTCTGCCTAACAGCCCTCCAGCCAGTCTGCAGTGCTGCATGGGGTTGTTATGTCCCGTGTGTAGCATCTACACTTGGCTTTGTTAAACTTCATCCCATTGGTCTCAGCCCATCAATCCAGCCTGTCCAGGTTCCCCCGAAGAGATTTCATACCCTCAAGCAGATCAACACTTCCTCTCCACTTAGTCTCATCTGCAGACTTACTGAGGGAACATTCAATCCCCTCATCCTGGTCATCGATAAAGATGTTCAACAAAACTGGACGAAGAACTGAGCGCTGGGGGACACCATATGTGACCGGCCTCCAGCTGGATTTTGTTCCATTTACCACCACTCTTTGGTCCCGGCCATCAAGCCAGTTTTTAACTCAGCTGAGAGTCCACCTGTCCAGGCCAGTGGTAGCCAGTTTCTCAGTCAGAATGCTGTGAGAAATGGTATCAAAGGTGTTTCTAAAGTCCAAGTAGATTACATTCACAGCCTTCCCCTCGTCCATTAAGCGGGTCACCTTGTCATAGAAGGTGATCAGGTTAGTTTGACAGGATCTACCTTCTGTAAACCCATGTTGACTAGGCCTGATCCTGCAGTCATCATCCATGTGCTGCATGATAGCTCCCAAGATGACCCTCTCCATGATCTTCGCCAGCACTGAGGTCAGACTGACAGGCCTGTAGTTCCCCGAATCCTCCCTTCGACCCTTCTTGTATATGGGTGTAACATCTGCCAGCCTCCAGTCGAGTGGAACTTCCCCAGTCTGCCAGGATTGCTGATAGATGATGGAAAGAGGTTTGACAAGCACACCCGCCAGCTTGCATTTATGGTGTTTTTTCTCATCAGTAATGAAATACTTCACTTATCTTTAGCTCTCTAAAGATTATCTCTAAAAATTATTATAAATATGGTGAAACCTTTATGTCTTAAAATTCTCCCATTCTCAAATATACTAGGTCTCTTTGCATAACAGTGTTGCCTGCCAATTGTCCAGCAACTAAATGACCATTCATTATGTTTTATTATTTCTTTGTATCAGAACTCTCACCCAAAGTATGTCAACCAAAAGTAAACTAATCTGAGAAAGTCATATCTTTTTGTTAAGCTTTTGGAAACTCCTAATTCAGATTGTGTTTTTCGCTAGTCTATGCTAAAAAGGACATTGTAGGTATCAAGGAACTGTTAGATAGAGTACTTGTTTCAGTCTTAGACCAGTCCTTACATCTAGCCCACCTTTTAATGGCATGCACACAAGATAATATTTTTTAATTTTTTTTTTTAAGAAGAAAAGATAACTCTGTGGCTTAACTATTTGATGAGTCAATACCTTTCACTTAGATTCTGGCCATTTAAAATCTAGTGTAAACATAGCTTCTAGTAACTAAAATGAATAGCTGACAAGGCTCGTGGAACTCAAATTACAGAGGCCTAGCCTCAAAAATTTTTGTACACTGATTATTCTTGTCAGTTTAGGAGTTCTGTTACTATATTCAGAAGTTGCTAAGTGATTATCTGCCTAAATAACGCCTGATAGACAAAGAAATGCTGATTCAATCCCTTTTAAGTAATAAGAAATAGATGATCAGGAAATAACTGATTTGAAAAAGGTGATATAGGAAACTTCTCAGAGAGAAAGGGATGAGTATAAGTCTGTTCATTCTTACACTTGTGCCCTGGACAGTAAAATCTCAAACAATTTTTGTATCTTTCAGTTACATTCAAAGGATATCTCAGGTCAGAAGGGAGTTCATGAGGTCTGCAGTCCAATCTCCTGCTCACAGCAGGGCCACTTCTGGGGTCAGACCTCTGATTACTCTGGGCTTTGTCCAGCTGGGCCTTGAAAACCTCCAAAGTTGGGGATTACACAGCAACTCTGGGCAGACTGCCCTGATGCTGGGCTGTTCTAAGGGAGAAAAAGCTTTCCTGTATATATGGACTGAACATCTATTTTTCAATTTATATTGGTGTCTCCAGCCTGCCTAAGTCCCTCTCAATAGCAGCCCTGATACACTGACACCCCTGCCCCCAGTAATTATCTTTATTATAGGTGCATATCATCTCAGTCAGGCTGAAGCTGGGTTTATGTTTCCTGCGTGCATAATTTTCAGATGCTTCACACAATGGGAATAAAGAACCTGGGAAACTGTCAAATCTCTTTCTGTTAGTATCACCACCTCCTTTCCCTTGAAAAAGACCTTTCCTCTCAATTGTGTTAAGGTGTATTTTTTCGTCACCCTCAGATTCCTTCAACAGAGTCACAATTTGAAAGTTGAAGGACTTATGCAGGAGCCCACTATTGAAAGAAATTTTTGACTTTCTGAAAAAATAAGCTTTCTTCCACCTTTTTTGGGGTCAACCTGTAAGATTTGCAAAGCTCTAATTAGAATACAGATTAAAATTTCACTTCAATTACTGTTTGGCAACATTTCTTTCTCTGTTGTATATTTACACAAATTATGAATCCTTAGTTCAACAAAAATCTTTTGTTACACCCTGCCAACAAAGGGTGGGTCATGCTTGTAATCTTTCCTCCATGCTTTAAACCCAAAGGTTAAAATATGATGTTTAAATGGTGACAGAGAAGTCTCAATGAAGAAATTGGGGTCTTTGACCTCAATCTCTGCTGCTTGGAGTGGGAGGGAGAAGAATCATTCCATGTTTGCTAACTGAACCACAGTAACCTGCACCTGACAATTTAACCTGTTAGGTTTTGAGCATTTTCAGATCAGATCAAAAGTATCAGTCTGTGTAAATAACACATTACAGTAATTTGTATCTTATTTAAACCTAAAACCGGAAAAAACCCTAATGAAATATAAAATTAAGTCAATAGACTATGAGAAATTATATCTAATGTATATTTTTAATAATTTAATTTCTCACCTCCTAGATGAGTCTCATTCTATTTCCATATTAGATTTAGTTTTAGTTTGTATGTTGTAGGAGATCAGGCTGGGTGGTGATTGATAGCAGGGACCATGAAAGTTTAGAACAAGGTGAGAGGATTAAGTGATTACATGAAAGTCACGAGTGAAGTAAAAGTAAAAATCTTTGACTTGAAACCATTTAAAATCTCATTAAAAGTGTGGAAAGTGTTAGAAAATATTTAGCTTTTTAAATACTATTGTTCAGCAGAAATAGTCTTTGTTGTCTGAAGTGTTGTTAGTAGAAACACGGAATAAAATTCATAACCCTAAGACAAGTTCTCTTACCAATATACTAGATAGTGTATTTCTAGAAAGAATATTCTATAATCCATGCCTAATTTTGCAACCTGAGTTGATAAACTGTGAATTAGAAAAAGGAAAGGAAGGACTTTTTGTACTGAAATATATTGAAATAGATACTGTTATATCTAATAATGTAATTATATTTTTATGTTAATAAAATGTTAATTTAAAGATTATTGTTCCAACAAATAGCTTCAAAGTTTTCTGAATACTGAGTTTAGATAACTTTGCTTTACAAGGTCTCATGAAGTCTCTAAAATCAAGTTTGACTGCCAACTGAGAGAAATGGTAACTCCCATAAATAAAATACTATCTGGAATGCTGCTGTGCCTCAGTAAGATGCAAAGGCAAAACTGTAAAAAGAACAATCACCTAATTTGTTTTCTTTTATGCAGCTTTTCTCACTAAGGTCAGAATTAACTGCATATTGTGAAGACAATAAGATGTCATACTTGATCACTACTAAAATGTGCTTCAAGGCTTTCTGTAGCTTTCTGTAGCTCCAGTTGACAGTTTGCATATATATATATATATATAGAAGGGCTAGGTTTGTTTTTATTATTCTAGCATCTCTTCAATGTTACAACTGAGGTTTTCTGTCACAAGTCTCCTTGCGGGGAAACCAAGCTACCCCCTGTTTCTTTCCAACAGTTCATTCATGGTTCCTGCACAGCTCAGAGGTCAACAGGTGGGGACACAATAGTTTGCAAGATATGAAAGAATAGTTGGGACTTGTCGGAGGAAGGCATCTTAAGAAAGCTGTTTCACAGAAGTAATTGGAAACTCAATACCACAACCAAAAAGTCCTTTTGTGTTGGTTTTTTTTTTTTCCCTGCTGTATATTTATTGATTGTGTAAGTTAATATTTTTAATTTTGTTTCCAAATTAAAATGTATTTGCAGCATCAATATATTAGTAATGATATTCCTCTCTCTTATGACTTAAAAAAAATGAGTTCAGTATTCTGCTTGTCTCCTTTGTTTATATAAAGGAGGTATTTTGTGCTTTCAGTGTCTATGCTCTCCTTAAATTACAAATTTTGGAGTTGGCCTCTTAAAGAAAATCTAAAGCAAATTCATGATAATTTTTAAATTAATTTCTAGCTTCAAGCATAATTAGCAAATAATCTGTATGAACACATACTTCCTTTGCTCTAAAATTAATTAATAATGCAGTCACATATTCGCCAAGGTTATATGTGGAACTTGCAAAATGTGATATCATGGGTTTTATTTGACAAATGAAAACAGATGGGGGTCACAGTTCAAATAAAGTTAGACAAATATTAATATGCTCAGCATTTGTTTCAATGTACTTTTTCAAGCAAGGGAGAAGTGGAAACGACAAGGTAAAGTGGAGTATAATAGAGCTGAAGAACAACAAAATAGTTTTGAGGGTTTTTTTTTAAATAAAGTACAGGCTGTTAAGATTGAAGGGAAGTTGAGAAAATTATGTGGAAGAACACGGAAACATAATGAAGAGATGCAACAAACAGGAAAAATATGTGAGGAGGAGGAAATTAAATGAGAAAGTCAAAAAGAAAGAAGAAACAGTAAATTATCTAAAATAACACTAGAATGGAGGGAGAGGTGGAAAGAACATTGATATGTAAAAAGACAATCAAAGTATCAACAGAGAGATCCTTTATGTCTAAACTTTAAGCTCTACATTTATTTCTTTTTTAAGTGAAAATTCGGTATTATTAAACATTTCCTGGGTTTTGTTTGTTTGTTTATTTTTATCGGTTATTTTTACAATTTTTCCATTTCCCAGGAGTCACTTATGAACTCTGCCATGGTTCATCTAATTAATCATGTTAGTTGCTGAGGATAGTTACATATGCTAGAAGGTTTCATAATATTCTGTTCCCTTTATAAAAGGAAAAAAAAAAAATCAATCCTGCACTGCAGGCAACAAAACAGGAGATATAAGTCCATAGTGTTCTAGACAGGAGTCATTCGAGATATAAAATTAAAATTCACAAGTCCAAATCCCAGGGCTCATCTGAGCAGAATTTTACTCTAGATCTTCTAAAGGAAATAAGAGTACAATTTGAATCTCAGTGTTCTAGGTCATTAGGAGAGAATTATTTTCTACTGTTAGCTAACTCTGTCTTTGAAGAGAAAACCAAAATCAAATACAGAATGTGAATACAAGGGAGAAACCTGAGGTGCAGAGAGTAGAGTATAACCAGTAGTATTTTATCATTACTAAGCAGTCTATGGTTGGGCATCTCATTTTTTAAGTGTTGTAAACCTTTTTCAAGAACACTAGTGGCCAATGTTCTCTAATTACTTAAACGCCTATTTATATTTTATTAACTTCTACAAAGTCTTGTCAGCAATACAAGATTATTTGGTGGCTTTTCCTGTGCTTTTACAGGATGAAGGAAAATTTACACATAACGGTGAAGATAGGATGCATAAAACAGCTAGACACTTTTTCTTTCACAAAGAGGTAATATACTTTCTTAACAACTGGTGAACACTGACTGCTCTATACAGAGAAACCAGGGCACTGCTGGCATTACATATGAAATTCCCTCAAAGACTTGCAGAGATAATTATTTGATCCACTCCAGTAAGTTCATCAGGGTGCCTTGCATGTGTTCTGGATGTCATAAGCCATCATACTGGAATAAAATTTCTTCTTTACATGTTCCTCTTTGACAAGAGAAGCTTAAGAAAAGGAGATTCTTTGACATC
The DNA here is from genome assembly GCA_020800305.1 of Porphyrio hochstetteri. NCBI lineage: Eukaryota > Metazoa > Chordata > Aves > Gruiformes > Rallidae > Porphyrio > Porphyrio hochstetteri. The sequence goes on along the minus strand of CM036906.1, from coordinate 60,890,241 downwards.
ACAAGATTTCCCCGTAGAAAGAAGATCTATGGATTGTACTCATGTACTAATTGAAGATACTTAATTAACAACGAGAATGTGGAAATAGATATCACTACCACCACAAAAGGATTCAAGCAATTTTTTAAGTCAATGTTATAAATTTTTTGTTAATCCTTAGTGGCCATCACCAGCTAAGGGTATATAACGAGTAGTTTTAGAATTCCTTTCTAGGTACATAACAGCCTAAGAAGAGATTGTTGACCAAAGTTAAACTAAGGTTATTATTCCAAAATATGCTAAACTTTGCAGTTTCCAGTATCTTTATGTCTGCAAATGAATTAAAAAATAAATAAATAAATTACATCGTCTATACCTTTGCAATTACACTGAAATTAGCTACCAATTAAATATAAGATCTATTGTGTTGTTCTTACATTGAAAAGTTACTACTTCTTTATGTATTGGTTTACTAGCAGGCAACTTCAACTAAAAAATTACAACACACAAGTAGTTTGAGAAAAACTTGTACAAGCTTCATGTCTGCTGTTAGTACATAACACAAGAATACTTTTCTCTGATGAAAGTGTTTTAGCAAACTTGTACCTGAGCGTAAGCACCATTAAAAATATGTAAAAAATTACTCCCAAATTTCCAGTAATGTAAAATACTATTCAATCCTGGTTCATCTGTCTTCAAATAAATAAATTAATGAAGAAATAAATACATATTCTTCCCTGAATAAAACATAGCTCAGCACAGACCACAGATCATATGTCTATATAACTATAACATGGAAGGAGAAATTACCAATCAAATGCATAAAGCAAAAAAGTTTGGTTTTTTTTAAAGAATGAACTGCTTAACTGTGAGTCTTAATATTTAATAATAAGACTGCTAAATTTAGCTAAGGAACTAAGTGTGATCTCTAAGAAGGAACCAAAATGCACTTAAATAAATGCCAACAGCTCAGTAAAGTAAGAAAGATTCTTAAACTATGTGTACAGGAAATTAAATTTGGGGATTAAAGTAAAGACTTCACTGACTTGAAAGGATGTTTTATTCAGGAGGTAAAGAAATAAGAGTGAAGCTGGCAGAATATTTTGAAATCTAGGTGTGAAGTAAAAATTTGAGTACCTCAAGAACTTCTTAGTGAAATACTACCAGATCATGAAGGATTCAATTATAGAGGAATCTGAAACTCAAAGTTTTATGTATCTCTACTCAAAACAAGATAAAAAAATTAGATGAAGAGGCTCGGAATGAATAATTGTTACAGGAAAGACTGATTCAATCATTGTTACAGAAAAAAAAATATGGAAAAAACATAAAAAGAACTGATTAACAAAGAAGAAACCTCCCTTGCCAGGAAGAAGAATAAATTCAAGACTGAGTGAACAAAAGTTACAGAAGGAAGTAACAAAAACAAACAAACAAACAAAATTGATACACAAATATAAAAAGAAGACAAAAAACCAAATAGGGCCAGAATGAAAATGGAGTAAAATAAAGGATTAGAAATACTTAGATTAGAGATAATCTGGATATAATTCAAAGAACCAGAAGCAAATAATAATTTATATTCAGGATTCAGGAATAAACATAAAAGAAAATTACAACTCCTTGTAAGTATTTTACATAAATATATCGAACTGAGTCTAGGGGTTTGGGGTGTGTTTGTACTGTTTATAAAGTGAGAAAAGTAATGCATAAAACCAAAGGCATTTTGGTTTAACATTGATCATATGAAAGCTTTAGAAATAATTTTGAAGAATAGAGCAGTTAAAGGCACAGATGTAAATGGAAAATAGGATAAAATGCAATATGGGTTCATCAAAGAGAAATACTGCTAGATTAATCTAAAGTGTTTGGGTTGTTTTATAAAACAATTAAATTTTAAGCTAAAAATTCATACTGGTGTTAACTCTGAAACATCACCTTGTTCCTATATTTCTCGTATCTATTTTATAAACAAAGCCAGTGTGCTATTTGAGTGTAGCCATGCTATCTGTTTTCCAAGATATGTTCTAAATTAAAGTTTCTCTTTTCTTAAGCACTGTATCACTGAATCTGAAATTTTTCTATCAATTCCATCTTTCAGTTTCTGTTACATGTCATTCTCCTTTTACAAAGAGGTTCTGACTTCCCATGAGTATGGTAAATATGAATAATTTTCCATGTTAAACCAAATCTAATTTAAACTAACTGAATTTTATTTCTTCCCTTTCATGATGTATGGAGTACATTTCAAATCTCACTAAGGATATCAGCATTTGTCTAGTTCATGACATTTTAAATTTATAATTGTTCTTCATGCTAATTCATTTTCTGAAAACCTTTCTATGTTTATACACTTTTAAATGTCATGATGAAAATATTAACATCGTAGGCATTTTTATTCATTATTTCATGTAAGCATCCACATGGGGATTATTAAATGCAGTGAAACACATCCATTTGTGTCTATTCAAAGTGCTAGCAGTGTGTCTGAAATGAATTAGACTCCAATATTTCAGTCTAAACCCGAATAGTATTATACTTACTTGATGAAATATTCAGAAAATTTATGCTTCAATTTATATTTAACATTGCAAATTAAATACAGCAGTTAAAATTTTTGAACAGATGATATCTGAATGCAAGTTAACTGTCACTCTTTACCAGTGCCAGTTTAAAACATGGGTCCACTAAATATTTTCTATTCTCAATCAAAAGTCAATCTTATGTTATTATTACTACTAATTCCTCACTCACGTCTGTGTTTCCACTATTCTGATTGCATTAAATGTCCCTCTTATCTAATAAATTAATACTACTTACACAAAATTATCTAAATGTACTTGAGATAATGATACTGGTCTGATAACCCTCAGTTACCAACGATCTAAGATATTCTTTTTCCTCTACTGTAGAAGATCAGTCTATAAGAATACTAAATTCTCTTTCAGGAGTTGCAACTCTCAGCTATTGTATCAAAAATAAATCTTAGGGACTGAATGAATATGCATAGTTAGCAAATATATAGAATACATTGATTCAAACCTCTTGCATTGGTACAACACATCATGAAGTCTCATTTGTTTGGGTAGCTAAAGTAGACTTACTAAACAGAAAGAAAGAAGGAGACAGCAAAGGAATCAAAGGAACAAAACTGCATTACTAAAGGCATATACTTTCTGAGGAAAGAAAAGTGGTGCTTCAGGGAAAGAAGAGTGGCTCCAGATATTGACAATATCTGAATGCCAAATCAAATGATGACAGACAGAAAACATTTTCCAGATTTAAAAACAAAAACAACAACAAAAAACCCAATATGATTAATTTGTAGTTCTCATTTACAGGGGTGAAAATCGTATTCTGTAATGTGTTTGAATGTTGATTGTACATGAGACAGCTTATATGGTTTTACTACTATTTTTTCCATAGACATGACTGTAATCAGATTTGAGACAAACAACAGCCTCTTAAAAACTGTTACACTACCCCAATGCATATTATTAACTGCTATTATGTATAAATTAGAAGGAAACTTTTGATGACTTCTCATTAACTACCACTAATTTAAAATATTATTTAAAAAAATAAAAAGCAGCCTACACTAGCTATATTATGAATCTAAAAATCAGTCTTTTATTATGAGTTGGGGGTTCTCTATCTGGAAGCCCTTAAATTTTCTTGGAGAGGATGAAGCAAGTCAGTTGCATTAAGAAAGGAATATTTCTCTTCCTTGCTCAATCAATTTTGCTTAAGCATCAGCAAAAAATAGAATTGTTCATTGTACAATGAATATTTGATAGGCAGTTCTACTTTTACTGAGCCCTAAGTGGAAATGAACTAGTGAGGAAGAAAATTATCAGATTTTACATATCTAAATTATATCATCAAAGTGCCCCTTTCTGCACAACCCATTTGATTTTAGGTTTGAGAAAAAAGAAAAAAAAATGTTAATGAGCTTGGGTACTGTCTGAAACATGTGAACATTATGGAAGAATCTTAAGTTTATATCCAGAATTTCACAGTCATTTTCTACTTTCTTTCCAAAACTGTTACACTGACATTAACAGCTTTTTTTTTTTTTATAATGCACCAAAAATTAATAAAAAAATCTTAGTTTCTATGCTGAAGCTGACATATTACTAATTCTATGTTATAATTTATGCAAGCCAATATATTTCCCACTGCATAGATGTAGAACAGGAAACTTTTTTATGCTCAAATGAATCATTCTTTCTTAGTTTCCCTCTTACTTTCCAGTATACATTCTTCCAATATGAAAATCACTTCCAGTGTGACTTAGAGCCATATTAACCATTTTTTCTGCTCTGTGTTGAATGGATGATGAGGTGAGAACTTAAATGAAGTCTGAGGAATTACTTCATTCTTTTTTCAATATGTGTAAGATATTCAAAGATACAATTTTATTAACAGGACACTTTTCTGCATACACTCAATGTCTTTGAAATAAGAACAATTTCCCTTATATAACTAAGTAATTCTCAAAATAGATACATCACTGAATCTCTGGATCATGGAAAAGAATTTAAAAGATCATGGAAAGTTCATTGCAACAGCAACATGTAGGGACTAACAGTATAATCTAGCTACCACAAATGACGTCTCAAGATAATATTAGCTTCCAGATGGAGGTTACCTATTCTCAGTTAAAATAGGGTAATTAAAAATATTCTTGATTAATGAATAAGACCTTTTTGACAGTGTTTTCAAATGTATTTTGTATTTTAAAAGTGTTAACACAGAAGTGGAATATAACAAAAATATTTTCAACAATGTTGAAATTGCTAAAAAATTTTAAAATTAGAATTACTTAATTTTACTTATTTGAATATGAATTTTTATTTTCTATTATGGACCCACACAGCAATACAATATAATTATCAAAACTAAAAAAAAAAATAAAATGAAGGGGTAGGAAAAAAGACTTTCCAAGAGCAACTGTGTACACTCTGACAAACTTGATATACTATTAAAATTCTTCCTATACTTTCTTTCATAAAAGAGTAGACACATTTCAGCTTATTTTTGTCAGCTGTCAACATGTTTTGTCATGAAACATATGACCAGAAGTGACAGGGTCTCCATGGCCAAACATAATAATAAAGATCCCTATAGCAGTTATTAATCTACATTGATCTATAAGAAACAGTACAGTCCCTCTCACATCACAAGCCACACATCATTTTCACAATTTGCTGAACACTCAAACACATTAGCACAAGAGAGAGAACCCACAAAAACATATATCATGCTATAGAAAGGGCAAAATATGTCAGGAATATATTAAAGCCACTTTTTTCTATTTGTTTGGAGCTATTAATTAAAATAATTTAGATTATTTTACAAAGAAATATAAAATGTACTGTCCCAACAGTACTTTTTATTCCATCTAGAAAAAATTCTTAATGGTCTCAAACCAAGTTTTGTTCTGGCTGAGTGAGTGAAATGTAGAAATGAAAGGGCTAAAGATTTTTAATGTAGTGTAACTTGGATCCCTGATGTCCCAATTTAGGTATGAAGAAGCTGTCATGTTTCATGATCAATGAAATAAAGCAGAAATAAAGAATACATTTGAGGGAGAGAAGTTCCTAAATTTTGCCTTAAATGCAAACAGTTGAAGCCCTGAATAACTCTAATGAAATTCCATGCATGCAATGTAACTCTTTTCCCATTCTGTGAGTCACTCTAAAAATTTATTCATTTTAGAAAATTTGCTATTGTACTTTACAGTTTTCCCTCTTGAAGAATAAGTTTGATATTCCTCCTTGATGGCATTGTAACATTGCTTAAATAGAAAATGATTTGTACAAAATCAAGTATTTATTTCTTATTTCTTATAGAAAAGGAATGCTGGTTGTCTTTTAACACATATCTGAAGTGTTGAAAGATATGGATGTACAGTTAGTAACATGCAGGTAACACACTTAATATAATGATATTAATGTATTAAAAAGTAATGATTTTATGCCATCTAGCTTCACATTTCATGACTGGATATGGCTTCATTACTTATGAATGCCATGGCATTAAGTATCAGTGGAGCCAGACATTTGTGTAAACATGTTAATATGTTTTTTGAGCTCTTTAATGGTAGCACTTTTTTTTTTTTTAGTGAAACAACAGCACTCATTTAGAAGTCTGTAAAGAATTATCAAATTGGAGTAGGATGGAACAGATTTTCTGTAGATGTAGCCTGTCATGGGAGCAGTGTCACAGCTCCCTCTCCTTTACAAAACTAATTCTCTGTGCACACATACCCATGTACCTAAAGTGTCATACCATTTTGACTGATATAATTTTAATACTGAAATGCAGCCTTCTGATGCTTGGGTGCCTATCAGTGTAGGGAAATGGGACATCATTGGGTATAGGTTCACAGTAAAATGACAGACGAATCAGTGTCATTAGCAAAACTGAGATTTTTTTGTTTAAAAATACTTAGTTTGATTTAGTCTACCTTGAAATAACACAGGTTTAAAAAAAACCACATTCACCTAATTAATAATATAACTTATAAAATGTAATTATTTATTTTCTTAAACATCCCACTTTAGGCGACCCTTGTAACAAGTAGTAAACTAACATAACAGTCCATTTTGATTTTGTAAACCCATTATAGAAAACATTCCTTCTTTTTATTTGCTTATCTTTCGTATTTCTTCATGCATAGCACAGTGCCACACTGTGCATTGAAAGATAATAGGTAAGCTATAATTATATTTTAGAATTTAATTTTTGGCAACAAATGTTTCTTAGAGCTACATTTTGTCATGCTGTTAAACATATCTGGAAAAAATCCCTGGAAAACACTTATGAGTGAAGCTGATTAAAAACTTAATTTTCCAAACATTGGAATTAAAAGTGAAAATGAAAACTGGTACATTTCTTTTTATGGCAGCCCTAAGTATAAAACCAGCATGTCACATGTAGCTTCTAACATAATCTTGCCATATCTCTGAGCAGGATGTATTGCAAACAGCAAACATAACAAGCAGATATTAGAAACAGTATCTGCATTTTATTGAAGGATATGAAGAGAGTCTGCCTCAGGGCTACATAACTGGTACTTTTCATGCTTATTACATTAAAAATAATGTGGTCACTAGAAAAAGTGAGTATTATCAGGTACTAAATTTGATCCCATTTATTCAGGCAAGAAATCATTTGCCATGACTAAGATAATTGCCTGGAACATGTAAGAAAATGTTGACTTTATTAACAGTAGCTATTAAAAAATCCCAAACCAAACAAAATCCTTATCCTGTGCTGTCCTTTACTTTGTTTAATAATGCTATCAGTACAAAGTGAGTATAAAGCAAATGTATAACACTACTAAACCAGAAAGTCAGTGTTCACTTTTCAGTTATTTCCCATAGCACAATATAAATGTCACAAGATAAAATATAAAGTTGAACCAAAAACCAAATAGACAGATTCTCATTGTCTATAAATTTAGTGTGACTAATCCTCCCAATCTATATGAACTGCATACTAAAGCCTTCCCACTACCAAAAGCTATAGTACCTTAAAAGAAGGGAGTTTTAGAAGTAGCCAGGAAATTAATGACACCTCTTTCTGTTCTTCCTCAGTATTGAGAAGCCTGGGGAGGACCTACGTGTGGAACCTTAACGACCCCTGCTGTATCCGTTTCAGCAGCTCTTGCTAGTTGATTTCAGCTCATTACCAAGCATTTGAGTTGTCCACCTCACCGCCTTTGGTCCAGAAGTACAGGTTGGCAATGTCTTTCCTTCCTCATTCTTTGCTAGCCAGCAAGTGACACAAAGTTACTCTCATCAAGCTGTAGCTTTATTTATTTGTTTATCTATCTATCTATCTATTTATTTTTCTGTGCCACTAATTCAAGTAATTTTTAGCATTGCACACCACTTACTCCCATGGACGTCATATACACAAAGCCAAAAAAATATCTCCTGATCTCATACTGTTGTGTACAGTTGGTTGATTCACTCAGGCACCAGAAAAATCAATACCCAGTACAGTACAAAACATACCTCTACAAATATTCCAAATGTTAGATGCCTGAGAATGAGAAAGTTATATAATAAGATCATAGAATTTGGGTCAGAAGGGACCTCCAGAAGTCATCTACTCTTATCATCTGCTTAAAGTAAGTCTAATCAAACCAGGTTGCTCAGAGGAGGTGGGGTAGCCCTGTATGTCAGAGAATGCATTGACAGCCTAGAGCTGGAGTATGATGAAGACAGGGTCGAGTGTCTCTGGGTGAAAATCAGAGGAGAACAAAATCAGCGAGATATAGTGATGGGAGTCTGCTATAGACCACCTGACCAGGAGGAGGAAGCTGATGAGTTGTTTTTTAAACAACTGGGTGAAGTCTCGCGATCACCAGCCCTCGTCCTTATTGGGGACTTCAACTTACCGGATGTCTCCTGGAGGTACAATACAGCAGGGAGGAAACAGTCTAGCAGGTTCCTGGAGGGTTTGGAAGACAACTTCCTGACCCAGCTGGTAAATGAACCCACAAGGGAAGGTGCCCTGCTGGACTTGTTGTTTGTCAATAGAGAAGACCTGGTGGGGGATGTGAAGGTTGGAGGACGCCTGGGGCATAGTGATCATGAGCTTATAGAATTCTTAGTACTGGGAGAAGTAAGGAAGTGAGACAGCAGAACTGGCACCTTAGACTTCCGTAGGGCTGACTTTGGACTGTTCAGAAAGCTGCTCGATAAGATTCCATGGGAGGCAGCCCTTGAGGGCAAAGGAGCCCAAGAGGGTTGGTTGCTCCTCAAGAAGGTAATCTTGGTGGCATGAGAACAGGCTGTCCCAGTCAGTCAGAAGAAGGGTCGGCGAGCTAGGAAGGCAGCCTGGCTGAGTAGAGAGATTCAGGCTGATATACGGGAAAAGAAGGAAAAATATGAGCTTTGGAAGAAGGGGCAGGTGTCTTGGGATGATTATAGGAAATTAGTGAGATCATGTAGGGAGAAAGTCAGAGGGGCTAAAGCTGATCTGGAACTCAGGCTGGCCAGTTCTGTAAAAGATAATAAAAAGCCCTTCTATAGGTATATTAATAGTAAAAGGAGGGTCAAGGAGAGTCTCCAGCCCTTACTGGATGCTGATGGCACATTAGTGACAAGGGATGAGGACAAGGCTGAGGTCCTTAATTCCTTCTTTGCCTCAGTCTTTAACAGTAGAGTATTCCCTGAGTACTCATCCTCAGGAACTGGCTGACAGGGAGAGGAAGAATAATAAAGTTCCCATGGTTCAGGAGGAAATGATTAGTGACCTACTTGGCCAGATAGATACCCACAAGTCAATGGGGCCAGATGGGATTCACCCAAGGGTACTGAGGGAGCTGTCAGATGTGCTTGCCAAACCCCTTTCCACCATCTAGCAGCAATCCTGGCAGACTGGGGAAGTTCCAGTCGACTGGAGGCTGGCAGATGTTACACCCATAGACAAGAAGGGTCGGAAGGAGGATCCAGGGAACTACAAGCCTGTCAGTCTGACCTCAGTCCTGGGGAAGATCATGGAGCGGGTCATCTTGGGAGCTATCATGCAGCATATGCATGATGGCCAGGGGATCAGGCCTAGTCAACATGGGTTTACAAAAGGTATATCCTGTCAAACTAACCTGATCACCTTCTATGACAAGGTGACCCACTTAATGGACGAGGGGAAGGCTGTGGATGTGATCTACCTGGACTTTGGTAAAGCCTTTGACACAATTTCTCACTGAATTCTGACTGAGAAACTGGCTGCCACTGGCCTGGACAGGTGGACCCTCAGCTGGGTTAAAAACTGGCTTGATGGCCGAGCCCAGAGGGTGGTGGTAAATGGAACAAAATCCAGCTGGAGGCCGGTCACGAGTGGCGTCCCCCAGGGCTCAGGCTTGGGTCCAGTCTTGTTCAACATCTTTATCAATGATCTCAACGAAGGGATTGAATGCTCCCTCACTAAGTTTGCAGATGACACTAAACTAGGAGGAAGTGTTGATCTGCCTGAGAGTAGGGAGGCTCTTCAGAGGGATCTGAACAGACTGGACCAATGGGCTGAGTCCAATGGGATGAAGTTTAACAAGGCCAAGTGTAGAGTGCTGCACATGGGACATAATAACCCCATGCAGCGCTACAGGCTTGGGGGAGACTGGCTGGAGAGCTGTGAGGCAGAGAAGGACCTGGGGGTGTTGGTTGACTGCAGGCTGAATATGAATCAGCAGTGTGCTCAGGCGGCCAAGAAGGCCAATGGCATCTTGGCTTGTATCAAAAACAGTGTGGGCAGTAGGTCTAGGGAAGTGATTGTGCCCCTGTACTCGGCATTGGTGAGGCCACACCTCGAGTACTGTGTCCAGTTCTGGGCTCCTCACTACAAGAAGGACATGGAGGTCCTGGAGCGAGTCCAGAGAAGGGCAACCAGGCTGGTGAAGGGGCTGGAGGGCAAATCCTATGAGGAGTGGCTGAGGGAGCTGGGGCTGTTTAGCCTAGAGAAGAGGAGGCTGAGGGGAGACCTTACCTCCACCTACAACTGCCTGAAGGGAGGTTATAGAGAGGTAGGTGATGGTCTCTTCAGTCAGGTGACAGGTGCTAGGACAAGGGGGAATGGCATGAAGCTGTGCCAGGGCAGGTTTAGATTGGATGTTAGGAAAAAATTTTTTACTGAAAGAGTTGTCAGGGCCTGAAATAGGCTGCCCAGGGAGGTAGTCGAGTCACCTTCCCTGGATGTGTTCAAAAAAGGGTAGATGAAGTACTTGGGGATATGGTTTAGTTTAGGATGTGAATGGTTGGTTTTGATGATCTTAAAGGTCTTTTCCAACCTTGTTATTCTGTGATTCTGTGATTCTGTGACTTTTTTCCACCTAGGTCTCAAATAAGCCCAAGGCTGGAGACAAAACCTCTCTAGACCCCCACCCCAATATTTGACCACCCTCAAGGTAAAATAAACAAACAAAACCACAAACAAATAAATACCAATTCATAATTAGAATTTCTCAGATTTCAGTTTGTGTCCATTGCCTTTTGTCTTATTGCTTTACGCTTTGAGAAGATTCTGCTCTGACCCTGTCTGTGCCCATGGCTGAAGTAGTTGCTGCCAGTAATAAGGTCTCCTCAAAGCTATCTCTTTTCCTAGCTAAACAGGCACCTCTCTTTCTCAGCCTTTCCTCACATGACATGCTCTAGCTCCCTGACCAGCTTGGTGGCCCTCCACTGGGTTCATTCTAGTACATCAGCATCTTTCTCCTAATAGGATGTCCAAAACAGGAGAGACTTCTCCAGTTAACAGTCCCAAATTAAAGATTATGTGTATTTAATTAATTTAATAATTTGAAATAACAGAACTAAAAATAATCTTGAAGTGCCTTCATTTTTTATTTGAAAAGTGTAATGTTTGCAGCATTGTACATGTCAAAGCAATTTCACCATCTGATCCAGCTTCAATTTTGGCACGATCAGCAGACTGGCACCTTGAGTACTTAGAACTTGACCAGAATATGAAGAAAGAACAGCTTGTTAAGCAAAGAGAATCCAAGGGCAAACAAGGTCTGGTAAGGAAAGAAACATTTTAAAACTGATAGTGATGATAGCAACAGCATAAGCTGGAAAAGCTACAAAATGTGCTGAGTCATCTCAATATTATTATTTATGTATGTGGAAAGTAATTTCTCCTTAATGGCACTAGAAGGCTAATATGAAACTTATAATTAAAATAATATATTTGAATATGGTCCTGCTCGAGTAAAAATATTTATTTGGTTTAAATACATAAAAAATAAACAACTGACTTGGCTGAATGTAAGTGCCACAAAAACAGAGGACTGGATTATCCCCTTTCTATGAAGAAAGGATGAGAAATTTGTTGTATTTCAGTCTCAAGAAGAGAAGAGTCTGGGGAGATCTTAATGCAGCCTTTCAATATATAAGGGGAGATTATAATAAAAACAGAGACAGACTTTAACAGGGCCTGTAATGAGAGGATAAGGGGCAATGTTTGGGGTTTTGTTTTGGTTTTTTTTCTTTAAAGAGGGTAAATTTAGATTGGACATAAGGAAGACGTTTTTACGATGAGTGATGAAATACTTGGACAGGTTTCCCAGAGAAAGTTGTGGATGCCCCATGATTGGAAATGTTCAAGGTCAGGGTGGATGAGGCTTCAAGTAACATGGTCTAGCTGAAGATGTACCTGCCCATGGCAGGGAGATTGGAAGAGATGATATTTGAAGGTCCCTTCTGAGACAAACAATTCTGTGATTCCATGAAAATTTAATGTTTGACTATGATCCATTGAAGTAATTTAAGTCATGGCAAATATAACAGGAAACAAACTAGACAAATACAGTAAATGGTGCTAAAGCTTTATTAAATATTACTGTTCATTATCATATAAATATAAGGGTTTTGCAGTTCTTTGTCCTTGTCATCAGCAGTTTCTTAATCCTGGGTACAGTTAAATCACTCTAATTAAAAACTCTTTGATATAACTGCCAGCATCAGTGGAATAATTTCATGTCTTTCAGTGTTGTTTTTAATTTAGCTAATCCATTTAGCACCACTGGACATATAAATGACAGTAGGATAATAATGGTTTTATTATATATTGAAAAAGCCAAGTAACTCAACATGTTTTTCTGGACAGCAATGAAAGCCTGGATCACCCAGTCAAACCAGGATAGCTAATGGCAGCAGACAGATAAGAAAGAATGGGAGACTTGCAACAGAACCCCTGGGACACCTCAATACATGTTGACCATAGCACAGAAAGACAAAAATTCAAACTTTTGGTATACATTTAAGACATTCTGAATCCCTGCCTGAGAAAAATCACCTCCACAGGCAGCCTCTAGAACTGGTCTGGGAATCTGGCTGTTGACCATCTAGAAAAGATCAGACTTGAAAATACATATTGTTTTGCTGGGGATTGCATTAGGTAATTTCAGTTCTTCCAGATAATTATTTTCATCAGGATTGCCCAAAAATTAAGGTAGTATATACAAGTTTGGATCATTAAAAAGCTTAACATTTCAAATAAAATCAGGAAAGTAAATAAAGTGTGCTGAAGTCATACTTGAAGTCATTCTTGAAGTCAATAAAGTCATACTGAATTAAAAAAAAAAAAAAAACACACACTTAAATTCATTCCAGAATATTGATAGTGTGAAATACCTTAACTAAATATTTTGTTACCTATCAAACTTTTTGCCAACGAAGTTACATGTTGAAATAATAATAACATAACAGAGCAAGGGATTTTTTACATCATTTTTCTTTTCAGGTGTAAGAAATGTGACAATTAAACAGATTAAATATTTTTGAACTGTGTGAGCAAAGGGAATAATAAACTATGGATGCTAAACAAGGGGTAACATGGTATTGTACTCTGTAAAGACTAAAGAAAAGAATTTAGAAGGATACATATCAAAAATTAAGTCTACAAAAAAAAAATCAACCCACATAAATTCTATGGTGCATCTGTAGCTGTACGGTGGTAGAGACTGTTTGAGAAGAAAAAACATACACTTCCTCTACTACTGTGTTTTATCTCCAGGGTAAAATGATCAAGAATTCTTAGAATTAAAGGAAATATTCTTGGTGGTAAACAGAAAAATCCAAATCAGATGAGCATGTGAAAACATATACTTTCTCTCTTTTTGGTCTTAAAATTTAGAAGCTAGCACTATGGTTAACATGTAGGTAGCTCCAGATAGTTTTACTTTGCTCAGTGATTACAAAGTGGTTAAAAAAAAAAGGAAAATGACCCATAAAAGAAGGATCTGTAGAAAAAAAAAATCTGTGAAAATATAAAAAGGTTCTGCCTGACTCATAAAGGCCATTTGGATTCAAGTACTTTAAATAAATGGATTAACGTAAGTGGATTAGTTAGCCAAGTTTTGAACACTACTTTGAAGATATATAGCCATCATATTTGTTCCTAAGTGGCCTGCATAAGTCATGCAGGAAATATTTTTCTCTGGGTCAGCTAACTAATGAGATATTATTCCATTGTTGGGTACCAAACATTTTGACTTAGCTGTTATATGAATCGTGTATCCATATGTGCATAAGTGCACGTCTGTTTGTATATGATTATTATATAATTATATAAATACATTTATTCTTACCATCTTTAGTTATTATTACCTTGGTCTTCTAATGCTTTCTAACAGATAACACTACATAAATATGAAGTAATAAGCACATCTTTATCAATGATAAGAGTAATTTTTTTTAATGATACTTTCAATTAACATGAATCAACCTGTTAGATGGAAATGTCCAACTCCTTACACAGAGTGGAATCATTTTATATTAGTTAAAGTTCATGTAATAATATAATGACTAATAATGTAATAAAAAAAAGGATGAAGTGCTTCAACAAAATTATAGATGTGCCTGGAGTATTAATCTGTGAGTACCTCGATGTCTTCTGTGGACAATGAGCAGAGTTCCTAAGTTAGTAAGACTGACACTAAAGGAGGAGTATTTGATTTCCATTTGGTATGCATTCCAAAACTAAATTAATTTCTTAATTTTTTTTAGGTGTTCTTACAAACTTTTTTCAGCTTATTTAATCCTTCCCTGTAGCAAAGCTTTCCAACAGCAAGAGCATATTTAGTAGACAATCTTCAAGCAATGTATATCGAATTTGCCTTTCGTGTTTTGTATGCCATTGTCTTTGACCTTGTAACTAGTGATAATAAATGCCACAGTCCTCTAGATAATATTTCAGCAGGTACTCTCTGTGAGTATCTCTCAGAAGCACACTACCACTGCATTATGTGCCATACTCTTATGCCTCTATTAGCCATGACAGAAAAGGGAGTGAAATAGGACCCTGGAGAATAGTTAAACCATTATCTTATGCCAAGACAAGCCAGAGAGATTGTACTAGTGAGCTGACACTTTGCATGTCCGTAGAGCTTTGGGGCTCATGCCGAAGGGAAAAGGCATCTAGGAGACAATAATTTGACACTCTGCAGAAATGCAAATGCTGTTACATCAGTGACAACAGTTTGAAGGTTTTCAAGTTATACCTTCATTCTGGTGCCTGAATTGAATCCACTCCTGCATAATACTCCTGTAGGGTTTTTTAATCATATATTATTAGTGTGCCTCATTCTGATGATATGTTACAGCAATAAATCATCACTTTGCTTCTGCTCTGATGAGCTGTTTCTTCAGCATGCCACTGACTCTGTCATGCAAATGATATATTAATAAGGCATAGTGATGGTGTGTTCTGCAAAAGATGGCACTGCCCAGAAAACACAGGGTTTAAGAATGTAGTCAGTATGATTGCAAGATAAAAAGTCAGTCAGCGCAGGGCATTCTAGGACTTGGTTTCAAGCTACAGTTTATAATCTTATTTTTCCAAACTATTTCTGGCAGTATGCTTTTGCAAGCCTAATTTACAGGGAAGAGACAAGGGAAAACAGTTTTGAAAAGTACTATCACAGCTGAGATAAGACAACCAGTATAAATACAGCTGCTTGCTTTTTATCAAGAGATAGGTTTTAACTTCACTGTACAAAGAACAGGGCAGATGAGAAAGTACACAAACTCATTAATTTAGTTCTATGATTCAGCTAAATGGAGTAAAAAGCTGCTTTGATAGATAGGAATCTTATACACATATTTAACTTTGTCCATGAGTAATAATCAGAAGAGTAAATCTATTCCTGTGACCTTAAAATTATGTCCATAAGTAGTATCTTAAGAAATCATATTCAAAATGTTCCCATCTCCACCCCAGTCCTTAATTTTAATCTAGACAGAATAGAAGAAAACATAAGTAACTGTGAAAGAAATTTGTGGTCTTTGTAAATACTGTGGTAAGTAGGGCATAAAATTTTCCAATGTTTAACTTCTCTTGTTTTTTTACTGGGAAAAAAAAATCTTTGTATATCAGACAGCTTTAAATTCTAAAAGTTTTTGAATACTTTCCAACACACCATACTAGTAGAATCATGCCTCCAGAGCCATAAAAACTTGTTTAAAGAAATCATAAATATTCCTTAAAATTCTTGGAACTTAAATTGAATTTGGAGCATTTTTATCTGATTTGGGAAAGCACTATGTAGCACGAACCGAAGTTTGTGTGAAAGAGTATTTCAGTAGCCTTTAGATTTTGCATTTCACAGAGTTTTACAGCAGACAGTGATAAAAGGTTAACTTCCATTGAACACAGATACGGTATTTGTTAAAAGCATAGAGTATTATATAGCTGTATTATGGGTAAGAAGCACCTATCTCGGATTATACATAATACAAGATATGACAAATGGTGATAAGAATTGTTCATACCATAATTATATCGCTAATGGTGCCAGAAAGGTGTTGTATTATGTTGTTTCAAATACAATAAAATGTTTTCAATCTATCAATTTTAATATACTTGGTAGCAACTATATAAAAACAGTTTTCAAGAATATTACCTGTTAGTGATAAATATGTTTTGTTCTGGTACTTACCTTCACTCTTTCTTGGATGATTTCTTCTGTTTATTTATTTATTTGTTTCTGTTTCTGCCAAGTTTCAGCATTTAGAGAAAAGACAGAATAAATTTTCAACAGGAAATAGCTGTGTGTTTACATGTTGTTAAAGCTCCAAATTATGTTTTTTTCCAGTGCATCAGAACTAAATGTACATAAATTTAAAAAGATAAGTAAGATAAAATTAATCCTTGACCCTAAACACAAATATTTTAAATATTTGCAAAATGCTTTAATTATTGAATTCATTGCTTTCTTTTGCAGAAAGTTGAAGTGAGATTTAATATAAATTTTAAACATCTTCTGTGTGAATGCTGAATACATTTTTCTGGTAAGTAAGTTTGACCATTTTTGCTTTCGCTGAAAGAAATCAATATCAAATTAGAACAGAGAAGCAAAGCCTGAAGGAAAATTTGGCTCTGCCAGGCCATGGGCTTCAGATCTCACCAGTGAGCATTTAAGAACATAAGCTACCTTTGCAATGTATCATCTATCAAAAAGCTATCTAGTAATAATACAGATTTTCTGAAATCATCCAGATCTGGCATGTAGATTAAAGAGTGGTTTCTTCTGGATCTCTCTGCCATTTTACCTTTATTCATATTTAGTAAGAAATAAAATATTTTGTGGACAGTAGAACACAGGAACACAAAGAAACTAGAATACACATGTCAGCTTCTTCCCAATGTATTTATTCTTTCCTTCAAATCTAATGCAGTAAACTGAATGGAGTAACAATTATCAGAGACAACAGAATACCAGCACTGAGGAGAATTTAAAACTTAAAATATAGAGAGAATCAAAAAAAAAGTTATATAGGGAAATTGTCTTTTTACTAATTAAAATGTAAATTTCCTATTACAATATTATAAATTGGAAAGCTTTGACAATTTTAAATTTGCTTTCAATTTTTTTACTGAGTTAATCAAGACAATAGTTTTGTGGGAATAATTTCAGTTTTGACAACTCATTTACTGTCAGAAACTTTTCAGTGAAAAATTTCCAATCAATCACTTCATAAGCTCTCTTCTAAATGCCAGCATCTAATTTCCGCATAAAATTGTGTCCATCAAAATTACATCTGGTTTCTCACTTTTTTTTTTTTTTTTTTGGTAATAAAAGTTTCAACATTAGTTAAAGGTTCTCTGAAAGAAGATGGTTTGCTCTTTTTCACCAGTTTACAGACTCCATCCAAGATTTGACTTCTTCTTGTCCTTTTGATCTCCACCCATGAAATATCTAGATAAAAAAGCTGCTATCCATGATATTACCTCCCTACATAGTTTCTGGGTGGATGCCTACTTGATCTTCTTTCTACTTTCTGAAGGTTTATGTGGTAGTTTGGACTCTTACAATATCTAGACAGAACAAAGCACTCATCTTACACAGGGTGTCTAAATGTCAGGGAACAGTGACAGAAGGTGACTCCATGAGGGAGTTGGGCCAGCAACCAAGGGTGACAGCGTGACTGGCAGGACAGTGACCTCATGGGGTTGGGATATGCTTCCACAGTTCCCAAGCAAGGGCGACAGAGAAGGACTGGTGCCAGAAACTGGGGCAGACGCAGTCCCAGAATGGCAGGGCAAGCCTGTAGGGAACATAGGGAACATGGCAGTGGATTGGAGGCCTGGGTCAGCACAAGCGCCCCTACAGTGCTGTCTGTAGGGCCAGGGCTGAGGGCCTAAGCTCCAGCAAAGTCCCCACTGCAGGAGGAGAGATTCCATGGAAGCCAATCCCAGACTTTCCTCACTGCAGCTTTATCCCATGTCACTGCTGCACTGCAGCTGAGGCAGCCCTCAACTTTTTCACAAAAGGATATTTGTTTTATTCATGCAGTCCCATCCATAATTTTCTTAGTATTGTTTTCCTAAATCTATCTTTCAAAAACTTCTTTATAGACATACCATAACAGCACTTCAGCTGATAATGACTGTCAGTCAGGTGGGGGGGTTGTTAGTGATAGCATGCTGTCTTCCTAGTCCCTGAGAAAGAATTCACCTCATGTCATTCTCCCAGCTCTCCTTGCTGTACTAGAAAGGAGGAAAAATGTGAGTTTTAAACATTTCCTTTGTGCTGTAATCATCTGAGTAACAGCTAATTTTTTTCTACAACTGAATTCAGTGTAAATATTTCTATTGGCTCATAAGACAATAAAATGGGTACTGAAAGAATCATAGCTGTTTTCTAAGAGTCAATTAAAAAAAATCTAAAAGGGAGATTGGAAACTGAGGTGTCTAGCCAATATTCTATAGCAATGGGCTTAGAAAATCAAGTGTATCAATGTTTTAAGACACCCTGCTGTAGAGTCAGAAACCTAAATTCTAAAACCATCACTGGAAGCTAGCATCCATCAGGATCTGAACTGTGTTATCAGTGCCCTGCCTTTGGATAGATGAAATACCGGAACCGCTTCCCTGTAACTGACAATGAAAGCCACAACTGCCCAGTTCAAAGGCGCTGCTGAAGGGACAGGGTAGCAGAAAGTGGTGGATGTTTCTGAAGCCCGTTTGTGGCTAAAGTCAACAAACTAGGGCAACCCACTGAAACCTTGTTATGATTGCCTTATATTTTCTAGCAAACAATTAGTCATTTGAAAAATAAAAAGATACTCATATTTTGCCATTGATTTTATCCCTAAGATTCATATTCCATCATACAATAGAAAGGATTTTAGAAAAACAAATAAGCAAAAAAGCAAGAAAATGATTCCTAAAGAGTTTGATGCACAGAATCATTAGCAATCATAAATCACACTTGACGGTCCCGTACAAAACTTCTAGAAGTCAGTGATGGGACATTTCCTCTATCCTCTGCAAAACTCAGGCCAATGCTCACAGATACCAAATATGTTATCTTTTCTTTGTAAGTGGTAATATAGTAACAGTAACAATGTCACACTGAATGGAAAAATTTGCTCCTCATGTTACCCTAGAAATTTCACAAGTTATCTGTTCAAACACAACAAATATAGTGTTTTACTTATGTACTGAGGAAAGCTGCAATAATCTTTAAGAAACCACATCTATGAGGTTCCTTATTTGAAGGACCTGATCTACTCATCCTTTCTTGTGGAGCTGCTCTATGTGATATGATTTCTCAGAAAGCAACTGTGCCATTTAATACAAGTTGAAATATATACAACAGATTATGTCCTTTCAGATGTAGTGGAACTGGATATAAGGTATCATGACAACTGGCTTATATAAGAGATGCAAACAGTATTGACACAAGCTGAAAGATAAATTAAAAGGAAACATTTGCTCTCTAACAAGTGTGTTGAAGGAATCCTTGTGTGTAGATTCTCTAGTCTTGTATATTAGGTTTGAGTGGCTGCCATAGAACAGTTACACTCAGCAGCTATATTAGTCAATAATTATGTGGGAAACAGATTTTAAAATAGGCATCTCTTTTTGTATAGATGAGAACAAAACATACCCATTAAGAGAAACATTTTTTTTTCTTGAAGAAAGAAATTTCCATTATCGTTTCGCTGAAATTTCGTACATAACCTAAATTTTCATAAACTATGATGAACATAATAGTGCCAATACTGAAGAAAGTTCTCAGAATGTTAATCAGAAAAATCTCCAGAAGGCAAATCCTTGGACCTGCAGACTAAATACTCAGCAAAATTTATTCTTTACTTGAGATTTTCTGATTTTTTTTATTTATTTATGAAGCTAAACAGTATTATACAAGTATTCACTATGATACTACTTTCTCAAGAAATCCTCTTTTTTTTCATGTTCTGAAAACAGCAAAAAATAAAGAAATATTTGTGGAGGAATACTGTTTCTCTGTAACTGACAGAGCAGGGTAAAAACAGATATTTCTTAAGAGCAACAATAACTGTTAAAATTATATTTTTGAAGAAAAAATACAAATCAGTCTTCAGTGAGCAAGATCCATATTTATTGAATACAAGCCTCTTACAGTATTAAGTGAAACTAATCTTTTTTATATCTTAGAATATGTGACTTATGCATTCCTAAGAATATTTTACATGTTGCTTATATATAAAGTGATTTCTATTATGGGTGCATAAAAGAAGAGAAACGGTTACTGGAGTCTGCTAATTCAAATTTGTCTGTTTATTAAAATGTTTTTATATTTTAAATGTTTTATTTGTCTTTTTTCACAGACAGAATATGAGAGTAATTGATTGCATGTCTGCAGAGATGACATGTATAAATGTGTTTTATAAATATAAAGGAACAAATAGGAATTTATTATAACGTCATATTCCTGTTTCCTAGTCGTATTTCTAACTTGAGCCTAACTAATACCAGAATTAGAACATGAAGATTCAAATACAGTCTCATTCTCTCTCTTTACTTCCTTCCCTCTGTCTCTCTTTCCCTCTTAATTTTAATGACAATAGCTGGCAATATAATGCTAACTAAGAGGCAATAAGCCACTATAAGATGTCTCCATGATATGATCTGTTCGTATTTTATGGCTAAACTTCTTACAAATATTCCTTGCAGTACAAACATATGATTCTATTTAGCATAAAATAAAATATTAATTATTTAAAAAAAAAAAAAAAACCCTTATCCTGCTCATACCCCTCAGCCAAAAATACATTTCCTTTGATTGATCGCTACTACAAGGCTGGAATTCAGATTTTATTCTCTCTGTCTGTGCTGATCTCCCTCCTTTTATATTTAGGTGAAGTTAAAATTATTAGCATGACACTGACAGAGATGCTGACATGAGGTGTTTGAAACAAAAGTTTTTGAATTATTAACAAAACTACAAGGACAAAATCAGATGATTCAATGGAAGTTGGGATCTTAAAAGGACCAATAATGGGTACTAAATTTTAATGAAGCTCCAAAGTAACACTGAAATGCACCATTTCATTTGCCGTTAACCTTTTTGATATGCTGCTCTTCGGACTTTAACTTTTTTAATACAGGGTGCCTCTTAATGACAAGGACAGGTGACTGTTCCATTTAAATGAACATGCTGAACCTGCTCAATGGGGGCTAAATATGAAGGGATATAGCTATTTTAGAGGATATCACCAAAGACAGAAAGGGAAAGGAGGAGATGTGCAGAAATAGATAACACTGGGTCTCCTGAAAAAAAAAAAAAATCTCTGTAAAACAGTAACTTGAAAGACAATAAATAGGTCTTCTCTGAGGATGTGCTGAGGAGGCTCAGTTCTTAAAACTCTTCATGTGAAAATACACCTAGCACTGATAAGGAAGAGGCAGCAGGTTTAAGACTGGGTACTGATCTCATCTTTTGTTGCAAGACCTAGCATCTGAATTGAAATCCTTTCCTTTCTGTGTAACTGTAAGCAGTCAATAGGAATCCATTGTGTGTTTAGAGAGAGACATAAGCAATACAGTTAAACTGTAAACAAACAAAAAAAGTGAGATTACAGTACTGGTTGAATGCTCTAATGAAGTTAGTCCAATTTAGATTAAGTTTTTAAAGCAAAACTATAGGGACTTTAATGAAAATTTGTAGAGTGAAAATACAAAGGTTATTTCAACTATTGGCATAAAAATTAAAAGTCCTCACTGTCTGGAGTTTTTCTGAGCAAAGAACATCTTCAACTGCTCCAAAAAGGCTGTTTCATAATCCTCTGATTTCTATTGGGAAATTTGGTAACCAAGATATTTGGGGAACTTTTGGGAATGATACTTTTTTAATGGAAAAGGTATGAAAAGTTGATAACAGATTATTGAGACAAAAAGTCGTACCTAAGACTAACTTCTGTTCTTCAGAAATTATACTCACTACAGGGTAGCCACTGCTGTTACCTAAAATTGTAGGTATATATATCTCTCTATATATCTGCAATCAGCAGCCACAGAGGCAGCTGATTTTCATGTCTTCAAAAACTTCACTGCCTTCAAAAACTACCCTATCTTCATGTTGGTTTATCTCCAGTCCTTCACAGATGAACACCTTGTACACATATATTTTATACTTGGGTTACCAGCTCCCAAATCCTTTTGTCTGGGGACTTCTTATGTTTACACCACTTTCTAAAATTCCCTCTAAAATTATTCTGACAAATGTTATCAAAATTCCTTCTTTATCCTCCATTTTTCCTCTTAGTATGTTCCCATTTCTTCCTTGCTTCACAAATCACTTCATTGATACTGAAGGAAATTCCATTGGAAAACTCTCTCACTAAACTCATAAGGAATTAAGTTCAATTTTTAATTTTACTTTCTCTATTTCATTCAATAATTCCAGGTTTTCTGCTACTGGAGAATCATAATGTCTTGACCTATACTATTTATACACTTGTATTGGGTTTTTATGGCAAGGTTTTTGTAGTGGAGGGAGGGTTCAAGGGTGACTTCTGTGAGAAGGTGATAGAAGTTTCCCCGATGTTCAACAGAGCAAATGCCAGCTGGTTTCAAGACAGACCACCCCAGCCTAGACCAAGTCCATCAACAATGGTAGTAGCTCCTCTGGGATAACATATTTAAGAAGGAAAAAAACCCAACTAATCAAACAACCACGTAGTGCTGCTTTTGCAGCCAGAGAAAGGAGTGTAAAGATATGAAAAACTTTGCAGACACTAAGTTCCGTGAAGAAAGGGAGGGAGAAGGTGCCCCAGACACCAGAGGAGAGAGTCCTCTGCAGCCTGTGGAGAAGACCATGGGGAGGAGGAGGTAGAAGGAAGAAGGAGGGGTGGGGGGAAGTGTTTTAAGATTTGGTTTTATTTCTCATTATTCTACTCAGTTTTGCTTGGTAATAAACTAAATTATTTTCATTCCAAGTTAAGTCTGTTTTGCCCATGATAGTAATTGGTGAGTGATGTCTCCCTGTCCTTATCTTGACCCAGGAGTCTTTTGTTATATTTCTCTCCCCTGTCCAGTTGAGGAAGAGAATGGCTTTGGTGGGCACCTGGTCTCCAGCCAGGTTCAACCTACCATAGTGCCTCCTATTCTTACTGATGGGTTTTAAAAACATAATTAGACAAAAAAAAGACATAAAATTAAATTTTCTACAGATGATGATGTGATTAAGAAGAATCTCAATATTTACATGGATATAGTTTCTTAATATGAATGTTCAGAAATAGCAATAACTAGGAAGAGAGTCTACTGGAGCCGTGTGAGGTGATTGAAAGACAAATGACTATGAGATACACTTGGAAATAGAAAGGAGTAATCAAAGTGTCTATCCCCTAAGGTCTCCTCTCCTCTGTGATTATTTTTTGAATAATTATAGTTCCCATTGTACACCTGGAGATGAGAGGTTGCCTACTTTGTATTAGTATATGTATGAATTAATTTAAAATGTCCATATGAATTCAATTAAATATTTAACAATGAGAGGATTTTAAAAGTTCTTTATCTTTTTAAGAAAATGAACCAGAGCATTTACAATTTATGACCAGAAACCAGTGTAAGTGATATAGGAGAGGAATATGCTAAATGAGAAGAGGTTATAAGTCTAGAGGTCAAACAGAAGAGGGATTCAATCACAAATATGGATTTGTCTTGACTTTAATTATTACCCAATCTGTACAATATGTATCTTTAAAACTATTTTAAAAAATTCATCTGAACAGTTGCTAAGAAGAGGAGATTTTATAGAAAATCTGTAAAATTCTATTCTATTTAATACTTACAGTTAATACTTGCTATAGGTGTCTTTAATCAATAGACACATATTACATAAATATCCCTTGCTTGAATTTTCTACAGTACCTAGACACAGAAAACTTTACTACTGTTAAAAGCTGATGCTGCCTAATAAGAACATTTATCTACATCACATTACTTTTACAGGACATCAATATTTAACTATTTGAATAGTGTTCCTTTTCTTGAATAGGCATATGAACCTTGTCCGAAACCCTCTAGTTTTGGTTCACTAGCTATGAGCATGAAAGCTGCAGGGTGCTATTAAGAAAACAAGTAGCATTCACAGCTTCTATACATTTGGAAGGGAACTGTTTTGTAATATTAGAAATCTAAGCAAAAATTACAGAACCCTTTCTATACTACATCTATAATCAAATAAAAGCACTTCTATTTCATAAAAATGTGTTTAATGCCTTGCAGACATATCAAATAAATGGCAATTTTCCAATGTTGCTACCTAGCAGGTATTTAGAAGTAACAGTAAATAAGGTGGAATTATACTGGTTAAAAAGTACAAGAGATGGTACTCTGCTCTCTACAGTACACACTGCATCTTGCAACTGAAAAGGGAAAATTATTAAAAAACCTAGAATAAAAGAATCACAGAATCATTTAGGTTGGAAAAGATCTTTAAGATTACTGTGTCCAACAATTAACCTAGTACAGCCAAATCCACCTCCAAAACATGTCCTTAAGCATTTCTTCACCTGGAGGGTTGTCAAGCATTGGAACAGGCTGCCCAGGAGAGCCCTCCTGGTGAAGAAATTTTTTTTCTCGTATAAAAACTAAACCTCCCATGGTGCAACTTGAGGCCATCCATCTTGTCCTATCACTTGTTACTTGGAAGAAGAGATCAACACTCACCTAGCTACAAACTCCCTTCAAGTAGTTTCAGAGAGCCATAAGGTCTCCCCTCAACCTCCTTTTCTCCAGAATGAACACCACAAGTGGTGTTCACTTGTGATCAACCACCAACTGGACTTAACTCCATTCACCACAGCTCTTTGGGCCAGGCCATCCAGCCAGTATTTTACCTGGGATATATTATGCCTGTCCAAGCCACAGGCATCCAGTTTCTCCAGGAAAATGCTGGGGGAAACAGCATCAAAAGCTTTACTAATTTCCGGGTAGACAACATCCACAGTCTTTCCCTCAACCACGAAGAGAATTACCTTGTCATAGCAGGAGATCAGGATAGTTGAGGAGCACCTGCCCTTCATGAATGCATATTGACCGGGCCCAATAACCTGGTTACCCTGTACATGTCATGGGATGGCACTCAGAATGGTCTGCTCCAGCATCAAGGTCAAACTAACAGACCTGTAGCTTCCTAGATCATACTTCTGGCCCTTGTAAATGGCTTGACTTGCTACACTCCATGCCGCTTTTTCACATTATCATCCTTTTATTGCCTGCGTCTAGAACAAACAATATCCTGAAGTTATTTTAAATATTTGTTTGGGGTTTTTTCACGTAAAAGTGTAATTGCCAACATAACTACTGTATGTGTTCATGTACGAGGATGGTTTCTTGTTGGAAGGCTGTATGACTGCAAACCTAATGAAGGACTAAGTGAACAAATAAGATTTGCCCATATTTACTGCTCAAGTCCAGTAGTATTCATTCCAAAATCTTTAAATCCCAATGTTTACAATGGGAAGTACAAGAAACCTAATCATCTTGATATTCACTGAAGATTAACATTTATTCTATAATTTTACTGAAAATTAAACATAATGCTAATTTCTACTAATTCTATATACAGTTAGGGTTTCTTTATACCTAGATAATCTGTAAAATCCTCTTCAAATTTATCTCTATCAAAATAAGTATCTTTCTTCTTACATATCCTTAGATGAAACATTCAATTGTTATCTGTTTTGCATGATAGGACATGAAAGCATAAAAAAATTAGATTACTTAATGTTCTTGTTTGGGAAAATAAATTTATGTCCTCTTTTCCTGCAAATCTAATTCTGCATCATATTTGCTTTAATTTTCAAAAAGGCTTGATAGTAACCCTAAACTGATTTATAGATGTGTTGCAAAAGAACTCAGTCATTATCTTTCAGTGTCTAGGCTTTTAAAGGCTTATGCATTCAAGGGACACTAGATTTCTTGGCAAAGATAGTGTTAAAAAGAAGCTGAAAAACTCAAATAAATATAAAACCTAAGTGGCGAAAGGGGAAATTTGGTGTAAAAAACCACTCAACCCTGCTGCATTGCCTTCCTACGTAGAGTATCTTCAAAAATATGAAGCATCTATGTCTGATGTGGAGAGAAATGTAAATGGAAATCAATAGCTTGTTAAGAAAATTGTCAGGATGGCAGTTAGTTTCCCAAAGGGTAACTCTTTATGAAAAATTTTGTGAATGAAAGCTGATCCTGCCACAGTAACTGATGAAATGCAGATAACTGCTCATGAAACACTAATGACACTTTAAGGGTCAAAGGAAGAAACATAGCAAAATATGTAAGTAATTATGGGAAATCAGAAGAAGAAAAACATTGCAAATATATTAATAATTACTGTCTCAACTCTTTTCTATTATTTAGTTGGGGGTTTTTTTAGCAAAAGAAAGAAATGCATCAGCTGAAATACTAGATATAAAACGCAGTAGAATTTCAATGAGTCATTTACAACCTGAGATAAAAATAAATTAAAAATAACAACGGTCATGGTGTTTTGAGAAAGAATATTAAATTCACTACTGAAGAGAGTGAATTTCAGACTTCATATCAAGTTCATTATAATTCACAGAAGCATAGATAAGTTTAGGTCCAAAGTAAATTCTCAAGCTCACCTAGCCCAGCCTTCTGCTGAAAACAGGGTTAATTCCAAACTGAGATCAAGTTGCTCAGAATCTTGTCCAGTTGAGTTCTGAAAAATTGTCATTAATAATATCAATAATTATAGCAGAAAGACTTGGAAAAAAAATCCCAGCCTATAAACATGAATTTTAATAGTTTAAGCTACAAAGACAATCTTTTAATAAGTCTTATGTACTCATATATATTAATATTTTTTGTGAACTGATAAATGTTGGGTGCTTAGCCCACATTTACCAGCCTGCTAAACTTGTAATTCATCTTTAAAAGGGATTAGGTTAGCTCCAGTCTGTACTGTGTAATAAAAAGTCTTGTGCCATACAACCAGGACTTGTAATGCTGAGAGTTATGCTGACAAGGGCAATTTTAAATGTGTCTGTATCTGACACTGTGTACAAATGAAATAGAAGCCCAGAAGCATACCAGCTGATTGAAGGAAATGCTCTGATTCAGAATGAAATTTTCGGAAATAAATTAAAGGAATCAAAGGACAGGAGAAAGTAGTTTACATTTTAAAAGGGAGAAAGACCTGATGAGACAGCAAGTATCCAGTAGAGAAAATTCAATGTTCAGACATCTCAAAAAACAAGATGTAGAGGATAAAGTATTGCTAAGGAGCGTTCCACGTTCTGTTGTGAGCACATGCATAACATTAACAATAGCATCTGGGGAAATATATTGGCTATAGAAGAAAATTCAAGAACATTAAAATATTTAATTAATATATTGTGAAATGTTAATCCAGAGCCAGGGTTGGTAAATTTTTTCACTCTTTTTTTTTCCCCTTTCATTAAATGATTTTCCCACCAAACCCCTTTCTCCCCCCTAAAAATTAATAATAAAAATCAAAGGAGTTTTCTTTTTACACTGCATGCATTTTCTCCCATCCTTTCTCCAGTGTACTTCTTCATGTTTCTCAGGTGAAAATTATCCCCCATGTTCTGCAAACTAA
Source organism: Porphyrio hochstetteri (assembly GCA_020800305.1). Classification (NCBI taxonomy): domain Eukaryota; kingdom Metazoa; phylum Chordata; class Aves; order Gruiformes; family Rallidae; genus Porphyrio; species Porphyrio hochstetteri. Next base: position 60,862,385 of record CM036906.1, on the reverse strand, counting down.
AACACCTTTCTTACTTTTCCCATGTCAAACATGTTTTTCTCCTCAACACAAATCAAGTCTGAAAACCTATTAGAACCAGTAAATGTAACTGTTAAACTTATGTGTGATCTCTTGCAGTCCTTTTCACATTTGTTAGTCCCCAAGATTTCTCATTATGCTGGATAACTTGACTCATCTGGTTTATACTGGTGGCTGACAAACATTTACTGTCTCAGTGGAGGCACACACAAGTTGTACACTCAGGGGATCCAGGGCAAGGCATATCACAAAGTCATAGAATGGTTTGGGTTGGAAGGGATCCCAAGGATAGAGTTCCAACCCCCTCTCACAGGCAGGGCCACAAACCTCCAGGCCTGGATCTACACAAGGTTGCCCAGGGCCACATCCAACCTGGCCTTGAACACCTCCAGGGACGGGGCATCCACCACCTCTCTGTTTTTTGAAAAAAACTTCCCCCTAATATCTAATCTAAACCTTCCTTCCTTTAGCTTCAATCCATTCCCCCTTGTCCTGACATTGTCTACCCTTTTAAAAAGTTAATTCCCTTCCTGTTTATATGCTCCCTTCAGGTACTGGAAGGCTGCAATGAGGTCCCCCCACAGCCTTCTCTTCTGAACAAGCCCGGCTCCTTTAGCCTCTCTTCATAGTGGAGGTGCTCCAGCCCTCTAATCGTCTTCATGGCCCTGAACCCTCTCCAACAGTTCCACATCATTCTTGTGTTTGGGGCCCCAGATCTGGACACAGCACTCCAGATGGGCCCTCATGAGGGCAGAGTAGAGAGGGACAATCACCTCCCTGTCTCTGCTGACCACCCCATTTCTGATGGAACCTTAACAGTCACTACCATCCTGCCCTTCATCTGAGAGAAAAAGAAGAAGTGATGGGTTCAAAAGTTTAGTTTTCACAAATACGTTATTTTTTCTAATTAATACCAGTTGTCACTACAGCATTGTATCACTTTCTTCCACTGAATGTTTTTGTTTAGGAAGTGTTATCATCTCCTCCATTTTAATGTCAGAATAAATATTTTGATTTTCTGTTCCTAAATTACTAGCCAGAAAACAGAAGAATTGAATGGCATTTATTTCTTAAATCAAGAAGGACAGGTTTTTCTTATGGTTTTAACTAGGCATTGTTTTTTTCTTGAATACTTGTAATTAATAGAAATGTGCTTGCTATCTAAAGTCCCTGAAATACAATTTCCCAGAAAGCTTCCACTTTTCCATGTGCTGGGATTTTATGGAGAGGGGTTCTGAGGTCTGTGAAAATGACTGCAAACTGCAATGCCCTTGTTCTGCTGAGCCCAGGGACCTTCATGAAGAGCAGCTACAATACACCAGCAGAGAACAGACTTGCCTTGGAAGTCCAGACACTCCATAGGTGGAGGAGAGGAAACAAGACAAGAGGGACCCAAGTCACACCTGCCCAGAGATGGGATGGAGGGCAGCCTGCCTGCACCATAGGTAAAACACCATCATACAGATTCCTCTCACCTCATAATGGTCACAGCAGCACCATATAGCAGGGTCTGGAGCACAGGGCCTCACCAGGGACTGAGGCCAGCCCAGAGCTGGCATGGCTGAGGGTCTCTTCTCTATCTGGGGCCCTACAGAAAGACCCTGATGCCCTGTGGAGACACCCCAGTCTCACCTTGGCCTGTCCCTGTCCCCACAGCTCTGCTTTGGGCTACACCAAAGTGGACTCCTCTGCAGACCTATGACCAAGACCAGCCTTGGCCCATCCCTGTCCCCAAGGAGGCACCTGCTGTTGTGGTCTGGAGCTGCCTCAGTGCCTCTCAGCTGCCAGGTGGGATGGGCCATGGCTGCCAGGCCAGGACATGTCCATCAAACCCCACAGAGCCCTGACATGCTCCTGCAAAGAGTCAGGAATGAAACTGCAGATGACTTTCAACTTGCTTTCAGCCTGTGCATGAACTTGCTATAGTAGTAATATCAAAATTAAATAAACACTGAAGAGGAACAAGAACACGGGAGGTACTTAATTATTTTCAATTAATTTTAATTGCTGACATTTTGAGCAGCAATTTAGTTTCCTGAGCTCTCCCCTTCTCACTCTCTGGATGACATTGGGATTTCTGCCAGTTTTTTATTGCTTTGGGTTCCCTCTGTGCTGTTTGAAAAAGAAGAGCTTTAACAGGTGAAAAGTTTAAAATCCGTTTTAGTCAAGTGACTACATGGAGGCAGGATAGTGTTTGAAAGCTTAGCAGTTTATTTCAGGGAGAGAAGAGGGATAAAAAGAGGCAGCTCATCAGCAGTAGAGTGAAATCAACCTTGCCAGTTTTGTGTACTTATATATAGCCATTGCAGCCACATACACTTCATGCACTATACATAAACAGCCTTTAGAACCATTTGGACGAATAAAACAGGTCTGTCTGGCATAAAAAGGGGGTTGGTTGTTTTTCTTCTCTTTAGCTGCTGCTGCTGCTGTTGTTAAAATAGGACAAACATTTTAAGGTAAATCTTATTAGACAAGACGGAAGGAGACCAGCAGCCAGAACTGATAATAAAAGCCATGTGGAGTTTCAGATACCATAATCCATTTATAGGTATAGTCACTTTCAGATGAGAATTTCTTAAGAAACCACTTGCAAACATTTGCAAAACTCCCTGCAGTTGTCAACTAGATTGGTCCCACACACTCTCCCTACCCTTCACTGTGTAAATGCTGACATCCTGCTTTTTGCTTAAATCCACAAGCCGTTAATTACTGACAACTTGCCTTCTTCCTCTGAGGTACCTTGGTGACTATAAGATCTATTTCAAGTTCAAAGTTAACCATCTTATGTTATGTCAGGGTTTTTCTGCTGCTGTGGTTGTTAGCAGATAAACAATTGAAATGTTCCACCTATCTCATCTGAATCAACGTCCCTGTTTTATTCTGCCCATACAGCTTCACACCACTGATAGATTTCTTGGTGCCAGTGTTTCCAGCATTATAGCCACCATAGTCATTGACTATGTGCATTAGCCATCATGACCAAAAATCTTTGCTAATCTTCTTGTTTCCTATCAAGAGATACTGCTAAAGCCTGCTACCCAGCCCCCCACACCACCATATAGCACTCATTGTCAAAAATCACTACATTTTTACTGATGCATTCACTGAAAATGGAAATAACTCACACTGATTTCCCTGAAAGGAAGCTTTTTTTCCTGTATTATAAATAAATAAATTAATAAACAAACAAATAAATAAATAACTGAACATTCTTAGAACTTAATCCTGCATCTTAACAGTTACAAAATCCTTCTATGAAATGTCTGCATTTATAGCAAATGGTCACATATTGTACTTAGATAAAAGCACAGCTGGATATTTATGAGGCACCAGTTTTCTATAAATATAGAAATTCAGTAATTATCATTGTTGTGCAGTAGTAATAAGCACAGCTGGGGAATGCTGCTGCTGTTGTTTCATTGGCTACAAAGCTAAATTTCAGACTTGCTGGTCCTCTCTTATTCTCATCTTCTTTTTTTTATTATACATGGAAAAAACCCTCAAACAACTTCAGGACATCAGAGTTAAATTTGTGCCCGATCCATACATCTGTTTGTCAATGGCTTGTTCCAAGGCAAGTGGAGTCAGTATGACAGTTTCTGCGCTTTTGGATCAAGCCACAGACATTATTCAGAACTGAATCGCTGAAATGTCTGAGCAAAAAGCTGAAACTGAAAACAATGGTACTTCTCCTCACTTTCCCTCAATATGTAAGTTTTCTAGCTGTTATAATATAGACCTGGTATTACCTCATAGCTCCTAAGTCTTGCATACTTCTACATTTTTGTCTCCTGCCTTCCTCATTCCCTCTTTTTTTTTTTTTTTTAAATTGAGCAATCTAAATCAAGTGATGTTGAAACTAATGGGCAGTATAGTAAGGAAGAAAGCTAAGTATAAACAGCTAACCTCAACTAATATTCAGGAGGCCCTAATTACTTTATAATTATCTGGATACGTAGGCAGCTGGTGGCTAACATTGCAAATTCTCACCTGCTAATTAAATGAGAGACATTCTTGTACAGATTTCATTTATAGCTTGTAGAGCTTGGAACTACCTGACCTGATAAAAAATGCAGTAAAGTTTAAAGAGAAATAAAAATAAAAAAGGCATTTAATTGATGTTATTTCTTTTTATTTCCTCTCACCTTGGACTTCCAGAATTAACATGGGGCTGGTGAATACTCTCTACAGCATGCTGTGATACTTTAGAGGGTCAGATAGACCTTTTCTGGAGTACATGCATCATGATCTAATACAACTATATTTAATAAAAAAAATTACTTCACCTATACACCTTCCTTTGAGACAAGATGTCCCCAAAAGCTGATAGGAAGAGTGGCCTTTGTTGCTTCTTTGCACTGTCCTTCCAAGCTGTATGGCTGTGCAGAGGACTGCTGCGCTTCATAGTGCGAAACCACTTTAGCATGCATTTCATTCCACTTCCTTTCCCACTTTCATAACCAAGAAAGAAAGTTTCCAATTTGGATCTGTGCCTTTGATGCATTTTCAGTTTTCTGCAAACTATGTAGATGGAGAATCCGCTCAGCTTCTACTGGATTTCACACAACAATTTTCAAGAGCCCTACAAAGTCTATGGAGTGCCAAAACCCAGGTTGAATTGGATCTTCTTGATGGAAGACATCTTGTTTAATGGCTATTAGGGGGTCTTCAGAATATACTCAGTTGTTTATCTATTGATATATCGATATACGGTGTATTGACTATGTAGTAGTCTATATGCTATCAACACCAACTACTTTAATGTTCATCATTTTCTTCTGCTTTTCCTTTCACTGCTTCTGTAGCCAAAAGATACGGTTCATTCTGTATTCACACCAATGAATGATTTTACTGCAGTTCCCTATAAATGAAAGTTGCAGAATCAATTTCCTTTGTTTCTGTTTGTTTCTTTTGTGACAACTAATAGATTAAAGCCATTTCTCAGTGTGTAATGGTATGGTTTTTACATAGTTTGTAAGCAAACCATGCAAATCAGTAAGCATTACTGTCTGGTCAGATGTGACAGCTGAGGAATATGAGTGAATACTTAATGATCCATGGTTCTCTGACTAGTAAACTGATCATTACCAAAGAATATGAAATCTCTGAAGTGCAGTAAGTTTATACAATGATAGGCAGATTGTTTAGAGGAAAACAAAGTCTGACGGGATAAAAGGCAAGAAGAACATATCTACCTAGAGATGTGAAAGTGCTTTCCAATCCTAGCTTTCATCTGGGTAGTGCAGACAAGGGCATATCAACTTCCTTGAATCCTGGAACAGCAATTCCCATCTCAAGGTTGAGAAAGTCTTTTGAGAATATTTTAGCACTCCCTCTCCTTGCTAGATTTCTTCTGTATTAATTTTTCATTTTTGATTACAGGGCCTTTAGTCTGAACTGTGAATATTCTCATGTTCCTGTGGATATTAAGTTCTTAATCTTATCTTTGTTTTGACATACCTCTCCCAATTTTCAAGAATTCTTTGGATGACATAATTTCCATCTTACCTAAAATGCTGATGTAATATTAAAAAATGTTCACATATTGTTATTTCTCAAAAAATTACAGCAGAACCTGGATATTTTATATTCTCTGCATTTTCATCTGGACTATAATTATTGCTACATAAGAGCAAGACTGTGTGAGGGAGGAGAAGAATATAAATGACGGATGATTACTCTCCATTATAGTGCTGAAAAGCAGTCAGTCACATCTCCCTTGGCTGTAGGCCTCTACTTTCAATCTGTGAATGAAAAATACAAGTATGAATGAGAAACAGAAGCTTTTGTGGTACCTCATGTAATAACAAGCTCACACAAAACATGAAAGTCGCAAACCTGCAGTCCTTCACTGTAAACCACCCTTAGAATATGTGACACATCAACTAAGGTGCAGTAAGATACACTCTGAGACTATGAAAGATTAACAAGTAGATGTTGCATAAGCATTCCTTGCATTGGTAGAGATATTTTAGTCCAGTAACACTCTGAACAAAGTACTAACAGGTACTTTACCCAAAAGTAATACAGCAGGAATCTAGTTTTCTAAATCTGTGCGTAAGTTTGAAATAGATCTTCTGCAAAGATGATTAAGTAACAGTTTTTATAGGTATGTAATGAAAATTGTAATTTTATATGGGTTTGAATGCATTGGTAATCCATTGGAAAATTTTATACAGTTTGAATATTTTAACACCTGCCTAAATTCATAATTAAAAATTGATTAATGCTAATACAAACACTGGAAAAAAAAGTAAAACCTCATGAAAATGCGTGTGTCTGTTATTATTGTATATTTTCTTACTTAACTCTTGATCATAAGGAAAGAGTCCTCTTCCCTGTCTTTCTTGGTCTGATTCCACACTGCCTTAGGTATTCTCTGTGTTATGTGCAAAGTATGAGTATGGTCAGAATGCTGGCATTTTACATGCATTCAGAAAAGCTGTAAGAAATTACACATGCTTCAGGCAGTAGAGAATTGGATTTCCTGCCTACAGAGCATTGTACACTACTGGCTACTGCCCAGTTTTGCTAAGGTAAAAGATGTGCAAAAGATTTATAGACAGCTGTTCTGTCAGGCAGTGAAGCCTTAATCAAATACTCTTTCTTTCTCCTCCTGACTTTCTTATCAACTTATTTTTGTTCTTGTTTTTACCGACATACAGAAGCACAGATCACTGTAGAGGAAGCAGAGATAGAGATTGCCAGAAGACTGCACTTATTTTTCTGGCAAACTTTTGCTAGTGATTATATAAAAGCCTGTGACAAGGAAAAATTCACCTAAAATAACTAACTGCTGGTGTTAGAAATGTTATGGGTCTGAATGTCTTTCTGCACTGACTCATCCCTTGAAAGTTACACCTGCTTTTGGGAATTACTGTTCAGAAAGGCACATTGTGTTACCTCGGAAACAGCTGCGACTGCATGTGTATATTTAGATTGAAGGTATTTCACTTCCTTCACATTTCTGTCTGATATGCCATTTACTTTTTATTTAAGCTGTTAATGCAGTCAGTCCTTTGCTATCACATCTGCTCTCTTTTACTCTTAAGTCTACCCAGCTGCTGGTGACACTGCCGCATTTCTGCTATACCAAAAATTTCTACAGGGGGAAGAGTAAAAGAATATTATTAACATATTTAGGGCCAGAAAGATAAATTCTATGCACCATCTGTAGAGCGTTCAAGACAGGTCAGCTAATAAAATCACACAAGGTGACTTAATTTCCTTTCATTTCACTTCACCATTGAGGACAAGGGTATTTGTCTGTAAGACAGGTGCTTGGCAGAAATGAGGTCTAGCTAGGAATAAAGAAGACTTAAATTATGGAATCTTATTTTTGTTACTGGAATTGAATTGCTGTGTGGCCTTGGGTAAGTCAGTTAAATTGACTGTACCCCAATTCTTACCTTATTCTGTGTAAATAGACTGGTACCTGGCTAAATGCAGTTAAGCTTGAAAAAAACTCTGAATTATTCACACATAACACATAATATAAAAGTAAAGTTTTATCATTTTGATTATTATTTGTATTCTACACTGACTTTTCCCTAATTAAGAGAAACAGTTGCATTATTGATTTAAAGGAAGCATGATTCTACTGTCAAAGAATTTCTTATAAGGAATTCTGATTTATGTAGATGTATGATATTTATTTAAAAAATATGTATGTTGTCAAGCTATTACATATAAATAACTAAACACTGCTTTGAAAGGGACAACAAAAGAATTGAGAATATACAACCTACAATTTCCTGCTACTTTCTTTTCATGATAGAGCAGGAAAAGAAGTGGAGAAAATAAAAATTAGGAAACAACAACAACAATTAAAAATATTGACATACAAGCCTGTTTCCATATGGGTTTACATTTGTTTATTTTTGCATATAAAAATAGTAAAACTGCTGACTGAAATTATGTTCCATCCTCAGTATTTAAAATATGAATTTTGGCTTTATTTCTCGCTAAGAAAAACTATTTTCTGTCCCATCTCGCTTCTGGAGCACTGTACAGAAAATACTCGATATGCCTTCTGAATTTCTTGCATTTTTCTGTACAGTGATACATAAAGCAGAGTCAATCATGACAACTGGGTGGTAAAGACTCTTGTGTGCAAATAGCGTGAGGCTAGAGCCTGCCAGGGTGAGCTGTCTTTTCCCAGTTAGCTACTGGGAAAGTTGTCTTGAGTGACATACAGCGGGAGAATGATAACAAGAAGTTTCAGAAATGACAGAAACTGGGAAAGGTGAGATAAGTAACCAAAAAAGGAAAATAAAAAAAGAAAACATAATAGACAACTCAAAGTTACTTAACTAAAACCAGTGATTATTTTGGTATATACATATGTGGTGTTTGAGACACTATAGCAGCTAGAATTTTGTTCTTTACAATATTGATCCATTGATTCTAAATTCTAAAATCTTACATGAATTTCATCTAATTGTAAGTCAGATTTATACCCATTCACTGATACGGACCCAGATTGTTACTTTAAGGCCCCAAAGAACAACAATTACATGAAATGTGGAATTATTTCTGTTATCAGGTTGGAAAAACAGTCAATAATAGAGCTTAAACTCATAAATAAATACAAATAAATAAGGAAATAGAGCTTGTAGTGAAAAAGAAAAATGAATTGTAGCGATAGAGTGCAGTGCACACCAGCTATATAGATTTAAGAACATCCATTTGGGTGGGTACCAAAAAACCTTAGCTGAATGTCTCACAAGTCACAACACTAGCTTTTCTCAACAAACCAAAGTATTTCAACATCAGATCAAAAGCTACAAAAATGTACAGAAATATAGCTGAGAACATCAAGGGCAATGACACTGTCCTAGATTCCTAGAAAAATGTGAGCATTTGTTAGATGAAACCATCAAGGTAAGGACACTGCACAGCAAATTAAAACAACTTTCCCATGTTTTCTGCCAGTCAGTCTTTGGAATTACTTCCTGACTACTATTTTGTGATGAACACTTGAGTGTCTATGTAAGAAATACCATGTAGGCACCTGAAAAATATTGCTAGAGCCACCTGTGAACCTGTACAGCAGCCTGTGACCAGTCTCCAGATGCTTTTTGGGATTGAGGCAAAAACAAGCCACCAAAGAGCAAAATTATTCATTTGCGATGCAATCTCAGTGATGCAACTTCTCTGTAGTATCAAATAAATATGGTCCATATTTTTGATTAATGAAACATTTGTTTCAATAGTCTTCAAAATTTTAAATGAGTTGAATACACATATCCTTTCATCATGATAATCAGGGTTGATGTATTTTTGTTTTATGTGATCTTATCTTCTATAATGTTTTCAACTTTAGTGTTAAAGCCAAAAGCATTAACAAGGGTATCCCAGGGCCTTACTTAGAAACATTTTTTTAATTGTGATAGAATTATTTATGCCCATTTTTCACCATGTTGTCATACATATCATTGTCTTCCAAATCATTCTTGTCCTTCTTGTATTTGCTCGCTTGCAAAGACAGTAATCTCTCAACATTTGTTTTACTATCTCTTCTAACATGATTTCATAGGGATTTTTCCATTCTCATAGTCATCCTAATAGTATTTTCTGAGGCTAATTCAGGTTAATTTTATTGTTATTGGATGAGTAATTTTGTATGAATATTTTGAGTAAGAATCAGCCAACATGTTGCAAAATGGAAGTAAGTTTTCCTATTTGTATTGAGAATTGCTTGCTTGATGCATCCCAGGATATCATTAGCATTTTCACAGTCACATCACACTGTCATCCTATTACTCACAAATGTATTCAGATCTTCCCTTTCCTTTGTCACATACAAATGATGTAGTTTCTAAGTTTTAATTCTTATTAATCCTGAAGTGTTTATCTTTGTATTTTGTATTATAAAATTTAATTTAATTTACATTGCTTTAGTCCACAAGTTCATCTGATTCTTCCACTTACTGATCTGGTCTTCCAGAGTATAGATAATGCTTTCCACTTTTTATAACTTGCACATCTCAGAGCACAGATTAAGGAACAGGTTCTTCAGGAATAGAGACTAATGGACTATTCTGGTTTTGTTAGAATATGAAGTCTAAGCTTTTTTTTTTTTTTTCACATATCCTTATTTCTTTTGGGTTTTTTCTGTTTTTGTGGGGGTTTTTTTCTTTGTTTTGTTTGTTTAGGGTTTTTTTAATATGTTAACATTATTTGTTCTGTATAGCATTCACATTTAAAAAACTCCTTTGGCAACTAGAATAGATTAATTTTGATCTTTACTCCTTTTTGAGCATGTACTAATATAACTTATAACTTGTTGTAATTCTTCATTCAATAAATATTGTATTTCTTCCTTATTAGTAATTTTGCCCTTCTGCTTTGAATAAAAGATGCTGTTCAAATTTTCCCTTTCTGCAGAAAGCAATTCTTCACTTGTTCAACGTTCAAATCCTTGAATTCCTCATTCAGACCAATCAACATCACTAATTAGAAGTAAGAAACTAAAAAGTCAGAGGCTTATTTTTGTCTTGCATTTCAACACATCAGTCACAACTTATTTTCTGTGGCTAATTCTGTGATAAAAATACTGTCAGATCTAAAAGAATTTATTTCAATGTTTGATTTCAGTATTTGGAAGAGATATATGCCAGATCCATACATAAAAATATCTCATCCCTACAGTTATTATGATATCTATTTCACAATAAGTGCCTAGAAAATGCAGTTTTCATAATTATTTTATTTATTATTTCCAGAATTTTATTGATATTATTATATAGTGAACATTAAAGGAAAAAAGAAGGAAGAAAGAAGGAAGAAATTGAAACTTTGTTAAAAATGGAATCTAATTCTATCTAAACATGGACCTTATTAAATGATTACTTTTTACCTGATTTGAACATAGCTGCTAGAAGTTTTGAAAACCGAGCATGGCAGCTGATAAAATATCAGTTTTATGACTGACCTTAACTTGAATTATCTTAACTTAGTCAATTATTTTCTTTTGTTTCCAATCCAATTATGAAAATGCTGAGTTAACAGTCCATTAACATCTGAAGCTTTCTTGATCGTGTTCTGTGATGGCTAGTACCAGTTTTCATCACCAGTGAGGTTAAAAAGAAAAAACGACCTGAAGGGAACCTTTTGAAATCAGATGGAAAGAGAGCAGATATTTTACCGTGTGTGTTAATTCAGGACATTTTACTGAGACTGCTGAGAAATATTTTAAACTATTGGTCAGCACTTATTCTCTACGACCTAGTTTCAAAACACGATTCATTTGACGCAGGCTCCCTGATAGCCAGCTGAGAGTAATGTAATGTCTTTCAAATATTATTGACTAGTATCTCCTTCCTACCCACAACTCTTTATTAACTCCCTGAGATGTGAAGTTCTGTTTCTTATTCTGCCCTTTCCTCTACACAGCACTATAGGTTCTTGAAAAGTTTTACTTTTAGAATTCAGAGAGAATGCACAGGCAGAAGGAGAAGACAGCAGGCTGTGTACTGGTTTCATGTATTTTCCTGCTTTTTAGAAGAAATAGGCAAAATCCTGAACAAATGGAAGCACTAGCAGAGAATTTTGTTCTAGGTGCATGTAGAAGGCAGCACTACCAGAAGTACTGATTAAGAAACTGAAATCTAATTTTGTAATCCAAATAGTGACAGTACGTGGTGCATTTTAACCTTTTTTGAGAATGAGAGGTTGTATAATGAAACAAATTTATTAAAGGGGGAAAGAAGTGAAGGGGAACAAGGAGAGCGAAAGTAATAGAGAAAAGTGAAGGAGTATGAGCACAACACAAGTCTGTAAGAACATGTAACCAGTTATTTATTTTTCAAGCTGTCAACATGACTAACCTACAAAATACTGATGGACTACCACTGCTAACTAACCTTTAAATTGCATGCTAATATTAAACTTTGTATCTATTTTAGAGCTAGGCGAATGTTAAATTTATTTGCTTGGAGACTACAATTTATATTTTTAGCCTCCTGTGTTCAATTACATTTTCTGAAGTACACGAGGTTTAATAATTCATACTTAACAGCTCTCTCATGAATACACTTCATTGTAAACAAGATGTCCTGTTTCTAAGCTGGTTAAGGTTGCATCCTTTTATTCTAATATCATGTCATCCTGTAGATACTCATTCTTCTGCCTGTTGGCTGCAAATACCACATGTATCTAGCTACTTGGATAATAAGTATAAAAAACTACTAAATGTGCTCTCTGTCTAGTAATGTAAGAGCTTATTTGTAGAAAAATCATGAAAAAAACCAAACCAAAATAAAACAAACAAACAACAACAACAAAAAGAAAATAGATTGTTTCAGGAGCTATTACAGTTTTGTCCTAAGCCCAGCTAGCTTACTATTCTTCTAAACACAAGATAGCGTGATTCTATTGTATGATTCTTCATTCAGTATTTCGAGGAAGATGAAAAAGCAATTTAAGATAACTTGAAATTATAAAAGACTTCATTGTGAAGATTCGCAAGAAGAACTAAGGAGGCTTTCTAAAGAATTTATCTTATGCAATTTCAATGGGAATTGTGCAAATAAAGTTTCGTGCAATGCTTTGGTCATCTGTTGGTAAAAGACTGGTATAATCTCTTTCACTATAATAACAAAATACAAAAAATAGTGAATGTTTCGTATTACTCTTTTACTTTTATAATTGGAATTCCTAAGGTAGAGAGTCTTGTCATATTTCACTGTTGAAATAGTGTTGTGCTCACATATCTATTCTCCAGAGAATTTAGAAGGTGAGGGAACGATTCTGATCCTCACCCTTAGAGATAGTATCGTGTTCTCTGGGTCACCTCACTGATGCTCTAGTGCAAAATTATTGCCACCATATTGCACAATTTCTGAGCTACTGGGTGACAAATAAAACTGCTGTAGTTACAAGATGTCCTCTTTGAGCTCTTTCAACTCTTATACCTTCTGTTTCTTGACCTTTTTTCATTTAAACGTGTTGAAAGGAAACAGTGGAGCATTTGTTCTGTGAGGTCCCATTTAGCTGATCACATTGTTGGTATCAGTATTAGCATCCTTTTTTAATTCACTCAGCAAAATTTGAACAGTCCAGCTATATTGGCCTGGATCATGAAAAATTATTTCACACAGACTTTTTTTTTTTTGTTTGACAGCATGGTTAATTTTGTATTAATTTTATCTTTATAAATTGATTTATTTCATCTACATCTACCATCAAATTACAGAGGTAAAGTGATAATGAAAAACCATTTGTTACTGTTGACAATAGCTTATCTGAGCTGCCTCTACTTTGTTTTTCTAAAAGAGAAATGATTCCTGATGTACATGGCATATAAACTTTAAAGATAATATTCAATAAGGTCGTCTGTTCAAGACTATTACATTTTTCTACACATTGCTTTGCCAATACAACTTGCTAGTGAGGGAGCCTTTAATTTTTCATTTCCAAATGGAGCACAGATTTTGAAATTTACAAAATCATTGGGATTTTTTATGACTAAGTGGCAATAAGGATGAATTAACTTTCCCTCTTTAGATAAACTTATTAATTCCAGGTAAGTTAAACCATAAGGTTTACAACAATACATGTTTTACTTTAGGAATGGAATTTAACAAGCTTCAGCTGTCAAAGTAAATTACTTGAGGAAAATGTATATTCTCAAAACCTGTCCTGATTACTTGTAAATATGGCTTCTTCTCTTAAAACATCAATTAAGTGTTTGTCTTTACCTACTTCTAAATTCAACATAAGTGTGTATTTATTTATATATTTATTTATTTTTAACCTCAGAAAAAAGTATATTAGCCCTCCAATGTATTTATATGTCTCTGTTTCATTATGGATTTGAGAGAATGCTTACTTCAAAGACAGAATAAATAAGCAAATGAATTCAATCTATCTTTGTTTGACACTCTATGGAACACAAGATGTATGAAATGAAAGTATTTGTGGCTTTTTTTTTCCCTACAACATTCCATCCCACTGGTATGTCTATCACAGTGCATTTGTTTGCCTTCCTAATGCCAGATGATTTTCAGTAACGCTCATTGTTTCTTGATGCTCCCTTGCCATCTCATATAGTATATTCAATACTGAAATTACATTGTTACTGACATTGGCTCAGGAATAGTTTACTCCCGACTTACGCAGGACTGAATTCTATCCATGAGTATACTTCGTATTTAAAATTTAAAAGATAAAACAAACAAATGCTTATTACATAGATGATACCATACTATTTTCATTCTCCAAAATACTGAAAACACTCCATTCCTCTTCAGGCATTTATATCAACAGATGAAAAAGAAAGATGAATCAAACAATGTCACAGAACAGATTAGTGACAAATCTGGGTGGGTAAATTGATATTCTGATTCCAAGATCAAGCATGTCTCTTTTCAGCAGCATCACTGATATTAGTAGCTAGAATAACAGTAATATTGCTGTTCTGTTTAGTAGGCTTAATCATCATCTGTGACCAATTGTATGAAGCATCATACAGAGAGAATTCAACGAGATAAAACTTTCCTCTAGGAAATAGCAACTAGAGAAAGAAATGAGCAGTGGATATATACAGGAGAGGATGAAGAATAAGACAGCAAGACATCATCATTCAGCATGGTCTCTGCATACCTGAATAAATTCTTAACTCTATTGCAATTGAGAACAGACAGCCTGTCACAGCTTTGGTATGTATTTGCTTTACCTCTTTATGAATGTAAATTCACCAGAAGACAACAGAAATCTTTTTAGTTTCTGAAGTCATATTTTTTTGTAGTGCACAGAGGACAAACTAAAGTACAGATGACAATAATGTATAACACTTCTTAGGATGAATGCCATCGAAAGATGCCACCTCTGCTTCCATCTTGCTTTTCAGTTGGAGTCAATTGGATTTACATATATATTCATTACAGGCATTAAATTCTAAAAAGTTGCCCTTCCTGTCTTCTCTGTATATATGTACCTGCTCCCAGGAGGAAGAGAAGTCTTGATTTCTGCTTGCCTCCTTTTATTTCCAAGGCACGGTGGCTTTTGTATGTTGAAATAACACCACGCTTCACAGTACCTATTTGAATTAAAACCCTTTCATGAAAGTGCTTTTGTTCATGAGCCAAGATGAGTCTCAATAAAGTAGATTGACCTGTGCTAAGCCACAGTAAAAAAATGTCATGCAGAATATATTTATCTATATCTCATGATCAGCTGTTACTAAGTATCTGTTTTTCATATAAGTTTATTTCATTATCATAGAATAAATCATCATTCTGCCTTGAAGCTAGTTTGTCAAGGTCATATAAAGAGTAGGAAATTTAAATCTTTTTCTTAATTTCCAAGCTTTGACTTTGACACTGGCTTGTTCTCCATTTACTTTCTACATGTGACTACTGCAAAAAGATAATGAATGTGTACCCAAACCAACAAAATTATATATTAGCAAAAACTTTAGTGTCATATATTGTCTTTGAGGGGGCAGAGGATGGAAGAAGAGAGAAGACAACAATGGGGGAGACAAAGTATTCATCTTTTCACTAACCTGTTTTAAAATAAATTATTTTTTACACTGCTTGAATATTCACAGTGTCCTTGGACTTAAATATACTGCACTTTTTCATCACTGAAGTTGTTTTCTATATGTCACAGTCAAGCTCTACTAGGAACTGAAGGGAAAAAATTATGAACAAACATCCATCCATCCAGAAATACTATCATCAATAGACTGTATGTCCTATGGCAGCTTTATTCATGTGTTCATCACACATAAACTAGGAAAACTTAATGAAGAATAGCATATTTCTTATTAAACTTATTACTTAGATATTTAAACTTTTTCCTTAATATTTCTTTCATTATATTTGAATAAGAATATGATATGTAATCTATTTGTCATTGCTTTGCTCCAGCCCCTTTCTATGTTAATGAAATATCAAGGAACAGAGGGATAACAGACCCTCAACTGGGAAGATTTGGATCCATTTGGATTGTATCTACAGTCATGTAATTCAGTAAAGTTACAGACGGTCACACAGTCTGAAGAAAGGTGTAATAATTTGATTTTATAGCTCAAAAATCCAATATATTCTTACTTTTAGGGAGAAATAGACTGGTTGTTTTCTCCAGTCAGCATTTCACTATTGTCACTTCAGCAAGGGTAAACCTTTTTTATCACTGTCTGTATTTAGCATGCACACAGAAATGATCTTGAGACTAAAGTTTTCTGTTTGTTACAGCAAGGTTATATTTACTATGGTGGTAGTAAGTAGTTTTTGCCATTGAAAACATCCTGTTAAGCTACTTGCATTACCATTAAATGATACAGATTATGGCTTCTAGAAAGGAAAAGTCAGTAGAAGAAAGGATATCCAGCTCAAATTAACAATCTATTGTCTTGATGCTGTAAGTGCTAATTTGTCAGTCTCCCTTAACAATGTAGAAATCTTGACATGTCAAGATTTAAGGAGGTCTGCCAAGTCCTTCAACATGACCAGGATTTCATCTTCCATTATTTGATGCACTAGCAAACACTTCTTTCTCTATGTAATTTAAACGATGTGCAAATAATAAAAGGAGTTTTGATCTTTAAGGAAATATAAGGACATTAAAATTCAGACTGACCGTTCTTGTCAGACTTGAATGGTCTAATGTGACGTGAATGTCTGGATGGATATCATACTTATCCTAATTGATGAGTAGTTAGTCCCAATGAGAGGAAAAGCTATCAATGTATTAGGGAGTATTACAGTAGTACAATAATTAAAACATTGCATTAAATGTCAGTGCAAATAGGGTCACATTCTCCTTGTGCTGCTTTGCTTTTGTAACTTTTGCCTCTTTTTCTATGCATCAAGACCATGCATAATGATGAAAATGGGTTACTGGTAACAAACCTTGACAATTCTAAAATTTGATTTTGCTAAATGTGTAAAAATTGCTGATCGTGGTGCCAGAAAATGACAGTATATTTTAGAGTTGTAAGATTAGACCCATGTTGTGATTTTAATGGTGTTAATGGCAGCTTAACTGTAGTGTTTGTGAGCTCATGTTTAGAAAAAGTGACAGATTAGTTTCACTGCAGTCTGTTGATGCTATGTTTAGTTTCTTCTCCATAGCTTCTTGACATCAAAGAAAAGGAACAACTCAGGACTTTCTCCTGTGTTAATAGCAGAAAAGGAAAAGGTGGGTTTGAAGTAAATATTGTAGAAGAGTCAGGATGTACCTGGCTGGTATGTTTTTGATCAAGGAAAAACAATTAATTCATTTTAGAAAGTCAACTCATCTAAATGTCAGCATGAATACCAGTTTTAACAGTTGCGGAAGGAGAGGGGGAAGCCTAAGAACTTCACAGGACTCAGTTAACATGACCTAGGAGTTGAGATATCATCAGGCAGTAATAATTTAATAGAATGAGCTAGCAAAAAGACTTAGCTTTTGTGAGGAGGAGACCAACATCCAATTCCCTACTTTGTCTAACTTGGACTCAACATGATTTTGCTTTGATAAACAACAAAAAGAAATACTTTGGCAGAGATGTATCTGGGAAACCTATATATATATATATATCTGGGAAACTTAGTGATGCCATAGGTAAGGCCTCAACCTGCAGACTTCTGGTTACCTCATAGACTTTCCTGTTCCTGTCAAATAAATAAAATGGCATTTCTATGATTTGCAATTAACTTTTAGCGTTATAGATGAATAAAAATGTATTTTCCCCCATCTAACTATTACTAATGAGTGATATTGAATACAATGTCATCTCTAAGCATTATCACTCTATGTAGATTCTAAAGTAGAGAAAAATTCTACATATAGAAAAATAAAATCAGCCACATGAGAGGCTGCAACCAAGATTTTAATACTATACTTAATATAGGTAATTGTCTTCACCATTCAACTCTTTAATGATCTTAGAAGTCAATGTAACTGTGTGCTTTAAAGTATATTTATTTCTTTTTCAGAATGACAAACTGCTACTTTTCTTTATGTCATACAGGATACTTGTCCATAAAAATAAGATGCTGCCATTTTATATTTCATAACATACTTTAATCCAAAATCTCTAAAAAGAAAAATGGACAGGAAATCTTTTGTTATTGATGAGTCCCAGCACCTGAAGGGTAAATAGGATAAAATAACAGAGGAGAAACCTTAACTTTAAAAGGAAATCCCCCTTTCAAATCAACAAAAAAACCCAACAAGTAAAAATAAAATAATTTTTCCCTCATAAAATTCTTAGGGAGAAGGAGAGGCTTCAACAAATATAATCAAATGTCATTATCCCTGCAGTGATTGTACTAACCCAGCCATCAGAATTAGCAGGCTTAGGAAGGCCAGTGCTGTATCTTGGTGGAGATATAACTTAATAAATTAAGTGCACTAATTTTATTGTTTCTTATAGAAAATGCAAATCAGAATGTTCACTGTTTAACACTGTTGAATTCAGTAGACTTTATACTGATCAAAACAAAGTATGGAGTCTTGCCTTAAATCTTCAAATGGGTTAACTTTATGTGGATTTTTTTGGTAGCACTCTTAAAACCATAAGCTTTTCAAGGTGCTTGGAAATCTCAATTTAAAATGAGCCTATTCAGGTTTCATACCGCATTTCACTGTAAGATGGGAGTGGTTGTAATGCTTGACACACTTTTTTAGGAGGACTTGTGGCCTCTGACTAGATACTGGACCTCTTCAGAAAGTTAAAAAAAATTAAAAATAGAAAGTATTTTTAAAAGGTCTAAATAATTTGCTCAAATAACTTCATAAACTTCCCAGGACAGAGAAAATATTTCTTATATTGTTACACTATTTAGTCAGTAGAATATACTTTCTGACATCAGGCTATGTAATATGAATAACACTGAAAGAAAGAATTTGAATCAGATTATAAACTGTGAAAATCTATAGTCATGGTAATTCATGGAGAGTATTCTGTACTATGCATATTATGCAGACCATATGTATATACTTTAGTACTATCTGTTATCAAACATAAGGGATTTCCACCTTTCTTTCTTGTGATAATATAATCAATAGATAAGCATATATAATGTAACAACAAGTATACGTGACTAAAATTTTTTAAGTATGCAACAGAAAACAAATATATGCAAGACTTTTTTTTCTGTAGAAAACACTCAAAAACCCCCAGCCCTAACATAGTTTCATAACAGGGGAGCTTTTTGGTTTTTACAGATACAGAAGGTGGAAAAGCAGTGGAATTCTGCTGTTTACTCTAAACCACATTTAAATCTCCTTTGAGTGTTATGTGCTAAAATCAGCATTTTTGACATCTTAATCCAGATGCATGTATTATCGTCCTGCAAACAACAAGGAGATTAATAAAATCTGTGCTCTCAGCACCTTGCTGATTTAATACCTCCTTAACCCTTGCAGCGTATCTCACCCTCATTAAACTGCATACACATGGTTCATTTCCTTTTCTTTTTTTTTTTTAAATTTTTTTATTGAAAATCTTACATGTATGAGACTAAAAGTCACGGGCGATATCTTTCAGTTCCATTACAAAATTGGTCTTTATATATATATATATATATATATACACACCTATATATATATATTTAATACAACTAGAAGCAAATCTACTGAATTATGAATCAATGATTGTCTACCAAAATGTAACTGAAATTAAATATGTTGCAGATTATTACTTTTTTTCTCTTTTTTTTTTTTTCTGGTGGAGCTGAAGGCCACTTTCACATAATTGATTGATAATGCTGGGCTGCAAAAATTACAAAGCCTTAATGATAATTTTCCATCTTCCAGCTTGGTATCACCCATACATTATGATTTACTACAAGGATCCTTCTTCTTTCAGAAAGAAGTACTGTTGAAGTGAGCATCATCCTCTGTGGAGTACCTTCTATTCACACACACAGTCCTGCAAACAATTCTGACTGCCTCTCAGCAGTTGCAAGCAAGTCAAGTAATTTCAAGTTAGGTACCAGCAAAAAAGTTTGCAGGAACAATGTCTAACTCAGGAGCTCATCTACAGTTCATCTAAACCAAAATAATCTGAAATACTACTTAAAAACATTATTTTACTTGAATATATGCCTATTATCTAGTAATAAATCATGAAAGGTGAAGTATAAATATTGTCAGAATCTTAAAAAACTTGTCTTATTCTAAGAAATCCTACTTCAAAAGCCTACAGTATTTTGACCAACAGCAGTTGTCTTTCTGTTTTGGCACTCCTGAACCAGCATAGAAATTATGTATAGTGAGTTAACACCTTTGGGGAAAAATATTTATGTGCAGCAGGATCTAAAGATCATTTCTGGAAATAATAGAATTATGTTGCTTAACACAAGAAAGAAATTGAAGAGTGTTTTACTGTGATTCATCAGCAGCAAAACAGAAGGGGAAGGAGAAAATGAAGGGGTTTACAGTCTTTGAAGCATATAGCATAGTTAACCTTGAAAATTAAGTCTTGCATTAAAGACACTCCCAGCTACCTCTGTAGTCTTCTTTCCAAAAATTTAATGTACAAATATTTTATTTAAATGTCTCAAACTTTGCAATGGCTCAGAAGAACAACTGCATGTCCTTGTAGCTGCTCTTCTTTCTCAGAGATGAATGGTGGATGAGATTGCTTTACTGTAATTTCTCCATTTCCATGCTTCATTTCCTACATTTATCTGAGACTGGAGAAAAATCAGCATGTTCTGACAAGTCTAATACCATGAGGCAGTAAAATGGACCTGAATTTAGTGGAGATTGGAGCTCCAAAATAAATATAGCACTTTATGTCAAATAATAATAAAAAAGGATAAATTCTCCTGTATAAATCAGAAGAGGTAATAAAAAATAGCAAATAGATAGCAACATCTTTTCTATACCTACATGGGCATCACAAAACTTTTCAACCATAGGAATACCCCTCCATAATTCTCATTTTATATGGTTTGTAAACTACTTCAGTAAATTGATGACAAAACATTGTGGTATTTCCTAATACAAAGAGTATTTTTTCATAACACCACCAGAAAATTAAAGATACTTCTAATTAAGTACCTCTGAGAACACAGAGGGAGAAGCAAAAAATCTGCAGGGCTCTTGATTGTTTTTCATGTCTGTCCTTTTGCTTTTGGCCTAGCAAACTGCATGCAACACTGTAAAGAAAATTTGTTAAAAAACTTCCATCTGTAAATAGTACATATATTTTAATGTTGTATTGAATTCTATAATTGTAAATTTGTTTCTTCTTACACTTATCTCGTACAAGAGACAGTGTGTTCAAGATATAGCAATACTGCAAAGGCATCTACAGAGTATCATTGGCTCATTGAGGTCACAGTGCATAACATACTCTTGAAAATGAGTTGCCTCTGCAGGTATCTGAGGGTTGCTATCTATTTGAACGTGGCTGAGCATTTCATTTTATCAAAAATGCCACCAAATGTTTAAATTCTGTGTGGTCAGTGCAGTCCCTAGGACAAGTCTAATGAAGATATGTTCCACCAAGGCAAAAAAACCTAAAAGGTTAAAAATGGAGAAATATTTACAACTTTCTTCAGTCTGTAAGGTTGGGTTTTCTGTTTTAGTATTCTTCAGTGCATTTTCAGAGAAAGGTTCCAAGGCTATGAGTATAAGCAGTCTGGTCCAGTCCCATACATATCCGCAAGCCTTTTAAAGCGAGGGCCCCAGTCACTGAGGTAATCGTAGTTCTGGTCAGAGTTTGAGCTGATCGAATCTAAAGAGCTGAGTGATTCTGCCACCGAGCCGTTCCCCTCAAATGCGTATGTCTGCAGGGAGTCGTAGGGTGGCGCGCAGGGGTCCACATCAGCTTCTTTTAGTCTTTCCCAGATAAATTCCCTAAAAATGACATTATCTGGGATGCTTTTAAAAGTCGGTCTGCTCAAGAACTGAATCTCAGGTGTCACATCCCTTCTGGCCTTGGTGTCTCGAATAATGTTGAGGTTTCTCAAGGCAGCCATGTCAAAAGCCTCTGTGTCTTCTTCTCCGCCACCCTCATCGTCATACCTGACAATGTTCTCTCTGATATCTCTCTCTTCATCAAAAATAAGGGGCTCTTTTTTCCGTCTTCTCATGGTGACAATCAGTAAGACAAGAACTGGAACACAGAAATAGTGGAGTTTTAGCAATGATAAAGTTTCATCATACTTTTTCTAGTAGTGGAAGTACTCATTAATTTATATGGCAAAGACCCAAGGACATAGCAGGCAATTTATGCAGTCAGATTTGAAGCCTAGCAGGTTCTGAAAGAGCTTTTAAACCATAAGCTTTTTAGATGTTACAAAATCTATTTCCAAAACCATGTTGGATTAACATCTTCATCTCTAATTCTATATCCCATGCTGTCCGCCAAACATAAATTTTAGGACTGGTTCAGTCTGACTATTACAATCTCACAGACATAAAATAAAAAAGGACCTTTTCCTGAACTCTTAATTGCCCAAGCAATAGAAGCACATTCATAAAGTAACTGAATAGAATTTAACAACCATAGTTTAAGAAGTGGCTGAACTAAAGTATATGGCCAATCTCTGCTGGAAAAAATATATATTAGAAAAATCATAGATTGGAGAACATTGAATTGTTAAGCAATGTGTAAAATAAGACTTGTCTTAGTTCCTGGATTAAAAGTATGTAAGACCTCACTTCCCTGTAAAGTGCAAAGTACTGTACTTGAGGTTTATGATTTACATCTAATGAGAATTGCTAGGGTTGGAGTTTATTGGATCACCTAGTGCTGGAAATGTAATTATTTTTTTAAATTTTATTCCTTGAAGTTTCTTTCAGCTTGGAAGCTAATACTAAACTGCAGTGACAGCCAAAAGAAGTGGAAGAAACTAACTCAAGGCTTCTCTTGTTCAAATACAGTTTTGGTAGAGAAACATCATTGCTGACACACAAAATATGGAACCATCAATATTACATCCATCTGTGGAATATGATGGAGTGTGAATCATCCTTCTAGAAAATGATTAATACTATATTGTAGCATCTGGATAACATTTGCTGAGTTAATGATACTACTAGAAAATAACAAGCATCACTACGACTGCAAAAATAAGAGTACATTGAAAAGTGTCATTCTATATCCACTTGATCTCTTCTGCTTTTATGTTTATTTTTAATATTAAGAATATGTGATTATATGAATTTGTATGTCTAAGGTCTATAATCTTTACTTACATTACTTCGATGAAAGAACTAAATGATGTATAAACATCTGGAAAAACAAATACTGATACAGATAAAATCAAGCTTGAGCTTCTCTAGGTAATCTCAAAAGTGGCCTCCATAAATTGCATAATGTAGAACTACCATTCTTGAAAGCCCTTCTTTCCATTAAGGAATTTTTAAAATCAATATCAATCTAGGTATCATGAGGTATGATTACATATTAGGATCACTTTGTTAGAATAAACCAGTCATTCAGATACTGCGCATGCAGAAAACTGTATCACATGTCTACAGATGTTATGGTACTATTTGGAATTGGCTAAAGAATAAGATGACTTTAAAGGTGAACTTTCTGAAATTTTTTTTATTTTCCTTTGGATCTATGTATGTCTAAAAATAGAACTGGAGCAAGTTCAATTTTTTTTCTAGATTTTCTGACAAATATATGAAGCAATATTTTTTCCCCTTTTTCAGTAGCTAGAAGGCACCCATCTAATGATTCAACTACTAACAGATGCCTTGTGACGCTATATTATTGCAGCATCAGCCTCACTTTCAGTTTTTTGCCCCTAGCGTCTCCCTGATTCATGCTTTATTCATTGAATTCAGCAGCCACTAGTTTAGGGCATTTTGCTTTGAACAATATTTAGATAAGAAGTTTGGCAATGTAAAATTTTGACCTTTAAAGAAGCTTTTGTGAAATTTCAAAACATTCTGATATTTGTGTAATACAAATTGAGCTGTAAATTATACAACAGAGAGGATAAAATTGTCATCATAGACACAGTTGCACTTCACTCTTAATGATTTTTTCCTTATTATAAAAGATATTTTAAAATGAAAGACAAATTAGTTTGCTGACAGTACAAATACACATTTAAGCCAAGATTGCTATTGACATAACTTTTTAATTATTTAACAATTACTGCCACAATTCTTACTGCCATATAAGTAAGCAGCTAATCGTTTCCTTTACTCAAGTGTAAATGCATTTTCACACCACCGTCCCTCTTAACAGACTTCATTTTGAAAGTTAAATACCTGCTAATAAGTGAAAAATATGAAACTTAGTAGGCAGATCTGCCTAAAGGTACAATAAAAGTCAAGATACAATGAATATTTTATACAGTATTCCTTGTACATCTCACACTTGCTTGAAGCCAAGAAAAAATAAGGAGTCTTTCTAAAGGTTAAATATTTTAGCATTTAGATGGCTTTATGAGATTATTAATTTCTAGCCTTTACAACAGCTAAGAAGAATAAAGTTTAACCTCTAAATGAACAAGGCTTTAGCTGCATTTCAAGAACTGCAAAGGTGAATACGAGCCCAAAACAAATTTTACTGATATCTAAATCAAGTGCAAATGGTCTTACAGCTTGTCCATTTCTCATGTAGTCATGGTGGGTTTTTTTCCTGCATTTATCACAAAAGCAAAGTTCAAGTCAGTAATTAATGATTGGCTGAACATCCAGATATCCTAATCATAGGCTTTTTAGAGAAGAAAAAGTGAAAAAGCTTTAGGGGCACAAATACTGCACATTGAGACCAGTAGTTTGACTTCCTACTGTTACACCAAACTCATGCTAAAGAGATAAAATGGCAATACTGATTTCATATATAATTTAAAAAATAAATAAATCCATCAATATCATGAGCAGCTAATTATAAAGACTAAAGAAGCAGATCTAATATAGATCTAAAATAACCTTTTTGTTCTGATTTACCTGAAATGTTAGAAATGTTGATTTTGTCTAACAGGTACAATAGTCAAGAGGAAATGTCATCGGTATTTATATTAGCTGTGATAATACACAGCTTTATCATTGTGTCTCTATAAACGGAATGATATTATCAGTAGTTTTAGTTCACTTAGTCTTCAAAAAAAAACATTCAATACAAGATTGTTTTTTCTTTTTCCTTTGACATATTGCAGTGTGCTTTGTTATATTATTATGAAATTTCCATTTTGGTATTATCTGGTAAAAAGTCACACTTAGGTCACCTGAACATATTTCTCTGATTTAGTATCAATCTTTCCTTTTGCACTCAAGGCAACGGCAACAGAATTATAAGGAAACCATAAAAGCCTTGAAACAACCTGAGGGAGAAGACTACATGCAGAGCTATACAGTAAGGGACAGAGGTAAATCACAAGCATTATCATGCCCTGTATACACTATACCCCTAAGCCTGTCATTTACTATAGCACTAAGTTGCATCAGCTCTGGGCAAATCTGCACATTGGTTTATGCTTTAGGTGTGTCAAGATTCATAAAGCTTAATATTGGAGCTCCTCAGCCATCTAAGAGGCACACTAATAACCAATTTAGTTATACCTTACAGTTGCTAGTACAGTCAGATGAGATTTGGGGATTATAGAGGCAGAGACTCAGGAAACCTGCATTTAATTCCCAGTTAACAAGCTTTATACATAACTGTTGTTTAATCAGTGGATATGAATGAGATTTGCAAAGTGACAATAACCTTGAAGTGCCCACACCAAGTGACCCTGATAGGCTCTGCAACCAACTTTTAAATGGCTTAATTTGGATACCCTCATGTGAAATCAGATACAGACTTTTAGAACTGCAAGAGCAAAATCCCACATTCTACATTATCACACTATGTATACATTTTGCCTATTTAGATCTTAAGAACCTTATGACTAGGACTATTTGTTCTTATTTACGAGGCACACAATTTAATTGGGTGTTGATTTAATTGGATTCTTGTAAGTATTACGATAGTAATAACATAGTCACCATCTTTCAACTGAAAAAATAATAATTTAAATATATTTTTTTAAAGTTTAATCGAAGTATTATTAACTTAGTACCACAGTAATTGTAGGTTTTCTTTAGTATTTCTATGAAAATAGGTGGTTCAAATAGATTATATTCAGAAGTAGGGAAGATTAAAATAATGAAATAGTGTTATTTCAATCTAGCTTTCTTTGTTTCAATACAAAGAAAATCTGTAAATTCTCAAATATGATTGGGTTATCTGCAGGTGAATATTCTATTTTTGTGTGATTTTATGTACACATTTTATGCTAAACACTTGTTACAAAAGCAATTATGGTGTCTGGAAGATGCTAACTGAAAAACAAATTACCTTGAATTAAATTACCATATAATTTTCAGAGGAGTTAAAAAATTCCTACTTACTTGTCTAAAAAAATATGTACAGTCTAAAATGAATACAAACTAGCTTTTCATATGTCTTTTACAGAATAAAATGCAAGCACTTTTTTTTTCTTTTTAGTTTTTTTCTTTTAAAAACTAGCTTCATTGTGGAATGAATAACTGTAAAGCATTTTTGACTAATTAACAAAGTACTGGAACTTTCCTGTGGGATAAAATTTAGAATTTAATCTCCATCAGTCAATATGAGGAAGGAAAAAGATTTGGGTTTTTTTTCTTTAAATTTTAAAAATTATTTTACTTTGAAAAAATATCTATACCATGTTACATGTAATTATAATGAAATACTATGATATAATAACATTCTTCCTTCTTAGCAAAAACTTTTTGCTTATCAAAAAATTGCTTGGTTGCTTAAGTAAAAATAGTAAGAAGAAATCCCAATGAGACAATCCGAGCCTTGGTCAAGATAAATGGTTATTTCTTAGACAAAGGGTTGTGTGGAGCAAGAACAAATACCAAGGTATATCATATTAACTTTAAGAAGATAAGAGCTTGTTGAAAATTCCAGATAGTAGTGCCAGAATGCAAGTGTTTATGACATTTATGAAAATCTCATCCCTCCGTCACTTTACAACTGGCACTCACATTGAGATGAGACTGATGAATTTGACTAGATTTTCATTGCATTGGATTTAAAAAAAAAAAAATTAATCCAGTAGCCTGTCTCCTCTTTTCACTGATAAACTCTTACACAAAAAGCTGCATCCCTTGGTTCCAGCCCTGGAATCACTTGCCAACAACTGAAGCCTATTTTTATGCTGTGCCAGTGGAACATCAGGATTTTTTCTCAGGAATGGATGTGGAAAAAAAAAAAAGAAAAAACCACCAGGCAGGATACAGTAGCAAAATGTAGAACTCAAAGCAAGGGTAAGCATACAAACACAGATTAAATTGGGCCTGAAGCTTGGAACTGTGATCAAAAAGAAGAGTTTAGATTCAAAGTCAACACATACAAATGTCTATTTGGATAAACAGTGGTGATGAATTCAGCTGAATTTGGAAGTCCAATTCTTTGACAACTATAATCAATGAATGGTAAAGTGGTCAGCTGCCAGATTCCTCTCCAGTGCACAGCCTGTTATTCAAATGCTATATTAAAAGAGAGGTTATCCTTAATCCTTAAGCAAAGGCTTGCTCAGCACTCCAAAAGTGACCAGAATGAAAACTCAGGTTTCCTGATTTATTGTTTGTATTTGACCCCTGGTGAGTAGAATACAGAAGTTATTGCCTGGTAACATGGTGTGTAACTACTTGATGCTCTTCTTCAAGAAATATGGCTCTAATTTAAGAAACGTTTATGCCCAGGCCATGCTGTCTTGTGTCAATGTTGTTTCTTATGAATTCTTCAGAAACTCTCTTTTTATATAGATGTGGTAACATTACAATTTGAGATTATGTAATCACAAATGTTACAGAACTTTTTTTCTTAAACACATTGGACCAAAGTTTAAATTGGCTTTTTTCCACTGATATCAATGTCAATTGATATGAGAGAAGGACAGATTATTCTCTTTCATTTTCAATTCTGCCATTTAGCTTCATGTTCAAATAAGGTTCACTTGGGTGTGTAAGTAGCCTAGAAATGCTGCTAATAAATAATATTTTTAAATTGTTCATATAAACTTTTGGAAATCACTCCCTTCCATTTCTCCTTGAACCTATGCCTATCCATGTGTTGGGTGTTTAAACAATCTTATGTTAGGTTTTTTCTCACAAAGATAAAAACTCTGGAAATGCCAGCTCTTAAACATAGAAGGACTAAATTTGTTCAGTTCATTGCAGAGGTAGTGATAGTTCTTACTCTGTGAGAATAATGCAAGAAGATTTCCTTTTTTGAGTCTTTTAGAAACATTTGTAGCAGAAGGACCGTTTCCTTCCAATGCCTGAGGGCGAGGTGAATCAAAGTCAGTAAGAAAATAAATCTATACATTGTTGAAATACTGCCATGAACAAAAGTCTGGACAAAGGTTTCTTGATTTGACCTATTCAAACTACTTGGATAACACTGACAGATAAATCACCACTGGGATTATACCAATCTGAGGAGACTATGGTTCTCCCCTTTCACTTAGACTGATATTTACAGTGAGTAAATAGAAAAATCTCTCCATCGATAACAACACCCAAGAACATTCTTGCGTGGTAAATTGTTACGCTTGTTAACATGTGGTCTTTCTGACAATAAGCAAAACTGTACTTCTGCTCACCTGCATTCTGCAGATATAGGATGATGCTTCATCTTTACTCCTCAATTTGAGCCTTTAATACCACCATGTAGTTATTTTGTTTGAGAACTAGGCATGAAATGAGAAAGGCTAACCAAACTAGAATGTTGACAGTGTCACTGTTTTCCACTGTTTTGTATCTGGTTGCAGTTTCACTGCACAACATAAAATTCAACTGTGCTACCAGTTGCAGAAGTAACAATAATTTTGCAGAAGATGTTCAATTAAATATGATGATTCCCATTAGTAAATTACATCTGTTGTAGTTTCTGAATGCCTTTTGTTCTCTGCAAATCAATAAATTTTAAAAGCGAAAATGTCTCTGAAAAAGGGACACACACTGATACTGGTTATACGGTGAGTATGCTAAGCCAATTACTTCCATAAACTGTGTTACTTTCTAAAGTATTGATGCAAGTGTTGTTTTTGGGTTTGGGGTTTGTTTTTTCTTTTTTCTTTTTATGTTTTTTCACATAAACCTCTGGAAACATAGTGTCTTGATAGAAAATGCTGTTCTGCCTCGGAAGTTGTGTCCCTGTTTAAAGAAATTAAGGGGGAGGAGGGCAGTTTAAGCTTATATACTTTTTTTTTCCCCTACTATGCATTGAACAGAAAATAATGGTAACAGGAGGAAGACATACCTAGTAGTGTCAAGACACAAGCCAAGATTGCTATCAGGGCGCCAGTGCTAAGACCTGCAGGCAAGATATATGCTTCTGCGTTGCATGTCTGAGCAATACCATCTGCATCACAGTCACAGACTCTGATGGTTAGGGTATTAGTGCTACTAAGTGAAGGTGATCCACTATCCACAATGAATATTGGCAAGTAGAAAACAGACTGTTCCTGTCTTCGGAATCCATTTCTTCTGGTTAATACTGTGGCAGTGTTATCTAGATAAAGGAATAAAAAGAGAAATACATGAAATACATGATCTTTATAAAACACAAGCCTATAAATAGTACAGTATATCACTTAAAAGAGTTTATAAACACATTTAAATTATTTCAACACATTTATTTTTCCTGGTCATATATTTTCAAAACTGCAAAAATAGGATCAGCTGAGAAATTGTATTCAACTAAACAAAAAAAAAAAAATCAATTTTTCACAAAAAGTTTTAAATTCGCAAAGTTTTATTTCATTTTAATTAAGCTCATAGTTCCCCACTCATGATTGATAGTTGAAAATGAGATAATTATAAAAAAGAAAAAATAACCTTCAGTGATTCTATATATCTGTTCCAGGTCTAATTTCCAAGGATCTATTGAGAATCATAGAATCATTTAAGTTGTATAAGACCTTTAAGATAATCAAGTCCAACCGTTAACCTAGCACTGTCAAGTCCACTTCTAAGCCAAGTCCCTAAGCACCACATCTACGTGCCTTTTAAACACCTCCAGGGATGGTGACTCAACCACTTCCCTGGGCAGCCTGTGCAAATGCTTGACAAGCCTTTCAGTGAAGAAAATTTTCCAAATATCTATTCTGAACCTCCCTTGGCACAACTTGAGGCTATTTCCTCTTGTCTTATCACTTGTTACTTGAGAGAAGAGATCAACACGCACCCAGCTACAATCTTCTTTCAGGTAGCTGTAGAGATTCATAAGGTCTCCCCTCAACCTCCTTTTCTCTAGGCTAAACAACCCCCATTCCCTCAACTGCTCCTCATTAAACCTTTGCCAGCTTTGTTTCCCTTCTCTGGACATGCTCCAGCACCTCAATGTTTCTCTTGTAATGAGTGGCACAAAATTGGCTTGGGAAGTATTTCCACCAGCTATAGACTTGCATGTGTCCCAATAGTGTAGCAGGTCACTCACTAACCATACCCTCTGGAATTATGGGGGTTTCATTCTGTTCCCCATCCCTGTCTTCCAGTTCAGGGGCTTGGTACCTAGAGAACAAGTGGGATTAGACACTGAGGGAAAGAAGACATAAGGTACATCAGCCTTTCCCTCATCCTTTGTCATCATGTTTTCCCCACATCCAACTCACCTTAGCTCTTTTGTTGCCAGTGTATTTATAAAATCATTTTTATTGCCTTTTATGGCAGTACCTGGATTCAATTCTAGTTGGGCTTTGGCCCTTTTAATTTTGTCCCTAAATAACCTCACAGCATCCTTGTAATCCTTGTGAGCTGCCTGCCCCTTCTTCCAAAAGCCATATACTCCCTTTTTGTTGCTGAGTTCCAGACAAAGTTCTCTTCAACCAGGTCAGTCTTCTTCCCTGCCACAGTGTCTTTCAGCACTTGGGGATGGCCTGCTTCTGTGCCTCTAAGATTTTGTTGTTGAAGATTGTCTGGCCTTCCTGGACTCCCTTGACCTTTGGAATTGCATCCGAAGGGACTCAGTCAACCAGTCTCTTAAACCAGCAAAATACTGCCCTCTGGAAGTCTAAGGACTCAGTTCTGCTGACATCCCTCTTTCCCCCCTACTTCTCCAGGCATCAAAAATGCTATTATTTCATGATTGCTATGCCCAAAATGCAACCATCCACAAGTTCTTCTGTTTGCTACAGATCCAGAAGGTTCCAAGAGTTTAGCCTTGTTGTCTCACTCAATCACTGTGTCAGGAAGTTATCTTCTACACACTCCAAGAGCCTTCTGGACTTTTTTTTTTTTCTGTATTGTATTTCCAGCAGACATGTGGTAAGGTGAAGTGCCCAACAGGAACAAGGACTAGTGATTGTGAAGTTTCTCCTAGTTGCTTATGGAATATTTTATCCACCTCTTCATCCTGATTGTGTCATCTATGTAGACTCCCATCATGATATCTCCCTTGTTGGTTTTTCCCTGATTCTTATCCATAAACACTCAACCCTGTTATCACCATCATCAAACTCTAGACAGTCAAAACACTCCCTAACATACAGGGTTACTCTACTACCTCTCCTTCCTTGTCTATCCCTTGCCTGTTATCCAGATGTGCAGATCAACCCACCATGTCTTCATGACTGCAACTGTATCATGGTTTTCCTGCTGCAAAATTGCTTCCAGCTCCTCCCGTTTGTGGCTCATGCTTTATAGTTTTGTGTAGATGCATTTCAGTGGGGCTACTGATCTTGACACTTCTGGGGGTCAGGAGTCTTAATTTCTATATCACCATTCTCCGGTGCTTCTGTGGTTTTAATGTATCACATTTATCTCCATCCCTTACCTCCACTGAGATGGCAGACTGAATGACTGTGTTAGTAAACTGCCCTTCAAATACTGGCATGCTAACTCCAGGCTTACCTCAAGCAAGCCTGGTTTTATCCCTTTTCTTCTTTAAATCTAGTTTAAAGGGCTTTCAATGAGTCCTGAAAACCCCTTTGCAAAGACTCTTTTTTCCTCTTTGAGACAGGTGTATACCATCTATCACCAGCCAGACCGACCCGTAATCAAAACCCACAAAATTCTACCAGTGTTGAAGTGTTATGCCACAACAGGCTTGGAGCCAAGTATTAATCTGTTGGCTGTTCCTGTTTCTTGCCTCATCATTGCCTATTACATGAAAAGCAGAGGAGAGCGCTACTTGTGTTCCAGATCCCTTAACCAGTCATCCCCAGGCCCTGACATCTCCTTTGATTGACCTAACACTTCCTGTTGCAGCTTCTTTGCTGCCTACCTAAAAAAACCCAATAATGGCTAATAATCTGAGTGCTGCACCAGGGTAGGAAACTCTCTTTGCATCCCTGGGCCCATGGAGGAAACAGACTTCTCTAAGAAGTGGGTCTGGTGTGCATACTGGGCATTCTGTTCCCTTCAGAGGGGAGTTTCCTATGACAGTGACCCACCTTTTTTTCTTTATGGAAGCAGCTTTGATGAAAGGCATAGGCTGACTTAACTTCAGCAACATCTTCAAGCTAGATGAACTATTGTTCTCACTATTGTTTGATTCCACTTGCCTATACCAGATCCTCATACCTACTGTGCAAAGGCACCTGAGAGGGTGCAGTAGTTGCAGAGGAGGTTCACATGCTGAGCCCGGCAGGAACTTGTCACAATTTCCCCCTCTTCCTTAAGTCACTGCATTCAGACAAGTGGAGAGACAATAGGGAATCCTCCATTTCATGCATCCTGTCTGCCTATTGGTCTGTCCCAGGAAACGCAGGATGCAGTTCCAGTAGCCTATCTCTCTTTCAGACTCCCTGATACTCCTTAACTTATTCAGCTCCTCCTGAGGCTCTGTCACTAAGCAGAGGAGTTCCTCTACTAGGGCATGCGCAACTCTCATAGATGTGCTCACTATTGCCATCTAGTATTGGCCTAAGAGTAGAGCACATCCTTCTGCCTGACACCTGGGAGGCAGTACCTTCCCACTGGAGTCCTGACAGGAGCACAGCTTAGAGACACCATGGTTTTCTGCCAGTTGGGTGCCATTGCTCCCTGGCTGAGGAAGCAAAATTTTGAATTATTTAACAGATATGGCTATCATATTAACAGAAGATAGGAACATAGTAATAGGAGAATAAGTTCAGAAGACCAATGAATTTATTTTTTTAATCAAAATATCCTGTTGTTGGACAAATACAGGTAATTGCACAGGTAAAGACATGCACTTGTTTCCAGCCTCAGCTAAGAGTCAAAAGGGTGACTAACATAATCAATCTAAAATGTGTGCTTTGACGTTGCTCTGAGTTGGGTGATTAAAAGCTCCACATGTCCCAGAAAATATGTGTAAAACTCACTGTGTTCAATACAGGTTCACAGCTCCTGAGAGGTAGGGAGTTACATCTCCTAGAATGTATAGAAAAGGTCGGTCGGTCGGTCTGTCTATCTATCTACTTATCTAGCTATTTATAGACAGATATATTGATAGCCCTGTAAAGTTACCATATTGTGTCATTTATTATGACCTATCTGGCAACTTCTTCATATAGCATCATTTTAGATATGCATAACATTAAATAACATCAAAAGAGGCAACTGCTGCTGTGTCTTGTAACTCCACTGATTTTACTGGCTTTACAAGTCTATTATTACTTTTTTTCCCCTAAATTAAAAGTTCTTTGGAAGAAGTCCTGTCTTTTCATTAATTACTTCACAGAACTTGTAACAATGTCAAACTTCTGAATAGACTTTTGTACCGGCGCATGTTTATTATTTTAATCATTATTACTATTACTTTAGTTTTGAACTGCAGGCTGCTCATCTGAAGAAAATTAAGCATGTGAGAAACTATATGCAGAGGAAAGCAATAAATAGCTGTGTGAGAGAATGTTATTAGGTCACATGTTATACTTAGTGAAAGTTGTTCGATGTCTGTTGGTACAAACCACGTCCTTTAGTCCATCATATGTCTGGGGACTTTTTTTCTTATTTTATTAATAAGGATGACTTTCTAGTTCTGGATTAGTACTGATTCACGAAAGAGCAGGACAAGAGTAACAGTGTCTATTTAGTCCTGTTTGCTTCAGCTAATAGCTAAACTGACTGATACATGCCCGGCTGCCATAGTATGCAGTGCAACTAATGAGAATGCTAATCAGAATCATGTTCTCAGATATTTTAACTAATAGAAATGTGATGTCAATGGAAGTCTTTAAATAAGTCCTGGGGAAAGCAGTCATAAGAAGTCTATGTAGATGTTGTAGGCAGCTTCCATTTTCAAAAGTATTTTTCAGTAGATGGCATACTTAGTGCAAAGGCGTGTTTTTCTTTATAAAAACCCTAAAACTCTCATTTACTTTGCAGTATTTTTTTTTCCCTGAGTTAATTTAATAAAACATGAATTCCTGGACATTTTTCAGTCACTGCCCCAAGGTAAAAACTAATTTAGATAAAAACCTATAAATACAAGCAAAAATGTCAGAAGAGTGACTTCTGGGGGGTGGAAAAAAAAATAAATTGAAGCTGCTGTTTGGCTCAAGGCTTTGTATGATTCAAAAACCAGCTTAATTCCTTTGACAAATACTCTACAGATATAGTTATTTTTCAGGCTGATTGTACTTTAACTTAAGTTCTTACTATAATAGAAGTTTACATAGGTCATAATCAGCATGATATATTCAAAAAAAAAAGCTTTCAATGTTGAATATTTATGCAAAAAAAAGTCCTTACCTTTATTGTCCTGCAGTGTAAAATTGTGGTTATTTGCTGCCTCTGCTGTTAAACTGAAGTAGAACTGATGGCCATTTGGTGGATCATCTTTATCAATTGCACTGATTTTCTGGATGACCTGTTTTGAGATAGATGTGGATTTCAATGTTTGTAATGGGAAGAAGTATAAATACAAGTACATGATATATATCAAAGTATATATCTCTTGAGTTCTGCTCTTGTTGCATTTTGGTTTTCTAATTTCCTAAACATGTACAGATGCTATTAACAGTGAAATGTGACTTGGCTCTTTTAGTTTCCCTGTATCAGATTTATTTGCCAAAAGCAATGTGAGAATGTTAGCTCCTACCATTCACCAGGGTTTGGAGTATAAAGTGCATAAAGTGTATCTTCTGGGTGACCTTTAAGGAAAACTTTGACTTTCTGCAGTCAAAGTTCTAAACTTTTGCACTGAGAAGATTATGCTTTTGAGCATTTTAATTCATGTGCTTTTTTAATATAATGAAAAAATAAAGTTACAAATATATGAATATTTTATTAATTTTATTATCAATAATAATTTTATTTCTGACATTCTGCCAAAATCTTTCTTTAAAAAATAAAAATGTATCACCATTGCTTAAAATTTCTAAAGAATGAACATTCAGAGCTAACAATTGTGACTTGATCACAGGGGAAACAAACAGGTACTCCAATAAGAGAATACATATTTTGTGTTTCTCATGAGCACAAGCTAATAACCATTATGTTGTCTGTATAAGCATTTAAATTATACTATGATTCTGAAATGTGCAATAAACAACATATGCCACAGGAAGGACAATATTCTGGGAGAAGGCACAAAAGTGCAAAGCCCCCCAAGGGTTTATGTGGGATCTACGTGGGTGAAACATATACTAGTTTTCTGGGAGAAAGAAAGAATGAGCGCTTATGGAGTAGAGAGGAAACATCCAAATACAAGACACTGAGTATAAATACCACCAGACACTTTTAGTCGAGTCTAGGACTACTTGGAAAACTTTTGGGGAGTTAAAATACACTGGGAAATATGGTAGGAATACATCTCCCTTATGAAATTGTGGCATTATGGCCCATCCTTCCTAAGGGAAATAAAAGCATGTATTCAGTTTAGGTCTGGTAGGCCTTTAGTCTCAGAATAACCTCTGCGTTATGACTTCCCACTTCCCAGCAGAATTAGGAGGAAGTACATATTCTTAATATTTTTGAAAATTCAGTGAGTTCAGCAAAATGTGTCAGCAACAGCAGTAAGAAAGCCAGAGATTTTAACATTATCTTCAACAAGTCATTTTTACACGAGTCTTTCCCTTCAGAGGTACAGTGGAGATGTGGGGGGTTGATTAATATTTGCTTCTGCTGCACATCAAAGCGTTTATTTTACTGTCATAAGCTGATTATATTCTATCTTAAAGCTGGCAGACTTTCATAAAGAATGGCTGCCTATCTGATAATAATAAACATAAAAAACTATTAAGCCATACCTGACCAGGTTGGGCATTTTCACAGACAGTTGTCTCATACTCCATGGCAAACTCAGGGGCATTGTCATTGATGTCAAGAATAGTGATAGCTACATACCCTCTCCCAATCTGTGCTGGGTTCTCTATAGGAAAAGAAGCCAACAAAACAATCAAGAGCTCCTTGCAGGTCCAATGTCATAATTTAATCTTAAACAGTAGCTATTTTTGGACTAATCGTAAAGGATGTCAGTGCATGCTACATTTCTTTGCTAGACAAAAATTCTGGTTTGGAGTGGTGTTATTAATGATAGAGCAGGGCAGAAAGAAAAACTGGATAAACTTTGCAATGTATCTATCTTTTTAAAGGTTATTACAATAATATTTTAATAATTATTATAAGCATTTAAAGTAATGTATCCAAATGTAGATCACAAAGCAGTTTGGTTTGGGTTTTTTGTTCCACATGTGAAATACTCAAGGAGTAAGCAGTTTAGATACCAACTTGTTCCTCTTCTGACATTACTGAAAATCAAGCAGGCCATGAACATTGATTGAAGCATTTTAAGGTATCACTTGTGCTCCTAGACACAATCTTGTGTCAGGTATGCCCCTTGGCTCCCTTGTCAGTTTTGTTACTACCCAGGAAAAGTCTTAAATTTCCATGCTGGTCTCCTAGAACAAAGTTCTAGTCCTGAGAACATACAGACACTAAATGACAAATATTAGCTTTCAGGTTAAACATCAAATTAACCTCACTAAAAGCAAGAAGCTAGGATTTTCGAAATAGCGGGTCAGAGCTCTTTTATTATCACAGCCCAACAGACTAGTAGTAAGGATGAAATTTGGAGAAATAAATTCTTAAAATATAAAAGCAAAAATATGTAGTTTTTCATAGGCTGTGTTCAGAGCTCAACAAGTTCAAGTTTAAACTTACATTAACAGAATTCTTCTTGTGTGTGCTTGAAGAGTTTGATTCTTCAATGCTTTTCATCTTATGCCAGAAAAAATACCAAGTTCAAAATATCCTTTACAGTCTTACTTAGAATCAGGAAACTGAAACCACACAAGCATTAACTCTTTTCCATCATACTTTTTAAGAATGCTGCGGTTCACGAACAGCAATTGACTCTAAGCAGATGGGCTAACTGGTCTCCTCTACACTCTGTATCACTTTTCCTCTAATGAAACTCGGTCTGAGATTTCTGACTGCACATTTCATCTTCCTTTGTACTTGTTTTTCAGAAGTTTAGAACACTACACAAGATGTGAGGCAAAGGAAAGATTAAACACTCTGTCGTATTGCTTAGTTTTTATTGCATAGGTTTCTTTTACATTAAGAAGTTATTTTTATCTGCCATGGTTTAAATTGTCGTAATTTCTTTCAATTCAACTGATCACACTAGCCCTAAAGTTTTACACATAAACAACCAATAACATCTTTAAATCATTACTTACGACTCTCCATAGCCAAAACAGTGATATTATGAACAGCATTAGTTTCCCTGTCCAAAGATTTGGCAGTTGTAATGACTCCACTGTTGGCATCAATATTGAAATACCTCTCCAGATCCGTGTTTCGATCTATTGAGTACCTAGATGAAGGAGGAAAGAAAACTGTTATGTTCAATTACAGCTTGTAAAAAATATTTCCTGGATTTCTTATTAGAGAGACTTTCCACTGTTTCCCCATTTTAAGCTTTGTTTTGTCCAGTTTCTCTGCAGTGTTGAGAGAAGCAAAGCTGTATGCAAAAGCAAGAGAGTTATACAGCAATCTGAGCTGACAGTGGTGATCTTCATTCCCACAGTGTCCTTTTAAGTGAGGTTATAGGTATTCCCCTCTCTTTTCTTTCCTCCTCTCTGCTGTAAGGCAAACTTGTGTTTATTCAGGGAGTAACATCCTCCTAAACCCCAGCTAAGGATAAGGCGAGTTGGAAGTTTGCTGCGCGGCTGTACCAGCCGAGTGCTGCTCCTGTGGGGGATGGAAGTCTGAGCACAGAGCTTTCTGTCACCAGCAGAAGAGCCCCTGAGTCACCCAGAGCTTCAGGGGCAGGGGAAAAAAAAGAAAGATATTGTAGAGTAGGTCAAGGGATTGCATGTCATCGCTGTCAGCTCCCAGTGCTTTACTGTCATTAGACAAACACAGGCTCATGCCCTTAACTCTATGGCTTAATGTATCTTTTACCTCCAGATTTGTTTTAGGAAGGGGAAATTCGCTCCTTAGGAAACAGAAAACAGCATTAGGGAAAAGGCCAAAGTGCCTGTGGGTGTTTTGCTTATAAACCTTTTCAGAGAAAGGGACAGTTGATTAAGCAGATTTAGATTTACAACTGGAGTATCCTTGACTTTCAGTTTAATATTGGGTCAGATTCTTGTACTCTTATTTAGGTCGAGTATGTGCTCCAGAGAACTTCCCTACACTCAGGATGAATTAAAATGTCCAAATGAGGTCAAGTATTATCTTTACAATTACTGTCAGGCTGATGATATAATAGATTATTGATATAACATTAACCAAACCCTTTGAACAACATGGAAGGAAAGAATAACGGAAGACAGATTAAGAAAGGGGAACTTCCCAAAAAAAATAATCTTATGGCACTGTTTGTTTTATGTTGTAATATAACAGCTTTTACTTTTCTGTTTTACACGGTTTTTACCTATGCCTCCTGGCTGAAAAATCCAAGCACAAACACTTGTTACATAATTGGAATTGTTTTACCATATTATGTCACGGTGAGAGAGAATGGAGGAAAGAGTTGTTACAAGAGTAACAGCAGTTTTCATGGATTAAGGCTCTCCCTCTTTCAGTTTTGGTTTGGGGTTTTTTTGTGGGTTTTTTTTCTATTTCATGTTATCAGTAGTTCATTTTTTTAACTTTATTTCATGCCAGCACTGCCGTTTATTTTGGTCAGCCATAGTCTTTAGCTGATTTGTGGCTGGCAGGCTTCCCCATGAGACTATGCCTGTCACCTCTGTTATTTAGTCAGTCTTGGCAGGCCCCATAGCTCGGATGCAATTTCCTGCCAGCCCTTAGATTTCCCAATTATTAACACTATCAGTATGCAATTTGAAGAGCCAAACCCCTTTCTTAAAAAATACTACGAAAGAGAGAAGGAGAAAGGTGAGAAAGACAAAAAAAGGAAAAGAAAACAAGAAAGAAATAAAAAGGGAGGGAGGGAGGGAGGGAGGGAGGGACGGAAAGCAAGCAAGTTATATAAATTGGACAACAGACTCATGGAACAGGAAGAAAAATATTTTTACACATAGGAAACAACTTATTTCCCTTAGCTTATTTACAAGTTTTGTATCCATATTCAAATTCTAAAAAAAAAAACCCAAACCCAAACCCTATTTTAAATACTTTTAATCCTTTAATACCTTGCAGCCATTAATACTTTAAAATCTTTGAGCTGCAGGAGTTTTAAATCCTTTATTTAAGCTAGTTCAAACATCAATAGTTCTCAGGTCCATACAAGATAACCTCCTATTTTCAAACTATTTATTACTTCTCCCTTTCTGCCCACCCCCACTATTGTCAAGGTTTTAATTGTGTTTAATCTTGTAATTTCAACATTTTCAGAATGTTGAAAAAATCTAATTTTTAATCATTATCACTATAATCCAATGTTTGGAATTTCGAATACTTATTTATAGATTAATAATTTAAACTTCTTAAATAGATCATGAAAAGTATTATGCATTAATCCTCCTTAACACATTCAAATTAATCTGGCTCTGATGTACATCATAGCAGATGCAGGACAGCTTTAAATTACATGATGTCCATACCCCTGACAACATATAACAGGTTCACAATCATATAGATAAACCTTTGCTATTTCTTCCCTCTCACATTCCAAACTTTGAAGCACAAGAAATCTTCAAGGTGTTATTTAAGTTGGTGATGTGACTTATTTTTATACTTGAATTGTAAAAATTATCCAGACCGAGGCCAATAAACTCATCCTTCTGTTTACACAAGATTCAAAGTCATTCTGAGCATGGACTGCATTTATGGAACTGGATTTAATCCTGCTCTTCATGATTCTGCTAAACCAGA
The DNA here is from genome assembly GCA_020800305.1 of Porphyrio hochstetteri. Lineage (NCBI taxonomy): Eukaryota > Metazoa > Chordata > Aves > Gruiformes > Rallidae > Porphyrio > Porphyrio hochstetteri. Next base: position 60,822,209 of record CM036906.1, on the reverse strand, counting down.
TATTGTACACCAGATGCTAACATCAGTGCCAGAAAACGCTGCCACGGCAAAGAAAGATCTCACAAAGATAAATTTCACAAGTGAATCCTTGCCAGCCAGCCATCTTGGACTTGTTTATACATGATAGGAATAAGCTAGTTTGAATATGTTGCAAATATATAACGAAAGAGAGAGAGAGAGAGAGAGAGAAAACACATCAGCTCTAGGAGAGGAGCATATGCTTTATTTTTGCAACTTAAGATTCCTGCTTTAGAAATTACAGATACACGAGAGTCACAAGTTCATCTCCAATGCATAAAAGCAAAAATTTATCACCAGAAAATGTGACATACAAATGAGTTCTGTACCTGTGAAGTTATTTTCTATGTATGGTATAAATAAGCAATAATATATGAAACTTTGCTAACTTTTAATTGTGTGTATTCTTTTCAGTGGTGCCTAGTGACAGCACAAGGGGCAATCAGCAAAAACTGGAACACAGCAAGTTCCATCTCAATATGAGGAAAAACTTCACTTTGACGGTGGCAGAGCACTGGGACAGGATGCCCAAAGAAGTGGTGGAGTGTCCTTCCATGGAGATACTAAAAGCCTGCCTGGATGCTGTCCTGTGCAACCTGTTATGTGATCCTTCTTTAGCAATGGGGTTCAACTAGAAAATCTCCAGAGGTCCCTTCCAACCCCTAACATTCTGTGATATGTTTCTCCTCCTGCAGATGCTCACAAAATTCCTCAGTCAGAAGTATTACCCTATAGATTTTTTGCATGTTCCTTTGACAATTAATATTACTACTCTGCTGTTTACCGTTTGTGTGGCAGGATTTTTGTAGCAGGGATGCTGCTGAGGTGGCTTCTGTGAGAAGCTGCTGGAAGCTTCCCCGACGTACAACAGAGAAAATACCAGCCATCTCTAAGAGAGACCCACTGCTGATGAAGGCTGAGCCAATCAGCAACAGGGGCAGCGCCTATGGCACAAGATACTTAAGAAGGAGAAAAAAAACCCCAAACAGCAGCTTTTTGCCAGCAGAGAAAGAAGTGAGAAGATGTAAGAAACTTTGCAGACACCAAGGTCAATGAAGAAGGAAGGGGAGGAGGTGCATGAAGGACACTGTGACCTGGTGGGGAGACCTCACTGGAACAAGCAGGACCTGCAGCCCATGGAGAGAGGAACCAACACCAGAGCAGGTTTGCTGGCAGGACTTGTGACACTGTGGGGAAACCATGCTGGAGCAGTCTCTTAGGGAAGGTCTGCACACCATGAAAGATGCCATGGGGCACTTCATGAAGAACTGAAGCCCCATGGGAGGGACTTACATTGGAGAAGTTTATGGAGGACTGTCTCCTGTGAGAGGGACCCCGCACTGGAGCAGGGGGAGAGTGTGAGGAGTCCTCCTCCTGAGGAGGAAAGAGCAGCAGAGACAACTCATGATGAACTGACCACAACCCCCATTCCCCATCCCCAGTGCCACTCAGGGGGAGGAGCAGGAAAATCATAAATGAAGTTGAGCCTGGGAAGAAAGGAAGGGTTGGGGGAAGTGTTTTAAGCTTTTATCCATTATCCTACTCTGTTTTGATTGGGTAATAAATTAGATGTATTTTATTCCGTGTTGAGTCTCTTTTGCCAATGATGTTAATTGCTGAGTGATCTCTCCCTGTCCTCATCTTGACTCAAAAGACTTTCATCACATTTTCTCTCCCTTATCCAGCTGAGAAGTGAGTTTTGGTGGCATCTGGCCTCCAGCCAGGGTCAAACCAACACATCTGCATAAGAAAAGTAAAAATTAACTCATTACAGATTGAACTTAGTTGGTGAGTCTTTGTCCTTAACCTTTGGCCTTAGATGCAGGCAAACATTAGATCAATACTTTCTGTTTTCTTATGGTTTCCTTATGCTGGACATTGGACTGTGAAAGACTTTCAGGTTCCTCACAGACCAAAAACAAGGGAAGATTCCAGTGTTCATATCTCCTTCCATTCGCATGGAAGATATTTTGTTGCAACAGAATTGGCAAAAGCCAAAAGATTATTACCTTTAACTGTCCTGACTAGGACAGGATGTGTCTTGTCCTATTCATTTCTCTCACATAAAGAAGTTTTTTTTCCTATGGGACCTCAACTCTCATGGACACAGAATATGAATCATTATGCACACACACACACACACTTTTTTTTTTGTCCTGGTTGATGTAAGAGGACATAACTTGTTAAAGATAGTAACAGACTTTTCCTTAACTTAGAAGGAAAGAAATGCAAATAATATTTTGAGGAGATGGGTTGGGTTTTTTTTAATCTTCTCTTCTTTGTTTCACAGATATTTAAACATATTATTTTTTCAGAGGTTCTGTAGTTCAGGAGTATAGAAATCAAAATATTTGAACACTTAGAACATCTCGATCTCCTTCTGCAAGGGAAAAAAGCCAACTAATTGCTTTCAGTGCAACCAATGACATATCCACAACAAAACTAACAACTTCAATACAAAGACTAAACAACTAAACAATTAAGACATCTTTTAATTACCTGACAGGACTATTTGAGGCATCTGGATCATGGGCTGCTACAGTTCCAATGATAGTGCCAACCTTTGCTGCTTCAGACACCACCATGGAGTACAAACGTGAAGTAAACACAGGTGGCTCATCAACATCTTCTACAATTATCTTCACCGTTGTCATGTCACTGAAGGGTCCCAGACTGAGGAAGCGAGGGTCAACATGCATATTGGCTGCTTCTATCCTCAGGGTATAGCTTGTCTTGGCTTCAAAATCCAGCTCCTATACAGGTGAAGTTATTTGGAAATTTTATTATCCAGTGATGTTGCCACAAAACTGTTTCACTTACAACTGTCAGTAAGTACAAAATGAACTTTGCTGTTTGTATCCAACCAGCAATTTTGATTGGTAAAACAAGGTTGATGCCTTATTTTTTAGTTTTCACAAAACACCACTTGCAGTGTGTCACTAGTGAATATTCTCCAATGACTTTAATGGTAAAGGTAGTCCTACCCTGTGAATGAAAAAATCCTGTCTCACTTAATGGCAAAACTTTCTGTGGGGACCATATTCTTGCTCACTATTTCCTCATTAAGAATGAATAGTCCTTTTGTCTTTTTCATATTTTAACAAAGGTAATATCAAATACAATGTGCCAGACATAAGAACTCAATGTAATGTTGACTGGTGAAAACACCTCTTTTGTGTGGGTTTTTTCTTTGCATAGCATTAGGATTGACTCATCAATTATTACTCCAAGCTCTGTATAAAATAGTATAGAAAATGTGGCAATCAGTTAAACCACATTGTTTATATGACAATATTTTGTGCTGATATGCAGCCTGGAGATTTTTTTGGTTTGCTTATGAAACTGAATGCACATTCATTTTTTTTCCACCTGCATTCTGCTTTAATTTACTTTGATGGAAGTATAGTTTCCTTCAGAATAAATACTGCACTAGAATGAAAAACTACACCCCGCTAGTAATGTGATATCTGTGATCTGGAGAACAGATCCATAAAGAAGAGTATTTTGGAGTCAAAAAAGCATCTTACCTCACCTGCAATTATTAACAGAAAGTATGTTAATAATAGCACCATATACCTATAGTCTTAGTTTGTCAGCTTGCACCAAATGCCCAGGTAATTATTTCTTTGCAATTCAAAGTTTAATCATTAAGAACAGAAACAAAGGACCCAAGAATATCTGTAAATGCAGTCTAGTTACCCGACTATCTTTTCAAACTGTAATTCCAAGCGTGTAAATAGGATTTAAAAGGTTTTTCTATAGTTCTGGATCTGAACACATCATAGGGATCTGAAATGTGCTTGCAAAATAATCTGACAGCATCTGCAACACACTCCTGTACTCACTCAGAGGAGCAGCAGAGGTGAAACACACATCTGTTGACCTACAAATGCAAGGATATAAGTTCTCCATCGAGTTACAGTACGATAAATCCCAAATGAGCATCTTAAAGTCAGTGATTATGCTGACGTTACAATACAGCTGTAAACAGTCTAGATGTAAAAATGAAAAATGAATTGCAACACATCATACTCAGAAAGGCCCTGAATTTTTATAAACTCCATGTGGCAGAAAAAGGCTTCACCAGATGGGAATAGATGTGATCCTCGTGTTATATAAGCACTAACTTCTTGAATGGAATCAGAGCTGTAGTATTCATAGCTCTCCAAACACAAATGTGCCATAACAGAAAGGCTGTCTAGATACTGATCACTGTACTGGATAGTGCTGGATAGTATTTATTACGAAAGCATGTCAAATTGTTTTTTATTTTCATTTTAGTTTTATATTTGAGGTACAATATGTGTGCTATGAAACAAACCTCACAGCCACAATGCAAAAGTAATGTGGTGTTAGGATGATGAAAAATGTCTCAGAAACTGTATTGTAAGGTGATAACAGTTAAGCCTTTGGTATGACCAGATGAGCAGCAAGGCTAAGACGACAATCAAGCACACAGATATCCTAAGGCTTTCCATTTTCCAATAAAAGCATCATATTAACTAAAATTATAACCTGATCGATGTCAAAGGCAAAATGTTAAGATTTGTTGAACTAAAAAACATCAAAAAAAACCCCCAAGCAAACAGCAACTTCTCAGTCATAATGTACAAAAATATGTAGTGACATACAGGGACAGACAATTCATTGTCATTAATTGGTGATGTCTGTAGAAACTGGATGACTGAGATTAGTGATGCTTAATCAAACACATGAAAATATATCATGACACTGCAGACAAGGTAGCTTCTTATGACATACTAATGTCAACATCACAGTCATCCTAGGAAAAAATGATTATGAAAATTCTGAATTAATAAAGTGCATAAAGCACAATATATGTAATAGTACAAATTATATAAAATTTAATTTGAATAGGCTAAGAACAATAATGAAGCAATAGCATTTAAATTATTTTTAAGGCATTCTCATGTTTCTATATCAATTAAAGAAGACAAAATTAGAACTTTAATAATTTAAATTGCAAAACCATGTTTTCCAGGGGAAAGTTTGTCACCAGCACTGAAAGGCACTTTTAAATCATTGTATTTCATTCCTGTAACGTAGAAAGAGATAATTCATCATCGGACTTTACTACAGGAGCCTTAGACTGCTGTAATAGACTGCTGTACAAAACCTACTTTCATTAGAAAGGTATTTCCTCACAGGGAAGGATGCAAAAACCCCCCCAATATTGTAGATGCATAGTCTAAGAGTGTTTACTTACAAACAGCATGTTTCACCTTCTCTAACTTAGCCACGTGCCTCTGAGAAAATCACCATATGGTGCTTACGGTGAGAGTAGCAAAATTATTCTAGAAATCAGCTTGTCTAGTTACAAACTCCTGTTTTTTCACCAGACACTAGTAAAGGAGTCTCAATAAACGGAAGAAGCAAACACCTGCTTTCAGCAACATGAATCCTGCCCTAGGTTTGCTTCAGATATCCTCTAGCACCCAATGCTGATGATAGTTTCCAAAACCCATAAAGGTCCTTGCTAATTGAAATTAAATAACATAAAATCTCACATACGTACACACACAGTTGGGAACAGTTGGTGTTTAGAAGTGGGAACGTATGGAATGACACTGGGATTTTACAGTATCAAATGGCATTGTGTTGTATAGGAGCAGTAATGTTTTATTTTAGTTCTTTATAGCAGAGTCTGTCTCCTGTGGGGTGTGACAATGGCTAAAAAAGCTACAGTCACCCTCAGTCTGTTCCAATATGACACACATCCTCAGAACCTATGGTGAATACATATGTATCAAGTTTTGAAGCAAAATGGAATCTGGAAAAATAAGCCAAGCCTCTAAGATGTGAGCAGTAAGCAAAAGTTCTTGACCTGGTGGAAATGTTTCAACAATTTGTAGATAATAAAATGAAGACATTACATACTACAGTGATTAATGAAAGACTGAAAAAGTGAACTGAAAAGATTTCCTTTTTTTCTTTCTTATTACCTAATTACCATGGATGTCTGTTAGAGAGAGAGAGCATAATTTAACCGGCCTTCGAATCATGCCTTCATTATTTCCTGCTGTAAGAAAAGCACACGATTCCGATAACGGAATATCAAGTCAACAGACTACAAATCACTGTATCAGTGTTGAAGGTTAAATGGACAATGTATACTTCAGTTCTTCGGTACAGTGAATAGAGCTTGACAGCCTCATTAATATCTGTGCATTAGTGTTATCTGATTAGATCCTGTGCAGGATCCATTCATCTCTCATTCATTGAGAGAATCATTCATTCTCTCATCTGGGGGGTTGTGGGGTCTTTTTTTTTAAGGAGGGGTGGTGGTGGTGTAAGAATTGTATCCTGGTTGAAAGAAATTACAAAACAAATCATCTCTATTACTGAGGCTGGAGAGGAAGTTATCATTCACAGGAAGCCTATTTTTGTAATATTCATTTTTTGTTGTACTGTAACTTTGTGATAATGTACTTTTCAGAGGTGAAAATCCCATTTTTAAGCCCAGTTGAGGTTTTATATTGAAAACTGCAGTACATCAAACAAATGCACATTATCTCTCAAAGGAACCTGGGAAGCCTCAAGTTCTTACATTGTAAACTCTGATATAGAATTGAAAGAAAATTTTCTAGCTGAAAAAAAAAGTGAAGTGTTAACAGTAACCGAAAGATAGCTTTTCACTGAAAAGCTTATGCATACGCGCCCCCCATTTTATAATTGCCAGTATTAGTCTTAGAAAGAACTCAGGTTTTACAATAATCTCTTAGCAGCCAGTTTCTATGAGAAAGTATTTTCACTTTTTTTTTTCCCTCTAGCATTCAAATTGGTTGGTAATATTGGTGGTAGAGCTGTGTACTAGGGGGAGAAATGAAGGCAAAGTGTACCATGGGAAATCTTAAGGCTTGTCACTTGCTATGGTAAGACATGACAACCTCCTCTTTATAGAGAGTCTTCAGGTTTAGATTTTTTTTTGCTGCACTGAAGTCCATGAAAATCTCTACGTAGACTTAAAAATGGCTTGAATCAGATTTCATAACCTTCCAAAAATTCACATATTATTCATATAATAATATATCTTGCATAGCTTTTCATTATTGATTATCATTACTACTTTAAACACTAAATATATAATAATGGTGTAGGTGGATCCAGATCATCTATCAGGTTTTTATCATCATTCACTTCCATAAACCTTCCATAATCCTACTCCATAGATGGAGAACTGAGTCAAAGTGTGAACCAGGATAAAATTTTCAAATATTTCTAAGAAATATATATGCTCAATTCCTTTTCCAAAATTGTACAAGACTTATTTCTTTTTTTTTTTTTTTTCTTTCCTGAAAAGATCACCTTTCATGGATGTTTACCTGAATCCGGCTTAAAAGTAACTTACACATCTTACTTAGAAATTCACTACAGAAAGTGTGCCTATGGGGTGGACCATAGCCAAATTCTCCCACTGTTTTTAACATCAGAACTCCAGCACAAAGTTTAAATAGGTGACATCTTTAGATTGCTCTGTACAGGATATAAATAAAATAGGAGCTTTCTTCTGTTCATTCGACTAGTGAGAACTTTTCATTTATTTATTTTTATTACTTAATAAAAGAGTAATTAGGAAAAGAAAAAACAAACAAACAAACAAACAAAAAAAACCCCAAAACAACAAAAGGAATGTTTCCACAGTAACTAAACTACCAGGCAACAAATTGTATGAACAGAGTAGGTTACAGGAAGACACACTGACCAGTTTTCCCACCACTTTCCCACTTTTCCTGTCAACTGAGATTAGCTCTCTGAACTGTGTTTATGAGTCCTGTTCACTTGTCATTTATACCAGTCTCTGGCGAATAAAGTTTGTTTTCTAGCATTTTTCATAACCTATTTTATGTTAGAAACAGAGCATGGCATCCTAAAACCAACTTACGTGCTTTTATATACTGTCCTAGATACATGCAGGATAAAGGTTTTTGCGTATGAATTCAGCCAATGAATTCACTTAATGTATCACAGGTGGTCTTTATATTTAGTGCCAATAACCAAGTAAATGGTTCAACACTGTTTTTACTAGCTCCTGTCATACGATGAAATTCTAGCTTCACTGATCTCACAAAAAAAATCAGTTCTACCCACACTCAACCTGTTGTTATTATTTAAACCATAAATTCATGAACAAAAGTTAGTCCTTTTGCCAACAAATATTTTGGAAAGGTTTTGGGCTTTTTTTTTTTTTTTTTTGTCTAGAATGAACTTGAGCAACTTGCTGGGATACATACACTTCAGATGTCATTCATTTAGTCCTCATTCAAACATCCAAACCAGGATGAAAGAAAATAGGGTGTCACAAGTATGTGAAAAAACCCGTATAGCTGCAAAAATTGTACAGTGGCACAGCATGCACATTCCTTAGTTGTGCTGCATAAGGTAGTACAATCCTGCTGTTTATTCTTTGGAGGGTTAAAGACCAAGTGGAAACACAGAGGAAGTATTTTGCTCTTCTGTGATTCTATATGGTCAAGGGAGTTACCAGCCTATTGCCAAAATGTTACCCTGAACTGAGGTTTAGTCTGGTAGCCAGTATATACTGGCATCAGGCACAAGGCAAGCAACAGCACCAGCATATTCAGGAATAGGGAATCCCCACTCCTGCCATGGCTATTAAAGGCATGAGCAGAACTACTACTATTCGAAAGACAGCAGTGTTCTCAAACTGCTTAGAGACAAAAATCCACCCTGAGTAGATCATGCAAGCCAAAGATGTATTGGGATTAGCAGTGCAGAAGCATTATAAATGAGAGAAGAATACATTCCGTATTTTGATGAATATTACTGTTAAGAATAAAACCATGATTATTTTTTTCTGCTGACTTTTGAAGTCTGTACCCTAAGGTGCAGAGAAGAAATGCATTCAAATGACCGGACAGGGGAAGAGGGGGGAAACCCACAAAAATTAAACACACACAAATCTCATTCATTATTTTTTTCACCTTTCAAGTCAATATATGTACTAGTCATGTCCATTATGCAGCAGTAATCTTGGGAAATACTTAGCCATGTGACATTTTTCTCTTTCCAATATCATGACTGCTAGTATGTCTCTATCTAAAAAATTTCATTTCCCTGAATTCATATATATATATATATATATATAAATAATTTATTTGAAATTTTTGCTGATCCTTTGGCATTTTCTTTCATATTCCATCTACTTAGAACATAAAAATAATTCAGGTTTGCTCACTGAATTCTTAATTCTTAAATCTCACTTTTTCTTTTTCTATATGAAGACATTTTTTACTTGATGCTCCTTATGTGTTAAAAAAGTCTTAGTTTTTAGTGAGGAAGTCAACTTTTCAATTTGTCTCAAAATGGTTATCCTTCTAAAAGCACAATGTAAAACCCTCGGTTTGTGTGTGGAAATCCGATAAGCAGGTGCCAAACTTTCTCCACAACATCCAGCACAAAAATGTGTGGAGCGGTGCCTTGATCTGTTCAGATACTGGCAGTGATTTTCATGCTTGGCCTGCTGATTTGTATGTACGACTGTGGCAAAAGTATGCAAAGCTAAAGCATGCATTTGCATTTTGAACCAACGTGTGCCTTTTCAGAAATCTTTGCCTTGGCATTTTACTGCTTGATGTGTACACAGACGTGTCATCTGAGCATATAAATACACACGAGTTTAAAATGATGGGCATGCTTTTGGAGCCTGAGCTGTTTCTCAGTGCCTCAGCTGGTTTCAGGGGCATGGAAAGGAGAGCACTAATTGCACTTTGAGGTGTACAAAACTTCATGTGCTAGATATTAAAATGTTTTGGCAGATTCCATGTTACAGACTTAATTTCTTCTCTGATTCCTTACTAATAAATACATTATCATGCAGGGGTAACCTCTGCCTGATTCCATTGTGATCTGGCTCATAAGGCTCAGTGGTTGAAGCCCATTTGACCAGCATGCACTGCCATTAATGGTTTTCTAAGTATGTGTTCTTCAGAGAAGAACAAGGTGCAGTTGCCTGTTGGCCAGTATGCTTTAGTTCTTCTCTTAATGTCTTCCCTTCTAGCCAATATTGTCTACAAAGATGGCAGAGATGATCTTTTAGTCTTGGACACCATGGAGACCAAATGAAGACCTAAGGCCATCCACAGGTTTGGGAGATGCCTCTCAGCATGGGGACTCACCTTTTACAGCAGAGGACAGAAAGTCAACCATAGTAGGAAAATGCGAGAAAGGTTCTAATGTTGCAGAGAAAATAGCCTGAATTCTTATGTCAAAATATAGAAGCATCTAGGTTTAAAAATAATTAGCAAATTGGATCATTCCACCAACTAAAAGTTTTGTAACCTTTTAATTTAGTCCAATTTCATAGGGCACTTCTCAGGAAAAAAATGTTCAGTTCTGAAAAATCGAGTTCAGCTCCCTAGCTAAAGTGATTACAGAAAGGATATATGACAATTATTTGGTCCACTGTACAAAACTCATATCAGGATATTCCAGGAATAAACACCCAGACTACAAGAGCAAACTAAAAATTAAAATGATCTTATCAGTTCTCAAAATAGGTTGCTGAAGCCCCCAACTGATTCACTGTTGCTCATACTTCTTATAGATCTTTGCCTAAAAGCTCTAAATGACTAAACTGATGGAGACACTTTGAATTTTGCTGTTGAACATAGAGACAACTTAACTTTTCATCATTTGTATTTCAAATGTGCTAAACAGAAAAAGAGAAATTAACATAGTTCATAAGAAACTTTAAAAGGTGGCTGGTTTTGCCATGAAAAAAGATGATTTACATTGCACATATTAGAGCCCAATCTTTCAAGGTCTTTCATTTACTGTGACATCTATAGATGTTTACAGGTTCTCAGCTGATGTTTAGGGCATCGGAGTGTTAGCCCATTCTTTTGCAGTATCATGCAGTATTAAATTATTGCAAAGGAGAAAAGTTACTGAAGTTTTATATTGCTTCAAGAAAGGAATTGATGCTCCAGAAGAGTGCATCAAGGGGCGGAAACCAATAGACAAACCAACCAACGAAATGCGCACTATTTGTAGGTGAAGTTTACAGAGATTAAAAGAGTCTATAAGAAAGAAAAATCTGCTGTGGAATCATATTAACTACAGACACAGGTCCTTGTTTAGGAACGTATTTACACATATTCTAAAATGCCAAGTCAGTCCCGCATTTCATGGGGTATTAAATAGCTTAGCAGAGTTAGGGCCATTGATTCAGTATCGTCATTCCCATGAATTCACACGTTAAAAGCATGAAATTATGTGAGAAGAGACTCTTCTGTCTAAGGTGTTGGGTTTACAACATTTACATTTTCTTGCAAAATATTTCACACACTTTTATTTGTAAAAAAATACTCTACAATGTGTTGCAGCAAGTTAAGAATATGGAGATTTAATATTTTCATATAAACATAGCCTTACAATTTTGAAATGTTAGTTTTCTAACCGCACATATAGAAAGCTAGGAATAAAAATATTTCTTTCAATATTTCATTTTTCAAATAATAGTTTAATAATGTATTGTATCTTCTAAAACTATTCTTAGTGATGTATAGCTTTAGTAGTATATGCTTTCTGAATACAACAACATCAGCTAAAGACAATTTATTTTAAAATTATGTTTGGGATTCATTTTGTATTTGGAGATTGCATTTTTACCATAAGACATATTTTCACATTTTCTCTGTAATACAAGAAGAAATAAGACTGAAGCTTAGATTTCCATCCAGACTTGGACGTTCAGGAGCTTTAAAAACCAATACCACTATTGGAAAAAAAAAAAATCCCACAATAATTTTCAGTGTAAGTCATTAAAAAAGCTCAAAATCACACAGACATACACACACACACATACACACACACACACTCTGAATTCAAGATGAAACGGAAATGCTGACAGAAAGTTTCATAGGTCTTAGCTCTTCCAGTTCATACTCTTGTTGCCTGCTCTCATCTTGCATAGATCCAAACAGAATCAGTGAGGAAAATCAGACTTACCTTCTGAATTGTTATGATTCCCTCCTGGGTGTCTTTGTCAACAGAAATTTTGAATACTCCCAAACCATCACCATCCACAATCTTATACTCCATTTCAGCATTAGGTCCCACATCTGCATCTGCAGCTTTTATTCTGGCTACCACAGAAGCCACTGGCAAAGATTCTGGGACATTGTACTGATACGAACCTGTGAAATTTACAACTTTATTAATTCAGAGTCTTTTGGAATAGTAGGCTAAAACAGACAAACAAACAAAGAAATAAACAAACAAACAAACGAACAAGTGTCTATCCTATTCTACCTTGTTTTAAAACAAGCACCTGAATATTTTACTCAGGCTACAAGAACATATTCTTCAGTTTAAAAAAAAGAGATAATTGACATATTGGTAGGTTTTTCTTGTGATGGACTCTAAATATTATTGGTTCAAATAAGTACAAATCATGAGGTGAATGCCCGCTACAGAGTTCAAATACAAAAGATATTAAAAGTAAAGCTTTGTTTTCCACACAAGAGGAAAAAAAGAAAGTAAAATAATATCAATGTAAACTCTTATTATTTTATAGCTGTGTATCTTGATTAGACAGTTTGCAATCTGAATATGACTAGAAACTGATATATATTCATTTCCTTAACAGTATGTGCACCATCTGTGTTGTTGAAAATTCCAGCTTTTTGATTCAAGTAGAAAATGATATATGTGCTGTCAAAAGGGTATCTGAGTGCAGTCTGTAGCCAATAGCACCCTCACCTTCAAAACCAGCCTCAGTTTCTCTATTATTATTTCAAGAAGTGTGTGGCTTGAAATAACAGGAAATCTATTATGTACAGATCTTTTTTTTCTGTCATTGGAGGTGAAGTCAGGGTGGACGTGAATACATTCATCAGATTATTTTAATTCTACTTAGCAAGGACTTAAAAAAAAAAAAAAAGAAGAAGGAAAAAAAGAAAGAAAAAGAAAAAACTCGCCCCAGACAGAATGGTATTAATAAACTGAGCTCTTCAGGTTTGAGCCTACAACTGTGTACTCTTTTCTTTGGGAGGGATGAGAGCCACCTTGGTTAAAGAAAATAAATGGAGTGAAGATTTTCTGGCTCTTCTGTGATTAACTCCTTAGGAAGCACTGTATGCACAAGAGAAATCCTGCTAAAATGCCAAAGGAATATGAAGGATTAAGTGTCAAGTTAAAGAACTATGCAGTCCAACTTGCAAGAGCTAAATATATGTTAATGCATACCTTTTTTTTTCATTTTATTTATAGAGAAGCAAAATACAGTAATAAATGCACCTGCTGCACATCATTTCAACTGTTCTGAAACATTATGTAAAGAAAAAAAATTCTTCCGATGTAATAGTAGGAGTAGTAAATAACAATAATAATTATAACATCAACAATAATACATGCTTTCAGTGATTCTCAAAGTACTTAACATGGAAATTGAGGACTTTTTGTTTAGAAATAACATAACTTGTAAAGAAAATAACAGCCTTTAGAAATAATATTACAAGTCGTATTTTTACAAAGTAACTTACGCCGTGGAAAGCGGGGTGGGTTGTCATTAACATCAGTCAGGGTGACAGTTACGGATGTAGTCCCTGATAATCCACCGTTCTGCCCAACCATGTCCTTTGCTTGAATAACTAATAGGTATTGGTCCTTGGCTTCCCTATCCATGTTTGGAAGGGCGGTCTTGATAACACCTACAGTAAAACAAGATATGTCAATGGTCGAACAAGCAAATACATTACCACAAAAGCTGAGTTTACCTTTAAAAGCACAAGAGAGGAATGAATTAATTTCAACAATAATATCACAATTTTGGACTAGAAGCTGAACTGACGTAACACAAGCTTATTTTAACTAGTCACCAAAAACCACCAGTTTTTATTTAGTGCTAGATTCTTTGGGTAATGCAATGTGTGGCTGTGTTTTCTGAATATATCCTTCCTGAACATCTCCTTCCTGAACTAGACACTTCATAATATCGTGGGCAACTGTCTCTTCCCTGGAGGAGGGCATCTTCTGTGTTTGATTTCCCACTCTTTTAGAGCTAGGAGGAACAGAGTATTATGTATCAATTTTTAAGATTCCAAGGACAAGATTCTTTTCACACAGTCACCAAATTAGCTCTTACTAATATTCATATTATTCCACATTCTGCACGCATATGACCTCATCTTAATTTACCACATGCATGCTTTAACAATACCCGCTTCTACAGCATTAGTGTAATTAAGGGATTTTTGATTTATCAATGCAAATACTGTAATATCTGAAGTAGCTTTTGTTATGTCCATTTGATGATCTGCATACAATCTGTAATTAATTTATTTGAAATGAAAAAAAAAAAAAAAAACCAAACCAAAACAAAACAAGAAAGCTCCATGTTTCATACTTTCAGTTTTGTTGATATAGATCTGAAAATAAATATGTCTTCTCAAAATGTGATAACTTTATGAATATTTCATGCTCAGTACAGTGTACTGCCTCTAACTCTTGATTTCCAGAGAGGCAGTCGTTACTCCGCCAGCACTTAGTGTCAGCAGCAAAGGAAACATAAACAAACTAAATAAAGGAGAGACACACTAGGACACGGACCCTTCATCTGATATTTGTTGAATGTTTAGTCAGAGTTTTATTTCTTTTTTTCTCTTATGAATGCAGAACTTGCCATTAATCATCTCTTGGTTGAAACGTTTAGTTTACAAACAGAATGTCTGGCACTATTTACTCATTTTACAAGACATGTTAAAATACAATTAATACACAATATCATAATGTTATTTTCCCTACACTACTTTTTTCTGGCCTGCCTGTTTTTCTACCAGAGTTAAATTGCCAGTCAATGTTAACCAATCATCTGGAAGCTAGTTATCATGCACACAGAAAATGAGTATCACATAAAAGTGAAAATGTATGCAAACATGAATCCTTAAATATTTTGATTTAGCAGAAACTACCATATTATTGTTCAGGATCTGTCTGCAATCATGACAACATACATTGCACATACACATAAGAGGAGGAGAGAGAGAGACAAAAACCACTGTAATTTATCCTCATGGCCAGGGGAATAGGTGAGAAAGCGTTATATACCCCTGCTCAGGGCGGACCTGTTGCAATATGAAGATAATTTCAATACTCATTTCTGTTAATTTAGAACTTGTTAAATAGAGTGTGACCTTTTGGTAATAGTACTGGGATTCAGGTCTGATTCACGTCACAGATTGTTTATGATAAATAGGGTAAATAGTTTAGGGTTTTTTTTGCTTTTGTCTCAACTTGTGTATCTCTGATATTAAGATTATAACTCTCCTCCGTGTTGGTGTAAATGAAGACCTAGGCACCAAACTGAACTGAGCAGATTGAGAATCTAGTTTCCTGCTCTACAAAATGATAAAATAGTATAGGAAATGTTTATTTAACCAACAGATGATTCAAGGTCGCATTTTTTGTGTCTTAAAATTTTCACAAAGTATTGAGAAAATAGTAAAAAAAAATTTCCCTGAATAATTTGTCTTGAAAGTGGTAACAAAATATTATATCTATACTTATGAAATCTGGCTGTATGACACTTAGATATTTCTAAAACAAATATCTGCAAAAAAAGCTTGTTCACAGCATCTTGAAATTTTCATTGATCAGAAAGATGGCAACAGGTTGAAGACCAGGGACTTGGTAGATGGAAAGAAGATAAAAATTCCAATGTCTGCTTATCACATAGCTCAGCTGTGACATTTTCTGAATCTATTCTGAAGAATAAGATATTAAAAGATGAACAAAATCCATATGTATTTAATTAAAGAAGAGACTATATAAATAAGTTCAAGTTTTAATACACATTTTCTTTTCTCTCAGCATTACTTCAGAGAGTTTATGGAAAGTTACCTGTTTTTGGCTCCACAGAAAAGTAAGGTTGTCCTTGCAATATGCTGTAAACCACTCGAGCACTGTTGCCGTAAGTAGGGTCATCTGCATCGGTGGCTGTCACTTGAACCACAGAGGTACCTGCAAAATGTTTAAGGGACTAATGTACATAAAAGATAAAATAATCTGAATTACGCTTACTCAACAGGCTGTGTCAATATATGCTGAACAGTATGAAGTAGCTTTTTGGTCCCTGTTCATTATTTCTGTGATGATTCAGCTCAGAATTTAAGACCCTCTTTGTAAACCAGTAGTACCAGCTATTAACGAGTTCTGACTTCCCCATCAGTCTCAACCACTGACTCATAGCAATTAAAAACACCTCACTCAGTAGCTCCCCCTCTCTATCTCTGCCTTTGGTTGCTGGAGGGTATGAACACATTTTTGACATGTGAAAATGAGAGCAGCAAGTCTAGAAATCACTCTTTAACAACAAACTGCAACAGCAAGTGTTCAGGGTGAACTTCACATAAATTGTATTCCAGTCAGTTTTATTTGGTTCTTTTTCAGAAAATGGGTGGGGAAAAGCTCTGAAATTCTTCATGCGTGATATAGTGTGCCCACCATGCATTGTCCTCAGCTGTAATTCTCAGTTAAGTAGACAATCATAAATGGGTCTTGGGACCAGGTAAAAGGTTTGATGAGAGAGAGGATTAAGTGCAGCCCTTCATAAAATGGTACAGATTACAAAAGACAGTATGAATTCTGACCAGAAATTATAATTCATAAAATAACTTTATTCATTTAAGTTATGGCCTAGCTAACCCACATTCTTGATCTCTCTTCCTAAAGTATCCATGACAAAGTATTATGATTGCAATTCTATTTTAAATCCAATTTTTCTCTCTTGTGGCCTGTCTAATATTTTTGGACTTTGAAAAGGTTATTCTCAACCTGAAATCTCCCATGCAACTATTAGGTAGATTGAAAGTTTAAAAAGAAAATTGGTAGTTAATCCATCAAGTCATTTATCAGTTATGGGACTTAAAATAGATCAATTTTCTGTTCACCAGTAACTAAGGGCTTTGATTCAGTATGTCAAACTGATTTTACAGATTACTCTATAATGTAATTTTGAACAGGGACCTATTTTAAACTTGCCAGTCTCTCCAGCTTCTTAGTACAAGGGTATCACAACGACTATTTGACATCCTGTGTTCTTTGTGAAAGCCAGGCTTACCACATTTACAAGGTCCCTAAGCCCTGCCAATGAAGCTTACAATGTCTGCAAATATTGGCAAAAGTGCTTATAAACCTCACAGACAGTTACATCTTTACTCCATGCGCTTGCTGCTCTCAAGGACTGCAGACCAATACAAGATCAAAGAAACCACGGGCTCTGCAACCTCAACACAGACATTTTGGAAATCCGGCGAGCTTAGAAGTGCTTGTTTGCTGTAAAAATCTATTGATGCAGCAAACAAATCCTCTACATTCTATGAGATGAATAAAGTCAGTGTCTGAATCTAATTGGCTCTCTCCTAAAATGAAGATTTGCCCATTCAAACACAGAGATCCTTTAGAAATGTTTTTTTTTAGATAGAAAATCTAACACCAAATCCTTCTGCACTCATCCCACATGAGTGTAATAAGCAATGAAAAAACAATGATACTTTTCTAGTTTCTTTGTGCTAATCAACTCCTCTCAATTCTCATGGGGGGAAAAAATCTTTTGAAACAACTGCAATTGTCATTCTTTCTTTACCTGCACCCAAAACCTTTGAGCTTCCAGAAGACCTATGCCAAAAGGGAGATTTCTGCACAATATATTTTTTCAAAAGAATATACAAGCTGAAATAAGGTATGGTAGCTATCTGAAAAGTCCTACATATAGGCAGTCAGTTCCAAGGAAACATAGTGCATGGAAAGATCAGTCAGTATGTGAAGATTTCTATTGAAGAACAGGAATTCCTTCAGAGGATGATCTCTGTAACAGAGCTGTCCTAATTTTTCTTGCAAAGGATTGCTGTCAAATTCATAGACTTATTTTCCTCTAAAAAACTTGTAACTGATAAAGCTGTATGGATACTCATGGATAGTCAATAAATCGGTAGGCTGGGAGAAAATTGGTAATCACATTGTAGTTCCAACCACATCATCTTACAAAAGGAGAGTTTGTGCTCCTGCAGCGAAATTAAGCCTTCCTTTTATCCCTGCACACTTTCCCCTATCTCACAACACAGACGGTCAGCTGTCGAACATGCATCCAGGATTAGGATTTAAAGGTAACAGGGGACAGCAAACAAACAGCACCACACCTCTGCTCCAAATGAGCGAAGAAAAAATGAGTGTACGGTTAAAGCTTGTTTACGGCAGCAGTGTTCAGAGACTTGGACTGCAGGTCTAAACAGGACAATAACCCTACCCCAAACTCCTCACAATGACTTGCTATAACTTGTAGCTTCATAACCATAACTTAAAATATTTCTTATAGTTTGTGGAACTATAGGTTGAAAAAATAAATAAGGGATATTTACTGAAAAAGTGTCTTTCCCTCCTAGATACGGATTCCTCTACAACTACTTTTCTCCACAATTGTTTCTTTGTTACAAAGCTTGAATATTCAGCTCATAAAAATAATTCTACATGCAGCAAGTTAGTAAACTTTTTCAGCAATTGCAGCAAATACTGAGGGACAATTCATACTGCTAATCAAAGGGTGTTTTTCTCTAGTGATACTAGAAAACAACACATTGAATTTTGTGTGGTTGGCACAGATTTCTGGTTGGGGGAATGGGTGGTGGTTCATCATTTTTTTTACAATGTTAAAGTTATAATTTTTAACCCAACCTTTAGTAGATATTGGTAAATATTACGAGATTGCAGTAATCTGAGGACTTGCCCTATTTAAATTCTGATATTAGGGCAAAAGGAGGGGAAGAGTTTCTGCAGAGAGGACCTCGATTTTAGAACATTATTTGTGCTTTCATTTACTCAAGTCAAGTTTCAGCAATATTTCTGACATGTTGCAGATCACCTTTTCTGTGATAGGGTCAGATAAAGATAACCTGGTTGCTGAAATGTATTTTTATTTCAATGGGATAATTTTTGAAACTCTGAATTGTTTTTTACAAAACTCTGCATAAAGCTTTTTAAAAAGCCTCCTAGTAACTTCTGTAGTACTTTAACAAAGTTTTTGAAGGAGTTTATATGAGAAATGCTTGTGAGACTTCCGGTTTTAACATTTTGCAGGAAAACTGGTTTCTAAAAATAGATGAACTTAAAAAATGTTGATTTTTAAAACTGCACAAATGCTTACCAATTGAGTTTTAGCCATATTAGCAAACTAGAAATAGACTTTTAAAGACAATCAGTTATTAAATACACTGACTGGTATCAATTAATGATGTGTAATATGTGTAATACACAAAAAAAAATTCCATGTTGGTATCACATTTTTATGTGATATCAGCTGCTACTAGAAATATTAAATACCTTTACTACCATGTTATCTGTCATACCACCTTAACCCTTACATGCAACAGTCCAGCCTGGTTCTCCTCCGTACCATCTAGTATTTCTGTGTTTCTACCACTGTCCCTAACCCAGAGATGATGATGCCTTTCCCCCTCAGGAGTGTGAAGGAGGAAAGACGTGACCAGGAGGCAGGACCTCATCATGTCCTCCCTCTGTTTCCACAGCTTCCTTAGGTTGCCTTCACTTGGGAATAAAGCCTAAAACTGGTTTCAGCCCAGCAGTAAGGTCAGATAAAGTAAAGCAGAAGGGGACTGTGGTTGGAGAGAAACACCAGGCTCTCAAAACCCACTACCTACTTGTACAAAAGACTTCTGCATGATATAAAGCTTTTTTTCTCTTTTTCTTTTTCCCTTTCGTATAAAAGCAAATGTTTCTGTCCATCTCAATTAGAAATAATAAATGTGGGAAGAAAGATATTTGTTGTGCTGGGTGTTACAAGTAGAGCTGTTGATATATATGGAAAGTAGAGAAGATTAAACAAAACCTGAACTGTGATAGGTCTTCGAATGTTTATCTCCAGTTCCCTAGGCTATAAGCCAAACAAACCAGTATCTCACATCATCTAATTTTTTTTTGGTGAACAGCACAGTAACACTCTCCTAATATTTTATTGACTATAATTTGCATTATTTTTGTTTTAAATATAGCACTGCTGCATTTTTTAAGTAAGAGACATACCTTAAAAAAAAAGCTCTATGATTTTCAGATAAACCATATCTTTGTGGGTTTTGCTATGAATACATTTACAAGCCATCAAGATATTTACCCCATCCAGGATAATCAATATAATTGGGCCTGACCCAAATATAATTTGAACCTGACCTGAAGTAATTTCAAATAACAGAAAAGATTTACTTTAATTAGCCTTCAATAATATCCTAAAATATTGCCAAATAAAATCCAGAGTCATTATACTTGCATAACCACTCTTTAGGTTAGAGGTTATAGTTCTCCTAGCTTTATAGTTAATTTGGGTTTAAAATCCTGTGATCTCTTTCATTTTGTTTAATATCCAATTAATAATCCTTGTCATGGATATAATTTTAAACAAAATGGGAGAGATACTTTGCTTCTCTTTAATATTTTATGAATGCTCCGACTGATTCAAAAAACCTGTTATGTAATAAACGATGTGAGTATGTGAGCCAAGTGCCACAGAGGCATTTCATTGTCCACCTTAATTCAGTAACAACGCTCTATTCCGTAGCTGTGTGTTACAAACCATGAATAACTTTGAAACATACAGTTTCAGGAAGCTCATGAAGATGAAACCACCCTTAGTTGACACAAGCCCCAAAGAGTGCTCAAGTCTCGGTTAACAGTTTTGCACAATATCTCACCTAATTTGAATACCTGCTGCAGTCCATATGGGAGATAATTTATTTCATTTATTTACGTGGTAAAGATTCAACAAAATATGCAAAAGCAGCTGATTTTGAAAAATAGTCCCGAAGTTCTCCACTGCACACTGCACACTCCCCACAGATTGATTCCCAATATATTTTTGGAACAAATGGTGCGTGGGTGAGAGATGGAGGCATGGGTTTGTGTGTGTAGGTAAATCTCATATACGTGTAGTAGCTGTACATAAGTCAATACACCAGTGCAGGACAAGACAGAAGTAACTCATGCAAAAGGTTAATGTAGGGATATTGCTTTTCAAGGAACAAGACAAAGCTGCAAAAATCTAATCATAGTTGGATGCTACAGCTCACTTAAACAGTCTAATAGTAATCACAGAATCACAGAATTGTAGGGGTTGGAAGGGACCTCGAGAGATCATCGGGTCCAACCCCCCTGCCAAAGCAGGCTCCCTAGCTCATATTGCTCAGATAGGCGTCCAGGCGGGTCTTGAATATCTCCAGTGAAGGAGACTCCACCACCTCCCTGGGCAGCCTATTCCAGTGCTCAGTCACCCTCACTGTGAAAAAGTTCTTCCGCATGTTGGTGCGGAACTTCCTATGCTCCAACTTGCAGCCATTGCCCCTTGTCCTATCCCCACAGACCACTGAAAAGGGGCTGGCTGATTCCCCCTGCATCCCCTGCTTCAGATAATTATAAACTTTGATTAGGTCCCCCCTTAGTCTTCTCTTCTCAAGGCTGAACAGTCCCAGCTTACTCAGCCTTTCCTCATAGGCGAGATGCTCTAGGCCCTTAATCATCTTCGTAGCCCTTCGTTGGACTCTTTCCAGGAGATCCCTGTCCTTTTTATACCAAGGAGCCCAGAACTGGACACAATACTCCAGGTGGGGCCTGACCAGGGCAGAGTAGAGAGGGAGGATCACCTCCTTTGACCTGCTGGCTACACTCCTCCTGATGCATCCCAGGATCCCATTGGCTCTCTTGGCCACCGAGGCACACTGCTGGCTCATGGCCAACCTGTCATCTACCAGGACCCCCAGGTCCTTCTCCACTGAGCTCTTCTCCAGCAGGTCATCCCCCAGCCTGTACTGATACAAACAGTTGTTCCTTCCCAGGTGCAAGACTTTACACTTGCTTTTGTTGAACTTCATCTGGTTTCTCACTGCCCAGCTCTCCAGCCTGTCCAGGTCTCTCTGGATGGCAGCGCAGTGCTCCTGCGTGTCAGCCACTCCTCCTAGCTTTGTATCATCGGCGTACTTGCTGAGGGTGGATGTTATTCCCTCATCAAGATCGTCAATGAAGATATTAAACAGGACTGGACCCAACACTGAGCCCTGGGGAACACCGCTGGTAACAGGCCTCCAGTCAGATTCTACTCCACGAATCACAACCCTCTGGGTTCGGTCCGACAGCCAATTCTCAACCCACCTCACTGTCCACTCATCTATCCCATGCTTTCTCAGCTTTGCTATCAGGATGTCATGGGAGACAGTATCAAAGGCCTTGCTGAAGTCAAGGTAGATGACATCCACTGCTCTCCCTCCATCTACCCAGCCTGTCATGAGATCGTAGAAGGCTATGAGGTTGGTCGAGCACGATTTCCCCTTAGTGAATCCATGCTGACTACTCCTCATAATAAAACAGCAATTAAAAAAAAAGGATTTTTTTTTTACAAAACATATTTTAGAAGTGATTATTTTGATTTTGCAGTTTTGGATTATCTGACTATCTCTGTTTTCCTGAAGTAAAGCAGTAAAAAGTTCTTAGTAATGTATCATGACTTCATCTCCTCCCTGATACCCCTTTAAAATCCGTTGTAACCATCTTTCTTTCAAAGGTGGGTATTGCCTCTTCAGGCATCCACATATTTTTCAAGTAACAATGAAGAAGTGCCAAGTATCAAATGAGAAATAGGGTCTGTGTTCTCTGTTTAGTAAAATAAATAAACAGAAAACTCATTAGCAATATTTTACTTGTCTCCTATTGGCTCCAAAGCTGAGTTTCAAATATAAAGAAATGTTGACTAATGATTGCTGCAGGACATTTAGGGAATATTCTTTTTCTCTCTCTCCCTCTAATTTAGAGGCATTGTTTAACATCCAAAACCACAGGAAATGGAATTGAGGAAACTATAGCAAATTCTATACTGGCAGTCTTACTGTAAGAGCATCAAATTTTGATATGGTTTAAAATCAGTCAAGGAAAGAAAATCCTAATTTTTATCACTATATAACTCTATCAGTTTTCCCATACAAATACTTCCACTGAAGCAGATTAGGTTTGTCAGCTTCTTTAGCTCTCTGCTTGCATTTATAATTTCCGGTTAAAGTAAAATTTACCAAAATCTCTCTCAGCCAAACTCCTATCTATTCTGAACCAGCCAGCTTTCAAAGGAGCTGTGGCACCTGACAAAAGAGTGGGTTTTTGTCTTTAAAATGTATAGATAGTGAATTTTATGTTGAAATATTTCCCTAATTCACACTCAGGACAAATTAGCATTTATTCTTTTCAAGAAAAGGGTCCGAAACCCATAAAAACTGTTCTTCACTGATTCCACTGGAATTTTGAAGCTATTCCAAGTTGCATCCCAGTCCTTGACTTTGCAAATAATTCCTGGAGTATTGGATTTGGATATTGGAAAAGATGCAGAGTAAACTGTTACTGATATATGCCACACAAAAAAAAATTTTTAAAAATATGCTAGCAGGAAAAATTATCACTAGAGTTTGTTAAGAATGGACTTTATCTGAACAAAATGATATATTATCACCTCTGAGTACCATAGCATAGGTGTGAAACATATCGTTGTTAATGAGAGCTATAAAACAAAGCCTCTGGGCACTGGAATGAGAAATACACCATAAAAGGCTTATCTGAATCCCTACATAGCTATTTGAGTTTCACAACACTTTTGAAAGGGTAAATACTTAATCTAGCATGTTATTTCCAGTTAAGTTTCAAAATATCTAGCTGTTGCAGGTGGCTCATAGATAATTAAGTAGCTTAGTATGATACAGTAAAAAATAATGAAATGTTTAAAAAGACAATAGGAACAAATTTCCCACAACACCAACAGTGTATTTTGCACTTACCCACAGGAGACATCTCAGGAACGCCAGCAGTGTAAGGACCATCCAGAAATTTTGGCTCATTGTCATTGATGTCCTGAATCTTAATGACGAACTCAGATTCTGGTTCCACAGGTTTATTTGTCAGCCTATCTAGTGCTTGTGCTCGGAGTGTGTAGTAGGCCTGCTCTTCTCGATCCAGCCTCTTTGTAGCATGAATATCCCCCGTGTTCTCATCAATAATGAAAATGGAACTTGCCCCTTCGCCTGACAAGATGTATTTGATGGAACCATCTCCTTTATCAACATCAGAGTGAAGCTGGTGAAAAATTGATGAGAGATGAGATTAACTTACAAGAGAGTCAGTGGCATGAAGATATGTAAAAATAATTCTTATGTCGAGCAGTAGTACATGAAATTTTATTGTTCTCGCAAAGATAAGCTGAATGTTTATTGTGCACGGCATGTGAGGGACCATTAGAATCTGTCAGCTTGCTCTTTTGAGCAAGGCAATTTCATTCTTTCCTGAAAACAATTTCATTTTCCAATGCATTTGCTATTGCCTTATAGTCGTGTTATCCCAAAGAGTCATACAGCCACATACATAGAGACATGCACACATGTGATCATAACTGTGACTTATTCCTACCTGAATTTAAGTACATTCTTGGATTCAGCTTACTATTCTACTGAAGGGTGAGACTTCAGGCAAGTGTCACTATAAATTTCATGTTGGTGGTTTTTTGCTCCTGTAATATACAGGAAACTACAGTCTTATTTCCTCAGCACTTACTGTGTAAAGCACTAAAACATATCAAATTAATGGATATGTTTCGTCATCAGACTGCTCACTGGTATCTGATGGGACAGTAATTTCCCTTCCATATCTTGTTTTCTGTTACTCAACTTCAGAAAAATACAGTGTCTGGAAAAGACCAAGAAACCCCAGCACACTTTGAACTATACAGCATCAAGAGTCCTAAGTCCTTTCCCTGGGACTACTTGGAGCAGGCATGGAACAAATGTTGCCCAGTAGGCCAAAATGTTTCTTCCATAAGAACTGCAAGACAGATTTACACAAATAAACTTTCTTCCCCTTCACGCAAACTGCTTTAAGTTACAGAGCAAGATTCCACAGATTTTGTAGCTCCTTTATGTCTTCTGAGTCTCACCTTCCTTTTACAGAATACCAACTGAAACAATTCTCATTTTTCAAAATTGTATAAGGCACCTAATTGAGCTGGATATCATGTTAAAGTAACACACATATTTTAATACTGCACAAGTGGAAAGAACATCCCAAAGTAAAATTCAAAGTACTTACTCACTTGTTAAAAGGTGAATTACTACTCATAAATAGCTGAGGACATTGCTAAAGGTATTCAGATTCCTTATTTCTCTTCCTGAATTTGTACCTGTTCAAACTCTATGCTCTGTTGAGTTTGGAGGTAACCCTACTGTCTTCATCGTCATAATTTCCTCCACTAGCATTTTTTTTCTCTCAGCTGGGAGCATCACTGAGATAGTAATCACTTCCAGAATACATGTAGAAAATTGCTATCTCAGGCATAACTTAGCACAGCTGCAAAACCTTTTCCTATTTCAGCAGGGAAGGATTCGTGATAAGTTTTGAATTTTTCAGCTGGATGAAAAGCTGCCTATTTCTTACACATTATTTCACTTACGCAGTCTGGATATCTCATACTTATGCAATTACAGTGCACTCCCTTTCTTAATACAGAAATAGAGTATGAGCTTTGGGCTGGATCAAAAAGCAGAACCAGGGTCTCTAAATCAGATTAGGCACTTTATTTCAAAATATGGCTTATCCTCATCCTGTTGCTACCTAACTCCTGAGATACCTAAACAAGCCTCAGATTTCTTTGGTGGAGTTCCCTGAACATTTACAGCCCCACTTCTCAGAACACACTGGAATGGTCAGTGCTGACACTGGGAGCAGATCAAGGTAAAATGCGTCTCACATCCAGGCTCTTTCAAGATCCGCAACACTGCAGATTCCTTAGCTCTAATGGCTGCGGGTTTATTCAATGAACAGGATCTCTGTTCATCCCCCCAAAATAATCTGTCAGTTTGAGCTCTTGCTGCTTTTTCAAACTTGACTAGAAGAAGCACCCATCTTCCTGATAAAGGAACTGTTCAAGCAAGAATCCATCTTGCATTTGATTTTGGTTTACTTTTCTTTTTCTGAGACATACTTGAGGGTACGTAAGTTTCCTCTGTACATTGTGTGGGTTCCCTTACATAGCAGGAATCCTACAGTCTAGACTGAAATGCTGACCACCACATTACCCAAGAGCTGAAGTTATGATTCACAAAGACTCAATGCCTTTGCCTTCTTGAAGTGACACAGTTAACTTCATATCCCATATTCTAACAGAGTACTGGCCTTTCTGTGGTGGCTAAGACTCTCCCATTCTCCCTGCAAAAGTTATTCCACCCTTTGTGGCACACTTAGGCATGTGCTGGATGAGAGAAAAGCAAGTGACACCAGCATCTTTAGCTGTGCATCAGGCAGAGCAGTTTTCTGAAGGTTAGAGATGTAAAAGTAGATCCCTTCAGTCAGAGAAAAGAAGGATTCCACATCTCAACTTGCAGAGAGCAGTGCAGCTCACCATCATGTGGGTGAAGCCAAGCCTATCAGCACACCAGTGTGGGACCCACAGCTGGGTCTCACACTTCAGGGCTGCACAATCTTCCTTTCACCTTGTGTTTAGATCTGGCACTATCCTGAATAACTTTCCAACATAGTTTTGAAAGAAAAGAGACCTTCAGGGGAGAGACCAGAAGTATAAATCCTCAAAGATTCACTGAGTAAGGCTTTCACATCCCAGAGAAAGAAGAAATTCTGTAGCTTCAGCATTTCACATTTGCTCACTCAGTGGCTCGCTGATTAACACATTGTTTTTTAAGGAGTCCCACTCTGATGTCCATAAATCTCCTCATGGGTTAGACTACAGTGGCTGGTGCCCTGGAGCGAAATGCTGAATAGAAGCCACTTTCTGGAATAATGCCTTGGTAGAAAACTGCTACCCCATGGATTAGTAAAGTGATTAACAATGACCTTTGTTACTCCAAGGTTGAGGCTCTGGGACAGATAACTTATTTGTATCTTGTATTAAAACTTTGTTCTACTGAGCATTTGAAAAACAATGCTGGCCCACACTCAAGTTAGCAAAGCACAATTCTCTACCTATTTAACCCTAGGAAGGTGATACAGCTCAAGATTTAGTTTGTCTTTGGCACTGTAGTACAATCAATTCTGTGTAAAGTGCTCTATAGATTTTTTTTTCAACATTTTGATGTGCATTTTAGTTTCAATCCGAGACAACTTGAAAGTACAATACTAGACAACAATGCAAAAATAAGCTAGGCTAACAGAATCCAGATGTATGCTTGGTGCAGCTTTTAGATGACATTTATACCATTTCCACCCACTGTAATCCTCCCAAACACTCATCTTCAAAGTCAATGTAGAGGCATCAGTGATTGCTAACTAAGAGCAAAATATTTGAATGCAGCAAACCTGTACCATATTTACAGCTCTGCTACTACCAAATGGGACTTCAAACTACCAGTATTTCCAGCTATTTATTTTAACATTCCAAAAACTGAGTAATATTTTCCATATAAAGTTAGCATTAGAAAACACTTAGCAAGTTCTTTTGTTGTTGTTGTTGTTTTGTTTGTTTGGGGTTTTTTTGTTTGGTTGTTTTTTGTTATTTTTCCCCTTTTTTTAAAGAAACATATTCAAGAATAAAACCTGAGATTTTTATTTGTTCTTGTGATTAATTTGGCAAGAACTATATAGCATATCAGTCCCCAGGGCACTTGTAGTTTACAGGAAAGCTCCAGAAAACGTCTATGGCAGTGACCACTATTAGCTTGTCTATCACTCCTCCCACTTTCTGCAAAGACATTCACGTAGGGGACAGAAATGTAGCTCAATCTGTAGCTGCACATGGGGACTATGAATTCAGAGGTAGAGAGGATCAAGACAAAGGCAGTTTCAAATTGTTGTTTCAAGACACATGGAGGATTCAAGGATTCACTAGGAAAATCTCATCTGAACCCATTCTGGTACATTCTAGACAAATTTTCTTTCAAAAGTAGTTTTCAATAAATATTGAAAATAGAATTCCTCCTTCTGTTTTCTGAAAGGAGAATGACATAAGTACCTAAGGTTTTATACTTCCAATTCATTTAATCCATTGCTGCCTGCACCCAATATCCATGAAGGTCAATCTCCAGTTGGCTTTGGCTTTCAACTAACCTTACTCCCAGTTTGAGAGTCATGATTTAATTATAATATGCTGATCCTATTTCTTCTTTGTTACATTCCAGATCCATTTAACTTGAAGATTTGTTGTTGTTGGGTGTTCCCTGCTTTACACCATGTACAAGAAAAAATACATGAAAAAAGAAAAGGGAATTGGCACTCTTCTGCAGGGAGATGATGCATTTCCTAACAAGATGACAACTTTAGATGTTCTAGGAAAGTTAGTGGAGAGTAAACAAACCTAATAAGAAAAGCTGCACAAGCCTTGTGGAGGCAGAGAGTTCTAGTACTTATAAAGTCTTTCTTTTATTATTTTATCTTCTTCAATTGTTATTATTTATTTATTTATTTATTTTAAAAGTAGCTTACTGAGTGCCCTCTACTGTCACTGAACTCAACCTAAAAAGAGGACACATATCTTCTTAGGCCCAACTCCTAAAATTCATTGCTGTGTTTAGAAAATCCTTGCTGGGATATGTGTGAGAGAAGGAAGAAGTCAGTATCAAAGGTACTATTACCCTAACTCCTTAAATGAATGTAATTTTGTCCTGACATACTTTTTTTGGCCCTGCAGCAGTATAAGATCTTGCCTTACGCATTTATGTTTATGTGCACTCTTAGGATGATGATAGAGAAACCTAAATAATACATTTCCTTCAAGATCCCTAATACTTTATAGTTTCTGGATTTTGTCTATTTGTAGGTACAGATGATGTAATTTTGCATCGCTTGCCATTATTCTGATGCAGTATTTTCAATAGAGAAGGATGTTCATTTTTAATGCAGTGCAGTTTAATGCACTGCATTAAAAGCAATTTGTCTGACCACCACCGATCTGTTTGAGGTCTGAATGTGAGGTTTGCTATTTCTCTGATTTTCGGTTCAGGTTCCCTTAAAGCAGGTGCAATGTTCATATGCCTCTCTTCTTCCTTCCCTAAAGATCTGTCTTTGTTGCTGTTCCTCCCTTTGGCAGCACAGCTAACGTTTCATTGCAAAGTTTACAGATTCTGGGTGAAGAACAAAAGCCCATGGAGAACATGAGGAGCTGCTGGGTTTTCAGCACCAGCAGGATCAGAGAGATAATGGTGAGAAAGAGACAGAAAGAGCAAGTGTATGATGTTTCTATACAACCTAGCTCTGTAGCTCCCTGAGACCATAAGAAATGTGCTCTCATTTGCAGAATAACTGAAAAGTTTTCTCAAGGAGGAGTTACCTTGCCTGTGCCCTTTCTTTTCTCTCTATGAAAGTAGATAGAAAGGGAGGTAAGGAATGAAAACCGCCTCCTCATGACTGTGCAGGCATCCATAGCTCTTGGTGCTATGGAAATGATGCAACTGCAGCTTTATTCCTGCCTTCTCACTAAAAGCATGGAGGGACTAGGAAGCACAGAAAGACAAAAGGAAGAAAAGGCACCTAGCCAGCAGCAATCTCCATGTCCAGTTTGCAACGACAACTATCACAAAACGTCTGAGAATTGATTGTGGGAGGAAGGCACAACGTGCCCCCCTGCTTTCTGGGAAGACATAAAAAAGGCACTTGTCAGGTATATACAGAATAAACATGCAATTGGCAGAAGATGTAAGAAAGTAGGTGGTTTGAAACAAAGACTTAATTTAAATATTTCTACTTAATCTTGATCATCATGACAGCCCAGTTTTGGATTCACTACTTACTGTGGTTGCACATATAAGATTTTGAAATCCCTTTTCCCCTCAGAAACTGTAAGTGTTTTGAATTGTGATGGCTCATAAAGTACCAGTTAATTCTAATTTTTTTTCTTCTTTTTTGAAATATGACATTATACTTCTTAGCTATGAGAATAACTAAGGGTTCAATGTTGCTGATTTGGAAAAATTTCAAGGCTAATAATAACTAATATTTAAAATTCAACATAGACAATGGAGACAACATTTAAGCAAAATCCTATATGCACTTATACCACATTTCTGCAAGGTGCAAGGGCCTCAACTAACACATTAGTCACTTATATAATTGTTGTTTTCAGAGGTAGCTATGAGAATATTACTCTTGGAAACTGTAACCATATTTCAATATCAAAAGCTTAAGACATCTTCTTTAATTCCTTTTCACTCTCATTACAGAAGTCATGTGGGACAGAAACAGATTTCTCAACATTTTATTGATGTCAGCAAAGGCTTGTGATTCACATAATTGACTTCACACTCAGGCACTAGTGAAAGTATTATTCAGCAGGTAATGATTTTCTTATAAAGGTCTTTTTTCCAAGAAACATTGAGAAAGTGATAAAGGAGCTCCTGGAGGGCTTTTGTTTGCTTTTGGTTTTATTAATTTATGTAAAACTATAGTACAAGCCTGGGCTGAGAAAGAAATATGCTGCTCTATGTTCTATGCTTTCAGCATAACAGATTATGCTAAGGACAAGAGATCAAGTCAATATAAATGGCTATACCCAAAACTCTAACATTTTTAATTAGAGTTTGAAAAGAAGGAATGTGTTTGTAAAGCTGCCAGAGTTCCCCTGTCTCAGAAATGTTGTCAGTGTAGTAAGGAACCAGCATAGATAATTGTGCCACAGTGGCACAGTTTGCTACTTTGACATACTAGCAATTTCATGCACTGTTTTGTCGCCTCCAAACTTTCTCCTTGACAGGAAAGTGCAGAGATAGCCATGTGGGAATACAACAAGGTCCCATGCTGCAGACCACAGTATAACCCCATTATATTTATCTAACAAAAGCAGCTGGTGACAGACTTGATCAAAACTCAGTCATCCCAGACAAGACTTCTGTTCTGTGTCAATCTAAAAACTCCAAAAAAAAAAAAAAAAAGTGTGCAGAGTCCTTAGAACTGACCAGAGACCTAAGAGCTGCTAAAACAGCCAAGGTCCAAGACATTCCTCAGATCTCTTCACACCCAGCATTGTCCTTATAGGCTTCCTGAACTCAGATTGTCTTCAAATCCCCTTTTGTCTTGAAATATATATATATATATATAATATTCTTAAATTACTGATCAGTACTCTAGGGGGATAATAATCTTATCACCTTGGCCACATGAAGTGAAGTGAACATTTAATTTTGCCAACCTTTTGAAGAACATGGGTGAAGTGGGAAAAAGAACAGTGAAACTTCCTTAATTCCTTGATGATTATTATTCAAACAAAATTCAAAACAGAAGTACCAAAATTCTAAAACTTACACTTCATAACATTCCAGTTAGTATCTAAGTAAGCCCTCAAGGCTTCTAAGTGGAAGACAAAGTTCAGATGAAAGATTCCTCTAGGAATAAGAGATACTGTCATCTAAGGGCTAGTGAGTTGAATAATTAATAGGAAATACTGAAAACTGGGTGTGATAAGAGCAACCATGTCACATTTTTATGACTTTTTTTTCTCTTAATAACACTCAGTTTTGTCTACAGTGCTTTCTTTCTATCTGTATACTTACAGAATTTAGGTCTTTATATAGTTATATGTTGATTTTATATATGGATACAATGTATGTGTACATTTAAGTGCACGTATGTATGCATACGTATACACATGTGCACACACACATGCCCATTTCCTTACTCCCCCTTTTCCAATCTCTGCAGATGCTGCACTCACAAATCTGTGCCTTCTCCACCCCCTTTCCCCTCCCCTCCGTTCTCCCCCAGTTTTAATAAGAACACAAAATGCCCTGTGGCGACAGGGAATTGTGCAGCCAGCCCATTAAGATTAGTAGAGCTACAGGAGGAACTCAGAAGCAGCTGCTGCTGTAGATGGAGCTGAGTGGGCATATGTAGCCGGCTGAGTATTCTTGAGGAGTTTTAATGGGCCATCATCATGGCATGTCACTCTCCAAAATGACTATTTGTCATTCACACTCTTAAAAAGACAGTTTGGCAGCTTTGGGTGGTAAAAGCCATCTGTATACCGTGCATCATCACGTACTAATTGCATAATATTTATTGGGGGGAGGGCGAGGGGGGGAACAGCAATACTGTATTGTAGCACCACCAAGAGCCTGCAGGCAACATAACACGTGCAGAATAGGAATGGAAAAAAGAGAACTGCTTTCCCCTCACACATACACGTTAAGCTTTTCAGAAATTATCTTGCTGAAATTTAGAGTGGGGACGCCAGACCACACTGTTTGCAAACAATATGCCTGTTGCAATTCTTACGGACCTGTTCCATATTCTGTTTAGTTTGGCTTGGTTTGATGGGTTTGTTTTTTTTTCCCAAACCACTCTCAGTCCATCAGTACTTGGAGTACTCTAAGTATTCTGGCAAAAAAAAATCTGCTTCACTGACAAACAAAGCCAGGATTTGCTATCAGACTTATCATATAAAACCCACTTTTGTTTTTTACCCAAATAGATTTAATTCTTGATTAAAGAAAGCAATGACCCAAACCTCATTCATACAAGTGCCTAAAAACATTTAATTATGTGAAAATACCACCGGAGTGAAATTCTGTTTATTCTTGCAAGCTGCATTTCTTTCGCTATGAAAGGGACTAAGTCCTCTTCCATACATACCAATAGTATTTTCACATGATCCATAGCTATTCATAATGCACCATACTACTTGCTGTTATACACCAAACCAAAGTATTTACTGGTCCAGTGATTTGATTTATTTTGTTGCCAAGAATCACTGAAGCTGTAAGACAAAATTCTCTCAAAGTCACTACTCTCTATTTCATCAGAGAAATAAAATTGTGTGAGGATGCTTTCTCCCTGTATTACCCACATATAGTTTCTATGAAAGTGAGTAGGCTTAAAAATGTAGCATGTCAAATAAATACCAAAGACCCTGAAATACTTCACAGAATGTCGCTGGGCTAGCACAAGTCCACAGGCTTCAAAAGGTTTATGTACTTGTAACTGCTTACGAAAACAGAGCCTTCAAGATATTTTTACTTATTCTTCTCAAATGACTTCCCCACTACACATGAAAAAATCTCTGCTTGTACAATATTAATAAACATAAAGAACTGTTTCTTAAGCATACACTTTTCTTGAATAAAATACATTTATATGTATGTATGCATAAATACATATATATTTAGAGAAATGTGAATATTTTCTGTTCATGTACCACCCTACCTTGTAAAATATGTTAATCCTTTTATTAATTATTTATGAATTTTAAGTCTTTGTTGTTTTGGGTTTTTTTTATGGCCAGAGAATGCATGAATGCACTTTGCCTTATGGCACAGGAAAGAGGGAAAGTAGGGAGAAGAAAGAAGGAAGGCAACAGCAGAATTTTTATACCTGCAATAATGCTTCCCCCACCCCGTTCTTGAAAACAGACATAAGGAAAAAGAATAGTTATATGCTGATTGCAAAGTTGTTTTTCCCATGTTGCTTTTTCTACTTAGCCATGGTAATTTAGGCCTAGGTTTTCAACCATGGAAAATGAGAGCATATTAGAGAATCTATTTTTTCACATCTAATTCTGTAATCTAAAGAATTATCTGTAATAGCACTGAGAGGGAAAATAATCACACACACTTCTTTTTGACTATCTGTATCAATAATACCAAATTTACAAACAAAATTCATTTGGTATTAAAGCCTTTTCTGAGAAAAGATATGTAGTTATACTGAATGTCTTTATTTTAGAGTGGAAATTACACCTCCCATACTGTCTCTTCTTTGTCAAACTACTGATCTATAGTTTAGAGTGATTATCCCATTTCTGCTTCAACTATCCAGAATAGCTTGCAGCGTTGCTTGGTTGATAATGATTTTTCTCATAGGAACCTGCTTACAAAGAACATTAGTACCAAGGAAGAGATACCCGGAGGGTGTAGATCTTTTTTCCGTTGCTTTTTGTTTGGTTTTACGTTGTATCAATTCCTCAAATTTCATTTGTTCTTGAAAGTTTAATGCTGTTAAAAATCCACTCGTAATCTTACCTTGCACTGTTAGTGGGAAGTGCTGAAAGCCTGACACACTAGAAGGCAATGGTAAAATATGTAACTGCAAAGCAGTTGAAGTAATTACTGTGACTAATTGTGTCTGTAGAAGCTTATAAAGTACTGGCCTACCAAAGTCAGCATGATCTAATCATTTTAATGATGAATGATTTACAGTACAGAAAAAATATAATTAACTAGGATCACAGCGACACTGACCTGTAATTCCCGGAAAACGTTTAAAGATGTGTTAAATAACATTTACGAATGTGTAAAAACAAAGCAGAATCAACATTGATTTGTCTACCTTTCCATTTTTAAGAAACATAAATGCCACATACGTGTCAGGGCATCTGTGTTCACTACTGTGCTTTGCTTCTTAAAAATTAAATTCCTTTTGTCTTTATTAAGTTTTATAGGTTTGGATAAATTCAATACTTAGTGCTGGCTTTCTCGAGAGATTTAGTCAACTTGAAATTGACAATTCTTCATATGATCATATTGGTTATATGTTATAAAATGCTTCAAAATACCCAGATATTTCTCAAAACATTTCCACAAATTTCCAATAAGATCAATGGAACTACTCCTAGGTTTAAAGTGCAAAATTAAGAATTTGACGCAATGCCCATATCACACTTTAGTTCTTGGGAAGGTCTACTGGGGAGAGAGTCATGACTTCTCAGACCTGACAGAGGGTCAAGGAAGTAAATCAGGAACAAAGCATTTTGGATGTAAAATTTTACTGTAACAATTTAATATGAGTAAATTTCATATGAAAAGAGCAGCAATGAAAATCTATAGCAAAGCAATACAGTTTTATTGCTAGGGTGACAATATAACATAAAAAACATTGCAAGACCAAATAATGTGTGGTATTAGATATCCTTCTGTTGACTCTTGTGTCTTAAAATAAGTTCACTTAAAAAGAACAGAAGAATCCTTTCATTACCTTATTATCTTAAAACACAAGTTACTGTTGTCAGTGTGTTTACATTTCATTTAGAATCTCTTTTTAAGTCTGGCTTGATTAAACAACCTGACGCTCCTGTAGTGCTTTTTATTAACTACTATGATTATTAACACTGCAGTTCAGAAAAGGTAAACCACTGAATGACAAATCAGTTCTTTTTTTCCAGCTGGCTAGAGGACGATTTCTTTTTTTTTTTCTGTTCCCCCCTCCTTTGATGTATTTCACTGAAGATACTTTAACACATTGGTTTTCACCCAGAACTGTTTCTAAAATACATATTCAACCATCCATTAGCTGCCCATTGTTCAAAATTCACTCCAAAGAGTAGGGAAATTTAACCCTGTGCTAAATCAAATTAAATCTTTGGGTTAGAATTCTCTCAGTTAGGAAATCATCATTACCCCCATACAGCACGTGGGACTTGCTTAACGCTCGTGGAAGTTGGTACTAAGCATATGCCTAAACCCCTTTCTGAAATAGAGCCTTAATCCCTGTGCAAAGTAAGGGTGTTTTAACGAACAGCAATGTGCATCACAGCCTAATTGTAAGAAGCAGAATTGCAAGCTTAAGTGATTCCATTTCAGAAATTCACACTGGAGCTGTTCAGTATTCAGAACCAGCTGAAGTGGGGTATGCACTGTAAATATGGACATTTGAAACTCTGCTTTAAACTGTTCAGATCATTTAAACTGATCCTTTGCAAATAAATACTTTAAAAGGTTTGATTTCTCCTTAACACTTCTTTTTTTAACCATTCAAATTTGCAGGTCTGCCAGGGCTTTCAGATATAACCAGACTGATCTCAAGATAGCAATTCATATTATGATAGACGTTTTTGCTCCATAGGATTAAGGGCTAGGAAAAGAAATGCTTTTAATGCCCCTGTTTTGTGTTGTTTTTCAGAAAACATTTGAGGGGGAGGATAATGCATTAGTATTTCAAAACCACAAAAAAAATGCCTTAACACAAACAATACTAGGTTAATTGTAAAATCCTGCAGCTTAGAAGGATTTTAACAGCTGTTTGTAAAGGACAGTGGTCTCCTGGTGCCTTTTTTTAGTATGGTGAGTGTGATGAGTATTTAATAAAAACAATCTCATCAAATGCCTATGCAGTCATTACACCTTGTTTCCTTAAGTCATATTTTGACATTTCAAATTATGAGAGAAGATATTTATGGATTCACTCATCTTTTTTAAAAAAAAAAAAATCCATAGAAGTGAGTTTTGCCATGTATGATGCTGATGCCAACCCAGGATTTTTTCATCTGTTCTTCACGTTTTCACCAGAACACATTCTTGCTGTTTCTTACTCAGTCCCATTAAATGCTGGGAATACAATCAATTTGTGTGCTATTGATAAACAAATTATGAGAAAACACTGAAATGGCAGGTGTTATTTTACATTGGTCATGTATACTTGCTGAATGTACATTAAAATTCAAATTTTACAGACCTGTTTCTAATTCTGAAAACCATCTGGATTCTACTGAAAATGTTCAAAGTCTAACTTCAGAAACTCACTTCTGAAGGTTCCAGTGCTTCACATATATTGAGAACTTTCAATTTACATGAAGACCTCTCTGATTATTTGAAACGATGTGTGTTTTTGCCGCTATAAAAGATGTTGCATAGGGTACATAATTCAACTTATTAGATGGTCCCTGATGAAATAAGAGCCCTCTTATCTGATAATCATTTTTACATTGTTCCCCTTCTGAGTGAGCTCTGGTTTGATAAAGCACACAGTGAGTTCCTTACAAGAATACTCCTTGCTTCTGAAGCATTGTGGTCAACATGACAGGACAGGAGTTATTAGTATTGTGCATTCCATTAACGACAAAGAAGAT
This sequence comes from Porphyrio hochstetteri, assembly GCA_020800305.1. Taxonomy (NCBI): domain Eukaryota; kingdom Metazoa; phylum Chordata; class Aves; order Gruiformes; family Rallidae; genus Porphyrio; species Porphyrio hochstetteri. Next base: position 60,785,353 of record CM036906.1, on the reverse strand, counting down.
CAGTCATCTGAATTTATTCTCATGTACCTCAAAGGTTTCAGATCAGATGACTGTTACAAATTTGTCTGTCATGCTTCTCATGTATACCATCAAACATCTCCTAAAGGGATCTTCTATTATAGTATCTGATCAGTTTTATAACCGAATCCGAAAACAATGAATTACTCTTTGAGATTAGAGTTTAAATCACTATAATACTTGCCCCCAGCATTCAAAACTGATCTTTGCTGAGTTTTACTTGACACAGCATGTAAACTTCTCTACCAGATTGTCTGAGCACTCACAAAGCTTAATTGATCCAATTTGCATGTCTCATCCTGGCAGAATTGTGCATCATTTCTATCCTTTTGGACTAAGTGATCACAATCTAATCACTTTGTATACAAAGCAGATGGAAAGTTTCCAGCTCCTTTGCTATCCCCTTGCATGCATCCATATTAAAGCAATTCTAATTCAATAAGCAATCTGATCTTTCTGTATTTTTATAGGATTATGGTCTCATTGATTGGCCTTCTGTCACCAGTTGTAATGTTCAGAACTTTATACTCAAGGCATTTTCACTTTTGCCTCACACCTTCTGTGTGGTCCATTAAAATGATCACTTAATCTAACAAACTGTGCTAAACATTCCCCCTTAGGGAAGTTCTGTACAGCTTGGTGTAAATCAGCACAGCTCTATACGCTGGAAGGAGGGAACAATTTTCATTCCTTGAGGATCTGCTCCTGTATTTTTAAGGGAGAACAAATAATTAATTATATCCCATTCATAAACTTCTGAGCCTTGCACGTTAATAAATGCTGCCAAAAAAATGATGTGTTTTAAAAAGAAAAACTATTTCTGAACATGAAACAGAAATCTCTTATTTGTGTTATTTTTTCTCTACTTTTCCCCCTTAAAACTCTGCTAGTTGTTATTTAAATACAATGGCAGTCTAATAAAAATTATATTACTTATTAATAGATGACACCTAGCCTGTGAAAATAACAAATAAATAAAAGTTTCTGTAAAGAAAAGTCACAAACAGATCAGTCGAACTAATGAAGATCAAGGATGCAGAGAATTCAAATATCATTAGAATCAAACTTTCTGAAGTAAATAGCAAAAATCTACTTAATAATCATACTTGTAGTTCAAAGCTGGAATTTATATTCCCCACTACTTTATATACATCTTCAAAGGTCATTGTATTTACTCAACTGTACTCTATTCCTCACATTCCTAACTGGTGAATCCTTTGTCCTAACGGTCCCACTGATCCTCTGCTCTCCTTATGGAAGGAGAGGAGGCTATGGTTAGCTAGCATTGGCTTCTTTTTCTTTTTCCTTACATCCATCCTTTTTTTGCTTCTTCCTCTTTTGTTTTCTCCATTAAGCTCTATTAATATTTGCCTAATAAAATTTATGAGAAGGCAAAAAAGATTGTTAGGGGTTATTTGAATTTTTTTTTCTTTGACGAACACATGAGAAACTCTGAAGAAGTGATCAACCACTGATGGACACTACTCATGACAGCACAAGATTGGGTATACCCTTCAGTCTGCTCTGCAGCTACTTTTAAAACAGGTAGAAGACTGGAAAGAAAAAAAAAAATTAAAAGGCTACATAAGAGAAGAAAGGAACCAGAATGTGCTATTAAATTCTCCAACTTTTATCAAAGAGAAAGCACGCCAGTTCCGCAATAGAGCTATGATGTTGCATCCATATATAACACAATAGCAGCACAAGTGGAAGTATAGTAGTTGTAGTAGTTGTTCAATGGCAAATATAGTGGATTCAGTGTTAACTGCAAAGAACAAACTAAATCAACCAAATACACTAATTTGATCATAAAAAAGGCATTAAGAGAGTAAACAGACTTTTTATTAACATACTGCATGCTGAAAAGTGGTAGTATAAAACCAGCAATGCCTTCCTGTGACTTGCATTTCAAGCAGGCTCAGTGGACAAGTCATATGTCAGTTGTTCATATTGCAACCTTGGCTGAGTCTTGTAACGGAAAGATCTTCCTTTCCAGGAGATGAATTATGCCTCCAGTTACACAAGTAAAAGCCCTGCTATCTTCAAATTCTGTTCTCTTTGTAAAAATGTACAGTCCCATAGCCTACAACTGGGTTGTGCAGGTGTAAGTCAGTGGAACATAACAACCATGTCTGTGGATGACACTCCAGAAATAATAGGAAATAATAGAATGCAGTTTGCTCTCTCTGAGCTGTGTTAGCTCAGCAGGACTAATGGCAATAATAAGTAGGGGAAAAAAAAATTGTCTCCAGAACAGGCAGGTGTGATTCACACATAAGAGTAAGAAAGTATAATTTTATACAGTCATTTTAAGAGCAATTTTTCTGCTACTCTGCAAACAATCAGACGTGTATTAGAGCGTTGTGTTCTATTTAGTGAAGACACCCAGGGTTTCTATGCCAATGTGAAGACTCACCGCCCTGAGGTGCCTTTTCTGTGTGGCAACCTGCTCACAGCCCCACACTCTGCCCTGAAGGCATTTAAACCTTCAGCTGAGGTAAAAAATAAAACAAAACCAAAACAGTATTGAATGTTTTCTTGAGCCTGGACTTACAGCAAAACGTTAGGAAGGGTCTATTAGTTAATGAGACACAAAAAATCAGGAGTATGAAGAGCTGAATAACTCTTACTTTGCCTTCCAAAACATCATTAATAAAATAATGCTATCCTCTATAAAATGTTACTAAATAATATCTTAATGTTTTCGAATTTAAGAAAATATATCTTGTTGTATTATTTCCCAAAGGTATTTTTTGATTTTTGATTAGGAAAGCATTGAACTTTATATTCATCATCAGTTGTATTCGTATTTCCAAGAGATCTAAGCAATAATGGGAAAAAAAGAGATTTGGCTTTGCCCTATTATTCTCTACAGTGGCACATGTAGTTCTGTCAGAGTTCTATTATCAGGGAAAGTTATTTACAGGTGCAAAAGTGCCTGACTCCAAAAAAAAATTGTGGTATTGCTGATCAGTTTGTTCACTGTAATAAACTTAAAATTTTTGACCTTGATGGTTAAACTGCAGCATGTTTCCCCTGTATCTTGCTAATTACCTTACAAAATAATTTTCTGGAGAATTGAATCTGATCCACAACTTGTTAGCTCATCCTGCTACAGTCCAAAACTGTGTACCAAACTGGCCTTTGCAGTTTAAGGATAGTGCAAAGCAAGCATGAAATGGCCAGAACTGGAAGGTGGGCCACTGTATCTAATACACAGAAGATGAAATTATTTCAGAAGCAAAGGTAAATATCTTTTATTTTTAGTGCAGTCTGCCAATACAGACCATTACAAGCTATCAGACGATTCTGTCATCAAGGTGGACATCTTAATCTTTCTGCCTTCCTCATAGCCTCATTGCCTGCTTGGCAGATATTGTGGAACAAAAACAAAGCACCTGGGCCCTCAGTCTACATCATTCCATATGAAAAGCAGCCACTGATTTAATTTTGTTCTTCTAGAAGTAAAACTGACACACCACCCTTCACTGCCAACATTCTGGAGAGTTGGCTTTGCCATCAGACTAATAGACTGGACCATCATCTTCTTCTCAGCTCTACTTAGTAAAATAACAGATGAAATTGAGTTGTTGTGGCTCACATGGTATGGAACAAAATCTAATCTTGACATGACATTGAAATAAGTCTGCATGAAAAGTTCTCATGTAGCCTCCAAATAGGTTGAAGAAAACAGTGAAATGATGAATATCAAAATGCCAGTCTGGAAGGTAAGATGTCTACTAAAGTTCCAGAAGACCTAGAAAACCTGTGAGTGTCATTATTTCATCTCCTTAACCCCAAACACAAATTTTCTTTCTACAGTACAGGCTGCTTTCCTAAATTGTGGACCAGAGCATTAATCCATTTCATTTTAGCTCTTAATTTGGAAATAGTCTGGACATGGCCCAGTTGCTGCCCTAACAGATGCACATATTTGCATCCTTCCATCCATCTGCTGAGAGCTCAGACTTTCTTGGACTCCTCCAGATCTGCTGGTTTGTTTTTTTTTTTTTTCCCCAGACTCTATCTTGATCCAGTAATTCTTGGAACTTCTATGGATGGAAGGCTTTAATTTCCTGTCCTATGTGGTTTGCCACCATGTTGCTCACATTTTAGCCTTTTTGGGGGTCAAATTCTAAATTCTCTAACCCTCTCCAGTAGTGTTTTATATTAAATATTAATACCTTTCCTTTTCCATTTTTTGCTTCTCTGTTCTGAGAAAAGGTAAATAAAATCACTTTTCTAGAAGCCATTGTCTTGATTATTTTTGCTTCTGTCTTGTATCACAAATTACCTTGATTTGTACAGTGGATTGATGTCACTTAAACCGATGTATGCCCCATACAGGCACACACATTTATGCACACATTCCATCACTGATATCACATCAATCCTTGCTGGTTTCCTCCATAAAATGTCCTTTGACATGGCTTCATTCAGTTTATCAGTGAAATCAGATGAACTGAAGTAACTATGAAACAACTGATATTTACTTTGCTCTCCAAACTTTTCCCGAGGGATTGATATGCACTCAGAAGTACACTTCATTCAGCAGAAAGAATAAAACAGGAAGTCTTTAAGATCCTCAGAGTAGTAGTGGACATGAGCTTGAAAAGAAAGAAATAAACAAACTTGAATTGCATAAATTGAATTGTACAATGAGACAGGATATAACAGTTTTACTTGGCTTATTTCCTGTTTAGCTATAGGTACAATAGAGTACATTTGTTCACAGCTTCTTATTTGTCAGGAAGATATTGAAAAAACAGAACAAATAAAAGAGCAGTAAAGATGAACACTGGGCTGCAGTGCTGACTAGTAAAGGAAAACTTTTTTTTTCTTTTTTTAAGTGTCAAATACGTATTGCTTGGCTTAGCAACAGTTAAGTGGTAAAGGGTAAAAGATAGAAAGAGGGAACAGCAGTACATGAAGACTATGAACATCCAGGAGCAAGAGGAACTACTTAATAGTTTGCAATATAAACACTGTGTGGCATTATAGCCCTGCAAGTTATAAAAGAAACATAAAAATATGCCAAGTACTTTCCCAAATGTCAACTCTGCCCATATAATGTATGTAAATTGTATAAGAAAGACAAGTTAAGTATTTTGCTAATTTATGGTATTGCATTTATACCATGATTATGGAAACTTAAGAAATGACCATCTGCTTTCCCCAACTGTGTCTGAAAACTTTTCATTGTTACAGAATAACAAGTTAAACTTTGCCTAATACTGCACCTGCCTACCTTGTAAGGAAAATGAATTGCTTGATTGCCTAGTCAGCAGGATTACAATTTGGTACCTCAGTATGAAATGTTTAAGCAGCTTATCATCCTTACACATGTATCCAAGTACCAGATTTTCCACAGTTTGGAAGCATTTCAAATGGAAAACAACTTTCTGGGCTCAATTCTTCTCACACGTGCTCCACAGCAACAAAATTGCATGTCTGTATAGTTCTCATGTAATTTCTCATGATTTACAGAAATGGGAAAACTAACTGGGGAAATTTGACTATGGTAACATTTTGTGGAATTCATGAAGCAAAATCTTCTTACACTACCTGGAAACCAACATTAAACTTATTTCTTTTTACTCAGAGAGGGACAAAGAATCTCCCACGATGTAGATAGAAGATTATGTTGGACCACCCTTAGCTGTTCCCAACATATGCACTATTCATCCACATGAACCACCATAAAGCAGGTTTCAGTGCTCTAAGAATACTACATGACTATATGAAAGGAAGGCACTATTTTTTCACTGTCAAAATGTAGGATATGTTTCTACCAGTCAGCAATCAGTACTCAGAATTCCCCTTTTACTAACCTACAGAATAAAATATTATCAATTAAAAATTCCATTTTAAAATGGCCAGAGTTGTATTCCAAAAATAATATTCTCAAGTGGTCTAACAGTGTCGATAAAACTGATTTCAAGATTCTGGATTAAATCTTCAGTTACTCTATGAATAGCAGCATATAATAAACAAAGCATGTTAAAGAACTTTTGACGTTCTCTTGAATGTTTAGAACTATCTTCTTCTCCCAGGAAGCATTCTGAAAAAGAAAGCCTAAGTCTGAGACAATAAGGCATATTCTGTTTTGGTTTTTTTTAACGTGAACTACTTATATGCAAAAGAGCTGTATTGATCTTGGTATTCCTATGTATTTGAAAGATAAAATAGTGTTTATGCTTTGCTATATTGTTTATGGTTTGTAGAGTACTACTACTGCATTACAAGTTTTACACCCACATAAATAACAATATACCTTTTACAACAGCACAGGGCTGTAACACAAGCAAATGCTTGAATGTAGAAGGAACTAATAATGGTAGTGAGTTTTCTGCTTTTTTCTGCAAGAATTAATCCTAAATTTATTGTATAATTTTATGATTATATTTATTAATTTTGGTGATCAGCACTGTTTCATGATACGTTCTTCTATTGTCAATAGAGCTTCGTCATTGGCTAAGTTTACACTTAGCCTTTGTTCCTATTTATAGATTGGATAAAGTGATCTATAGTTAGGTGTTGACAACATATATTTAGCATCATGTAAACAAAAGATCCTTATTTTAACTTGCTGATCCTCCTTACAGCCTTGAAGTTATGAGAGATAAAGCATTATGACCTTCTCAAACTTCTTTTCATGGTCTACTCTGGTATTCAAACCACAACCATGGTTTGGACAACGGAAAAAGAATCAGAATTCTCTTAACAGCATAAATGCTACCACTTTTCCTAAGAGGGTTTTTTTTTTTGTCCCAAATTTGCATGGCAGTAAGTGCCTCTTCCAGTGAAGAAGTGATAGAGAAAATGCCGGTAGCATACGGTACCTGATAGTTATTCTGAAGGGAGTGAGCAACCTAGTGTAATAACTTATTTCTTTTCTCAGCAGTTCCACCATTAGCACTTAGCTCAACCACTTCTTACAGGGAAACGCATAACACTAAGAAACAGTGATTATACTGCAGAGATTTTTCCAGCAGTTAACACCATATTTATGTAAAAGACAACTTACTGGACATGAAGGAGACATTTCTTGCTTTTTTTTTCCCAGGATTTCCAAGTATGTTTTCTCAGGTACTTCCCTTGACTGGTAAAAGTTAGCAGTGAAAAACTGACATCTGTACACAGGTACTACTTTATTAAGTGAGATTACTCAAAAAAAAAAAAAAAAAATAGAAAGAAGAAAAAGACAAATAACTTGAGAAGTGCAAACCAACAAAAAAACAAAGAAAGAAACCACAACACACATATGCCCTCCCCCCACCCCCAACAGCATGGAGCAAAGAAAAAATTCAGCAGAAGAATTATGCCAAGGAAGCAATAGTTCTGGCAGCACTTTTAGACTGTGACACATGGAAAATGCTAAGTAGATGGAATGAATGCCCAATGTGTGTTTGCAGACACACGTGAATGTCTACAGACACTTATGCCTAGCAGTACAGGTATAAGAAAAAAAAGGCCACATGTAAAAAGCTAGTCTCATAGCAGGGTACAGGATGTAAAACTTTAAAGCATATGCACTTTGGTCTTATGAAAGCAATAAGAAAATATACTTTATCTTCCCTGGTCTGAAAGAAGAATTAGCCTTGTACTAACATAGATATCAAATAGATCTGAACTTGCGAATATCAGCAAACTTGTCATCCATAACGGGTGGAAGAAAAGGCAGGAAAGAACTCCTTGTTATCTGTTCATAACGTTTAAAAATGTCACATGATTCTTATCTTTAGAACAAATAATATTCTATCTTCATAGCAAAGAGCAATAGTGAGCTACAGTTCTCAAGCTATTTTCTAGATGTTGACTAATGTCTCCACATTTACCTGGATTCTGCCATTGCTTTTTAACCTACTATTGCCTTTTGTCTCAAAAGACCACTACCTCAGGGCAGGGGTTGCATTTGCTCTCATTGTGCCTAACACAGTGGGAGTTTGGTTCATGACTGGATTTCCTTAACCCCCATAATATTGCAAATGCTCACGGTTCTTGGTAGCCCTATCTCTGCAGTGCGGGATTTCCAATGGCATTAATACACAACTGTGAGACTAGAGGATGTGGGAAAAACTGGATAACGAGTGACAGCCAACAGCATGAAGTAGAGGACTTAAAAACAAGCTCTGTGAATGAAAAGGAGAAGGAACATAACAAGATGGCTAAAAAAAAGTAATCTGAAACAGCATGAACTTAGCTGACATCAAAACTGTAAATCTTGTGTTCTCATGAAAAGAGGACATTTTCTGATAACCAGCCAAGCATACAGGAGATTTGCATCTACATACCATTGCAAAATTAGCTTATACTCTTGCTTTTCTATTTTGCCAAAGACCCATAAAATACACTTTTAAATAATGCCGAAAAGGAATTCAGAGCAGAGCACTGCAGGTAGAGCCTATTAGTCTACTGAAATACAGAACTGGTGTTACAGGATTATATAAATAGCATAGCTGTGCCATTGAATAAAAAGCTGCGATGAGGGCTACTTAATTTACGGATGTTGTCATCACCTTCACTAACCTTCCTCTTCTCTAATGTCACATGTTAAGGATCAGTGTTCTATATTATACTCAAAGATCAAAAAGCTGCAAGTTCTGGTTCAGTAACCAACCATAAGTCTCCCAACTCTATTATCACTTCTAATAATTAAATTACATACAAATTGTCTTTCAGTGCTTGAGCATGTGAAATGCTCATCACTTAAACCCCCAGCATAAACCCTATTTCTGCATCTGTTCAGCTATGTGAGAAGACAACTTCCTATAAAGAGAAAAACAGGAAATTCTACTATAGCTGCTCAGGCTAATGAAATCAACCAGGAAAAAGCAGTAGGTTATCCCTTTGTATAATTCTTCTTCCTTGTGCCTTAATCTCACTGTTCTCCCCTGAGACACTTTAGCCCTGCATGCTAAGTAGGAAACATCCAGATTGTCTGTCAGCTCTTAGTTATTCAGGGTAATCCAAGTAAAACAAAGCATGGAATAGCGCAAAACCCACAGTGACTATCCAGTGAAGAAAAGTGCATATTATTAATGACCCCATAGTACAAGCAGAGATGGTAAATTCATACCATGGCTGTACAACTGAGGCATCCCTTCACAGAGACCTATTCAATCTGCAGAGCAGATAAGCAAGACTTGACTTTTTCTGTGTCCATTTTTTTCATTTGCAACACTTGTGGTAGAAAAACAGTGGCAGGGATGGCATGTCCCATTTTCATAGAACAGAATGACAAAGAGTTCCCGAGTTGGATAAATATTAGAAATATAGCAGCTTTGCTTTTTCACTTTCATAAATGGCCTTTTGGGAGTATATAAAACAACGCTGCTTCAAAGATTATGCTAAAAGTAAAGATAACATAAATAAAAAAGGAGCAAAAAGTAGAATAAAGGGGAAGTTTCTCTCTGAGTTATTATCCATACAGTGTTTACAAAGACAGACCAAGAACATTTGAAAAGTTGGGTTGGATTGATTTTATTAGGATTTCCCATCCAACCATTCAATAATTAATAAAAAAAGAAAAATTGCAGTGGTGTAGCTGTTCTCAGCCAGGTGCTTACTTGCAGTTTCAGAGCAGATATGAACAGTTTTCTTGCACAGAAAATTTGGAGGGGCAAGACTGAGGACAGAACCCGCCAGGGAATCTCAGCTGTCCTGTGTCCTGCACCACTGTCTGCAAAAGAGGTAGCCCAGCCTCTTTTACCAATATTTAGCCTTCATAATTTTACCCCATCTCATCTCCATTTCCCAAAGTGGCAGTAAAACTCATGTAGTCTAGTTTCTAGAGAGATAAAAAGCTGTTTGGGCTAATTTCTATTCAGAGATCTCAGCTCTTTCATTCACAGATGGAGTTTCTTCAGTTTCTCAGCAGCTGATATTCCCGCATACCAGTGAGTTTGACTGCGGGGATAGTGCTTACACAGTACTCGCCGTCTTAAATTATTTTAGCACAGACACTTACTATCCAAGTCAGTCAAAAAGTCATCATCTGCATCTGAAAGTGTCAGAATATGATCTAGGAAAAGAACCCTAATCCTCACTATGTCTGTAAGGATTAATAGAAGGCTGCACAACAGATAAATATCATATGTGAATAATTATGTCACCCTGTTGACGCACATACCAACACCTTTGAAAAACAAAAAAAGAAAACACAAAAAACCCCAGTATACTGCCCTGCCTGGACTTCTTCCTTTCAAAATGATGAGACTGGGAAAAAAAAAAAAATCATTCTCTATGGCAACAATAACATATGCTTATTATTTTGATGCTTGCAAAGCCCTTTCCCCATCCTGCCTTGATGCAGATAAACCTGTAAATTCTCGTAAATGCACAGATTTTCTAATGAAGGTCTATGTTTGCTGCATTTCTTTTGATGCTTCGCTCATTCTGTACTACTCCAGAAAATAATAAGGTAAATATTATGTTCTGTGTACTTTTGTCCATGTTTAAAAATTCAATCCAGCAAGCCTTTTTATCTTAAAACAGTTAGAATTTTAAAAAAAGGGGAAAAAAAGGCAGGTAAAATGGAATTGGCAATGCCTTTGAGCTCTAAAAAATCTCATGCACTTCAGCCCCTCATTTAACCTTTTTTTCTTAATATTATCATCTAGAAAATACAGGTTAGGATTTGCGTTTTCCTGCCCCATATATTAGAAATAGCAACTATACATAGGGCACCTTACAAGTTCCAAGTGCTAGTTTTGAGAAGTACCAGCCAACCTCTAAGAGTTTAATATCAACTTCTCGGGTTTGTGCTCAATCAAGCCTATGTCTTCTTCTCTTTTATTTTCAGTCCTTCATATCTTAGTGAAGATTCAGGGGGAAAAAAGAAAAGAAAAAATAGGGAAAAAAAAAGTGTTGAACTCAGCGAAGAGCTTGAAACTGTCCCAGTCTTTAACTATACCTAAATTTAGAGCCATTGGAAAAGGAGCTTTGGTTTGGATCCAAGAGTGTAGCCAGCCATCCATCAGCATCTCACATAGAGTTCACAGACTTGTTTCACTTCTTCAGGTTTATTTGTCGCTTCCTCTGATTTTTTTTTTTTTTTTAAATAAGAAAAATTAAGAGCACCAACTGAGACTGTGGCATTATAATGCTTTTGAGGAGACTGACACTCTTGCAGCAGTACACTGGTAAAATGAAATTAAATACAAGAAATAAATTTTAAAAAAAGCCAAACACAAACCACCCCTCAACAGCAACAACAACAAGAAAAATAACCACAACCAAACCCAATTCCTGTATGTCTGATAGTCAGGGAAAAAACAAACCAAACCAACCAGCCAAACAAACAAACAAAGAAATCACCCACCAGAAAACCTGCCACAAAACCACCACAAAATTCCCCAGAAAAGATATCAACAAAATTTCAAAGTTCTACTTTAACTGCACCCGTTTTTGTCAAAGTGTACCCATATAGACTTTAATTACCTGGTCTTATGCAGCTTTTCAAGTATTCAATGTAATAGCATACACATTTGTTGATTTTAGGTGTTTATGTATTGAATCTTTTAGAACTGTTCTGTACTATTATTTTTATGCCCAAATAGATTCCATTAAAATAATTTACATAGCAAATACAGAGTATGGCATTTTACAAAACATATTACCAAGCAACAGTAAACATTTTCTGGAAAACAGAAGCCACCTATGCTTCTGCCTAAATTAGCATCATAGTTACCTCCTGCATGGTATGTCTGGAAGACAATAGCGCCTTTCCAAACAGGTAAGCAGGCTAACTAGTTAAAGGCTTCAGCCCTTTAAGTGAAAATAACATATGCCGTGTTGATGGACAGAAAGAAACTGTGTAGGGTTCAGTCCACAATCTGAATACATGGTAAGCACCTCCCAAGAGGCACTCATAATTACTCAGTACTGAATACAAGATGATTAAAATTCATGCCATGGAGAGGAAAGACCTACATTTAAAAAAAAAAAAAAGAAAAAACCTCAGTCACCTCTGACTCCTATTAGTGTAAAACTAATGGAACTACTCTGGAGGTTTCTCTAGAGTGATGGGAGAAACAGGCCCCTGCTGACTGAAGAAAAATAAATACACAAAAAAGCCATCAAATCAAACAAGAAAACATTCTGACTGTAAATGGATTTCAGGGATGTAAGAAGGAAGGCTACAATAATACCTCAGGTATGGATCTGAAGTCTTGTTAAACAAACATGAAAACATTGAAAAATTATTCTTAGTTAAAGACTCATCTTACTGAGGTGAATTGGAATCCTATTATATAATTTAAAAGCAATAGGATTTTACCCTGCATGAGCGTATAATTAGAATGTCAGAATGTGCACACCCAGGAGGACCGAGCTAATGCTGAACATGGAATTAACATTGGTTTGCCATATAGCCCTCCATTCTCCGAATGCTGCCTTCCAAACAGAATTGCCTTGGGCTTTGTAACATTGAATAGTAGCAGGGAGAAAATATCCCCTATTGTAGCTCCATTCACCCGAGCGTGCCGGAAGCATTTTTATCTCTCAGCCCTTAAAATCTGGAGGAAGGTTCCTCATTCCTGGATGTGAAGTTAGATTGGCACCCTGCAAAGAATCCTGAACGTAAGATAGTGCAGGACTGACCTCCCCAGAAGCAGAGCACTCTGCAGAGTCTGCTTGCTGCTTCCAACTTCTCTTGATGAGGGAAGTGAGTTATGCCAGCTTTTTGCTTGCTGTGGGTTCCTCAGCAAGAGGAAAGAAATAAAAATAGAAAAAGAAAAAAAAATACTAACCAACCTTCCTATCCAAATCATGGTCTTCTCAGTCCCCACCTGCCCGCAGAGCATTTGAAACAAGAACATCAATATTTTTAAGGAGAGAAGAGTGGGAGGAAGGAGACTGCTGCTCACTTCAGAGTGGTGTTAACACATAATATGTTAACATATAGAAAGAAAATCACTTCTTCACCTCTTTGCTCCCCTGCGTGGGAATACAGCTTCGGTCATGATTGCACCTCAGGAACCACACGGTAAAAAGCCTCTCCAGTGAGAAGGTTAGGAACTGGGCACATCTTATCTTACAAGATGCTCAGCAAGGGCTCTGTTTCCAGGAAGATGGGCTTCCTTTTGCAAGTGCAAATTTTTATCTGCTTTTCCTACAAAATGAATTGCTAGTACAAATGTGAGTTCCTGAGCCAACAATTCATACTGCTGATACAAAAGCAGGCCAGGCACAGATTGTTTCAGAAAAAAAAAAATAGTTTGCTTTTCAGAAGATATCTGCTTATGAATGCTAAGACTCCTGCAAAGGACAGGAGAAAGCAGACTGTGAAGTTAAAAATAACCACATACATGTAAATATCATGTACTTTCACAGTACCACAGCATCCTTGGCCATAATATAGCAAACAAATGAACATGAGAATTGCTACAGGTCAAAACCAGTCTTCAGTCAAGTATTTAAAGACACTTCTTTTCCAGGAGAGGAATTCTAATTTGCAAGCTTCCTTTTCTATCAGCGGGCAAGCATGTCAAATGCGCCATTTTCCAGAGGCACAAACGAAGATCAGACCTGAGAACAATTTTGCCTAAAAACCAAAACCCACAAAGCCAAGCAGTGGCTGCATGGCATCAGAATGGAAACTGTGACATAACCTAAAACTTAAAAAAACCCCAACACCCCAAATTTCAGAACCACTGTAATAAGAGATAATATTTCTGATTCTAGCCCATTTTTCTTAAGGGCTCAACATGTGCAAAGTACCAGCCACAGTTCAGAAAAGCATCTAAACACAAACATAGCTGTAATCATGAGAGCAGTTCCCCATTTAACTTGATTATTCAGTTGGCATGATTAAATTCTAAGTGCTTTACTGTGTTAACACAAACATCGAGGTTTTTGTCTCAGTAGGACGAATTAAGTAAGCTGAAATTTATTGCGCTCGTGTATTGAAGTGGTGGATTTCAGTTTACTTCATCTCCTTCCCTGTAAGCATGCCATTTTGTCAAAATCTGTCACTCCCTTGTTTTCTAGGCATTTGCAATATTTTAATGAGAAACTCTATTTATTGATTCCGATATTACATAGGAAAATGGGGTTTTCTTTCAGTAAGATGATTACACATAAACGTTACATAGAAACACAAGAGGGTTTTTTGTTTGTGGGGGTTTTTTTCCCCCCCTTCATAATTGCTGGAGGAAGCGTATTACCCACCAGCACAAGGCAGTGAATGAGCTAAAGCCTGGATTCACAGCTGTGCTCAGTGCGCTCCACGTGCAGCGATGGGCGGGCAAAACAAGCCATTTGGGATGCCCTGATGTAAGGGCTTGCTCTGCACTGGCCTGGTGCCCGTCAGAGGGGAAGCAAAGCCACGAGGCCGTGCTGTGCATGGAGGGCGGCGAAGCCCCCAAGGTGCCAATCTGCCAGCCAGGCGATGTCAAAGCAAAGCAGTAATGCAAGCATGCCCTCCTTTTTATTTGTCACACCCCCAGACGCCTGATTCTTTCCCTGTTGCCTTCATAGTGATGTTCTTTAGGGAGTAAATGACATAACACAGAATTTGTATTTTCTGGGACTAGCCATTAGCTCTCATAAAACAATATTCATCATCATGTTTTGCTCATCCAATGTGAAAAAAATACACCTAATATTAGTAATAAAATATTTTCTTTGTTTCAGTGATGGTAATACACTTTCATTATCACACCCCTTTAAAGAGAAACATAACTAATATGCAGAGCTCAAAGAAAATTTTGGGAGGAATCTTGAATGCAATGTGTCACTGTTTTGAAGTGCTGAATGTTTTTCTTTTTCAAGCTACAAAACTTTCTCCCACCCTGGCTTAAGCCAACCGTGCCGACAGAATTACACTTTTCAGGTTGCATCATATAAACATGTCAAAATGCAAGCATCTGCACCCTCCAAAGTTTGTTTAAATCCCCTACCTTTCCTACATAGAGTGGGTCTGTACCCATGTATTCTTCCAGCACAAAGAACTGATTCCACACCCAGCTGCGTTTGGTTCTCGTCCTCCCCGATTGAAAGTAGGGCTTCGACCTGGACCTTGAGATCTCTGCTTGATTCATCCCAGAAAGACATAGGAAAAGAGCAAGTATCTGCAGAAAATGGCAGAACTCCACTTTGCCCAACTTCATCTTTTTTCTTTTTTCTTTTTATGTTTTTTTTCTTTTTTTCTGGTGAAAGAAAAAGCCTTGATGAGAGCGGGCACAATTCCAGTTGTCTCAGTAGCTCTAGCCTCCGGCAGGGTGTCAGCTGGGAGTCTGGAGACAATAATTTGTGGAGTGGTCGATTGGAAGAAGTCACCACTGCTGAATAGCCTTCATCAAAGGAATGATGCAATGGGTACCTATCCAGGGAAAAAGACAACTGTTGTCAGTACTTTTTTTTTTTTAAAGAATGCAGATTATTTGCAGCTTTCACATAATGCATTGAAAAATGTTTATTTATGATTTCTCTCACCATCAACACAGTTGAGTTTACATATTAAGTTTCTGAGAGTTCAGAGCACATTCCTCAGATGGCATTAGTACTGCTGACACGTCTGTATTTGTAACTATAAAGTCTTCTCGTGACTGTTCTCTTAATATACGAGTTTCCCCAGTAAAAACATTGAAAGTTTTTCTCTTTAAAATAATCAAAGCAAATGTAGTTATTTACAGTTATTTGGTTTGATTTTTCTTCCTCTGTCTGCTACAGTCTGCTCTACTTGCCATTACCACGATATAATTACGAACCGGTGACAGGCAGGAAGTTATATTAATGGCAAGGACATACGCTAGCTGAACTCACTGCTATGTAACTGAAAAGTAAAACAGAGGCATAGAAGATGAATCGGAACAGTTTGATTGATTCTTAGTCACAGTACACCAGATGCTATGATTTGTTCTGATCTGAAGCTGACCCGCTACGAAGCCCTCAGAGTTTTCCCATTCATTTTTGCTACATCCCTAAAGCAAATGTCACGCACGGTAAGAAGCGTGTTAGACTAGTTTGCATACTTACACACATATATGTCCAGAAAGATCAGGTGATAATGCAATATGTGTTTCCAATGAAATTTTGATTTAATGATGAATGATTTTTCAACACTAACACGTACACTTTTTATATTTTTGTGCATGGTGTCCATTTTTATTTTAAAACTTTGATCATTTTATAACTAGTGGAACTCATTTAAAAAAAAATCATTTACCAAAAAAAGAAAAAAAAAAAAGCCCAAACCTTCAATACTTAAAGAAGTCTATTCTTCTACCTTTTAGAATCATGAGCCTTCTCTGGCCAAGTAAAAATGTCTACTTAGTATAATGTTTTTTAAGTGTGTAATTTCTGTCAGTGGGAGCCAAACTTAGCTTTGCCTCTCAGGGGAATCACCTACATTAACCCCAGACAAGCAATGCTCTCTCTGAAGCAGGCATCCTCCTTGTCTGGGTGAGCAATGAGATAGACAAGAAGTATCTAAGAAGTGCCAAACACAAGGTGAAAATAAGGATGAAATTAAAACAGATAACAAGGCATTTGTTTGGAGGGAATCATTGCTACTTAGGAAGCCACGGAAGAAAGATTTCATCCTTTCTACATTTAATTAATCTAAAAAGGCTAGACACTAAATCACACACACATTAAATGCTCTAGATAGATTACCATTATATCCCTACCCATTACTACTGAATCTGAGTGAAATGTGATCTCTGCTATCTGTTTTCAGTATGTCAGGCTCTTTTAACTGAAGAACATCTATGCATCGTGCTGCCAAAGGTACCTAGAGGGCAGAAACATGAAACAAATAAAAAGCTCTTCTGATTACAGACTGTATTTAAAGCCTTTTTGTAGTAATCCCTTCTGTGGTACTGCCCTGCACCAGAAAGGCTTTGCTTAGAGACTGGTGGGATAAACCACAAACCCACTGAGCGTGTTTGCTAAGCACCAGCAATTTGAAAGCTTCCATATGTGAAAATCCAGTGTCTCCCTACAGGCAAAACAAAGAGAATAGGCAATGTCTTACCTAAAGACCCTAATTTCCAAATCGTGATGCTACGGTTATAAAAAGCATCTTCTCCAACATGAGCCAAGATTCTTTTCGCAGCGGGATTAACACACAGGTGTCATCCTCTCTAGCAGAGCATAGTTTCATAGTTTCAAATTATTAATCCCAACTAGTCATTGCAACCAATTTTGATCTGGCCCCTTGCACAAATCATGACCATATGACATAGTAATTACAGAGAAGGCTGCGGCAAGTATCAAGGAGAGTAGCTGTGCCTCCTTGGCAGTATGTTCACTTCCTACTGCTCCGTTCAAATAAGTGTTGTTAGTAGTAGAGGCTGTTTACGCACCCTTTGCTTTCCCTCTCTGTGTCTAAGTCACCTCAGGTTAAAGACATCTGATATTGATAAACTGTCAGTTTATTTCAAAGAGGCAGCAGATTGTTATTTAACAGAGATAAAAATACAAAATGGATTTTCTTAAGAAATGTCAGTAAAACGTTTACAATATGCTAGAGTCTTTCCACTAAGCAGTTCGAAATGTCTTGTTCTTGTTCCGAGCAGACATTTCAAACCTAGAATTGCTCTAACCTTTATCTCGAACAGTGTTCTCTTATATCCCTTCTTTTACACCTGCAGGGAAGTATGAAAGCCACCATATGGAGTGCCATGGTCCCCAGCCACACACCACAGCACAGAACTGAAAAAAAGCACCCAAAATACCAACTGAAAAACAGCCCATATGCTAGACAGCACAATCTGATGAAAAGCAGAATACTCGCACCCCCTGGAAAAAAATTGTTGTCATTTACTCACTCTCAAATAGTTTCACCATACAGTCTCCAGAATGCCAATTATTTTTGTTATGTTTTGTGGCAGCACTTTCTGCTCTGAAACACTCTTCTGTCCCTTTCTTCCCCTTCTTCAGGATAAGTCTTCATGTTCCTCTTAGAATTGTGCCCCCCCCCCCCCTTTTTTTTTTTAAGGTTTTTATTTATAGTTATTTCAGCACATAGCCTTTTCAGAGTGATACTTCCCAAAGCATAAGTGAAAATGTCTTGTATTTGAAAACCTTTTCTGTTTTAGGAATAATTATTTACTAAATTGCATTTCATTACCTTTCTTACTGATATACATATTTATACGGAATTGCTATGGTTATGTGCTGAAAAATAAAAATATTATATTTCTGTCCAAACATAACTAGCACTTCAGCATCACCTGTTCTGCGAATTCCAAAAGAATGAAGTCCACAAGCCCACATAGTCAACATCACAGGATTCATAAAACCGAAACATGAAAGATGCTGTTGCTTTCCATCACCACCACCACCTCCCATGAAGGTGTAACTTTAGTGCTCAGGGTTGCACTTGCAGCAAAGGATATGACTAACACTGACAGCAATAGAAGGAATGCAATGCTCTGATTCCAGTGCCTTCTCTGTTATCTGCATTTACAGGCTTGAGTGTGAAGTGAAGGCAAACCTGATCTTCAACTGTTTTGTTTCTAAAGATGCTCTTTTATAAAATAATATTGCTTTCTGCACAAACCAGGCTCAGAATGCACAGAACTGAGAAATATTCTCACTTGCCATTCATGTCATTAACTACCATAGGATGCAAGTGCTCTTTTGCATCTTGTTTCTCAATCTCCAAAACATTACTCCCCTCTCCAAACAGGGGCAAATGCAACTTTGTCTCCTCACTCACAGTTTGCCTACATAAAAAATAATATTTTTTAAAAATTAATTAATTTGTCTGATTGTATATCTAAAACACTAGGATCTACCATTCACATCTAAGCTTTTATTCTCTATTTGCATATAGCCCTTAAAATCACAAACATGGAAAATATTTGGGTAATTCATGTAATACATGGGTATAATAACTCATGTGTAAGTCAAAGAGTATGTTATCTCATCTGGACTGTACATGTAGCATGTCTTACCAGAGCAATAGCATGACATCTCTGTAAATAGTTGTAAGAATAATAGGGAAAAAAGGAAAAAAAAAAAAAAGAAAAAACAAAAGTATCCACTAAATATGTACTCTCTCATGTTTGTGTTCTTAAATAGTTGGTTGATAATCAAAACATCAGACTGAAGATACATCTGAAAAAAAATTATAACCTCCCTGTCCAATATATAACATAAAACTTAAATTTTCTCCCATCTGCTGTATAGAAAATGAACTATATTTAAGCCACAGTTGAGTAGCAGAAGTGTTCTGGTGAACACTGCTAATCTGAAAAATGTTACTACTCTACTTTGCCAAAACAATCTGCCAGTGTCAAAAAGACACTATTATGCACTGTCTCCGAGGGGCAATCTTGATTTGTTGAAAACATTTAGATCATGAATAAGATCCTCAGCTTTAAGGAATAGTTCCCCTCACTGCAAGCAATTAAGGGTAATTTACACCCACTGAAAATCTCTCTGAATATTTTGCTTCGCTCTGTAATTTCTAAAACAACACATCAAGATGAGTCCTCGCCGTTTGTGTGTAGCTATGAGCACCGGTAAATACGGACAAAACATGTCTTCAGTCTCCTAGGTAGCCCCATGGAAGCTCTCTTTCCCTATCCTTGAGATTTCCCCAGCCTTGTTAGGGCCATTTGCTGAAGGCTTTCAGGATCATCTTCATACCACTGAACCTTTGCAGCCAAAGCAGAAATTCCTAGGGACTTCCACACGGACATTGCTACTGGTGCCACAGTGCCAGTCTAATCCATGAACCACATAATTTCCCTATCAACCACTTCAACCCAACAGGGAATTTTGCTCTTCACTGTGTATTGTCCTAAAGTCTTTCCAATGCACGCAATTCTTCAGGAATAAATAGAAGTCCAAAACCTTTTTCCATTACTAAACTCCACCAGCCTGGATTACACTTCTCAATTTTGGAATCCTGCTGTCATCTCCACGCATCCAGCTAAGGTACAACTGAAAATTTCTCTACTCTTACTACCTTCTCTTCCTCCCCTCCCGTTATTCTCCTCTCATCATATTGCTTCAATTTTTGATACCATTGCAAAATGTACTGCACAAAACTGAACTTCATTGTCACTGAAAGTGTAGCCCAAACACCTACTAGTAAACCTTGCTTTAGAGTGGTCAATAGGGCACAGTTATCCCGTGGTTGGGGTTTCTTTTCCTTACTGTAGTCATTCAGTAGAATAAGACCCTGCATGTTGAAATAATTCCAAGGCTGACTGTTGCCATTGCATCTTGAGCCATGATCTCTTAAATGCAGTGGAATCAGCGGGTGAGCCCCCTGACAGCTGAACCACCCACAGTGAAATATTTATGTTTCAACATTCAGTTTTACAATGCCCATTAGAAAGGCTGTCCCTTTCTTTGGTAGAGAAAATTCACCTTTGTTACAAGACTGCATCTCCTCAGCGTCATACATCATAGGAGACCCGTGATCCTTGAGACATAGGGTTTATAGAAGATAACATGCCTAATTATGGTATGTATTGAAATTTATGGCTATCACTTTTTCGGAAGGAAAGGGAAAAAGAAGATAAATAAAAAGTGGCTCCCTCAGAGCAAGTGAGGTGAGGACCCTTCCATGAAATGAAGCTCCACAAGTCAAGGCACTACGATGAAACCTATTAGCTCCCTGTGCCAGATGACATTACAACTACAGACCACAACCTCCTGCTGCTAACTGGCCTAAATATTCACATGGGAGATCTGTAAATGTAGTGCACATCCTGCAGTCTGCATCTGGTTATCAAGCAAAAAAACTATCACTGCTCCTAACATATGGCACTGTTACACTAAACTGGCTCCAATACCCTCTGACTCAGGTGAAAGGACCTGATGAGACAACAGAAAAACACTAGGCACACTTCAGTAAATGATATGGCCTCAGAAAATGTGTAAGGAAAACCAGACAACAGCTTTTGGTCTTTCACACTGCTCTGCAGTTGATCGTAAGATTTTATGTAGCTGGAGTGCAAACTTGGCCTTTGGGGTTTTTTTTTTTTGTAGTGTTTCCCCTCCCTCCTCCCCCTCCAAGAAAAATTAACAAAAGAAAGATTATGTTTCTAAACGTAATCATCTCTGTGTGAAAGCGCTTTGCTTGGTTTTCACCTTGCTATGACACCTTTTATAGATCTAAGATGCTAGAGAGGATTATGCTAATTTGATCAGTTATTGAAAAAACCCCACCAGCAGCATTTGTATATCTGTGGCCAATCAAGTCAAATATTTAAATTTCCACAGACTCAATTTCTGCAGCCTCATTTAAGCTGAGGAACTTCACATAATACCTAGGCATGACTTTCTTGCAGAACCACTGAATTCCCAGAGGAGGCACTCCTGCATTACTGCTTAGAGTTAAGCCTGCTTTGACAAGAAGAGCTGAAGGAACCATCATCTATTTCGTGCACCCTTCCTCAGCTAGAATTTAATGATTTTTATTGGCACATGAAAGCAGTACCCACTAGTAGCGTTAAAGAATACATGGAAAAGAAAGGTGTGCATGACAAACTAAAGCAAACTGAATGGCTTGGGAAAGGCCTTCACAGAAGAGCCCCTGAGCAGGTCAGAAGAGAAAAGCATACATAGAAACTTACTAGCCAACTTGTCTCTAAAACTGATCCCCAAGTAACATATTCATCTGCTAACCATATGAAGTTGAAGATCTTTCTATTTTCACTGGACATTGGAGTCAAACTTGTGAGTGGAATACCTTTAAGAAAAGGCTTAGCCACATTTACAGTACTCTACGACTTAGAGTAGAACAACTTAAAGTTTTGTATTAATAATTTTTTTCTTCCCTGAAGTGTCCAACTACAGAAAAATGCATAGAAAGATATTAACACAACACGCACGGGCACACAGTTAGAAGTGAAAATGTTAGGCGAAAATCTACATGGGTGCTACATTTATTCTGCTCATCAGATAATTCACGGATAATCTGCACTTATACAAATGCTTAACAATTACCCTTTTGTACAGAAAGATAAGAATGCTTTGCTCTTAAATCGATAGCAAATAATCAAGAGTGCTTTGCTATTAAATCAATAAAAGTAGACTTAAGAGAGGTGTGAGCCTGTCATCTGACTGTTAACACAATTCTAATGACCTACATCAGCCTTTAATTACAGTAAAGTCTTCCATTATAAGGGTGAAATGCCCTCTGATTAAAACTGTAATCTTTATTGGCTTTTTGCAAGAAAACACTTTACATTACTGATGCTTGTATTGTTATTCACATTAACTGACACAGGCTTCTAAAACACAGTGGTAGCTCAGATTATTACCTGTGATATTTCCCTAATATTCCAGACAGTTTTTAACATATATTAAGTACTAAAACCCAAGCTATTTCACATACTTAACATTAAAAGTTGTCAGAGCCAGCTTTTAGCTCCTTTGCTCTTCTTCCCTTGCTGTGGATTTTATCGCAATTGTTTTTTTAAATCTTACTTAGCCTTTCTTCATGACCCTAAAAAAAGAAGTGTGTCTAGATTAGATCTCCTGGTAGTTGCAGGCTTGAGAACGAGAAAACCGTGTACAAGGACTTTAAACAGGATGTCACATTTGGTCCCTGGATAGTTCTTTTAGATTTATTTAGTAGGTTTTTTGTTCTTTCTTCCCCCAAAGGTGACAACACACACATTGCACTGAACTAGCTCTAATGAGGTACAGTAGCATTATTTCTAAACATCCTCCCTTCACTTTTGCATCCTTAGAACTGCTACAGTATTGCTAAGAGCAGATAAGCATCATTTCCAAAGTGATCTGTTGACCTGTTGTACCCTCAGAAGCTACACTCTATGAACGCTTATTTTACTTACGCGACTTTCACACTATTAATCAAACTCGCCCATCTGAATAGATCTTCACCTGAGGTTATGCAGTTCTACCCTTTTCAGAAACGCAGTAAGTATCTAGCTTTCACCAGTAACAATTCCCTGCAAACTTCAAATCACGCAACAGAGGAACAATTAGTAAATATAGAAGGGGAGAAAAGCCAAGTCGCATATCACTGCTAAGGAGAGACTGTTACAGAAACTGTCATTCCTAAGAGTTTGCCTCCTGTGTTTCTTTACTTATTTGTCCTGGAAAAGCGATTTATTTTCTGCAGAGCTGTACAATCACCTATGTTTTAGCTGAAAAATGGCAAGGCAGTATGTCTTGTTAGAGAGACTATAAAGTATATGCTGCCCTTTCAAGTCTCTGCTTTGACTTGAGAAGTTATCTATCAAAACACAAGATTGTATCCTTGCAACGGGAAAAGATTAAAGTATCAACATTTCAGTTCCCAAAATCAGGGTGCCTCACTAGTCTCTGTCTCCCATCACTCCCTAAATCCCCTGTTTTGCCAGGGGAGACATCGTTTGCAGAATACTGGCTCACCTGAACTACCTCACCTTTTGAAAGCGTTGAGTATAAAGGCTAAATCTTATCTCAGAAAGGATTTTTTTTTCCCCCTGCATTTAGTAACTAGAAGTCTGAGAATCCATATCACAAGCCACTTGCTACCAGTGCACACAACCTATTATAGGAAAGCAGGACATGCCTTGTGTGTGGATATGTGGAGAGATGGGGGGACGGGGCTGAGGGGGAAGGGTCAGTATCAAACAGCCAAGCACTGCAGAGCCAGCTTTACCAGCTGAATACTAATCAAAGAAATAAGCTCCCATCATTTCAACATTTGCAAACTCTAGAACATCTTTGACATAAAAGGAGGAAAGCTCTGGGAAATAACACAGGAAATTTCCTGGCCTCAGTCATCTTTTGCTCTGTAGCATCACTGCCAGACTCTGAGATCAAACAAGACAGCCGCGTTCGGTTTGGCAGAAAGGACTGAGGTAGCCAGGACTTAGTGCTGCCTGTATTTTGCAGAAGTCTCTGGTCCTCCCTTCCCCCAACCCAGCTCCCCGCTTGCCTGCGAGACTTCTCCAAAGAGTCAAAGAGATGCTATTGTTCTCTTATTTTTCAGAAGGTACACACACACACGTATAGCATTGATGCTTTAACTTCCTACGGTTCCCCTGCCACATCTGCTGAGGTTGCCCCCGCGGCCGTTCCCAGCCCAGCTGCCCGGGCTGCCCCGCCGGCCCCTTCCCCGCCGGCCCCTTCCCCGCCGCCCCCCAGCACAGGGAAAGCGAAACTTACCGCTGCTCCCGCGGCCGCGCCGCCCTGCTGACTCCGCAGAGCCACAGCCCCGCTGCCGAGCAGGAGCAGTTTAGGGGCAAGGGGAAGGGCGGGCGAGGGGTAAGAGGACCCACACGCAGCCCTCTCCTGCAACTATTCCGATCTCCCTCTACCTTCATGGGAGGGAAAGGGGGAAGAAAAAGCGAGGGAAGACACAGGTGCAGCGAGCACTTACCTGCTCCCTCTCTCCCTCGGCTGCCCAGCGTAGCAAGTATTTTAATCCCAAGGGCCGACGGTGCCTGCGCGGCGAAGTGCTGGCGGGATGCTTCCAGGCGGGGGCCGGGCTGCGGGCGGCGGGGCGCCCGCCTGGCATGGGGGCTGCGCGCCCGCCCGCGCACTCGCCCACACCCGCGGAGGTAGGAGCGCCGCCGCTCCGCTCCTCCTCCTCCGCGGCGTGGCACGGTACGGCCAGCCTCTGGACACACGGTGGGGGAAGTGGGTGCCGGTGCCAAGCCCAGCTCCGACTGGGTGCGGATCGTGGCTGCGGGAGGAGGAGGAAGAGGAGGGAGGGAAGGAGCTGGGAGGGAGGGAAGAAGGCAGAGGAGGTGGGGATGCTGCTCTGGGCAGGGGATATCAGCGCTCGGCTGCCGGAGCCGGCTGCCAGCTCCGTCCGAGAGCGCGCGGAGGAGGCACCAGGACTCTTTGTACCTCGCGAAGACCCGGCAGTGGCTACTGAAAAGGGATCCAGGGAGCAAGCAGCCTGCCCGGCCCCACTCCCCCCGCCTCTCCTCCTCCTCCTTGACAGGATATACAGATGGAGTCCTTTGGATAAAAATCAGGAGCCGGGCTAGGGGGTGGGGCGGGAGCCAATCTATCTCCCTATTTGCAATTGAAACGCGGAGATGTAGGAGAGTTTCAGAATTTTTTTTATACCCCTCCTACCCCCTCTCCCTCCCTCCCCTCCCCCAAGCTGTCCTAGAAGCCGCGATCAATTGAGCTCCCGAGGCGTGAAGGCAAAGTCGCAAAACTAATCCGAACTTGCGTGGTCCCTTCTTTACAGTTTTGCCCTTTCAGTCTCCCCAGGCTGTCCCGATTCCATTTGCAAAATCCACACCTCCTCCCCCGGCCCCCTGGCCTGGCCGGCGGTGAGGAAGCTGGGGGCCGTGGGCCAGCGAGACGTCCGGGTCGGAGTCCCCCCTCGGGGTCCCGGGACCGCTGGGCGCGGCGCGGCTCGCCCAGGGCAAGGCACGGACCCACCGGTCTGCTCAAGGGACTTAAACCCCGCACCCCTGCTGCTCTAGTTCGTTCCTGCTTGAAACGGGGGTGGGGTGGGGGCGCGGAGGAGGGAGGGGGGTGTCGAGGAGGGAAGGGAGAAGGGAAGGATTAAAAAAAAAAAAGAAAGAAATATATGGAATAAATAAACCAGGTGCTTTCAGAGAATAAACGTCGCGGAGAGGCGGCCGCGGCCGTGCTGGAGCTCTGCGCAGCGGTAGGAGGGGAAGGCGCAGTGTCACGCTGGGGCCGGTGCCTGGCAGCATCCACGCACAGCCCCGCAACCCCAGAGCTGCCCGGGGAAGCCGCTCTGGGAAATGAATACCTGCTTTGTTTGGACTTGGTCCGGCTGGGGAAGCGTCAACACAAACTTTCTGCCTCATTTCAGCGTTGCTGACACCTTTTAGGTCTGCAGAATGAAACGGGGTCTACAACTGAAACGCGATCGCCCAGGAGTCAGGACGCCACCTCCTCCTCCTCCTCCTCCAAAAAAAAAAAAAAAAAAAAAAAAAAAAAGAAGGCAGAGGTTCCAAGAGTTGCTGGAGCTGCTGAACTGACATTTTCTGCGGACAAAAATATTTTTAACACCTACTGTTTTTAGAACAATGGATTGTACCAAGGGCATCTGGAAGAAATGAGCCTTGGCCAATGTCTTTTGATTTATAGCTTTACCAGAAAAGCGTTCTCAACATACTATGAACAAACTAATGTGCATTTATAATTAATTTTAATTCCTATTATACATTATAATATGAAGTGTTTCAACTATAATAAATTCATATGAGAATAATGTCACCTCTTTAAAAAACCCACTACAGAATCATTGTTTTAGATCACGATGGAATTGTTTGGTTTTTGTTTTGTTGGGGTTTTTAAGTCATTTTAATTTCTGGATTTGTTTGGAGTGTTTGAATACACAAGTGCAAACATGCACGAGTATTTTAATAAATGCAATATGTAACTTCTAGGTGTTCTTTGTCTTTTAGCTTCATTTTCAGTAATGTGATTTCCAATGTCAACCTTCTAATCAGAGAGAGGTAATTCAGCACCACGGCATTTGTGAAGTGAAGAAGTGGTTTAAAGAGGGCAACTAGGAGCAATCTTCATTCTCCAAGTTGCGGAGGGCCTGAGTGCATGGTTACATTGTAATAAGATGTATTCAGACAAGAAAATCCCGAAACATGATTGCACAGAGTTGCTTAAGATTGTAATTAAGGATTCTTCTTTCCTTTGTCCTCTTTCCCCCAATCCCTAATTCATCTTTCACAAATTAATCAAAATAAGACTCTTTGCACTGATCCTTAGAGGACAAGGTTCAAGGACAGCTTATCTTTTTTTTCATCACTAAATATCACAAACACCTTTGCTTTATCTTCTTTCAAATTCATTCTGAGATGTAACTTGTAAGCCTTATATTTTCCTACTTAATTCAGTAGCTATGACTTCAATTGTGAAAATATAATAGTTTAAAAAGGAAAAAAAATCATTGTTTCGGAATGGGATGATAAAATAAAAAAGAATCTACATGGGTCATGAGCTTCATAAAATTTACCCGTCTTCAGACTTACTTCTTGCTCTTCAGGTTCAAAATAAGGACTAAATAGTTTTACAATCACTTAAAAATCTGTGTAAAGGAAGGATTCTTTCCCATTAATTTTGATTCTGATCCAGATATTACTAATGGAGAATTGGGAAAGTCAATTATCACCCAATTAAAAAGCTTTCATGTGTAGACCTTCACAGAGTATTTCATGATGTTCTTACTAACTTAACAGACCGCTCTCAATGATGTGCTTTATGTTCCAAAAATCTATATTCTGTCAAGCAAAACCTTTCATTAAACTGTATGTCTGTGAAAACATTTGAACTTATTTTTACCATGTTGGAAATAGGGTAGATATTTTTGTCTGATTATTTTCCTAAATGCTTATGCTGTCATATCAAAATAAAATGCATTAAAGCCTTTGACTTTCATGGGAGCAAAACAACCCAATGACTCCAAGCAAAAAGTGTGACTAAGCAGACCAATTTAATTTCATCTCACAGGCAGAATAAAATATAAAGAAGCAATTATTCTTAGTCACTTTTGGCAATCTACCATTTTTAGTAACATAAGCAAGTGTATATTTTTTTAATACAATTTGTTCTTGACTATCTTGGTGGTGGGGTTTTGCCAATGAGTCAGTCCATTCCAATACATTGACTGGATCGTTTTGGCTGTAACCCATACTTGCAGTGCTGTTGTATTTCCTTCTAATATGTTTTGCAGTGCATTTAGTCATCCCAAGAGGTACAGGTGTATTGTTTCTGGAGGAAAGTGTATGGATTGTAGAAACAAACACTGGACCATGCTAGACTGTCTCTTAGGTAGGCCCTGTAAGGACTGACTGCAATCATCAAAGGGTGCATTGGTGCCAGCACCTTTCCATCTTTTGACTTCTGAAAGTGTCAAAGATGCCTCTTTACAGTATGAGTGGTGATGACGTCGTGTATAGCAGACCCTTGGACAGATTAAGGTCCACAAAATCTGCTCTGAAAGATGCTCTCAGTGGTTCCTTAGACAATGAGACTTTCAGTGGGCAGTGCTTAGGGAAGATTTTGACCTGAGGCAGAATACAGAAAAGTTTTGCAGTTGTCCTGAGTGTCCTGAGCCACTGACAGTCTCAATGTCAGCATTTCTACCTGTGCACTCGAAGCGTACATTCTGAAAAAAGCAACGTCTGGTAACTGCTACCTGGATGCTGGTAGCTCATTGACTGTGTGGGCAGAAACAGCTTCCATTACGCACTCAGCAACAGCTTGCAGAGTTCCTTCGATATGAGAACGTATTACACTCATAGGCAAAATGCTAACTTTTCCTTACCTTTCCTCAAAATATATATGGATATCAGGCTTTCATGAGGCAAGTAGGAGAGCTTGCTGTTTAATATCTTTTTTTAAAGGAAAACATTTCTTACCACCATGAGCACACAGCTGCCCTGTACAAGCACTATTGCCTTTATAAATGACTCTTAGGTAAGGACTTCTGCTCTGCAGAGATATTATTTACAGGCAGCTATAATTCTGATGTGTGTTTCTCACCATCCGTATCACATGGGCGGTCACGGCCCATTGCTGTGTTTGCACCAGCTCTGATTCAAATCTAGAACTAAGCATCACTTGTCTTCAGCCTTCTTTTGTTCCCAGTTCTACAAATAGCAGAAGGAAAAACAAAAAGCCTATTGAAACCTAAGACACTCACTGCCTTTAAGAACATGCTCAACACAGGAATGCCTCTGCCTTTCAGTGTCTTAGTTATGGCTTAATTCCCCATTTAAGCCAATTTTTGGAGGTGATGGCATCACCATCTATATTCCAGGAGTTTTTCCCAATTCCTGTGGAGCAATAGCAATTATGAGGATCTACCTAATAGTACAACCCAACCTGTTCTTTAGAATATATTTTGCAGAATTTCCTCTAAAGATTTGGCATCACATAAGACATAATATTATAAACTAAATTACAGCAAATTGTTATAGTGGTGATTCAGCTGATGAATTTCTGAGGCCTCTTTATGTATCCACAACCATCCATTCCACATTCAATTCAAAACTACAATCATGGCTCCACCTGTTACTCTCCGGTTCTTCTGTACCTTCTCTTGATTTTCAACAGTCTCTTGATGACATATTTGGCTCACATACACTGGTAAATCTGGATAACTGATATATTTGTAAGAATGGTATTCTTCTTTGGAAGTAAATCTAGTTGATCGTCTAAGGCAATGTAACTGTAAAAGTAACATGAAGTTACTGTTGCCTAAGGTGATAAATTTGAATGCAGATAAAAATGGAAGTCTTGTTGTCAGGAAGAGCAGAGAAAAGCAACAGAGGATTACAGGAAAGTAACCCGTAAAGTTAAAAAACTCAAGATAGAAAACAAGATCATTTAATCTTAAGTATGTTGCAAAATTAAAAAATAAAAAAGAGATTCTGCCATAGGGATTAATTTATTAGTCACACATCAGTAAGAACAGCACAAGGAGAAATCAATTGAAAAACAACTGCATGGAAACAATTTAGCAAAATCTCACAAGAAGATGGCGGCAAATGGCAGGTAGGCTCTCAGAAGACTGAAAAGAGAAACGGAGAATTTCATTATGGACACACAGAAATGGGCTATTTGTACAAGCAAGGATAGATGGCTTAAAAAAAGGCCCTAAAACCAGAATGTAGACTGTGTGGCCAGGCTCCAGATGCTATTGATCATATTATAAGTGGATGTACCAAGCTGGCCAGCACTGAGAAAGAGTACAGCAGGACAAAGTTGGCAGCATTGTGCATTGAGCACTCTACAAGAAGTATGGATTACCAATAGGGGGGAAAAAAACCCCACCAAAACCCCACAGAAAAAATCCCATCAGTGGCAGCCAAAGAAAGGTGCTGAGAACAAAAACATCAACTCTATTTTTAAACCATTAGGATTAAAAGCAAACACACAAAAAATGGAGCCAGCAATAAGAGATAGGAAATGAGAAAATAAGACAATTAAAAGGGAGGAAGACTGCTTAAAATTATCTCCTTTTTTTCCCCTTTTTTATTCTGTTTTACTCAAGGAGATTGTTCAAACAAAAAATAATAAGGCATTCAGCCAGGGCAGAAGCAGAAGAAAATCCAGTTTCTAAGAAGTGCAAAGAAAGTGCCAACTTCTTGTGTATCCTTGGACCTGTACTAACATTGCAGTGGTACTAAGTTAAGCAGTAGCTCTGTAACAGACCTCATAGAGCTATATTTATAAGTGTCTATTGATGAACACAATAGTTCCAATTGTAAATAAATAAATCCACAAACACTTTGGTCTCGGATTAATGCTTCGTGCAAGGAAGATCCTGCTGGCTTCTCCATTTTTATACTTTTTATAATCAACCCTCCTCTCTTTTCTGATGTATGCAGAAAAAAAATCAGGTAAGTTAAGTTTCTGTTGGAAAGTAAGCTCAATTCTGCAGGGCATTCACACTGTAGCACAACTATAAGGTCAATTTTTTAGAGGAATTGAAATCTAGAATGAAAAAGTTTGTCTGATCCTATGAAAAGTTATACATAGGAAGTCCAGTTGACTTCAGGGAGCTTTGCACACTTCAGGGGTTGCTACTGTGCAGCAGTCATCTAAACATCTGCAGCTAAATTACTTGTGAAAAATGCCAGTATGTACACAAATAAACCATTAACTGCCCACACACAGCAGCACGTATCACTTTAAGTCAGAGTCTATAGTCTGCATCAACTGTACAAACTTAATGTAAGTAATCCCTCCAGTTATGTTTCCGAGGCATCACTTCTAACCCCAAAACAGATTTCAGCACTGCAATGTAGCTTGTCAATTGAACACTTGCATGTAACTTCAATTTTAGAAGACTTTTCTGAATAACTTTGCCCAAATTGTGCATCACAACTGGTATTCAAGATGCTCATAAACTTTCCTATGTAAACACATTAACTAAGTAAGAAAATTTCATTTGCTTATATGTTTTTACCAGGGACACAAGAATAATTGGACAAGTTCTCTCTTGCTCTCTCTCTCTTTAAAAAAAACCAACAAAACTCCCTTCTCCCCAAACCACCCACAAAATCCACCCTAAAAACAAAACCAAGCAAAAACCCCCCAAATCTCCCAACCCCCAACACCAAGCATGTACAAAATGTACCATCTTAGCATTATAAATAATAGAAACGCTACAGGCAAGAAACATGCTGGTGACCCTTCTTTATTACCTCCAGGCAATCAAACTTTTCATGTCTGAACGTTAACCTAAATGCTAAATTCCTATACCTGAATATTTATAGAAAAAGAGTTATAAAATGGCATATAAGCAGTCGTATAGGATGCAGATGGAAATATCTTCTAAGTGAGCTAAAGAAAAAGCATGACTAGCTTCATCATCTTGAACTGCCCACTCTCGTAATTACTTGACGTGAGCACCAAAGGAGACATGATTCTATATGTCAATTTGTCATCCAGCTAATGTATCCATCTTTTTTTTTATTCCTTCAGAATAGTAACTCAGACATAACTTTTATACTTAAAACATTAAAAGCATTATAAATCCTTTAATCCTATCCTGCTTCTACCTGTACTTGGGATAGATTCTGCATTAATGAAAATCAGTGGAAAAGCATATTTTTGATTCAGGGAGAGAAGAGCAAATTTTATGAAACCTCTAAGTCAATCTTTGTTAGGAAAACTAGTTCAGAGTATGGAACACAGTACTTTGCCCCACTCCTGCAGAAGGTGGTTGAAAACTTTGCCCATTGCTATGAAGAGGCAGGTCCCAAGGCATTACACCACTGGTTGTGCTGCAAGAATAAAAACAAGGGTTGATTAGTTCGTACTTCCCTCTATTTCTACCCATCCCTGTGTGTTTAAGGGGAAAAAAAAAAAGGTCTGAGCACAAGTGAAAGAAAATAGCCGTTCTGCAAACCTGCTTCCTCCCACACTTAGCAGGTTAATGGCATAGTGCCCTAGCACCAGAAGTAAGAGCCATTCAATCCCCTTCACTCTTTTAGAGTATTTTCTGTATTCTGGCCTTCGAAGACATCAGGCACTGGTCACTAGGATGCTGTATGTAATCATTCAGCAACACTGACCTTAGTGATACCAGCCCTACATGCCTCGGGTTTTTGACAGAAATACTGCTTTTGTTTTTCCTTTTAATTTTGTATCTGTTGTGAACTTTACTAGACAAGGCTCTTTCAGGTCAATCATAGGACACAGAGAACAAGCATTCCGATCTCAGTGTGAAGTGCCACCATACAAGTAAATATTAATAATTTACTACACACATGCACACAATACACACATAAGTCAGCTACTTTAAGTCATCTCATGTCATGGAGCTTGTGCTCATCTATACATATTTTTGCTTTGAACTTCACAACCATGGCCTGATCAACAAAAATTCAGTAAAACTGGAGGCACAGCAAGATGTCTTGGATTCTACTACTACCTCCTATGTCTAAAAATTTGTACTCATATGAAGCTTTAATGTTCATCTATGTAACTGAATAACTCTACTAGACTTCTTTTGAGAAGCTTTTATTTAATCTACCGTGATTACCTTCAAAACAGTGGAAGGCTGATAAGTATGGTTTCATGTATGGGATGCAATATACATCCTCCGTCTCAAGGCCAACAAAAGAATAGATGCCTTTTGAGCAGCAGATGCCTGCAGGAGGATAATATACCCACCAGTTACTCAGCTGCTTCATCTGTCATTTTTATGAAGGCATGTCATGGTTGGACAGAGCAAAATTGCCTGTGAAAAGCTATGTGAGGAAAAAAGGAAGAGAGAAACAGGTAACTGCCTTTTCCTAAGTGCTGGATGAAATTAATGTTTATGGTGGGTGGCGGGGGGGGGGAGCACACAGGAAAACAAACATAACAAATAATGCTACAAAATATATCTTCATACAGTATCAGTCACCAGAATAGTGCTAAAATGCTGCAGTTGCTCAACTGCTATTACTAGTCATTTAAAAAGATAAATTAATGTGGAAATTAGAAAGTAACCGATGTGAAACAATCTTAAGCACAAATTCCCTCACACTTCTTAGGTGTGGTTAAGATCTCTGTAGTCAAACACCCTTTGGTTCAGAGAATAAAAGCAAACAAGGGAAAATTTAACTGTTCCTCAGTGCTGTTAGTCACTGAGCTCTGTAATTTGCTGAAGATTTGTTTTCTGACACTTTCACCAGAAAAGGAGGGGCGGGGGGGATGGTGGGAGTGTTTCTCCAAAAGCATTCTGACCCATAAAAAGACCCAACTGTGTGTGTTGGGAAACATGTCCAAACACTTCTCTATTTAAGGCTTTTTTCTCTTTCAATAAAATGTCAGTGCCTCTTTGAATAGATATTGTCCTTGGCCAAGACCCTAGTGAAAGGCAACAGATGCTGCTAAGATTGTACCCAGGCTATCCTCTATCCTGTTTCGTTTCTGAAAGGGAAAAAAGAGAGAAAGAGAGGAGAAAACTCGCTTTAAATCACTGGACCATTTTGTACTTCAGCAAATCTGTTTGCACATGCTCGACTGGCCTGGCAGAAAAGGCTGAGCCTTTTGCATTCAGCCTTGAGGTCAGTCCTAATGCTCTGTTCAGTGGTCCACACTCTTTTCACATGGAGCAGCTGCCTCTGATTGCTAGAACAAATTGAGGTGATTCAGGCCACCGGCAGGGCCACGGTACAAGTGCTTTTCACCAGAAAGGGAGGGAAAAGCCTTAGAACAGGACCAACTGGGGCTGCCCACAATAAACCGTAGGATTAGATTTGATACACTCAATATTAAGACATGCTCCTGCTGAAAAGTAGGCCGTAGTGACATAAACTACAAGACGGTCGGACTGAAAGAAGAGGGGAGAAAATGGTGTTCAAACATTTATTAAGTTACACCTAATTATTTAATTGGGAAGCACTTAAAGTCGTAACACTGACAGGTCAAGCTTAGGAACCTCTTGCTGTTTAACCCTTGGCAGAATATTCTCAATGTAAAGTGTGATTCAAGATCAGTTGTGTCTGCACCCACCAATATCGTTTGAAACATTATGTCCAAGTTCTCTAAAATATTTCTGAGATCAATTTACAGAGGGGAATAATCACTAACACTGTTCCTTACCACATTATCAAACTGTTCCAGTGGCCAAAAGCTGCTACATAGTTGTTATGCAAAGGGGAAAAAAAAAAAAAATTAAACAAATATTGGTATTTTTCTCTTGTTTTTAATTCTATCTACAAAATGAGATAAGAGCACACAGAGGGCATTAGTAGGGAAAGATGACAGCGTAACCCTCCTCCCTGTTTCCCTGGTGCAGCCAAGCTCCTGAAATTACTTGGTTAAGTCTCAGATATCAAATCACTGTATTTTCTGTTGTGTGAAGGATCAGACCAACAGCTCTCTGAGTCTGAAGCCAAACAAAACAATACAGTACTGCATTAAGCCACGATACCAAGCACTTACCACTTCAAAAGGAAGCACTCTGATGCTTCCAAAAGGAAAGCAAAATCTCTATGGATATATAAGTAGTTTTACCAAACTGGTCAAAAAATGGATGTTTATGTTAATTCATAAAACCATGGATTTAAGATCAGGGGAAATCAGGAATTACAGCATTTACTCTGGCTTTGCATTTAGATGGAATGGCTGGGTATAACACATGGCCTTTGAAGTAGGTAGCTTAGTAAGCTGGAGAAGAAAGGAAAAAGATCTTACTATTTACTCAATTAGCAGGTATAGAAATGGAAGGGAAGGGAAAAGATATGTAAAAATCTGCCTGTTGACTCAGAAACATTGAGTTAAATAAAAAAAAAGCATCCAAATGGTATGCTAGAGTTTCTGATAGATGATTTCACAATAATAGGAATAAAAAAAATTAATCCCTGGATTACAGACATGTAACTGAAGTAAATTTCAATCTTTCTTTATTATATGCCATTCTGTTACTTGTTATGGTTTTCACAGCAAAAATAGAAAGGAAATACTCCATGTTCAAAGAAAAGTTTTAAAACAAAAAGAAGGAAGAGTTTGTATATTCAACAGAAATTCTGCTTCTTTTTCTCTGTATAAAAATAAGTAAATGAATAAGTGATCATGAAATCTCCTTCATAGTTCCTAAAGCTTTCTTTTCTTTCAGGCACTGGATATATATATACCGGATACACACACATACACACACACACACATATATATACACTAAATGTGAGAGTTTTAAAGAACTGCATCTGAAAACTCACTCCTGTTTATAAGATGTGTAGTTTTCAGCTAGAGAAGGTGTGGAATTGTGTGGTTTGTCACTCAGTTTGTCACTGAGACATTCCTCTTCTCCTTCCTTCTACCCCTGCCTGCTGCTCACCATCTAGTCAGCCAGGGTGACATCACATGTGTGAGGCTACCTAGTAAAACAAACCAGTTTAATGATTCAAGTTAAGTCAAGCAACAAAAATAGAAGTTTTCTATTTGTTTTATTTAATATAGAATGCTTCTTTCATCAGCTTTACAGCTCAAGTTCATATTGCAGAATAAAAAATAAGAGCAAGAGTGCAGAAGCAAGCAAATTAAACTTATACTGTAAGCTTTCTTCAGAAACTGTATACATAGTTCTTTAAGGAGGTCAATATAAAAGGTATTTGGGTACATCTGCTATCTTATTATCTGGATTTTATCTTGTTCTGCTAGAGAGGTATATGGTCTTGCTTCTTGTCTTTTCCCAAGCCTCTGCCAAGTCATAGTTTCCCAAAGTATAGATATTGAATGAGAAAAGGGAAGGAATTGAGCCTGACCAAGTTCTGCAATGGCAAGTTCTAGAGATGGAAATGTGGCCTCCTGGGATTAATCTGACAAGAAAGATCAGTCACTTCAGTATGCTTCTGCCTACACTTGCCAGATTTGTACAGCATGCAAGCAGGAATATATGACTGACAGTGTCAAACACTGCAGAGGAGACTAGTAGAAAGGGTATGGGCATTTGCCAGTTGTCAGTGTGAGGTGATACACACTTTAATAATCTAGGCACCAGGGAACAGAGATGAACTCAATTCATGTTTTGAAGAAAGCAAATTTTCATTTTGGCTTCTACGCAGTCTCTTCTTTTGCATTAAAAAACTACTGAGTGTGTAAAAGCTTGTGCCTGCCATTTCTGGGTAGCAAATCCTATTAGAAAAAAAATCAAAAAACTAACAGCAGTTCCCATATGTTCATTTTGAGGGTATAAGTCTTAATGTTTAGGTGTGTACAATATTTGTTTTGGTGATATATAAAAAAAAATCATATATATATATATATATGACATAATCATATATACATATTCCTTAGCAGAATATAGTCTAAAACTCAAATACTCAGACCTTTAACATTTAAGCATATAGGCTACTAAAGAAAAATAAATTTTTTAAAAAATGTTACAGAGAATTTGTGAATCACAGAATGCATTAGGTTGGAAGGGACCATTAAAAGTCATCAAGTCCAACCCCCCTGCAGTAAGCAGGGACACTTTTAGCTAGATTACATTGCTCAGAGCCCCATCAAGCATGACCTTGAATGTCTTCAGGGATGGGGCCTCCACCACCTCTCTGGGCAGCCTGTTCCAGTGTCTCATCACTCTCACAGTAAAGAATTTCTTTCTAATGTCTAATCCAAACCTACCTTGCTCTAGTTTAAAAGCATTGCTCCTTGTCCTATTGCTACTCGCCTTTGCAAACAGCCCCTCCTCAGCTTTCCTGTAGGTCCCCTTTGGGTACTGGAAGGCTGCTATAAGGTCCTCCCGGAGCCTTCTCTTTTCCAGGATGAACAACATAATTTGCTCAGCCTGTCTTCATAGGAGATGTTCTCCAGCCCTCTGATCATCTTCATGGCCCTCCTCTGGACCTGGTCCAAGAGGTCCATGTCCTTCTTGTATTGAGGGCTTAATGCAGTACTCCAGGTGGGGCCTCACCAGAGCAGAGAGGGAGAATCACTTCTCTCAAACTGTTGGCCACACTTCTTTTGATGCAACCCAGGATGTGATTGGTTTTCTGGGCTGTGAGTACACATTGTTGGCTCGTGTCCAGCTTTTCATCCATCAGTACTCCCAAGTCCTTTACTGCAGGGCTGCTCTCTATCACATCATCCCCTAGCCTGTATTGGTAGCAAGGATTGTCTCAACTCAAGTGCAGGACTTTGCACTTTTCCTTGTTGCACTTCATGAGATTTGCACAGGCCCACCTCTCTAGCTTGTACAGGTCCCTCTGGATTCTATTCTGTCCATCTGGTGTGTTGAGTGTACCACTCAGCTTGGCACCTGCACACTTGCTGAGGGTGCACTTGATACCCCTGTGTCATTAACAAAGATATTAAACACCACTGGCCCCAGTATGGATACCCAAGGGACTCCACTTGTCACCCTTCACCATCAGGACATGGATCACTACCCTCTGGATGTGACCATCCATCCAATATCTTATCCACTAGGCAGTCCACCCATCAAATTCATATTTCTTCCACTTAGAGAGAAGGATGTTGTGGGGGACCATGTCAAAGGCCTTGAAGTCCAGATAGATGACATCCATGTTCACTGAATGGTTATTGTTATGCTATGTTTTAATACAGGTACTGTCCATATTACATTCATTTCACTCCAGACACTTTCAGTACTGATATGAACAGGATAGAACTGTACAGAGCTAAGTCTGATCACCTGGTGTATGGTTCCTAATTAGTATCACTGACCAAAGGTCCATAAAAATCTCTGATGAGGACAACGTGAAAAGGAAAAAACCTACAAGGCTTATTGTAGCAGATATTTTTAAATTATTAAAGGCTTGGCACTACTTGGGATAGTTAACTAAATATATAATAGAAGTAAGCAATATAACTGATTTAGAATTTCAAGGGCCTTTTGAAAAATTTCTTCTTTTGAGGATATTAAGCAATGAGAGAGGATAATGCAGAGTCATGCTATGGATTAAAAACTAATTAGGAGACAGAAAACAGAGTAGGAATGTATTCCAGCTCACAACCCAAAAGTGAGTGTCTTTAAAAAGCAGTGCCAAAGCAAGACTTATTTGCACCAAGCTGCATATATTGCTCTCCAGTATCCTTACAAATTGAAGGAAAAAACAGATAAAACCAATATTTAAAATCTTTTTTCTTTCCTTTTTCACTGGGATTTGGTATACATATATACATTCTGGTCTGAAGGATACAGTGTGTTATATTTTTGTCTTGAAGAAAGAAGTTAAAAAGGAATGATAACATTCATATAGAGTTCCTTTTTTTTTTACCTGAAGCAAGCCAGTGGACACTGAAGGGGAGTGTTCAGCTCTGAAGTGTCTTCCTTCTCTGCAGAGGCCACAGTTTTCACAGCCTGTAATTGGGATGCAGGATGATCGCCTGCCTTATTTAGTGTTTATGTAAGGTACCTACATTTTGTAGGCCAGCAATTTCAGAAAAATCAAGGACCTCAAGAAGACTTGACAGGAATTCGGAGATTTAGCCCACTATGGATTCATGGGAGCCCTTAGGGGTGAACTGTGCTCATTTCATCCATTTCCAGCTCCTCATGTCTTCATGGGACTCCCTTCAGTAGTGACTGTTTGCTAACTAGAACCTCTGGCACCCATTTACATACGGCCATGCTGAAGGGATGGGTGATCCTCCTAACAGTGTGCCAGCTGCAGAGCACACCCCCATGAGAAGTCATTATGTCAGTTTACTTCACAGGTCTTTCTCTGTTGGGCCCTCGAGGCCACCAACTGCAGGTAGCCTCCTAATGAATTTAGGAGCCTAAGGTAACTAACTTCTCTATGAAGTAAAAAGTCTTTTACTGCACAGCAATCTATTGTCCTCTATCTTTTTTGAATTGAATAAAACCTGATAAGAGATATTGTGCATATAGACTGAAATGCCAACGAATTAGGAACATAATCAAGGATTAGTATCAACTTCAGTCACATTTTACAGAGATGGAGCTTCATTTATTTCCATTTGTGTATTATCCATTAGTCTTTGCATCTTTGTATCCTTAGTATCTAGAAAGTCTATCAAAAAAAAAGTATCCAAATGAAACACAAAGAAAAAGATTATGAAGGTTTTTGGTCTTGGTTTAGTTTCAAGCCCAGAATAAAGAAACGATTTGTGAGTGAGAGGATTAGTATATACAGAAAGTTACACTGCACTATAATCCCCAGATAGTGCAATAAAATATCAGAGAAGTACAATCAGAATGTCGATGCAAATTAGTTGACTGAAAATGAGATGATGGATAACAAAGGTGATGACTATTATAGAGAATGAAAACAGCTAAGGGTTGGAGTTTGCTTGCTCACACTGTTATTTCCTGAGCATCCCTCACATGATCATGAGTTACGACAGCCCACTGGTTCACTCAGTTGCCTCTGTGTAAACTTTTCTTCATCCACCTCTACCTGGAGAACTTTGCTTTTTTTGTACACATGATATCAAGTATCAGATTTTTGTATATTGAGAAAAATGGCAGTACTTCATGCTTGGGGGTTAAATTTCTGCTTGTAACCAAAGAAATTTCAAAAGTGAGGACAGGCTACTATAGGATATGAAGTGCCTGTGGAGAGGGAATCAGGTCTTTAAAGAATCACTGGACACTTTCTCAGTGAGAGACTCTGCTCCGGATTGGCTTTGGGGCTGTATCCGTATTGCAACTTCTTCTATGTATTATCACAGAATCACAGAATCACAGAATTGTAGGGGTTGGAAGGGACCTCGAGAGATCATCGGGTCCAACCCCCCTGCCAAAGCAGCTCCCTAGCTCATATTGCTCAGATAGGCGTCCAGGCGGGTCTTGAATATCTCCAGTGAAGGAGACTCCACCACCCCCCTGGGCAGCCTATTCCAGTGCTCAGTCACCCTCACTGTGAAAAAGTTCTTCCGCATGTTGGTGCGGAACTTCCTATGCTCCAACTTGCAGCCATTGCCCCTTGTCCTATCCCCACAGACCACGGAAAAGGGGCTGGCTGATTCCCCCTGCATCCCCTGCTTCAGATAATTATAAACTTTGATTAGGTCCCCCCTTAGTCTTCTCTTCTCAAGGCTGAACAGTCCCAGCTTACTCAGCCTTTCCTCATAGGGGAGATGCTCTAGGCCCTTAATCATCTTCGTAGCCCTTCTTTGGACTCTTTCCAGGAGATCCCTGTCCTTTTTATACCAAGGAGCCCAGAACTGGACACAATACTCCAGGTGGGGCCTGACCAGGGCAGAGTAGAGAGGGAGGATCACCTCCTTTGACCTGCTGGCTACACTCCTCCTGATGCATCCCAGGATCCCATTGGCTCTCTTGGCCACCGAGGCACACTGCTGGCTCATGGCCAACCTGTCATCTACCAGGACCCCCAGGTCCTTCTCCACTGAGCTCTTCTCCAGCAGGTCATCCCCCAGCCTGTACTGATACAAACAGTTGTTCCTTCCCAGGTGCAAGACTTTACACTTGCTTTTGTTGAACTTCATCTGGTTTCTCACTGCCCAGCTCTCCAGCCTGTCCAGGTCTCTCTGGATGGCAGCGCAGTGCTCCTGCGTGTCAGCCACTCCTCCCAGCTTTGTATCATCGGCGTACTTGCTGAGGGTGGATGTTATTCCCTCATCAAGATCGTCAATGAAGAATTACTTGTAGCTTTGCAGGAACATTTTTAAGTGTATATAGTGTGAACATAGTGTCACTTCTTTACCTCTCTAGAACAATCCAATGAGCTCTTTTGCCCAAGTTTTGCTGAAGAAGGAAGGCTGTATCAGTTACTGAACAATTTAAGATGATACACTGTGCAAGTGGGAAATAATAACAGTTGCATGATATTATGGTAAAAATACTCCTCCTTCTGTGTAACATGTACTTCCTCAAAGCACTTTATAAGCATGAACTAATTACTACTTACTCAACAGAGTATTCATGAACATTATTTTTCATTTCAGAATTACCCTTAACTCTTTTACTTGTACAGTCAAGACAACCCAATGATGAAAAATCCTTATAAAATTCTGTTTAATGTCTTCAACTTCCTTTTTGGTGGAATGATATTATCAACATCCTGAAATAAAAGGATTTCACTGTTGTTGAATTTAAAAGCAGTTCTCACCTGGTTGTCAAAATGATACTGTCACCAGTTCACTCTAAAACTTGACACTCATTTTTATTTTTTCTTTATCCTTTTTCTTTTCATTTATGACATTCTGAGATTTGCCTGTCCCTTGTTTATATACATAAGTTTATGCATCTGTGTATATATATATATATATTTTATGCAACTAGTTATTTCACTACTTATTCAGACTCTCACTGATGACAAGAAGAATTGTACTAGCCATAAAGTAATGATTTAGGATACAGGTGTCTCTCCAAGATGAATTGTTCCACAAAGTAATATTCCCCAACTCCTCCAGGTTACTGAAGCCTGAAGATTCCACTGAGTTGAATATCACAAAATGACAAGTAAAAGCTTCCTTCCAGTCCAGAATTTTTCATATATTCATATATTAAATTAATATATTAATTTACATTCAGTATATTTTGATTTCCCTCTTTACCTTCTCAGGTAATTCTTATGGTGTTATTCAGTTTATAAATAAATAAGGGGAGAGTACAATAAACAAGGTGTAGGAAAACTTGACCTTAACCCATCCTGAGAGCCCACATTCAATACCTGAAATATTATTTTGGACTACTTTTGCTATTTTCAGTTCAGAGTAAAACACTGTTCTCAGTTTGACTGGACTTCAAGTACAATCATGATGCTTTTCCATTAGGACACAGTTACAAAGGTGATAGAAGTACTCACCTGATTTAGAAACCTCCAGTCCATTTTATGCTCTTACTTGGGACATTCAAATGTGTTTGAATTTTGTTTCAAATTACAAGTGTATAGATAAATTCCACTTTCAAAGGCAACTCCCACCAAAAAAACCCTACAATACAAGGTATAAGAAATATGCTATTAATTAATGTATCAATGGTTTTGATACAACAAAACTAATTTGATAACATTTTTCCCTTTCTGGAATTGCAGAGGGATATACAGGTTACCTAACCTTATCATCAGACATAGAACAAATACTCTAAATATCTGCAGAACTCTGAATATAGATTTACATCCAAAATATTTAGTCCTTAGCAGTCCAATTAGTTGGTCTAAAAGCAATCATAGACTTCTGACAAAAAAAAAAACCAAAAAACAAAACCAACCAAACCAAAAAAAGCCACCAAAAAACCCATGGAAGGAACTAAGTGAAGAGTACATACTAGTATAGCAGGAGAAACCTGTCAAAAAGGAAGAGTAATAAGCCATAGTTTAAGCCTGCTTCAATCACTTTAAATTCTTAAAACGTAAAAGAGAAGCCACAAAACCTTGCATAGCCAATTAAATACATTTAAAATAAGTTATGGTTTCCTTTTCCTGAAACTGAGTTCTGAATATGGGTTTGGTTACCTGAGAAATATTTATGAGCATCCTGGGGATTAAGAAGATTTTTTTCTGTGAAATAGTGGAAGAGGTAAAATGTTTCTTGAGTTTTTTAACTTCAATTGTTATTTTCCATTGATAAAATATCATCCTTAAAGAACCTAAACTGTATTTTTTTTAGGTTTGATTTTTTTTTAATATTCAGTAAATAAAACAATCTTAACACAGAAATGGTCCCAAATAACACACAAACTAAATTTATTCTTCAGAAATATCATGGATGCACAGGGTTGCTTTGTCCCAAGC
Organism: Porphyrio hochstetteri; assembly: GCA_020800305.1. Classification (NCBI taxonomy): domain Eukaryota; kingdom Metazoa; phylum Chordata; class Aves; order Gruiformes; family Rallidae; genus Porphyrio; species Porphyrio hochstetteri. Next base: position 60,742,760 of record CM036906.1, on the reverse strand, counting down.
ATGATCTCTAATTAGAGAGATTATGGCAAAGGGCATTCCACTACTACTTGCTACAAGCCCCTTCAAAAGAAAATACATTTTAAAAGCGCATTTCTTCTCAAACGAAAAGAAGAAAGAACCTACAACTGATGTCTGGTGAGGTTACTACTTTCCTAGAGATATGAAGGAATTGAACTGGATATCAAATGCCCTCTATACTTTTGAAAATCGTAGTCATCTATCAGACACTGAAATCTATAAAAAGCAATTCAATGCAGTAATCTATTTTGCTGTAACATGGAATGAAGAAACCATTAGTAAAAATGCATAGTCATACATTTAAGAGATGAAAGAAAATTTTAAGGCGGTATATAAAAAGCCAAAAGAAATCTGTGTTTGCAAGAAGAAAAACACTGATTAAACAAAAAAAAAGAAAAGAAACAAAAGAGAATCTGAGGGAATACTTCTCTATTTTTTATGTAGACATAAATTCCCTTAATATATACTATGAGTTTTTAATTCCCTGGGTATTAAGTGATCATCAGTGTAAACTGGGAAGTCACTACACCTCTCAGACTCATGGCTGGTTGGAAAGAGCATTACAACATACACTTGAAACTGTATGCAATGATCATCATTATTAAAACTTATTTTAACTGTGCAGACAATGGGCCAATTTGCTAAACCTGAACGTATACTTTATCCTTAGCAAAACCATCCATACTCAGATGAACTAGTTGACAGAATGGCAATACTGTGAGATTTGCAGGTTTGAAGATGCAGATGGTACTTCATTTATTGAAATAAAATAACTTGATCATTTTACCTTTGGTTCTTCAAGCAGATTCTATTTATCTGGGTGATACATTATGAATGCTGCTATCAAAGCCTAGACTGTAAATGTGTAATGAAAATAACGAGTGCAAGAATAAGACAGATTTGGTTAGTTGCTTGGTTCATCTAATATTGACCAGTAGTTCTGAAATGCAATCAGAAACCAAAATTTAAATTAACTTTTAAAGTCTATTTACTTAGTTTGGAGGGAAAAAAATATGCATCACACAGATCAGCTGGGACATTACAAGTCAAATCAATAAAACCACACTATCTAGAATTACTGTAGATGCTGAATCAACATAAGGCCTATGCAGATGAGTGTTAAAGGGTGTCCTGGTTTCAGCTATGATGGAGTTAAACTTTTTTTTAGCAGTGGATGGAATGCCATGTTTGGGTGTTAGCATGAGAATAGTGCTGATAGCACCCTGATGTTTTCCGATTTGTTGCCGGGCAATCAAGGACCTTTCTCAGCTCTGCATACTTCCTTACTAGTGAGAAAGGAGGGGACGCAGCCAGGACAGGTGATCCGAATTGGCCAAAGAGGATATTCCATACCAGTTACGTCATGTTCGGTATAAGGGGGGACTGGGGGGAAGAGGGGGAGACAACGCCAGGACGTGCGGTTTCTGGGGCGGTCGGGTTGTCCGGGACGGGCTCTAAGCTGTGCGGCCTGAGTTGTGTGGTTTGGTGAGAAATTGCATTGTGTATCACCAGTTTCATATATTTTGTGCTTTAAACTTCTGTTATTGTTATATCTAGTTTGCTGTTATTGTTTAGTAAACTATCCTTATCCCAACCTGCGTGGTTCTGGTTTCTAGGTTGTGGTTTCTTTTCCTCCTTTCTTCCTTCCCTTTTCCCCTTCCCCCAACTTTCCCTCCCCCTTCCTTTTAAAAGTACAAGCGACTGTGTGGGGTGCGGCCCTTGGCTGGGGCAAAACCACGACAGTTATTTTGGCGCCCAACGTGGGGCACGAACGGTTGGGATAACGGTAGATCTAGACTGGCAACGTAAGGGTGAATTATTCATGGCTCGATGGGCTCATGATACCTCGGGTCATCAAGGGAGAGATGCAACATATAGATGGGCTCGGGATCGAGGGGTGGACTTGACCATGGACGCCATCGCACAAGTTGTCCACGAATGTGAGACATGTGCTGCAATCAAGCAAGCTAAGCGGTTAAAGCCCCTTTGGTATGGAGGACGGTGGATGAAATATAAATATGGGGAGGCTTGGCAGATTGATTACATCACCCTCCCACAAACCCGCCATGGCAAACGTTATGTGCTTACAATGGTGGAGGCAACTACCGGATGGCTAGAAACATATCCCGTACCCCATGCCACTGCTCGAAATACAATTCTGGGCCTTGAAAGGCAAGTCCTCTGGCGACATGGTACTCCAGAAAGAATCGAGTCAGACAATGGGACTCATTTCCGAAACACTCTTATAGACACCTGGGCCAAAGAGCATGGCATTGAGTGGGTGTACCACATTCCTTACCATGCACCGGCCTCTGGGAAAATTGAACGATATAATGGACTTTTAAAAACTACACTGAAAGCAATGTGTGGTGGGACATTCAAGCATTGGGATACACATTTGGCCCAAGCCACGTGGTTAGTTAACTCTAGGGGATCTACCAATCGGGCTGGCCCTGCCCAGTCAAAATTTCCACGTACTGTAGAGGGAGACAGAGTGCCAGTAGTGCATATGAAGAGTGTATTGGGAAAGAGAGTTTGGGTCATTCCTGCTTCAGGCAAAGGTAAACCCATGTCTGGAATTGTTTTTGCTCAAGGACCTGGCTGGACTTGGTGGGTAATGCAGAGGGATGGAGAAGTTCGATGTGTACCTCAAGGGGATTTGATTTTGGGTGAGAATAGCCAATATAATTAATAAAGTAGAAATTATAATAATTGCCAAATAATCCATTATTGTATATTCATTATTGTTATGATTGCTGTATGTTGTACCATAGCATTATAGCCGGAGTCATACAAGTTAATGAAGAATGAGTGCCATGATGATGGAACTAAAGCCTGGCCTCTCAAGAACTTTTTGCTCCCGTTGAAAATAAACTCTGACCCACAGACTATGAGCATGGACCATGCCAGGTGTATCAGTCAAGAGCCTGAGATGCAGCGTGCAACGAGCCAATGGAACATACAACTATCCTGAGAAACTGTTACGACAAATGGAGCCTGGAAATCATGGACTAAATGAACTCAACAACTTCAGAGGGATGATTCACAGACTGAGGGAATAAGATCTGTATGCACATATGTGTGCATACATGTGTACATACATATATGGGTGTGTGAAACACGAAACTGGTTGTACCCAAAGAAAATTGTTGGATCTGGTCATGACGTAAATGGTATGGAATAAGGGGTGGATAATGTCCTGGTTTCAGCTATGATGGAGTTAAACTTTTTTTAGCAGTGGATGGAATGCCATGTTTGGGTGTTAGCATGAGAATAGTGCTGATAGCACCCTGATGTTTTCCGATTTGTTGCCGGGCAATCAAGGACCTTTCTCAGCTCTGCATACTTCCTTACTAGTGAGAAAGGAGGGGACGAAGCCAGGACAGGTGATCCGAATTGGCCAAAGAGGATATTCCATACCAGTTACGTCATGTTCGGTATAAGGGGGGACTGGGGGGAAGAGGGGGAGACAACGCCAGGACGTGCGGTTTCTGGGGCGGTCGGGTTGTCCGGGACGGGCTCTAAGCTGTGCGGCCTGAGTTGTGTGGTTTGGTGAGAAATTGCATTGTGTATCACCAGTTTCATATATTTTGTGCTTTAAACTTCTGTTATTGTTATATCTAGTTTGCTGTTATTGTTTAGTAAACTATCCTTATCCCAACCTGCGTGGTTCTGGTTTCTAGGTTGTGGTTTCTTTTCCTCCTTTCTTCCTTCCCTTTTCCCCTTCCCCCAACTTTCCCTCCCCCTTCCTTTTAAAAGTACAAGCGACTGTGTGGGGTGCGGCCCTTGGCTGGGGCAAAACCACGACAAAGGGTTAAGTTAGAATACATTTGAAATTCATTTACATATATAGACTGTCAAACGAATGAGTGATATGCAATTTGTATATTGAAACAACTCCACAAATAAAGCAAGTCCTATGAAATCATAATATTTTTAATTTTAGAGCATCTAAACTTAGACATTGAGTGTTTTAAACTTTTAAAGAATTTTGTACATTATCCTCTCTTGGCTGGAGAGATCATCTACATCACTCTGAATATTTGTCCCTGTAAATGATGAACAATATCTCAAAACATAAAATGTTGCACTGAGCAGACAAGAGATACGAGGTAAGGAAGCACAGCAAGTGAAGGATCCAGTGACTGATAGAACTGCGTTTCAAGTCATTCCCAGGGTCAGTTATCTGTGGCACAACAGCAAAGATTGATACGAAGAAAATGTATTCTCCACGCAGCTCTCATTTGCTTGAGCCTGTGAATTAGGATTGCAGCTTCATAAATTTATTGAATTTCCTCTTTAAAAAGGATTGCATAAGCTGCACTTAACCTGGCTTTGGTTTTTGTTAGAGATTGCTCAATAGCTGATTTACTCTCCACTTTTGTTTTGACCTCTATTTTTGTGTTGATTTGGGGCCATTCTGCTGACAAATTCGCAGCAACACTTTTTTTTGCAGCAGCATGTGCTGTATCTGAACTCAATGGAGAGACTGCATAATGGGCAAGGACTAATATTCTTGCACCACTTAAGCTCATATAATATCCTTTGAAACAGATTTAAGGCCCTTGCTGCAATTCTTTGTATGCCTTAACCAGGACCACTCTTGCTTATGGGAAATATCAGTGGTCAGGCAACAAAAGTTTCAGAAGAAAGGTTATCTTAGGCAGAATGTTATTTCCCTTAGTTCCCACCATACCATCAGAAGGGATTCCACAGGGGGTGTTGGTTGACTGCAGACTGAATACGTCAGCAGTGTGCTCAGGTGGCCAAGAAGGCCAATGGCATCTTGGCTTGTATCAAAAACAGTGTGGCCAGCAGGTCTAGGGAAGTGATTGTGCCCCTGTACTCGGCATTGGTGAGGCTGCACCTCGAGTATTGTGTCCAGTTCTGGGCTCCTCACCATAAGAAGGACATGGAGGTCCTGGAGCGAGTCCAGAGAAGGGCAACCAGGCTGGTGAAGGGGCTGGAGGGCAAATCCTATGAGGAGAGGCTGAGGGAGCTAGGGCTGTTTAGTCTGGAGGAGGCTGAGGGGAGACCTTATCACCGCCTACAACTATCTGAAGGGAGGTTATAGAGAGATAGGTGATGGTCTCTTCAGCCAGGTGACAGGTGATAGGACAAGGGGGAATGGCATGAAGCTGTGCCAGGGCAGGTTTAGATTGGATGTTAGGAAAAAATTTTTTACTGAAAGAGTTGTCAGGGCCTGGAACAGGCTGCCCAGGGAGGGGGTTGTGTCACCTTCCCTGGATGTGTTCAAAAAAGGGTAGATGAGGTACTTAGGGATATGGTTTAGTTTAGGATGTGAATGGTTGGACTTCATGATCTTAAAGGTCTTTTCCAACCTTGTTATTCTGTGATTCTGTGATTCTGTGATTCTGTGAAATGGCATTACAACATTGGGTGCAGGTCAGGGAAAGCCCATCTGGATTTCAGTAACTGGTTTTGTACTTCATGGTATGTTCCTCTGGCTTGTGATGCCTTTAAACTAGTCTGTGTACTTGCTAGGTCTCATTTCCTTTTTGGAAAGTTTTACCAAAGAGAAGTCGTAGGAAATCTTATCTAAAGAAGCATGAACACTTTCCTCCACATCAGCGAAATCAAATCAGTTTTACTGGGTAGACCTAGAAGTGAGATATTGATGAAGAGTTGTTGGTCCCAGAGAAACCATTTCAAACTATAAACATCATTCATCAAAAGCTTGTGTCTTAGCAACTCTGTTTAAAATCAAGCATGTACCTGAGGGGTTGTCTTCTCCTGGCTGTCAAACATGTTGTTACATTTCTCCCTTAAAAATCTTTTCCATTAAATATGAGGTTAACCCCAGAAAACTGCATTCAGTGACTCTCTAAGTCATATCGAATCCAAAAAATGATGACTGGCCTTTCTTCCACAAGTGTGGTTTTCAGATACAGTATTGACATCTACAGGCTTGTCAGAGGACACTCTACTTAATAATGATCTCCAGTCATTTAACAAGATACTTGAAGTCAGTGCTACTTAAAAAAAATAAAAATAAAGCAAGTTCTTCTTAACATTAATTATGAATATTAGCCTGATATCATTCAGCAATTGCTCACATATAAAAATTTCCAGAATTCAATTAGTTGTACTTGAATCACATAACTTCCACAACAGAAATTACCTGCTTGTCTTAAGTAGGGCCATGTGAACTATTTTGCCTCAGAGAATTGCTTTTCACAAGCTTGCTCTGACCTGCAGATTCATTTATAGGCTTCAGAAAATAAAAAGACACTTTCCACTTGTGTGAAACTTTCCACCTGAGGCTCAATAAACGCTTCTTGACACTTTTATTGAATTTTGCAATCTTTGCAATACAGAATAGTACCATTAAGATCTTACAGATAGGGAAAATTAGGGGAAATAAACCTCAGACCAGTTATATGACAATAGAAGTCTTTAGCAGAAATACAGACTGAAGAACAGAGTAGATTATTAATACACATGTAGACTAGATTACCATTCAAGCAAATTTCCATGTAGTTATTAACAAAATTTGAAGGATTTTTACATTTGTTGGTAAAATTCTTTGAGCACAGAAAAAATACCTGTTTGATACATCCTGGACCAGGTGTTATAGCTAATGCTACACATCATTTCTTTCTCTGGCTTCCCAGATGGAGACAAAGAAGCCAGGGCAGGGTCCCAGGGGACACGGGGCAGTGGGCATCTACTGGGAGTTCCATCCACTCTCTTTAGAACCACAAGTGGCCAGCTAGCATATTGATTGCTGTACCTTGTCAAACAGCAGCAACCTTGTTGCTTAGAGCATGTTGTAGTCAATTTTTTCTGAACATCAGGAAGAAACTGGAGGGAGAAAAGCCATCTCAAGTTGTATTTTCACTCATGGTTACAATGTTCAGAGGAATGCGTGATGAGGCGCAATGTATTAGTCAGAGACGGCTATCATGTGGCGTAGTATAGCTAATATGTCTAGTTGCATGGTTTTAAGCATAAGTTTGGACATTATTTTGAAATAGTTGCATCTGAGATCAATGGATTAAAAGATTGTGAAATGTTTTTTTATTTCATCTCAAGAAAGAAAAACACTGTAGTGAAGGCACTCCAAAGGAAGGAGCTTTGGGATAGCATTAGATTTCAAACATGTTGATGTCTATTCGGGAAAATTCCAGTGAAATCAATAACTTTATTCTGCTTTGAAACAGTCTAATTGAGTCTAGTATAATTCTTTAATTTCTTTGGTATCACCTCAAGGGAACAAAAGTTGAAAATATTTGACAGTGTTCTGTAGAAGAAAGATAGTACGATGTATTTTTTCCTGCTACAGAAAAGATTAATTCACATGCAGTGCACCAGCACACTATGCTTTGCATTCCCACTCAGAAATATATACATGCGCTCACTCTCACAAGAGTGTACAGTAGCTACAATCAGATTTATGTCTCTGTGGAGCAATTTGAAAGAGTGTGATCCAGAAACTAAGCTGAACATTAAGCCTGGAGGAGCTGTTAAGCAACAAGGCTTTGCTGATTAAAACATGAACTTTATTTTAGTTTATTTAATTCATTTTGCACATGGCTGTTTTTATGTTAATTAACTCTTACACAATTTTTATTAAATTTACTTTAGGCCCTAAATGAATATTTTGAGTTGCTATTGACAATTGTTTATTGACTATCGAACTTGCATTGAATATATTGCCACGTTTAATTCCAAGCACAGTTATGAAAAAGCAGGTTTCTCAGTGGTTGAAGAGAAGGATGGGAAGTCAGAAGTTATGAATCTAAATGGAAATCTACAGTGTACTCACTGTGTAGGCTGGAAAGCTACAATTACTTTAGACAGGGATCATGATTTTTGGAAGAGAAGAAACTCTCTAACTTCTAATGTTTGGAAGAGGATACCTTGGAAGACCTAATTAGAGAATGCTCAAGCCAATACCAGGCCCCAAAACTGATTTAATTTGAAAGACTGTATTGTACTGTAGTGGTGGATAGAGAGAGCTACCTGGAGGCAAGTCCCAAACTTACATTTCAATCTCCTCATCTGTACACAGTCGTGGTTACCTGCATATTTGAAGTGCTTCAGAATTTATAATGTCTTATGAAACAGATTCAGCTCTGGTATAAGCAGATACAGTTTGACTGGCAGTTGTACTACAACAGTGGGTAATCTTTTAAGTAATAAGTACTATCAGTAATGACATTATTAAAAAGCATTATTATCTTAGCTTTGCAGTGCATGACAGAGTGAAAAGACGATCTCGTTGTCACAGGACAGAAGTTATGAGTTTGATATCCAATATTCATTACACACTTCCTTGGCGAGCCAGGGGTAGTATCTCTATATTTCAACCATCCCCCTTTCTGTAAAGATACATTATTAAGATTAACTTTTTCTGTATCTATGTTTAGTACCCCCACAACAGGACAATTAAAAGATATATTCTAAGACACTAGCAGAGAGGGTTTTTTTTGTTTCCTGTGCTGGTATCCTCTGAAACACTCTATGCAGTCTAAGCACTGTAATCTGTGACTGTGCTTGCTTTTCCTCACTCTTCAGTTTTGAATATTTTGAAAAATGCAAAGCTGACAACAATGGAGAATGGAGTTTATTTATCCATAGGCTAGGAGCTTTAAGAAAGTGATGTGCAAGGGACCATTTCACATCTGGAAATTTTTGCAAAGTACTTCATCTCTCCAGTGCCTTCTCTTTTAAAGCCACTAACAGATAGCAACATCTGTTCAAATGTTTTTTGCTGATTTGTGTGCCTGGTGAACAGGAAGCGGGATGAAACCAGCAGTTCGTTTTGAGGGCCAAGCAGTGCAAGTAGAAATATGTCCAGGTGGTCAGTTCCTCTAAAAAGAGTGAGCTGAAACAGCCCTTTCGAGGAACAGAAGTACTCACAGCATTGGCAGATGGCTGCTTTAGTCACAGGAAGTAGCTCTAATTAGGATGTTTGTAAAAAGAGAGCTAGTTGTGAGGTCACTGAAACATGGTGCCAGCTGTGGAGTTAAATGACTGAGGAAATATAATGGCTTTTATCACCCTGCTTTAGTCTTTTTGCTAAAAATAAGATATGGTGCTCTTTTCTCCCTCAAGAAAATGATACTCTATTATAAGCTGTCCCATCCACTGACCCTATGACACAAGTGATAATAGTTAGTGAGTTCATAAATGTGAGAGGTCTTCTAGAGTTATGGATGGATACAGTCATGCAGAAGTAGGAAGATGATGAGGAAAAAAAAGTGTATTTTTAAGGCCTTCTCTAAAGAGAAAGGGCAGGACTCTGTCTTGGATTTAGTGCCTGGACACTGCATGCTGAGATCTTTGGCTAATTTAAAAAATGGCACTTGTATTATACAGAGGAAGGTTTTTTTTTTTTTTAAATTTGATTTGGTTTTTTTCGATCATTCTTCAGGAATAAGCCTGGGAAAAATGTTAGAAACTTATTCCTTCCTTCTTGTCTTTCTTTTTAAAGACTTGGTGAAATCAGGCCAAGTTTTCCTCCCTATAGAAAAAATATTAAAAGAGAAACAGTTCTATGGGAAGTAATCTCTTCAAGGACCTCAAGAAGAGCAATCATGGTATGACAGGAAACAGACTGCAGAACTGAGTATAGGTAAAAGGATATACAAGAAGTTAAGTTCATGCACAGGGTGATTTTTAAATTATCATTATTTTTTTATTTCTCAGATACTGTCTTCTCTTCTCTGTTCCTGATACTCTGCCTGAACATGGATAAGGAACAATCAGGTCCTTGTTCTCATTAGTGTTGCTAACTACCTAAGGAAAAAAAATACTGGTCTGCACTAAAATAATATAAATTGTTAAAAACATGCATTTTCTTTCAAGATTTCAAGCTACTAAACATAAAAATAGGATATATGCAATTTGTTAAAGCATTACACTCAATAAAAATATTGATAAGGTTAAGTTCCTACTTAATATAACAATCTGGTAAGGCTTTCCTCATCTGACTATGCTGCACAAAGGCAAAAGATAAAGAGTGAGTGCTTTACACTTGCAGTTTCTGGAAGAAAGGTCCTTTGCCATTCTACAGTGGGGGTGGGGTTAACTGGTGGGTTTTTTATGTGTAAGTGTAAATCCCCCCTGGAAAAAGTACTGGGGTTGATGGAAGATTGTAGGGTGTAATTTACTCACATCCGTATCCTGAGAGACAAGATGCCTTGAAATGGTCCCCCGTGTACCCTGAAAAAGATTATCATGGAAGTAATAAATGTAATGAAGAGCTTCTACCGTTTCTTATGTAAAGAAGCTGTTATGTCATACATTTGAGAATCTCCTGACCACCCCAAAGAGTCGTGCTTTTGATTGTCCGTTGTTTCTGACAAATCATCCACGTTTTAGTTTTTTTGTGATGTTCTTTGTGGGGTTTGTGTTGGTTTGTTTGGGTTTTTTTTAATGATGTGCGCTTTTGCCCCACCCAGTGGCCATTACCTAAATTGCCAGCTCTGCTTTTAAAGGAGTTTTCCCCCCTTCGCCCCAGTCTGCAGGGCGGATCTGACACTGAAAACTGAACAAAAGCAGCATCTGTCTTCGGTTGCTACCATGAGTATATTAGGCTATCATTATCTGCAATGACACTACCATCTGTAATGTGCTCTGGGGCAAACACAGGCACTGCCAGTAGCTTCGGCACCACAGGCAGATGCTTCATCATGCAAGAAGACACATGAAGCCAAAATATGTTATATGTGATTCCAAGTACTTGAGAAGAGAGACAGAAGGAGAGAAGGAGAGGGCAGCCAGGAAATAAATGCCGTTCTTGTGTCTCATCAACAAAGATGGAAACAAGGAAGCATAGGCTAGGTCAGGTGCATTATCAATCTAAAGGCATAACAGGTATAAAATAGAGACTCATTTTATTTCGCCAGGAAATCTGAGAGTCTATAACTTTTTATGGACTTTTATGTCTTCCCTTTTTTTTCACAAGTAACTTACAAAAATTGGTTTTAAATTAAAGTAATAAATAGAAGTTGTTTTTCTCGAAATTCCTGCCTTCATTCATTTGTAAGAGAAAACAAAACACACATACACATATACAAAGATGAGAAATAAAAACAGAGAAAGGATTTTGGTTTGTTTGTGTTTTTTTTCCTTGTAATGATTTTATTCTCTCTAAATTACTGAACTTATATGTAGAATTCTACCTTCCTCTCTCTAAACAAATTTCTGTCATTAAATTCTCAAGGAAACAGAACTCTCTTCCTGGATCTTGTTGCCACATGGGAAGGCACAAGAGCAAAGTAGAGAAAAACAAATCTTTTCAGAAACTACAGTCATTTTAATCAATACTTTGTTTGTTTGTTTGTTTTACTGTCTCTAGAAGTAGTAATGCAAACCACATATTTCAAACAATCTCCTGATTTCTCAACCTGCAAGGTATACATGCAAAGAACGCAGTTCTGTTCTTGTTATAAACCAAATGCTTACTGAGTATGTGGTTTATATTATATGTCCAACACAACACTAGCTAGATGTCTTAGCCAAGACTGGGGCTTCAGTGTACTTTATTCTGTATTCATATGGCAAAAGAGAGACACTATCAATAAAAACGTACTTTCCTTTCAGAATGAAATGACTCTACAAAAGCTGCTTCAGTACTCTGTCTGTAAGGAAGTTAACAACATCAATTTCAAGAAGTCCCCTAACATATGAGTAGCTGCAGATCTTCATTTTGGTGTCATTTTTATCCCAGCTCTCATTCTCCTTTCCCCTATTCACAGTCTCAGGAATTTCTCTGTACCTCCCAGAAATGGGCTGCATTGTGGCAAAATGCATACCCTCTTACATGAGTGTACACAGAGCATGTATATATTTAGTGATATTTTCCCCACTGTTTCATTTGCTTTACCAAAAACCTGGTCATTAAGGCCTGCACTATTTTCACTTAAGTAGGGAAATGTATTTTTCTATAAATATGTTGAATTATACAGCCAGCTGCAACCACAGATAGGTGTGGAAGAGAGGACTCTAATAATTCCATGTCGTAAAGTACGGACGCAGACTGAAGGATTCTGGCTTCTCAATCCAAATATTGTTGTACATCACCCTGCAGTCACTCTTTTATTGCACTACAAGGACACCGTCTTGTTGTGGGAGAGGAGAAGGTATCAAACGATGCCTTTGTATTAAGTGGTCCAGCACTGCCTCTATCAAGATTAAGTAGGTCATTTATAAGAGCCCTAGCACACACTGTATTTTGCAGCAGGAGTTTGAAGTTTAACAGACAAGCAGCCATCCAGACACAGTGTATATGAGACAATATTTTTCTCAGCGACACCCCTTCCAAATAAGGACAAAGTATCTTTAACACGCCTCAAGAGAAAACGCTGCTTTCACTCTGTCTTCTCGTATGGTAAAGGTTTTATGAGCATTTTTGCATACCATCACAAGAAGGCTATGATCATTTTCTGGGCATTTTTTCAGGCTTTTTATAGTTTTCTATACGTTGATGCTTCTCTTCTAAAAAATGCCTGTTTAAAAATACAGCCGCAAAGAGTTAAACCAGTTCAAGCTATTCTAAACTTGCCACATTTGTCAAGGGGAAGTTTCAGGGGGTTTGTCAATTTTAATTAGAAATGGCACAATGATTGTGCACAATGTAGCAGATTATCAGAGCTACTTGTTAAATTATAAAAGGCTGGCTAAGCTTCAGAGTGAAGCTAGTGTCCAAATTAGCAAATTTGATAGTTTATATTTTACGCTCACAAAAATAATTGCTTTTTCTTTCTTTCACTTGCAGACTGTTCCTTATCTGAGAAGAATACCAAGCCTATAGATCTCTAGCTAATTTCTGTGAATTAAACCTGGGTTCACAACAGTACAACCAAGTAAAATGCCATGCCCTTTCATATGCCTTATCTATTTTTAACATTTCTTATTTTTATGTAAAGTTCATAATACACCCCTTGCTGGAGTATAGTGTATTGTCACCTCAGAAGGTCATTTATTGTGAATTCTGAGAACAAATGTTGAACTAAAGAAAAAAAATACCTGTCTGCAGGAGGTGATATGCATGGGTGGAAGAAGAGAGAGAAAGGGCCCATCATATACCTTTTCTGTTAGGACAGTTTGAAATGAAAGACCACTCTCCCTGCCCCAGTACTGTGGCAGAAGCCATGTCTCCCTCTGCCAATGTGTCCTGCAGAAAACTGGCCTGGTAGTGGACACACATGAGGCTGTAGCATGGACTCCTGCATTATCCTTCTTCATCCTTGGAAGATTTGCAGTGTTGTCTGATTTTGACTGTGGGACAATGTTAATTTCATGCCCAAGGTAATATGCTGATTTACTCGCTTCTAGAGTTAACTCCAGAGTCAACGCAAAATCTTAATGAAAGCTAAAGAAAAGAAAGACAAGAACTAAACTCTCCAGATTTACAAGCCTCGAACAATAATTCATGAAGCATCGGCCACCTACTAACACTGCTGACAGTCACTGGAAAGTTATAATGTATTTCCTCTTTTAATCTCCAAGTATTATCTTATATTCAAAGACAGCTAAGATTACATTGGATAGGAAGCAAAATATATTTGCAAATAAGAAAAATAGATTTCAGGGAATTCTATCATCAATGAAAGATCTGAAGCTTGACCAGTAGTTCTTTAAAATGTTGTAAGCAATTATAGCTCTCTTGCATCACAGAATGATTGATTTATTTTTCTTATTCCTAAATCAATGATCTTCCTAGTTGCATAATTACATGTAACCTCAAGATCAACAGAGAGGATACTATTAAAAAACAAACAAACAAACAGAAATAAAAAAGATCAAATCCTATACTCTGAAGCAGAGACAAACAAACCAATGACTCTCTGATTTATCAAAAATATTGCCAGAAGAATCCACCTGAAAACTTCCGAGGGATAAAATGGGAACACGAGTCAAAATCCAATTCCACTGTATCAATTTCAGATTATAGATTATCTGTTTTGCATTGACACCTGTGGGGCACAATAAAGACAACTCATGAATATACCAAACCTGATGCACTGTAGGATATATCTTCAGTCTTTACAGTCATGTGGTCATCTCCCATCTATCACGTGATCAGCGAACAGATGGTTTGCTGAGGTCAAGTGATTCCCTGTTCGTGTCAGGGAAGAGGGAAAGGAAGGAACAGTAAACAGGTCATTTCTCTATCTCACCTTCTCCTTCCTCCCTCCCTTTTCTCTTCCCCTCCCTCCTTACTTCTTCCCCTCTGTTCTCTCCACTTCTCATATAGTATGGTGATTTGTCAAAACAGCGTATCTGCACTAATATATTCCATCTACAAATAAACTCTTGTAAAGACTATACCTGTATAAAGATTAATTTTATTAGGCAACATTATTCCCTAAACCATACTATTTGTAATGAAATCTTCAGACAGTCTCTATCTAGGGAAGCAATATATCTGCAAGGAGCACTGAAAAATAATTATCAACTGACAACATATGACATTCAAAGCTTCTTAGGTGATTGAGTAATAATAGTCTAAAAGACACTGCCATCCCTTATTTTTTGTGCAGTCAAGCTGTTTACACTGCATGGTGCAAAATGACCATTAACTAAAACTTTACAGAACCAAACCACTCTCTCTAGAGCACACTGACAACATGCAGAACAAACGCAGCGAACTAGAAAATCCTTAAATTCAAAAGATTGCCACATTACATAGCACTGAGTATGTTCAGTGGTCCTATTCATTTACAGGGTCTCTATATGCCATGGTAATTTAATGAAACCCTGACTGTTTTGTTTACAAATTTTATCAAATGGAAGAAATGTGGAAACTGCCAAGCATACACACAAAAAAGGCTTTTCGTAAAAACTACATTTAGAAACCTGAATAAAGCTACTTGTGGAATCTGCAATAAGTAGCTTGTTTATACATATTTATTGTCTGAAAATATCTCAAGAAAGGCTCGTTTCAAATTAGAGTAACCTTCATTTTTGAGCAAGGGCTGAAGCTCACAGAGGACAATGTGTTTCTTTCTTTTCCCTACACAGACAGCGATCTTGTATTGACAATGAACTGTACTGAAGAGGCCTTGCTCTGGGGGAATAAAGAGTGTATGCATTCTGCACACATTCTTGTGCTGAATATTTACATTTGCCTACAAGAGTTTAGACTCCAGTAAATAGGGATTATGCAGTGGATCTGCCCTTACAAAGGTTTGGTTACTTTGTGAAAAAGCTAGCTTCCTCTATTGCTTCCTTTATTGCTGATATTCTTTTCACCCTTCAAGAATTCAGAAATAAAACATGTTTTTAACACTTTTCAAATAAAGTTGCCTCATGCCCACAATTCATCCTGTATCTCAACCTCTGCAATTCGCTAGTTTGCTCTAATTTATTTAAATGTAAGCATCTTCCAGCATGGTTTTGTTCTGTTCTGTATTAAAATGATTGCAAAGATATGCAATTTTCGGAATAGTGCAGCTCAGACTACAGAACAGGCATTCTAGAAGAAAAAAATCTGATTATTCAGCAATGCAACTCATACTTTGAGTGTTCTTCACAGGTCAAATGATGTCATCCCAATTGCCCTACTGTCATAACTATCTAAACAAGGAGTTGAGAAGAAGGTAGAAGACAAGTAGGAGGAAAGCATGAAGCACGGCTATTATGATATGATTTTTCCAGTTCTCTTGTTTGTTTTAAATCTCATGCTATCTACTTCAGAAAAGTACTGGTCTCTGATTTCTGCATGTTTTTGAGAAAACAGGATTCTTTCTTCTCAGTCTACAGTTACTTTATTTTTAGCATTCGAGAAGTTGCAATGTACTTGCAAGTGTCCTGTCTATTATATGCAACATAATGTATTCAGTAATTAAAATGCAGTGGTTGTCATTAGGAGTTCAATATTTGCTCACAGTTTTTGCACATTGATATCAGAGACAATTTGAAATTACAGTTTCCTTACCATGGGAACGTATGGCCTGATTCATATCCCATGGAGAGCAATGCTTTAACCGCCACTGACACTCTCATTAACTCATGGATCTCTGCTTTAGAGCTATATTTGGTATGCCATGTAGGATCATCTTTCATACATACTTGCACCATTCTGTGTAGGTACATTTGTATTTTACCTTTCATTTCCTCTTTTTCATCATCTCCAAATGATGGGGCTAAATGAAAACCATTCCTTTGTATGGTCTCAAGCACCTGAGATTTCCAGATGATTTCTCTAATCTTTGGATGTCCACAGAGCAGCGTTATTTCTGCTCCTGCCATTATGGCAGATACAATGTTTAAGTGCTAAGGTAATCTATTTCCTCATTTTTAACATATATTTTAGCATATAGCAGAGTATTCCAATCAAATGGCTAAACTAAAAGTCTTCCCTAACCCTTTGCAGGCTCTGTTTTCTGCCCTAAATACGTCTCCTTGTGTAACCTGCCCAGGGCTTCAGAGGCCTGCCAATTTCTGGAGGTGGCCCAATTCCCACCCAGACCAGCCCTCTGGGAAGGGAAGCCCGTGGAAAAGTCTGGACTTACAGATCCTGAAGCTGCACCAGCTTCTTTGGCACAGTGAGGTCACGGGCTTGCACGGGCTGCTGGTCACAGCTGCAGTGCTGCAGGGTGGGGAAGGAGAGAAGGTGGCCATGCAATCAGGTGTTTTTCCCAACATCCTAAGGAAATAATCAGTTGAAACTATTTCTGTTAAAACAGTGCTTTCAGCAGAAAACAGTGAACTGTTCTGTATAAAAGGCAACTGGTCTTCCAGTAGACTGAATTAGATATTTGGCATTTTTCAATGTGCATCCTGAAGAAGAAAGTATATTTCGACAGTCTGCAGCAGACATGGAAGGTGAAACCCAGGTGTTAGAGCCTGAGCCTGGCTGTACAGTGCTGTGCTGCACACCCTGAACCCACTGTGCTGGAGCTGTCCTTGCCCAGATACCCTCTCTGCTCCACTAAATTGAATTTCAGCCTGTTAAGCTCAGGAGTTGAGCAAAAGAGCTTTAAAGAAAGTTACTTAATATTAATTTGAATGTCAAAGCATTCCATTAAAGGAAAAAAAAAATCAATAATGTTAAGATGTGCAATATTTTACATAATAAGAACCGGAGGAATAATGGAAAAAAAGTGTTCAATATCTTATTCGGGAATATTGTAAAATCTATCAAATTAATTGTTTGGTAAATATATTCATAGATTTTCCAACCAAGCCCACAGTACAAAAAAAAGAGTGTATACAAGATTTTTTAAAATAATATATACAAAATTTAAGAAACTATATTAAATTCATAATTTGATGAACAGTATAATGAGACATCAACAAAAACTATTGTTTTGCATGTAGATTGACAGTTATAGTGTATGAATGGATTGATTCTAATTGGATTATTTCTTTCTGGATATGAGCTTTAGCTGTAATAGTAGTGACAACTGTTTATTGTTCAAGATATTTTTGAAGGAGACTATTTCTTTTCCTTTGAACTTGATGAATTCTGACACATTAAAAAATCTTTTAGTACTCTATTCAATAGAGATGATAATTTTACCCCATCAAAATTACAATATTTTATTTTCTGCTGCATTTAAAAAAAAAATTACAAGATATTTTATTAAATTGTGGTCAGGACTGGTTGGATTCTTTGTACTAGATTAAGTATGAAATCTACTCTTAACGACGTGGGATGCCATTTATTTCATAAATTTAACACCTATCAAGTACATCCACAATACAACTATACAAGAAACTCAATAGCCAAATACTCTGCTAGAGCATACTTTCCAGTTCACATCAGGTTATACCAGGAGAAAATGAGACTTATCAAGCATTATTCAATTAATGTTGGATTCAGTGAGATCACAGGCATTGAGACCTTTCCTGAATCCTTAGAGACTTCAGGGTATAACTTGCAATTTGGGAATAATTCTGATTCTTTGAGTCATCAAGAAGAATGGTGTACAATCAGGCAATATACAGTGGGCAAGATGGATTTATTTCAGTAGATTTGAATGCTGTATTCAGTGGACTAAGGCCTTTTTGTATGCTACAAATGAGTGGACAGCCTCTTTGTGACTGTTGTTGAAACAGAAAAGATTTGTTCCAAAATCATACAGTATGAGTTTGGAATTCCAGCCTGTTGCTTAGTTGGTTGGTTGGTATAGTACTCTGTAACACTGGATCTTTGTAATGTCAAGGTTAGAGGCGCCTATGATGAAGGTTGTTTTGTATGTAAAATATTTTGATTCACAAAATCACTGTTTTGATTTTTTTTTTAATAATATTTTCAACTTTTAGCTAATATATATATTTTTTCCCCCAGGGTGTGAAAACTCAGAACATTAAAAAAATAGTCATGTTACATGTTGGCCAAAAGTGCATCAAGGGGAAAAATCTTTGCTAATGAACCAAATCTACTGAGAGTAGTGGCATGAGACTTTTGAATGCCCAAGGGGCATTATTATCAGCAGATGTGAATAAAATATTTCAGCTGAGTGTGTTTGACATTCAGGTGTTTTGTTTTTGTTGAATAGATGTAATTTTCTATGGAGAGTAGACAAGTCTTTCTTATTTTATTTTATTTTATTTTAGTCAAAACCTATTAAATATGTTCTGATTAAATATTTTTATGAGGTATTTGTGAATACACATTTCTTTTTTCTTCCCTGTAACCTACCTCAAATCCAAGAATTATTTCATTACTTTGGGATTTATTTTGCTTCCTTGCTCTCACAGAGAGAATTTGTGATTGAGAGTATCTTTTCAAACACTGTATGCACTTTGATATTAACAAAAATAGTAAAAAATAGAATAAAAACAGAAATGTAATTGCTTTTGCTGCATGACTGATTGCTTCCACAATACAATTAAGCAGAAGGGAAAAATTATTGCATCTTTGGCAGTTAATTCAGGGTGTAGCACAACACTAATCCTCAGAGGACTTAATTTTCTGCCAAAACTAAACAAAGTATATCAAAAATAAATCTGATCACCAGAAAAGAAAAAGACAATTCAAACAAAGAAGATAAATACACTACACCTCAAAAATCAGTGTCAGACCACAAACAGATGTTTTAACTAAAGCCACCTCTGCCTTGAACTGAAGTGCTTTACTTACAGAAAACATTTTTGCCTTCAAAAGAAGGTTTTTTTCTGCTAAAAAAACCATCATTAAAACATGCCACAACACATTATTTAATAATTTTTTTGTGGAAGAATAAATTCAACAGATCCATGTGTTTAATCTTGCTGCCATACAAAAAGAATGGTACTGGTTTTATAAAACATGTAAGCTCATCTGTATGAGTATATGCATCTGTATATTTTCATATGTTTACATATACATACACAGATGTGTGTATACACATACATATATAGATATATATACACATTATAAACTCATTTGTCTCATGCCAATCTACAGTTACTCCTTAGGTGGCAACAGTCATCTTCACCTATGAATGCAATATTGACTAGATGCACTCCACAGTGATTTCACTCACTATCAAATCACAGAATCATATAGCCATTAAGGGATCCCACCAAGGGATGGTGACCCCTGGGCAACCCGTTCCAATACCTAACTAATCTTTCTGAGAAGAAATTTCTCCTAATTTCTAACATGAAGCTCCCCTGGTGCAAATTGCAGCCATTCTCTCTTGTCCTATCACTACTTATTTGCGAGAAGAGGCTGACCCCCAGCTCATCACAACTTCCGTTCAGGTAGCTGTAGAGAGCGATAAGGTCTCCCCTGAGCCTCCTCTTCTCCAGGCTAAACAGTCCCAGTTGCTTCACCTACTGCTCGTAAGATCTGTGCTCCAGACCCTTCACCAACTTTGTTGCCCTTCTCTGAACATGTTCCAGGGCCTTGATGACTTTTTTGTAGTGAGGGGCCCAAAACTGAACACAGTATTCGAGGTGCAGCCTCACCAGAGCTCAGTACAGGGGTGTGATCACCAACCTGGTCCTGCTGACTACACCTTTCCTGATGCAAGCCAGAAAGCCATGGGCCTTCTTGGCCACCCGGGCACACTGCTGGCTCATGATCAGGTGAGTGTCAACCAACACTCCCTGATCTTTTTCTTCTGTACAGCTTTCCAACCACCCTGCCCAAGCCTGTAGCTTTGCCTGGGGTTGTTATGACCAGAAGTGCAGGACCAGGCACTTTGCCATATTGAACCTCACCTCATTGGCCTCTACCCATAGATTCAACCTGTCCAGGTCTCTCTGTCGGGCCTTCTGACCCTCTGGCAGATCAACACTTCCCCCAAACTTTGTGTCATCTGCAGACTTACTGAGGGTGCACTTAATTCCCTCATCCAAATAGTCAATAAATACATTAAAGAGGATGGGCCCCAGTACCTACCCCTGGGGAACACCACTTTTGACCTGTTGCCATGTTGTCCAATACGTCTCTTGAGGCACAGCAGACTAGCATTTTCCTTATGAATGATCTTCAGTTTACTATGAGGCCATAAAATGATCAAATAAAAACACTGCTGAATCTTAGTTACAGAGCTGTTTATTTATGCTGCACAGTTAGAGAAAACGACATCAAGGGATGCTGATATTTTAATGGACTAAACACTGACATTTTCACTTTGGTTTATTTCCTTGTCTTCACTTTAAATTGTGTGGTCTGTTTCAGTAGCACATGATTAAAGTTTGTGCAGTATATAAAAGAGGTAGTTTTTCCTTTTGTTTTTTTTTTTAATTTTGTTTTAATATTTTAGATGTCTATCTCCAGAATGATACCTCAGTTTAACAAATCTGCTTATTAGTAGTAGTAGAAGAAAAAGCAGTAAAAATGGTGACAATAGTAATTGTATAACCTTTCAAAAGCACTTTTCTTCACAGGCATTGCAATTCTCTTGAAAAAAAAACTAATCGTCACAAAACCAGATAAACACAAAACCAAACCCAAAGCCAACACAATAAAATCAAAAAACAAATGCCGAATCAAAACCACAGCTAAGGATGATCTCAGGAGCCTGTTTTTTCAGGCTGCTGCCCTAACCAAACTGCACTTCCCCTTTCTGGTGTGCTGTCATTTATAGAAGAAAACTGGTGACAGGCATTAGGATCAGAAACCAAGCTCTGCTTCCTTCAAGGGGCAGCAGTGAAATCCAATTGGCATTTCAGTATGCTGAGAGAAGTAAAACTTTTCTGAGTGTTCTGATATTTTTTCCGTGTCTTCTCTTCCTATTTCGTTTAAACAATTTTAAAAGACAGTTTTGAAGCCACTGGTAATTACAACTGAGGAAAACAGTGCGCTCTTCTGCAGGTAAAGCTAAACACTGCAACAGTGAGGGCAGTGGCAAAAGTCCAAGATATTAAGTGAAGCAAAATGTAATTATTATTTGGCTTCAGTATCTATTTATTTATTTATTGCTAATGCAGTCTTTTGAAAGAAAGTTATTTGCATGTTCATTTATTTAGTTAACTGAAAGCTACTTATATAGGTCAGGCAGCAGATGTCTCAGCAATTGATAAAGGTACTATAAATGCCTCACCTGGTCTGTTCTGTATTTCCCCTGATAAAGGAGAAAATACTAATTTAATATCAATTACACACAGTTAATTTTTCTTGAGAAAGTATGATCTGTTACCCAAATCACTAAAAAAAATAAATTGCTTTTCTTCTGTGTTCTCCGACACAGCTTATGCAAACATCTCTCCAGTAACTGTGTCATGCCCCTAGTCTCTCTTCGATAAGAAAATTGCTCATAGCTCACCCTGTTCTTAAAGTATAAGACTAGCAATAGGTCAAATCTTTTGTTCAGTTCTCTACACTGATTCAGTAGGAGGGAAGATCAGAATATGTATCTGCAGTCTGCTGTGTGAGGATCCTCCTTATCACAGCAAGAGAAGATGTTATGTTGCAGGATCTTAATCTTTCCTCTTGAACACATTGTGTAAGAAATATGAATTAAGATAGAACTGGAATAGAAAATGTATCCAGCTGCCTCTTTTTCTTTTTTTTTTTTTTTAATTTGTGCTTGTTATCCATAGGAAAAGTGTCTAAGCTTTGAGTGTACCTAAAAAAATCCCATGTAGTTCTATATAAAAGTTGATCTTAATGACAAAAGAATTTTGATGCATTTGCTTACCAGAAGGACTCCATTATCAGAATTTTGCCCTTTTAAAAACCAATTATACTGACAAAAGGCTTAATTGATATTTAATATATTTTATGTTGAGAATTTATGCAGTCTCAGAATTTCTCTCAGAATTTCCAACATAAAATTTCAGGTAATCATATTCTCTATGCCACTGCTAAAAATGTTTTTGTTGTTCAATATGCTGATGAATTGCACAAAAGAAAAAAGTAGCTAGATGTAACAAATGATAGTAGGCTGTAGTAGCAAAAGAGGTGGGATAGGAATTAAGCAAATAAGGACAAAACATGCTAAATGATATGTGCATGCCTGAATATAGGGATGAACTACAAGACACAGACATATACATATAGCGCCAAACTGAGAAAAACAAACCTATGTAATTGAACAAGTGGTTAGACAGGTATAGATAAGGAATGGATAGGATAGGATAGGATAGGATAGGATAGGATCGGAATAGATGGGATGGATAAGGAATCCAATCTCTTGTAATAAACAGTACTCAAAAATTGACCATAAAAGAATCTTCTTACCTTGGCACCCTTTTTTCCCCTCTTTATCAAATAAAACATACACGGAAATATAATAATGACATCTACCTAAAAGAATAGCTACTAAAAATAACAACACTTTTAAATGCATTGGTGGGAGGTGACTTTCTGAAAACATATTTTCTATGTAAAAGGGATATATTAATGTCAGAGGAGCAGCTTAACAAATAAATGTATTTTTAACATCACATTAACTATCTTCATGGAAAAAAAAAGAAAGAAAAAGGAAAAAAGATAAAGGTTAAAAGTAAGGCTTATCTTCCTTTCCTATTCATATTTGTGTTTGCATTTTAAATAATCTAAGTGTATTAGCACCTCTAGTGTAACCCTGGGTAGCTAGCATTCCCCAATGAAGGCACATGAAAACATTAGAAAGCTGAAAGACGCCTCAAAATTTTCAAAACTGTGATAAGTTTAAATATTTCAGCACTACAGAGGTCTCATGTCTAAGGTGCATATATGATAAATTATCATTAGACAATAATGGAAATAGGCTAACATACACCTGCAGAAAATACCAGTAATTATACATAGGGACTCTGATTTTCTTTGGGGTGGAGACAGGATAGAAAAGGATTATGAAGACACTTGTAGCAACATACTACACTGGTACTTAACAGCCTGAACATTCTCAATATGAACACACAAACACACAGTGAGACCCAGCGGCCTCAGTGAGCTTCAGATCCAAATTTTATGGGATCTATATAGTAGATCTATACTGTAGATCTACATAAATATGTCTACTATATATTAGTCAGGAGTTTTTGGGGAGGATCACTCTCTAACACTGTGTAAAAGGCTGTGCTATGAAAGGTTTTTCTAGCAACAAGACACAGGGGAATTCTGTTTTAATTTTATTTTTTAAATGTGTGTGTGTATGCTGGTATTCATTTTAATTTTGCAAAACCCACCACATTTTACAGACTGAAAATGAACTCAAAACTATTTGCATAACATCTGCACTGCTTGGAGGGGTGGAACTATACAGCAATTAGATCTGTGCTCTGTATAACGTTCACTTGCAATTCAGACAACCACTAGAGTTGAGCTAATTTAATGTTTAGTTAAGAAAGAAGATTTATTTTTATTTCCCCTTTATCATTAATGCTCTATCAGAAATCATTTCATAAACTGTTGTACTTTTAAGAACGTAGCTACAAAAATATTTGCTGTATATATATATTTTTTATGTGAAAGAAACTTTGAAGGATACTAATTTAATCTGTTTAATATGTAACTTGGTATCCGTAGCGCCTGTTCTAGTTTGACTGATTTTACACAGCTGCCATTCTACGGCCTAAAATCTGTATGCATGCAATATAAGCATAACCTTTAATGAACAATATTCATACGCCAAAGTTGCTAGTATAATGCTAGCCTAGCAGCACCTGCCAACACCTCTACAATTAGAAGTCTGTGTCAGCATTTCAATTATAAAGCACCTCCTAATTTAAAGGATTATAACTTGACAGTAAAAATTCATTCTGTGTTGCAACTTGACATGTAAGGTCTCAGTTCAAAGCATTTTTATTAATACAGGTTTAAATTGGTTTAGATATTATGAAGTTATAGGAGACTACAGTGAAAAAGGAAGACACTCTGTGGATGTTTTTCATCATTACTCTAGATCAAATGCTTTGAAAGGGAAATCCAAAAAATGTCACAGTTGTTTATATGTAATTAGGATCAGTGACTGACTTTTTTTTTCTATTAATGTTGAAGAAAGATCTAAGCTTTAAAACTCTCCAGTGTTATTTTTTTATTTCTTTCTACTGTTTTTAGGATGCATATATATATATATAATTAGTGCTAAGTATAATACATGGATTGTTTAATATATATATGGTTTTGTTTGTTGGTTGGTTGGTTGGTTTCATTTGCAAATGCACCAATTCACTGTTAAAATAGACCATGGGCAAACCTGTGGACTAAAGGCCTCTCCGTAGTGACATATCATTTACGGCAGCAAATTCTAAACTTCCCAAGTGTGTATTGAGACAATTGTTCCAGCTGAGAAATTACCATCTACCGTGTCAATAATCTACGTATCAAAGTTGCCTATTGCTTTGCACTGGCGAGTATCAGCTAACTACTGCTCAGATACAGCACTGTCTATTGTGGAAAGGAAATAATTTTCTGATTGTGACTGGGTTAGGATCCACTGAGGGAGATAAATGACAGGGATTTTATTCTATTCTTAGAGGGGTGGTTGTAAGAGGAAAAATATCAATAACAACTAGATCAGTTCTGTGACCTTGCAGAGAATATTTCTTTCCACCACCATTTCTAGCACTTTCATGATATTTTCAAAACCAGAAGTACTGCAAAGCATTATGAAGAACTCCTAGAGTTCAACAGTTACATGGAATGATGTGAAAAGGTTTGCACTGACTTCTTTTGTGGTCTGATGGAAAAAAAGCATCAGTGCTGACAGGGAGAGCAAAGAGAATCACCTCTGAGCAAGGCCAGAATACTCTGGGCAACCAGAGGTGATGAAGGGTAGCTGGCAAACTGCAGCAGCAGGGGAAGCTTCTCAATACAGGTCCAATGCCAGCTCCTGGGACCAGAGCTTCACACAGAGCTGCTCTTCATTTTGGCTGTATTGCTGTGTCAACATACCCATGTCATGTCTACTCAGTGGCAGAAGATGGGTCAAGTGGATCCGTATCTGCTTGCAAAAGACTGCATGGTCAAAAAGGCAGTTCCTGAAATTGTTTTCCAAGAAGCACGTCAAATCTGTGTTGTTTACAACCATATTACCCATCTTGTGGGCAAGACATCTCTTTCTTTGCTGAGAAACTTGTCTGGGGTTTTGCTCCCACAGATGGAAACGTTTGCATCACACTTTCAGCAGCACATATCTCAGAGCTCCAGTTCTGCAAGCAGATGCAGTAGATTGCATTGCTGTGACAGAAGCAGGTCCTGGGGGTTCAATATATCTCCAAACACACAATGGCATCTTGCACTAGTCCCTTTAAATAAAAAATGAGATCTACAAACTTAATTTGTTATCAGCCAATGTCATAAGTGGTTTGTAAACCATTTGGAAATTAATGTTATAAAGCTATTACAAGCAAGTGCAACCTATTTGCTGGTAGAACAAAGCTTGTCAAAAAAGACAAGGAGGATGGATGTAAATGGAGAAGATGGGCTTCCCTTATAATCCTTCACCTCCATGTACCTATCACCTCTGAACTTCTTTTGCCTGAAAATGATGCCATCTATCCTAGTACATGAATTATGTATCCTCCTATATCTCTCTTCCGTGTTTATTATTTTACAGGAGGCTTTTAATTCATAGCTGTTTTCCCTATTATTTCTTACTGTCTTAAAATGTCAGAAGTCTAAGTGCCCCTCACTAATTTAGGGAAGTCATTGTTTTTTCCACCATGTTTAAGAAGTCATAAGTAGACACCATAGCTAAGAAGTAGTGTGATTTATGTTATTTATACACAATTCAGCCAACATCTTACCACAAACTATTTCTTTTGTTGTTTGTTATTTCATTTAGAAATCTTAGTAACAACAAAAACAACAGCAAAAAAAAGGCCTTGTCCTCCATATTATATTAAAGATACAAGATTTTGTGTCATTCTTTCTAGAAAGGTACAGTTTTTACTTTCTTAATTAATATTCTTGACACAACATAATAGCATTGCTAATAGTCAAAAGACATGATTGAGATAAACTTGAACTATAAGATGGCTGTGCAAAAGTATCCTAATCTGGACCCTGGTTTATGCATATAAAGACCAAAATATAATATTACTCTTTAAGATTAATTCAAATAATGAGCACTTTTCTATCTTGTCGGCAGATTATGACATTCAAGTCTATCAACTGCTGATAGTTCATCAGTGCTTCGTAAACACAGTAAAGATTATACCCTGAAAGTTTAGATCTGCTTTTTCCACAAACATTGACATAAATGCTCAGTTACCTGTATAGTACATTAGAAAACAACTTTGCAGCACCCTCTAGTGAAACATTAATGAATCAGAATGTTCTGGAAAATGAAACAACCAGAGAGACAATCTTGATCTGAAGAAAATAACTTTTGAAATGACTGTGATGGCAGAAGATGTTCATTTTCCCTGTTCATTCTCATAGGGTAAATTACAAAGACCTGATTTCTGCAAAGCTTTTATAAACAAAAGTCCATTTCCTTTAAATGATTGCAGTAGAAGAAATGGATTTATTCTGCATTTGAAGCCAGTCTGTTAATATAGAATCAGATATTTTTTATATCTGCTAAGACCTTAAATTGACACCTGAGGAATTTCTAAATCCTCTATATTCCTTAGATCTTAGATGGCAGACTTAGATCTGCTGTTGTCCAACGCTTCCTGTGCCAGTGTGTTCCTGCAGTATGAAGAGGGGATAGCAGACACCTGACAGCTGAAAGATTTGCTTCACTCTATGCAAGTATTTGAGCATGACTTTTTAAGGTTGGTATAATTTTGCTCCTCGGTGTTAAACTCTGCTTAAACTCATATCCTAAGATCATGAATAATTTTTCCTCCCCGGTAAGCACTATAGCCCACAAGCTAGCACAAAACAATGGATGTATGGGCAAAAGTTGGGCTTCATTATTGGTTTATGTCCAAAATCATGATAATCTAATTTCGGAAATGGTAACACGGCTTATGGAAGAGCAAAGTTGTCTAGCAAGGTATTGGTGGGTTTTGGTGGGTTTGTTATTGGATTAATGTCTGTGTTGCTATAAATGGAAATGCACGTGACAGACTCATCTGTTTAAGGGGATTGCTCTGGGTTTATCATGTTGTGTAAAACAAGGTTTGGGTTATGGGATTTTGCATTTTTTTCTCTCCAATAAAAGAGCATACAGCTCTAATTTATTAATAAGGAGTCTACATTTTTTTTTTGTTTCATTTTTTCAGTCTTCAGAATTAAACTGCTTATAAGTCCTGACATACAGCTACTCATCTATTAAGTGATGCTTTGCCAGGTGAGATGTGACACTTCATCTGTCCCTTCCCTTTCCCAATCTGATCACAAAACAGTTTTAAGAAATGTTTTCTTTGTAAAGGTTCCTTGAATTCAGCAGTTCTTGCACAACTTCCAGGTGTTGTGTTTTAACCCCAGCTATCAACTGAGAACCCTACAACTGGTCACTCACTCCCTCCCTGCATCCCTGGTGCATTGAGGGAGAGAATCAGAGGAGGAAAACTGACAAAACTGACGAGGTGAGATAAACACCTAAAATGTTAGTGTTGTATAGTAAATTTGTACAAAAACATATTAAAAGAACATGCCTTGTAAAAAGTCATAGAACAGCTAAACACTGTTGTGTATAGTATATAGTTAATAACTGTAACTTTCTTGGGGAAGGAGCACTAAATATAAAAAAATAGACGAAAATATTTAGGATCATTATCAAGAGAGTAAAAAAATAAAAGTATTTTATATATATATGTACAACATGTAATAGTAACAGAACTGTCTCTTCAGG
This sequence comes from Porphyrio hochstetteri, assembly GCA_020800305.1. Classification (NCBI taxonomy): domain Eukaryota; kingdom Metazoa; phylum Chordata; class Aves; order Gruiformes; family Rallidae; genus Porphyrio; species Porphyrio hochstetteri. Next base: position 60,714,648 of record CM036906.1, on the reverse strand, counting down.
AAGAAAAGAAATACTGTCTTTTTTCCAACAGAACATATTTTCCCTTTGAGTGCCTAGAAATATAATAAAAGTCTTGCTTAAATATCTGTCACTTCCATTTTTGTTGCAAATACTATACACTGGCTGTACTAGAGACTGATTTTTGTACCTGAAATCATAGTTAAATCTATTTGTCATGTAAAATAGTGATCTCTACAAAACAATGATCATTAAAGCGTTCTGTCAATAGCAGTAAAAAGTGTACGAAAATGAACTATAAGTGCCTAATGTAAGTCTTTTTCTCCTCTATGGCCCAATGCAAGAGTAGTATTCTTCATACCATGACCAAAACAGATTTCTACACAACTCCACTTGTTTTGTAGTTGGTCAGATAAAATTTTCTCATTGCCTTTCCTATTTTACTCTTCTTGGTCTTGAGAAAGTTGGCACTGTAAAGTGGCTAAACCTAAGTCCAAAAGACATTTATTGTATAATCAACCACTAAAGGTGCATGTGTATAGGAATGAAAGATTGCACAAATCTTTAATTTTTTTGTAATATACTGACTGACATACTACCTTACCTATTCTGCGGAATCATTATTATGCCACAACTTATTTCTGTCATAGAAATTATTTCTCATCTAATAATTCACCTCAAGAAGCTGCTTCAAATCCACCTGCAGCTTATTTTTAGATGATGAAAAAGATAGAACCCTGTTCCATCTCTTGCCTTTACTTCCTCTTTCATTAGAAGTATAATTTTTCTATATATTTCAAAAAGCTCATTGAGTTGTCTGAACGTTATTTACAGAAAGAATTTTCTCTGCTTTTACACACATGGATCCGATTTCTTTTAAAAATTTTTAATGTTCCATTCACAAATGGTTCAGAGCACACCAATTCCTTTCACTCTAGGAATTTTGCAAAGATCAAGTCTCCTCACAGATCACGCCAAAGATCACATTATTTCCTTTGCTCACATTTAAGAATACTAGGGAAACAGGTGTTTTTTTACTAGTTCAATGCTAATTCATTATCGCAGATTTGTTAAGTCTTTCACTATGATACTGATGTCATGTCAAGACTGTGTAGTTTACTGCTTTGAAAAGGATAAATTCAAATTTTATTACTATGTCTTTAGAGGAGACTACTGAGATAGAAATATTTGCTTCATGTTAAAACTCTTTGTGGGTATTATTAGGCTACAGATTGAATGTCCTCTAGTATGGCTGCAGCATAGTTAGTCTCCATATAGTTATCAGAGGTAGGGCTTTATAAATTATAAATAGCAAGAAGTATTTAATTAAATTTAACTTCACTTCCACTTTAGACGAACTCACAGAAACCAACAACAGATAATCAGGTGGTAACATCTGACAAATTCTTTCTTTCTGGGTAATAATTCAGTGTATATCTTGCTATTCCTTACTGTTACATTGTACACAAGCATTTCCAGTGTTACACCATTTTCACAGTAAAGAATTTCTTCCTAATATCTAATTTAGATCTTCCATCTTTCCATTTAAACCTATTATCCCCTGTCCTATCACTACAGTCCCTTGCAAACAGTCCCTCTCAATCTTTTCTGAAGACCCGTTCAGGTGCTGGTAGGCTGCAATAGGTGTCCTTAGAGCCTTCTCTTCTCCAGACTGAATAAACCCGAATCTCTCAGCTGTCCTTATAGAAGAGGTGTTCCAGCCCTCTGATCATATTCATGTGCTCCTACAGCTCCATGTTCTTCTGATGTCGGGAACCCCAGAGCTGAACACACTATTCAAGATGGGGTCTCATTAGAGCAGAATAGAGGTACAGGATCACCTTCTTCAACCTGCTGATGGTCACACTATTTTTGATGAAGCCCAAGGTATGTTTGGCTTTATGGGCTGCAAGTGCTCATTGCTGGCTCATGTCAAGCTTCTTTTCTACCAAAACCCCCAAGTCCTTCTCCTCAGAGCTGCTCTCAATCCATTCTCCACCCAGCTTGTATTTGTGCTCGGGATTGCCTCGACTCATGGACATGTCACACAGGTGCTACCATTTTCTTCAGTATCAGGCTGAATTTGTTCTATGAGATATGATCTGACTTATGAATATGTTCTTAATTGGTAGTGATCCCCATTTATTTATCATAATTTGTCATTAAACAGTCTTAAGTGTTTTCTTTAACTTCTGTTCTTCATGTTTCTAAAATTGCCTTTATTGTACTTGTGAGAGTGTTTATCTTCACATTGTTTTCTTCCATGTTCTTCATAAAATAATACTTCAAACCCTCATGTCTACTCCAAATAGCTGGGATCTGTTTCCATACTTAGAATTTCTCAAATAATTCTGTACTGTTTCTGTGCATTATTACTTTAATTCATTTTTAAAAAGGATGATCCTGATTTCAGTACTATTTTTCTATATAGCAAATTTGCAATCTCTTTGTTTCTAACTTGCATTTGTTTCCCCCAATTTGTGTTTTAGTCAGTCTAAAGATTTTTTTAAAAAAATATTTTATTTGGGAGTCTATACACTCTCTGTTACTGTTTTTAATAACATGTTTTTTTTCATCTTATCTATCTTCTTTGTGAGGATAAGTCTTTATGTAGTTGGTTTTGTGCTCTTTCTTTCTCTTTTACTGTTGTATCATAGCTTAGCTTAATGGTAGAAGTTAAGTCAACAGTTGCTGATAATGTAACTCCACTGCTGCTAAAGTGCTTTTGCATTTCAAGCTTTGTAGCATCTCCTCTGACTGTACAAAGCCAGTGTGATTATTTCTAAAAGTAACATATTCACACTGTTTTATAAATGAGTAGAAGTACAAGGATTGATTCCCTGTCTTTGTTTTTTGTATAAAATTTATTAAAATACCACATCCAAACACTTGCTGAACCCTGTTGGGTATTCCAAAACCAAAAAAGAATGTATATACTTCTAAAGTACCATTAAATATACAAAAAAGAAGGTATTAATGAATTCACAGAGGAGTTACGTTTTGCATAAATGTGCTTAATTTACCTTTATATATCCAACTCTAGCATGGATTCAGAGATCAAGTAAGAACTGTTTAATGCAGCCCCAATGAATATCGTAACAGCTTTTGCCATAACCATATAGAAAATGCTGCTTATTGCTTGCCTTGCAGTGAAAACACAAGAAGTCCCCAGTATATCGTGCTGTACACTCTGCAGAATGTAGTTATGGTACATGTGCAGAACACGTACAGGACAACCAGGTGATCAGGCCCAGTTAGCATGGGTTTATGAAAGGCAGGTCCTCCTTTAGTATCCTGATGTCATTCTATAACAATGTGAGTGGCTTAGTGGATGAGGGAAAGGCTGTGGATGTTCTCCACCTAGACTTCAGTAAAGTCTTTGACAAAATTTCCCACAGCACTCTCCTACATATGGCTGTTCATGGCTTGAAAGGACATGGGCTTCACTGGACAAAAAACTGTCTGGAAGGCTAGTTCCTAAGAGTTGTGGTGAATGGAGTGAAATCCAGTAGATGGATGATCTCAAGTGGTATTCCCCAGGGCTCAGTACTGTTTAATATTACTATGAACGATCTGAATGAGGGGATCAAGTGCACTGTCAGTAAGTCTGCAGATCACAGAATCACAGAATTATCAAGCTTGGAAAAGACCTAGAAGATCATCCAGTCCAACCATTCACCTATTACTACTAGCTCCCACTAAACCATATCCCTCAATACAACATCCAGTCTTTCCTTGAACACCCCCAGGGTTGGTGACCCCACCACCTCCCTGGGCAGTGCATTCCAGTGCCTGACTACCCTTTCTGAGAACTAGTGCTTCCTAATGTCGAGCCTGAATCTCCCCTGGCGCAGCTTGCTACCATTCCCTCTAGTTCTGTCACTGCCTACACGGGAGAAGAGGCCGACCCCCAGCTCACTACAACCTCCCTTCAGGAAGTTATAGAGAGCTATAAGGTCTCCCCTAAGCCTCCTCTTCTCCAGGCTGAACAATCCCAGCTTCCTCAGACGCTCCTCGTAAGGCCTGTGTTCCAGACCCCTCACCAGCTTAGTAGCCCTCCTCTGAACGCGTTCCAGAGCCTCAATGTCTTTCCTGTAGTGAGGGGCCCAAAACTGAACACAGTACTCGAGATGCGGCCTCACAAGTGCTGAGTACAGGGGGACAATTACCTCCCTGCTCCTACTAGTAACACTATTTTTGATGCAAGCCAGGATGCCGTTGGCCTTCTTGGCCACCCGCGCACACTGTCGGCTCATGTTCAGCCGTGCATCAATCAGTACCCCCAGGTCCATTTCCTCCACACAGTCCTCCAGCCACTCCGCCCCAAGCCTATAGCGCTGCCTGGGGTTGTTGTGGCCAAAGTGCAGGACTCGGCATTTGCTCTTGTTGAACCTCATGCCATTGGCTTCAGCCCAGCTCTCCAGCCTGTCCAGATCCCTCTGTAGGGCCTCGCTACCCCCAGGCAGATCCACACTCCCAGCCAATTTAGTGTCATCTGCAAACTTACTGAGGGTGCACTCAATGCCCTCATCTAGGTCATCAATAAAGATATTGAAGAGGACAGGCCCCAGCACCGACCCCTGGGGAACACCACTCGTGACCGGTCGCCAGCTGGATTTAACTCCATTTACTACCACTCTCTGAGCCCGGCCCTCCAGCCAGCTCCTTACCCAGCCGAGGGTGTACCCATCCAAGCCACGGGCTGCCAGCTTCTGCAGGAGAATACTGTGGGAGACAGTGTCAAAGGCTTTGCTGAAGTCTAGGTAGACCACATCAACAGCCTTTCCCTCATCCAGCAGATGGGTCACTAGATCATAGAAGGAGATCAGGTTGGTCAAACAGGACCTGCCCTTCATGAACCCATGCTGGCTAGGCCTGATCCCCCGGCCATCCCGCACATACCGCATGATCTCCCTCAAGACTATCTGTTCCATAACCTTCCCTGGAACCGAGGTCAGGCTAACAGGCCTGTAGTTCCCCGGATCCTCCTTACAACCTTTCTTGTAAATGTGAGTCACATTGGCAAGCCTCCAGTCTTCTGGGACCTCACCAGTCAGCAAGGAGGACTGATAGATAATGGAAAGCGGCTCGGCTACCACCTCTGCCAGTTCCCTCAGCACTCTCGGGTGGATCTCATCCGGCCCCATGGACTTGTGGCAGTCCAGTTGGAGTAGGAAGTCTCTGACTGTTTCTTCCAGAATCACAGGGGAGTTAGCATGCTCCCCAGCTGAGACTACCAGGTCAGAGAGAGGGGTACCCTGAGGATCTGTTTGACACCAATCTGGGCGGTAGTGTTGATCTGCTGGAGGGTAGGAAAGATCTTCAGAAACATCTGGATAGGCTGGATTAATGTGCAGAGAAAAACTGTATAGGCTCAGTGACAGGTACTGGGGTCACAACAACCCCATGCAGTGTTTCAGGCTTGGAGAAGAGTGACCAGAAAGCTTCCTGGCAGAAAATAACCCAGGAGTAGTAGTCAATGGTGGGTTGAATATGAGCAAGCATTGTGCAGAGGTGGCCAAGAAGGCCAAGAGCATCCTGGCTTGTATCACAGTGTGGCCAGCAGGACTTAAAAGGTTTTTTTCCCCCTGTACTCTGCAGAAGTGAGGCTACCACTTGAATACTGTATTCAGTTTTGGGACCCTTGCTACAAGAAAGATATTGAGGTGCTGGAGCGTGTTCAGAGAAGATCAACAAAACTGGTGAAATGTCTAGACAACAGGTCTCACAAGGAGCATCTAGGGAACTGGAGAAAAGAAGGCTGAGAGGAGACGACCTGGCTCTCTACAGCTACCTGAAAGAAGGTTGTAGCCAAGTGGGTGTCAGCCTCTTGTTCCATGTAACAAACAAGGACAAAAGGAAAATGTCTCAGGTTGGGCTGGGGCAGTTTCAGTTGGATATTATGAAAAATTTCTTCACTGAAAAGGTAATTAATCATTGGAACAGGCTTAAATTACTGAAAATAATTTATTGATTTTATTTTATATGATTGTACTGATTGTAAGCCCTCTCTATTGAGTGACCCAGAAGAACAACTTTAAATGGGGCCCTGAGCAGCGGCAAGCCTTTGAGCAAATTAAATGGGAGATGGTTTGTACAGTAGTACTTCAGCCAGTCTGAACAGAACAAGATGTGAAAAATGTGCTTTACATTTCAGCCAGCTCAGGTGCATCTGGACTGGGAACATAAGGGTGATCTATTTATGGTTAGATGGGCCCATCAGGACTTATAGGAAGCGAGGTAACACACAAAAAAGCTCATGACAGAGGGGTGGACTTGACTGTTAATGCTATTACACAGGTTATTCATTAATGTAAAACGTGTACCAAAACCAAAAAAGCCAAGTAACTAAAGCCTTTTTGGTACAGAGGATAATGGCTGAAATATCAATATGGGACGCCTGGCAGATTAATTATATCACACTATCATGAACACACCATGGCAAGCACCATGTGCTTATAGTGGTGGAAGCGACTACTGAATAGTTGGAAATATACCTTGCAACCCATGCCACTGCCTAGAATACTATCTTGGGCCTTGAAAAGCAATCTTTATGGTGACATGGCACCCCTGAAAGAATTCAATCAGACAACCGGACTTCAAAAACAAACTCATAAACACTTGGACCAAGAACCATGGCATTGAGTGGGTATATAACATTCCCTATCAGGCACCAGCTTCCAGGAAAATTCAATAACAAAATGGACTGTTGAAAACTGCACTGAGAGCCCAGCCAATGCTGGGACATTCAAGCATTGGAATACATGTAGCAGAAGCCACTTAGCTAGTTAACACTAGAGGATCTGCCAGCTAACATGGCCTTGCCAAAAGAAGACCCATGTGCACTGTGGAAGGAGATAAAATCCCCCGAGTACATAGAACTTGTTAGGAAAAAGTCTGGATTATTCCTTCCCCAAGAACGGGTGAACATATTTATTGAAATTTTTTTGCGCAAAGACCTGGGTTCACTTCGTGTGTGAGGCAGAAGGATGGGGGAGTCCAATCTGTACCTCAAGGAGATTTAATCCTGGGTGAAAACAATCCATTATTCAATTTGTGTGATGACAGCATTGCATGATGCATTATGTCACCACCACTTTGGGTTTTGGGTGAGATAGAGTTAATGTTCTTCATAGAAGCTAGTATGGGGCTAAGCTTAGGATTTGGGATGGAAACAGTGTTGATAATACGGAGATGTTTTAGTTACTGCTGAGGAGTGCTTACACAGAGGCAAGGTATAAGCTGCTTCTGACACTGGTCCTCCAGTAAGTAGACTGGGGGTGCACAAGAAGTTGGGGGGAGACACAGGCAGGACAGCTGTCCCAAACTACTCAAACGCCATATGACATTGTACTCGGCAATAAAACTAGAGGGCGAGGTTGGTGGAGGGGCCACTGCCTGGGGACTTGTTGGCTATCACTTGGTGATGAGGAATTATTTCCATTTGCATCACTTGTCTTTCTCAAGTTATATTTGTCTTCCTTATTTCCCTATGATTATTATATTTTATTTCCATTACTACATTGTTTTTACTTCAACCCAAAAGTTTCCTCATTTTTAGTCCTCAGATTCTCTCCCACCATGCTGTTGTAACTGGAGAGAGTGAGTGAGTGAGTGGCTGTGTGCTGCTAAACTGGCTGGGGTTAAACTATGGCAATGATATGAATGCACTATTTTCTTGATTTGTCAATGATAACAAGACTTTACTAGCTATTTTGGGATTTTTGTATTATCCACAGTCTTATTTGGACTCTCATTTGGGGGTTGGACCTGATGATCTCTTGAGGTCCCTTCCAACCCCTACAATTCTGTGATTTATGGACCAGCAAACCCACATACTAGGCACTTTACAAACTTGCAGCAAAATTCCACAAAAAGTTTACTTTAGGCCTTAAATTCTTTTTCTTTTATTTTGTTCTTGTTCAAAGTTGAAAATTATGCCAGTTTAGAAATACACATTACCAGGATTTTCTCATTAGTTATTTTTTATTGTCACTTTCTCTGGTAACCTAGAAACTGGATTTAAGTCTGCAAAGATTTTTGCTTCACCTTTCTCAGATCAGTGTGTGTTTTGGCTGACTTGTATTTTTATCTGCATCAAAGGGTGGGGAAAAAGAAGAAATATGTACTTACTGCTTCCATATAACTCATGCATAAGGAAAGGAAATACTTGAATAACAAGCATTCACAGCATCCTATTCTTCTACTGAATTGTTACCGAGGCATCCCTGAAGACTTCTCAGTGTGGTCTGATTTAAAATGTTCTTTGAAGCAGCTACAAGCTTGTCTTGAGCTAATTATCAAATAACAACTCACTACCACCATACTTGACAAGTTGCACCATTTCTAAGTAAAGTAAGTCTCACTCTTTTGCTTTGTTTTGCTTTTTGATGGTAAAACTAAACCTGACCTTAAGGCATGTGAATAAATCTCACATTCGACAGCTTGCTGAAGCAGCTTCTGGAAAGACACTCAACCATTTATCATCTTCATAGTTGATAATACCTCCTGTGAAATTATATCAATTAAAGGCAGGTAAATAAAAGAGTGTGGGGAGAAAGCTTTTTAGCATTTCAGTGTAATTAAGAAATGGGGAGGAGAAAGAAAATGCTCAGCGAAAGTCTGAACAACTAGTTTGTATTTTCAGAAAGATGAAAAAAAGTCTGTAAGTGTAAAGAAAGTGTCCCTAATACTGAGGAGAGTCAGATCAGCATATGCCTTTTTTTTTTTTTTGGTGTGGTTAGTACATGGAATAAGGTTTAACTCAATAAGAATGAAGGTTAGAAGCAGCATATACCCAGCTAAAGGCTACAAACCACTACAACTTGTGCCTTACTCTGCTGTATGAGTAGATCCTCCTTTTGGATAGACACTACAGGATGTATCTTTTGGGAGTTGGGGCAGGGCGGGATACACTTTTCACTTTTCTTCATGGAGTTTCTTATCCTTCTGTCTGCAAACTCTGTTTCCCTTAAAGAAGCAGAGGGGTCATTGGGCAATTTGACTAACAGAAGGTTTAGACTTTGAGGTCTAGGATTGCAGGTGTCAGATACTGAATTCTAGGGAACTAGAAGTAATAACAGATCTGTTCAAAGTAATGTTCAAATCAAATACATGAAACTTCTCATAGCTACTTCAGCAACTTTATCATATTTGTAAAATACTGAGACTGATTTTAATGCAGCTCAAGCACTCAAATGCATTTTACTTTTTACCTATATCACAGTATATAATATCCAAAAGTGTAAGGTCTAATTTAACAATTTTTTTTCAAAACTTTGTCTTTATGAGGAGTCTGCTAGACTTCTGCTTTAGCTTATCAGTCTAATGAGTGTAACATAACATAAAAAGAGTACAGTAAAGATTTAGGAATTCCTAGCAAGCTTACGATACAGACCTGGACCGTATTGACCGTGGTCTTAGAGAGCATGGCAAAGTGAAGATCCTGACTACTTTCAGCAGGAAAGAATGTGACATCCTGATAACAAAGCTGGGAGATTATGGGATAGATGAGTGGACAGTGAGGTGGGTTGAGAATTGGCTGTTGGACTGAGCTCAGAGGGTCGTGATCAGTGGAGCAGAATCTGAATGGAGACCTGTGACTAGCGGTGTTCCCCAGGGCTCAGTGTTGGGTCCAGTCCTGTTTAATATCTTCACTGACGACCTTGATGAGAGAATAGCATCCACCCTCAGCAAGTGCCAATGATACAAAGCTGGGAGGGGTGGCTGACACGCAGGAACACTGCGCTGCCATCCAGCCAGACCTGGACAGGCTGGAAAGCTGGGCAGGGAGAAACCAGATGAGGTTTAATGAAAGCAAGTGTAAAGTCTTGCACCTGGGGAGGAATAACTGTCTGTATCAGTACAGGCTGGGGGATGACCTGCTGGAGAAAAGCTCCGTGGAGAAGGACCTGGGGGTCCTGGTTGATGACAAGTTGGCCATGAGCCAGCAGTGTGCCCTGGTGGCTAAGAGGGCCAATGGGATCCTGGGATGCACCAGGAAGAGTGTGGCCAGCAGGTCGAAGGAGGTGATCCTCCCCCTCTACTCTGCCCTGGTCAGGCCCCACCTGGAGTATTGTGTCCAGTTCTGGGCTCCCTGGTATAAAAAAGACAGGGATCTCCTTGAGAGAGTCCAGAGGAGGGCTACAAAGATGATTAAGGGCCTGGAACATCTCCCCTATGAGGAAAGGCTGAGTGAGCTGGGGCTGTTCAGCCTGGAGAAAAGAAGACTAAGGGGGGGACCTTAATAATGTTTATAAATATCTTAAGTATGGGATGCAGGGGGAAATGACCAGCCTCTTTTCAGTGGTCTGTGGAGATAGGACAAGGGGCAATGGCTGCAAATTAGAGCATAGGAAGTTCCGCACCAACATGCGGAGGAACTTTTTTACAGTGGGGGTGACAGAGCACTGGAATAGGCTGCCCAGGGAGGTAATGGAGTCTCCATCTCTGGAGATGTTCAAGAGCCATCCGGATACCTATCTGTGCTATATGAGCTAGGGAGCCTAATTTGGCAGGGTGGTTGGACCCGATGATCTCTCGAGGTCCCTTCCAACCCCTACGATTCTATGAAAATTCATCCTTTCTAGGCTTGTGCTTCCATTGCTGCTGAAGAAACATAACCAAAATGTAGACAGGGAGTTGTTTTAGTTGTTTGCTTTTATCAAATGTACCTGTGAGATTACATTTCCCTAACTCTCGCAGCTGGCATTAAAATGGATTTAACTAGCTAGCTGGATATTTAAAAGTAGCCTTTCAAGTTCACCTCTAAGATGCTATATTAGCTTTGCCTAGTAGCCTGTTTAGTAATGCAGCATGCAGCATACCTGGCTTTAGACAGGACTAGAGATCAAATCTAACCTCATAAATCTCCCAATTCATGACTACAGGAAGCTGTCAAAAACTAGATGTTGTTTCATTCTCCAGGGGCTGGTGTACTGCTCTGGATCTCTCTTAAGTGCCCTCTAGCAGCTGATCACCAAAATGTGTAATAGCCTTGGGAAGGACTACACTACCCTTTTGACCCCAGAGGTAATATTTTGATAGGGCTTGACCTTAATAAAACTGCCATCATAAAAGCCTAACAGTTAGAGTAAAGGAAAACCTTCTCTGAATAACAAATAGCTGAAGAAAACATTTTCTGCACACTCCATAAATTATTACATTTACCTCTGGCAAGTACCTTTAGAGAAAATCGTGTTCTGAATCACATTCTGGAATAGTCAGATTCAACAGCAGTTGCTAACCCAAAAAGACTAACTTGCAAACAAATGCTCGGTAAAATTCTACCACTTTCACTCAATTTGATCATTATTTGACCAACAAATCCTACTGAATATAAATGGATGGTGTCTCCCTTTCTGATTTACTCTTTTACATTTATTCTGCTGTTTAACTAGTTTTATTCCAGTATAGAGCCTTTGGTCTATATTGGATAAAGATTGCAGATGTCTTACAGTGCCAGGACGTTGGAGGGGTTTTTTTTTACACCTCAATAAAAGAAAACAACTCTTATCACTTCTACTGACAATAGTTTCTGAATCAGTATTGGTAACCCAGTTACTTAACCAGAAGTAAAATCTGACAGATCACTTTCTTCTTCCATTCCCTTTACAGCCACATGTCACAGATAACATGTTCTTTACTTTGAGCCTTACCATTAATATGGTTCCCTGCTTCACCTTGTGGGAAAGTGTTGTCATCTGGGCCACTTGGTCCATGATGAGCTTAATTTCTGTAGATCGTCAGAGAAGTTAAATGGTTTACATAGTGTGAAGAAACAATTAAGCTGCCTAGAAGCTACATGATGCATAGCAAAATAATAGGTAAGAGGAGGGCAGAAGCTTCAGAGTGAGCTAGATTTGCTGTCCAGACAAGCAATTTGGAGTGGCTGAAATGATGATGAAGGGCACATTGGCATAAAATTTCACTGGAGCAAATCCTTGTCAGTGATGACATGGCCATTCTGCTTTTAAATTTTCATTTTTCTTTCATCATCACTGTATTCTAAAAGCACTTGTCTATATAAGTAAATATTACTTCATGTGGATTCACCTCAGTTTATTCTTTAGGAGTTTATAAACTAAATGTAGGCTTCACTCTATACAAAAGAGTTCAGGGAAATGTCTTGGACTTTTCAACCTGTGGGAAACACAGGTTGAGTGTCCTTGAAAACAACTAAGCCACTTTCTGCAAAGTCTGTCCCTGATTTAAAGTAATGTTTTCTTTTCCCACTAAAAGCCATGATGCAAAAGACCCAAATATGAGCTCCATCTACTTTGACAGCTGCTGAGACTGGTCCTATAAGTAAGTTCCATCAAAACTCATATAACTGGTTGGAGTGGAAACTAGATTTTGAAGAAATGCTAGCTTTTAAAAGTTCCACAATAATTTTAAGAGGTTGAATATATTTTCTCTCCACTGAAACAATAATATAGTGTGTAAATTATTTATGGATGACATTAAAGCTCATAAATTAATTCTGCTAATTTTTTCATGGCAACAAATATTCAGGCCATGGTATGCTTATTTACATATGACACTTTAGATAAGAACTGTATTTGTTCTGTGTAATGCTCATGAAAATCATAAGCAAAGTAATAGTGAAATGTCTGCATAATGTTTTTTGTGGCTGAAATGTAAATCTAGCTTTTCAGAGTTTTTATTGATTCCAGTTCCATAATATCTGAGTGTTTCCCAGGCTAATTAGATTAGCATAGCAAGGCTCCTAATGGAATCTTTAGCTCTGCTCCTTCAGTCATTGTGTGAAACTAATTGGAGAAGGTTTGTTTGTTTATGTTTGTAGGGAAAATGGTAGCTGCTATTGTGAATGTCATTTTAATTATGGTGAAAAAGAATTGTCAGAGAGGATGTATGGAGATGTGGGCAGACTTCTAATTACTCTGGTCTTCCCTGAAAACTCATTCTACACCAAGATCTTTCTGCACCTACTATTCAGCTGTCATAAATTTTTCCAACTTGTACTGTGATCTGAGGTATCTGTTTTTGGAGACAGGATGTTTCCTAATAAAGATTCTGCAGGAAAAAACAAGATATAGAAGTGTTTTGGAAGTTAAATTCTATAAGAGTCAAGCTTTGTTTGCTTATGGCAACCTACACCTGGAAGAGCAGGGTCTTGAGACAGTCAGGAAACAATGAACAACTTGCCCTTTCCAATATAAAAAAATAAGTAGTGATTGCATGCTGGTGCATAGATCACTGTGCACAGATCCTCATCAGATTCAAAGAATATTGTGGAAAACAGTAAAGTCATCCTGGGAAGGAAAGATGTCATTTATCAAGCTGTTCGATGAGAGCCAAAATAAAGAAACCTACATTCCCTGTGCTTTGCCATGACATGTTCATCTGAGGAGAAATATTTCTGAAGGGTTCGGTATGGACCTACACCTGTGTGGACTAATTGGCCAATGCACATACTCTTGTTAGTGATCTGACTACTGTCAAATGGAAGATATGAGACTGAGTTCTTCCTACTTCTTTCTCAATAGGTGTGTTAATTTAATTCTCTTAAGCATACTTAACAAATAGCTTATTGGACATAATGGTCTTTCTATGCCTTTTTCAAATCTGGTTGAAATTGATGAAAGGATTTACAGGTAGTGCTGGAGAAAATTTTCTGACAGATAATGAAAAACAAGGATGGACAAATAGGCAAATAGATCACATAATTGCATAAGATTTATTTCCATAGGAAACTAGACCATAAAAGAGAACCTTTTTCTACTCAAATCTAAAGCTATCTCATCTAAGCTTGATAGCAAAACAGCTCTCGAAGCCCTGTATCTCTTTGATGAAAAGGAACTTCCACTTCTAGTAGAAGTATGTGACATTACTTTGGAGAGTTCTTCAAGTCAAACCGTGTGTGAGACACCTTTTCTTCACAGAAATATTTCTCCTGAAACTTCTTGGCAATTTACTACAGATATTGGCTGCTAAAATTACTGATATATAGGACATAATCCGCTACAAGAAAATAGTTTAGGTTTTTTTTAACGTGTGTGATATAAATACTGTTCAAATGCATATGAAGAGAAATCTATTTCTTTAAAATCAGTCAGTAATAGTTGTTTACACATATACAGCACATTTGAAGGTATCTAAGATGGGCATTGTTATTCACTTTTACAGTTTAGAGAACTAACACACAGAGAAATTAAATAGCTTCGTTAGTAGTCATCTGAAAAGACACTGTGGAAGAGTCTGCAAGTCCTCCTGGAAGGGCAGCCTGTTCACCAACACAGGGTGACTGAATGGTGTGATATCATATGAACATCTATATTACTCTAGGAAAACAACATACTGAGTGGAGCAAACAAGAAGGAACAAGGATAGATTCTTCCCTATGGGGAAGACCAAAACCAGCATCTGTGGGTGTTTGGGCCACATCATAACAATAGGGAAAAAGCTTTTAATTTCATAGGTTCCTGACACACAGATGACCTTTGTAGAGTCCCACAGAGACAATTCTGTCAGAACTCTGGATAACTTGGTTAAGTCAAATGGTAGACAGTAATACAGGACAGATGTAATGAAGCCTGTCCTTTGGGACTGGGGATATGTTTGTGCCTGCGCTTGTGTATGTTTATGCATGCATGTCTAAGTGTTAATGTGCAAAAACCTCATATAGGAAGCTGAAAGCAACAGACAGAGTATGTAAGACAGACCTTGCACTGATGTGTGATTCTGCCATGTTTCCATTGCCTTTACCCTCTGCTGTTGTGAATGATACTAATAGTATCTATGTCTTCCCAGTTATGTAATAAGATCTTCTGAGGAATTACTTTTTCAGGTACTATCCATAGAGTGTGGGAAGCTTGTAGGAACCTACAGGGTTGGCTCTGGAGACTAATCCTATGTGCGGCATCAGGAGCTGGGAACCTGTGGCTCACACTAGCACTCAGAGGCGTAAACATGAGGCAAGCATCCCCAGAAACAAAGAAGTCTGAAGAGCACTTTTTATAACTAGAAAGTCACACACTCAACCATGTATGAGACCAGAAGCAAGGACTGACTTCAGTTACAATTGACAGTAAGGTAGTTGTTTATAAATGTGTATACATGTTTGCATGTATGTCTGTGTCATTTTTTTGCTGTTTCAGTGACCTATTGTGTCAGTTTTTGCTGGTTCAGGAACACGTCTGTAGTAACTGCTAAAATTTAATATGGTTTCTATCTGACTTTTTGGCATAAATATCTTTTGTGTTGCCCCATCTGTTGATATCACTTCAGATCTATAAGAAACATGGGCAAAAGAAAGCCTTCCAAGAGGAATTTGTCTTTGTCACTAGTACTAGAATCGAGGGGCTGTTTGTTGAATAGAAATGGGACAAATTGCAAACACTACTCCTTCCTACAAATCTTCTTTCACACTGAAAAATAGGAGGCATTTTTTTCTACTCTTAGATCAGATCCCATGTGCAGTTTAACCTTCAGAAGTTACTTTGAAATAATCTGGCTTTTTAATGAACTGAGAGTATTGAGGCAATTTCTCATTTATCTGTTTTCTAAATATTTAACACAATTTTGATATGATAAAGTATGATTAGTAAATCCTTCAGGTAATGACTGGCTTTGAAGATTTTTCACTAGACCTGTAATGTGGAAGCCTTCACTACAGATGGAATTCTCTGAGGTTTAGAAACAAAAAAGTTCATTGCAAAACTGCAGAAAATAGAGGGGGGAAAGAAAAAATTAAAATTAAAAAAAAAGAAAAAAAAAAGAAGAAAGGATTCAGCAGTAAAGAAGCAAAAATGGTTTCTTTAGTTCTCCCTGCAATGTTGAGACCAATCAGGTAAATAGTTATGTGATGATATATACCAACAGGCAAGGGGACATCAGGAGAAATCTTCCAGCTTAAGAAAATTCTGCAAGGTATCTCACACTTGCAAAGAGGTAAAATACCCTACAAGAGGTGCGGAATGCAGTTATAAATGTAGTCACGGTGGCACATATGAAGATATACTCCCTATAAAATAGGGTGGGACCTAGAGGTACCTAATGGCTTTAGCAGTCTTACCGAGTACTTAAATCATTACCCCTGGAAGGTGTTTATTTGCACAGAGCAAGGCAAGTTGTATAGAGGTATCTGAGGATGATAGAAAAACTTGCAGTAAGTGGAGAGGAAAGGATGTAATTACACATTCATCCGCTGTATAATTTCAGTGTGTGTCAGCATCTTGAACGTTATATGCAGTTCTGGTCCCTTCATCTCACAAAGAATATAGCAAAACAGGAAAAAACCTCAGAGACAGCAACAAGAGAGATAAAAGGTATGGAACAGCTTCTGAACAAGCAAAGATTGAATAGACTGGGTCTTCTTGGCCAGGGAAAGAAATGACTGAGGATTTGTATGATGGAGATGTATAAATACTGTGACTGACATAGAGTCAGAGGAGAGGGAATCATTTTTTGTTCTGTCTTACAAAAAGAACTGGAGGCCATAATGAGACTAGAAAGTGCTATTTTTGACACAAAGAAACAGAAAAGAAAAATATTCACACAATGTGTATGTGGAAGTTTCACAACTAGCCGCAGGATACTGTGGGTGCTGAAAATGTGTATAGGTTCAGAAAAGGTTCAAGCAAACTCATGGAAGAAAACTCGATCCTTTGGATCAGGAAAGCCAAGAGCTACAGGGAAAATAATATTTTGTTAAATGCTTGTCCTCCCCTCTTGCTCTTCTGTGGGCAGCTGAGGTTGGAGACAGTTGGAGACAGAGCTCTGCGCTTTGCTCACTGGCTCCCTGCAGCCACTCTTACAGCCTTGCCTAGATTGTACCCGTGGCATTAAGTGCTGAGATCTGACTGACCCTGCAGCTAACAAATGCATCAGACTAGGTGAAGATGCAGTTGTAAAGGACTCACCTTAGAACTAGTCTTTCTATCCAAGGTAAGCTTGATAATGTTGAAAAATTCAGCTGTGTTTACTCATTTCTGGCATGAAAATAAAGAAATAATGCAGGTTTCCTTAAAGTTCAATGAAATGCCAACAGCAGTAAGATAATTTTAAAGGTATATAGAGCCAAATTTGGCTTCACTCAGTCAGCATGATGCAGCAGAATGCGGCAGGGCAGAAAAAGGCTTAGGTTTTTTTCTGTTATTACTTCACACACCACTAAATACTTATTTATCAAATGTTTTGTTTCCTAACCTCATGTTTTCTCTGCCAAGGCTAAAGCATGCAGATGAAAAATATGTCATGGAAATTACAAATGGGTGTATAGGCTATGGGGAAATGATGTATGTAATGAATTAAATCTGCAGATTAGATAGAGAATACTAATGAGTTTAAACAATATCAGATCAGGGTACTCCGATTCACCAGAATCACTGAGCCAGAGCAGGCAAGTTTGTACTCTCTCATTTTTTTTCTCTCTCTTTCTTCTTCCTCTGCAGCCTGAACAGATTAATTGCCGGTTCAGTGCAAGGTTAATAATCACTACCAACTGCCAGATTCACTTAAGAGTTTACAGAAGAGATATTAACAACATACTGATATTGCAAATCTTGGGACTTCTGAGAAGTCATCTCTGCCAGGAAAAGAGGAAACTGAGACTCAGGAAGTATTTCACACAGACAGACCCAGATCTACCACAGCAGTTTAGCTGGTTTACAAAAGAAATAGCAAAAAATTATGCCCCTTTCCTGTCATAATTTAACTGAGCACAGAAGATAGATTTAGAGAGAAAGTCTGGAAGAGTGACATACAGATTTCATTCTTTATTCTGAAATATTTTAGTGAAGGTAATAATATCCTGAAATACTTTAGTGAAGGTATTAATATTAATAGTGGTTAATTTTGTGGAGGAGCATAAATTAGGAAAATCGTAGGAATCAAGTCACAGGAAAAGATCTCCATGTGTGTCTATGTGCTAGAGTTGGGGCCAGACGAATAAGGGATATTATGGACTTTTGGACTGCCAGAAAGGAAATATCTGAAAGAATAGTAAGGCAGTGAATCAGGCCTAAGATGCACTTTTTAATAGTTAAAACACTATTTCTTTTTCTTGTTTAGAAAATAATTTAGCAGATCCTTTAAAATAAATGAGAGGCTGACAGTTCCAAGGATAATGTTCTGCAGGGATTAAGAGAGACCTGTGCGTCTTCCAGACACATAGCAGGGAATCCGAAATGACTCACTGAAGGGGAAAAACAAAGAAACCTTATCGTCCTTTTACTAATGCACTCCTGCTTACTCTAACAACTGCTGAGGTGATGAAGGTTGGTGCACCTGTGAATACAAACACTTTGTCTGGACAAATGGAGTTTATTTAAGAAGCAAGAAACTGACAGTAATGTCTCATGCACCTGCTCCCTTGACTTTCCATGGGGAGGTGGCTGCTGTAGTGCATCACTTGGGCAGAAAGTTATCTTGGTTCTTGTTGTGCCATCACTCATCGTTGCTCACCTCAGGCATTAGTGGTCATAGCCCCTGTCCTGCTGTAGTATGGGTTTCTGTTCATCTCTTCCATCTACAGGAGGTTTCCCCATTTCCAGGACCCTACCTCCAGTCAAAAGCTTTACTTTCAACTTTCTGAAACCAGTTCTGCTTTTAGGAAACCCTTCTCTTGGGCACCGGCTCTTCTTTCAAGGTCCCTGAAAGCTCCACTCTCCCTAGTCTAATAATCTCTGTGTAGAAGTATAATGCATGATGAGCATTCAGATTGATGATTCTGTCTCATGCTTAATTCCTGGATGATTCAGGATGTGCCACTTGTTTTTAATCTGGCTGTTATAAAAATTTACCACCATCCTGTCCTAGTCACAGACAAGAAGTAGAAGGCATTTTTCAGTTAATTCAAAAGTTCTGTTTTGGATGTTCACCCACAGCACACACACATGCATTCAGCTGTTATCCACTTGTTACCATTCACAAATTACTCTTTCTTTTCTTTCTTTGGTTTTTTTTTTCCTGTAACACATTAATAAAAAAACTTTTAGGGCTTTAGGACTAGTTGTATGAGGCAGAACAAAAATACACATTTTGTCCGACACTACTATGCTTTTGAATCTATACTGAAGACAGACCTTGTACAGAAATGTTCACAAAGCCTTCTTTTATACTTATATATATTCAAATTGTATTCAGATAACCACTTAAACCCATACCCTTAGTTTGTTAAGGTGAGAAAGCTTTGCCACACTAAAACCAGGCAGAGTTAGGCTGGTGTAAGATGAATAAAGCCCTTACTCTCACTCCAGAATAAAAAAAAGTCATTGGTTTTAAATGACCTTAAAGGTACTCCTCAGCAACAGGACTCAAGAGGCTTTATACATTGTGATTTCCCCCATGCTTTGGACTATGCCTAAAGGCGGCATTTAAGCCTGAATCAGGCTTCAACTTGAAATCTACTAAAATGTACCTTCTTGAAAGATCTTTGACGGTCTCACTCCCAGAGTGACAAATATATGTCTTTGTTCTTCTGCTTCATCACTCAGGCTTTCTCTGAAAGAAAGCCATCCCTGAGTGACCAAGGAGTCGGTTAGCACCACTGAGGCTTTTTGTGCTTCAATTTTTTGTAACATTAGATGCACTGATGAGAGAAATAGCTACAAAGAATATATTTTTTAGCAGTTTTTCTTAAGTTACTTTTAAAGCACAGTATTGCTCAGCCAACTAGATCTTAACATGTGGCATTTCAATGCTACATTGTTCAGTCCCTTATCTTTCCAAAAGGGAATTCTTTCACCCTAACAATTTAATTACAGTAGAGGTGGAGAGCAAGTCATGTCCAGCTTCATAACTGACTGATGAACTCTGATTCCACAGAAATTACATATTTTTGGTTGCTCTTAGGAGTACACAAATCAGAGAAAACAAAACCAAAAAATAGAATATTGCAAATTGAACTTCTGTGACCTTCTCCCCAGATAGGTCTATAATATGCATATTCATATATATAGGTACATACATACTTTACATAGTTGCTATTCAGTGACTTATTTTTATCAAAAATCTTCATAGACCACGATCCACAACAGTTAAAGTACTTCTAATAGTCACCTTGTCCAACAGGGGTTTTTTCTGAATTTCTAGCAGAATTTTCTTCCCTAGATACAATAGCTCTGAAACCTAAACCTAAAGAGAGTTTAGGTTTTGTGAATATAAAGCCATCAGAGCTGCTCCTATACTTACCATACCTCATTTTCCTGTGGTAAATAGTCAGCCTTGACTCCTTAATACAAAACAGAAGAAAAGAGCAGATCTATCTTTGACACGTCACATGGGAAAAGACTGTTCTTTGAAAGAACCTTGCTTTCTGACTCTGCTATGTGGCATCTTACTGCATTTCTACCCCCCTTTGAATATATTAGAGGTCACCCTGGAATTTTTCCAATATATACCATTTTTAAGGATGAAAGTCGCTTGTATCTACATAAAAGAGCAGTACCCAGATGTGGGGTCTGACAAATAATACAGGTCTGTGTTTTATTAATATCCACAAGGAGATAAGCAGAAAATGAAGGGTGTTCAGTGTTAAACAGGAACTTAGAACAAAAGAGTGGATTAATCTCATTGGAAGTTAGATGTCCTTGTCCTAAGAAATTTAAATTAGGATTGGAGTTGTCTTGGTATCGTTATGTGGTCCATGAATGCAAGTAAACATCTTCAGCCCATCTACATTTGGAATCACCTTCTGGACAAGCTCATCTTTTCATGGAACATATACCATGTTTGCTTTGACTGTGTCTCTGACTGAAATATCTCAGGTAGGTGCATGTAATTAAATAAAAATAACAAAAAATCAAGTCTAAATCTCCTTCTAGTAGTCACTTTTCACACCTAGAGTGCTCTGGGGGCTTTGAGATATTGTACCACTGGGTTGTTTTTTTCTTTAGAAAATCCTTCTTGAATTTTTTTCCTGTGCCAAAACCTTTTTACATTATTTTGCATTTCTTTAAAAATAAGGTTCATCTAAGAGCCAAATCTGCAAATTTTTTCTTACATGTATTCTAGTTTCCTAAGGCTACATTTGTCAGTCATAGGTCACCTATGCAAAGGAAGTGTATACAGTATGACTTTAAAGCAGTGGATTTGGGATGCCAGAATGCTTGTTAATGGAATACTACTGTCCTTTTCAATATACTTTCTGGTAAAATAAATATATATTATTACTATTTAATCAGCAAAGTGCAAAACTGAAAAACATTAAAATAAGATATTCAATATGTATTAAATACAGACTGCAAGAAGAAATACTTCTTATGTTCTGTGATTTTGAGTCTTGGTGTCTCATTTTGGCATGTATTAACCCTTGTTATTACTCAACTTTTGTTTACCTTTCTTGTAAATTGTTACTAGAAGAAACATAGAGTTCCAAACCAAAGTTGTGACTTCTCGATCTTTCCCTTGTCTCTCCATACATTTGTAAAAATTGTAAGGGAATTAAACACTAGTTTCTTGTGTTTCTTTCCCATTTCCTATCTTTTTCACCCAATGCTCATGTTTAATGTTCTACATTTACTCCAGGGTGAGGAAATGATACATTGGCTTGCAAAGGTTATTATAACCAGTGCATCTGGAGCTGTATGAAGAAAAGGATATGAAGTTCTAAAATCACAGAGTGAAAATCACACAAAAAAAGTGACATCACGTCTGTTTTTTTGAATACTTTCTCTGTTTATTGTTTTATAAACAGATTCTCAGTGAAGTTGAACAGCCATACCTCAATATAGATCTCTGTCTTCATACCTAAAATGATACAACTGGCATAAAACTAACAGAGATGTTTTGTCCTGTAACAAATTCCTTGCTGTTGTTTATATTACTTTATCTTCTTATTCCTGAGTCCGTAATATGTTGAATAAAGACACTTTAAAAAGAATTGTTAGAAAAAATTGTGAGAGCCTGCATGAACATAAAGAGCTTTAGCATAAAGCATTTTTTAGGCCCTGATCCCACAAGCATTTATCCACAAGATGAACTAAGAAGTCTAAACAAGGCTGAGTTGGATGGTTGGTGGATTTTAGTGTAATCTCTGATTTTCCCAAGCCTTTGCAACTCAGTTTTTACCACAGGAAGCATGGAATAAAATAGCTGGATGCAACATCAACCAAGAAAAATATACCTCATTGTACAATATACAGATACATAAATAATAATAAAAAAAATTGTCAAAGATTTATCCTAAAGAAACCTGAGCACCACAGACTATCATATAAGAATAATGAAAAAACTTTTTTCAAATCACATATTGGTCTGGGTTTAGTAGACATGTCTTTGGTCTAATCTCTGCCTTTGATCACTTATCTGACTAAGTAATTGTATGTAGTGAAGAGAACTTTATTTAGGCTCTGATTCATTAAGGAGAAAAAGAAAAAACAATCAGCTGTTCAGGAAAGATACTTCCTTATGACTGTAGTGAAAATAGTGTAAACAATTTATTGAGTCATATCCTCAACAGGAAAATTAGCTGCTTCTCTTGTTTTGAAGTAACCGTATTTATCAAGTTTCAAAATATTAAACATGATTTATGTTACAATATGAGCAAACTTAGACATTAAAAACCAAGTGATTCTACACCGGTTTATGATACCTTGTTTCTACAGATATGCCACTGACTAAAGCTGAAAAAAATCAGTAGAATAGGAACTTTGAAATGCAGTCCTCAAATCCTCAAAAGTTTGCTTTACCTCCTAATTCACTATGAGATTAGTGTTAAAAATAAGGTATTTCTCATACAGTTTGGCTTTTTGTAGAAGGATTAGATACCCCACTCATGCTCAATCCATATATTACATATAATACATAAGCATTAAGGTTAGCCAATAATGCAATATTTTGTGCTAACATCAGTCTTTCCAAAATTATCAACTTACATTATTTTTTTGTATGGAATGTTACATCCTTATATTTTCCATATGACATTTCCATTTGACATAGTCACTCCTGGTTAACCCACCCTACCTCATCATTGAGGCAGCATTTGTCAAGGAAGAAGCCATATAGAGGCATCTTGACAGGCTGGAAAGGTGGGCCCGGGTGAACTTAATGAGGTTCAACACTGTGAAGTGTAAGGTGTTGCACTTGGGCCAGAAGAATCCCAGACATAGATACAGACTGGGAGAAGAGCTCCTTGAGAAGGACCTGGGTGTCATGGTGGATAAGAAATTTAGCATGAGCCAGCAGTGTGCTCTTGAAGCTCGGAAGGCCAATGGTATCCTGGGCTCCATCAGAAGATGGGTGGACAGCAGGGACAGGGAGATGATTGTCCCTCTCTGCTCTGCCCTCCTGAGGCCCCATCTGCAGTACTGTGTCCAGATCTGGGGCCCCCAATACAAGAAAGATGTAGGACTGTTAGAGATGGTTCAGAGGAGGGCCATGAAAATGATTAGAGGGCTGGAGCACCTGCCCTACGAAGAGAGGCTGGGGGAGCTGGGCTTGTTCAGCCTAAAGAGAAGACTGTGGGAGGACCTCATTGCAGCCTTCCAGTACCTGAAGGGAGCATATAAACAGGAGGGGAATCAACTTTTTAAGGGTAGATGATGGCAGGACAAGGGGGAATGGATTGAAGCTAAAGGAGGGAAGGTTTAAATTAGATATTAGGGAGAAGTTTTTTTACAGAGAGAGTGGTGAGGTGCTGGAACAGGCTTCCCAGAGAGGTAGTGGATGCCCCGTCCCTGGAAGTGTTCAAGGCCAGGTTGGATGGGGCCCTGGGCAACCTTGTGTAGTAGATCCAGGCCTGGAGGTTGGTGGCCCTGCCTGTAGCAGGGGGGTTGGAACTCTGTGATCCTTGGGGTCCCTTCCAACCCAGACCATTCTATGATTCTATGATTCTATGAAGGCTGGTCTGTCACTTTTGAGGGTGCTTTACAACTGAATTACCTCTCTTTCAGTAGAATTACCAATATGCTTCCTTGGAGACAAATGGGACTGCCAGACTGTAGGTGGTGAGCATCATACAGGTGGCCCTGCTGTTACAACACGTCTACAGAGAGTTAAGAGCACTCTGCATGCCGTTATGATTGATGCTGGTACAGCTTTGGTAAACATGCTCCATAGGTAGACAGCTTCAACAAATGTGCCTAGAAACACAGCCCCCGCTAGGCAGCACAGGGTCTCCTAAACAAGGGGAAAAAATCAATATTTCAAGTAACTTTCTACTCTAAATTGCAGGTTCTCGTTAACCTTTTCAGTTCCACCATGACAGAAAAAGGACTAATTTAGCAATGAAATGTCAATTCAGTCTAAAATGAAACTGTTACTGAAACCTAATTTAAGAACTCCAGGTCTCACCTTAGCGAAACATCTTCATTTAAATGCATACTCTGACTTTTGTTGCTTCATCAGTGTAATTTGAAAAGCCAGCTTTCAAATGCAATGCGAAGGGGTGGTGGAAGGTGTGTAGTGGGCGCAAGAGGGGAAAGGAAGGGCAAGGCTAGCTTTTCCATTAAATTCTGCCCTAGTATGGTTTTATTACTTTAACCTACCTCTTTGGTTAATTATTAATCAAATAATGAAATACATATTTAAGTGTGTTTCAAGCAGAAATCTAGATTTCCAAATCACATTGAACCTGATATTCTGAATAATTACAAGTGACAATCTGACACTTGAAAATGATGATTTATTTAGAAGTTTCTGTTCAGAACTTATGTAGAACTAAGAACATCTAATAATCACCTGGTGGTCAGTAAATGAGCACTACTGTTCCAGTGACAAAGCCAGTGGATTAAGCTCAATAAAATAAAATTTAAAAAAAGAAAAATTAAGTTCAGCAATTCCTCTGCTGCCGTCATCCACTCCTGAATGTGTTCCTACTGAGTTCGTTATTACAAAGTCTGGCAGATGTTGCTATACTGATTGCAAATTTCTTATTTATTCCACTTAAAATGTGCAATTTCAGGTCAGTTACTAGGGTCTTAACTGAGCCAGATTTCTAAGCATGTGCTTAACCTCAAACTGACTTAGAACAAAGAAAATGAGGCTGCCATAAATAGTAAATAGAGGCAGCAAGGCACCTCGGTGAATTGGGGCCTTGGAAAGAGCTAGAATTCAGCACAACAAGCAGCATACCTTATAAAGGTTTCTTATGTGTTCCTGACTGGGTGGCACAACATCTTCTGTATGTCTTCTCTGTAGGAGTCTAATTCTGTCTATAATGATGCACCAGCGAGTGATTAACCAGATTAAGGAAGAAAAAGCCAAGAATGGCTTCTATTTCATTGCCAATATTTGAAATCTGTAGATGGAGGATGATCATTATACTTGATAACATATAATCCAGTGATAACACAACTATTCTGTGTTAGGAAAAATATACTGTATTTTGGTATATGTGTAGTTTCATCCTACATGAAGTTAGTGCATTACATTTCTTTTCTATGATAAATCCACAATATTAAAAATCAGTTGTCTCTTCTGTCAAGATATTTTTGCTGTTTTTGTTGGATGCTGTTTTCCCTCTTTTAATTATCTTTTTTCTGCTCTGAAAAACATTTTCCTCCAAGAGTTAGTAGCAGCTATCATGTTTTGACCTTCCTAAAAAAATCATCATTCAGAATGCATAGAATATAAACAGGGTCTCCCATGTAATTGTAGTTTTCTAGCTCACTCTCTGTTAAATTTTTCAATTATATTTTTCCTCAGTGCTACATTAAAAATAAAGTTCCTTCTTAAGATTAAATACTAAGCATTTGATATGAGGTTGCATAGTTGACTTATCAAGCAATATTTTTGATTCTATAAATACTTTTCATTCAAGAATATAGTTTTTTGTCATAGTTATTACTCTCCTAAAAATACAGTGATGCTTATTAAAAGAAAGTTTCTATGTAAAACATTCTGCAGTTTTGTAAATGGCAAACTCTCCTGCTATGACAGAATTCCTGATGCCTCAGTACAAGCATGGCAAAAAAAATGATCTTTCACTTCCTGGGCTACTGTCGTCATTCTGGGTGATTACACAGAAGTTGACAATATCTCCACAGCCTTTTAAAACCAAAACATTGTTCAACTGCTAGATGCACAATGAGCTTGCAGAATCAGCATTTAGTTGTTAAGGTGTTCCTAAGTAGAACACAACAGTAACTCTAAAAAAGGTAGAATTTCAGATATAGACATATCTTTGTCTTTTTCTTGTGCCTGGATAATACTTCTAGTTCCATCTCAAACATTAATAACAATGACAAAAAACAGAAGATCCTAAGTGTTGATGGGAAAGGTCTTAATGTTTGTAGGTCATCAAGGGAATGAGAAGTTCAGCAACGTAGAACTGACAAGTTGGAAGTTCAACTCTTGACATGAATTCATTATACGAATTCAATTGACTAAGTCTTATCAATAGAACCCCCTGGGAAACAGCCCTCAAAGAAAAAGGGGTAGAACAGAGATGGCAGATCTTTAAGGACTCTTTCAACAGAGCAAGGGAGCTCTCCTTCCCCAGGTGTAAGAAGTCAGGCAAGGAAGGCGAGAGACTGGCATGGCTGAGTTGAGGATGGAACAACACAGGCAGTGGAAGCGGCAAAAAGTGTCCTGGGAAAACTACAGGGATGTTGCCCGTTTGTGTAAGGACAAGGTCAGGAAGGCCAAGGCTTGGTTTGAGCTAAACTTGGCAAGGGATGCCAAGAAAACCAAGAAGGGCTTCTACAGGTACATGAACCAGAAAAGGAAGGTTAAAGTGTAACCCTGCTGATGAGCGACAATGCCGAAATGGTGACAACAGATGAGGAAAAGGCTGAAGTTCTCAATAACTTTTCTGCCTCAGTCTTCACTGGAGACCTCTCTCCTCACTACTCTCCAGTTGAGGGCCTGTAAGTGAAGATAAGGTTCATGGCCATCTGAGGCATCTGAACGTACACAAGTCCATGGGACCTGATGACATGCATCCCAGACTCCTGAAGGAATTGGCTGATGTAGTTGCCAAGCCACTCTCTATGGTATCTGAAAAGTCATGGTGGTCAGGTGTAGTCCCTAGTGACTGGAAGAGAGGAAACATCACAGCCATTTTTAAAAAGGGTAGGAAGGAGGACCCTGGGAACTACCACCCTGTCAGCCTCACCTCTGTGCCTGGGGAGATCATGGAACAGATCCTCCTAGAAGCCATGCTGAGGCACATGGAGGACAGAGAAGTGATTCATGACAGCCAGCATGGCTTTACTAGAGGCAAGTCCTGCCTGACTTTCTACAATGGAGTAGCTGCCTGAGTGGACAAGGTAAGAGCTACGGATGTCATCTGTCTGGATTTCTGCAAGGCCTATGATATAGTCACATATCAACAACATCCTTCTCTCTAAGTTAGAGAGATATGGATTTGATAGGTGGACTATTCAGTGAATAAGGAATTGGCTGGATGGTCACATCCAGAGGGTGGTGGTCAATGGCTCCATGTCCAGATGGAAGATGGTGACAAGCGGTGTTCCTCAGGGGACTGGTGCTGGTATCATTAATACATTTATTAATGATATTGGCAGTGGGATTGAGTGCACCCCTAGAAAATTTTCTGATGAAACCAAGCTGAGTGGTGAAGTTAATGTACTGGAGGGACGGGATGCCGTCCAGAGGTACCTGGAAAGACTGGAGAAGCAGGGCTAGGTGAACTTTATGAGGTTCAACAAAGCTAAGTGCAGGGTTCTGCATCTGGGTCAGGACAATCCCAGTTATCAACACAGGTGAGGAGATGACATGCTGGAAAGCAGCCCTGAGGAAAAGGACTTGACAGTACTCGTGGATGAGAAGCTGGACATGAGCTAAAAATGTGCATCTGCAGCCTGGAAGGCCAACTGCAGCCTGGGCTGCATCAAAAGAAGTGTGGATAGCAGATGGAGATTCTGCCCCTCTACTCTGGTGACACGTCACCTGGAGTACTGTTTCCAGTTTTGGACCTGTTGAAGCATATCCAGAGGAGGGCCACAAAAATTATCAAAGGGCTGGAGCACCTCTCCTATGAAGACAGGCTGAGAGAGTTGGATTGTTCAGCTTGGAGAAGGCTCTGGGTGGACCTTATAGCGACCTTCCAGTACCTGGAATGTGCCTGTAAGAAAGCTGGGGAAGAACTGTTCACAAGGGCATGTAGCAATAGGACAAGGGGTATTAGTTTTAATCTAGAAAAGGGGAGATTTATGTCGGATATTAGGAATAAATCTGTAATATGAGGGTGCTGGCTCACTGGAAAGGGTTGCCTAGAGACATGGTGGAAGCCCCATCCCTGGAGGTATTCAAGGTCAGGCTTGATGAGGCCCTGAGTGACCTGATCTTGTTGAAGGTGTCCCTGCTTACTGCAGGAGGATTGGACTAGATGACCTTTAAGGGCCCTTCCAACCTTACACATCCTTTGATTCTGTGATTCTATGATTAGTACAATTACACAGATGTGATTGAAAATGTGACCCCAACTCATCTTTAGGAAACGTTTTTAATCTGTTGTTACTTAGGACAGTGTCTAAATAACCAGCTGTGAACATATGACTGCATGCCAGATCACAAGGGTCTTAATATCCTTTGACTGCTGACAGCAGTTCTTGATTCAGGTGTTGGAATAAAACTCCTGAAGAGCTTTATGTCTATATCGGAGCTCCCTCTAGTAGGTATGAGGGAAGGTAATCAGGTTACTTAGAGAAGTAGTCAATTTCAAATAAGGTTAAGTTATGCAAAGAGAGACAGTGGTAGGAAGTCTATGGAATAGGCAGCGGTTTCCTGACCTGTTATTTTTCACTAGCATGATACTTACTACCTTAAAAATGAAAAACTGAACAAAACTCAAAAAATATTACTATAAATAGGCACGAAACACTACAAAGGAACATCAATTACTTTTCTCTGATAATTCAGCCTTGTATACTTGCATGTTAAGTGTTAAGAAATGAATTTCTATATCCTTGTACATTCCTTTGTAATTCCTGTACATTATAATATTTTAAGTCTACTTCCCCTGTATTAATTATGTTTTAAAATGTTTGTATGGATAATATAAGAAAAAAGAAAATCTTTCAATGAAAGTTTCTGTCAGCCAAAAATCATACTTTGTGAATTAAGAAACTATTTACCCTCACTATCATGCTAGTATCAAATTGATGGAAGCATAATAGAAAAAAATGTGTTTTGCAAGGCAGAATGTTGGCATTACATAATCTGAATATACTGCATAATCTAATTAGCTATGTTGCATAAGTTAATTAGATGGGGCAAACTAATTTAGTGACTTAAGAACCTCCTTTCTAGTCAATTTTACTGAAACATGGCCTTTTTTAGAATACAAGAATGTCTTTTTAAAATGTGTTTAACAGGGAGTAGAAATTTGAAACAATATACAAATTGTGTCACATGGTACTTTAGAAGATACCCTGATTTGTCATTTCTAATGGGGTGGTGGTGTTTTTCTGCCAGAGGTGACTTCTCAAAAAAATTGACAGCTGATGGCCAACCTGAAAACTTCCAGAAGTGCTTCCCAATCCATAAGGTCTGTAAGCATATTTC
The DNA here is from genome assembly GCA_020800305.1 of Porphyrio hochstetteri. Taxonomy (NCBI): domain Eukaryota; kingdom Metazoa; phylum Chordata; class Aves; order Gruiformes; family Rallidae; genus Porphyrio; species Porphyrio hochstetteri. The sequence continues at coordinate 60,685,257 of CM036906.1, read as the reverse complement.
TGAACAGTAGGTATTTTCAGCGGTCTGACGCTGTCCAACAGCAGCCCAGGTTAGCAATGCACATTTGATTCTCTGGTTTCACCCATTTGCTTCTTATTCTTTTAAATTAAGTACACTTTCTAATGAAAAGTAAGGACTTATTAAATAGTTATTAAATGGCAAATGGATAGGGTAGGATAGGATAGGCCAGGATAGGATAGGATAGGATGGGATGGGATAGGTGGAACTAAGAATAAACTAATAAATGGAAAAAAAAGTCAAACATATATATTGAGCATTCAACATAAACCCATTAATTTTAAAACTTGCAGGAAATCTTATACTGTAAATATGATAGACATATTATTATAGTGAGCGAGGGATCCAAATTTCATGGACCAAACCTTTTCTCAGATAATCTCTTTAAGTTCTCATGATCATCTTCTGTTTTTCCTCTCAGATATAATAGATTTGGTTTCCATCATTTATTCAAAGCAAATGCATTACTAGAAGATTGTCTGAGGTTAATGCTTCTCTTTAGTTAAAGCCTTTTCCAGTTTCATTCCCTATACTCCTTTCATAGTTCCATGAGCAGGTCTACTATTATAGTACCTTCCAATCATTCAAAATGCCAAGTGAATACTTTAATTTTTTATGCTTTATAATATTTCATTTAAGATAATAAAATATTAATTTTTACATGTGCTATTGAATCTTGTAACACTGTTGCATTCACAAGCCTTATAGACTCTACAGGAATACAGAGAAACTGTATAAGCAGCCAGGGATCGGGTTAGGAAGCTGAAGCCCTGATAGAATTATATCTGGCCAGGGACTTCAAGGACAAGAAGAAAAGCTTCTATAGTGATAAAAGGAAGATGAGGGAAAATGTTGGCCAGGTTGTTCAACATTGAGAAAAGAAGGCTCTGGGAAGACCTACTTGCTGCATTCCAATACTTAAAGGAGTCCCAAAGGAAAGTGGGAGAGAGACTGTTTACAAGGGCGTGTAGTCATAGGACAAGGGGTAATGGCTTTAAACTGAAAGTAAATAGATTTAGATTAGATATTAGGAAGAAATTCTTTACTGCAGAGGTGGATAGAAACTAGAACAGGTTGCCCAGAGAAGTTGTGGCTGCCCCCTCTCTGGCAGTGTTCAAGGTGAGGTTGGATGGGGCTTTAGGCAACCTGGTGTCCCTGACCATAGCAGGGGGGTTGGAATTAACTGATCTTTGTAGTGCCTTCCTACTCAAACCATTCTGTGATTCTATGATTCTAATAAAAGCAACAAGCCTGGAACTATTCTCTGATCCTAAAACCATATTGCATAGACTGGCATCATCCACAACATACAGTATTTGGTACTGAGTCTCCACTGAACCTATATAATATCCTGCTTTCCCTAAAAGAGTATTTTCTTATGTGTGTACCATCCAGAATTTATTAAACTAGACAGTGGCTGTGTTGCAGCTTTGCAGAATAATGTTTTCACAGCAGTGAACAGGGAGAGTGGATTATGCGTGCTGAAGTGTAACATCAGAATGTTTGGGAGCACAAAGTTTGTTGGATAGTGTTGGAAGAACTTGGAGTGATCTCATACAGTCTTTTCAAAATCACTTTTTGGTAGTGATTGGTGCTGTATGCTACCTCTTGAACAGTGTCTGGACATTGTCTCACACAGCACTAGTTACAACAGGCCAAAATTGTGCCAATGAGCCTCCTTAAAATAAGTAGCAAGTGATCCCTTTGGACATGCTGTTAGAAAGATTGCCACCTACAAGGTTAAAAATCTTGCCCATACATAGCTCCAATGAAAACTGTATTTTTTTAGCATCTCTGCATCTTGAGAAATAAGAACAGTATTTGGAATATGCATCAGATATTTCTAGTGTTGTATCACATAGAGATCCCTGGATATGGCTGTCTTCTCAAACAGGTATCATAACTGACTGGCTGTACAAGGCAAAGCGTTGGTATAAACGAATGCAACAAAAATGCTATGAACCTTCTTAAAGAGATGTAAGCCTTAACAAACGGTACTTACATACTAGTAGAAAAGAGGAAATACCGATGTGAAAATATATAAATGTGTGATGGTTTAGCTCTGGCCAGAGGCCAGAGGCCCACCAAAATCAGTCTATTGCTCCCCTTCTTAATTGGACAGGGGAGAAAATATATATCAAGAGGCCTAGGAGTCCAGATAAGGACAAGTAGAGAGATCATTTTATCAGCAACTAGATGGGCAAAACAGTCTCAACACAGAATGAAGAAAGAAACTACTCTAATTTATTGCACTACACTAAAAAGAACAGAGAAAACCGGAGTAAGGAACACAACCAAATCTTAAAACAAATGCAAGCAGATCTTAAACACACGTTCCCCCTACCACTCCTTTCTTAGCAGACTTTAGTCAGCATTTATTTGCTCCCTTCTTCCCTCCCGTTCGCAGTATGGGAAGGGCAGGGACTGGGGAAAATGGGGTTCTCAGTAGCACCTTCCCCCCACCCCTCCATTCTAAGCAGACTTCCCTTTAGCCATGATTTACTCCCTTCTTCCCTCCCTGCTCACAGCACAGGGTGGGGCAGGGACTAGGAAAAAAATAATGGGGTTCCCGGTTACTTCTTCATGAGCTGTTTCCTTTCCCAGATCTTAAAACACCTCTACCTCCCCCCTACTCCCTTCTTAGCAGACTTCACTCTAGTCAGGATTTCAGTCCCTTCCTCCCCCTGATTACAATGCAGGGGGGCAGGGACTGGGAGGTGGGGGCTTCGGTCAGTTCCTTGCAAGTTGGTTTCCTTCTCGGCCGGGGAGGGGGCATTTTATTCCACACACACCCCCTCACCCTGCTGCACCGTGGGTCCCACCCACAGGAGACAGTCCTCCACGAACTTTCTCCAACATGAGTCTCTTCCTCCAGGGCTTTATCTCTTCATCAGATGCTCCGCCTGGATCACTGCTATGGCGGGCAGCCATAAATCACAATGTCTCTCAGTCCCAGACCTCCATGGGGTCACCAACCTCCCCCCAGCAAACCTGTTTCGGTGCAAAACTCTCTGCTCAACTCTGTGTCTCTGTTTCTCTTCATGGGCTGCAAGTGCTGGCAGGGGGTCACAAAGTAGGGTCACAGCGTCTTCTCTATTTCTCCACCTGCTCCATCCAGCGTGGAGCCCCTCCACAGGCTACAGGTGGGGTCTCGGCCTTTTCCATGGGATTTCTCCATGGGCTGCAAGGGGGCATCTTTCTCTCCAGCACCTGGGGCGCCTCTTCCCCCGTCTTCCCCGGCCTTGGTGTCTGCACAGCTCGTTACATCTTTTCACTCCCTTCTCCGGTGGCAAAATGCAGCTGCTTCCGGGTGGTTTTCTCCTATATGTGATTCTCAGAGGCGCTGTGACTATCTCTCATTGGCTTGGCCCTGGTCAACAGTGATTGTTTATACTTGAATTGTTTATACTTAGAAGCTCTGGAGAATTCCAGCACCTCCTCGCAGCAGCCATTTTCTGCACCCCTGTTCTTTTCCAGCACCCAACTACACAAAACTGCAACAAAATGGTTAAAAAATTACCAGACTTTTCTTCTTTAAAAGCATTCTAATTTTTTTGGCAGACTTCAGTACATGTTTTTGAGTTTTAGAAATTTGCTTACAATTACACAGCCCAATAGAAGCCAAAGTTTCAAGGCCACCTTTTTTTTCCCAAAATTTGGGATTTGAAATAAGATACTTAAATACCAGAGTTTTCAAATAAAATCTCAACAATTTCAAATACATGCAAAATCCTGTGAAGATTGATTTCCAGAGACCCAAGGTACTTGTAATAATGTTTAATAGAATTGTCAAAATTTTGAAGTTTATCTAGAAAAAACTCAGATTCATGCTGCTCAGTTCCAACTGGCATTCTAGGCATAGAATACTGTGTTTTCCCATTCATTTTGTGGAAAGAAATCCTTGTACACAGCAGACTGAAGCCCAAATAGCTCAGAGAAAAAAAAGTCATAGTCCTGTGTCAGTCTGTAATAGGAATTCACACACAGCTCCAAAAGTATTTAACAGAGGTGTAGTGGAAATGTTCAGAATACTTGCCAAGTTCAATAAACCCATTTAATTCCTTATCTATGACCATTCATTACAATTTATTTATTCTTTTTCATTTTCTCTTCCAAGTGCCTTTATTGTCTTATTTTCTTGTGTCTCCTTGGAAAAGCTCAGTGACTAGGTGCTGCTATGAAAGCATCATTCTGAACCTGTACAAAGATTTTAAAGGAAGTGTAGCTAAAGAGTTGTGAGAGAGCTTGGCTCCAGGTGGGATCAAAATCCAAGGAAAGCTAATGGAAGTCAGAATTGCTACATTCATTTTAAGCATGTCTCCAGCAGTAGCTAGAAATCGAGTTTCTCTAGGCTGTATAACAAAGTTGGCAAGACTAATTTCCTATTAATAAAAGAGTTGGACATTGTAGGAAGTCTAATACAGTATATATTTAAATGGATGGAGCCCAAATAGTAAATCTCTCTTTTCCTCTCAGATATTTTAGTGTAGTTTATTTATAGACATAACTCCAAATAAAGACTGACAAAGAAGCATTGGTGGCGATAGCTTGTGCAGTGGAGTCTTTGCATAGTGCATTCATTACACCTCTTTCAAGGTCGTCTGTTCTCTTTTATTTATGGCTTTTATTTGTTATTACTTTGATCACAACGACCACCAAGAAAAACACAGGAACTTAACATAAGAAGACAGCTGAATTGATGAAATCTGTTACATTTTTTACTGACATATTTGCTATTAAACATGCAGCTTGCAAGAAATAAAATTTTTAGTGAGAATCATATCTAGGAATGTGATGTTCACATTTTCATTCTAAAAATGAAGACTTTTTAGGACAAATTCCCTTTTCTTTCTTTGATTTTAAATCCTGATGAATAACTAAGTTAAATGAATTACACATATCTGAACAGTTCAAGTACTCAACAAAAATTGCATAAAGTTACGGGTTTGGGTATTTTTTTAGTCATGTAGGAGTTCGTGTTGCTTACTAGACTCCAATGGAATTGTCTCCACTTACAAATAGATGGACGTTTTTATTTTATTTTATTTTGTCCTCCCACACACACGCATATGTGGCCAGAATTACTGCTGATAAAACATAAATGCATGCAACAAGAAAGATCGCTAAAATGAGATATTAGACTGCGGATACACTGAAAATTTAGTCATATCTTTAAGCTCTTCCTTATATACTTTAAGGCATTGTGCACCTAATTCATACAATGAACAATCATTAAAACTAATAACATTATTCCTATTTACTTGCACATAAAGAAAACATTAAAAATAATTTTGACTGAAAGTGTGTTGGCTTTAGTCATTGTGAAGATGTATAAATGAAGAGATATAATGTATAAAAGGTGAAACATAATACGATTTTTTGTGTGTGTGGACAGGATTTCTCCACCAAATTATATGGAATTCACTTGCATAGCATTTACAAACTGAAAATAACTTTGTCATTCTAAATGTGGGAATTAGACTTTTGGGCATCACAAATCTAAATCTAGGATATCTTTGAATCTTCTTTTAACTTTAGTTTCTAAATACAAACTCATCCTATAGAGACCTCTGAAAGGATATACAGGTCACTGCAAGAGTAGTCACAGCATTAGATTTCAACAGTTCTGAATTATTTGGAATATTGATGTTTGGTCTGAGGTAGAAATGCTAACTCTAACCACAGCATAAATGCACACATCAAGTAAGATGTGAACATCTGTTTAAAAGAAAGGAAATCTAAATGTCTGCTATCACCAGATTTTATTTTTGTGTTACAGACCTAGACTTACAAGGCTGTTTTGTTGTTCTGTGTTTTGTGCCAATAGATTTGGAACAGCCATAGATTTTCATAGGCCTGTTATAGGACAAAGAAAAAATTCTCCTGGAATATAAAAACAACACATAATTTTTCAAAAATGTTAGCTGGGTAAGCACTGTAGTCAGAGCATAGATGGGTCACAAACAGATCAATGTATTTATCATCAAGGCAAGACTGTCCCCAAGCCACTTGATCATTTAATGGGTTATGACTTCCCAGAAAATCCGATATAAGACTCTATTATTGTAGTCTGACACAAAATAAACTGCTATTTTGTATGAATGCAGGACTTGGAAAAAAGTTCATAAGATCCTGTGCCACATCTGCTATGAGTAGGTTAACATTTAACCCACATATCGACTAAACACTATGTAAACTTTGGCTTTATCAATCACCATGTATCTATGAAAAATGAGATAGAAAATTAATCAAGTCAAAATTACATTTAAAACTGAAGAAGAAAATTAGTTACATTTATGTTCTATGTTTTTAACTTTTCCCTCTCTTGAAAGGTAAGGGCAGGGGAAAATGGAGAGGAGGGGGCAAAAAAAAGGCAAAAAAGGAGAAGGAGGGAAAATAGAATACATTTCTAGAAATTTCTTGCAACCTGTAAACCTATATAACTCTATTTGAAAGAGCCACTGTGTAGTGCAATTGTGAGGAGTTGGGGTATTGGGTTATGTTTTGGGGAGCTTGTTGGGTTTTGTCATTTTAAAAATATATCTAATGTTTAAAAAATATGTATATATATATATAACTGCCTATGGTAATAGTAAACCCAGGGCCTTACAGACTGCATAATGCAAAATAATATAGTGATCCCCAAAGTTAGGTCCAGAATCAAGAGATACATCAATATTTCTAACAACTGAACCAATAATTAGACAATTTATAGAAAGGAACTTGAATAGATAACAAATAAATTTTGCTCTGGGGTCAGCTAGGCTAAACACAAACTCATCCACAGCAAATGCACAATGCATAAAAGATGATAGATGTACAGGTCAGAATAAAAAACAAAGCAAGAGTCCTTAGACAGTCTTCAGAGTTTCTATACAGTTATAATAAAATCCATTATCCACATATTGCATTTTTCACCTTTCTTCTTCCCTACACATCCTTTTCAGGTCTCCATCATTAGTGTCTCTCTTTCTTCTCAGAGACAAATCTGTAGCATTATTAACTGTCAGTTTTTCCTCTTTTTTAAACTCATATCTGGCCTTGATAGTACGGTCTGTATCCACTGTTTGTGGTTCATACATGTGCATTTGTTCACAACCAGGATCATTTAATAAAATGTAGGTAGCTTTCTTGTATTTATTGCAATTAACTGTTTTAATAAGTAACTGTTCAGTAATGATTGGTCTTCTGATTCATACCTAGGATTTCCATGAGGGCTTTTGTAGTTCATTTTTATTCTATTCCTGGTGCTTTCTGTTTCAAGAGTTCCAAATGGATATTATTAAGCAATAGTTTACGTGTTTGGTATCCTCATAAATTTTTACTGCTTTTGGAGGAGCAGATGGAGATTAGGTAATTTTATACAGCTACAAATAGTAATTAAGTTGAACTGAGGTATAAATATCACTGTTTAAAATCATGTGTGAGCTGTCCTCTCTTCCTAAATGTTGCAACAGCCAGAGTTTTCACAGCATATACTGTGTTGTTGATCATTTGGTCTTCTTAATCCAAATCAATAAAGTAATTGAGCAACAGCCTTTCAGAATTGCTTTTCCAATGTTTATTTCATATTCAGAGTAATAATCAGCTGTTCATAAATTTTTCAATTTTTTATCTGTAGCATTGCCCTTGTATAAACTGATCTCATAGTCTGCCAGTATTAATAATAATGGTCCCATCATAGTATTTACTCAGTATAGAACATTTCCAGATTTTAAAAAATCTGTTCATTACAATTATTAATGGAAAATTTTAATGGTTTCTTATGTAATTTCTCAGTTATCTTCTAAATAATTAAATGTAGTTCCAAGGTGCTTATTTTTTATTTTAAATTATTTATTTATATATTAATTCACTTCTCTTAAAGCGCATCTCATGAAGTTCTTGAACAATACATAGTACTTATTGGAAAAAAAATATTTTAAAGCACCTCTATTCCATTTTGCCATCACTTACAGTCAGAAGCAAAAGACTTCAGAAAGGAACAGCATTAAGCAGTGCTTTTAGAGATAAAATCATTTCTGGATTTGTGACACTGTTGATAGGGAAAGTGAGTTTCCATGTGAAACCCCTTACCCACAGTGCCCTGCTACCAGGCTTTCTGTCTTGCAAATGTCCTTCTGCATAAAGGAAATTGATATACCTGATCTATGGTGCTGCAGGGCATGGAGAACAATGGCAACCACAGCTTAAATCATGTAAGAATTAAGGCGAGAGTTGCACCCCACATTATACATTTTGACTTCCCTGAAACAAACACATCTTATTCTCATTTTACTAATCATCCTCATATATCATTTCCTTGTGTTTTTATCAGTGCCTTGTATTTGGGGATCTCAAGTTTTCTTAAACATAAAGGGAGCCTTTTCCATTATCTTGCTGCCAGAAATGACACTGCAGTAGAAATTACTTTAAGGAGGTTTGGCCTAGACCTTTCCTTTCATAAACAACTGTCTTAAAAGACTGGAAAGCTTTTGAAATTAAGAAAATACATAAGTGAATAAAAAGAAGATGCCCAATTTTCTTTTTTTTTTTTTTTTTTTTTTCAATTGATAGCAACTAAGGAAGAGAGACCAGAGTATAAAGGTTTGTGAACCTCACTTCAATGCTGTGGTTTCTCTGTGCACACTCCCTGTTCCTCACTGTAGTAACTGAACAACCCATCACTTGGCTATTTGTATAGTCTATTGAGCTTTCCTCTCCAAACGTGCTCAGTAACTAACTGGGTGATCCATCACACCTGTTGTCCATAAAATACCATAACATATTCTTTATTTTGGGACATTAAAACTGTAGTAAAATAAGCTTAAATTAAAATTGGAAAAAAAAAATTAGTTGATTCTTGCAAGTAGCTTCCTAGAATAAAACCTTTGAGTTTGGTGAGGGTTTCTAGGGAAAGAAGTAAAGTAATTTGAAAAACAGCAAAACAAAAGATTAATAAATGCACAATGAAATACAAAGCTGTGTTGGCAGGGAAATAAACAAAGGGTTCATTTTTCAAAATGCGTAAGGAATGAGAAGGCTCATACCTACTTTCAGATATAATATCAGAATCTCAGGTCTTAATCTCCTGGCAAGTTATTTAGGTTACAACAATCAAATCAAGTCAGCATTCCTAAAGATAAGCTAAAATGACAAATTAGGCTTTTTTTTTTTTCCCTAGACCCCTGCAATAGCATTAATCATGTAGCCGTGGCTTACTCATGATCCTTTCTTTGATGTTCACAATGCATTTCTGCTGGGAGACTTGAAAGAAATAAAGATAATTTTGATTTACTTTTGAAATGTGTACTATTTTAATATAAAAAAGCCAGAAAAAATACTGATAGTGTATGACTAATACTGAAAAAAAACCAGTCCTTGTTTCCTTCCTTGGTAGGAGATCATTTGGGAACTCCTTAAGACTAGAGAGAAGTAATTCAGCAACAACATAAAAAGAGAGAACAGCAATGTTACTAGAACATGCCATAGAGAAAGAAAAAAAAAAAAAAAAGGAAGTGTAAGAACATTTTATTATTTATTTCTCTAGTAATAAAAACACTGAAGTACAAAGTCAAAGTTCACAACACACTGAATATTCTTCAATGAAATTTGGGTAGGTGATTCAGTGATTGAGTCTCACTGATTCTGTAAAATAGCATAAGGGCATTGTTTAGTAAAGCCAAACTGAAAATTCAAAACACATTTCTTTTTCCCAAGTCATAGAATACAAACCGGGATATTGAGTAGAAGTGATTTGCTTAATTTCTCTGATACAAAAGGGGTTCCTAAGTCAACCTCATCATTCTGCATCAGTGTCCCAAGCTGATTACAGAAAGGAAATGTACGCAGTTACAATCCAATGAATGATCCTCATTCTCATCTCTGTGGAAAATATTGTGAATTATTCATAAAAAAAGCTTCATCAGAAGAGGAAAAAAAAAGAAGATGGGTTATTTTTTACATTTCACTTATGTATTTTCAAAGGAGGAAATGTAATGTTAGGTTTGAGGTTTTCAATATTTATAGAGCCAAGCCCATAGTTATGATTATGCATGCATATTCTCAGAGACTCAGTTTACAATGTAATGTACACTGTGATCCAACATAATTTAGTATATCTCAAAAGAATGCATGATTTACTAGCCCTAATGAATGTAGTACTTCAAGCCTTCTTCCATCTGGACTTTTGTTATTCTGCATTACATTTGAGAACAATTTGGGATTTGACTCTGTTGCCACATGATATTTCATATAATTTCTAAAGAGATTTTTCATTTTGAAGAACTCCTGATTAATGTCTTTGTTTGCCCAATTCCTTCTGCTGGCTCTTAATTGTTTCCTGTATTAACATTTTTAATGAATTTAGAGCCAAAGTCTATTAAAAAAAAGAATCTATAACTCCACAGTAAAAGTTGACAGACTTGGGTTTTTTCTAATCCCTTTAGCTGCTCAATTCCCAGGATTCCTGGTTGACAGCAATTTTTTGGTCCAATTTCCTGTGAGAAAATCCAAATTTCCCTCATTAAGCCTAGCTAGGACCTTGTGTAAAGTGATAATAAAATATTGCACTGCTTATAGAACATTTCGCACATTCAAAGCTTTAGGGAAATAGTAACTAATTAAATGAGTTGGACCTTCTTGGTGTTAATGCTGTTCACAGAGCATGCTCATTTCTGTCTTGATTGATCTTCCAATGTGAATAACAAAACGACATTTACTGCATCTTGACAGAGAATTTATCACTTTTGAAATAGTTGAGAAAATGTTGCTGAAGTTGACAAACTGAGGGAAAATATAAGAAATCAAATGTAAATCTCAAGGCCCCTCACCTAGCAGTACTACATTAGTCTAGCCACATTAGTGATTACAGAGGATACACCAGTCTTGTGTTAACCTCTTAAATATTATGGTAACAAAGGAAGCAGTAAATAACATCTCAAGCATTTATTTAAAATACCAAAAGTCATTTATCTTTTCATTTTTTTCTTTTTTTTCCCCAGTAAACACACCTCAGAACTATCTTAAGCCAAACAAACAATATGTTTTACAGATTTATTGGTAATTTACAGCACTTCTGAGAGTGGCTAAAATGAGATTGTTTACATTTTTGTAGAAATTATTATTTCAATCACACAAAAAATGGGTTAAGATAATTTTTCTTTTGTCTTAAATTTTTCTAACCCAGACCTTTAGGAAGACTGTATCACAGAATCATAGAATCATAGAATGGCATGGGTTGGAAGGGACCCCAAGGATCACAGAGTTCCAACCCCCCTGCCACAGGCAGGGCCACCAACCTCCAGGCCTGGATCTACTACACAAGGTTTCCCAGGGCCCCATCCAACCTGGCCTTGAACATTTCCAGGGACAGGGCATCCACCCCCTCTCTGGGCAGCCTGTTCCAGCACCTCACCACCTCATCCTGAGAGTCCGTTTCTTCTACTACTCTTCCTGCGATGATTGAACCTTCTCCTGAACTGATTCTGGATTTGGTAGAGGTAACTGATCCACAAAGTTATTGAGCTGATTTGTTGATGGGGAAAATAAAACATCTGAGTTGCTACATTTAATATAGTGTCATGGGAAAAAAAAAAAAAAGGATCAATCCTCTGCCTTATGACACTGCAGATAGTGTGGAGCTTAGCATGAAAGATGCACCAAAAGGTTTATATACATAATGTTACTATAGAATGTAGAAAAGACACATGTTTTTTTACTATTTTCTTGTAGTCAATCTAATAACATAACATCTCTCCGATGTTGAGCCCTTTGCTTACCCTTTAGACCTGAAAGTCCAAACATAATAGATCAAAAAGTAGTTGTCAAGCAGGTATTAAGGAAGCTAAGAGGGTTGGCTACACTAATGACTTAATGTTTTTTACCTGTTAGGCTTGTACCTATTGTATCTAAGTGTAATTAATCCCACTGCAAGTAAAAGGAGGACTAAAGTCTTGACACATTAAAGTAGGTTCTCCTATTTAGGACTAAAACAAATCATTCCATTTTCAGGCTAATGAACAGGTGGCTGCTAGTTTGGAGTTATGTCTAAACATATAACTCAAGAATCAGGGCAGTACTATGGAATACAGGAGATGTAAATACTTATTTTAAAAAAAAATAAGCATTTCAGTTATAGTATTTTGATACACCATAAGAAGACTTGTTTTCACTTAGGCTTCCAGTATTAAAAGATTACACATCTTTCCAAACCTAAGGGCTTTATTTGTAAGGACTTGGATGTAGGTGACACGTTGGCATGTGAAATCATTACCATTAAACATTTTGGTCAATATATATGAAACACTGGCAAAAGAAATAGATGTGAAAAACATAAAAGGTGCTGTGGTTCATAAGCTTTTTCATTAGGAAAGGGCAAGAAGACAAATAACGCTCAAAATTATTTAAAAGGATGTTAAAATGGAAAAGTGAAGCACGTGAAATTATCGCAATTTCATATGCTTTTGTTGCTGAGCATAAAAAGGCATAAATTATGACATTTTATCACTGCATTTTACAATTCGCAGTAAATGCTCAGTGTGGAAAATTACAACTCTTCTAACAAAGCAGACAGATTTATAAGTGACTGTAAGAGTATTACTGAGGAAAGCTTTGGATGGCATAACTATACTAACTACAGCAGATCACAAACACAGAATCACACAGAATCACTAGGCTGGAAAAGACCTAGGGATCCACCTGTACAATGAAGGATCGGACAATCACAAAAACATAGTATTATTTCTTTTTCCACCAAATTCTGCCTGTACATTAACAAATATAAATGTCGTATGAGTTAACTAGCCAAAATAATGTCAAGGTAAATTAAAAAGAAACCCCAAACAAAACAAAACAAAACAAATCAAAACAAAAAAACTATGAATAATGGTAGCTAAACTGATGTTTTAATGAAATTAATGACTCCTTGCAGACATGCAAATTCAAAATATCATTTTAAGACAGCTAAATATATGAAGTTTTTATGAAAGAAAATTATTTCCAAAGTTTCAAAACCTATCCCAGTTTATGATTTTATCCAAAACTATTTTTACTGTGATTTAAAATTATTTTCTTATAAATCAATGTTTTGGTTATTAACCAGAGAGATGAGCCTGAAACTGAAAATGAAAATGTAATTATAGACACCCAAGAGAAAAATACTTTCTTTCACACAGGATAGATGTGTTCTGATTTTTTTGATAGTATAGTCATATTATTCTCAGATTACTGAACTAAGAAAAACTGCAGTGAACTTGAATTGAAATTATATAGCTGTTTCAGCAGACACTGAAGTGCTAGCAAAATAATCTATAGAAATATAATTGTAATTAAGAAAGCTAATGGAAAACTTCTATAAGAAAGACTCATAGTTTTCCAGAATTGGTCCCTAATGTTTGGAAAATACACTGAAATGGTATTTTGATCGTTCACAAGTAATATTAAACATGCCAGTACTGCAAGCAAGTTCAAGAACCTAAGTATCTATTTTGTGTCTGTTAGCAGATCTCATTAACAACTAGATCATTCTAACAAGATCCTACATATTGTTTCAACACCTAGCAAAAGAAAGAATAGAGATGGCTATCCAATTTCCTCATTCATATTCAAATTGCTGAACTAATGCTGAATCTTAGCATGAGCATTATTTACCATTTTTTATATGATTCATATGATCCTTCTCTTCAAGCAGAACATAAATCTATAAATTTGACCTTTCTTATAAACAGGTAAGAAGGTAAAAATCCTCCTTGTTTAAATACTTCAATAGAAACAAAATACCAGAAGTTCAGCTCAGTGAAAAACAACCCCCTTCCAAAAAATCTATTTTGTGTAAATCTCCAAGTAGGTCTTTGAGAAAACAGTGACCGAGTTAGTGGCACAGACCAACTTGCCATTTTTCAGAAACAACAAATGGAGTTTTAAAGGTGATATCTCTTAATTTATAATGTAGGAACTCAGCAGCCATCAGCCTAATGGAAGCAGCCATCCAGCTTTTACTTGCCATCTACATACTTACTACCAGCTTTGTTAGACCTTTCATACCAGTGAGGCATTAGGTATCAGTCTATTCTGTAATATTTCACCTCTTTCCAATCTCCATGTATCATACTTCCTAATATAAATGGCAAATCCGTGTACACTGGGTTTAATCCAGTCACAGACTACATAGAATAATTACTTTAATTTATGAAGTAACTAACCTTGTATTATAAGGCATTAGTCATCACGCATTCTGGTTTTGTAGACACAGATCATAAAGGTCAAACTGTTCTACCTACTTTGAACAAAGACACCAAGCTTTGACTGCTTTTTACAAGCAGTCCTCTTGAAATGTGCCTAACTCTAGACTCAGACTATCAAAAGGCTTTAGCATTTTTCTCCCTCCCTCTGACCCGAGGAAGGGTTGCAGCCAACTGTGAGACCAAGATCTCTGAGACACCCCATGTGTCCAGATGACTTGCCAGTCAGGCAGCTGAAGTCCACATTCCATAGTCCAAATTCTACTTTTTTCCCTTTCCTATTTCTTGCCCCCAGTTCTACTGCTAAATAGAGCAAGAACAAATACTAAATAAAAACCCCCAAATAACTAAACAACTCCCCCCAAAAAAACCCAGAGAAAATATAACCTTTTTTTCAAGCAACCAACTCAGATCCAAAGCTACTAAGATATAGAAAAAATACCCAAAAAGTTGATTTAGTGTTAACATAGCTGTGTCTGTTACAGATACTCTTTCCTTAAAGTTTCCTCTCAGCATTAAGATCAAACAAAAAATTTCAAGGGCAGAAAGCTGATTTAGAGATTCTTGAATACACTGAGATGTGAAATTAAGGTGACATTATAAAGGCTAACATGCTTTAATTACAGCGGCAATGTCTAGTCTGCACTTGCATTATTTTCATAGGAGGAATATGTTTATAATTTAAAGGAAATTTATCTTCAAGGAAAAATATCCTTCAGAGACACACATGCTTAGTTAAAAAATATATGTCCATAAAGAATTGTATTGAATGATTCACAGCTGTAAGAAAGTCAATATATTACCAAATTTTAAAAAGAAATTGCGTACTAGCATAATTCATTCTTGCTCAATTTTCACTAACATACACAGAAGACTAGAAGATTTCCAAATACTGATAAAGAAAAGCAGTAACACAGTAGCAATCCTAGTTCCTACATCAATGTTGCAGAAATTGGTAAAATCTAAATAAAGGAAACATTACAGACATTCTTGTGAGTGATATATATATATATATGAAATGTAATCTCTACTAGGAATTTACCTGCTGTGTCAAAGATGTTTCTGTTCACACTATGAATAGCATTCTTCCCCCCTGAGGTTATATTAGAGTTTGATTTATTTATATTTTCCTGTGCCATTTAAATATAGTGATTGAATCAGCTATTGAGACATTTCACAAAAAAGCAAATAACTTCCTTAAAAGAAGTGAGCAGTAAGGAAAATTGCTGGGGAGAAACAGCTCTCACGAGAGGATCTATGTTGGTCATGGGATATTCCCAAGATGGAAACAATTCCAGCTTCAAAGACCTTAACACGAAAGAGCTGTCCCATCAAATGATGCTAATCATCACATAACCTGAAAGCAAACAGCCTCTGGCATGTGAGACGATTTCACACACACAGTTGTAGGAACATTTGGAACAGTAGCAGCACATTTTGCGGGTAGTGATATTAAAGTTAAGACTGAATGGCATTGTGTCTTATTGCAAACATCAGTGGCAACAGTGCAAGATGGGGTTCAGGATCATGAATATACATTTTGAACATCAGCTGCATCTTTATGACAAACAGCAAGGTGTGTTGGCTACGTCATATAGCAGCATTCTGATTCATAATAATTCAAGTCTCAGGAGCAAAGTTTCACTGCCAAGGTGAATTTTGAGTGGTAGTTTTAGTAACATGACCTAAAAACTTCATCCAGCCAACAACTTCCTCCTGACTGACTCTATCCCTGCTTCCCAAGATCTGCTCCAGTTAAAGGTGGGGTGTCTTTTCTGTTCCAGGAAACAGAAATATCAGTAACAAATCTGTATGTTGGATTTTAAGGTGAAAGGGACTGGTTCATGTCCCCTTTTTGATAAACCTTTCTTAGTTTTGAAGTAGAACAGACTGTTCATCAGACAGCACAGGTTCAACTGTATAAGCCAGTTTTAGTCTCCAGCCAGTTTTAGTACCCTCATACTCACTATAAGATAGGAGTGGCTATTACTGGTTGGATGGAAACATTTCTCTTTGCCTCCCCATCAGTCTGCTTGCCAAAGAAAAAGCAGTAAGCTTGAGAATACTTTGCTGGTGTTTCACAGCATAATTGCTGTGATTATTTACTAACAAATTGGGCTCCATACTGCAGTGAAGAAGGGAATTGTAAACTACGACAAAAGGAAACATGACATATCTTTCCAAGACAAGTTCTTCATGTTCAAAGCCCTGGATCATCTCTGTCCAGAGACTGTTGTGTAACAACCACCAGCACAGCACAGCCTGTTAAGTAACTTTACAAGCTGAATCATGGTGCTATGACTATGTGTTTTCTAAGCCAGAACAATTGTGACTCCTAATGGCTCGCAGCATTAGCAGAGCTTACTTGTAGCTATTAAAAAAAACCCAACCAAACAAACCCAATACCAAAAAGATATACCAACTCCTTCATTTTATTTTTGTGGATAATGTAGTTAAACTCTTGACATCAACATAAATGGCTACAAACTGTACTTCTAGGTTAGATTGTCCCATTTATTTTGTCAAGAATGAAATTTCAGCATAGGTTGCTGCATCTTAGGAAGGAGAACTTGTTCATTGATTTCCATCCATTTCATATGATATGTATAATATTTATTTGGCACAGAAATAGCCACAGGACTTCTGTTCCTGGCCTGACACATGGACCACAGACTATCATAGAGTAATTTTTTGACCTTTTTAGGAACACACAATTTCTAATGCTTCCAAACTAAAAGATAGAAATCCATAGTTAAAATGGATTGGATGAAGAAAATGGAAAGGACCAAAGGTATCATCTTGCAATAACTATTTCTAACTTATTTAGAACCATATTACCTTGGCAAATGATATACTGGGTTATTGCAGACTAACATGTAGCTTGCTTCAGGTTGGAAGCTCACTCTGAAGTAGCTGAAGGCTAATTTCCATGAGTACTGGACATCAGCAGAAGTTGTGGTTTTTATAGCTTTCTTAAAGTCATGACTAAGATGCTTCATCAAGGCAAGGCCGGAGTAAGGCAAAATTGAAGTATCCCAACTAGCTGCCATCTCTGAAACAAATAAATAACTTAAAAAACTATAAAGCTTTACATTGGTAATGTAGTTTGATTACTAAATCATAGGAATTCCTTGAAAATATTGTCTTGATTTTTAAAGAAAAGATACACTCTGGACCTACTTGTATCTATTCCTGTGGTTCTTCTCCAAAATCTTACCAGCCATAGATGTAATTTGGTATCTACAACTGAACACAGGATTAGAGTATGGCTTTCATCTGGCCAAATATGGGGTTTTTTTCAGCTAAAATAATACTCTACACAATTTCTACAGTCAGTAGAGAGAAGTAGGTTGACACTTATCTCATGCTTGCATAGAAGTTTAAAATAGATCATCTAAATCATACCCTAAACTCACTGCTTGTTTCTATTGAGTATTAAAGTTACTTTCAAGGCACTTCCTTGGACCCTGATTTCTACAAAGTAGACTTTTATATTTTGTTGAGCCAAAACACACACTTTATTATCCTTTCTGCCCTACATTTTCACTCTTTTATTTATAAAACAATTGGAGTTTTATGAAAGCATGGTTGTTTTCTTCCTTATTACTTCAACTACATTAAGAAAATCTCACTAAGAGAAAGAAAGATGTAGTCTTGGTGAAAAAAATAAAAACCCCAAGCCTGACAGCAGGATGTAATCACTTCTTTCCAGTGTACATGAAGCAATGATGGGGAAAGTACTAAAAGTCAGAGGAAAATTAGCAGGCCAGATGGCTGGTGAAACAGTGACAAAATGACAGCAAAATGAAAAACCTAATAAAAATGAGCAAGTGACTAAAGGAAGTGCATGCAAGACATTAGAAATTAAATCATAAAGAACCAAATAAAATAAAGAATATTATTGGAGAATACAGAAACCAGATCAGAAAACCCTGGACAGGGGAAGAGGAAAGAGAGGTGGTAGGTAGAAACAGATGTTTCTATGTGGCAAATTGATGAAAAGCCACATGAGTAGGATGAAAGTCTACTAAATATACATCTTGCTCACATCATCGGTATGTGATTTTTAGGTTTGTTTGTTGCTGTTGTTGTTTGGTTTGCTGTTTGGATTGTTCAGTTGTTTGGGGATTTTTTTAAGAGGGATCAAGAACTCCCAGAGACAAAGATTAAAAATAGTGCAAAGTACTCTAAGTAGTGACAGTGGTAATAATGATAAAGGTATTCCTCCCTCTACAGTTACTTTCATTATAGACTTCAAAGCATACATAGAAACATTAATTAACCCTTACATGATGTTTCTGAGGTATGTGAAGTTTTATATTCTGTTTACAGATAAGCAGACTGAGCATAGAAAATTGGATAAAAACCAAAATTATAAACTAAATTCATAAAAAAGACAGAAATAACACCTTAAATGCCCAGTACTCTAGCTTACAGAAAATGCTTGTAAAATGTTACAGAATTTTGTCAAATGGCTAGAAAACCTGTTTGGATAAGGATGAATTCCATGATCACCAAAGTAAACAAGAATTTTTACTAGCCTCCAGTGCAATGGAACATGAAGATCCTGATGCATTTGACATATGATCTGGGCAATTGGGTTAAAGCTATTGGAGTGTGAAATAGTTGAATGGAACATTGCAAAGGGCATTTGTTACTAATTTAGCATTTTGTCACAACCATAGTACTTCAGTCACACATTTTGTTCTTTATTGGATGAGATTTCATTATAAAACTTACACAGAATGTGTAAATTAAATGAATTGTAATATAGGACTTAAACTGAACTTGAAATAGAATACAAATCTGTGACATGGCTGCTCACCAAACAGGAAGAGATTAAAAAAATGGACAAAAGTAAATCCTAGAAAAAGCAAACCCAAAACTTTGTTACTAAGTAAAGAACAATGCTTTAAGATGCAATTCCACTATCCCATCTCTATTAGCTAAAAAAGGAAAAGTCTGGTTCAACTGCTGATTGTTGGAATCCTTATTCATTCTTACACAAAATATTCTTTCCTTAGATCTGTAGACATATGAAAGCCACAGAGACACAAAGCTTTACCTGAAAGAAAAGTATGTAAGCATATTATCATCATATTATTTGGTAGTAAACAGTTCTGATATCTGTAAATATCACAGATACCATGTGCTCTGTATATGAAAATAAAGTGTTGTGTAGCTTTAAAATGTGTAGTATAATAAATACAACAGAAGAAAAAACCACCAACTATCCAAATAAGAAAAATGAAAACAAATACTCTGAGGCAAGTACAGAGGTGAAATCAAAGTTACAATATGTTTGATTCATGCAGGTGTTTATCAAAAGCTACTAGTAACAGCATGTAACAAGGAGGCATTCAGCTGTCATGTTTATGGATATAAGGGGCAAATTCAACACTTCGGTGCAGAGCACAATCTGAATGTCCTGATGGAGGAGCAAATTTTTTGAGATATCAGTGATTATTAAGGTACTTTCCAAATGCAATTAGTTCTAATTAAGGAGTGTTTTTTTAGGAAGTTGTTCAAAGCTATCCACTTTATATATTTTTGTTAGATTTGCAGTTAGATTCTTATTTTTGGATCAAAGTGCACCCCTTTTCTTTTCTAATTTTGAAAGACATTTCCAATTTATCCCTACTTTCTTTGCTTTCATTTCCAGTCTAAAGCAATTTCAGAGCACATGAGCTGGATAACTTCTGGATAAAATTAAAGAACAATATAAATTCCCAGAAACACCCCCGGTCCACTGCATGTGCTAAGAACATCCCCTCTATGGAAATAGAATAGAGCTAGTTCCAGGGAGGAGATGGGAGCAGGGACAATGTGGCTGTCAGATCTGCACCACCTGCTGCCTTCCACAGTTCACCCTGTTAGCTATTGTCTTCTAGGTTTGCATTGCTATTATGGGGAAAGCTGGAGAAAAACTTGTTTAGTTCTGTTTTTCAATCAGTGATAAGACATCAGTAGGTATTTTGTTGAAAACATAGGTCTATAATATTGCCAAAATACAATTATAAATTAAATTATTTTCAAAATCAAAGCAGTACAGAAAATCTTACTGCTTACATTAATGACAAGGAACACTTGTTACTTCTTTTAGTCTTAGAGAGGATAAAATGGGTTTTGACGTAGGAACATTTGTTTGCATTTTCCAGTTGAATAGGTATGTTAGTGACATGGACTCCAACATGATTTTTATATCATTTCAGCCTACAAGACAGAAATATCCCATAGCAAGAAGCAAGATGGCTATAATTCTTACTCTCAGGCTTATAACACCTACAATTGTCAGTGCTATGCCTATCCCAAAACCTTTTAGTTTAGTCCTATTATCTAAAGCACAAATAATTCTTGGAAAACCTTAATGAAGAGAGAAAATCCAACTATCTCAAGAACAGAAGAAATTAGATTAAAATAAGTCTAAGAGCAGTTTGATTCATGCTTATACTATGCAGTAAATAGGGATATTAGTGATGAAGACATAACTGATTCAGTGAATTTACTCCTCTGTTCTTCCCGTGAAAAGGTGATTACAATTTTTACCAAATGTAATATATGGTAATATAAAATGGAATATACTTGATAAATCTCATTTTTGCTATTCACTCCGTTTCCAGCATGCACCACTGAAATGTGGCTGATGTACAAAACAGCATTGTCTCTCACCTCTTTTAGGTTCTACACACAAGCAGTTTTGTAATTATTAAATAATAATAAAAACTATACTTGGGGTAGCTTTAAATGTACAAAGGTACATCATGAAGTTCTTTGACTATAAGTTGCCAGAAATAGAATGAACTAGGGGAGAAATTACAGGAAGAATACTCATCTAATGAGAAAAAAACCACAAAATCTAAGCTGCATACTGTTTTTCAGTATGTGCAAGTAGCATGCTCAACTGAAACTACAGAAGCAATTTTAAACTTGTCCTGGTTTTGGTAAGGGTAGAGTTAATTTTCTTTCTAGCAGCGGGTGGGATGCCGTGTTTGGGAGTCAGGATGAGAGCAGGCTGAAAACACACTGATGTTTTTAGTTGTTGCCAAGCATTCAAGGACTTTTCAGCTTCTCACACTGCCCTGCTAACGAGAAGGTGGGGGGCACCCAGGAAGTTGGGAGGGGACAGAGCCAGGACAGGTGACCCAAACGGGCTAAAGGGATATTCCATAACATACAAAGTCATGTTCCATTTATAACTGGGTGTGGGCAGAGGGGCAGCTGGGATCCTGGTGTGGCAGCTGAGGGTCTTGCTCAGCATTGAACTTGGGGTGATGGCTGAACACTGGCCTGCTAGTGGGAAGTGGTGAATGAATTCCTTGGTTTGCTTTGGTTGTGTGTGTGGGCTGAAAGTTTGGGACGTTTGGGGCTTTTACATAGCAGACGGCTTTCTTGTATAGTTCTGACTTCAGGTGGAGAGAAATCTTGCTGTTTATCACTTGTTTTCTGTGTATATTATTAATATATGTTATCTTCCACTTTTGTGTGTCCTATTAAACTGTTTTTATCTCAACCCACTCACTCTCCCAATTCTTTTCCCTATTCCTATGAGGGGAGTGAGCAAGCGGCTGTGCGGTGCATGACAAACACAGATGTGTCCTGAGGAAAACACTTAATACAACCTATTTTAGATCTAGGGAACAATTTATAAAAGAAGTGGTTTTACAGCTTATACATCACCCTTTTGGAAGATAGGTGAACAAACTGGAATCAAACTTATTTTTGAAAGTTAAAGAAAGAAAATGTAACTAGTGTTGGTCATAGTAAGAGTAAATGAGAAGGGCTGGAAAGGAGCCAGAGGAGACTGACAACTGGCAAGTGGTAAGAATAAGAATGACTTCCTGTGGAACATACCATCAGGAACTTGGAAGATCATAGCTCCCTCAGATCTTGGCAAATTTACATCTTCCAGAAAGTCAGCTGGATTTAACAGCATGGCAACATCCTGCACAGTTGGGGGCAACAAAAAGAAATTTGAAGCTGGTGTTCCTTTCCTGCTGGGTTTTTACATCTCCAGTTGAGAGGCAGCAGGCAGCCCCAGCAGAGTACCTTTATGTGTGTAGTTGTTTCATGTCAAAATAGGGAATAAACTGTTGGAGTAGTGCAGAAACAGAGAGGAAGCTTGAGGTTTTCTGAAGGAAGCTCACCAGCTGCACACATAAAAATGTTCTGCTGGGAAAACACAGAACTAATATTCCAAGGACATTTATGGAGAAACAGTAACAATATAATGAGCAAAGAATGGGCAAAACAAATAGATAATGAGTTGGTACTACCAGAGTCATTACAGGAGAGTCGAGACACTGCAAAAATTACTAGGGAGAAGATGAATAAGGGTATGTCATCAGGGACAAATCTGAAGCTTAATGACCTATAGGAAGTAGAAAGTTTATTTCTAAAAGGGCATATTGGGCAATTAGAGACCTGTCAACAAAGTAGGAAAGAAAAGAAGAAATCAACATAAAACATCATCCATCTGAGAGCAAAAGATAACACACTTACTCCTCTGCCTGTCATTAAAGCCAGATTTTTTTCAGGTATTGAAAAATATTTGCTTTCTATTTTGTTGATTGCTTTTGTGTACTTGTGTGTTTGTACTGTTAAGCATAGTCTTATAGAGATTTTACTTCTATTTCAGCATTTCTGAATTCAAAATACACATAGAGTTAGAGAGCACATCCATCATATCCAAAGTAATCAGCTACTCAGATAATGTATTCTCCCAAATTTAGTTTTCGCTTCTCCTATGAAGACAGGCTGAGAGAGGTGAGGTTGTTCAGCCTGGGGAAAAGACTCTGCAGACACTTTATTGCAGCCTTACAGTACCTAAATGGATCCTACAGAAAAGATGGAGAGGGACTATTTATCAGGGACTGTAACGAGAGGACAAAGGTTAATGTCTTTAAACTGAAAGTAGATAGATTTTGATTCGATATTAAGAAGAATTTTTTTTTACCATGAGGATGGTGAGACACTGTAACAGGTTGCCCAGTGAAGCTGTGGCTGCCCCCTCCCTGGCAGTGTTCAAAGCCAGGTTGGATGGGGCTTTGGGCAACATGTTCTAGCGGAGAGTGTCCCTGCCCATGGCAGGGGAGTTGGAATTAGCTGGTCTTTTAGGTCCTCCAACCTTAACCATTCCATGGTTGTATGATTCTATGATTTGCTAAAATTTCCTTCTTTGAAATTAAAAAAAAAGTACTGCCAAGAATAGATTAGGATTTAGGTAGTAAAAAGACAGTTTTCATCATCAGAAATATGCTATTTTATGAAATGCTATCATCATATGAGGCATGCCAATTGTAATGAATGCCAACTTCCACAAGATAGTTGCTTATTGCATCAATTAGATTGAAAGAAAAAAGTTCATTTAAAGAACATGAAATTTTGCAATGATTTGAAACAGGCTGCATTTTATTTCTACCATTTTCACAAATTAAGAGTCCAGATAAACACAAAAATATATTAAGTTGTCTGAATTTATGTCTTCCATCCCACCTTGAACATTCCCTGCTAGTACTTTTAAATATTTAGCAGTTATATAATTTCTAATGTGAAACATGTACCAAAAAATGTATATCTTTAAGGCTTGTGTGAGGACAGAAGGTTTGTAACTCACAGTAAGGAATGCAGACTAAGAGTACTCTTTTCTAAGATGTATTTTATATCTAAGATATACTTTATCATAAAGCATTCATATGAAAAGCAATTAAGTCATCAAGATTAGCAAAATGCAAGAGGTGAGGCTGCGGCAATAATTAGATCCACAGTATGGCCAGGAAGGAGGAGTCAGTGATGTAATTTAGCATGGTTGGAAATAGAAAATAATACCTGTGTTCATATCTTAGAAGAGATGCAGTTAGAATTTCAACAGATGAGAAAGAATATATAAGAGCAGAAGTAAAACAATATTGAGACACAAAAGTGAATAGAAAATATAAAGTAAAAATTTATATTTATAAAATATGAAAAAAGATTATTTCATTATCTTTTCCTGACTGATCAAATTAAATAAAAATTAATTGTTTCTTTCATTTTTCTTACTGCTTTTGATACTTAAGAACAGCTCTGCAAGTCATAATAATATTTTTGTTTAAATTTGACCTGGCAATGAGCTATTATTGATGCTAAAAGCTAATTAATAATATCCAAGATTAAAATTACTTTAGCAAGCTACAAACATAAATATTTCTTCTATAGAAAATAGTCATTATAGAAGAAGTGTTGCTAGTCTAGTTATAATATACTTAATTTCTATTTTATTTTAATGAATAATAATTATTCACTATTTCCCAATTTTCTTGATACCTGTAAGTTAAAAAATGAAAAGAGATATCTTGATGCACGTCACCTGCATTTGGAGAATCCAAATATCACTAAATGTGGCATATCTTGTTTTTAAATGAATGAAACAATCAAATACACTTTGGCTACTTCCCAGAGTCCTGTGTCTATACTTCTCCAGGATAAAGTAACATAAAAAACTGCAAACTTTGTGAAATACTGAGCTCCCTTCACTACCATATTGCAAATTGAATAAATTCATCTCAATCGTATAGACTTGGAAAATTCTAGTAAAAATATATGTGGTGAATGTTACTACTTTCCAGCTGTCTTGTTTTGAACCCATACAAGGTTTTTGATGTAGAAGATTACCATAGGTATCACTTAAATTGCATTACTTACATTACATTGCAAACTAGAAACCTTGCTCCACCGGCTTAAACTTCACTATATTTATGGAACTTCATCTATTGGTAGCTTGGTGAGTTTCAACAGCGTTTGCTTCTCTGAATCTGGGAGGTATCCGCTGCCTGGATAGCACTTCATTGCACGCTTACCTTCAAGCCTGTGTTTAAGTTAAACTCAAGTGGTAAGGATCTAAGTGCATGTTGCAGTGTGCTTCTGAATCTGATCTATCACTTCAACAGGACTTCTTCAGTTGTATACATCAATGTTTGTTAACTTGTAAAGGTGGAGACAAAAAAACCCAAAACACTATGTTACAAGGAAAATAACAGCAGGAATTCTATGTATTAGCAGGTGCTTGGAAACAGCGGGACTTCCACATTTATTTTCTGTAATTCCCATAATTACCACCTCCGTACTTGTAATGATGTGACAGCACGTGGCAATTTTATATGTCTTAGTGTGTGATGTTCCTTATTAGAAGTACCATTTTGGGATAACAACCAAAGTACCTATCACCAGTTGGAAGACTGCTGCATAAACAGTTTTCCTGACTCACTTGCAGCATGTAGCAAAAACTTCAGTTACAAGTGTCCACAAAATACAGATTCTAAAAGCATTTGCACCCAGTTACCCTTTCTTTTGCATTCCTATGCAAAACCACCCTCAACTAAGTTTAACAGAATTTGGTTCTATTTTTTAGTTCTTCTCAGAAAAATGCATTTAAATGGAATTTAATGTTTCATGAAAGTTGCTGATGTGAAAGTCCTTGAGCTTGAGGCTCTTCCTCTCCTGCAGAACACATCCTCTGCTGCATAGAGAGAGAGATACTTTCAGCTCCAGTGTTTTCTATATCATTAAATTTTTCATGCTTCTTCAGGGATTTAAATATATAGATATACAGGTATTGAGTTATTTTTTCATCATGTTATCACTGAAACAGCTCAAATTATTAATGATTAACTCATTGTTAGTCTAAAGTGCTTGCCATTTAGAGAAATGCTATTGATTACTTTTGGGGTTTTAACTGAATTATTTTAAAAGAGTACTCTTCTTTAGTAATGAGAAGTCTTACTTAAGTGGTACTTTAGAGCTTCCCCAGAAAAGTGTATAATGATAATACATCAAAACAGTGAAAAAATGGTTCACTTAATGCTAGCTGCTGTTAAATAAACAAATTAATTGAGAAAATAGACAAAATCACATTTCTCTTTTACCTCATCATCATATGAAATATATCATACTTTCTATTTCTATTGCCTAGATTTAGAACTATACATATGCATATTTCATCTTAACTCATCATTCATTCAGTCTTGAAAATTTGGCAGCAATTATGATAGGACGTACTCTGTCATCTTATTGACAGACTATTTGCTGGTTGAAATAAAAATGTGTAATAATATATTTTTTTAAATATGTGTACATGTTTTTACTCTTTTTTCTAGGAAACACTGAAGAAAATTGAAGAGAAATAGACATGATATGGACAGAGAACTGCAATTACTAACAATTATTTAAAGTACCCAGGAACGGCTAAATAAGAAGGTGTTCCGAATATAGAATGGTGCCGACAATCAATACAACTGTATTTTCCATAACTTTATAAACCCTCTTCTTCAGGCAAAGTATCACAACTGTTAACAGTATTCATTCATATCTTGTAAAATATGCGTAATTCTTGTCTACTTTTCACTGGGTTTGTAAGTTAATTAAACAATATCACATATTTTAAGATCCTTAATCACAGAGATTATATTCCTGAAAATCAGAAAGTGGGACAAGGCCTAAATGATAAAATACGTGTAGAACTGAAAAATTAATAATAAAAGGAGATGCTAATGCACTTGTGTTTATTATTTAATCTCTACATTGCATATTTAATTATGTCAATTAAAAAAAATCACATCTCAATCCTATTTAAAAGTTGCAGTAGTGTACAACATCATCCTTTACTTTTTAATATCTGTAGGCCACTTCTTAATCATATTAATTATTGAAGATTTTATTTTAAATCTGATTTTCCTTTCTGTGCTTATAGACTAATTGCTGTATAATTTCATCTAAATGCTGATGTCCACGTGTTTGGATAGTCTAATATATCATGGTACCTTTCTTGGAAGTGCTCAGGGCCATAAATTAACTAATTTCCACTGCCTTTTATAATTAGGAATTATCGATGAGCTGCACATTTAAAAACATAACTACACATTTTCAGATAGTGCAAAGTTTTTATAAAACCTTTTCAATTTCATAGGTAATGGAAACCTCAATGCACAGCATACATTAAGTGTGTTTCAAGGGCATAAAGCACCTTGTATTCTGCATCCATGGCCAGTTGAATTCCTTGATATTGTGCCTGAAGCAGAGGCCTGCCTGTACCAGTCATAATTTCTAAGTGCATTAATCAGGAAACAATCATAAGGAGGTGAAGCCAAGAATAAGTATATTATGATAGTTTAATCAACAATAGCATGTGTTTTGTAACACAACAACATAGCCAGACACAATGCATAAGGGTTTTATGTAAATAGGAGAGCACTGCGACCCCCAACATGTCAAAGAAAGATGGGTGTGGCTGAAGGGAGATGGCATTTGAGAAGCTGCAAGATAAAGAACAAAATGAGCAGAAGGGACTGCTAATAAACAGGACATCCTGCCAAATACCCAAAAAAGATGAACAGGAAAATCAAAAGCAACATAAGTAGTGTTAGGTGAGGAAAGGGGAAGGGAGAAGGTTGAAACACCTACAGTGATTGAGGGAGGATGGAGGAGACAGGAGCCTCTTCACTGATTTATCTCACCAAAGTGCTCTTCAGCTTGGTCACCCTGACCTTGCCAGCTCAGGACTACCAAGGACCTTGGTAGTCATTGTGACCTATACGGCATCAGCTCCAGGACATAGTGTTGTCACCAGTAACTTCGGACACAACTGTTGAGTAACAGTTTTGTGTAAGCAGCAAGTGAATACTGGTAATGATTATTAATGTGTAAGAGAAAATCATTAGCATGCAGTATGTTGTTAATGAATGAATGAATCTATTAAAGTTTTGTTCTTGAAGTTTTAAACCAGCCTGATTTATCAGTCTTCTAAACACTCCCGTCACAGCAATCTCTAATCCCCTAACTGAAATATATGTACATATATTCAGTTGTAACAATACATAAACCTTTGTAATATATTATTGTTTGTGCTGTCACAAGAGGAAACATAAACTATGAAGAAGACACAGACCCATTAAAATACCCAGAACACTCTGTTATGTAAAGAAAAATAGTTTTCTCTAAAGTTTATCCAAGCCAAAAAGAAAGTTTACAAAGCTTGATAACTTATTTTTTCCAGTATCACAGAAGTAAAATTTTTAATGAGGCTTCTAATATAAGTCTTAATTTCTTCTCAGTCAATATTGACGCAAACACAGTGATAATTAATGCATTGTGTTGTTGCTGATAAAGGAGAAATGCTCATACTATGAGTAACTTTAACATATGAGGTACTTGTAATACTGTGATAATTTTGAGAATGAATCTGTATTTATCAAATGGATAATTTCCAACTTATCAAATATTGTCAAATTAATTTCTGGTATCTCTGCCTATACTCAGGCTTGTTCACAAATGTCTCAGTTCTATGCCAATGAAATCAGGAAATAAATCATGTGCCTGAAGTTTTAAGACTACTACTTTGTTTTAAGGAGGGAGAGAAAACCCCAAACAGTTCTGTTTTACTACTTCTGTGTAGGTAACACAATTAAATATTTGGATTTTTCTAAGTAAACGAGTAATTAATTGCACAGTAAATTAGAAGCATCCTTGTAAGAACAAAAATAATGGAGAGTTTTTTTCTGGCTCTGTACACAGCTAAATGCCTTGTGAAGTTCAAAATTGAAAATTTACTTTTGCATGATGTGCTACAATCATTTACTGTTGCACTGGGGAAAAAAACAACAATAAGCTAAAGTTCTAAAGGAATAATGCATTCATCCTTTCTTTTCTCATTTTCGAACAGTAATCCAGCATGCTTTTCTGAAAAGATGGAAACTGATGAGAAAGCTCTATTGATCCACCTCCATCTCCCGCCCCGAAATGAATAATGCCTACAAGCAAACTGACTTCAAAGAGAAACATTGATTTGAAGACAATTTAAATGGGGAGAGCATGTGTATGTAGGGAAGAATTCCTCTACAATGGAATTATAGTATCATAGATTCATAGAATGCTTTGTGTTGGAAGGGACCTCAAAGATCATCTAGTTCCAATGCCTTTGTTGTGGGCAGGGACACCTTCACCAGACTAGGTTGCCCAAAACCCCATCCAACCTGGTCTAAACTCTTCCAGGGAGGGGGCAGCCACAGCTTCTCGGGGAAACCTGGGCCAGTGCCTCCCGACCCTCACAGTAAAGAATTTCTTCCTAAAATCTAATCTAAACCTACCCTCTTTCAGCTTGAAGCCATTGCCCTTTTTCTTTCACTACACTCCATTTAGAACAGTCCCTCTTCCACTGCCCTGTCGGACTACTTTAAGTATTGGTATGCAATTAGGTCTCCCCAGAGCCTTCTCTTCTCCAGGCTGAACAAGCCCAACTCTTGCTGCATGTCTTCATAGGAGAGGTGCTCCAGCACCTTGATTATCTTTGTGGCCCTCCTCTGGACTCAATCCAACAGCTCTATGTCTTTCCTGTATTGGGGACCCCAGAGCTGGACGCAATACTCCAGGTGGAGTCTCACAAGAGAAGAAGAGAGGGTCAGAATCAGCTCCCTCAACCTGCTGGCCACACTGCTCTTGATGCAGCCCAGGACATTGCTGGCCTTCTGAGCTGCTAGCACACACTGCTGGATCATGTTGAGCTTGTCACTGATCAGCACCCCTAAGTCCTTCTCCTCAGGAGTGCTCTCAATCCATTCTCCACACAGCCTGTTGTTGTGCTAGGGATTGCCCCGACCCACATGTAGGACCTTGCACTTGGCCTTGTTCAACTTTATGCAGTTCATATGGGCCCATCTCTCAACCTTGTCAAGGTCCCTCACTAATGCAGACTATCAAATTTAACACATTAAAAACATATTGTAGAAATAATACTGTATAATGGTTAGCAGAGTCCTCAGCAGTCCTTTTGACAGTCAATATGTTTCAGAGCTACATGTTTACCAAAGACAGTCCCTGGTATTCAGAGAAAAAACCAAAAGTTTGAAGACACAGCCAAGATTATGAAACTTACAAAACTGACCAATACAGGTCTTTGGCTTGTTAAGCCACTCTGTCTGACAAACAAGTTAAAACAGTAAAAAAACCAAACCCATACACTTAATAGATTCATCATACCATATAATTTCCCCACCCTCCCTTCCCTCTATTGCACTCTTTACAGAATGATGTAACAAAGTAGTTTTCATTAGAATATATGAGAATAATAGTTATTTCTTCAGGGGCCTAGATTTTATCACCCTTTCTTGAGTAGCTCCCTCAAAGAGTACTTTTGACAAGCCACGGAATGAGCTACTAGCCATTGTGAATAAATAGGAAAACTGGATACAAGAATCTCTGAGCCAGTCTGGCAGCTTGGAAACACATTTCTGCTCAGTCTTCAGAGCCAGACACAGAATGGCTGGCAAGTTTGTTAGGGACCAGTAGCAGAGAACTGATTAAGTCATAGAGAATTTATATTAAATAACTGTAATATTAACTTCAAGTAATTGTGTTTTTATAATGAGAACCAGTATTTAATAACATTTGCAGATTTATAAACCCATTTTTAAATATTTGTAATTTTTTGGAGAAATTATGTTTCCTTATTGATTTAAGGTCTATCATCTGCTAACATTTTGGTTCAATTTCTCATTATTGCCTGGTAAGTATAGTTTGCTGCATTTTGCAGCATCTTTTTATACTCAGTTAAAAAAAGCCCATTTCTCTGATGTGAGTGGATGTTGTTGACTGAGGGAAATTTACTTGACTCTTATTGCACGCTGCTGTAAGCAAGTATATAACATACAAAACAGATGTAGTGCAGGCACTACATGAATCATGGGGGGAAAATAGGTGTATTCTACACCTTCTCAAAGATACTCCTTTTTATTATATGAGAAGAAAGCAGTAGCATAAATGAGACTAAGACTCATTCTGTGTACACAGAACTCATTGAATATATTTTTGCCATTTAAGGGAAGCATGCTTAACAAAAGAAGACGGAGTGATAATTATTTATTTGTGCATTCTTTTTAAATCATACAATTCTGAAGTCCCCATTTTTCTAAGGGTTTGGGTTTTTTTTACATTACTTTGAGCAGAATAACAGCTGTAGTGGGCTATTCTTCTAAATTTCTGTACTTATTTTCAGCTTGCCTCCTTTGTGATGATGTCCCTTCTCAGTAAAACAACACCCTTATCAGCACCTCTAGAAGAAATCAATACAACAAAGCAGAGAGGAATGCATTCACTGTATTCACTGTTGTAAATTAAGAAGTGCTAACTTGTCCAATCTCAGTAACCACTCTCTAACAAACCTGTCACTCTTACTCCTAGAAGAAACACAAATGCATTACAATTAATCCATTAATGAACACTTAAGTACAAATACAGGTTTAATCAAGAGAATCTGTGATTTATGGCTAGAGGTAGGTAGTTTTCAGGTCTTTTTCTATCACAGTGTCCACTCTCCAAAGTGCATGAGAATCCTTCATGGCTGCAGGGAATTGAATTTTTCAGATAAATATCTTATCTATGATAACACGGAGGCATTTCTGTCTTTATTTCTGAGTCATTCATTATCTTTGAGATCTTACCTAGATTTTAGAGGTTTTGTACTCAAAATCTGTTTGATCTTCCTATCTTGTTCTTTATTCAGTTCAAGTCTCATTCCCTGATCTGTCATAAATTTATTTTAATTTTACTTTGAACTTTGGCTTCCTGCCCTGGAAAATGGCCTTCAGACTTGGTTTATTTCCTGTTTCTTGACCAGGTATAATTTTTGGACTTCTGCTGCAGATTTGAGCTTGTCCCATTTCTGGGTCCTAGTCCTAGACTATGATGCCATTATTCCAATTGTACTGTTATAAAAAGAGTTTTCCAGAGCACATTTCTTGCAGAACACAGTGCCTTTTCCTTCCCCCTTCCCATTCTCCCTGTCTCCCAAGAAAATCGACAATAAAGAACACCTAATAGCTTTATGACTGCAAAAGCAGGCATGACAGGTAGGAAAATTTAAATTTGTTCCCTTTCTAGTATACTGCAATTCTTATAGCTGAAAAATTGAAATAATTCAGGTTTAAAAACATTAACTTTATTCTTGGGAAATATTTTGGTCTAACAGTTTCTGATTCAAAGGAACTATAGATTTTTTTTTTTTTTATCCGGATGCACCTCTTTTAAAAGCTCTTGATGTTTTGTTGCCTGCAAAATAAAGGACTGGAAATGCAATGTAAACCAGACTACTCCTTTGAAAGACTTATGCTGCTTTATTTATTTTTTTCACTTTTGTTTTTCTTCCAATATCTTTTTTACTCCACTTCAGAGATGTTACTTTTCATAAGCAGAGTGAAAAATAGGTTTCATCATTCTTTTCAGAAAAATGGTATAGAGAGATGGGGCAAAAAGCCTGTTAGAAACTTAATGGAAGCACCACCTTCGCCTTTAAAGCTAAAAGTAGTCCTTATTTTCCTAAATTTTTCTAAGATAAATTTAGCCTGGCCATAGGTTTACAATTATTATTAAGATACTGATTTATTTTTCAATGACAGAGTTGGATATTGGGCAACTAAATAATGGTCAAACAGCATTAGAGATGCTAAAAAGTGAACAGGGGTGGAAAAAGAGGTCATGTAGGTAGCTGATAGCTATTTTAATGCTAGGTTCTAATGCCAGATGGTCCCAGAAACAATTTTAGTAATTCTTTTAATGATGAGCTTGTATCCTGCTGCTTCTACTGCTCAGTCATTTTTTAAACTCAAAAATCATAGCAGGACATGACTAGATGTGTTGTAACCAGACTAGTTGTAGCGGTCAGCATAAAAAAAAAAATAAGAAAAAAAAGAAGAGTTCTTGAAGATTATAAATTACAACAGTGGCATAACAAAAATGTTTTGCACTTTCAATCAAATATGTAAATGCAAATATTAATATTGATGATGAGACCCACAAAGGCTCATTTTCCTTCCTTGCTTCTGGGAATGTGTGAGCTGCAAAATTTCTTGGTCTCAAATCACAATTTTGTGAGAAAGAAAATAGACCAGAAGAATCATTATCGATTTAGTACTTCCCAAAGAAGTGAGTGATATAAATGGTATGTTGCCCAGATCAGAGGTGAAAATGAGGACAAGCTCTGCTGCTGCTGAAAATATAGTCTTTATACCACTCTACCGTGTTTTCCAAAAATGGAAAAAGGTGACACTATTTCCAATGCATATATATTTTACCATCAGTCATTAAACCAGAAGACACTTCACAGTTATAAATTCTTGACAAACTACCAAAAAAAAGGGTAGATGAAGTACTTAGGGATATGGTTTAGTGAATGTTTGGACTTGATGATCTTAAAGGTCTTTTCCAACCTTATTATTCTGTGATTCTGTGATTCTGTGATACCAACCTCTGACCGCCTTTATGTAATTATCAGGAAACAAATGCCTTTCTCTTCAATCCTTTAAAGTTCCTCAGAAAGGAAAAAAAATTTTTTAAAAAAGTTACATAAAAATATTTTACTAACTTCTAATTCACAGATTTTTTCTACTTTATCATTTTTTATTATTATCTAATGTGATTTATGTCCTCTTATGCACTGATACACTATGAAAAGCCTTTGTTATGCATTTTATACGTGGAAAAAATTAAAGAATGATGACAGGTATGATGATTTTGTTATATCCCAAGATATAATTAAATTGTTGAACTTCAGCAGCTGAACAATAAGTCATTGTAATATAAATTGACTGTGAATCTTCTGAACTAAGAATCACGGAAGTAAAGGAAATATTTTTAAGGATAGTTATACTTAATGGGAAATGCCTGTAAGAATAATCCACTAATATAAAAGCCACAAAGTTGTCAAAAGTGCAAGTGGGATTAGATTAAAGTTTTACCTAAAATGGAGATGCTCTGCTAGAGAGTTTGGTGATAGAGAATTGTTTCCCAGGAGCAAAATTTCAAAATTCATACTGAGTGTCAGTATTCAATTAAAATGCATTTGGGTTATTGTTATCTGTTTATTTCCTGATGTAATGACAACTTGATCTATGCATCCATCCACATGGAGAGAAAGAGAAATACCAACGTCTGCTTCCCTGCATGCTTCAGGAACCCAGCAAGGGAATTAGACTTCAGAGTAAAATCTGTGAAGCTTAAACCCACTTTTTAATGTGGTGCTGATGATGAATCAGTGATAGCCCAAGGGTGTCCTCCCAGTCACCATTCTCAGCTTGCAAAGTTGGGCTAAATAAACGTAGCATTACACTTTGATATTTGTGTCTTGATTGGTTACAGTAAATTAAAAACTATCATTGCAGTCTTTCCTTAGAAAAAAAAAAAAAAAGCATGTTTGTATTTGCAACTTTGAAGAACTTTTAAAATTCAATATAATTTTTTTTTTTTTTTTTAATTCCCTTAGTAACAACTTCTAAGTGAAAAAGTACAGATTTCTTGTAAAAATATCTTTTATTGAACATATGCTTTTCACTGATACTCTGCAGGGAGTGTTTTTTTTTCTAAATAGCAGACCGAACAGCCTTTGCGTAAGTAGTTAGGAACACAAAAGCTAAAGTGCCAAATAACTTTCAATTTTTATAAGAAGATAACATCCACATAGGATGGTCAGAAAGCCGATTCTAAAGCAATTTATTTTGCTCTAGCACTTTTTATTTAGCTTATAATATTTGTACTGCTTCATATAGCAATGTCACTATAAAGATTTGAACCTATATTCTTGATGATCCCAAATTTTAAAATATACACGTCATTTCCTTCTATACCTTACTTTATGGTTCATACATTATAGAAATCACGTGGAGGACAGTAATGCATGTTATCTGATAATTCCCACCTCTAGAAAACTTGATAATCTCTTCAAGAGAGATCATTCAAATGGACAATGTTAGTGCAAAATAGTCAGTCCCTATACTTCAGGTCATCCATATGTACAGGGGAGTGCTAGCGCATTGACCTGATTAAAGCCATAAAAATATATACATCAGTATTTCCACACCTGAACTTTAAATATCAGCTCAACGGTCTATTTGAGGTGCACAGTAGACGTTTGAGATAAATTGTGTTTGAGACAAGCTACAGCTCCCATTAACTGCAGCAGTGGGAGTTGTGTATATTCATTGTACTTGGTCTCACATATTTTGAAATACGGAATTAGGAAGATGATGATGGGTAAAATAATCAGTGAAGAACTATTGAAAGATATGGACAGATTAAGACATTAGTATCTAACCTGTTATCTCTCTGTAATAGAATGGAGACAATAGAGAAGGTTGAAATAACTATAAACAAGTAAAGGAGAAAATTATGAAAAAAATTAAAAGCAATAATTTCTCAAATGAAAGATGTATTTCATTTCTCAAATGAGAAAATTCAGAACACTGTCATTTCCAGACATTTAAAGTAGTGCTGTCTGCTATCAGTCCTAGTGATAATATTCTACCATTCCTTTGCCAGCTCTTGCAGATCATTCAGCCCAAAAGCCTGGCTCTTTGCCTTTGCTCTAACCCTGAGCTGTCCTTATGTAGTAAGAAAAGTTCATTTTTTCTATCACCTATGGATTAGTACACTTCCTTTTCTGCTTTTGATTCTGATGACTTCCCAAAGTCTCTACAGCCTGTTTAAACAGAATCTCTCCCAGAGGTTGTTGCCCAAGTACCTCTTTCATGATTTCCCCTTTTATTATCTCTAAGGTTTGACATAGACCAACAGTACACACCAAGGGACTGGAGAAGGTGGAAAGGACAAGTTTCAGAACAAAAGCAATTAAAAAGTGTGAAAAAGAAAATGACAAAGCAGTTTGAAGTCTCTAGTGATAAAGAGAAATTAAATATGTGGGCACTCTTAGAATTCCATGTTCTGGCATGGGATTTACCAGACACACCTGACAAAAACTGTGCTTGCCTTCTTCAAGGGTTATTATAACAAATATTTTCCTATTATCTTTTTCCAGCCTTCAATTTAGGATGTACGTTACACGCTTACTTGAATGACTGATGGGTGTTGTTCATGGTCAACACTAGCACAAAAACAGGGCTCAGTCAAATACACTTTTTGAGGCAAATCACTTCTGGGCTGTGGAAGCATGGCAAAAATAAGACAAAGATTTTAATTTTTTTCCCTTAATATCCCATATGTAGCAAAAGAAGTTGTTCTTACCAAGAAGTCACAGGAGACAGCTTTGGACTTTGGATCCTGTTTATTCTACTTCCACAGTAGGATTTAATCAATTTTGAAATAATCAGAAGTACTTATAAAAGAAGTATGGGATCAGAGGAACTATGAAATTAACACAAGACTACAAACACAAAATCATATTTTACACTGAAGGTACTCCAAAGCCTGTAAAAGTGAGTGATTTAATGACAACTATATGAAGCCAAAATACCCAAAAATCTGTTTATTGTACCTGTAACTATCATTCTAAAGATAATCCTAGAAATGAAATTATATGACTGTTTTTATTCTGCTATTAAAACTTACCATCATCCTGTCCTGGTCTCAGACAGCAAGTAGCAAGCTTCTGTTAGGCAGTTCCAAACTTAAATTTCTGGACATTCATCCCCCTCCACACACATATATCTACATTCAATAATTGTTGCCTGATAGCATTCACAATTTAAGCTTCTTTCTAACTATAACATAATCCCTTATTTAAATGTGGAGCACTGCACAGATTAACTCATCCCCTGTTTTCTGATTGTATCTTCACATTAACACTTGTTACATAAAAACCACTATCTAAAACTTTCACGTGTTTTTCTGAAAATGATCTTTTTGTGTTGGATGCAGTAGAAATTAAAGTGCACTGCTTAGCTTTTTTACTTCAGTATTTAATCTTTATTAC
The DNA here is from genome assembly GCA_020800305.1 of Porphyrio hochstetteri. Taxonomy (NCBI): domain Eukaryota; kingdom Metazoa; phylum Chordata; class Aves; order Gruiformes; family Rallidae; genus Porphyrio; species Porphyrio hochstetteri. The sequence goes on along the minus strand of CM036906.1, from coordinate 60,648,297 downwards.
TTACATAATCTGGAATAGGTTTTTATGAGACCAAATTTTATTAATATATGTATATATAAATATGTAAAATATTTTCATGGTTATAATTAATTTTTTGCTTTTGTGTTCGTGTTTGTGTGATCATATATAACAAATAAGTTCTATCACTTGATGAGCTGATTTAACTATACTGCTTTTCTAAAATGGGCCATTTCTTGCATTTTGTTGGTTACGCACTTTGTGAATCATAATTAGCCAGAGTAAAACTAAATTTGTACAACTAGACATAAGAGATCTCTGTTTCTTTGTGTACAAATAATTCTGATGAAATGTAAATGAAATTTTATAGAGATGTTTAAAGGATCTTAATAGAAAATTAGAAAAAATAAAATAAGATTCAGAATAGAACATGTAATTTTTATCAACTGTCTGAAGCAACATTCATATGCTGCAGGTAATAATGAATACAATTTTAAGCAGCATGTTCTGCACTATTAAAATAATAACTTGTAAGAAATCTATTCAGCTGAAATAGGTAGTTCAGACTTTGCTTCAGATTTCTGAAACAATCTCATCATCAATTTCTTCGTGTATATTACTGAGATATTTTTCTGCGTTTCTTTTTGTTTCTTTTGTTTGTTTCTACATATGTTTTTGATGTAGAACTGAATTTGGGAAGGGAATGTTTTGAGATTGGATACTTTTATTTGCTTTCTTATACCTAAATATAGTAAAATTTATGACTTTGTACACACAAAATAGATTTTAACTTAATCTTCCCCATTCTAACAAAATGAGTGAAATTATCATAATGAATTCAGGTGTTTAAACTCACTGATGTGGGTCTGAGCACTCAGATCTCTTAATCATTGTCATACAGAGATCAGGAACTATGTAACTTTGACTTTATTTTGTACTTGTACCAGTAACCTTGTGATACTAATACTTCTAGAATGGCATGAGATTCCCACAATTCACTTTAATGACCTTTATTTCCCTGTTCTTAGAACTGTTGCCTCTGAAGTTCTTCAATATGAGGAATGGTAGATCACTGGAACAGGTTGCCGAGAGACGTAGTGGAGGTCCCATCTCTGGAGATATTCAATGTCACGCTTGATGGGGCTCTGAGTGACCTGATATAGTGAAGGTGTCCCTGCTTATGGCAGCAGGGGTGGACTAGATGACCTTTAAAGGTCCCTTCCAACCTAACACATTCTATGATTCTGTGATGGAGCTGAAATGATGAGGGCTCAATTACGTTCTGTCAGCACACCTCCTAGCTGTAGTAATAGATACAATATTATTTGGAAAGGTTTGATCTATTAAGGATCGTTGGCTCCTATTTTGCTTTGCATGCAAACTCTTGTATATATCTGCAGGTCAAGAAGAACTAAATCTACTAAAGCAATTGTTCTGTATTCCACAGACAGATGCACACACACACACACACACACACACACACACACAAAGCCTATCAAAACCCAAACTCTTAAGGGTCACAAAGAATATCCAAATTGTACTTTGAAAAAATAAATCCAAGTAATCTTACAAAGCTGCATGTATTCATAACATGCAGCAATGACAATGCCATTTCCCACTTTAAAATATCTAGAATATACAGTCATATAATTTATCAATAAATTCCACTAGCGAGGCTTCTATTTTTCTTTCATAAACATATATATGAAAATTTCAGTTGCTGCAGGTAAAATATACTGTCAATGTTAAAATTGATCATATTATGATCATGCAAAGTTATGTTGTTGTATTAATGTAAATGCCAGAAAAAAATCTCTTCCTAAATTAATTTAGCAGAATAGTTTGCAGGTGATTGAGTTAAGGGCCATTGAACTTGCTTTAATATCCTTTTATAAGGACTTGCACTCATGTGGCAGCATTGCTTTTATTTATGTCAATACACATTTTCTGACATAATAAAGGCATTTATTGACTGCAAATAAACAGTAAAAAGTTGATTAATTGCACAGATAATCAAGCTACACTTTGTAAAAATTTTGAGATAAGTTATGTACTTTTAATATTTACAGTAAAAATATTAACAATAGGTTCATAGGTGTATTTATTCCATAAACAGTTAGAAGCAGCCTCAAGTTCCCGGGCACTGATCCTTATGGGGGACTTCAACTACCCAGATATTTGCTGGGCAAACAATACGGCCAGTCGTATGCAGTCCAGACAATTTCTGCAGTGTGTTGAAGACAATTTCCTGCTACAGATGGTGCAGGAGCCCACAAGGGGAGGGCGGCTGCTGGACCTTGTTTTCACTAACAAGGATGGACTTGTTAGGGAAGTGAAGGTCGGGGGCAGCTTAGGGCAAAGCGACCATGAAATGGTTCAGTTCATGATCCTGGGTGGAAGAAGCAAGCCAAAAAGTAGGATAGCTACCCTGAATTTTGGTAGAGCTAACTTTGATCTCCTCCGCCACTTAATGGGGGCTATCCCGTGGGCTACGCTGTTTGAAGGAATGGGAGCCTGCGAGAGCTGGCTAGCATTCAAACAGCACTTCTTCCAAGCACAGGAACGATGCATCCCTTTGAGGAGGAAATGGGGAAAGAGAGGCAGAAGACCTGCATGGATGAACAGGGAGCTATTGAGCAAACTCAAAGAGAAGCAGAAGATCTATGAATCATGGAAAAAGGGTCTGAGCACCTGGGAAGAATACAGGAATGTGGTCAGGGCCTGTAGGGATGCAACTAGGAAGGCTAAAGCCCTCTTGGAAATTAAGCTGGCAAGGGACATAAAGGATAATAAAAAGGGGTTTTTTAGACACGTGAACAGTAAGAGGATGTCCAGGGATAATGTAGGTCCCTTGCTGAATAAGGAGGGTGTCCTGGTTACGGGGGATGCTGAGAAAGTGGAGATATTGAATGCCACCTTTGCTTCGGTCTTCACTTCAAAGGCCCCCCGGGACCCACAGACACTGGATGAGAGTAGGACTGATTGGGAAATGAAGAATTTCCCTCTGGTTCAAGTAGGGGAGGTCCAGGAGCGGCTCAAAGGGATTAATGCACACAAATCCATGGGCCCAGATGGGTTACATCCACGTGTGCTGAGGGAGCTGGCGGAGGTGATTGCTGAGCCGCTCTCTATCATCTTCGACAGGTCTTGGAGGACAGGAGAAGTGCCTGAAGACTGGAGGATAGCCAATGTCACTCCAGTCTTTAAAAAGGGCAAGAAGGAGGAACCTAGTAACTATAGGCCAGTCAGCCTCACCTCTGCCCCTGGAAAGGTAATGGAACAGCTTGTTCTGGATGCCATCTCCAAGCAATTGGAAGAGAAGAAGGTCATGAGGAGTAGTCAGCATGGATTCACTAAGGGGAAATCGTGCTCGACCAACCTCATAGCCTTCTACGATCTCATGACAGGCTGGGTAGATGGAGGGAGAGCAGTGGATGTCATCTACCTTGACTTCAGCAAGGCCTTTGATACTGTCTCCCATGACATCCTGATAGCAAAGCTGAGAGATCATGGGATAGATGAGTGGACAGTGAGGTGGGTTGAGAATTGGCTGTCGGACCGAACCCAGAGGGTTGTGATTCGTGGAGTAGAATCTGACTGGAGGCCTGTTACCAGCGGTGTTCCCCAGGGCTCAGTGTTGGGTCCAGTCCTGTTTAATATCTTCATTGACGATCTTGATGAGGGAATAACATCCACCCTCAGCAAGTACGCCGATGATACAAAGCTGGGAGGAGTGGCTGACACGCAGGAGCACTGCGCTGCCATCCAGAGAGACCTGGACAGGCTGGAGAGCTGGGCAGTGAGAAACCAGATGAAGTTCAACAAAAGCAAGTGTAAAGTCTTGCACCTGGGAAGGAACAACTGTTTGTATCAGTACAGGCTGGGGGATGACCTGCTGGAGAAGAGCTCAGTGGAGAAGGACCTGGGGGTCCTGGTAGATGACAAGTTGGCCATGAGCCAGCAGTGTGCCTCGGTGGCCAAGAGAGCCAATGGGATCCTGGGATGCATCAAGAGGAGTGTAGCCAGCAGGTCAAAGGAGGTGATCCTCCCTCTCTACTCTGCCCTGGTCAGGCCCCACCTGGAGTATTGTGTCCAGTTCTGGGCTCCTTGGTATAAAAAGGACAGGGATCTCCTGGAAAGAGTCCAAAGAAGGGCTACGAAGATGATTAAGGGCCTAGAGCATCTCCCCTATGAGGAAAGGCTGAGTAAGCTGGGACTGTTCAGCCTTGAGAAGAGAAGACTAAGGGGGGACCTAATCAAAGTTTATAATTATCTGAAGCAGGGGATGCAGGGGGAATCAGCCAGCCCCTTTTCAGTGGTCTGTGGGGATAGGACAAGGGGCAATGGCTGCAAGTTAGAGCATAGGAAGTTCCGCACCAACATGCGGAAGAACTTTTTCACAGTGAGGGTGACTGAGCACTGGAATAGGCTGCCCAGGGGGGTGGTGGAGTCTCCTTCACTGGAGATATTCAAGACCCGCCTGGACGCCTATCTGAGCAATATGAGCTAGGGAGCCTGCTTTGGCAGGGGGGTTGGACCCGATGATCTCTCGAGGTCCCTTCCAACCCCTACAATTCTGTGATTCTGTGATTCTGTGATCAATAATTTAATTAGACACCTTTGAGATTGGAGAAATACTTCAGATCTTTCTCTGCCTTACAATATATTCATTCATTCATATTATTGAAAGGAAATAAAAATATTCCTTTTCTTTTTTTCCAGAGGACCGGGAAACATTCTCAGAACTGAAGAAAACGTTTTTAACTCTATAAGGAAGTAAAATTGTCCTTCTTATGCAGTGAAATTGTGCCTAATTTTTCAAAATTATTTCTTTTCTATATTGAAATGCATTCTGACCTTCCTACTGTCATAACTATGGAGAATTATGACTCATGTCTATATGAAAAATATGTGCCATTTTTTCTACAAAGGAGGAACATATAGTTTGGTATTTACTATTTGTCAGAAAAGAATAACATGGAAATTAGTTGCATGAAAAAAAGACCTTTGAGATTACAAGTACAAAAATAGATTTTATAATTCTAAACTTCCAACTATCCACAGGTCTTTCTAAAGCAAACAGAAAGCACATCTAAAATTAGAATACTTGGCTTTCATTTTTAGTGCTTTCATAATTTGTCCTCAAGGTCCTTCCTACTCTAAGAATATAATTATATTAGCGTAATCATTCAACTAAAACTCATTTGTCAAAATGTTGTATCACTATTGAATAATTTTTTAGATGAGTTCTTTCATAGGAAAGCTCTTTAGGAATAACAAAGCTAGGAGGACAAGGAGGTGGAGTTTCAGTTTGCATGAAAGCACAGCTGGAATCACAGAATCACAAAATCACAGAACGTTAGGAGTTGGAAGGGACCTCAAAAGATCATCTAGTCCAAGCCCCCTGACAGAGTAGGATCACCTAGACTAATTCACACAGGAATGCATCCATAATGTCTCCAGAGACTCTACAACCTCTCTGGGCAGTCTGTTCCAGTGCTCCGTCAAGCTCAGAGTGAAAAAGTTTCTTATATTCTCATGGAACATGCTCCAGCTTGCACCCGTTGCCCCTTGTCCTATCATTGGCCATCAATGAGAAAAGCTGGATCCATCCTTCTGACTCTCACCAGGCTGCTGTGGGAGATGGTGTCAAATGATTTACTGAGGTAGGCCACATCTACTGCCCTACCAATCTATAGTGCTCTTCCTTGCAATAAGCGGTGATACAAATGCGAGTTTATAGATAAGGATTAAAGAGAGGACAGGTATGTGTGTATTGCAGGGCATGTCTCCTGTAGGCCACCTGATGAGGAAGAAAAAGAGGTTGAGGCCTTCAGATAAAAGCAGTTTCATGCTTTCACGTCCCAGTCCTCATGGAGAACAACTACTACATCTGCTGAAGAGAAAGCACATCATGACATATCAAATCCAGTGAGTTACTGGAGAGTATCGATGACAACTTCCTGATCCAAGTGATAAAGTATCCAACAAGGAGAAGTGGTCTGCTTGCTATCATGCTCACAAACAAGGAAGGACTTCTTGGGGATGCAAATGTTGAAGGCAGCTTTGGCTGCAGTGACCATGGAGTCTCTGTCCTTTAAAAGCTTCTTGAACACAGTCCAGGGCAATAGGCTCTCGGTCTCCCTGTTTGCACAGGGGAGCTGCACAAGATATCCTCCAGGTGTTCTTTCCAATCTCAACCATTCTGTGATAGTCTGATTCTGAGGAACTGGGCCTTTTGCATCATGTAAATAGCAAAAGAGGATGGGGTTCAACCTGCAGATTCAAACTAAGTATTTCTTCTATGACATCTGAACTCAGAAGTTAAGGAACACTTGCAAGTGATGTAGGTTGGGTTTTTTTTGTGCTGCCTTCCAGCAAAGTAGCAATGCTTAGAAACAAATTCGGTGTCTGTTACTTCTTCAAGTCAAAAGTAGCCTATGGCTCAGGACAACCCAGACATATCATTTGCTTTTTTTAAAAATAGACATCTACTATAACACTTTAAACTTTATTTCTAAAAATTTGAAAGTTTGGGGTTTTTTTTCAAGGTGTTATTATTTTTAGCATCCATATGTTACACAGAACACCAGATTTGGGATGAAAGGATTAGGAAGGTATTCCTCTAAGCTCAGCGGGACTGAAGCATTGGATCAGCTAAGTGTATCTTGCTTCTAAAGTGGGAAAGGCTTGTGATTGCCTATTGAAATTCTAGCAGGAGTTCTAAACTGTGACCATCTATTTCTTGTCCCTGTGAATAGTGGGTATTAGTACATTCTCCAAAGGTTTAAGTCCAATTGATTTCCAATTCCCTTCTTATGTTAGAAGCAGAATGCTAAGACACTGCTCCACTGCAACCAGAAGAGCACAAAGAGAAGGTACTAGATTTGTGGGATGAAGTTATGAAGTTAACTTGCTTCACAGTAGCCAATAAGTTGCTGTGCTTTGCATTTGTGGCTAAACCAGTGTTGATAACATGCCAGCATTTTGGCTACTGCCAAACAGTACTTGTAAATTGTCAAGGCTTTCTCTTTTACAAGGTTTTCTCTTTTTTCTTATTTACAGAGAGTGGTGAGGTGCTGGAAAAGGCTGCCCATCCCTGGAAATGTTCAAATCTAGGTTGGATGGGGCCCTGGGCAACCCTGTGTAGATCCAGGCCTGGAGGTTGATGGCCCTGCCTGTGGTGGGGGGGTTGGAACTCTGTGATCCTTGGGGTCCCTTCCAACCCATGCCATTCTATGATTCTATGATTCTCTCTCTCTTTCCCATCCCCTAAAGGTCATTATGATAGAGGTGCGAAAGAGCCTGTGAGGGTACACAGCCTGGACAATTGACCCCACATGACCGAAGTGATATCCCATACATACTTCATCATACTTACTAATAAAAACTGGAGAAAGAAAGAGAGAGCAGAGGACACTAGGAGCTATGGTGTCTGTCTTCCCAAGTAGCCACTGCTGCTCTTTTGGAAATGGCCAAACACCTGCCTTCCAGTGGCATAAAATTAACAAATCCTTTCTTTTGTTTTGCTTGTGTATGCAGGCTTACACTTATTAAACTGTCTTTATCTCAGCCCACAATTTTTCTCACTTTTACTTTTCTGATTCCCTTCCCCAACCCATTGGGAAGGGAGACTCAGCTGTCTACCAGGATTGACCAACAACACGTGCTAAGACCCTGCTTTCCAGGAACTTGAAGCCATCTGCCTGACAATGTTAAGCAGCAAATTAATTCCTCATTTTACCTTCATTGTAATGCAGGCTAATTTTTTTTTTTTTTTCTTAATAAACTGGTCTTAACTTGACCCATAGGGGTTTTTTGCATCTTTTTTTCTTCTTCCCATCCTGCTGAGGAGGGGGAGTGAGAGAGTGACTATGCAAGCATCCAGTATCTGACAAAGGTCAATCTGCCATAGGGAATAGTATCTCTCAGTCCCTAAAGGCATTTTCTAAATGTGGGTTTGCTTTACCCTCCCAAGATAATTTGGAGATACTCCTATACATCCACTTCAAGCCCTTACTACATAGTTGTTCAGTGTCTTCACCTCAGAGGTTATACTTCCCATGACAATACTGTCACATTTACTAACTTCCTCACTGATTTAGTAATCCCCTTTTTAGAATGACAAAAAGTCCAACATCTCTGAAGCCACTTATATAATTTCCTACAACATAAGTTTTTGTCTCTTACAAATGCAGACCCTTACTATTTTTACAACAGGCTAAATTATTTTAATTATTTTATAGCAACTACTTTACATACTGTTTTGATTTGACCATGCTGGAAATTTTTTACAGTATCTGCTTTAAAAAATACTTTTAAGCTGGTATCTTGTAGGCTTAAGTGTGATACAGAATGGTGTTACAAAGTATGCTGCCAGTAAGCAAGATACATGATCTCACAAAATCAAATCAGTAGGATTGTCAGACCTCAGCAACTTCCTTACCTGTTGCTCTCTAGGGTTTTGTTCAAATACCATGACCAGAGGGTATATTTCCTTAAAGGACTAAGATCTGATTGTTTGGCTGAAAACATGTGGAAGAGAGACATGTAATGGATAGCATAAAAGATCTTTCTTTGATAATTATAATATCTATAAATCAATAAAAGGTATCAGAGTTGAAGCAGATTTGACTGCTTTTCTGCCATAGCTCTCAAGCTTAAAAAGGAAAACATTCTTCCTCATTATCTCCTCGAAGTATGCCGCAGGGTTCTTCAAGAGATTCTGCTATCAAGACCTCAAAACTACAATATCAGGAAAACTATCCCCAAGGAGAAACTTTAATTTTGAGAATGTATATGACTGAATGTCTTCCTTTTTATAGATAAACCCTGGATAGGAGCTATGGTGATTTCAAACTGAACAAAAGGCCAACTAAATTCTTTTCCTCCAGATTTATTTCTTAATTACCTTTCACTCACAGAGTGCATTACAATTGTCAGGTGGCTCCAGTCACACTGTTATGAACTCAGACTTTCATTACATCAAAATGTAAAAAGGTCACAGAAGTCATCCGCTCCTCAGGTGCAAGCCTAGGAGGACACTCAGGTCTTTGCATTTGTCAATAAAGAATAGTTTCAGCCTGCATACTTTCTCTTAAATTGGAATTTTGTTTTCCATCTGCAGGGAAATGCAATAATCTGTCTACTGGATAAAGCAAATGATATTTGAAAACTGTCTAGAAAGCTTTATAGCAACGCATCATCTCCTGCAAATCTCCATCTGATTATATTATAGTTTGTAGCACATTTCAGGACTGAAATTTATGTAATGGAAGATCATTGGTTTAACCTTGTAAATAGCGTACAGCCTTTTGATTTAATGTAAATCAGGGTTAAGAAAACAGTGTTTATATCATTTATACAAGGCATTCTTGTTCCTCCATTAGTAACCAGCTTCCTGACTTAGTTTCAAAGAAAATCGCAGTTCAAGTACATTCATCTGACTTTTATTCTTAATCATCTTTGAATCCCCTCTCAATTGTGCAGTTCAGAAAATCCTGTTTTCATGTCAGTTCTGGCTTAAGAAATCAGAGGTCAACATTTGAATCCCTTTTTTTTTAACTTGCAACAAATTTTATTACATTTTTATTACATTTGTTCTTAAAGTAATATAAAAATTTCAGTTATGTAGCCTCTTTAAATTGCATAGATGCCTGATTTGTATGATGCATAGTTAACATCAGCCATTTTCCAGAATGTATTGAGAGTCAATAATATGAAACATTTGTATTGCGTTGCGAATAAGAAATTGTATTTTTTCTGAAGCCACCATGAAATTTCTCAGTCTTCATATAAGTAAAACACATTTTCTTTCTTCTCTGAGATATCGTATACAGACATCAAAAATTATTCAAATGCATGCATAATCTTATTTGAAAAGCAAGATTAATTGAAAGAGAAGGTTGGTGTGTGTTATGGTTTTGTTTTTTTTTTTTTAATTTCTGGTTGGTTTACATGTATCACTGGAGACAATGACTGTTGAAAGTAGCATTTTAGGAAGATTCCTGTCTCTCACACAAAATTTATAAAAATACATTTTAGATCTTTCATAAGATAAATTTGGTCCTTAAATAGGACAGTAACTTAAAAAAGCAAGCTCATACATTAAGTTCATATATATTTCAGGGAACTTTCTGCTCCGAAGAATAGAAATTAATTTCATCCTATCTCTTGGTAGACAGTTTGGGCATTTGTTCTCTTTTCTCCCAAAATGTTCCTATTTATTGATGGAAAATTAATTCTCCATGACATTCAAAACTTAAGACAATAAATGTGAACTGTTAATTTTTGTATGAATTCATATCAAACTGAAGTATCCTACATTGATGAACTGAAACAAAATAAGGTATGTGATGTCCACCAAACCTTAAATTGTTTTTGTCTCACCTTAAGGACTCTTTGAGCTTTATAAACTCATTCTCTCCTTTCACCTGACTCCATGTTGTCACAAATTTTCCATAATGAGCTGTGACTAATCCAGAAGGGAGACCATGACAGAGTGTTGAAAATGAAATCTGGCTTTCCTTAATGTTATGGTACACACATTAAACTGTAGAAATAGTAAGTTTCCTGTACTGCTCCACACACACCAACAACAGTTTTCCCATTGCCTTCAGTGAAACCGTTCTTTGGTATAATAAAACCTTTGAGTGGTTTCTGTTAAAAGGGAAGTTCTAATGACATCATCAAGCTCTTAAGTTGTGGAGAAAAGTTTGCATTTTGATGGCTTTGTCCCAATTATTTTTCAATCAGAAAGCATCAGCCTCCTGGGCTTACAGGCAACCTTCAGCAATAGTAAATTCAAGTATGTTTCACTGGGGAAGGAGAAAAACAATGCAATCTATATAGTTAGTATAATATAGCTGAGTCATTTAAAATCAAAATATGTGAATTCTGTGAATGTAAATCTTCAAGAAAGATGACATTTAAGAGTGTGAATGTTAGTACATGACTAATATTTTGTCTTTTAATGTTGCTTTCTGAGACCCGGCAAAAGATGATGGAGGATTTACAGGTACCAAAAATATCATTATACTATTCCTAAAAAGAAAAGAAAAATAGTGTTATTACTTTAATGGCAACTTTATATTTCTTTAACCTCATTTGGAAAATAAAACTAATCATAGATACAATTTAATGAATGAACAACCAACCTTGATTTCTGAATACATTTTTTCTGCCACCATGGTAAGAGTAACACTGAGACAGCTTTCAAACATAGATTACTTAAATCTGTTTATTTTCAGCCCTGTTATAATAGAGTAGTTATTTCTTGCCATAAAATACATGTTGACTGTATCTCTGATAACACACTGGTACAGATACACCATATCTGTTTAGGAGCTAAATGGCTACTGGGGAGATATAACAGACCAGTAGTTATTCTGAGAATGCATTTGTTCCTGTAACTCTTTTCAAACAACATCTATTGTTGGAAACAGGAATATGGCTTCATGTTTTGGTTGCATGGCTGAGAACAAATCTGCTTAATTGCATATAAGATGGAAGGTGTTCTGCACTGGAAACTAAAGTAATGCTCTATAATTTATCTGTATAGGAGGCCTTGCCATACAGTGGTGACATAATTAAGAAGCTAAAGTTATTAAGTTACTTTTGTCATGTGGAAACTTTTATACCACAGCAAGTGTAGTCCTGTTTTTTGCAGCTTGTTTTATTCTATTTCAAAAGCAACAAAAGCTAAACTTAAAGGAATTTTTACTTCGACTGTGTACCATTACCCTTGAATACATAAAGTATCCTATGGCAGTATAATTAAGGCTGTCTTAAAACATTAAAACAAAAAAACCAAAACCCCATCTGACCAAAAAGAATTTTGGTCTTCCATTCACTTAGTACCTACTGCTCCAATTATCTTCCATTTACTTTTGGTTGCAAGTATTTTTGATGCACATTTTCATGTATTCCTCTATTAAAATACTGAATCTCCCTTTTACGTTTTGTTTCCTCCACTTCTATGATGACCTGACCAACTTTCATTTCCCAAGGTGAGATAACAGAACAAGTAAGTAGACAAAAGGGGTGTGTGTGTGGGGAGGGTTGTTTTTTGTTTCCTTGTTCCTTCTTCTTTTTTGAACATAGGAACTGTGAAAACCTCAGAAGAGATCTCAGAAGAGATCTTAAAAATGGATTAAATTTTCCCTATATATGATTCCTACTATATACTTTTGCTTATAACTGAATTGGCAGACGTCAGAAGATCAACAAAATCAGCACATGTTGAGACCACCCTCTTTCAGTAAGACCCACTGGCATTCTACAGCCTTCAGCTATGCCACTGCTGTCCTTTTTTTGTCAAAAGGGGTGGCTATGGGAAAACAGGTCCTTGCCTACGCTATACAGGCCCTTCCCATTCTCAAATAGTGCCTTATTCCTCTTTGAGAGCGAACCCAGACAGAACTAGGCCAGGAGGCTTTCTGAAAGTTTAAGATTGCAAATGACTGGTACAAATAACCGATGCTGAGTCCTGAGACTGCTTAATTTCTAGGAGGTGGAGCCTGGGAATGGAATTTGCAATTGCCAAAGGACAAGAGCTTTGTCTCAACTATGGGACAGGTTCCGGTCCATTGTTACCCTCACCCATCTGCTTTTCTTCATGTGAGTCTTGGCTTACACTTGGGCAGCAGTCATTTATCAGGCATTACATCTGTCACATTGCAAGGAAACAACAAGAATGAGACCTGAGGGACAGCACAGCATGTGAAGCCAGTGGAAAGGTTAACAGGATTCACCTAGAGAAGGGGGAAATTTGTTCTCATTTCCAGTTGAAATAAAGGTTTGCTTTTTTTTTTTTTTTCTGTTTAGTATCTTCTGTGCCATCTTAGTGAAAATGGCACACTGTTGCCAATGTCCTGAAGTTCATATCTGCATACAAAGTTTGGAAGATATTTTATCACCGAAACAGTTACAGTGAAGTATCTCCCTATTTCTTAAAGCTAGACATCTAACTGTTAATGAAAATTACAAGACACTTTAGCGTGATAAATAATACATGACAAGGTGTGTGTTACTGTGAGATAACGCACATCTCAGAGACACGGTGACATATGCCTTGGAGTGTCTTAGTGCAATTATAAAATGGCTCAAAGTTAGAATTTTTAAAAAGAAGATTCACATGTTCATAGCTGTCCAGAAGAGAAACAGGACTAATTTGTTACTATAATAATTACTGACAGATTTAGAAGAGAAAATATAATATTGGTTTAATATTCTGATAATTTTCTTCATTTTCTGACATAAGCATTTATTGTTCTGTGGGACTGGACTCCTGCCAAAGTCTCTGTTATGACAGGCTTAAACAGCACTATAGTTGGTATTAACAATCTGTAGTGAAATGTTTTCTATCAGGAAAAATATTGAAATAACTGAGTCCAAATTTCTTCCAATTGGCCAGTCACAGTTTGATTATTATGTATTCATCACCCTTGACTGAGTTCCAGATTCAGACTCTTGCTTTCTTAAAGTGCAAAGATAGGACCCCCAAACTTGTGGATGCTAGTGTGGGTGGGAAAAGAGAATTTCATTCCTTGAAGCCACTACTCTCCATTCAGTATAGGTAGTGCCAAGTGGTTAGGTCATGCCTCCTTGAAATATATGTAAGTGAACCAGGTGTAGTGACAGGGCAGAGAATTAATGGTCCTTCTCCCCCTCTCCTCTTCCTTCTCCAGGGATTGCTGGGGAAATAAAGAGCCAGGTGCTGAAAATCTGTTCCCACTGTGCTCTGGAAGTGTTGCTGCAGTAACACCACTCCCAACTCTCAAATGAGCCCTCCATGTAGAGACACAATTGTTATGTATTAGAATGCTAGACAAAATCCTGCACATACTAAGACTTTTTTTTATTATAATGTCCACTAGGATTGCCTGTCTGTCCTATAGGACAGCCTGCTACACATTTCTTTGCATGACTATGTTTTTTTTAGAAAATGTATGGTAGCTGCAGCAGCATATAAATTTCTTCTTACAAAATCACTAGAAATCAGATTGGGTGACAGATTACACAAAGATAATAGATTATTTACACGGTATTTATATTCACTCTGAGATGCTAACACCTGCAGTCAGTTCACAAAAGCTAGTATTTATTTCTCCACTTTTCTGATAGTGAAAGGAAGAGGATCAGGGGATGTATACATCTTTGTGATATATTTTCTGACTGTCTTACCCATTTCCAGGTTAACATCTTTAGAAGGAGTAGTTTTTACAACATCTTTTTTTTTTTCCTGGTATTATTGACTTCAGGTAAATACATAAACTCCCGCTAGCAGTAGTTACTGAATGTAAGGGTCTATAAAACCTCAAAAAGTCAACTGATAGCAATCAGTTGGGACTGCAAGAGAACACATTGACATTTATAATATACCTGAAAGGGACACAGATGCTGAGGAGATTATACATGTGTTTAAATAGTACAGAGTTGTTTATAATATCCTAATATGAAAGTTTATATGAAATAAACATGCTTATGGTGTCATAAGAAAATCCAATGCTCTTTAATACCTGACTATTATGCTGTGTTCTCTTTCCATGTCCATTGTGCTATAGTTTGCTTAATTTGATTTGAAATAATTTTTAAATATAGTCTTTCATTTGTTTGTTGGAGTACTTATGCCATTATATAGCATACTCTTATAGCTACATTCCTCCTAGACCTGTGGTTTCACATGCCTCCTTGCATCTTGCTATCCCTAACTCCCAGACCAGTTTATAACTAGTGAATAGAGCATAGAATGAAGTATACTCTGCTTTTTCTCATATGTGATTTTTACTCACTGGACTGTTAGGCCAATCATGAGTAACAGGTTGTTCCTAAGAATTTTATCTATTTTCTTTTTCTTTAAAATAATGCTCTTGCCTCTGAAATAATAAACTTTAGTGGCATGTTATAGTACAACTATAACACTCTTTGAATAGATAGTAGTCACTACAGCTTATGAATCCTGGTTATTTGGAAAGTTATGAGTAGCAAAGAATCTTCTTTGTGCAACACTTTTTTTGTGCATACCTATCAAAGTACAACTAGCAGAAATACAGTGTTAGATCAGACCTGTTTCTACCGAGGACAGGTAGGAACCTTTTCATTCCAGATTCTCTCTGTAAATGAGTGTAACATCTCATATAACCTTTCACAGACCAGTGTGAAGTGAGTTAGTGCTGTCATACCTGGTCATGGTGATGATATTTGTGTCCTGTAGTATTGCTAAAACTGGTCTGTTATTGTCAAGCTCTGCTCGTGGTCATAATGCAGCAGGCTATGAGAACCTGATGATAAATTAGGATAAACATAATAATAAATTACTACACTGAAAAATTTGGAAGACATAAACGAGAAAAATGGACTCTTGGCTCTTACATTGGCATGAGATGTTTCAAGACACAAGGTAAGTGAGAAATATTGATTAGCCTTGGACCTATTTCTTCTGGGGAAAGAATGGGGAAGCACTTTTTTCACCCGGTCATTAATATGAGAAAAGCTCTAAGTGGGCTACCCCTTTCTTTCAATGACTACAGATCTCATTAAATTAAATCCATTTTTCAACTCTGATTTCACTTCTTCAGTAGTTCAAAGAAAACAGGAATATGTGGTAAGTTTTGGACTACTGTACAGCAGCAAGAGAAGAGGAGGGTGCAAATACTAAGGCTACCTAATACTGCTTCAGCAGAGATGCAAGGGAAATATATTCTTAGCATAGAAGGAATGCAAAATGAGCAATTGGTAAACTTGTATAAATTAGACATCCAACATTACATTATCTTGCCTTACATTGATCATATTAGAAACCAGTTCATAATATTTATTTGTCTATTACTCAGTTTCAGAGTGCTTTTTTCTAAAACCTTTGTCACTTCTTGGGCTTACTGTATATAAGGATTAGAAACAATTAAGAAAATAGAAAAAAAAAGATTCCTACTGCTAAGATTATTGTTGATTTTTATAAGGAAGGCAATTTTATTCAATATCTGATCTGGTAAAGATGTATGGTGGGGTTTTTTTTTCCTACTAAAAGCTAATCAAAAGAGATAGAACTTTAAATGTTATCATAAATCATACAGAATTTTTAATGCACTGTCTTGTCAAAATTTCAAATGTAAAAAGGATAAAAAAGGTAGAATATATTTAAAAAACTTTGAGCTTCAAGTAAGTAATACTCTTGCATGTAATAGAATTTTTTTTATTCTGAAAATATGTCACTAATCAAAAGGAAAACCTAATTTCCTGGGATTGCAAGACCTATGACATTTAAGGTGTACTTACTAAATAAGGGTGAAACTCCAGATTTTTCTCTATTTACAGTTGTGATACTGCTGTGTATCAGTGCTGTGCCTGTGTACATAGCCCATACTCTCAGTCCCCAGCTTCCTGTGTGATTCAGGAACTCCCCAGGTAGTGCCTGCAAAGTTAAGACAGTGATCTGATGGAAGACATTTGGCTAGCTGTATTTCTTTCCTTCTTCATAAGCAACTTATTATTATTACAGGTGCTCTACAGATGGCAATGTAGGATATTCCTAGAGATTTCTTCAAGAGGTTCCTGCTGTTCATAGGCCAGCTAAATGATGCTAGTTTTATGCTTGCATGCTCTGATGATTAACATCTGGGGAGGAGAACCAGGACACCCCATGAACTTGCTTGTAGTTCAATCTTTTCTATGTAGGAGGTGCTTTGACTGAAGTTTAAAAAAATCCATAACAAATGCTCAAACATATGCTGGAGTTGCCACGTAGGACGGAGGGCCAGATCAGTCATAGGAAATTGCCAGAAGAGCAGTTCAGTTAGTCTCTCCTGATGCAGGTAAAAATGTCTTGTCTAGGATACTTGAAACAGGGACCCTCATCATCATCATCCATGTGGGGATTGCTTATCCTGTTTGTGAAATGAAGTTACTCACATGAGCACGTATGGTTTTTTACATTCACAAATACTCAGTCTGTGAATATTTATGCAACGCAGGTAAACTGTGAAACCTCTAAACTCTCTTGTATTTTAGGATTTCTGTGCACTCACCATAGACTTTTTTATTTAAATATTAATGAAATTTGTATTCTCATATAAAAATTTTGTGAATCATTGTAGCCACTTTGATACGGTAGTAGGCATTCTGTTCACCTATTTCAACAAGCCTTTCTCTGATTTTTTTTCCTTGCATTCATGAAGAACAAGAACTTCTAAGTACAGAAGTGGCAAATGATCATAGTCATAACTAAACGTCTGAGGAAATGTTACATTCACTTGATAATCTCCCTATAAAGCCCTAACAAATATACAAAATTGTAATACTGAAAAAATAAGATTTCAAGAAATAGACATTGTTACATTTTTGGTTGCTGTATGATCATAGAATTTATTTTATTTATTTTATTCATAGATTAATATCTACTCAATGATTGAACTTCAGGACAGGTGAAGTCAGGTGAAATAAACCTCTCTATATACTACAATATCCACATTAATAATGGGGCAATTTGAAAGACAGTAAAAACAATTATCCAGGGTAGTGTGTCTCTGACGATTATCACTTACAGCAATATTTGCTCAGAGGACACAAGAATCTTTACAGAGCAGACCACTGAAATTAAGAGGAGGGTAATATTCAGGATATTGGTTACTACAAATTGGAGGTCTCTTTTTCTCTGGTTCACATCCTAGTACAATCTTATCAGGTGATATTTAGCAGAAATGTACTCATTAAATTATCTTGCATATGCAATATGTTATTAATCTAAGTCTGAAGTAACAGTTCATTTAATATTTGATATGATTTATACAAGATTGAAACTCAGTTGTGAAAAGTATGACTAGGAAAAAATGTGGGCCGTGCAATACTTGGCCTATGTACTTACATATAAATCTGAGCACTCCAAACCATGACGTTTTATGTGCCATCACAAATCATTCTTGCAGCAAACAAAAATTCTAATCTTGCAGCAGTAGTCACTTTAACAACTTGATCAATGTACCAATACTACAGTATACACACATGACAGCTTCCAAATCTTAATAGAGAAAAGTCTTATATCAATCTAGTGTTTCAGACATAAACTGATTTTTTAGAATAAATGTGCAGTATTTTATGTATTGTTAGTTGAAAAAAAAAAAAAAGCTTATTGAACCTTGACTACACTGAAATCCATGTAGGTAAATTAATCGGGTATGTACACACCACGTGCTAAAACATTAACATGTTCAATAGGATAGTACATGAGATATAAATCTCTGTAACGTAAAAGCATGGCTCTGAAATATTGATCAGGCCTAATGGACTTTGTATGACTCAGGATAGAATTTCTCTTAGTGTGAGGTGGCAAATTCATGATATTGGGTTTCTATGCTATTCAGAGTGCAGTAATAATTATTTTATAAGTGCTATAATAGAATAAATAATATTTGAATAAATTAATTTTTTTTTGGTAAGTGCCAAAATTTTTCATTGAAAGCACAATACTGAGTTTGCTCTGTAGGACCCTTTGCAACTTGGTCAAAGTAGGTCCAAAACTCCTTTAGGACAAAATATCCTACCAAAGCCTAATCCAAAACCGTTCAGGTGAAGAGGAACTCAAAAGATTAACCCTAGTGATAAATCTTGTTGCCAACAATGTTAGAAGATAGGAGTACTACTGTAGGTGCTACTTCAGGCTATTATCTGATAATTTTAATTTTTTTTTCTGTGACTCCCATTTGTTTGCTCTCACACAACTGTTAGCTACACACTTGCCAGATAACAGAAAGCCTTCAGATCAAATAGCACTTTTTCTGCCTGAACACATAGGTAACCCAAGTTGCTGATGACAACTTCTATTGTTTCAGCTAGATTGTGACGAAAATAAGCCTACGTCATTCTAGCATTTATTCATAATATACAGATAACCTCTATTGGCCCAAAAGGATCAGAGCACTCAATGCCCATAAAGACAGTGTGTGTGACTGACACTTCACAAACAAGATGTAAAGATACTATGAGAAGGTATTTGATGAAGTGGGAGATTTCCAAAGGTATTAATTCTGCAGTTTAGTATGAATCTCAATACAGCAATACTAGTAATATCAATACAGCAATAGAACACTGTTGTATCATGTTTATCCATCCATAAATAAGAGAAATGGAAAGTTAACGTAATACTATTTTTTTTCTCTCTTTCCTTGATCTTTGACGACTGACCTATGAGCATATATTGCTCTTGTCAGAGTAACAGTTAAGTACAGGAAGCATCTGTAAATTAGAAAGCTTGAGATACATCAGTTCTGCTGTTTCAGGAGACAATTTGTTAATATAACTGTCAATTTGTTAATTTAACTCATCACAGAGCTGGCATTGCAATGTAGCTGAAAAATTGATAGCTTTATAGAATTTCATCTTGGGAAGAGCTTTTAAAAAATGTGAAAATGTAAGCCATATGATTTTAATTAGTCACAAATTAGATCCGTTTATTTAGCAGGATAATCATATTAACAGAATTTATACCTTATTCAATTGATTTTCAGGAAACACTCCATTCCCAAAATATTGTCTCTGAAAAATTCATTTGAAAGTACAGCAAATAATGCTTTCAAAAATTATATCACAGGCTAGAGCTAGCCATATGAGTCACATACCACTCAAATGTCATGTTAATTACAGTCACATTTGTTTAGAATTTGTGATCAAAGCAGACACATATATTTCAGATACATGCTTCTATATGTACTTAATGTTTTAGGCAAATTAAAGCTAAAAGCTCTTTGATGCTGAAATCCACATGAAGAAGGCAATGTGAAATACCAAATATATATGGGTGAGCCATATATACAGGGCTTAGAATTTATTACTAGTCAATTATGTCTTAATAATGTATATGTCTAAATTATCTAATTAATATGGAAAAATCTCATAATCAACATCCTTAAATTGCTATACAAAGAATCCTAGAAACTTTCTCTCCTATTTTGGTCATTTTTCAAATGTCTCCAGTGTAAGGCTGATGGTCTCAGTCTTCCTTGGAAAGAAAGAGGGAAGGATTGAAACAAGTCTTTTCTGGGAGGAGCATGATGTTCATGTTAGTACCACCTTCTTTCTCAGCACTGGGTCTGCTTGGCTCTATTTTTATATTTTTTTCTTAGCACAGCCTGCTTCCTTCTCACTGGTTCCTAGATAGACTTTTATAATTACACGGCTCCCCCAGTCCTAAATCTCCTAAAAAGTATTTTTGTCACACATTAACTATCTAGGTCTGCCAGACCGTTACCATTTCAAGAGTATAAGCTAAAACAGGTGAGAAAATAGTCACTTCATAACTAGATGTTTGTCAAAACAAGTGATAATCAGCTCAGGCAATGCAAATTCAAAAAATCCTTGAGATATTGAAACACCAGGTAAATAGACCTATAGCCTTCTGCTAGTAAGGGCAAAATGATATTTACTTGATTATAAGAGCATACCTCCTTCATGATGCATAAGATTAAGAGACTTATATTAAATTTATAATGATGCCAGATGCTACCAATTTCTCTATGCCCTGTCTTCTAAATGGGGATGTCGGTACTGCCTTACCTCAAAAAGGTATTAAAGATTAAAACAACGTCATCTATGATAAGAGGCCTGTGAATGTATATCATAAATATCTGACTTAGGAAAGCCAATTAACTAAAAGCAATGCACACAAACAGAGTTATAGTCCTTTCAAAAGTGCATGTCAGGAAGGATGATGACCTCCTTCAGGGTGACCTCATCCTGCAGTGAAAGCTGGGGAGAAGGGCATAGAGAAACTATTATGATGGAGCAGCTCTCCTGTGAAGGAAGGCTGAAAAAGCCAGGATTCTGCAGTGTGGAGAGGAAAGAAGAGGCTGGATTTACTGATATTTACAAAATCAAGGGTACTGTAGACAAAGTCAAAGCAGGACTATTGTTCTCCAAATCCTAGAATACAGGATCTAAGAGGCGCTTCATAAGACTAGCTGGAAATTAGTGTAATATTAATAAAAGGAAGTGCTTGTCTAAGGGCAGGTAATAAGTTTCTGGAGCCTAATTCCACAGGAGGCTGCAGAGGCAGATGGTATCGTCAGGTTGAAAAAGGAACTAGAGAAAATTATGAACAAGTCCCTAAACAAATCCAGAAATTACTAAGCAATATATCCTCCAAAATCCATAAGATGGCACTTATGGGTGCTAAGAGATGACAAAAACAATAGTCAGACTTGCTTGCTGTCTTAAAATAGTATTTTTTATTGTGAGTGTCCAAGGCAGCATTCAGGCTAGGCAGTGCAGCAGCTATGCCGTATATTCTTAGACACTATGTTGGTAGGCAGGACTGCAAGTAACAGATCAAACTCCCTTCTGAAAACTATCATCTTCTCTCTATCCTCTTACCACAAAGGCTGTGACTTGGCCATCTGCTGGCAAGTTTCCAAGCTCTTCCAGAGACCCACCAAGCCAATCAGGGTGATATATCTCATTGTGAATATTCATATCTAACACTGAGTTCTACATGTGTCACAACAACCCCTGAACATGATTTAGATTCATACAACTCTACTGAAGCAAGTGCTCACAGCTTATTCTTACATTCTGGAATGCTAAAAGACAACATGAAAACAACTTCCACAGGTTCCCTTCTGGTGTTATGCTCTAGCTTTTGCATTTTCCCCAGAATCACAGAACCATAGAATGCTTTGGGTTGGAAGAGATCTCTAAATATCATCTAGTTCCAACCCCCCTGCCACGGGCAGGGACACGCTCCACTAGATCATGATGCCCAAATCCCATCCAATCTGGCTTTGAACGTTGAGAGGAAGAAGGCTTGGTCTCTGGGCATCCTGTTCCTGTGCCTCACCACTCTCAGTAAAGAATTTCTTCCTAATATCTAGTCTAAATCTATCTTCCTTCAGTGTAAGGCTATTACCTTAATACCTCTTTTCCTATCACTAAATGCTCTTGTAGACAGTCTCTCTCTCCAGATTTCTTGTAGGCCTCTTTCACATTTTGGAAGGCAGCTATAAAATCTCCCTGGGGCCTTCTTTTTTCCAAGCTGAACTAGCCCAACTCTCTTCACAGAAGAGGTGCTCCAGCCCTCCTATCATCTTCCTGGACCTCCTCTGGACTCACTTCAACAGGTCCATGTCCTTCTTATGTTGGGGACCACAGAGCTGAACACAACAATCCAGGTGGGGCCCTATAGATCAGGGTAGAGGGCCAGAATTAGTTCCCTCAACCTGCTGTTGATTACTCTGCTTTCTGTACTGTTAAGTGCACATTGCCAGTGTGCACTGAGATTCTTGCACACCAACACCCTGAAGTCCTTCCCCTTGGGGCAGCTCTCAATCCAACTCCTGTCCAGACATTAGTTGTCAAGGCCCCTCTGGATGACATCCCTCAAGCATGTCAACTGCACCACACAGCTTGGTGTTGCTGGTAACCTTGCTGTGGGTGAGCTCAATCCCACTTCCATTTTTCAAAAAAGTTGTTAAACAACACCAGTCCCTATACTGATCCCAGAGAAACACCACTCATCACTTATCTCCACTTGGCCATTGGTCACAACTCTTGAGTACAACTATCCAGCTAATTCCTTACCTATCAAGTGATCCATCTTTTGAATCTATGTCTCTCTAATTTAGAGAAAAGGATGTCATGTGGGACAGTATCAAATTCTTTTCACAAGACCAGGTAGATGGACATCAGTGTTCAATCCTTGGATTTTCAGTCTGTTTTCAAAAAATAGGTCCAAAGTTTTAAAGCAAATGCAGTTGTGTGATTCAATAAAAAATATTTAAATGCTTTTTCGTGACATTTTAATGTCAGAGAAGTTACTGCCAATTGTCAGAGAAAAGAATTCATGATAATCAGAAGCTTTAAATCAAACTATCCAGACATTTAATCTTACTAAAACTGTATCTTTAAACTCCATGTATACATGTCCTCTCAAAAGCCACCATTTAAGATTATTTTCAGCCAATTTTTGCTTCTGCAGGCACATGAGCCCTGGAGGATTAAATGATTATTTGAAATTTAATTTTCCATATGCTCTTTGTCCTATCGGTTTGTCATAACACCACCACCTTGCAAAGATAAGAAAAACTCAAATGCACAATAAACCAACTTATTTAAACTAATGAACATAATCTACCTCTAACCTTATCTGTGGAAAATCTTTCTCTTCACAAATCACTGTTACTGCACCACTTCAGGAAAACAGTAGATCAAGCTGCAGATTATATTTAGTCAGGCTTTTGTTTCACAAAACCTCCTCACAGAGGTCTCTCTGTTGGGTTAATCAATTCAATTGTAAAATCCTTCCATTATGGACTCATACAAAA
Source organism: Porphyrio hochstetteri (assembly GCA_020800305.1). Classification (NCBI taxonomy): domain Eukaryota; kingdom Metazoa; phylum Chordata; class Aves; order Gruiformes; family Rallidae; genus Porphyrio; species Porphyrio hochstetteri. Next base: position 60,625,033 of record CM036906.1, on the reverse strand, counting down.
GAGAATCGGGCTAAGTACAAATGCACAGTTCATAATTTTTCAGGGAAATAGATGTGAATATTGCACATACTTCAGAAAGGAAGCACTTATTAGGCAAAATACAATTAAAATACATGCCAATCAGATTTAAAATATTTAACCCTTAAACTATTAAGGGTTAATTGTCAATTTTTGGTGGATTTTTTTGTGTTTTGTAGTTTGTGCAGTTGTGTGGGGTTTTCTTTAAATTTATTAGGCACCTTCTATGTGTAAAGAACTCAAATCTGGTCCTTATGTGTTGTATAACATGCTGTAGCTTTTTATGATTTTTCACAACATCACACATACATTTTTCCTTGCATAGATAAGGTCATAGCAAAGCATCTCATTCTATACTATGAGAGTATCTTAAAACTAACAGTATTGGGACAGAAGCTGTCTCTTATTTCTGCTTTGCATATTATTTTGCATTTTGTTATAGTGTCCTAAGGGAGGAAGTATTGTGTCTCACTTCTGCTTTCTATATATGACAAAAGAATTTTTTCTTGAAATTCTCAAGGTCCTTTATTAAAAGGCATTGTCAGCTGAGTACCCACCTGCATTTCTGTGCATTTGAAAATCACGCACATATGATTATGGTCCTGTTTATGCAACTATTTTACAGTTTTTAAAAGGCTTCTAAAGTAGTATGAAAAATCGCTCTCAAACATTGTTTCCTGGTTTACACCCTAAATAACCTCCCCCATCTGTTTCATGATAAAAGAATTGCCACTTCAAATTGCCTGTACTTGCCTTCCATCAAGCTTTTTCTACCACTGAGCATTTTGTGAACTAGGAAAAATTAGTTATCAACTTCCTTTTCTTCACAACTACTTACATATATAAGAGACTGGAATATTTTTGAAGACAATATATTATAATTTATCTTGCCTGATATCCCAGCTTCTCTACACATTTCATTTTCATGAAAAACAAACTGGCTTCCTGGCCAGCAAGAATCCCAAATCAATTCTTCTGGTGATGTAAATCAAAACAATTTTATCTGTCCTGTTTTATACTAGCTTGGAGTATAGCTCATAATTTTTTTGTGCTGGATTAAAGATTAAAGCTATATCAGAAGTGTTCATTATTACTTACATGTTCACATACTGCTTTTCATTTACATAATACAGAAGTTCATGTACTTCACCACTTTTAGTAGAACAAAAAAATGTAAGGGTGATCAAATATTTGCTGATTAGAAAAGTATGCTGTCAAGATAGTAGGCTACTGTATGCTTCTACATGTAATGTACAAGTAACAAACCCCAGCAGTTTGGAACTACTCAGCTTTTAAATTATTACTTTGCAACACCTGTGTAGGGTCTGTTTCTAAGGTTTCTGATCATCCTCTCTGCAAATGTGAGAGTATAATATCAAAGGAGTTTGATCTTCATTTCTAAGACTTTTTTCTCCTTTCAGCCTACAGTTTTAAGTATCTGTATGTTTCCTGGGTTCGTTACTCTAAGCTTTCCTTCTGCAATAGCTATGATGTATAACTATAGGAATGTTAGAAATAACAAATTTCCAACCTTTTCAAGGTTAAAAAGAGCTGGTTTGGCTTTTTTTTTCTGCATAACGGCCCAATGAGGCTATTCATATATATATATAAAAACGACAAATCTCTATTCCCCAAATACTTGCACATACCAATACTTCCAGTGGATTATTTATCTCAACCCTGAGGTGGATTTTTATCTTTCTTTGATATACCCAGTGGTAACTGAGAAAATACGGGAGTAGTCTCTGCAACCGGAAGAAGGTGTTTAGCTGATATACATTCCCAACCATTTTCTTATATTCATAAATTTACAGTAGCACATAGATATCTTCAGTGAAGCATGTTCAATTCCTGCAGCCTGAATAGTGACTAGAAAACACAACAATGGTCTTCAATCTGAAAATAGAGCTTCACTGCATATTGTACTGTACTGAATGCTCAGTATAGTGCAGATATCAGAGTGATTTAAACTTCAATTTTCTCTTCACCCTGCAGTTCAGAAAACTCTTCCTCCCCCAATTTTCTTCCAAGACAATATAAGTGGTACAATACTTTTGTGGAAATGAGAGGCTAGTTGCTGACACTTTGAATATAGAAATTAATTAGCATTTCCATAGTAGTGTAAATAGCAGTCCCTGGAGGCATGCAGTGGAGATGATGAATATCAAGATTAACAATACACATTACAGACACCAGACTATTATTATACTTTAATGACATGCAAAGGAACAGTCTTCAAGTAGTCAGAGATGCTGTGTAATAACACACTTCTCCAGGCTATAAACGTTTGTTCACATAGATGGACAACACAGTTTTACCTAGCAGGCTATTTTGAAGGGTAAATTTTCAAAGGGTGTGACTGGAAAGATATATCCATAGCCATAAATATTTCTCAATCATGTCCAGACTTTCATCAGTCTTTCATTTTTTTGTTGTCATGTGACACATTAATTGAAAACAGTAATAGTGATGTGGGTATTCAAATTAGTATCACAAATTCCAGATGATGTAACCATATTTCCTTATTTCTATAATCTCACTGGGTGCTGGTTATGTTTCAGAGCCAGTCAAAATACTTGGTCCAAGTAGGATTTTTTAAATTAACCTACTTTAGTTTATTCACAGCCTGATTAAACAGATAATTAAAAGTTACAGATGCATAGCAGTACTAAATTACTGTAGCTTGAAAGCATTTGTGAGAAAGATTATTAATCTTTCAGATGTTGGCAAGGACCCGAGTGGCTATGATGATAAAGATCTACCAAGGTTTAATATTTTGCTGTCTCCAACACATTTTTTCTGAATTTCTTTTTCTTTTAATTAATTTAAGCAACAGTAGGAAACCCAGAATACTTGTGAAGCCGGTATGAGGTCAGTAGGCTTTGAGTTTGAGTCATTCCTCACCAAACTGCACCAAGGAAAAAAATGTGTGTATCTATATTCGCAGTACAGCCTCTGCAGCTGAATAATTCTATTTAACTCTACAGGAAACAGACTTGTCTTCAAAAATTTCCTACACTCTGCAGACACTTGTTAGGAAATAATGACAGAAAATGGCCTTTATTACTGTAGTTCAAAGACAAGATTCAAGGCAGAGATAAAGTAGGTGACTCCCAATTTTCAGTTTCTGTGATGTTAGCCTACAGAAAAAGCCTGTAATTGGGATCCACAGGATTCTGCTTTCTGCAAAACAGCAGCAGTGAACCTTTGGCACAGACATAGATTTGGACTGACACAAAAAGTAATGTGCTTACGAAGCTTTTTAAAATTCATTTGGTACCAGTTGCAAGCAAAGATTTCTCCCTGTCTACTGTTTCTGAAGCTACTGACTGACTTGCGTATTTATTCTTTTGATTTCTGAAATCCTCAATCTAAGTGTTTGATTGCCTTATTTAGCTGGGGAGCTGATTCTTTTTCTGTCTATTATTTGAAAACTTCACAACAATAGGAACTACAGAAACGTAAACCTTGAAATGGTTGAATGAATCATCCAAAATGTTGGAATATAGGTCTAGACAACACTCTTAAGTGGTAGATAGAAAAACCAGCTCAGAGATATTCCCTTACTACTTGTACTCCTACATGCCCATGAACTAAATTACAAATTTATGTTTAAAAATGTGTAAAATAAATCAAGAAAGAGTTAATTATAGGAAAACATCAGTCAAAATATCTATTTACTTTGCAGTTTCAAAAATGTGTTTCAGAAAACAAGAAATCTTTTGTAGAATTTAATGGTATGGAAAGTTTCATGTTTCACATGCAAGCCTTGTTCTACACAACAAAGTCACAACAAAGTCTTGACAAATTCTAATCTATAGATTAATTAGAAATGGACCTCATGTAGTCTAGTAGGTACGATTTTGTCATCACTAGCCAAAGGCTACAGGCTCTGTATTGATCTGTCAAGGATGAATCTCTGGGTTTTGTTGGCCTTGCTTAAGATTGATCTAGTTTTTGAAAAGTGTTTTTGAAAGTGTTAACAACTGCGGAGAGGAGCACTGCATGTGGGCTCTCCTCCTTTAGTTTAAGATTTGTTTCCCTTCATGAACCTGACTGGTCCACAGAGTCAGGGGGTGACAAATGGCAGCCCTTTAGGGGAGCTAGGACTGGGGGAGATAACTGTACCATTCTCTGGCTTTAGCTGGAAGTCTCTGAGAAAGGAGTTGGTGTATGAGAAAAAGAAGAAGAAAAAAACAACCCAAACCCCAAAACAAAACTCCCATATATATTTACCTAAATAGCCCAAGCAGACCCAAGAGAGGGAGGAAGAAAACCTTATGATGAACATATATACTTCTCAGAGGGAAATACAGAGCATGCTGATAATTTGGTACAATACTGTCTCCCATTCTAGAAAGAGAGAGAAATTAGAATTATAGAATCATGGACTGTATTTAGTTGGAAGGGACCTTTAAAGGTCATCCAGTCCAACCCCCTGCAGTAAGCAGGGACATCTTCACTAGATCAGGTTACTCAGAGCCCCATCAAACCTGATCTTAAATATCTCCAGGGATGGGGCTTCCACTACCTCTCTGGGCAACCTGTTCCAGTGAGCTACCACACATATATTGAGAATTCATTCCTAATATCCAAACTAAACCTCCAATTTTCTAGATTGAAACCATTACCCCTTGTCCTATTTCTACATGCCCTTGTGAACAGTTGTTCCTCAGCTTTCCTATAGGCACATTCCAGGTACTGGATGGCCTCTATAAGGTCCCCCTGGAGCCTTCTCCAACCTGAACAAGCCCAACTGTCTCAGCCTGTCTGATAATGAGGATTGTCCCAACCCACGTGCAGGACCCCGCACTTGTCTTTTTTCAGCCAATAGATGTGTAAGGGTGAGCATCCCACCACAGAAAATGACAAGCTAGGAACTTTTTGTATAACCATTTTAACTGAGGTTTTCCTGTGGTGATTAGACAATTTAGACTACTGGTGAATTGCTGATTCCATAAATATGGTGTGTCCATGATAAAATTTTGAGTTACAAACATGGACATTGAGATATGACTGGAGATAAAGAATATGTATTAAAGAGTAAATATATTTTTCTGTTGTAAAAATGGCACGGGATCCAGACATTCAAATTACCTATCCTAAACCTAGAAATAAAGGCCAAAATACCCATCATTTTGAATGCTACATTTACTGTATGTCTATTTTGATTACTTTTATAAGGATGAATTCTCAAACTGTGGAAGTCCATCTTTTTCAAGGTGCTATAAGCTTGGTGACAACACCTCTGAAATTAGAGATCTTATCAAACTTTTTAACAAACAGCAAATTTTGTTTGCAAGTTAATGACCTACATACTTTCTCTAGTCTGTAAGCCAAGTCACATACTCTCTCTTTGCAACATAGGTCAGAAAGCTTTTGATTTTATGTGTGGGAACAATATGGTACATAATATTAATTATATGTTGATTTTCCCCCTTTTTTGCCTCATGCTGGGTTCTTAACTCATAAGTCCTAAAGAATAAAAGATTATTTCATTTCTTTGACTGTGGTCAGAGTCATAAAAATAATTTTTAAAAGAAAGAAACTATAATCACAAATCTGTTTACAGATTTCTGAACTTTAAGCAAGAAAAATACCATAGGAATTTCCTACTTCTCTTGCTTATTCTACCTCTTTCTCACACATCTAACACTTGTTTGTATTATACCTCACTTCTACCACATTTAAAATATAACAATCAACATGTGAGGGAACCTGCTTAACACATAAGCAATCTAACTACATTTGATAAAATGCTGTTAAAAGCTAAGGTGTAGTCAATTATTTTTTGTGAAGCCCAAGGGAGTACTGACCTTCATTAACATTGCACTATTAACTGTTTTTTACTCTTTTTTGCAACTTCACAAATCATTGTTCCTTAGCAGAGCATGAAGAGGTCAGCTTCACTTCAGTAGTTGAACCTCAAAGAGAGCTATGCAGCGTGCCTGTGGCATTGTCATTCACTCACATGAAGAATGCTACCTTACAAATAGTGTACTTTAAATTACATTTTACCTGCTGTGAAGACCTGTGTACTTCTACAGTGAAATACGTTTTCATTTGGAGGTTGTCAGTTCCTCAAAGGTGAAATTACTAGGCATTGTTCCAAAAGAAATCAATACATAATATTTTGTTAAAAGGTGTTAGGAGGGAAAAGCAAGTAAGATTGTTAAGCATGTCTTTATGAAGCTGTCAGAGATAGGGCAATTTCATGGTTTTTTTTTTATTATTTATGCTATTATTTATTACCATGCTTAATGTAAAAAAATCAACGTACTTCCATGAAAGTAGAACATTTATCTGTGCTAAAGTATTAATTCTTCAAAGGTAACACATAAACCAAACAAATGCTTAATTTCCTTTTTAAAATTCCACTGGATACACTTTGGAAAGCTGAAGTGTGAAAGTTATTAATTTCAAATCTCTTCATGACATATTTTTGCCGTATTTCTGTGGGTGCAAATAATATTTCTCGAATAAATCTGCACTACAGAGTTTAGATCCCAGATCTAATGTAACCATTGTTCACCTTAATTCTGTCATTTCAGTCAAATGATTAGAGCAGTCAACTTAATCTTCTGAGTTATGTTGATGTATTAATTCAAAAAACCTAATCACAAAGTATAAAAACTAAAATTTAAAAAAATGTGTCAGAAAGGCAATGTCATAATTGTGACAAATATGTTTATTTCAACATCTTTTCTTGTTCCCCTCTATAACTCAAAATACTGAGTATAAAAGTTATCACAGACACGCACCCAAAAAAAGGATGGAAAAAAAAGTCGTACGTATTATAATAAATCAAGACCTAGGATATTTAGAGTAATATCCTGTCTCAAGGGGATTAGCAAGTTATTCATGCTTTGCACTTGTGGTTCAACCCACCATCTGCTATTCAAGTCTTTCCTATTAACTATGGCCACCAGTGGTTTAAACTTCAGCATCTTTTAAATGTTTCAGTGACCTGACAAAAAAAAAAAAAAAAAAAAAAAAAAAGAAGCACATAACTGGGATTAAAGTAATACACCAATTTCCAGACCTGTATTTTGCATTTAATAGATTTATCATCAATTAAATAAGGGCATATGTTAGATGAGTTCTATGACCAAATACATTTCCCTGATCTGAATCCATCCATCTACATTGCTAAAAGGCCATGAAATAGCTTCTTTGATATTTTATTATCAGTGAGCTGTAAAATTTAACAGCAGAGCCAACAGTAGCTGAAATCTCTCTCTTCAGGGAAAAGGACAATATGCAAGATTTAAAGCCCAAGTGACAAGATATTCAAAAGTAGAAAATGGATGCTGAGAAAGAAGCTTTGTCAGTAAAAAACATTAGCGAAACATGCCAAAATCAAAAGGCTTTTCTTTCAACCAAATACTCTTTTGACAGTTTTCAAATTCCAAGTGCTCATTTCTTCCTCTGAAAGAGACTATGCTTAATGCAAATGCGTTCTGTGCTTTCTACTTTAAGTGAGCAAAACAGTCAAGAAGAGCATTGCAATTCAGATTCATTCACCGCATCACCCATCACTTGCACAGAGTAAGTGCTGAGGATGTCAGGATTGTCACAAACAAATCTTGTTGTTGTTCATGGAAAATGAGTATTTAGAAAAGCAATAAAACTAACTTCAATCTGCAGTATATTTAACTTGTGATACTTCACTGGGTTGTTTTGATATTTGCAGGCAAGAAGGTGAAAAGACACGGGACCTACAAGGGTGAGTTCACTTGAGTGTGGACTTACCAATGCCTATTAGGTCTGAGGTCATGTTCTTCACTGCTGAAAAATCACACTCTCTCTCCACACCTGACAGTGGCACCAGCTCTTGTGTGGATCACACTGCCGCCCCTGCGGAAACACAAAACAAAACCAGCAATCATCAAAACCCGATCATGTCATGGTGAATGACATAAAAGATGTAAATTGAAGAAATTATCTTTTTTTAAAAAAAAACTGTTTTAAAAAAACCTCTGTTGCAAATATCTTTTGTGCCCAGACTATCAACATTCACTGATTTAATAGCAAATTTGAAAAATATGTTTTCCTTTGCTTCATAAGGAATCTCTTCAATTCCAAACCTGTAAATTACCATCTTAGGAGAGAAAATAACTCACTAACAGTTTAGAATGCCAACAAAAGAGCAGTTTTTCTATCAATAAATACTCACAAATATACTCTATTCATTTCCAAGAGTAATCTATAGTACAGTTTTCAACAGGTTTGTAGATCACATTTGAGTAGTCATGACAATGTGGTTTAACATTTCTGCCAGACGTCGGATATCTAGTTAGACCCAAGACTGAGCTCTGAATGTTTCCACTGGTATGAAAAGTATGGCAGAAAAAGCAAATTTTTTGCTTCTCCCTTGGCTCCATTTGTGAATACAGATCTAGAAGGTCTTTTTCACTAGAAAATTTATCAATCTGGAAGTTAAAAGATGACATCCGCACTCTTGACCTTGATGCTTTATTTCCCAGGTCAAAAAAGCCCTCATAACTTTTACAGTGCTTATCTTGGTTTGTGGGGTGCCATGTAGTTGTAGTCAGTACTAGTTTGTATCTTGCTCTTCAGGTTACAATAATTATGGTTTTTCACATCATTGTTGCTATCATGTCAAATCTGACTTGCAGATCTCCACTCTTGTATTGCAATGTATTTACCATAACTTTTGGTCAATACAAAATACCAGACAGCATATAGATATGCTATAGACCTACAGTAGGTCTAATGACATTCTCACAGAGAACTGACTTGAGAGCCCTTGGGCTTGAGGGGGCTATCAGACCACAGTGATTTCATATAAATTACTGATTCTTGATAAGTCTTAACCTTGCCCCATCATTTGGATTTTAGTAGCGTATTGATCTGTTTGAAAGAGCGTGAAAGGTATTTATTGATCTTTATAATGACAGTTAAGCTGAAAACTATGTGTACATAGTCCTCTAATTCTAGTGTCATCATGGGTAAACAAAGAAATAAAATTCATGTAGTCATGATACATTAATATATAAAATAATCAGGCTCACAGATAATTTAACATGAATAAATGAACAAGGGAAAGAAAGGGAGAAAAAAGCAAGCAAGCAAATACAGAAATATTTTCTTGTTGCTTGACATTCACAGTTTTTCTGCAAAACCAGATTAACTTTCTTGTATTAATTAAACCTTTGAGCCATGTAAATAAAAGTAAAATAATTTGATAAAATGTTTACAGAAATATGGCATATAAAATATCTCAAATATTTCTGACATATCTAAATTATACTCTTTTAGAGAAGCTGCCTCTGGCCTAGTTTAGTAAAACAATAAAAATTGTGCTTAATCCTACTGAAAGAAACTCACATGCATAAAATTAATAATTCACATACTCTGCAGAATTTTTTTTTTTCTCCAATTTGTCTAAAGGAAAGTGGTGCTATTACAGGAAAGTAACTTGTACCACCTCCTAATATCAAGTTTCAAAATGCATTTATTTCTTAAGGTAAGATTGGTTGTGAAGTAAATCCTAAAAAGGCTAAATTCTGCCTGTTGGGAGTGACTGAGTATTATTTATCTTGAGTTACAAATTGTCTTTTTTACTCCCCAAAATAATTTAACCAATGAATTGTGGTTGTTGTGACTATTTCCATCTCTGACCTATTGTGATTATCAGATTGTTTCGGATTACAGTCTAAAATCAGTTTGGATCTTCAGGCAAATTAAAACTTGGAGGAAAACATCAGGCACTCTTGGTGTTTGTGATTCAGTAGGTGACATTTTTCTTTTTTCCAGAACTGATGAAATCCCAGAGCATTAAAAGGAAACAGGCTGTTGAATGGACTTTATTCTTTCTCACAGGATATGTATAACTGAGGTCTTGATTGCTTGCGGTCTTTAAATCTGCCGTAGCTGTGCTTTGGGAAAATTGATGTCCTGGTCACATTTCATTCTCTCTGCTTACTCTCTGAGTTTCACATGGAAACAACAGCCTTTCTTCATCCTAGTCTGCCAGCAAATTTTTTGTTTATTTATGGAAAAACTGTTGTGTTCTGTTGCAGTTGTGGGTGAAGATTTCCAAGGATCCCATGGAGATCCACACTGTACACCTAGAGAAAACTGAAAGGACACAGGCTTCCCTACAGTTAATACTAGGAAGCTGGGAGCCAGAAAAGCCTCTAGAAATGTAAAAAAATAAAAAATACAAACCAAAACAAAACCCAAAAGCTATCTACCTATCTTTTCTGGAAGAACTCCAAGCACTGAGGATTTTAAGGATCACTTAACTTCAGAAAGTATCAGGAAGGTTTTCACAGCTTTATGTGTTAAAATATTTTTACCTCTTCATTGTATATTGCAGTCTATTGTAACCCAAGAGAGAGATGTATGGGTTCTGACTCTAACTCTGCTACAAGTATGATTTCCTTTTTTCCCTCAGATATTTCAACACATTTAACTCAAATATTTCTTTCCAAGTGTTTTCATATCAATGATGCTTATTTCAGACATTGTTATTGTTGGCAATAGGAGAGAAATTTTTCCTCTTGGTTAAATTCTTGACTGTTTTCACAAAGAATTACCAGCAGTACTGATTTTGGTTTTGTAACATAGATTTATTCAAAATATACATTTTAAAAATAATTTCTGAAGTAATCAGTAGGTTATATATATGTTTATATATAATGCAGATATTTAAACATATTGTTCCATTCAGTTGAAACCATTGTCTCATTTACCAAGGTTCCCAAAATCTTGCTAACTTTTAAATTTCAAATTAAATTGGAAAAAAATCTAAGCCCAAACAAACCCCAACAACCACAATAAAAACAAAAGTGAAATCTGAGTGGCACATCTTATTCATTTACTTTACAAAAATGTAGTGATCCAGACCAGAGAGGAGTAAGACTTTGTAGAACCTCAATAAATAATATAATTCCTTTCACCCATCAATAAGCCAAACATAATACTGCCAGAAATAAAGGGAGGACTGTAAGGCATTAAAGTGCTTCTCACATCTGAGTTTAACAGTGAAATTTGACAATATTCAGACTTCACTTTTTTTTTTTCTCATTCATGGAACATCAGCCACACATTTTAATTTCAATGGACATTTGAGTTGTCTCAAGGAGTGTTTCTTTATATTTATTTTATTTTTAATAAAGTAAGTCTGGATGTTTCATTCTTTGAAGTTAAGAAGCAGACTTACTAGCTATTGAAAAGATATGCAAGTCACTACAAATTTAACTTAGTTTTAAAAATGATATTTTGTAACTGTCAAACACAATAAAAATATCTCAATAACTTTAGAAATTAAAAAAGACCAACAGTACAATATATGATTGTCTTAGGAATGCTGATAAAGCAGATGCCAGAGCCAAAGATAAGTCAAAGTACCATCACACATCTGAACTTTTATATATGCCAAACAAAATCACTGTCTCTTCTAATTCACCAATCTTCATCTATTCCTCTGGGTTATTTTTCATACCAAAATATCTCCCTCAACAGTCATGCTAAATTTTTTTGGATGAAATCAAGGTTTCGCAGGATTTTGCAGATTTTGCACTAAAAATCTTTATACAAGATTTTATCTCCTTAACAGAAAATTTTGTTACTTGATTATCCTATTTTGACTTATTTTCTCATTCTGCTCAAATTCTTATCATTACAAAGATTTTTAAGGTTGTGATTTAAGCTCTGAGTAAACATCAGGTTGATATAAAATAGTATGTCTTTCATATTAGCTGCATAATGACGTGGTTTAAAGTGCCCTTTCTTGTTCTTGTAAATGCTAGATATTTTAAATTTACAGCTCATTTTTGAGCTAATGAAGTTTCAAGTTCATAGAAATCTATAAGTTTGTGTTACGCAAATTGTTTCAAATTTTTTTAAAAACTTCTAAAATGTTATTTTGGTGAAGTATAAAGTTTTTATATGTCTAATGGAACTATAAGATCTTATCCATCATTCTTTATTTGAAGAAAACTCTGCTACAAAGAGCAGCAAATAAACACTGTAGAGTTGTGCTGTTGAACCACTGAAGGCAATAGACATTCGCTAGGCATTGCTGGTAATTCTTTTCTGAAGAACATGCAAATAATACTGTTGATATGACATTCTTATCCATAACTCTTTCCATTTTATTTTCAGTGCAGGATGCAGTAGAAATTGTCCCAACAGTGTTTAGGGTATATCTGTTTTTATTTCCTCTGCCTTGAATTATACTTTTGCTTTCACCTCACTCACACTACCATAAAGCTCTTTTACAATGATCTCCCAACTATATCTTTTAGTTCTACAGAACCACCCACACTCTGAGCAAAGTTTCAGTACACCATACCTTCTGTGCTTTTCTCACTATGCTATTTTTGACTACATATTTTAGCATTTTACAGAGATATAAAGCTCCAAAGATGTAGTGCAATCATCACCCTCACAAACTTCCTGATTTATAGTTTTTACTAGACTCAAAATGAATGAAAACCCAGTCTGAGAAAAGAGTATATGTACCTCAGTTTCCTCAAAAAAGTCTTTAGGTATTCCTTAGGTATTTCACCTGCTTTCAGACAAAATATACTTCAGCATACCGTTTCTACAGTATGAAATAACATCCAGGTATAAATCATCTCAGTTATATAGCAAGAGAGTTAAGATGCAAGGTTCGTGGTTTAATTAGCTGAAGTTTTAACCAATTCATGTGGGGAGTATGCCATAGTAAATTCTACATTACTGGTCCCTTTGATGAGAGACCTTGTTAAAAGCCTTTTGTAAATCCAGGTAGACTTCTTTGTCATCATCCACAGAAGTTTGCTGAGAGCCAGCTGAGAGCTCTCTCATGTTTTCCACTTTTTCCAGAGAGGCTTTTTTGACTTAGTCAGATACCACTGTTCAACTCTTATTACAAGGCAGGAGCAGCAAGTGATTTTGAATACCTGAGATAATCACTTTCAGAAGATAATTACAGATTTGTCTGTTTCCTGTGATTTACATGTCTTCTGGCTCTGTCTCCATCTGGGGGGCTCCAGTCCACGATGCTTGAGGGATGTGACTGTAGTGCACAAAGGCGCACTTCATAGCCAAGGATGCAGACACTGGCTCTTCACTGGGTTCTGCTTTAATTTTCCAAATTCCATCCATCTCATATTGACACTGACTGGAAAGATAACTTTGTTTCTGATTTTTTTTTTTTCCCCTTGCATTTTTCCAATTGAAGGAGTCTCTGGATTTTATTCCTGAACTGCAACTAGAAAGTAAACTCAACTCCCTGTTTCTTTACAAATTGAAAATTAAAAACATATGTTACACAAAAGATATGCAAATGAGACTTTGATAAAGCCTTTATTAAGACACAGAACCTTTTCTTTAGCCCATATCACTTTTGTATCTGAATTCAGATTGCATTCATTTTGCAATAAAAGTAGGATTGAATGGAACTTGAAAACAGAAAAATGTTTTTCCAAAAACTTCCCACATTGCAATGTATGCAGATAGCATTTTTAGTATGATCTCTAATGAATTTCCTGTTCTGGTGTTTTCACCCTGACTGGAGGCCAGGTGCCCACCAAAGACGCTCTATCACTGCCCTCCTCAGCTGGACAGGGGAGAGAAAATATATAAAAAAAAGATTCATAGGTCAAGATAATATGTTAAGGAGGTGCTATCAACATCACTTATTGATTTCATCTTGGCCAGCTGTGAATTCGTCTTGGAGCTGGCTTGTATTTGTTCTGTTGGACATAGGGGAAGCTTATAGTAGCTTCTCACAGAAGCCCACTCACCTCTGAAGGTCAAATGTAAAGTAAAATTGTCTTGTATTACAATTTTTTAAATTCTAAACAATCAGAAAAGAGATCACAAAAACCTCCAGTATTTTAAGAATAGAAATGTAAATAAGCATCACAACTAAGCATCAGTTAAGAGAGAAACAAGTTCCCACTTGTTGGATCCTTTACTACTTCAGTTTTCCTCTCACAGACTCTTGAGAGTCCTTCAGATGAAGTAATATCAGAGCAAAGTATTTTAATCTGCTGAATCAGTCTATAACATTAATGCTTGTAGAACACAATTCTAAAGAAAAAAATTTATTTAAGAAAACTTTGAGTGTGAACACAGTTCAATTATATTCTTTCTACAAAAATCCAGAATCATTACTTTTCAGGAAGGGAAGGTTAAATCCACCTTCAGTTAAACCCCCTGAATAAGTTCATAGGAGAAAAATCTAGCTGTTTTTTCAGTGCAAGGACACCACTTGCTGGAGTTTGGAAGGATTTTCTGTGGGACTAGCAAAGTATATTTATTTTGGTCCTTATAATGTTACATAGGCAATCACTATAACATACCATCAGACAAGGCCACAGGATGCCAGCACCTAGAAGAGCTATTGTTATGTCCGTAGCAACACCAGATCAGAAAACGGTTCAGGTTCCTATTCTGTTACAGAACCTGAAGGGATTGTGCCTTTGTCTTTAAGGCAGAATATATTTTAACAGGACTCAATGAGTAGTTATTGTGAACCATTCCAAGCAATTCCCTGGGCCTCATTTATAAAAGTGGCACCAAGTACAAAACTATTAAATTTGCAACTTGTTATAGACAATAAAATAATTAAAATACTGAAAAATAATAGTTTGAGCTCAGGAGTTCATATTCAGTAGATAGATTGCATACAGGTAAAATAAATTATTAAATTTATGTCCTCTATTCTCTCATATGTTTACTGTAAAACAGTAATTGGGGCTTTCACCACTTTTGATATATGATGAACAGGGAGGGGAAGAATAACAAAGTTCCCATGGTTCAGGAGGAAATGATTAGTGACCTACTTGGCCAGATAGATACCCACAAGTCAATGGGGCCAGATGGGATTCACCCAAGGGTGCTGAGAGAGCTGTCAGATGTGCTCGCCAAAACCCTTTCCATCATCTATCAGCAATCCTGGCAGACTCGGGAAGTTCCACTCGACTGGAGGCTGGCAGATGTTACACCCATAGACAAGAAGGGTCGGAAGGAGGATCCAGGGAACTACAGGCCTGTCAGTCTGACCTCAGTCCCGGGGAAGATCATGGAGAGGGTCATCTTGGGAGCTATCATGCAGCACATGCACAATGGCCAGGGGATCAGGCCTAGTCAACATGGCTTTACAGAAGGTAGATCCTGTCAAACTAACCTGATCACCTTCTATGACAAGGTGACCCACTTAATGGACGAGGGTAAGGCTGAAGTCCAGACTTCAATAAAGCCTTTGACATGGTTTCTCACAGCATTCCGACTGAGAAACTGGCTGCCACTGACCTGGACAAGTGGACCCTCAGCTGGGTTAAAAACTGGCTGGATGGCCGAGCCCAGAGGGTGGTGGTAAATGGAACAAAATCCAGCTGGAGGCCGGTCACGAGTGGCGTCCCCCAGGGCTCAGTCCTGGGTCCAGTCTTGTTCAACATCTTTATCAATGATCTCGACGAAGGGATTGAATGCTCCCTCACTAAGTTTGCAGATGACACTAAACTAGGAGGAAGTGTTGATCTGCCTGAGGGTAGGGAGGCTCTTCAGAGGGATCTGAACAGACTGGACTGATGGGCTGAGACCAATGGGATGAAGTTTATCAAGGCCAAGTGTAGAGTGCTACACATGGGACATAATAACCCCATGCAGCATGAAGAAAAAGAAGGAAAATTAGTAACATTTCCAGGTAAACAAACTGAGTTTGAGACTAGGATTTAAATGCATATGGATAAACTTTTGTGCAATACTGATCTGAGGCGCAACACTTTAAGGCACTAAATTCAATTCAGTACAATGTTTTATTAAGTGTGGTGGAATTATTAGCTTTACTTGAGTAGAAACAGATACTAAATACAGACTTATTAAAAAAAAGAAAAAAAATCCATAGTTCTTACCTGAGCAAAGCAAAAGGATAACAAAAGAAGGAAAAAAAAAAGGTGTCATTTTATTATCATTAGAAAGATTTCAGAGCTGCATACAGACTTGGCATCTGTACAACGTTTGAAGTCAACAGTATATTGACAAAACTGTGTGTTCAATGTTTCAAGGGCAGAATTAAAACCATACTTTCATCCAGTACAGACATAGATCAATGGAAGATGGTCTTATACATTAAAAAAAATAAATAAATGGAAGTATGCAATACTTACCCCTGGCCTTCTCCACTGCTTCTTTTCATCCGGTCTGTTGCTTTCCTGGGTAGTCCATTTCAGCTGATAAACCTTTAATGTAGAAACAACACAGCAAGAAAAAAATAGAGCAACAACTGCCACTGGGACAGTGTCCAGCTCAGAAAAACTGAATTGGATGTGTAACGTACCTCTGCAGCCATCTTCTCACACATCTTTTAAGGAAAGCTGAGACAGGAGTGTACATATTCAGCATATAAGAGTGGCCATTGCCACACTCCTAAATCTCCCATAATTCATTGCTCTATTTGTTATATTCTGTGCTGGATTTATTTAGCAGACAGAAACACCTCTATGAAGTCAAAGGCAGCAGAGATGAAAAACTGAGAGTGAGATCCTGGCTTTTCTTAACTTAGGGGGAATTTCGCCACTGACTTCAAAAAAGGAAGGATTTCACCCCTGCTGCTTAACACCCTTGAACAGTGGATATACAGATGGTCAGTACGGATAAGATTATACTGAAAATATTTAAAAATACAGTTTATTCACTGCTACCTTAAAACTTCTGCAGACATTAAAATCTAAGCACCCACAAGATACATGTTTTCAGTTAGTGTATTGCCTTCTCTTAGCAAGGAAAAAATTGATAGATTTTGAGGTATTTGATCAAAGAAATCTGTAAAACTGGAAAACAGTTTTTGAAAAACAGAAATCTGACACTGGTCCAGTTCACAGTGAGCAGCCATATGAATTAACAAACAGCACCAATGGAGAAACAAATTCCTAGTCACAATTATTTTTTGGAAGAAAAGCAAAATAAAAGTGGAGCCATATGGACTTGCTTAATGAGAGATTATGGTGAATAATATGCTTCTCTGATTATCTGTGGCTTATGTGACCATTCTTTTTTAATATAATGAATAAATATAAAAAAAATGTCACTCTCACCATCTGCATTAAGAACCACACCAGAAGTAGTGCTCCAAACCTTCACAGGGGTTGTACCTCCTATGTCACAGAGGTTTAGTGAACATCTATTATTCCATCAAATACATAAAAAGAACTGAATGGTACATAACGAAGTTTTTGCTTTATGCAGGTGGCATAGTGGGTGTCAGAGAAAGTCATCCTTTCATATTTTCAGGCCTATCTTCTCACAGTAGCGTCCCAGACACAGTTTCAAAGAAACATATTTTAAACAAGATTGGGAACGTTTATGTTATCCTGCCATCACAGGGTACACATACATGGTAATTATCAGAGCAACAAAGATACATCTTCGGCAGTTCTCATTTTGTGCTTTTGCCTTGGCAGCAGCAAGACAGCCTATAGTACCTCCTCACTGTCTGTGTCCAACCTTGCCTGTAAAATCTCTGGAGGCATTGATAGATACTAGGAACAAGTGGCAACCCCTTCATATACCATTTGCTACTGATTACTGCTTCAGCAAGGTGTCCATAGCTATTTGCTGAAGTTAACAGACAAAATTATATCCATGAATATCAGCAACCTTTTTGAATTATTTTAGCTAGGCACTTGAATTCTGTTAGCACAGCTCTGAAAGAGAAACATTTTAATGCTTTGATCTTCAGCCTCATGTGATACATACGTAAGTGGTTCTCTCAACTGAAGATTAGTCTACAGATCAGAGGAAAAGGGAAGTCCTGTTCAAAGGTCACAGAGCTAACTTGGTAAATTCAAAATCAGTTCCCACCTTTGATTTCCTCCGAAACACCAAGCAAGTCTTTCAGGTGAAGTAGCACAAAAGGGATTTAAATACATGAAAAGACTAGGGCCACTAATCTTTTTGTAGATTTGAGTCAATCAGTAAACTCACACTGTTCTATGTCTTTACCTCACAGGAGTAGCTGTGTATGATTGAACAATGTATGAGAGAATGACAGGTTTATATACACATGAATGCATATAGGTATTCAAAACCCTGCAAGAAATAGTAAGATATTGAGCCACTCCTTTGCCTTACTTTGCTTATCCTTTTTTTCTTTGTAAAGCACTTGCATACACTATGTACACAACAGCCTAAAATGGAAATTTTGAGCTAATAACATCTACTGCAGTAGCACAATGGCTTATTTCAGCATTTTTCTCCAATGAAAATGAAACTCTTTAAAACTTTAGTAGAGATCTCATTTTTATTGAAACAGATTATTTAAAATTATTCTATCTTTACACTCCTTACTAGTTTTTTTTTTCAGTCAACCAGCTACTGGAATTACAACAAAACTGAGTGTTAAAAGAAAGGTTATGTAGGAGAATAGAAGAATATGTCTTGGTCTCAGCTCTGTCAACATTACTGAAAACAATTTTATTTTTAAAACTAACTGGTTATTTGCAAAAAGACAGCAAAGGAAGTTTCTACTAAATAGTGTGAATAAAAATAGAAAAAATATACTTGTCAATCAATAACATATTCAGCAGGAAAAATTGGAATCATGATGGTGTTCCCAAAATGCACTAAACATGCAAATAAAATAAGAAGCTATACAAAACAAAATGACATAGATGCATAGTTCAATCACTTGACAGAATATACAATTTCCCACCAAAACAACATACCTGTAAATTCATATCACGCTGTCTTCTTTCTACTGTTTATGTTCTTGAAGTGAAAAATAGCTAGTGGATTTCCTTCATATTCACAGAGCAAACAAATTAAAGCACCACTGTTCAGTTGCCTTAATTTTTATCGATCCCTTCTCAATTTTTTAATGCAACCAACTGTTTACCATACTATTGTAACAGAATAATGCAACCTTACATAGCATCTTTTTATTACTTTTTTTTTTATTACTACTTTTTTTAAAAGCTCTGGAGCATATGAACAGAAAAAGAAGACAAAGAAAAAAAAGAGACATGAATCAAACCCACATTAAAATGTACGGCTTTTTAAAATCATCAAATGATAGAATTCCCTAGGTTAGAAAAGAGCTATAAGATCATAAAGTGCAGACATTAACCTAACACTGCTGAGTCCACCACTAAACCATGTCACTAGGCACCACATCTACAAGGCTTTTAAATACCTCCATGGGTGGTGACTCAACCACTTTCCTGAGCAGCCTATGAAAATGCTTGACAACCCTTTCGGTGATTTTTTCTAAATATGCAAAATAAACTTTCCCTGGTACAACTTCAAACATCTTCCTCTTCTGTCACTGGTTGGGAGAAAAGACTGACACTCGCCTGGCTACAACCTCCTTTGAGGTAGTTGTAGAGAGCCATAAGGTCTCCCCCTCAGCCTCCTCTTCTCCAGACTAAATAAGCCCAGTTTCCTCAGCCAATCCTCATAAGATTTGTGCTCTAGAACCTTCACCAACTTCGTTGCTCTTCTTTGGACATGCTCAGGAACAGAGAAAATTAGAAGGGCCAAAACCCAACCAGAACTTCTAATTTTCTCTGAGTTACCTGCCCCTTCTTCCAAAGGCCATAATTTCTCTTTTTGTTCCAGTCAAAGTTCTCTCTTCAACCAAGACAGTCACTGATTGGTTTTTCAGCTTCTGCACCTCTTAAGATTTTGTTTTTGAAGAATGTCTGGCCTTTCTGGACATACTTGCCCCTCAGGACTGCATCCCAAGGGACCCTCTCAACCAGGCCAAGAACCGTCCTCTGCAAGTCCAAGGAAGCAGTTTTTATGATCCTCTCCTTACTTCTCCAAGAATTAAAACCAATTGTTTTGTAATTCCTATGTCCAAAATGGTCTCCAATGTCACATCACCCACAAACTAACATCAGATCCAGTGGGGTATGTTCCTTTGTTGGAACACTCACTAGCTGCGTTAGTAAATTATCTTAAACACCAGGACCCTCTTAGACTGTTTCCTCTGTGCTGTATTGTATTTCCAGCAGATGTATGGTAAGTTCAAATCCCCCATGAGAAAAAGAGCTAGCAATTTTGAGACTTCTTCCAGCTGCTTATGGAATATTTCATCTGCTTCATCATCCTGGTTGGGTCATCTATAACAGACTCCCACCATGATTTCTGCCTTGTTGGCCTTCCCTCTGATTCTTACTCATAAACACTCAACCTTATTGTTACCATAATAAAGGTGTAGACAGTCAATGCACTCCCTAACATACAGCGCTGTGCCACTGCCTCTCCTTCCTTGCCTATCCTTCCTGAAGAGGAATTGCTATCCATTATACCACTCCAGTTGTGTGAGTCATCCCATGCCATCTCTGCAACTGCTGCACAATGGCTTCCAGCTCCTTTTTGTTGCCCATACTGTGTGCATTGGTGCAGGTGCACTTCAGCTGCGCTACTGATCCTGCCACCTGTTTTGGGGGAAGCCCTGATTCCTTTGTGACCATTCTTAGGCTCTTCAGTGGTTTCTAAATATAAATAACCCTTGCATCTTTGCTGCCGCATGGACCTCCATCTTTTACCTCCACTGAGACAGAAAGCAAGACTGAAGGACTTTGTTGACACACTGTCCTCCAAACATTGGCATGCTGCCCCCAGGCTTATCTCAAGAAAGTTTATCCCTTCCCTTTCCCTTCAAATCTAGTTTAAAACACTTTCAGTGAGCCCTGCTAACTCCTGCAAAGTTCCATTTCCCTCTTTGAAACAGGTGTACTCCATCTGCTGCCAGTTATTGAACAGTCAGCAGCAATTCCTAATTTTCATCTATGTTTTATTTGCAAAACAACCAAGTCAAATTCATCCCCAGTTCAAACAGGTTGCATGGAAGAATGAATTTGCCCTATTGATTTAAACAAAAGGATTTAGTCTCTTGCAGAAACGCAAGACATATTTCTCATTTCCCATAGTATGCATTCTCACAGTCAAACATAAAATAAAGCACATGCAGAATAAAAAAGTATGACCTCTTCATTCTGGCCTTTTTTAAAATGTATTTAAAATGAATCATGATGAGGGCCTGCAAAGACTTTAGTAGAGCCTATGGCATTAAGAAAAAATACACTAAACCAAAATCGACGGCACCCTTTGTAAACAGCCATTGTGTATTACAAACACAAAAACCTAACTGCTTGTTCAGCTCCCATTCATCAAGGGAGTTTTGCTCCTGGCTTAGCTGAGGTGTCATTTCCATCCAAATTAAAGAATTAGAAGTTTACTTTTTCCAGCCCTAGGCTACCCTACATGTGTTCTAATGTCCCTTCTGCCTAATTCTCCTATCAGTCTTAGTCACCATAGGATAAGAAAGCCTTTAAGATGGGAAACAGAAACCTGCAGCCAAGAGCTAGAAAATTGCATTTTGTGTAGATTACAAAACTATATTGAATAGAGGTGTCACAAGAGCTTTTAATCTTTCTTTCTTTCTTTCTTTCTCTTTCTTTCTCTCTTTCTTTCTTTCTTTCTCTTTCTTTCTTTCTTTCTTTCTTTCTTTCTTTCTTTCTTTCTTTCTTTCTTTCTTTCTTTCTTTCTTTCTTTTTCTTTCTTTCTTTCTTTCTTTCTTTCTTTCTTTCTTTCTTTCTTTCTTTCTTTCTTTCTTTCTTTCTTTCTTTCTTTCTTTTTCTTTCTCTCTTTCTCTCTTTCTTTCTTTCTTTTCCCTCTTTCTTTCTCACTTCCTTTCCTTTCCTTTCCTTTCCTTTCCTTTCCTTTCCTTTCCTTTCCTTTCCTTTCCTTTCCTTTCCTTTCCTTTCCTTTCCTTTCCTTTCCTTTCCTTTCCTTTCCTTTCCTTTCCTTTCCTTTCCTTGCCTTTCCTTGCCTTTCCTTGCCTTTCCTTGCCTTTCCTTTCCTTTCCTTGCCTTTCCTTGCCTTTCCTTGCCTTTCCTTGCCTTTCCTTTCCTTGCCTTTCCTTTCCTTTCCTTTCCTTCCAATTTATATTAAAATTCAATGAATGTTTAGTTGTCATCTGTGAATACAGTATTTGACTCCAGTAGATTAAGTTCCTATGGAATTTAATGTAAAATACCTTCTAAGCTTTGGAGCAACATCACTGCAGTGAAAAATCTTAGTTTTTTTTCCAAAGTTCAACAAAAGATTTACATACTCATGTGCAAGTGTATTTCTGTCAAATTCTGTTGTGTTTTCCAGAGAAAAATTAGCAGAACTCAAGAGTTTGTGTCTTGTAAATCCAGTTTATAATACATTTTAATCTAACAGGCCATATTGCTTTCATAACCAACCTTCCTGTCACTTATGAACACTGACTGAGGAAAATTGAAGAGTATATAGTCCCCAGTGAGATCAAGGATCCCAGCTACTTATTTCAGTACTGATATGAGAGGGTCACTTTGGTATTATACAAATTACTGAGCACTACATGCAGAGTGATCAGTGAAATTCTATGTGACTTTAAACACTTTAAACACAGAGTACTTAGTTTCACTGACAGGCCAAAATCAGGAGTGAGCTTTAAAGTGGTTATGTTCAGTTAATGGGGAAAAAACCAATAATAATAATTAAAAAAATGTCTAAAGTGCTAATATGTATCTTTCAGGCTAATATAAATTGCTGTTTTCTGCGAACCCCTGTATTGATTTAATACAGTCACCTTGTCTGGAGCATTTCTTTTTTCTATGTTCATCACTGAAGCACTTCTAAGGAGCAGAATCTTATCCTTCATTCCTTTTCAAAATGTCTGTAACATGTCCAGTCAAGCCTGTTTCCTTGGTTCCTGCTTTCTCTAAAAAGCACTGCCTAGAGACGTACACAAATGTGCAAAATCGAAATACACTAAAAACTGTTGCAAAGAACCGGTCTGATAACCGAGATACTTTCTTTTATCTCTCAATATTCTAATCTATGAGATGTCGATAGAGTGTGAATTATTATACAGCCCCAAATAACTAATATGTACTTACCATCTTGTGCAGGAAGTAATCAAATCTGGTTTAAGGTTGAGACTTGAAGCTTAACATTGCAAGTTACCTTTCAGCATTAACGTATGTGTAGGTTTATAAATATGATAGATATAAGACATGGGAGCAAACAGCAAAAGTAAGATTCTTTGATGCTTTTTCCTTGGTTTCCCCTCTTCTTCACTTTGCTGGTTGCACTGGTGACTCTTCTGCCTTCTCCAAAAAGTATACTCTTGTTCACAGGATAAAATGACACACAACAGTCATTTCTATGAAAACCAAGAGTCTGAGAAGATGTGATCTGCATGCCATGCAAGAAGTCAGTTTCTTCCAGTGGATTCTTTAGAGTTTCTTGATCAGTCAGGCAAGCGGGTTTGAGAAATATAAAAAAATGTTGATTCTTGCTATGTATGGACACTGGGTTTTTTACACAGATTATGATTTCAATAGCTGCTTCAGGGGTACTGTTGAATTGTGCGAGAATATAAAACCAGTGGCAAAGGGTCTCACTGAAATTCTTGCTTGAAAACTGGTTCTCAGCACTGCCATACTTTTGCTTGAGAATTGAAAATAAACCTATCCATACATTCACTTGGCATTTCAGTGTTACTGGTTTGTACATAAGCCAGTGTGTATGAGATGTCTGATAGACCCATCTTTCATAAAGTTATTTAATCTTTTTTTTTAACAATTAATATTTTCACCCCTTACATCACTTTGGGACAGTTCAAAGATGAAATATATGAAAATGCTCCTTTGGTTGTTTTTCAGACTGCCAACCAATAATGTCAGTCTTTCTCCACAAACTGTTACGGTAAGAGAAACAAAAAAATTCTTAAGAGTAACCATTCTCCATCTATGATTTTATATCACTCTATATTAGCTTCTCAGTCATGCTTTTTCTAATTTAAAATTCCTTGACTAATGTTGATTAGTACTGGTAGAGGAGGACTAGTAGTAGTAGAATCATAAAATCATAGGGGTTGGAAGGGACCTTGAGAGATCATCGGGTCCAACCCCCCTGCCAAAGCAGGCTAAAAGTAGTAGTGGTAGTAGTTGTTGTTTGTTTGCAGTCTTCCATGCTTTTGATCAAAAATGACATTGCAATCCAAACATTTTCTCATTCTATAGTGTCGACAAGATGTGTTTGTATATAAAAATGTATGTTCAGGTTCTATGTGCATCAAATCTCAAGTCGTGTGCTATGGAGAAAGTTTAAAATTTATCCTTCTCACCAAAACCAAATTAATTTTAAGAAATATAATTTCTGCTTTTCTTGCAACATTTCTCTTCCTCAATTCTTATTTCTACTATTTTCTTTAATAGTAAATAACTTCTATTTCATTGGCATCCAGAGCCTGCAACTAATATTTAACAGTAGAAACAAAATGTTTGCAATTCTTTTATCTTGAGTTTATATATTTAATTCCATATGACTTTGTTTTGTGAACTGTTTTCTTTTGGAACTCAGTCAAATTTTCTCTTCGCCTCTCTAAAATCTGTTCATTCACTGGATATTTAAAGAGATTGTATTTTTTGCAAAAGTAAAACATGAAATATTTCCTAGTCAAGCTTTACTGAATGCAAAGGTTTTTGGTTTATGGGAATTCCTTCTTAGATTTCATTTGATGAATATTTTTACTGATAATATAGATTTTTACCCTAGAAAGATATGTAATCTGGTAAAAAAAAAAAACAAAACAAACTTGATTGTAAATGCCCATTAGGTGTTTTGTTAATTTCAGACATGTAAAAATTCCTGGAGGCAACCCCACCCGAAACATGCAACTTGCCCACTTTCTTTTTGTATCTGAAACAAGTGAAGGGATGTTAAATAAAAGCAGAACAACATTATGTACAAGGTTCTGAAAAGCCAGCAAGCAGATTAGGTTCAGATGGAATAAAATGTGTTTTAACTTCCAGTCAAGGTACCATCCAGCTGGCACGAGAGACTACTGACTGAGAAAAGTGTCCGGTACTCTTTCCTGACACATAGATGGTGGAAAATGATCTATGAGTGTGGGTATGCTGATAGAAGCAGACCAAATGACAGCAGAGAGGGAAACCCATCTGGGCTGCTGCAGCATGACAAGACATCTCTGTCCAGGTAGAAAACATTGCTGTAAAGGTATGTCATTTGGATGCTTACACACCCAAGAACCATACCACACCCTTCTAACCCCCACAAGCCTCCAGAAAAACTGGACAACTGTTAAAGACTATGCTGAGAGAATTGGGCATTGGAAAATGCATGGACTGAGATGCAAATTTAGCAGAAGCCATTTGGCTGGTTAACACCAGAGGATCTGCTCCCCTTCCTGGTCCTGTCCAGGCAAAGCTCCTACTTACTGCAGGGTAAGATGTCTCCATTGTGTACATAGGAAAGCAGCCAGTAAAGGCAGTGTGGCTTGCTCCTCACTTAGGATCAGTCCAGTCCATTTAAGGAAGTGTCTTTGCTCAAGAACCTGGGTGTACTTGGTGAGTAATGCAGAAGGATGGGAAAACACATTGTGTACCGGCATAACTGACTGCTAATGGGAAATAGTGAATTAATTCTTTTTTTTGCCTTCCTTGCACATGCAGGTTTTACTTTCCCTATTAAACTGCTATTTTACTTAATCCGCAAAACTTCTTCATTCTATTTTTCCCTTGTCCCACAAGAAAGGGGAATAAGGGGCAAAGTGGGAGTTTGGCTGCTAGGCAGGATCAACCTACCATGACCATTTAAAGACAAATATTAACAGGTGTATCACAGCTTCAGAATTATCTCTACTGTAGATCTATCAAAATAAAAGGCAAGCAATGGCCTGAAAGCCTGGAAAAGATAAAATGCTGATACAGCTGCATGAGGACTGCATCTTAGTGAGTCTAAGATCTTAAAGATCCCTTTCTTCCATTTTTACATCCATGTCTTCTGTGTTTTCTCTCTAATGTCTTCCTATCAAGAAAGAAACAGAAATTCTAGAGTTGGTGTTTTATGGTTTAAATTAAAGTCTTAGAGTTTCTGTGAATTTGTGGGCATCCTTAGCTGAGTGGTTTTCCTAGGTTTTGAGGGGGAAGTGTAACTAGAAACTTGCCTGAATTAAAAATCACTGAATTGTGATGCCATACATGGGAGACCTTCTTTCTGGACTTACTTTCCTTCAGAATTTCCTGGGAATTTCTTTCGAACCTTCTCTCCTTATTCAAAGCACTAATATAAGCTTGGTATTAGATAAATATATATATATATATATATATATGTAATATATATATACATAAAAGTGTGCATTCCAGCTTTCAGTGAAACATTCTGCCAAAGTTAAATAATCCATTTTGATATGAAGGCTATGCCAGTCCAGGAGCTGCCACCAGAATTATTTTTTCCTGTCTTGAAATCTTATTTTGACAGGTTTCCTATATTGTGGCCTGTTAGTGTTCCTCTATCTGATGTCCTGCCATTCTTTCTACTACTGTCAAGGAAATAGTTGCTGACCAAATTTCTCTAAAACACTGCAATGACAGAAAAAGCAGAAATGCTGTATCACATGAAGCAGCCATGCAAAGTTGTCATAAACATTTCCTAACACCGACATAAAATTGACTTGCTCACTATCAGTAAAATGATTGGAAATAATTTAAAAGTCAGTCATAATTTGCCTAGAAATATACTTACATGAAACAAAGTTGGTATAAACATTTAATCTCTCAAAAGCAGAGTGAACATAATAGATACATATGAAAATATAAATTCAACAGGACAATTTGCTTTTGAGATTTCTTTAGAAACAATTGTTTCTTTAGTGATAGTTATTGACCGTCCTAACATGCAATAAGGAAATATTTCTTATAACCTCAAATTCAGAAAAGAGAGGACTTTTCCGACATCAAAGGATATGTGTACCCCCTGTATGTTGTCCACAGTAGTAATTGTAGCAATAATTGTCCATATCATTCTCCCATGCCATAAAAAGAAGACATGGAAGGAAAAGAGGTGCATTCAGATTCCACACCAAAATTATCCAAGCTGATTGGCACCTGCTAACTGGCACTGGTGGCCTAGCAGATAGAGCTTGTTTCTTGTTCTCTCTGCCAGACCACAGCACTTCTTTAAACCATGCAGTAGTTAATTAAAAAAAATCAAGCTGGTAGTTAATTGTCTTCAGTTTTATTTCAAATATTAACATCTGTATCTCACAGTGAACATTTTTTTTAATATATATGTATATATAGATATATTTTTTTTAATATATTTGTATATATAGATATATATTTTTTAATATTCCCTGGAACTGAAGTGCTATTGAATTTTAAAAAAAAAAAAATTAGGGTGCATGCTTTTGTTGAAAATTTATCTTGAATGCCGGAAACCAAAGGTATCACCAAAATAACTGAAAGATATCAGAGATAATAATGTCTGATTTCTTCAGAAATATGGACTACTTTTCATAAGCCAGTACTTATCCCACTAGTTGATTGTCTTTCTTGTCAAATGTGGTCTCAAAAGAGGGACTAGAAAACTCATTCCTCATCTAGAGATTGCTGCTTCTCTAGAAGGCACTGTATGGGGAGGAGGGGACATCAGACAGAAGCAGAAGCTCTGAAAAATTCTGCCTAAATATAAAATTTTGTCTTTGGTCTTTATGAAGGTATTCACTGCTGCGGGACTACTTGATTACTGTCCTTGAAGCCATCCGACCTTTTCCAGGTTTCACTTCAGTCACAGTTTCAATACAGCCCCCCTTGCTGAAAACTTCTTACTGTCTAGAATCCTCCCAATAATTTTCTGTTAAGAAATTTTACTCTTCTTTACAGCTGAATTCTCTCAACTTCTTTCGATCTTACCAAATCTTGAGGGAGACAAAAAAATGTAGCCCTTGAAAAAGTTGACCATAGTGGTCTTATCTGAAAGGAGCAAATATATATCTGGGTTAAAATTATAAACACTCTGAAAGTTGGTCCACGTGTTATGTAGTAATAGCAACTATAACACTCAATAAAAACAGGGATGTAGCTCATGTCATTTTATAATTTGCCTACTCCTAAACAATAGAGGATGACAAATTGGTAGATATTCTTAATATTTTAAATACTAGAATAAATATAAGGTGTTATTTCAGATTAAAAATTTACATATTTACCCTTTCATAGTCACATTGCCTCAAAAAGATGCATACTAGAAAAATAAGAAAAAAAACCCCAAAAGCTAGAGCCTGATAGGGATTTTGCTGTTGCTTTTGATTTAATTTACATGTTGACACAGTAGGAATGCAGCACAACTTCTAGAGATATGGAACTGAGAAAGAGATTGAAATTGCCTAACTGCTGAATGGTTTCTCATGACGTGTCTTGGTCATTAGGGTTCTTTTTAATTTATTTTCAAAGTCTAGTTTGCTTAGACTTTATCTTTTACTTTCTGCTCTTGGTTGTCTTGGTTTGGTTTCTTTATTTTACTTATCCTGGTCACTGATATGCACAAGTAGTCCCGTCTTTGTAGCAACTTCTAGTGTTTGAACTTTCTACTTCTTGGACAGAGAAAACCTCCAACTGTCTAAAATCTTTTTTTTTATAATCTCATTATTTTTTTTTCCAGTTCTCAGGCCTTCTATTTCTTAGGTTTGCCTCCATTTGTTTATTTAAAGTAAGTATGAGAAATTTTTATTACTGTTAATACTACTTGCTGCATGTTTTAATCAGGACTGGTACATTTGTATTATGTACAAAGAATTTGGGGTGTGAAATGATAGAATATTAAGATTTGCACTCTGTGGTATTGGATGAAGATAACAGGATAACGGATGGGCAGATGGATAAAATGATGAGAAAATCTCAGCAGATTAGAGGTTCAGCTCAATACATCTGAAGCATATCTCCTGGCTTGTCCTGTCTATATCTACATTTCACAATTTCATGTAAATTATACCTTAAAATAAATATTTTCATTCACTGTGTCAAGGATAGGTGTGAGGAACCAACCCTCTTTTTGTTTCATCTCATTTATAGACTGCTGTTGTACAAGCAGTTGCTGATGAATGTCTCATATCCGATTGCTTTTTTTTAATTGATCTCATCAGTATAACTCCATTTCTAGCAACAGTTCAAGCACTTGGTCCAATTCTCAAAGATAATACCTCTTTAAAAAATAAAATGCTTTTTTGGAAGTTTTTCCTAGTTTTTTTTGCTAGTTTGTGTAAGAAAAGCATGGCACTAGAGGCTAGAGGAAAGCTTGCAGATTTTAAAATGTGAACTATTACAGCTGTGAAAACTACTGGTAAGGGAGCAGTGCTTATGTGGATGTTTACAAGAAGCTATGTATAAGAATAATGAGCTGGATATATACAGTCTAATAAAAAACCAAGGGAGTTATATGTAAAACATTAGTGGTATAGTGAGGAAATCCAAGAAAAAAACTGTTCAGATACAGCATCTAAACTCCACACATTTTGACAATGACTGAAGTTTGAGTCATTTTGTGGATATTTTGTGGACAAAGTAATTTAGTAATTAAATTTGCATCTGATATATGAATGACAGATGGCAACCCATAGGACATAAATGTTATCGTATATAAGGAAATGATTTAATTTTGGAAGTGATGCCGAGTCTGTGGCTACTGATTTGAGCCAAACCAGTGGTCACCAGATGCATGCTGACTATGTGGATATTAAGTGGACAGTTACTTGCTACAACAAGGGGCAGCTGATGTATACAGTAATATATCCAGGAGATACCTAGGAGGGAGCAGGTGTTCCTATTGTTTCAGG
The DNA here is from genome assembly GCA_020800305.1 of Porphyrio hochstetteri. Taxonomy (NCBI): domain Eukaryota; kingdom Metazoa; phylum Chordata; class Aves; order Gruiformes; family Rallidae; genus Porphyrio; species Porphyrio hochstetteri. Next base: position 60,595,374 of record CM036906.1, on the reverse strand, counting down.
CCATTACTTCAACATGACACTACATTTCCCCCATGTTGCCTGCTGCAGTTTTATGTAAGTTCACAGCAGACACTTTGACTCTGCATCATGTGCAATGGAAACTATGCTTATGCCAGTAATTAACCTATACTGCCCTGTGAAATACACCACTTACCCTTGAATGCCATGAAGAAATGATAAGCACATAACAAAGAAAAAAATAGCGGGTTAGTTCTGTAGACATACTACACATGCAATGCAAAATACTGGAGTTATATGTCTCCTTGAGGGTCATGTCCATAGATCTCCATCCAGAGGACAACACTACCCTCATTTGCATAGAAAGAAAAATGGAGTGTCTGTGAGTATCCATGAGTATCTCTTTCCCAAATTATTTTCTTGGCAATCAGGGGGCAGGAAGCTATGGAGGAAAAGAAATCAAACCAAGTATGATGGTACAATATTTTGCTTAACTATATGTCTAAGTATATTACAAATTGCATTCTGTCCATCACTGTAAATTTCTCATTGTAATAATAGTGGGGTATCTTCTTTTTTTTAATTGCAGGCACCCATCTAATATTTGTTGTAATTTGTATGAGGAATCGATAATTGGAAAATACAGATTTCTTTAAAAAATAATGTTATAGAATTTCAACTCAATTATCAGTTGACATTGCATTCACAAATTCAGTCCAATGTGTATGTAAGAAGGAACTGACCATCTGGTTTTATATTCATACATATGTCTGCACGGACACAAACTCTTCAGAACTAGTTAACATATTAATCTGTTAAATAATGAAGTGGGCGGGTTGTGTGTAAGTCTGCACTGGGCTGTATATATTATTTATTGATTTGTATTGTATTTTTATATTGTAAAGAAGTCTGGCAAAATGTAAGTAGAATATTTTCATTTAAGTTAAATAAACTGAGCCACATCTACTGTGCATTTTCCTAAAGCTTCTACATTTTCTTGTGCTGGGTTTCATTCCATTAATATCATCAACACAATCTGCTGTCATATTGCAGGTAACTACTTTTCAAACTGCAAAATAATCTTTCTAGATCAAAACCTCCTCCTCTGCACCAATGACACAAATATTTTTCTGATAACTGTCTCTATTCTACAATTTGTGTGAACCTCTGTTCCAAATAAACAATTTCTTCTAGAGTTTTGTTTTACCAGTTAATGTTCCTATAACTTTCATGGTGGATAATTTACAGTTTATCTGGTTTGAAGAGGGTCCATGACCAGGGGAGGGGTAACACATGGTTAAATAGCTATTTTATGTGTTATTTGTCCACACCACTTACTCACTTGCCACTGGGGAAGTAAGGGTTACAGCAGATAAATATAAAGGTATATTTTATTTTCCTTCTTTCAGTCCTCTAAGCACGACTCCCTTATTTACCTTCTGTACATTGCTCAGCTGACTTCCGTCACATGGTGAGAAAGTGCTTATCAGTGTAGAACATGCAGGAGGAATTATGTGGGCATATCATCTAGGAACCACTGGAAAATTGCAAAGCTTGCAGGTTGCCATAATGCAGTAGAATTTAGCATTGGGTTCAGTAAAAATCTGAGAAAAATGACCCCAAAGTAAACTTAATTAGAAAAATCAGGGAAAACCTTCCTGGGGGACAAAAATCTGCCATTATAAAAGAAGGAAAATCAGAAAAACAATTTCCATATGTGATGGGTTGACCCTGGCTGGAGGCCAGATGCCCACCAAAGCCGCTGTTTCACTTCCCCTCACAAGGGAAGAGAAAATACATTGAGAGGCTTATGGGCTGAGATAAGGACAGGGAGAGATAATTCAGCAATTACCATCACGGGCGAAACTGACTCAACATGGAATAAAATGCATCTAATTTATTACTCCATCAAAACAGAGTAGGATGATGAGATATAAAACCAAATCTTAAAACACCTCCACCACTCCTCCCTTCTTTCCCAGGCTCATCTGTATTCCCAATTTCTGTCTCTCCTTCCCCTGAGAGGCACAAGGGGAGATGGGGAAAGGGGTTTGTGGTCCATTCATCACACGCTGTCTCTGCCACTCCTTCCTCCTCAGAGGGAGGACTTCTTACACTCTTCCCCTGCTCCAGTGTGAGGTCCCTCTCACAGAAGACAGTCCTCCATGAACCTCTCTAATTTGAGTCCTTTCCATGGGCTACAGTTCTTCACCAACTGGTCCAGTATGGGTCTCTTTCATGGGTTGCAGACTTTCAGGAACAAACTGCTCCAGTGTGGTCTCACCACAGGGTCACAAGTCCTGCCAGCAAACCTGCTCTGATGTTGGCTCCTCTTTGCATGGGCTGCAGATCCTGCTAGGATCTTGCTCCAATGCAGGCTTCACACCAGGTCACAGCATTCTTCATGTGTCTTCACCTACTTCACCATGGGGGCTGCAGGTGGAATCTCTACTCCCCATCATCTTCCACGGAATGCAGGAGAACAGCCTGCCTCACCACAGTCTTCTCTACAGGCTGCAGGGGAATATCTGCACCTTCTCCCCCTCTCCTGCCCCCATCTTCACTGACCTTGGTGCCTGCACAGTTTCTTACATCTTCTCACTCCTTTCTCTGGTGGCAAAAAGCAGCTGCTTGCATTTATTTTTCTCCTGAGTGTGATTCCCAAAGGTGCTGTGACCATCACTGTTGGGCTCAGCCGGGGTCAGCAGTGGGTCAGGCCTTGAGCCCAGCTGGTGTTTACTCTGTCAGGCCTAGGGAAATCTTCTAGCTCCTTCCTGCAGAAGCCACCCCTGCAGCCCCCTCCTCCTGCTACCAAAATTTTGCCATGAAAACCCAAAGCACTGTAACACAATGAACCATGAGGAAACACAGTTTTATGCTTGTTAAATTGATTTGAAAAATTATTGAGGATTTTTTAGAAACAGAGAAAAGCCAAACCACAGTACAGGGTGATGCTGTCAGAAGATAAATATTTCTATTTCTAATTCCCAGTGAAAAATGAAGACGCTTGAGAGTTGGGCAGAGAACCTAATGAAGTTCAACAAGGTCAGGTGTAGTGTCCTGGGGGCATTAAGAAGAGCATATCCAGCAGGACAAGGGAGATTATCCTCCCCCTCCATTCTGCCCTAATGAGGCCACATCTGGATTATTATGTCAGTTCTGAGTTCTGCCCTTCAAGTAAGACAGGGAACTACTGGAGAGTCTGCTGGAGGCCCACATTGGTGAGTGGACTGTGACATCTCTCGTATGGAAAATGCTGGCAGAGTTGGGTCTGTTTAGCCTGGAGAAAAGAAGACTGAGAGGGAACCGAATCAATACCTTTAAATATCTGAAGGGTGGGTATCTTTTCAGTGGCACCCAGTTATAGGACAAAGGGCAAGAGACACAAACCGAAACACAGGAAGGACAGAGCACTTGGACAGGCTGCACAGAAAGGTTGTGGAGTGTCCTTCTCTGGAGATATTAAAAAGTCACCTGGATGTGATCCAGTGCAACCTGATCTAGGTGATCCTGCTCTGGCAAGGGTGTCAGACTGTATAATCTCCAGAGGTCCCTTACAACCTCTATGGTTCTAAGATTCTGTGATCCTGAGACTGTTCACAGAAACCAAAATATGAAGTTAGATATCTGAAATGCAACATATGATGCTGAATTAAATATATCTTCTTTATGATTTTCAAAAATTTGTTTCTAGAGAAGATCTAATTTATGATCAACTAATTACCCACCATAATAGTATTCATGAAATATCTTCAGGAACATATTCCTACATTTTAGTTTGTTCAGTTTTGTGAAGCTGAAAGGTAGCCTGCAATTTTCAAATGCTTTTGGCAGATATGGAGAACTGTTATGTAACTTCTAAGATCAAATGGCAAAAGTTTTCACTCCTGTATTGGGGTGTGAATGTTGGAGACCAGTTCTACTGCAAGGTGGTGGTGACCTGGAATAAAATCTGGGAGCCACCTCCTTGTCCACTCAGTCCCCGTCTTGGTCCCCACATCCCTGCACAGCCACCCGAGTGCTGTGTTTGACCCTAGTTGCCAGAACCTGTCCTGCTCTTCCCCCTGACATGGGAGCTATGAGTCTGTGTCCCACCTCCGTGATGTCCCAGCCCTGCCAGATATGCCATCATCTGCAGCTGCCAGCTCACCTCCCTCATGTAGCCACCTGCCCTCACTGTTCCCTGGCACACATCGGAATTTTAACACAAATATCAAGTCGCATGGTGACCCAGTGCATGAGATTGCCCACTGAAACATAAAAAATTGCAGAGCATGCCTGATTAAAACATGCTGACAAAGTCTGAACCCTTTGATTACATCAGATTTCTTATGTCTCAGATATTCCTAATGCAATGTCAGTGCTGTACTGAAAAGAGTGAGGGAGGCATCAAATATTGCCCTTCCATACAATCTTTTCAACTCAATCTGTAACTCAGTAGGATTTTTCAATGGAAATAAGGGGCAATACATTATCAGAAGCACACAAAGCTTTCATATATCATTTCATTTAAGAATGGTTCTTGCAAAGAAACAATGTCTAATTTGCTGTCACAATTAATTGATCTATGTGAATCACTACTGATAATATTTCCCTGGTTTTGTTGCAGCCACTTAATTTTCTTCTTTAATTCACATTTCTTAGCAATGACAAAGTGTAAACAGATTTGTTCTTAGAAATTTTATTTGAATTATTTTATGATGGCTTCTATTTGCATCTGGTCTTTTATGACTGTGCACAACTGAGAATTTCTTCTGAGGAAAAAAAAAAAAAAACAGAAAACTTTTGCCCAGTTACACAAATTGTATTTTCATCAATTCCTGAGAAATAATTTTTCCATTCGTTTCATTGAACCTCTTTTCTTAAGTAGCTATGCCAAGATTTATTAGTGGGATGTTATGGTTGTAGATCTGTGACAACTAAATTCCTCCATGGATTCAGTCCAAAATAGGCACTACCCTGGTGTCTCTTTGTATTCATCATACCCGCTCTCTGGTTTACACTGGGCAAGAGTTCTGTTTTATACACTTCACAGTGACTAAAAATTAGCCTCACATTAGCAAGGGCTACTACTTGAAAAGAACTTTCCTTCTCAATAAAATGTACGACTTCTTTCAAATCCAGAAATCTGTTTGGTTTGGTTTGTGTATTGTTTTTTTTTTTTTTTCTTTCTTCTCCAATCCTTTCCATAGGCATTCTGCATACAAAACAATAGAAAGATGTAGTTTATTCCTTTTATATGTAATGGAAATACCCATAAACTTCCTTTCCCCATACAGTAGGCTAAATAACCTTAATTGTCAGTGGCTCAGAGAACAGAAATTCATTCAATTGCTCATTTTCTCCAAGTAGTGACAATTCTAGTGCCAACAGTCATCCCTGGGTAATGTCAAAATATTGAGGCAATAAATTACACCAGTAAGCAAACAACGAGGTTTGGAGATCATATGCCCTGTGCAGCATTTTTAAAAGAAATCACCCTTCTCTTTCCCACCAAAAACATGGTGTTCATATTTACTCTCTTTTTGCTTACATTTTTCAAAAGAACAACAGTTGCCAAGGAGAATTTAACAACTGAAAACAGAATAATATTATCCATTTATTGATAACAGGGAAGGGTACTAAAATAATGTGTTCAAGACAGACTGTGGTTTAGCAAAGCAGGTATTACTGAGTGCCAGCTCTGTAAGATACCAGTGCCAATTTGTGGGAGGTAGCTTTTCAGTAGCAGCATCTGGCTTTTTGGCAGGCTCTGCAGGCTGTTTCACTGACAGTTTCAGTCCCCACTAGGTTGGTCACTTGGCTATGTCATTTGTTGGGTGAATAGTTCGCTTTGCTCCAAAAAGCACCATTTTGTACCACCTCTCTGATTGATTGTTAGCTTCTCTATTGTGATTTTTGTCTCTATATCTGCTTGATAATAACGTAGTCTCTGAGCAGTCTCACTGGTATTAGCAGATTTACTCAGAAAGTTGTCCTGAAGAGATTGTCAGCGTAGATATACTAGTGTCATCATTCCAGAAAACCCTTTTAATAAAGGCAGAGGTTACACCAACAAAAGGGTTCTTTAGGGGGTAGAGCTAATATCAGTTTTTCAAATGAAAGAGGAAGCTGTATCAACTGCAAATGGCTGTTTTTGCATGAGGTCCTGCACCTCTGCTACAGTGTTTTCCACTGTAAGTATATTGATTTAGGTTTTCTGCCAGCACAGAACACCTCAGATTCTGAACAGGTGCATTTGAAAATAATTTTAAACATTGAATAGCATAAAATTTAATGAGACAAAGAAAATCCAGTTCTAAAGGAACCATTCATTCACAGCAGAAGAGGATATTACACACTGCAGAACAATCTCTGTTATATATCCCCATCCACAACACGGATGCATATGAAACACTTGGCTTCTCTTATTTGAGTTTCTGGTATGTATATCTACAGATTCAGAAATGCAGTCTTCCTTTATTGCAGTTATATAAACAAAACAAACACACCATAGCAAAATATGCTTAATTACTTTTTTCTGGCTTTTGACTATTAGATCTAATAATTTGTAGATAAAATACAAATAAAAGCGGGTTTTAAAAGAAATAAATGTTATTTTTAAGCTTTGGAGTATTTTCATTTATTGAATTAATATTTACAGAGGATTAAGAATGTGTGGGGTTTTGTCAATTTAATACATAATTACTTACAAAAGTATTTTTATAGGTACTTTTCCATAACAGTGAGTGCATTAAATGTGTGCTGCCATATTTAGCTTTTGGCACTATTTGTGAAAAATGAAAGAGAGATAATGTTAACTGGAATTTGTAATAGAAGGATTTCTTTCCTGTCTTATGTTTACATGTGTAAAGTAGGTGGCTCTCCCCTAATATTAACTTCACAAAATATTCTGGAGATCTCCAGTATACTGATTCTGGCACTGTGATTAGCAGAATGCTAAAAGCAAGGTTTGTTGGGTTTACAAATTGTGACAGGTGCTCTGAAAACCTGCCCTTTGAAATCGATGCCAACATCATTATATATTCCAACAGCAAGTAGATTTTATTTTTTTAAAAAAAGGACAAATTTTCTTTAGTATTTTTTAAACATAGAAATTCTGAGGGGTTTTTTCCAGTAGTACAGAAAGACAAGACAATTTTGCCACCTCATGAATTCTAACAAAGTCTAACATTCTGTACTTTGTAGTGCCTTAGGGCTCTTTCTTCTAGCAACTAATTTATGCAACTGCAGATTGGAAATACTTAATTCTTTTTATAATGACTGACAAGATGTAGATTTTGTTCTGTAGAATATTTTATAAAACCATATGTTGTGCAATAAAATAGGGACAATTTTATACTAGTAGCACTGTAAGTATATATATATATAGAAACAAAAATTACCCATGAAAAAAGAGATTTGATATTAAGAAAAAGGGGCCTATTGTCCCATTTACTGCTGTCAATCCTATACTGGATCAATGGAAGTCAAGTATTTCAAAGCAATGCTGATATGGAATTTGGCAGAAAATGTGTCTAGAAAAGCATGACTTCAAACTAAGAGCATAAGCAGTGATGAAGAGATATCTATTTTAAGATCTTTTATGTCTGCACTAAGAGAAAGGGCAAAATTTCCCACCAAATAGGAGCAAGTTCATCATAGAATCACTGAACAAAACCAAAAAAACCCCAAACCAAAATTTTCATTCAGTAGCCTTAGGTAGATGACAGTATTCAGATCATCCGTGCCTGCCCAACTAGATATTCAAGTTGGAAAAAATAGAAACTTCAAATTTATTTGGGTTTACACTTACTGACGTGATGAACAATAATGGAAAAAAAAACCCCAAAACCAACAGAAGACAATGAAACTGATGACTAAACTATTTTCTGGAGGGCCAGAGTAGTACAACGAGAGTAGTGTCCCATATCTCCTTATATGTGGTTCTCACCCAGCTGCAAGAAGACTTATGAATCTCTTTTTCCAAAGGAAAAATTTAATTCTTGGGTAGGATTTTCCACTTCAGCAGGTAGCTAGGTAACATAAGTTATCACATATAAACAAGAGTTGAAAAAGTTATGAAAAGTTATGAAAAATCATAAGTGGTTTTAGGTTGGCCAAAGGTTGACATTAAATAGAGTAAGAAAACATAATATTAATGACAAGGGAAAGATATTTCACAAGGAATCAAAAAGATTAATTTTTAAATTTTAGACATAAAATATTCCAATGTCTAATTACAAAACAATTGTCCTTAAGAAAGTGTATGCATGTAACAATAATAACAGCAAAAAATAATAAAATTTTCATCCTTGTTGTAAATTAAGACCAATGGGATGAAGTTTAACAAGGCCAAGTGTAGAGTGCTGCACAGGGGACATAACAATCCCATGCAGTGCCACAGGCTTGGGGGGGACTGGCTGGAGAGCTGTCAGGCAGAGAAGGACCTGGGGGTGTTGGTTGACTGCAGGCTGAATATGAGTCAGCAGTGTGCTCAGACGGCCAAGAAGGCCAATGGCATCTTGGCTTGTATCAAAAACAGTGTGGCCAGTAGGTCTAGGGAAGTGATTGTGCCCCTGTACTTGGCATTGGTGAGGCCACACCTCGAGTACTGTGTCCAGTTCTGGGCTCCTCACCATAAGAAGGACATGGAGGTCCTGGAGCGAGTCCAGAGAAGGGCAACCAGGCTGGTGAAGGGGCTGGAGGGCAAACCCTATGAGGAGCGGCTGAGGGAGCTGGGGCTGTTTAGCCTAGAGAAGAGGAGGCTGAAGGGAGACCTTATCACCGCCTACAACTATCTGAAGGGAGGTTATAGAGAGATAGGTGATGGTCTCTTCAGCCAGGTGACAGGTGATAGGACAAGGGGGAATGGCTTGAAGCTGCACCAAGGCAGGTTTAGATTGGATGTTAGAAAAAAAATTTTACTGAAAGAGTTGTCAGGGCCTGGAACAGGCTGCCCAGGGAGGTGGTTCAGTCACCTTCCCTGGATGTGTTTAAAAAAAGGGTAGATGAGGTACTTAGGGATATGATTTAGTTTAGGATGAGAATGGTTGGACTTGATGATCTTAAAGGTCTTTTCCAACCTTGTGATTCTGTATTATATTCTGTTTCAGGTCAATGAACTACTGCAATAAACTCAAACAGAATTGCTTTTCCAGTTTGACCAGAGAATCAAAAAGTGTTTCTTGATACAGCTGTAACAACCAAGAAAGAACTGATTCTGGAGGGTTTTTAATATAGAAAATTCAGGACAGGACTGTTTAACACTTTCATTAAGAACAGATAATCAAACATTTAAATGACTATCAAAAATATATTGTGATTTAGTGATATGACACGAAAAGTGTATGAGTTATGGAAGAGAACCAGACAGAAGTCAGTTCATATATTGATCAGACGACCTCAGCTTCAAACTGAAGTTAAATACACTTTCAGATAAAAAAAGGGAGAAAACAACCCTTTCAATTTGCTGTGAATTAACAATCCTACAATGTTTTAAATTTAAATAAATGTACATATTCTTCAAATTGAAGGAGAAAAGTCCTAATTAATTGTCCCAAGACTGCATGACAAGAACGCATTAGATCTGTGCTTTCAACAATTTCTGTGTTAGTGGGCTTTCCACCAGAGTAGGATATTTCTCATGAATCACCTTTAAATGTTGACCATACTTCTAAAATATTTCAGTAAATTTATTATAATTTCATTTCTTTATAAAATGACCTTAACACTTCAAATAAAATTTTTATCAGAATGTAGAAAGGTTTATCCCCTAGGAGATGTTTAAAGGTAGAAAAAAGCAGATGGGGGTGGGTAGTGCCATACAGTCATATTGTCCTGGAGGTATCAGAGGCTGTAACATGAAGAGAATTTATCACAGTGGTTGGAGACAGGATTATAAATGCCACTCTCTCTGCCTGGTTTTGCTCTCAGTTTTCAATCACAAGAAAAGAAAAAGCTAAATATAATGCTGTTGAAGTAGTATAATTTAACCACTTTGCTTAAAGTCTTAGGGATACAGACAAAGGGACAGAGGAGGGAACACAACCTCACAGGGTTTTCAAACTTCCTTTTAGGCCAACTGGCAGTTCAGGGAAAGGTTTATGGCCAAGTTGCAAACCTTTCATATACAGGTTCATTCAAAAACTTCACAGGCAGTCTGCCAACCATTTCACATAATCTCCTAAACAAGAGGATCCTGTAGTCTGTTCACCACTCTCTCCCCTGCCTTATCTTAGACTACAGGTAAAATTTCATCAATTAAAAAAACCCAAAACCAGCATGGTCATAGCCACATCTGGGATAAAACAATTTCTGGTACACACTTTCCCAGGTCTCCCCAGCCCTGCAAGAGTGCATTTTTTCTGCTAGATACTCACTGACACATGCTCCTGAGTGCTCCGCATTCCAGATTTTTAAGCCAGTATAGCCTTTTTCTGTTTGAAAGTTTAAAGCATTCACCTCAGAGAATTTTCTTCTTACCCAATATGAAGTAATTGAAACTATTATTATCTAGTGCCAACTCATGCAAATGTATCATCGAAAGAGGTGTCCAGTCAGAAAATAAGATGTCATAAAACTTCAATGTTTTCATCATTTACAAAAACTTCAGCAAAACTCAGATTTTTCTCATACTGCATTAAACAGATTAGATTTTAAGATATGAATAAGATTAGGCCTAAGATTGCTTTAGGGAGCTTCAATATAACAATCTGTACTGGCTACAGCAGCAAAACGATTTATCCACTATCGATCATATCACTAGTGGCACATCTTTCTCAGCAATTTTATTATATGTCTCTAATCGAGAACTGTATAACTTGGCCAAAAGTATTTCCTCTGAGCTGAAACTTGGCATAAAAGTCAAGAAGAGTAACAAAAGCACGGGTTCATTTTCATACATTTCTCTAATAATGAGCTAAACCAGCCCTAACACATGAAAATTTTAAGAATTTCCCAATCAAGAAATTATTACTACATATCATCGCTAAGATTCATACCCGCAGTCTGGAGCATAGGGTTTCTTAGGCAACAAAAAATTTAAGACACGTGAAGAAACTCTCCCAAGCCACAAATGGAACAATTGAGAAGAAACTGGGAGAATGTGAGACAGGGAGTTTTGTTTAAATTGGCTTTTCTATCCCTAGGCTATATAAATCCTTTTGATTAATGCTCAAAAGACAAACTGACAAGTTTGAAGACACATTAAAAAGTCACCTTTCATTTGCCTACTCTGACTATGTTGATGAGCCATCACCTCACAGTGAAATTTATCTGTCTTCAAGACAGCTATTTTCCTGTTTTATGGTAAGAAAATAGAGAAGGGATTTTAAGGTTCAAGCAATTTCAAATGAAAACTGGTATTATTTTTTTTCAATGTAATGTCTTATCACAGCTCAGGAATGGTATAAATAGATGTATTTTAAATTGGTTCACAGGAGATTAAGAAAAAGTACTCATATTAATTCCTTTGCTGTTCTACATTGTCAAAACAGTAAAGGTAGCCCTAGCATTAATGACTTTGAGAGGTGTTATTTAGTAATTCACAGTAACACTGAATTTTTATTTCATATTTCTAAACCATGAAGAGAAAAAATGTTTGGCTTCATTTGTAAAGTCATAGTCATACAGTTTGACTTTAATGCATTAATGAAACAAATATAACAGTTTAATTTGAAGGAAAATACTGTTTATGATTGGTTTGCAAGTAGTATAATCCAGAAATTCAATATCAGAGTCATAGAGTGTGTCAGGTTGGAAGGGACCTTTAAAGGTCATCTAGTCCAACCCCCTGCAGTAAGCAGGGACATCTTCACTAGATCAGGTCAATTAGAACCCCATCAAGCCTGACCTTGAATATCTCCAGGGATGGGGACTCCACTGCTTCCCTGGGCAACCTGTTCCAGTGAGCTACCACCCTCATATTGAGAATTCATTCCTCATATCCAACCTAAACCTCTGCTTTTCTAGATTAAAACCATTACCCCTTGTCCTATTGCTTACATGCCCTCGTGAACAGTTGTTCCTCAGCTTTCCTACAGGCACATTCCAGGTACTGGAAGGCCTCTAGAAGGTCCCCCTGGAGCCTTCTCTTCTCCAGGCTGAACAAACCCAACTCTCTCAGCCTGTCTTGAAGGAGAGGTGCTCCAGCCCTTTGATCATTTTTGTGGACCCTCCTCTGAACATGCTTCAACAGGTCCATGTCCTTCTTGTGTTGAGGGCTCCGAAGTTGGACACAGTACTCAAGGTGAGATGTCACCAAAGCAGAGTAGAGGGCCAGAATCACGTCTCTCTATCTTCTGTCCACACTTCTTTTGATGCAGCCCAGGATATGGTTGGCCTTCTGGGCTGCAGATGCGCATTGGTGGTCCATGCCAGTTTCTCATTCACAAGTACTCCCAAATCCTTTTCCTCGGGGAAAAGATATGAAGGAAGAGATTGCTGTCCAGTCATCATAGCAGCATTGTAAGAGGCTAGACTCCTACGTTTTCTTGTATATTTCAATACATTAAAAGCCCTGGTATCAAAGGTTTTCTGAGTGATATTTTGATGGGCTGTGTCTCCTGGATCTCCTGGTCTTGCATTTTTTCTCATTTGGACTCAAGGCTGTGCTTAGCAGAGATGACCTTTGTGCAAAAATCAGTCTCCCCTCTTGCAGCTCTCCTCATAAAGTGGTACTTCTGTCAGACAAGTTGCCAGACTGACTAGTTGCAGAAGGACAATGCTAATGTTTCAACATGAAGGTATCCTACTCTTCCTTCTTTAGTTTTTCCTCCACAGTTTATGAAGGGATATATCCTGAATGTAGCTGCCAGTATCAGCAACACCATTTAGATATTATATTTCATGTCACAAGAAATGATTGCAAAGGATTTTGCTCTGCTTCACTTGCTCTGAATTCTGAATGACCTACATCCCTTTTTCACAGCCATCAAAAAGAGACAGCATTAATGAAAAAATGCCATTTTATAATTGTTTTTCTCCTCCTTTTTGCAGAATAAATTCCATAAATGTTATCTTCTAAACATCTACTGTGTGGCCATGAAATGTTGATCTGCATGCTTATGAATCTAGTGTGTGCCAAATTTACCCTGTGAGTAGTCATGGGCTCTAACTGCAGTATTTTTTAGCAAAGGTCGAAGAGGCAAGTTGAAAGCCTCTCAGATGAAAGGCATATCAAGGAATGTCATTGTAAAATTGTATCCTTGTGTACATGTACTTCATATCTGGCATTACATTTCAGACACAGAATTAGCTATCAGAAATTGTAACAGTTATCTATAAGGAAAAGAGGCTAGTTCAACAGATTGATTGTAAAACACTTTGGAGAGTTGCAGGTTTTTGGTTAATCCAGTCTGTCGAATACTGCAAGCAACATCAGACAGTCTGTCCCAGAGAAATCCTATCTAGGTCCAGGGTACCTAGAATTTATGGACACCAATAGAAATTATGGTAATCTCAAGAAAAGTTAGAGTCTGATTGTGGTTGAAGACTAAGCCTTTAGTCTTTAGCAAAAGAGAGCTTTGCTTAAATACTGTTTCTGACACATCTACAGGTATCATTTCTAAAGTTCCCTGTGGAAAATGGAAGTTACATCTTTCCACATTTTATCTGAAATAACATAAATCATATCACTGTAGCATAATTGTTACTGCCATGAACAGAACAAATGAAAATCTGAAGTTTCATAGCTGCTTTACTTCCTGTTAATCCCTGAATTTTATAACTTGCTTCTTGTTTTCTTCTGCTTCGATAAAAGTGTAAGCAAATCTGTGTTACTTCTGTATTTGGCATCTCACAGTTTACAGTTCACAGCTTTGTCTAGTGTTATTTCTGTGATACCAAATAATGATTTATCTAATTTTTAAAAGTTTATTAGCCTTTTAAAAAATACCCAGGAGATTAATTACAGATTGGTATTGCCACTATTGATAGGATAGTAAAAAATTTTAACAGCTCAGCAGAAAAATTACTAATTTATCTGCAAATAATGTTTATCTAGGTAAGCAGCAGCATCAACCCCTCTTTGTCTCTACCACCTCCCAACTCTGTGGCCATGTTTTGATAACAATTCAAAACAATGAAGCTTTCCATGTTATGTTCATGTCATGTGTCACAAGCAGGTAGCTCTTTCAGGTTTTGCAATTTATATCATCCTGTGAGTATTAGGGATTTGTAGCTCAAGATCCTGAAACTTGCTGACTTTAGTACTAACTATGCTAAAATCTATAAGGCAAAGACTTGGTCCTCCATAAAGCTCATGGTTCATCAGCTGCTTAATTTAGACACAATATACTACAGGTAATAAAATATGGCAAGTAGCGGTTAGGCTACTGAAAATAGCAGGGGAATTTTTTTCACAGTCACAGGAATAAGCTGGTCACCCAGCCATTGAAGGATACTGAAAATGGCAGGAGATTTTTTTTCAGAGTCACAGGGATAAACTGTCATCCAGCCATTGAAGGCACCCACCTTTCTGTCAGCCTGACAGTATCATAGGCCTTTGTTAGCAGATGTTTGCTGACTAAATCCTAGATCTTCTACAGGATCTTTCTTATCAGGAAAGCCAATAATTTGAAAAATATATTGCATTTATTGTCAGCTTTTTAGGTTTCTAAGTCTAAAAACAAGCCTCTTGTACAGTGCAGAAGTTTATTTCTGTGTCAGTATCTACAGTCTCACAGCACAGGATTATTTTTCAATCCCTAATCTGATCAATACCTTCCTTGAAGCCAGTGTATCAACACTGACTCCATGAAAATATTCCCTGTCAATATTTGCATTAGAAGCAAAATCACAGTATTGTTAAATTGGTGTAGTAAGCATGAAGATATTCTGGATACAGAAAAGCACTTTGTTCACTTTGTTCTTATACTAGAACTCAAATTACCGTTTGACGTACAAGTAAATTCTTTCTCGTTATGTGCTGTACAGCTATATAAATTCAGTGGTCATTAAATCTCTTACAAGGAACCTGGAATACACTTACACCCCTTCCTAGCCTATTGATGGATAATAGCAATGAAAGGGTTGTGATATAACTTTGCTTCCACTATTATGTTAGGAAGGGTATTTCAACACTTTATATTCCCATCTACTTGCATTTGCTCAAAAAAAAAAAAAAGTGACTTCTTAGCATACATCACTGTTATTCCATTGATTTCAATTCAGCTCTGTCAGTTTACATCCACTCAATGTCGGGATGTCGGGTCCAGTCTATTAATAGTTCAGGTGAAGTGAATTCTGCCCTTAATCTGTATTTTAGGCTGAAAAAAAACCCAAACCATGACTTTTCCTTTGTGTTGAAGGTTAGTCTTTTTCTCTTCTTTTCAGACCATTCAAGAATTATCTGCAACATGAAAAGAAAATTAGAAGGAGTAATGTGAGCTTTATTTTTATTAAGGATGTATGGCAAAATAAATGAATAATTAATGTAGCTTTTAATATGACAAGCCCTAGAAACTGACTCTAGCTGAAGAAGGATACAGATGCTTACATTTTAATGTTTCTGGGAAACCTGAGACTTAAGGCTTCAGTGTGAATACCATTTTTTATTTCAGAAAGTACAGAATGTACAAAATTTAGGTGGTATAAATCACTTCAGAAAAATACATAGGTACTGCCAATAACTTGACTGTTTGTTTTTAGCCATTCTGATTTTAAAATAAATGAGTTCATGCTGCTGTTTTCCTCTCTGTATAGCTATTAAATAGACAAACAAATTGTACTTCAAAGAGAATGCAAATCAATCAAAATCTTTTCCCCACGAAAGGTGAAAGATTTAAGAAATGTATCTCTTACCTGGGAGAAGCAGGAATACCAATGTGTAGGCTGATTTTCTGATCACTAAACTGTAGTTTAGTTTTTAGTATGTTTAGTTTGTGCCCTAGTTCTAAGGGAACTAGAACATACCATATCAATACATCAGCTGGAGGTAGGCTGTCGTCTAGGAAATATTTCTAGGAATTTTAGGACAAAAACATGGTCTGAATGTTCTGATAACTAATTTACATCTGAGGTACCAAATTCAAAAGTGATAACATTATTTCATATAAAACCAGTCAGGCAGAAGAGAAACTATAGAACTAAAAAGCAGAAGACAAGTTCATGGTGTATTACTGGAAGTTCATTAGGTTGAACCTTGTAAATTACCTACAAATACATTCACCTCTAGAGGATGCAAAACTAGATATCATACTTTTCCTGTTCTCATTCTCTTGCTTTAGACAGAAATGCAGGATGGAGTGTTCTGGTACAAAGTACAACAGAGCTAGTTATAACAACAATCTCAGTAAGAGTTTGTGACTGCAACACACTAACATTTCTTTAAAAGCAAGCTGTAAGAGGTGAGTTTGTTTCTCTTAATGTCAGCTAGATGGTAAGCCTGTACTTGTACCTAAATATGAGAAGATTTTTCAAGACAGTTTTGTAATCTCTAACAACTTAAATCTCATGCCAGTTCTGTACTCTTTGCTTTGAGATCTTTCAGTTTGGTCTAGTGAATTTAAAGGGTGTATGAATTATGATAATGTAGAGGCAAACCTAAGCTCCAACCAATTGTGGAGCTAGTGATGAATGTAAATGATGTAACTTGTGTTCACATTTACTTGCTGTCCTTTCTTGCCAAAGTCTCAGCATAAATTGTAACTTCATTTTGGTATTTATTCTTTTAAACAAATGTTAAGTTTGAAGAACATACGTTAAGTGATAGAGGTGTTTATTTTATTTGATAGAAGAAATGTGGCAGAGTGATTTTTTACGAAATAAAATTAAAGTAGTAGGATTTTCTTAAAATATACTTAACAGTTGGTAAACATTAGCAGCTTACTAGAAATTATATCTTTTGATGTTAGCGTCTTTGTGTTTTACACAACACAGTGTGTAACAATGTATTTCGCTTTTCTGTGAGAACATGATCCCCTCCTATGGTTTGATTGCCATCATTTTTTGAATACTGTGAGATGGTAAGCAGCAGTTAGCTCTATGCACATCTTGCTTCTGAAAAAAATGCTTCTTATATTAATCTTTATTTCTAACACATGTAACTGTACATCGAGAAATAGAATTATGAAATTCATGGTGATTAAATGGATTTGAATAGCAGATCTCATAGCAATAATAGGAGATATTCTACTCTACAAAGGAATGTCAGATGATATTAAGAGGTTGTTCTATTTATTGGTCTAAGGAGTCAGCAAAAGAATTGTTACTGCAACATGGCTGACATTAGGGACTTCATCAAAATGATGCTGCTTCTGTTGCTAATTTGCGCTGAACAAGGTAATGAAAAGTACTGATGATAGAAAAGTGCTGAAGAATCATAAGCATCTATTCTAATGCAGATGGTATTTAAATTCAGAGAAAAATTAGAAAAGCCAGCACATTTAGTGCCTTTCAGTGCATTTCAGTGTTCAAAACTCACAAGGTAATGAAGCCAAAGCCAAAACCTGTTAAATATATGGCACTAAACAAATCTAAAAGACTGAGTGAAGAAGCTCAGTTTCTAGTAACAAAATTCTGCTTGCAACTCATTGCAAGCATGAAGAAATAGAAAGAAAACATTCTCTAATGTTTAACTCGAAACTTTTACATCACTTGTAGGGAGAATAAGCATGTAGATTGTGCAAAATCTGCTCCATTAGGTAGTGTAATTTTATCTGACTTTAAAATTAACACAAAGAGAAAAATGTTTTGCTACCTTTGTTGTTTTCACTAAATTTACAGCAAATAAGGATACACTGCATACCTAGTATAAAACCAAATTAACTAACAGCATGCTCTTCAAACTGCACAGTGAAAGAAAAAAAAAAGAAATCCATACATATAGCATGTAATTTTTCTCAAGTAGCAAAATATGATCATTTGAATGGCCATACTCTGCATGTGTTGAGTGTTCACAGGGACTCATATCTACAACGGTCTTTCTGATCTGAGCAAAATATTCAGCCACTGCATCTGCTGAAGTGCAACATACCAAAGGACTGGAACCAAGCACAGTTAGCATCAGTGCCACTGAACAGAAATTATTTTTCTTTCCATATCTACCATTCCTAACACAGGCTGATAGTCACAGGCTTTGTATCTGCAAGTAAATTGTAGCGAATACAAAAATGAGTATCATTACCCTATTGGACTCGAAGGGTTCTCTGTAGATCCCATCTGGATATAACGATAATGCAGAAATGAATAACAGAATTTCTAATGTTACGGAGTATTTCTCATGTTTTCAGAAAGGGATTATCAGAGAGTAATTATCAACAGGGTAAACCATGTACAGAAGAAAAGCTAAGAAATGAGCTACCAATAAGGATTTTATTAATAAAGTGTACACTATGTTAATTATTCTTCAAAGCATAATTTCCCTATTCTTTGTTTTCATGTGAAGCCCTTTCATTCATATCTATATGGGTTGGAATATTGTCTGTAATCCTCCTGTCTCATTTTCCATACTTCTTTATGCTCACTGCAAATGAAAAGCCACCAGATCACTTCAAACTATTACCAAACAAAAAGCTATTATGATGTTAAGCACCAAGTTATTTTCTGGTTTGCTAAAAAGGAAACATATAAGCCATCACTCCCATGACTAAGGGCACTGAAATACTCATTAGATCCTATGCTAGGGACTACCATGAATGGTCATCAAGCTCATTTTCAATCTGACAAAACTATCTTCAGTGATCAGGGTATCTAGGCAGAATCAAGGGCAAAATGGGTAAAATCAAGTCCAAGTGACTTTAAGTACTCAGAGAAATACTATATTGTAGCTGACCTTCCTCAAGTATTAAAATGAAAAAGTATGGAAATGCTTGGACTTACAATTTTTTTCCTCTGCCAAAAGTGTATGTAAAATTGCTGATAGTGACATTTGTAGGATAAGTGCATTTGGCAGTGAATTTTGGAAATAGTGTTTCATTAAAGTTTAATGAGCACTGTGCAGGAAGACTGCAAATACCGCTCTGTGTTAATGTGTCACTGTAAAAATTGTCATGTGCCAGACAGCTCAAAGATAATGACGCCCAGGGATAACATTCCTTTCCATCTTTTTTTTTCCCCTAAAAATTTGTGGGCTAGATAAAGCATTCCCACTCTGCACCTCTACCCACCATTCTGCAAAAGCTCTCATTATCACAAGCAAGGAAAACACATTCATACATTTGTAATATCTCCTTATCTTGTTAATGACCTCCAATTCTTGCATCACTGAATGAGCAGCCTTTATATGCTGGGTATTAATGTAGCTGATTCTTGATGCATTCTCATTGAAAAAGATTGCCATGCTACTGAAATATAAAAATGGCATCTGCAAGTCCCTTGTCTTAGATTTAAATTGAACCAGACAATACTTAAAAATTGATAGAAAGCTATGTTGGGAGTTCTGTATGTATTTTTGGAATTTGCTTTATAAGCTTTTTCTATTATTCAGTCAGAGAGCTAGATTCAAAAGACAACCATCCTGCTGATTTCTTATATCGCTTTCAGAAAACAAAGTGTTGTCAATCTGTGGGATAATGGTTCATTGCAGTTATTTCAAAAGTAATATAGATTACCAGAAAGTGGAAGCAGCTGTCAGGAGGCCTGACCAGATAAATGGCATTCATTTACGCTCCATACACTGCTGCATGTGAAACAACTCAGGAAAGAAATATGGATTCTCTGGTACCTTAAGGTCATAACAGTGTTGTTCTCAACAGGCAGGATGTGTCTGGATGTAACTTTATATGAATCAGGCAGCAGATGACTTGAGACTAGCCTAGCCCTTATTTTGTAGTGGGTGCATAAACTGATTCATCAGGCACTGTGCAATCACTGGGCCTTCATAAAAAATATTACCATTGGTGAAGTTACGTTACACAGAGCCTGTGAATTGATGACTTCAAGATCTGGGGTTTAATAATGATTTTAATAATTTAACCATGAATATTTAATAGTAATTAGGTTTTAACACTTCATATTTTTTAAAAATTAAACTTTGTGATTTTCAATATTTTCTTACCTCTTATTAAGCATTAATATTTGATTTGTTTAAAAGACTATTTCAGTAAGAGTTGAAAGTTTTAAACCACATTAACAAGGGGGTTAAAGTTTATCCTGTAAAATGTATATTTTAATAACTGCCAGGTATGGATATTTTATTTTTCTAAAATATATTAAAACGTCACATTTTCCTCCAGGATAAAGTAAAAAGAAAAGTAGAAGCAGTAAGAATTAAATCCACCTTGTGTGTCATACATGAATTACTAGTTTAGATTCCTGTCCTGAGTGAGGAGATTGATGAACTTTGCTGCTGCATGGCAAGCACCATTACATCTCCACATTGTAGAAGTTTAGCAGAATATGTGTGCAACACTATACCAAATGAACACATGCCAACCATATCTAAAAAATATGCTCAGGTAGGTCCTTACTTCTTTTCTTGACAGTGATATGTCTGACGTTTTCAGTCAACATTGCTTGGCCTAACTGAACGGACAGAAGCATTGGTAAGACCACCTTAGAAATTGTCTCATGGGAGAAGGCTTCTTACAGTCTAAAGGAGCTTGGATTTCATTACAGAGCATTATTTTTCCCTTTCTGGTGCTTCCTACCATCTTCATGAAACAAAGGCAAAATTCTTGAATCAATCCAAGTGGGAGTGCTTGGGGAATATAACTCTATAATGGAGAAGATGCTTTTCAGGGACAGTTTTAGCAAAATAAGCAGCTTTACTGTGTACTGAAGCTGCTTGGGGTTATTCAAGTAAGTCTCTATCATATTTTTCTGTTCTCCATGTCCTGGATTGTCAAAAACATGAACTTCTTTTAGTCTGTTTCTGTCCTTCCACAAAATGTCATTTCTACCAGCAAAGCTTTTCTTTCATACCAGTTTACTTAATAGCCACAGACAGATCAGTATACCAGTTTAAATAACTTGTAAAGCCAAACTGGGATCACACATTCTTTGCAGATTCTTACAAGACTGGAGGCTATGTTCTCCACATTTCTGAGCATCCCTATTCACTTTACAAGAAACTATTCCTATTGATTTACAGCTCCTGCCTAAATAAAATTCACTCCCACATTGTTTTAAATGCACAGGAGAAATATGTCACAGGATTTCAGTCCTTTCTGAGACTGCAGTAGAAGAAGAAAGAGTGGAAAAACAATTTCTCAGAGCTTTAATGAACATTTTTCATAGAGTGCATAGTGATTTAGAACTTTATAATACTTAACAGAAAAGATAGAAACTGGGGGCAAAGCAAAATTCCAGGACCTAGGAACACTTCTGAGGTACCATGAATGGAGACCCTGCAAAATCCTAGTTGCATTCAAAGAACAGCCCTTCATGAGTACTATTTCCTAAATGCTGGAAAGGAAACTTTATCCTGAGAGCCACCTTAGAAAAACAGCATGCAAGGATCTTGGCCAACATGACAATTAGCAAGATGATACTACTATGGTAGATACTCACACCCCAACTTCACCGCTTTGAAACTGATTTCTTAAAGACCTTTCCGTATGTTTTAAGATTCAGAGACACAATATGCCTATTTCCCTAATGGGACTTCTGTCCATTGCTCAGACACAATACATTTTTAATTTTTTAAATATCCAAGTACATTTATAATGGAGGGAAACTCCTTTTTTATTAGAAATTCAGCAGCACCTTTTTATGAACATAAGCACCTGACTGTTTTGGGTTCCAAGTCAAGGAACCAGCCATATAACCCTCTGTATGATATACAGCTGATTAGAAGCTTCTGTAAAATTCTACTTAGACTGTAATATGATTTTCTTATTTGCTTCCTTTGATCACTTTATGTGAAAATTTGGTTGGAGAAGAAGCACCCTCAGATACTGATCGTCATTTATCCAAGTATTAGTCCTTAGAGACAGATATAATATAGGAAACTGATCATAGAAGATCTTTCTTTTTTTTTTAATTTTTTCTATATGCAATATGCAAAAAGTCTTGAAAGTAAGATCCAAAAAATCATTAAAGTTATAGAGTATGAGCCACCTATTTTTCCAAAAGGCCAACAATGATCTGACCAGTCTGTCCAGAATCAAACTGGACTACCAGAGTCACGGATGAATCTGTCAAGTCAAAAAGCAAAATTTGATGGGAACCGAAATGTCTTGGTCACAACTGATATCAGTTTTTCAATGGATGAAAAGGATGCAAATGTTTTAGGCCAAAGAAAATTTACTTGCTAAAGATTCCTGTGTAAAAGTTGATATTGGATGTATATTAAGTAGATGTGGGAAGACAAGAGTATGCACTTCAGTCAGGAAAAATGAAATGGCTTTGAAAGAAAAGAGAGTATCCTTAATAAACACTTTTTTCCAGTGTTACATGAGCTGTGATCTACTTAATTGAGATCTTTTAAGTCCTTTAGTGACAGAAAAGCATATGTCTGACTATTAAATGAAGAATCCCCATATATATATATATATATGTTAGTATAAATCATTTCTATATTTTCATGTTTCATTTAATCCAACATGAAAAAACTCTACATACTTCAACATCCTGTGTAACAGAAATTCCCTGTGGATTTCTAGAGTAAGTGCTTAATGTAACTGAGAGCAGCAAGATAGAATCTCCTCTAGGCACTCTAGATTAAATGAAACAGCAATGTTTTCCATGGAGGATTTTAAAAATCCAAACTTGAATTCTTTATTATAATAAGAGAAATGTAATTAACACTTTATATTTATAATCTTACAGCACCTTGAGGGCATTAATTGGCTAAAGCTCTGTTGTTACACCTCTTCTACATGCAGTTAATATTAGACTTGGAGCAACCAAAGACTCTGATATAATTGGCCACATGGCCAAGAGAGCCTCCAGTTCACACTGCCTAGTCTGTGTGCGTGGAAGCAAGTTGTGCTAAGGGACTGTCATTGCCCTGGCCAGATCTTAGTAGGTGACTTTATAACCATATCTGTCCTTGGACTCAGCTCGAGCTGAGTTGGTAGAGAAAGAAAATAAAAACTCCAAAACGAGCAAGTAGAGGGTTTTTTTCTTTTTATCTGAAATGAGGCAAAGGGGAGATGGATTTTAAACTGTGGATGCTTAAGCAGCAGTTTTTTGACAAGGGACCAATTGCAGGATTATAAGGTAGTGTAAAGTGATTTGCACAAAGATAAAAAGGGCAATAAGTGGGCAGATTTAGGAAACAACTGAGTTCAAACTGCAGGACACCTACTCTACCTTTATTCCTGACATTACTAAAGCTGAGAACTTATTTTTAAAAAAGGTTCATATTTTCTTTAATAAACACATAAATACACTGTTCTAGATGATGCCTGGAATGTTCTTGGTCCTGTCAGTAGTCTTCTCACATTTATCATGTGTAATATCAGCAGGGTCTTGGACAGAATTTTTTGGCAAGAAAGACTTATACCTGTGACCTTGATGCAGTGCAAGCCTTTCTATTTCATCATTTTTCTTCTCTTTGTGACAGATTTTGAAAGGGGTAAGGGTTTCTGATGAATTCCGTGAGCTTTTCTTGCTGAGATCTCAGCCTATTTTGACAGGTGAGTGAGTCACTTTACGAAAACCATGACACCACTTATATGAATACTAGTTACTTTTATTGCAGCCATCTATTTCTACTTTGCATGAGATGAATCATCTTCATTCATTCAGCTAAGATCACAACAAAATTGATTTCTTAATATGTGCATATCAATAAAATTATTTAGCACATTATATCTGAGCCAATCTGGATGTTGTACAACTAATTGTGGCTTATCTAATGGTCACCAGCAAGAAAAAGACTTGTGGTATCCCATGTTGAAAGTAATAAAGAAATCCAGACAACATGAAGGATATCTTAGCGTCTTGACATTGAGGCAGTGAGTTATGCTGCTTGAAGACACAAAGGTCAATCTGAGGTAGAAGTGTAGAGAGCATCCATCCCAAAGACAAAAAAACTGTCACTGGCCTTAAAACTGGAACAAAAGGGGAAAATAGGGGTAGAATGTAAGGAGGGAGCAAGGAGAAAGATTTTCTAAGCAGAACACTTTCTTTATGGGCAAATTAACCACTTCAAAGGGAAAAATTACAGAATTTCCAGCTCCTGTAACTGCACTGATACAGTCTTATGGCCAAAACCCAGTATAGTGCTTGTGGCAAGTTGTGTCAGTGTTAATTAGTGTAAATATTCAGCTTGTATGCAGAAGTGTTTCAAAATACTGTGCATGACTCTCAGAAGAAAAATAAATATAAAGCTGGGTTTCTGCACTTTTTTTTTTTTTAAAGAAGTGAAGTGGTGAACAACCAGCAGAAGAAATATTGTTACAAATGCTTGTACAAATTCAAAAGAAAATTTGAACTCCACAAAGTTTTTTACTACAGTTGATTGGGAAACTAGTTTTTGTTTGGGATTGTTCTTAAAATGAACTCACTGTGGATACTAATTTGCTGCTACATAATTTGTTATATTTATGGTCTGACTGACAGACAATTTCAGAGAAAGGGTTGCAGGATTTTGGTCTATATCTGACTATCTGTGGTGTGGATATTTGTATCTGCAGTCGACAGTTTAAGGTGTTTATCTTTTTATGAATGTAACTTACTTTGAAATTAACTTTTCCTTTAGAGACCAATTTTTTCACACGGCTTAAGCAAATAGGGCTTTGCTTAATCGTTGCCTCTCTCTGTAATATTCTGCTTTCAATTTGGTAAAATCCCTGTGTCCCTTCAGAAGGCTGAAGATGAAGTAGCTCTAGTTTTGAAAGTGAATTTTTTTCTGATATTAGTGGAACTGTGTTGTATGTTTCCAGGCACGCTGGTAATAAACTACACCTCCATATTGATTTCTTTATCATAGATATATGTGGTATGTTGGTGAATGGTCTTATTAATATTCATTAAGTTCTAAATAGCTCTCTTTTTAATGTATCTATTTAGGAAATGAATAATTCATGCATATATAGGAAGCTCAGTGCTGTCACTTACAGCATAGACCTTTGGTGATCTAAGTAGGTATTTGAACTGAAGGACACTCTAAGATGTGCAAAGCAATTGAAACATTGAGCACTGCTCAGCTTCCTATCACCAAGGACATTTTTTTATGTTTTAAATTTTACTGACTCATCGTGCTTCTTAAAGTGCACATTCTCAAATATGCCTCAGTATAACTGTACTTATAATTTACATATATGTACATACTTTATGAAAGCTAAACCAGTAATGATTTGTTCAATGAATAACAGGCATGTAGGCCACTTGTTTGGCTTTTTCTGGCCTATCCCTTCATTCCTCTTGAAACAGCCTCCACTACTGTGCTGTGCAAAGAAAACCCTTTCCTGTGACTTAAATGGTGGAGTCAGAATGCCTCTAGCAGTTCTCACACAGATTTTCAGCTATATGAAGGTCTTCCATGATAAGGATCAGAAATCGAATGAAAAATCATACAATGCATGTTCTCTTGCACAGCTGAAGTGCAAGATGATGTCCAGGAATACCTGTGTTTCCTAGATGAAAAAAGGAAGGAGAAAAGGTCTGAAACCACAAAAAGTTTGATAAAAAATAGTGTGATATTTCTGTCGTGTTTCACAAAGAAACCACACTGAAGAAAGCATTTACCCCTAAAAAAATTTACATTAATTTGACTTTGGAATATCTGCAGAAACTATTGCAATAATAATGCAATGTCAAATTATCCTGGGGGAATTCTATTCAACTCCACTGAAAACTTTTGTCAGATCATTAGAGGCTTTCAAAGAGAAATCTGACCTCTGTGCCTTATAACATAGTGCTACAGAAAGCAAACTAGCTAGGCAAAGCCAGCGAAGTACTGCAGAGGGAAACATCTTCTGGTAGCCTCATCAACAGTGCCTAATTGCTCATATGAGATATGTTTGTTTCATTGTTGGTAATTGCCTTATTACACAGACATTCTGAGATTTGTCCTCTCTATGTTTATTTCACTATGGTATGTGTGTATGGGGAGGTTCTTAATAGCTGTGTAGAATAGAAATGTTGAGCTCC
Source organism: Porphyrio hochstetteri (assembly GCA_020800305.1). NCBI lineage: Eukaryota > Metazoa > Chordata > Aves > Gruiformes > Rallidae > Porphyrio > Porphyrio hochstetteri. The sequence continues at coordinate 60,569,451 of CM036906.1, read as the reverse complement.
ACAGAGATTATAGGAAAAAAAATGGGAAAAATGCTGGACACCAGCCTGTCATGTAAAATCTTATGGCACTGTGTTATGCTTACTGTACTGGTGCAGCTTAATCCAGAATAATTTCTTGCCCGAGTTCTGCCTGACCAGTTAGACAAAAGAAAACAGATAGGTTTTTCAATCCATATTGCTTAAATACATGACTGGAAGGCAGACAGGTTGCTTTGAAAAAGCCCCAAATGCTGTGAGTCTGATTTAGCTCTGACCCAGGGTCTGAACTACTGCTACTGAGGACAGAAATGTTAGTGCACTTGTCTTGCATTGCAAACTAAAACCAGGGAAAGAGCATGCATTACCTTGAAAACAAGGGAGACAGACGTTCCTTTCTGACCTAATGTTTTAAAAAAAAAGAGTATATCTCATGCTTTCAGCTCACAGAGAGACACCACAAAATTCAACAACCTTCTCTTGCCTTTTACATCTTGTAGAAGCAATTTGCATTCTGTCATGTTCTCTCACACATGGTGTTCAAAACAATTAAAAGAAAATTGCACCCATTTTGCTTAGTGTAGCAGGCTGAAAATTTCAAAGATAAGAAGCACTTCTCAGCATGAATAACTGTGAAGTGCTTTTGAAAATAAGGTTTTCAATGATAATTGACATTAAAACCTTTATTTTCTAATACATTTCACAGTTTGTGTTTGTTGGGAAGTGCATGTTTTCTTTGAAACTTTCAGCTTGCTACACTAAGCAGAAGTGATACATTTTCTTTAAAATGAAAACTAGTGAAGATTTTTTTTTAAAGTATCAAAAAAAATTACTATCCAAGACTCAAAAGAAACTCTCTTAACTTTCCCCCCATGCTTCATATTCATATTCATATGAGTAGCTGTAAAACACAGAGAACAAGAGGCTAATGTAGACTGCAGTACATCTTCTTTCAAGCGCCTGAGAGAGGAAAATTCCTCACTCCATAAATCTAACTTAGATAGCATGAATAAAAATGCCATTCTTCCTCCTTCCTTCAACCGATACCCCTCCCTCTCGGCAGTGCTGTGAGCAACAATGTGCACTGACAACTGAGTAACTGTAAAATCAATGTCAAATGAAAAAATCTTATGGGACAAGGTTTACAAATGAGAAGTCTGCTTGGTTTGGGAGGAGGGAAGTATCAGTTTGTGCAGATAAACTGAGTTTCATAGGTACAGAGCACTTTTAACAATAAGGCACGTAGGTAATGCCTTCTGTGCATAATAGCAGAAGTAAGACATAAAATCCTATTATCAACAAATATAAATAATTTTACAAAAATTCTTTTGTTTCTTGAGCAAAACAATGATGTTAACCTGAAACATGAAAACATGAACATGAAAATATCCGCCTTTCTTCCCCAATAAGTTAGAGTATGGTTAACTTGAACAGGTGTTCATTTCTGGGAGGGAAGACCTAAAAGAAAATTACTGGGGAAAATAAACTGTGGGACATATGGCTGTTGTGACATTAGAGAGAGCAAATGATTGCTGAAGATTATGAAAACTTTAAAAATGACCTTTTCAGAGTTGTGAAGGTCAACAGTTTTTGTGCTCCACAAGAATAAAAATAACACTAAAAACATATTTAACTAGTCAAAACTAGTAAATTATCAAGTTTAATTTTACTTTTGTTTTCCCTCCCCTTCCTATCTTACTCATATATTAATCAAAAAAAGTAAAGTAGGAGAACACCTATATACTTTTATTCTGTACTTTTCTACAGGACTTCTGTTGTAAGCAAGGATGGAATCCTTACTTCTGTCACGGAGATAAGAGGTTTTTCTATAAGGGTTGTTTTTATTTTAATCCTAACTATAGTTTTTCTAATAGGTAAGTGTCTTGTGTCTGCTACTTATTCAATGCATTACAGCTCAGAGTGCTTAGATTCTCAGAGGCTTTCCCTCCTTTGTGTGATAGATGAAATGTTTTATTAGTAGTATCCAGACCTATTGACATCATAGTTTAGAATTTTATTACCTTTAGGCCTTTTCAGTAACTTTAAAGAATGAAAAGGGAAGCTTACCACAAAAAGTCAATAAGTAAATAATTTTTCCTATAACATTTAAGGAATGTGATGATAATGTTCATCTATTTTGGATGGAAGTGGAAAAAACCGTACCTTTTAATCTATCTTCTCTAGATATGAGTATGTGATACAGATTTTAATCGCATGTACTCACAGCAAAAGCAGTTTTCCAGGAGGTAATTAAGTTCATTCCCTGACATGAACAGTGTCAATTATATCGAAATCATTCCTGCAGATTTCTACCTAACCTTTTCCTAAAACTCATGTGATTAGTTTCTGGACTCTCCTAGTCAATCTGTACCATTAGAAATTTTTTTCCTTGACTTCTGACCCAAATCTCCTCACTGAAGTTTAAACCTGTTAAATCTTATTCTGTCCCTATCCTCTTCAAAACTATTCCCATCATCTTTAAAAGTAACTTTCATGTGTTTGAAGACTCTTATCATGTTTTCCTTTCAGACTTCTTAAGATTAAATTGCCCGTAATTTGTTAACTCTTTCCTTACAGAAAATGTTCATGTTTTCTTGGCTTTTTAACACCCTGCACTTTCCTATAAATTAACTGAAATAAATTTCTTTTTTGAAATAGCATGTTCTGGCTGGACATACTGACCCAGCTTGTGGGTGGTGTTATGGTTGGAGTCTGTTTTGTCCAACAGCATCCTTGCTTGCATCAAAAATAGTGTGGCCAGAAGGACTAAGGAAGAGATCGTGCCCCTGTACTTGTCACTGACGAGGCTACACCTCAAATACTGTGATTAGTTTTGAGCCACTCACTACAAGAAAGACATTGGGGCAATGGAGCAGGTCTAAAGAAGGGAAATGAAGCTGATGAAGGGTCTACTGTACAAGTTTTATGAGGATCAGCTGAGGGAACTGGAGTTGTTTAGTCTGAGAAAAGGAGACTTGAAAGTAGGCCTTATGGCTGTCTACCTGAAAGAAGGTTGTAGCTGGCTGGGTGTCTCTTCTTACAAGTAACAAGTAATAGGACATGAGGAAATGGCCTCAAGTTGTGCCCGGGGAGGTTTAGATTAGATATTGGGAAAAATTTCTTCTCCAAAAGGACTGTCAAGTATTTGCACAGGCTGCCCAGAGAAGTGGCTGAGTCACCATCCCTGGAGGTATTTAAAAGACATGTAGATGTGGTGCATAGGGGCACAGTTTAGTGATTGGACATGGCAGTGCTAGGCTAATCTTTGGACTTGATGATCTTCTAAGTCTTTTCCAACCTAAACAGTTCTATGATTCTATTCTATCAGCTGAGGGCTTATTGTCTTTTATGTCCATTTGGTGTAGCATTTCCTTTTGTGCTTTAGGTTTTCCGATTTTTGTCCCAACATATTTATATCATCCTTCTATGTTTGTTCTGTATTGTAATTTACCTCTCTTTTCACTGTGTGCAATGTGAATGATGAAGGGGCTGTAAAAATAAATAATTTTTAAAAAGAAAACTCAGTCTTTGGAGTCTTGCTTTTTCTTCTTTTCATCTTTTTCTTTATAATTTTCTTAGGGAAGAAACATAGGACATTCACTGTGTAGTTGATACCTGTCTTAATCTTTTTTAAGTAAAGAGCTAGGGACAACTTAATATTTAGTAATTAGTCCCTATTTCCGTATCCCTATTCACTTTTTCCGTGTACTCAAGTATTTCCAATTTTACTACAGGAATGTATCTGGTGAGAAAGAGGTGTGAATTCTGAAAAGACATCTGTGCAACAGCACGTAACTACTCTGAGAAATGTGAAATTCCAGGTGTTACAGCCTGTGAAAAGCAGGGACCCAAATGAGTGCAACTTTGACTTTTGGCTTTGGCTAGGATGCAGGTTGCACAGGTGCTGAGTGGCTCCTCATCAGCCCAAGGGCCAACCACCTGGGGAGCACCTGGACCCCAAAAGGGCCCTGTTAAAGTGCAGCACAGCCCAGGTGTATGGCCTTGGGGCAAGGGCTAGGAAATCTGCTTCTGCTTTCCATCCTGAGGGATGGGAAGATTGGCAATAGCCTGTTAACCAAGTGTCCTCAATATTTCTATAGATAGAAATACTTGCCTGGATTGACTTATTTAAGGAGAGAAGGAGAAAATAAAAAAAATGTTTAATTCAAACAATGTCCTCAATAAGAGGTGCTAAGAAAGAAGGCAGTCCATATATGCAGGAGGCATGCTTGCTGGGGGACAAGAACTCCATTGCCATTGAGAAGGTGCAGTAATGAACTCTGTGAGCCTGTTTGTCTCCAGCTCCTCTATTATGCCAATTAAGAAATCAAAGCTACAGTAGTTAAGACTGGAGACCCTAATGTTTTCTCTAATTAATGTTGGTTTTATCTTCTTGATAACTATATTTAAAAAAATCTATAATATAAACTCTCAACATTGTCTGTCAGTTCTAAATGTTCTCTGAATTTTAATAAAAGCTTGTTATTAAAATGTAAGTTCCAAATGGCCTGTAAGATGGGAAGGAAAATATACATTCACAGTCACATTTCCTATATATTCACAGACTTAGTCGTGTTCATTTAGCGTTATTCTAATACAGCTTAAACACTGAGCTTGAGCTCAGATGACCTCTTTTATGTTTTAAAAACAGAGTTTAGAATTTTTTACTGTTTTTATACAAAGATTGTATGTGGAACTCAACTTTTGCATTTGTGACAATGAGTATTTAGTGTCAGAGTGTATGTTTATAGGCCAATAAAGACATTCTGCAGGACACCCTAAATGCTACAGAGAGTTTATAATTATTTGGAAAGATCATGTGTGATTTTAAAAATTTATTTTAATACAGATTTTTTCTTGCTCTGCTTTGGATTGATGCAATGAAAGAACACCACCCTCTAGAATACCAACAGGTAGGAGGAAGTTTAAGAACTGCACTCAGAGACATAAACTAAAACAGGTAAAGAAACTTAGCTCAGTTTCTTATGTCTCAGGTAAATGATTAAATGATGTGAGGATGATACATTTTGCATATAATCCAGATTTCTCATACTTGATACTATTTCATGGTGGAAGTTTCATCAAACGACTTTAAATATTACTCACTTTCCTAGTGAAAAGATATTTTCCTAGAATTTTCAAAAGAGTTACAAAGAGTTGTAGAAAGTAGTTCAAAGACAGAAATATCTTTATTTCAGAATAATATGAGCATTGAGTTTTCAACCATGGAGTGTTTCACTTGAAATCACACTGAAGCATTTTACCAGCAAAATCTTGTTCAAGTTCCTTGGGATTTATCTTTTTCTGTTCAAGCAGAAATAGAAAATGGCAGTCAGAAGTACCTGAAAACTGCTTAAACTTATTAAGGGCAATCCAAATCTCAGCAACACAAAATACATTCAAAATTCACATTTCCACTGCTCATCAACATGCCTCATTTTGGTTTCTTTTTTTTGGGGGGTAGGTGGGTTTTGTTGTTGCGGTGGTTGTTTTTGGGGGGTTTGTGTATGGGTTTTTCATTGGGTTTTTGTTTGGTTTTTTTTAATACCTAATATCAACTTTTTTTTAAAAACATACCCACACCCAAAATTTTAGCAAAGTTGGATACACAGTTCCACTGGTGCTCATGCTGCCTCTGGAAATGTAGCTTTGTGAATAATTATTTCCGTGATGCTTGCAAGAAGTCAGATGCGGTCAAAGGAGTATTATCTTCTTCATAGATCAGTGTTTGGTGTTTATCTATTTTAAATGAGAATGAGAAGGTGATAGGGCAACCATATTCAAAGTGTACATGCACAGTAAGAAGATGAGAATTTCTCATGCCAGATCATTAAAAAAGGTAACTATAATAGTAGATGATCGTGGTCCTTGCTTTGAAGCAAAAGTAAAGATTACCGAAAATAAATCAAATTTTTAAAAAATTAATTTTTACATAAGAGTTTATTGTGTATGGAAAGTTAAAACAATTTCAATAACATTTGAGATGTTATTAAACCCTGTTCCCCTGTTTGTACATCAGTACAAACATCCATCCATACACACGTACAACAAGGTTCCCTCCAGTATCTTGGGCATAGACAGTCTGCTCAGCAGTTGATCAGAGACCATCTCCAGCAGACTTTTCTGGGAGTTTCACCTCTGGAATGTGAGGCTGATGGTTCCCCTGGGACAGCCCTTGGGAGGTGCTGAGGATCTTTCTCCCAGTTTATTACTAGGGGTTTCCCCACCTGCCATCCTGTCTCTGTGCTCCTTGGTTTTGTGGATACTGGCCTATTATTGGGCTGATTGTTCTCCCATGTTTATCCTGGGAATAGCAGGGTCAGGTTGTCATTTGGGGTTCCCCTTTCCACTGTTTCTCTGCCCTCCTGTGTGTGCATTCACTGGAGTCTTTTGCATTTAACCTCAAATCTGTTTTTACCCAAAGATTAACTTTTGGAATCAAAACCAGTAAACTTTATATATACAAAATTCTTACATCAAGTTTGTACAGTTTTCTTTTTGGCATACCCTAACAATCTAAATGGATTTAATCATGTTTTATTCTTCAAAGAAAAAGGAAAGTAAAAATGGTGGGGTTTAATTATTGTTTACATTAATGAAGGAAAAATTAATTCCATCAGCATATACTGATTTATAGATAGTCTTACAGAAGTAAATTACATGTGTGTGCTATTTTTTGTTTTGCTGGAGGTTTTTTACTGTCTTCTGTCTAAATCAGAAGCTAATTGTTTTAGTTACACAAGTGTTTGCAGGCTATGATACTGCTCAGAGCTTTCACTGGAAATAATTTTGAGAACTTCTAGATATGGACATAATATTTATCCATCATGAAGTGAGTTTGTATTTAGCAATTATTAGTAACCAAGCTATAAAACCTGAAAAACAGGCAGCCAAGAGAAATGGCATTATATCGTACAAAATTAAAGTAATATTGTAATGTTTAGTTCTGTCGTTATCATTCTGCATAAACATCAAGAAGTTGTACATTGGTCACCAGAAATTATTCAAAGTATATGTACTCTAGCAACAGATAAATAGGTTATTTTTGAAACCCACATAAGAACATCGAATTTTAGATGAATTATCAAAAGAAATTGGCTGGAGCACAATACACACTTTTTACTGACCTATTATTTCTCTTCATGATTACTGGATACACACAGGCATGAATCAAAACACTTACAAATAAGATGTTTTTTTCTCTCTACCTGTACACAGAGAACTGCCTTTACGTCTCATTTTATTCTTCCTCACTATAAAATGATTGATTGATTGCTCGCAGCTTGTATGACTCCCTGCTGCCCTAGATCCATCTCCGCTCTTCACACTCCATACAGTTCTTGCATCATTGACTTTCTGCCAGCCATTTTGCTGCCAGTGCATGAGCTGACATTTAATGATCTTTAGACACAGTAATGTCACATTTATCACTCTTTATCGGTTGTGACAGACCTAAATTCAAATGCAAACATGAAATGCAGACTGAATCCAGTCCAAACACTGATATGTTTTTGAGTGGCATCCATCAAGGCACGTTGAGAAAGAAATGAAAAATGACCTGTTCCTATTATTTTACAACAATAAATAGGGTTTTTTTAGTTCCACTCTAAAATATTTTTCTTGTAGTATTCATGGAAACCCCATTCAGTTTCCCAAATTTATTTGGATATTTGAATTTTACTGAATTTTCAGCAATCTCAGATTTTAAATTTTCAATTAAATCCAAACTCCAGTTTGACATGAAAAATCACAGGAGCACATTGGTCCCTATGGTCATTCTATCTTCATCTTCTACGCACAGAACAGTTTCTCCTTTCTGAATTTCAACGTTGCCATCCAGACTACTTTTATTGCAAGATCAAATGAATAAGACATATTTAGTCTGCTTTTATTCTTCTTCCTCCCTAGCTAGCACCTAAATGTGCTTCCAGAAACAAATGTTCTCCCAGAGGACCTTCACATTTCTTTGTATGTGGTCCTGATCAGTGTTCTTTAGTAACACACATTTAGTACTTGGGCACCAATTTCTAGTTATTACTATGCTCTTCAAGGAACAGATGCAGATTTCCGTGCCACAGATATAGGAGTGACTATCTGTCCCCCTTGTTTAGTAATTGAAGAAGAAACAAGAGAACTAAGCCACAGAGAAAAAAAAAAACTGTTTTCTTACTTGGTTTAAATTTCTTGGTTTTTTCCTTCCTGGAGAAGGTCAGCCACTGAAAATTTCTAAAGGAAGTGTGATGATTGAAGGGTCATGATTTGTGCAAGAGGTGCAGCCAGCAGTCCTGCTGCATGTCTCAGCATTCACACTTGCTTCATGATATCATGCTGCAGCATAACATTTCTGTTATACTGAGTTTGCTGACTGAAATCAATCCTTACCAAGACTTTTGTGGACTTATTCTTCATCTCAGTATGTGAGATTACAGTAGTGGCAGTAAAATGACAGTTAAATAATAAGGTAGTCACTAGTTTTGAGATATAATTGATCATCACTAAGTGTGAGTGGGAATTCATGTTTTCCAGATATATTTTGTGGATTTTCCCCAGAACCATAGTGTGTTGCATTTGATCTCTAGCATGCTGGCATAACTAAGGCATAGTCTGCTAGAAAGAGCAGTCTGATCGTGCCTCAAGTTGTATATATTTTACAAAACATGACTGATTAAAAAAAAAGAAAAAAAGAAAAAAATTATAAAATAAAATAAAATAAAATAAAATAAAATAAAATAAGATAAAATAAAATAAAAGTGAATGATAGGTTAGTAAGTAGATGCATTTGTTGCTGGGTCAAAGCTGTGTCTTCTGAGATAAGAAATCTGTTGGCCATCTATGTGCTACTTTAATCTCAAAATTAAAACAGTTTTTGACAGAATTTAGAGCTCTTTATTCTCTTGTCCATTTTGCAGAAGCATTGGCTAAAATAGTTTTCATTCTGCTCTTTATGTCAAAGACAACCTCATTTAAATTTATTTTTGCATAGATATCAGAGCTGATGTAGCCTGCACTTCAGAGGAATGTATGCTGCCTGAAATCACCAGTTCTATTTATAATATTTCAGTCAGAGCATATCTTGAAGCTCGTTGGCACTTCTTTTGCCAAAGGGCAGGCTGTGATCAATTAATAATAAAATACATTTTCATACATTTTAAGGAAACTGTCTAATAAAAACATATTTTTAAAAGGAGTGAACCTGACACTTCTTACCTGCAGAGAATGAAAGAATGTTTTAAGACCACGCTTTTATTGAAAACAATTCCCATCACTACTCCGAAAGACACTTTGAGGAAGAGGGGTATAAAGCAAAAGGTACAAGGTTAGTCAGCCAGCACAGAATATGCAATGTATGTCCCCTAGCACCTATATACAGATGTTAGTAATTATCATAGCACTATATACGATAGAAATCTGGACTGTGATGTTTTATTATTGTTTACCACTACAGATCATCCTTAGTAAACTGTTCACTGAAAACACTCTGTGATAAGATGACTCAGTAAAAACATGCTTTCTTGCAGTGAAAAAAAAAAAAAAGCAGTGTCCTCTTTTAAACCTCAAAGAAATCTGTGAGAAATTGCTATTGCTGTAATAAATTCACACACACAATGCATGAATGTCCATGAGAAAAGCTGTGGGTTGAACCTGGTCTTGGAAATCCCTGATATATGCCCAGAAGAGATCAGAGCTGAAAGTATATTTTAAAGTATCTCTTACTAGTGCAGGGTTGCTTCAAAAGTTTCCCCCTCACTGTATCAACATCCTGCTGTCACTGTATTGACATCTTGCTTTGCTTGCCCTTTTACTTCCTTCTCCTACTGCCTAGAACCTGCTTGCTGCTTTTCAGCTTTCCTTCTTCCATCTTCATAGATACCACAATATTTATTCCACCTAGTTTTATTCTCACTTGTCTGGGTTGAAAGTTTTCAAAGGGAGGAAATGCCCTCAATGATCAAGGCTAAATCTCTGCTGTTTTCTTCCCAAAAATTACATAGTGCAAGGAAGAAAACAAGACAATAGTTTTCCACTGAGCAGTTTTACTAGCCAGAGTCATCGGTTCTAATCATTACAAGTCCACAGTCAGTTTTAATAGGAAAGAACCATCAGCTTTGGACTTCTGCGTTACTACTGAAGTGTTAAATGTTTCTTTTCTAATTGTCTTGTAATTCCTGTGGGTTTATGCATTATCCACCTCTTACTTGTTATATGAAAAAGTTTTGTTCTTGTGTGGTTGGGAAGAAAGTATAACATCATGGAAGTAGTTAAAATTTATCAAGAAACAGCTGTTCGGGAGAAAGAATCACATCTTAAGACATCATTTCCCTCTGAAATAATATATTTGAGGTTGTGTGTAGAGAAGAATTTGATTTGGGTTGGAAGGGACCTTTAAAGATTGTGTAATCCAATACTCTTGCCATGGACAGGAACACCCTTTACTAGACCAGGTTGCCAAAGCCCCATTCAAACTGGCTTTAAACACTTCCAGGGAGGTGACATTCACAACCTGTTCCAGTGCCTCACCATCCTCACAGTAAATAATTTCTTCCTAATACCTTACCTAAACTTATCCACCTTCAGTTTAAGTCTATTAGCTTTTCTCCTATCACAACTTGCCCCTGTAAACAGCCTTCCTGTAGGCCCTCATTAGGTACTGGAAGGCTCCAATAAGGTCTCCCAGAAGCTTTCTCTTTTGCAGGCTGAAAAAGTTCTACTCTCCCAAGCCTGTCTTCACAGGAGAGCTGTTCCTGCCCTTGGATCACCTTCGTGGCCATCCTTTGGATGTGCTTTAACAGGTCTGTGTCCTTGTGTCGTGGGCCCAAGAGCTGAACACGTTATTCCAGGTGGGGTCTTATGTGTTGGCCTAGATGCCAATCAAATTCTTGTTATTCTTTAAGGATTGCTGACACATCTGTTATAAAACATTAGTTTTTCCAAACCTCAGAATTTTTACTTGAACACTTTCATAGTTCCTCATCTGGAGATCAGGATGTTTTTGTGATTATGACCAAAAGACCACCTGTTGAACAGGTTTGAAAACTGGGAACTAATCTGGGAGTTAGAGAAACCAAAAGAGATAGCTCTTCCATTCCTTGAGAACACGTTTCCACAGATCAACTTCTTCTTTGACTGATCTTTTCTATCAGCAACAACAAAAAAGTAGTATTTTCCTAAATATGTTTGGGAATGTTAAGCAATATTTCGCTGGTGCCATCAGAACAAAGTCTTACTTGCCTCAACCTATAAATGGCTCATTTAGGTGAATGATTAATGAGGATATAGAAACCTTTCACAGTACCCCAGTACAGGCATAACTGAGGTTGCCCCTACTCTTTGGTTTGTTAGAATACTTTGCTTTCCCCATCAGTTAGTGCAAAAGGATTTTAGAATCTCTTAATTATTTTTTTCAGTGTCTGTCGGTAATAATATTTGCTACTGATCAACATAAATAACATGATCTTTTGTCCTGGCTGATTGTGTAGTCCTGATGTCTAGAACAATTTCAAAGATGTACTTCTAATATTTTCCTTCATATTTTTGCAGCTGTGGTGACACTTCAGTTTTATAAGACCACAAAAAAGTAAAAGATGTCAAATAATGTCACTTCAGACCTCAGATTTAGTCATGAAGCTCAAACTTACATGTTTTCAGAAGGGTAATGGGGTGTTTTTTCAGTACTTTTGAAGAAAATATATGTGATGCAGAATCCATTTTAAAAGATATATATAGGGAGAGACCTTTGTCAAAATTGAACAGAATCAATTCTGAAAAACATTTCTGTAATCACTGCTCTGATAACCCTGATAGCTTTTGGATTTACCCATTCTCCTCTTTATATAATAGAGCTAGAGTGAGGCATGATGCTGAGTTAAAGAGAACAACAGATGACAGCACTCATGACACTTAACTCTAGTGACGACTATTTTTTTTTCCTCAATGAGTGAATCATTAATATACTCTCTTTCAAAATGGGATGTTTTTTTCCTCTGTGCCCTTTTAACATATTTCAATATGATCCTTGAGGAAAAAAGTTGTTGCAAAATTATGATTTTGAGGTTGGTCATGAACCTGTGAGATGCTTTACTTTGTTCAAACTAGTTTCCCGTATCTCCTTGCCGCTCTCTGCACTACCAGGTTAAAATGAGCTAACAAACAAACAAAAAAAAACCCAAACCAACACACAAAACGCAAAAGCAAACAAAATATTACAATCAAGCAGGAATATTTATTCTCCCCATAAAAAGATGTTCCTCAATATATCATTGGGTGTTAAGCTATAAACGCTAAAAGTCACTAAAATCAACCCTTTGCTAACCCCTGCAGATTAGGTTGATGGACTGTGATTTGGAGGGCTAGATATTTAGTTTCACATTGATTTACACTGGGGTATCCTCCAGAGATATCCCTTCCTTTTTCCCCTTTCTCTCAGAGCATGGCATCCTATCATACAAAAACTCATTTTTGAAAAAGCAAATACATTGATCCACTGACCTAAACACTGGAAGTCATATTTCACTGCATACAAGTGTTTCAAAAAAGTGATTTTATATATATATATTTATGATGCTGTGGCTTTTTGTGATTATTAAGATTTAAAACATATTTCTATTGGTTTTCCAGAGTCACACAGTAAACTGTTTTCAAGATGGATTAAATGTTGTTGACTTTAACTGAAGTGAGGAGAAAATTGAGATACATAGAGAATTATACAAAAAACCACAATATATATTTCCTACAAAGATGACTAAAATCTTTGCTTAATTATATTACTGGCTTTAAGGCAAATAGTTCTTAAATGAGGAGGACTTAAGACAACCTTAAGAATGATGTACAATTTTCGACCTTAAATATACCGACCTCATCTATTATTTTGTGTGTATTTTGGAGGGATGTTTTTACCCTCATTTATTATCCCTTAGGCAATAACCCTTTACCACGCTTACATATGCCAGATGTCTAAAGCCTCTCTGTTGGATGTAAACATTTTCTGAAGACAAAAATCAACAGCTCATTACCATATCGTGAACTTTAGTTAAAAGTGAATTCTTAAAGTCAGTGCAAAGATGACTACACTCTACTTCCTTCTGGAGAATAAGTGTGTATAAACTCTCTCCTTCTGTTTCATTTAGGGTCTTACATTTCAGTTTTTCATATTGGAAGAACCTCCACTCTGCTGGAGTGAATGCTTAAATGTACCCCAAATTCGTATTTTAAGATATATTGGTTTAACACTGTTGGGGATCTGATGCCTTAGTGACATGGAAAGGCTTATTTTTTCCGTTAGACTTACCTAACCCTGCTGTGTAGTGGTGGTGGTGTTTGTTTACTTTCGTTTTTTCAAAAGAAATACCACATATCAACTTTGCACATGTATTGAAATGGCACATAAAATTATATGTATATATATATATATACACACCTATGCACACACCTATGCATGTGCATAGATATGTGTACACATACTTATGCAAAGATATATATACATATGTATAACCATGTAAATAAATTATAAAGACATGTACACTGTACTACTACATATTACAGATACATATGTAATGTATACATATATATACATATGTATACATAAATACACACATCATCTTTAATGCTAGTTTCTGCTGGATAGTGTGACGAAGGTGTAAAAGAAAGCAATGTGATGTACTCCCCGATACCTTTGGTCACAATATCGGAACAGAGGGAAACATTTCTTATCTCTCTGTTGTCCCTGGTTACAATCTGAGACAGACCTCCAAGGTAGAACAGTGAGGTTTTGTGTGCTGGTTGCATTTATTCTTTTGATAGTTTAAGCCTGTGTTTTCAGGAGTGTTCATTAATTCTACCTGCCAAACTGAAAGCCTGATTTGAAAAATTGTTCAGCCCTCAGCACCCCTGTTCGCTTTAAGCCAAAGTGCTTCTTGAAATTCTGTCTGCACAGTCTCAAATTCACCATTTGCCAATCAAAATACCCAGTTAGGAAACAAAGTAGAAGATTTGGGTGTTCAGACACTGCCGCAGGCCATCTAGCACTGCACTCATAAAAAATATTGTTGCCTACCTCAAAGACCATACCTCAACCTTCAAGGGTTTTCATTTTGATATCTTATGACATCTTGTGTTTGACATCATTAAGTGAAGCATGATAATAATGATCTAACTTAAAGAAGACGGTATCTTAACATGTAGTAAGGATCGCTCCAATACAGCTACATTGACAAGGTCTAGTAAAGCATTCTAATGCATAAAAGTTTTTGTTTCCACTTCTGCTATGTTTATATTAACTCTTTTTAGAATTATAAAAAAAATGCTGATTATTTAATAATAGTTCAAAGCCTTTTTTTAAATGTCAGTATCCCTCATGTAATTACTTTAAAATAGCAGATTGGCAATGTCTAGTTTGAGCACTGTTCATATCTCATCACTTCTGCAATGCTTTGATGCTTTCTTGGAATCACAGTGCTGAAGTTAAGTGACTGAACTTAACTGAGCTAGTGAAGAGTGAACAAAATAAAGTTACATGTCTGATGCCTGGCAGAATACAAAATTATCTTCAGGGTGGCTACTGCTAAAAGGGAAAGTAGATAATTGGACATCTGGGAAAGAGTCTTGAGGCTCAAGAATAAATGTGCTGTGCCTGTTGGCTCACACTTATACGGGTTATCTGAATGTTTTTTCTTAAAGCTGGGTTTCATGATGGGTCAGGATTGTCTCTCTTTGTCCATCTTTATTCTTATATTACTCGTGCCAACTAATTCTGCCATGGAAAACAGTGATTACCTCATTAAAAAAAGAGGATATCATTAAATGCTCACACCTATACTGACACAAAAATGTGACTTATGATTTTTCACTTAGTGTTACAAAGGGATGAAAACAAATTTAGCTTTTATGTTGGGATTTGTTTGTTTGTTTGTTTTTCAACCAGCTCCTTACGCATCAACGCTCGAGCACAGAGTTATACAACACACTTAAGTCCAGATGCAGCAGTCCTTGCTCTATGCTGCCACGAGGGACCATGCCCTATAGGCGGCAAACTTTCTGTTTGCAGGCTCTGATTGCAATGTGCATCCTTACCTGAAGTACAGAGCAACCGCGTTGTTCCTCTACCCTAAGGACCGAACACAGGTGAGTTTGGGTAACAGACCCAGCAGCTGTCAGGAGGCCCATGGGCTTCTTCCACAGGAGAACTTGCTGGCTTGAGGGGAAGAAGGACTGAGGTTGCTGGGTGCATGACACCACACAGGGGAAGAGTAGTCAGCTCACCAACCTACATAACAGTACCAACTCGGTAAACTGTTTCACTGACCCAATTAGTGCATGAAAGCAAATCAGTACCTACACATTTAAAAGCAAAGAAAATGTAAGCTGTCAAGACAGTTTTCAACACATGGATTTACCACACATAATTCCAGTTTTAGCTCATGTTCACTCCTCTCAGAGATCGAGTATGTGAAGAAGTATTGGCCTTTCCTTTTTTTTTTTTTTCCTTTTCCTTTTTTTTCTTTTGATTAGCTGTAAGAGGCATTTTTGCAATATTTCATAAGGCTATCCTTTCTGTGGGGAAAAAATCATTTGCATATTCAAACCTTTAAAATGTCATCTCTTCCTTACAGCACATCTAATCAATGTCACCTGCAGAACAGGACACCCAAGGCTCCTGTAAGAGCCAAACTCTATTTGCCAGCTGAACAATCCAAATAATGCCCTTTATGACAGTATTCACAAGGTTCAGGACACAGTAGCTTTGGTAATTATGAGACAACTTCAGCACAGAAGCACAGACAGGTCACAGATTGCAGAGTGACAATGACAATTCAACTGGAACAAACGGTAATCTCTAAGGTGCTTCAGTTCCTGCCACTCTCAATGAAGTTCTTTACTCAAAGTAAAATAAACCATAACCTATTCCTCTGAGCACAGGGCATTGTGTTCCCTGTCTTTTGAAATGCAGACAGTCACTTTTTTGTTCACGTGGTTTTGTGGAGAATAAAGGAGGCATGCTGGATTTTTTCAGACATCCTTGCCATTCATGGCTTGTAGCAAACATTATGAATATAGAGAAGAGGGAAGAGAAATCACTGTGAGGCCAAAAGTAAACCATGGGACACGCAGAAAATTGAAACAGCAGAGGGAATAGGAAAGAAAACTGTGGTAAAGGATAGGAGATTAGAGAGCTAGATTATAGGATGAAGGAAGATTAATGAAGCAGAGAAGTTCAGGTAGCAAGAGATTTGTGAGGAGTAGCTCAGGAACATGGGAATGAATGAGAAAGAGTAAAAATATACTATGAATAAAAAAATATACCTCTCTGAATTAAGGATTTCTTAAATTCTAAAACACTTAGAACAAAATATTCCATGAGAGTTTTTGTTCATTCATGAGACATCTTTCAGTGTTTGTCTGCCAAATCCTTATGTAGCACAAACTCACAAGATTCAATCAAAGCACATGGAAAGGTGGGACATTTTTCTGGCAAGATTTTTTATGATCATGAGACTTTCAGCTAAATATCTGTGTTTGAATTAGTGATGTAATATTATTACACTGGCATTGAAGTTCGTTGGTTACTTAGTTATACTGGCAATGGCTCCAGGAAAGGCTTAAAAAGCAGATTTTCAGAGATGAGTTACAACTACTATTTACATTCCAAAGTTCCTCTCTGACACCAGAAAGTCACCTAATGTCAGGTTTTCGAAGTTTATGTTGGTGAATAATCATTTAACTAATTGTATTTTTAAAGTGTCTGTGCATTTAATTTTCATTGATTTCTAATGACTGAAATATCTTTAAGAGTTACTTGTCTAACTGTCATCTGCTTTTGACAAATACCACATTTTTTTTTCTTTAAACGAAGTAATATCTTAAAAAATCTGTCTTTTTGTTCTGTGGTGAGTTGTATTTTTTCTAGATGAGAAGTAATAGCAATCCTTTACCTCCCAGGGGTATTGAGAGATGGCAAGGAACTTGACATATTTTTTGAAAGTTTTTGTGCATCTCTTTCTCCATGAAATAAAGTGGAGTGCTTAAATGCTTTTGCAGTCTTTCCTTGCAAGATTAAGCCATACACAAACCATGGAGAATGTTTTTTATTTGTTTGTTTGTTTAAGGGCCATCTTATCTACTATGTAGCCAGCTCTACTACTTTTGGAGTCAATGACATAACCTCTTTTAGGTTTCATTAGAAGGAATATAGGAAACACAATCTGTTTCCTATTTAATTGATTTAACGATCATTTTCTTGCCATGACCAAACAAATCTTCATAACAAACACGGAGATCGAGCATATTTTTTTCCCTTCTCTTCTGATTTTTTTCAGTGCACAGTAGCTCACCATCTATCCTAGCCACTCTTCCCTCTATCATTTCTTGGCTGGAAGCCATCAAATCCTTTAACAAGTTCACTCTGCCACCATCTCTCATTGACATAACTTTGTCAATGAATATTGACAGGCTCAACTGCCACATATTATTTAGTAGTCACTAAGTTAATCAGGTTTGGTTTACTATTCAAACGACATGTATTATGGGGAGAGGAACACCACGTTGCTTGTCATTACTTGTGCTGGTGTTAACCCATTGTTTGTTATTTAGAGGGTATCACGTTGTTTCCTGGCAGCTGTGTCACGTAAGAGTCGCAGGCTGCAGCATGATACTATTCTGATGAAATGACAGAAGTAGTAATACAGTGCATTCACAATCCTTATGACTTAATTCATTCTGGAAATGGTTTAAAGAAAATATGTTATTTGTGGTGTCAAATTCAAGTCTCATGGAGACTTGAATTTCAAGTCTCAAATTCAAGTCTCATGGAGTCTCAATATATGTGCATTGGAATTCAGTCTAGGAGATAAAAGTGCTTGGGTACCACCATTAACACTTGTTCTTGGATCTCACCTAGATAACAAAGTAGAATCAGACCTCTACAGCACCGGCAGGCACCCAAAGCACATTGTGACTTGACAAGCTGGTCATTTTGTCTAGCAAATCATGATTTTAGGGGATGACTGTGACAAGTATCATAGCTTCCAAGATGAGTTCAGCCCATCCAATCTGGATGCACTCACTAATATTTTTTCTCTACTGTTTGATAATCATTTATCAATGCCACTTCTTGAGCTGAATACATTGAAACACTTTTTGTGGATCAGAATCACATCTGAAATGCATTTAAACAAGACAGTGACACATTTGGGATATCTATGTATCGTTACTTGTCTTGTCCACGAATTAACTCCCTGCAACATAATTCAGAAAGTGCTGTAAAATTGCATTAACAGTTGGGGTTTTTTTCTGCCATAAGAAACAGTCCATTTGCCACTGACCTCTGTGACAAGGATTTGTCCAGCCGCGTGGTGGACAAATTACCAGCTACTCTAAAAACTCAGGTGGAGGGGGCATGAAGACAGTTTAACTAAATCAGCTCTGCTATCAGTTTGTTGAACCTAGATAATCACTCCAAGGCTACAGACTTTGGGTAGTAAGTAGTAAAACGAGTGCAGAACATTTCACAAGGGAATATTGTCCTTGCTGTGTTAATGTAATTATAACACTGAAATTGTGTTCTACTCGCTTATAATTTTACCTGCAATTTGCCTCTACAGGAATCACTCTGCATCTTCCTTATGCTACTGGGCAATTAGTACATTTGATTGGAATACAAAATCCTGTTATCCTGTTACTTATATATTCCTACGTATTTTATATATATATATATGAATACTACAGGACACATGGGGATCCTTCTCTCTTCAAATGTATTCCATGCAAATGTAAGCTCTTCTTCATTTTTACTTTCACAGGCCGCAATTATTGATATGACAGTTACCCAAGAAAAACAATTGTAATCTATCTAGCTTTATATTTTCCCATCAGAGTTCTTTAAATACATGTCCAGTTACAGGAAAGTGCTACATTTTTATTTTTTGTTATTTGTAGTAAGGAAACTAGTTAGGGTAAAATAAGAATATTTTCTTAAGGTAAAAATAATGAGTCCAAGACTAATAAAATTCTCATGATAAACCACTGATACAGGGTACAGAAAACTTTGTGGGTGAGATAAGTTTACATCCCCACAGTGCCATTTAGTATCAGAAGCCTTTAAAAAAATATGTTTTCCTGGTTCTGGGAGTAGATGAGTAAAATTAAAGCAATCTTGGACTAACACCAGAATTTAAATTGCAATGTGTTTCATGTTTCCCCTTCTTCTGCCTCCATTCCTGACAAAGCTTGGCAGTTTCATTATTATGACAATCAAGATGTCATGTTCTTACATCATATATCATCACCAAGAAAACTAATTTCAGAATCTCAACATGTTTGCAACTCTCTGGAGATAGTTCTTGCTGGTGATGATGAATGGATTGTAGAAACACAGAGTCATCCTATGGTCTAGGAACCCTTAGACCTAAAAGAAAAATAAAGTCTTGGTAAGTATTCAGACTAGTACTTTATGCCATCAAAAGGTTTCTTGGTAGGAGAAACAATGCTGGTTTTCCCCTGGCTTCTTTCCTCTACACTTAAATGATGTGACATCTACTGCAGATCTTCTCTGGATGTTATAAGGGCTCAATCAGACTTTAAGACAGAGAAAGTTAGTCAACTCGTTAATTATTTTGTTGTTACCTCAAAGAGGCATACAGTTTACTTCATGTAAGTACAATTGTGGAACATAGTCAAACCTGAACATGACTTCACTAGCTCATATACAAAAGAAGGAAGAAAGCTGAGGACTCTTATATAGTACTTATAAAATGTGTAAATCAGCTTTCGAGCCAAATTTCTGACCCACAAAAAAAATTTAAACAGAAATTTAAAAGAAGCCTTGTCCCAAGATTTTTGTAATGTTAAGTATAAAAGGAACTTTCACTTTGCATATTGTACACCACATCACCTAGTACGACCTTTACTTATGTATTTTGAATATGCCTCTGCCTAAAAAAGAAACTATTTCAACCTACTTCGGTAGAATTTATTAATTTTCAAAAAGACGATGGAAATGAGGACCTTACATGCACTAAAATAACTGATTAACTGTCTTTCAATCACAGAATGGTTTGGGTTAGAAGTGACTTCAAAGATCATCTAGTTCCAAACCTCCTGCCATGGGCAGGGTCACGCTCCAGTAGAGCAGGTTGCCCAAAGCCCCATTCAGCCTGGCCTTGAACACTGCCAGGGAGGGGGCACAACTTCCCTGGGTAACTTGTTCCAGTGCCTCACCACCCTCACAGAGAAGAATTTCTTCCTAATAACAAATCTAAATCAGCTTAAAGCCGTTGCCCCTTGTCTTATTATACTCCCTGATAAACAGTCCTTCTCCATGTTTCCTGTAGGCCTCCTTTATATACTGGTGAGCTGCAATAAAGTCTCCCCAGAGCCTTCTCTTCTGAACAACTCTCTCAGCCTGCCTTCACGGGAGAGCTGCTTCAGCCCTCTGATCATATCTGTGGCCCTCTTCTGAACTCATTCCAACAGCTTCATATCTTTATTGTACTGGGGATCCCAGAACTGGATGCAGTACTCCAAGTGGGGTCTCAACAGAGCAGAAGGGGAGAATCACCTCCCTTCTCCTGCTGGTAACTCTGGTTTTGATGCAGTCCAGGGACACAGTTGGCTTTCTGGGCTGCAAGTACACATTGCTAGCTCACGATGAGGTTTTCATTCATCAACACCCCCTTCTCCTCAAGGATGCTCTCAATCCATTCTCCTTAAGCATGTAGTTGTGTTTGGGATTGCATCAACCCATGTGCAGGACCTTGCACTTGGCATTGTTCAACTTCATGCAGTTCACACAGACCCGCCTCTCAATCCTTCCAAGGTCCCTCTGGATGTCATTCCTTCCCTCCAGCATGTTGACCACACAGCTTGGTGTCGTCAGAAAACTTGCTGAGGACGAGCTCAATCCCACTGTCCACATCACCGAAAGGATGTTGAACAGCACTAGTCCCAGTAACTACCCCTGAGGATCACCACTCATCTCTGGTCTTGATTTGGATATTGAGCCATTGACTGCCACTCTTTGACTGCAACCATCTAGCCAATTCCTTATCCACTGAGTGGTCCATCCATTGAATCCATTTCTCACCAATTTAGAGACAAGGATGTTGTGCAGGGAAAGTGTCAAAAGCTTTGCAGAAGTCCAGGTAGATGATGTCAGTTGGTCTTCCCTTATCCACCAATGCTGCAATCCCATCATAGAAGGCCACCAGATTTTTTAGATATGATTTGCCCTTAGTGAAGTCATGTTGGCTGTCACCAATCATCTTATTTTCCATGTGCCTGAGCACAGTTTCCAGGAAGATCTGCTCCACCATCTTGCCAGGCGCAGAGGTGAGAATGACCGGTCTGTAGTTCCCCAAGTCTTTCTTTTTTCCCTTTTTAAGAATGGGAATTATGTTTCCCCTTTTCTAGTCAGTGGGAATTTTGCTTGACTGTCACAACTTCTCAAACATAATGAAGAGTGGCTTAGCCACTTCATCTCCAATTTCCCTCAGGACCTGCAGGTGCATCTCATCAGCTCCTATGGACAGTGTACCTTCAGGTTCCTTAGATACTCTGAAACCTGATCTTCTACAGCAGGTGTTTTTTCATTCTCCCAGACCGTCCTTTAGCCTTCTTTCTTATTGTGGGACAAGCACTTTTTCTTTGATAGCTTTGTCTAGCAAGTACATGAAATGTAGTGCAACTGCATCAATACAGGGTGCATCTTTCACCCTATGAAAACTGTAGCCTTTCTTGTAAGACAGTGCAATGAGCATGTTTACCTAGAAGATCAGTGTAGTAAAACACTCAGTGTTCTTGCTTCTAAACCATGCTAATGTGCTTCCTGATAACACATTTTATTATTTCTCTGAACTACACTGTAACACAACTATTACATTTATTTATAAGGAGAGATGTATTACACAAATATATAAAGGTATTTATCCCTCCAAAGAACTGCAAAACTAGAAGCTACAAGTACTTTTTTTCCTCTTCTGCCTTGAGCAGCACTTCAGTAATAAAAGGCACAGTAAAAGGCATGAGACTGTGTTGTGTTCCTCAAAGTCTGGGAAAAAAAATCTCTAAAGAGAGTCTTTTTATATAAATATATACTCCCTGCCCTCCCCCCCCCCCCCCCCCCCCCCATTGCAAACTTACCCTTAATCTCTATATGATATTTTTATTTCAGATTAAATACATACACATTAAGTGCCATTCCCAGGGACAATTTAACAACAAATAAGTGTTTCGATGTTAAACATTCAGGCTTTGAGCTGAACTTCCAGATACCACTTCATTTAAATAGATATATGACAAGATAAAATTGTTTTCTTGTGTTTATGAGTTGGGCCAGCTGAAACATGAAGAAGGCTACACTGTGTTTAAATCCAATATATAAAGTAACCTACTACCATAAATTTAAATAATTAATCATAGAAATAATTAATCCTCGTGGATCATTGGTTCCTATTGTTATTTGCATTTAAAGGAAATTAATTCCTTGTCTTATAAGAGCCTTTCAACAAATTGTAAGTAAAAGATTAAATTGATGGCATTCTTGCCTGCATTTCTCTGAAGATGAAACTGAGAAATGGAAAAGATAACTCTAAACAACTTTGTTTAATCTTGGGATTTGATGCCTAGTTGGTATAAATCAGGATAACTGCCTGGCTCTTCTAATGAATATTGGTATCAACATTGAACAGTCAGGGATGCAAGAAGTCAGGTTTTATTCCTGTTTTTGTCTCCGATTTGAACTGTTTTCAAACAGACTGTTTAAAGCCTCTAAAATATACTACGGGAGAGCCAAAAGCATTCAGTATACAGGTAAAAGAGGTGTAACAGCACAGAGCCATTTTTGGAATAAGAACATCAGATTATAAGAAAATTAAATACAGAATTTAATTCATTATTCTTTTATTGTTAATCACATTAAATGGATCAAGACTGAATTTTTTTTTTTTTGTAAGCTAGTGACTCTGCAAATGTTTGACTTCAAAGAATATCCTCACTCATGAAGGCAGCACCATAGAGACAGTTACTAAGCACACTTATAAAGTTATTACTGTAAATCATTTGTAGGATCAAGACCAGCACTAGATGAGTGGAAAAATATGTCTATTAAGTTATTATTTTTATTTCTGTACTCCTCCAGTAACAATTTATATGAGCTGGAATAAAATAAGGAGTAGAGACTGGGCGGTATTATCTGGTGGTTGTAGCTATATATTTATTATTGCATAACAATGTTTGAATCTGCTAGGCATGGAGGTCCCTTTCAGTATCCCCAGCCTGAGTAGTAGAAATACGATGGGAGCCATCCCATTAAAAACCTCACTGTGTAGAACAGAGAATACTTCAGATTTATTTTATTGCCTTTTGACTTAATACATGTTTTACCATTGGCATTTAACAGAAGAATTTCACCTCAGAGACCATTTTCCCCACTACACTATCATTCAAAGCACACATTTCACATGTACTCTCAAAAAATCTCTCCCACAATGGCAGGCATTAGCATCCATACTTACCACAGAATTTACTAATCCCTTTAAGATACTGTGCACTATCACCTCATCTCCTCTGCCTGTGTGTGTATATCTATAAATACACATGTATATGTGTGTGTCTATATACACAAAAACATACATGCATCTCCTATATGCATATATATTTGTGTATGTCCTGTACTGGCTTTCAGGTGACAATATACAAGCAGAAACTAATTCTTTAAGAAGGCTGAAGTCCTTGAAGGAATCCAGTTGAAACCAAATTATCTGTAATATCTCTTCTAATATCAGAATGACTTTGTTTCTATATTTGTTAATTCACTGGTTCTTATATTAAAATTTATCATAAATAGATATTTCAGTAATTTTCCATTACTTGTTGCATTTGCTTGTCAGAAACTCCAAATAGCTTTGACAGAAATATAAAATAATTCCACGCTGCACGTTTCAGTTATTGGCATAACAAGATAAAGTCCTAAACCACTCACTTTGTGTCCTGAAGGAGAGTCAGGACACTGAGTCATAAACGCAAAAAACCCCACTCTTAGCAGTCAACAGGGCTTTGGAAAATTGGCTCAGAAACCATGATTAAGAGATTGTGCAGCCTTTCTCTGTGGCATTTGTTATTTACACAAGGAAAAGCATCCCAGGACTACAGAAAAATATGCTGATAATAAAGACTCCTTTCTTTCCACTCTTACTCCTGCTTAATTAGAAGATGTTTGTGGTGGGCGATTATTAAGACATTCACCAGCCCTTTACCCTCACATTCAGCTTTCACTGAAACTATTGAGACCTTGATGGTAAAATAGATGTGTAGGATCCCAGTGATGGTTGTAAGAGGTTGATTTCTAGACTTCTAGTGCTCCTAGCCTATTGTGTTTGACAGTGTGTAACTTTTGTATGCTCCTTTTTCTTCCCCCTCATCTTGGGTAGGTGCTATCTCTTTGACAATGCTTACATGAATTTTTAATTTTTGGCATTTCTACTTTTGGAGGAAGAAACTGTGTTTGTTTTTATACCTCTCTGTATATACACACATACACTCACGTATATATATTGAATTGTTTATCAGCTCATAATGACTTCATATTTTCCATTGCAAAGAAAGTGGTAAAAAGGCTGTTTGGCAAAACACCAAAACATTATCATTAGCTCAGGTGTGCGTACTCTGCAATTTAAGTTTGCAAGCATGTTGTTTCACTTTGCTCTTTGCTTTTCAGAGGAAAATTAATTTTCAGCTTTTTCAGGTTCTTCGCTTGATACATATGGATGTTTTCAAGCATCAGCTACTTGAAAAATATCACGTTCTGTGAGAATTAAATAAAACAAATGTGTCTGCCCTGCCATTCTAGAGACTGATGTAAACTCCACTTGAAACTTGGTTTAAATCAAATGAAAATTAAATAACTTTTTGCAGAAAATGTTCACTTAAAATGGAACAAAGCATTTTCAGTAACATGAATAATGACAGCTCAATTGGTAAAGGGTAAAGAAAGGACTACTGGTGAGAAATAGTCTTTGGATTGAAAAGAACACGTGGACAACTCCAAAATGCAGACAATAAAACATTTTAAGTACCAGGGAATTGATGCTCTGATAAAGGAGGGAAGAAGATAAATTATGTTTGTTTTTCATCCTTGTCAGACATTTGTGAAAGACAAGTAAGTGATCACTGCAACTGAGGTTTGTTTATTTACCTGTTGTCAATGAAGCCTGACTTCAGTCAAATAATCCGGTAGGTACATATTGTGGAGCCAGTGATGCCTTTTCTTCCCTCTGGTAAGTGGATGTTCTTCTGCAATGATCTGCTTCCAGTCAGAGCAAACAGGCGAATTCTAGGATTCCAGTCTGCTGTGTGGCTCATGTTGTTTTGTTGGGTTTTTTATCTGTCTTGTGATAATTCCATCAAACTCATACAAAGATTTATAGAACCTTCGGCAGTTTCATATTTCTGCTATCAATGGGTAATGTCAAGAATGAAGCTTAAAGAATGACTTAATAATGGTGTGAGCTGCTGTGCTAACTTTAATAAGGTTGCAGTGTCTGTAAACCAGAGTGGGTCTTAGTATTCTCAATACACCTGTGATAATCTCTAAAGGATGCTCTTCTGCCTCACATACTAAGAAAAAAACTAAAACTGAAACAAATTCTGAAAACTAGGTCATGTAAATACCTGACAAGTACTTCTGCCAGGAAAAGCAGCCCAAAAAGTATGAAAAGAGAGAGAACTAGTAAATGACTTAATTATATTTTGGGAAGAATATGCCAAATCATTCCATAAGATACAAAGATTCACTACCAGCCATGACAGAAAATGTGTTGGAGGAAAGAGGCAGTTATAAAAGTTGTCACAACTACACATCCTGCATTATTCTATTGCTGTGACCACAGCATCCTGATGAATTTCAGACTTTTCATCAGAAGTCTGCACTACCAAGGTTGCTAGGAATGCAAATTCAGGCTTAAAATTGAAATCTTGTCATGAAAAGGCTGCAGTTTTTTCGACACTTTTACTTTTATTTGCACTCTCAGTGGAGTATCCACATTACTGTTGCTCTGGTGATTCTGTAACTCAAAAAAAGTAGTTAACAGGATATTAATCTATAAAAGCGTATTTGGGGCTTTTGGTTTTTTTATTTTATTTCACACTAGTTGTCAAACACATGAATCAAGTTTTTGAAATTCACATGGCAGTTTTTCTGTTGTTATTACTGCTTATTATCAGAAACTTTAGCTAAGAATGTATTTGTATGAAAGTCATAACATTTTTGTATCCTCAATCTTCTCAGAAAATATCAGGCAAGTATTAAAAAAAACCCTGTGCAACCAGTGGTGAAAATCACAGCCCCAAAAATTCTTGGTCTGGATTGGCAAAAAAACCTAACACAAAGCATACAAAAAGAAGAAAATGTTTTTAAAATAATTTTAAAAAAACAAGAAGAGAAAGTAATTGTAGACTAAGCAATCTCCTTCAAGATTAGAGTTAAGAGTTAGCTTTTTCTCATTGTTAAATGACTTTTTTTTTTTTTTGGTAGGTTGCTTTGTTGTTTGTTTGGGTTGTTTAGTTTTGGGGGCTTTTTTTGGGGGGGTGTTATTTAAACATATGCAGCAGCTTCCCCACATACTTCACAACTGCTTGCCCTCCCTCCCTCCTCAGTCTCTTAGACTTGGAGCTGGGGGAAACAGCCCAGTTGTTTCTTGACCTGTCTTTTAATATGACCCATAAGAGTACCAATTAATACAGATGTTGATGCCTTGGTCAAAAAATACTTTTTTTGTACAATTTTTCAGAGAAGAAGAGAAAAATAAGTTAAGGTAGAAGATTTTTCTTTACTAAGAAGTTTTATTAAGACTAAGAAAAAGAAAATAATTTCTTTAGTCTGACAGCATAGGGATAGTTATTTCTGAAGTGATGATGTTTCAGGGCTAGAGCCCAGCAGGTGTTAATCATCACATTGCCCTTCTCCCCAGTCTACTGCAATTTATATATACCAGCTGAGGACTGGTCTCTGAGTCTCACCATTACCTATTTTAGAACTTAAGAAAATTAAACAATTTAAATATTTTTCAAAATTTCACACATGTTCTCATAGTCCAATCTATTTCAGCAAAGGCAAGTAAGAACATCCCATATCTCTTTGAGATTTAGGGTATATGTTTTGTAAATTAACTACATGAAGAATCTAGGTTAGAATTATTTAAGAATTATAGAATTCTTAACCTCTTCTGTCTGTTGAACCTGAAAATGAGAGATTTGTAAATACAGAGAAATAAAATAAAAAGTAATGACAGTGTGATAAACCTGTAGATTTATATGTTTTAATAAGTTTTCAGTTAACGAGTTTTAAGGTAAAAGAACAGTATTTTCTTAATTGAACTGTTATTTGCTTAAGAATGTGTTAAGTATTTCAATATTGTCTGGACATCTTTTCACGACTCCCCCTAACCTTGGAGATAGTGATCTATCTAGTGAAGAGACATTTATAATTAATATGCAAGCTTGTGGATGAAAGAAAAAATAAAATGTAAAGATTCAAGTGGAGGCCACCTTCTAATATCAATGAAGTGAAAACTTCTGGGTTGTTCTTTAGGTAGTTTACAGACAGGTGAGGTGACAAGGTTCTTAACTGAGCATCAGTTAAATCAAATCCTAGTAGGAGCTACACTTTCTTAAATAAGTCAGTCAACCTAGAGATTCAAAGATATCTGAATGTCTATTTCCACACAGTTTTCTTGGAAAAAATGCAACTAAATACTTGGAAATTTGGATTTTAACATCTAATTGACCACCCATGGAAAAAAAATATAAATACTACTAGAAATCACCAGTAGACACATGTTGTTTTTTTTTTCTTCTTAATAGGGAAACTCATCCAGTTACTAGGTTTTGATATTTACTCTCCACTGAAAAAAATGTGTAGCTAAAGTAAACACTTTGAAATGAGTTTAAAGAAAACACAGTTTTCACACAGAGAGGGAAATAGCTGAAACCATATAACAGGAACAAAGACTTCATCATCATTTACCTCAGAGAAGTTATTTCAGAACTGCTCTAAAGATGAGGTTTCTAGCTTGCCTCCTGTTATGTCTGTCTTTTTTATCAAGATGTCCTACTGTTAAGATCAGGTTACCATGACTACTGTGATGTTTTGGCCATGTGTAAAGATTCTTTTTGAGAATCAGTCTTACTACGAAAATAATTATTTTCTTGAATGAGAGGGATGGAAAAAATGAAAATGTCTGGGATGACTGCACTTTTTCTGCTCCAAGAAATCAGGCTTTAGACCTGTTTCATCTAAGTCAGTTGAGGTGAGTTTGAATATCATTTTGCTCTGTGGAAAATTAGATCTAGACTAACATATGAAGAGTTGGAAGTTTTCTTGTGGATGTCTGTTGTTCTTTGATAATTTTTATAATTTCTCTAGGCCATGGATTGAATATGTGTGGTTTTTATATAAACAAATATTCCCATCTTCCCCGTCTCAGTTTTGAAAACCTAATTAAAACATGACCAAAGGTGAACCTACAATAACAATCCACATCTGAACCAACTCAGGCATTTTTGGCATTTACATCTACATTTAATTTATTTCACAACTGACCTTTATATTTGTAAAACTATTTAAAACATAAAATGCATTTTGAAAGGAGATTGGATGAAGATAGAAGCGAGAAGGTGATGCACGAAGATCTGCTGAAAGGTGACAGTTTTCCTCTGGACTTTAGTACCCTGCATTTGGGCAGCTGGGAAGACACAGGTTGAGTGGATTTTGTGATTGGCTTCTAAAACATCAACCATAAAAGGTGTATTTGTCAAGAAAGTGGCTAAAACTGCAAAAAAGGCTAAAAAGTTTGTATTTTCTCCTCAGAGCAAGGAAGAACACTGAAGCACCATTTTCTTCCTTCACAGGTCAAAAATAACCTTGCTCAAAGGCTTTTGGTAAAGGCATATTCCCCTGAGATGATATGATAGAACAGAAAAGTAGATGAGTAGCATTGTTACTCTTCAACATGAAAATGTATGTACTAGAATATCTTGAAAAGTAAATGGATTTATATGAATTGCAAAAAGGTCATGGAAGGAAAGTAATTCTGGCCCTGAGATTTCAATGCCATTGCCTGCAATAATAGTCTAACTGCTGTCCTCTCTTTCATTTTCAGTATAAGGTTCTAGGCAGCCTTAATATAGATCTTTTAAATTTGAAGTGCACACTCCTGTTAATTTCATGTTTGAAGCATATTCTCTGTTAATATAAAATCACTGATATTAAACATTTTCTTAAGAATAATTTTCTTATAATTGACAGTAAGATCCTTAAAAAAAAATGTGTGGCAACTGAATTTGCATATATAGCCTTTGCACTCTCTGTGAGTAATGGTACAATTTGCACTTCATTATAACTGTACAATTTGGAAAAGTTTAATAAATAATTAACATAGATTGTAATAAGCTTACTGCCGAGTGGAGCCCATGTGCTTTAATTACATATAAACTCATCTGCAAAATGTGTTGCAACTGCTTATCAATCTGTTTAATAACCAAACTTTCTCCAGTCAGATGCTGCAATGTACAATTAACCAGCAGCAATAACAACTGTTGAAAATTAATAAGTTACTTATAAATGTAGCCTTAATATAAAGTGTGTCCAAGAGAACCTTTGTACTGAAAAAGTGATTTTTCAGAAACAAAATACAAATATATAGTATTCCAAATTCTCAGCATTATGGAAATGACAAAAATCTAAACATAAATAGAAGTTCAGTCAAAATACAATGTACAGATGTGTACATTTTTTTTCAACAAATACATATGTGAAAGCAATATTTTTCCACTCTCATTTGTTGCTAGCAGGCTGATGTATTGAAATAAATAAATACTTGCTGACTCCAAGAAGGTTTTTCATTTGATCAATATAATAATAATTTTTACAGATAAAGCAGATAACATTTGCCACTATATTTTTGGAAATTCAGTCTTTCTGGTATCTTCTGTTAGATCAGAGGTGGGTTTAAAATTTCTACCAAAATTTAAGTTTTCTATACTGACAAAATGTGGATGTCACAGCACTGGAGAGAAATTTCTTTTGACAGGTACAAGCCTATGTGTTTCTGCCAAGCAGCAAAATAGATGTAGAGAGAAGACAAAACTTATATAATATTCACAATCTTTACAGCAGGTTTATTTGAGTTCAGAGGGTCAGTGAGAGGAGACCTTGTACTTGGACATGACACTTACATACTTACTACTTATCTTGTACAAAACTGAAGAGATATAGGGCATGTCGATGCATGTCTTCTAAATTCCAGGTCTGTGCAGCAATAGGGAAATCTGTGTCTAGATGGTTTCTAGCAGGAAGAATGATCAGTTTCTTCTAAGAGTTTTCTCTCAATATGTATGTTGAAATGACTTTGATACATGTGCCTTGAAAAGCAGTTGTAGTAACTAATAATACTTCAGTATATTTTTCCATAATCCTGGTGACATCATAATGAAAAATATTATTACCATGATGATGAAGATGATTATAGCTTCCATGAAGAAATTTCAGAGATTCACATCTTTTAAGATTAAATCTGTCATTGCTTCACTGTGACACTTACAAAAAAAAAAAAAATCCAAACTCTGGCTGCTATGGCTTTTTTATTATAAATTGGCAATATTGATTTTGTTCGTTTTCATTGTATCAGGACCAGTATATGGTTCCTTCAGTCTAATACCATAATTTGATTAATACTCAATTTGCATATTTTTGACATGATTGGCTAAATCAACCCAGTTTGTTGTTCTGATAAAGAGAGAAAGAACTTCTCTTTCACTGCTTGTCCCTAAAAAACACCTCCAGAAGAGGGTTGAATTATACACCATTTCAGTGATGTGCAAACAAGCTGAAAAAAAAGCTACTTTGGTGATTAGATTGTCTCATATAACTCAGCTGGATGCTTATTCCAAAGTGAAATTATGGCAGTTGAAAATGTCCACATTGTTATTGTAACTTTTTATTATTTTTAATTTCCTTACTTGTCCAACTTTACCTGTAAAAACAGAAATTATCATGTTGTAAAAATCTAAATGCTCTGCTTAGGCAGATCATTTACAGGACATTTGTGAGTGGAGCATAAGTTTAAACAGATTTTGAGGAAATACAGCCAGTTTTTATATTACCCAGACTGCTTTCTCTTCCTGGCTATCTGAAAGGGTAATTGTCCTCAAGAAGACCATATTTTTTAGCATCATTATGCCAATTTATACTACTTTTACTTGAATTTCTTAGGTATGGGTATTCTGTCTTTGCATTTCAAGCCTTTTTACACAGAAAACAGTGACTGAGAAGAATACAAGTGTTGGTTTTTATATCAGAAGTTAACATGACATTGTTAAAAAAACACATTTTGAATCATGTTAAAAAAAATGAACGTGCCTTCTACCAGTGACTTATGTCACATGTTCAATTCTAGATTGAGTAATGACTGATGCTTAGTTGAGTAAAGCCACTGTTGATCATTGATAATGACGATAGTAACAAATATCAGTGATATAAATAGAGAGAAATTTTCCTTACTTTAAATAACAATTTTGCATCATCCATATAGTTGGCCAACGAGTAGCTAGATAATGATAATAACATATGTCATCTTTGTAGTAGATCAAGGAGAATGGTTTTAAGTGCTTTAGTGAAGGGTATGTATTGCAAAAGTAATGAACCATGAAGATGGACAGCATCCAAAAATGCTCCATGGAAATAGTCAATAGTCTAGAATTACAGCAAGTCATTGAGTATAAAGACATGCAGCTTATTTTGATGTGATATTAGTCCTGAAAATTTGCTCTTTTATCTCTGTTACAGCTTGCTACAATTGAAAATTAGTTTTCTTCTTACAGCACAGAGGATATCTACAAGTACTGATATTTGTTTAATGACTGTAGAGTGAATCATTGACCAGTTTTGAACATGTAAAGTGTTTCCAAAACAGAAATTTATGATGGTGGATCAAAGCTAACTAGAACCATTTTTCATACTGATCACTCTAAGAGTAAGCTTTCATTTTCTATGTTGATTTGTACTGTGAGTACCAATAATATTCAATATAAGCACGTTCATTTTCATATTGTTACTGATGTTTTTATAATTCTTATGCTTAAAATGAGAAATATTTATTGCATTTTTAATATTATTAGAGTCAGTATTCACTTAAAAGCATTCATTCTATACTTATAAGAAAAGTGTGCATTTCAGGTTGCAGGGTGTCTGACTACCTCTTAGAAACCTGAATTGCACAGACATGTTCCACTTAATATTTTGGGGGGGAAAGGGGTGGGTGTGGGTGTTAATGTTTAAATGGAATTTAAAATTTATATATTGCAATATCTTGCAATTGAAAACTTTCTGTTTTAATATAAATCAATCAGACAATTCTCACCACCAGCTGAGATAAAAGTATATGCTGTGACACTGAAATTTCTCAGGGCCTGGAACATTCCTCTTTAGCTCTGAAGTTGAACTTAAATTCATGTATAGACTTCAGGAGTGATGAGATCAAACCTTTGTATACCTTCAGAAGAAACCTAACTTGTGCGGAGAGAAGGGACCTAAATCTGCTGCAACCTGGAGACGAGTTTCATGGGCATGGCACCATAGTTGAGTCTACTTTATGTCACCTTCTAGTACACCAATAAATAAAATGGATTGTGACCAGGAGGTCTCTTGGATACCAGGGTGTAAAACCTTTTTCAGCTTTCACATATTAAGGGAAACTAGACAGCAGCATACATCTGGAACAATGGTAAAATATATAAAAATGGTCATAAAACCCATGAGAGAAAAGTGATGAGCTCTGTTTTAAAAACCTGGTGGTCAGTCATCTATGAGAAAAATCTTAAATATGATTAGTGCATCTGTCTGGATTTTATTCCACCACAATTATTTTTTTTTTCTCAGCCACTCTCATCCTTTCTGTGGTACTGGCAGTGCTAATGCAAGTTCTGAATCAAAGTCCTGTTCTCTTGAAAGGGAAAAAAAAAGGATACATGTTCCCTGTACCCTCAAAATATTCTAGCTATTCAAAATTAGTAGTGGATTTTAGGTAGATGATTTTTGATTATGATCATTCATTACTTTTGCTGAATACAGCTATCATGGGCATATTTTGTGCTTAACACCGAGCAGCAATCTTTCAAATTTTTTTCTTTAACTAAAAATCTGTTATCATCTTATAAAACCCAACTAAACCTGACTCTTAAAAATCAACTTGAAATCTAAATGTCAGACTGGGGAATTAACACTAGTAGATATTTTGACACAAGACAACTGGTTACTTTAGTCACACAAAAATACAGTTCAAGTTTGTTCTTTGTCTCTTTTTAATAGCTCTAGAGGGGACACCAATTATGAAGAGGGAAGCAGAGCTGGGACAGATGCTCCATTAGTTTTAATTAATGGATTTGGGTGGACTTGAGTTAAAGTTGGTAAATCTTTGGCAAATTATGAAAGTGTACCCTAAAGAAGCATATCCTTTAAGACAGTATAATTTTTCACAGAGTCATACTTTTAATAACCATGGAACAGCAATACAAGATTAAACTGTTGTATTTGGCTAGGGAAAAGTTACTAACATCATGAAGCTCTGAGATGTATTTTATCCACTTTTGCTAAGGACTAAAAAAACTGTAAAGAACAGTATTCTGTTACTGCCTATGCCATTAGTACTCCTCTAACATGGCATTATCGTTGAATTATTCTCTCTCCTATCACTCTCTCCTTTCTTCCTAAAGCACAGTGTTTCTCCTTTAGCTGAATAGCCCAATCACAAATGTCATATGATTTTAGACCTTCCCACAGTGGATGGGAGAGGCAGAGACACACGATGTAAGCAAGGCTTCTTTCTAACAACTATGAAGCCTGAGGTGGGACCGTCCTACCCTTGGGCTCTTTTGCCCCTCCTCCCATTGATGCTAATTGGAACATTCATACAGGATCTAGTTCTGGCATCCGACAGATAGATTTGTACCTTCAGAAAGTCCTTTTTTAGCACTTCATCATCTCTTCCAGACAAGCTGCATCCTCCTTTCCAAAGCAGATGACTACTGTTTTGGCTGTAGACAAAGCATCTTATGGTTGTGAACAAAAGGATGAATCTAACCCCCAAAAAGATTCAAATGCCATAGGCAGCAGTCTATGCCAAGAGCTTGGCTGATTGTAAGCAGCAGGAACAGATAGCTATTAAATCTAGTTTAAAGATAAGCAGAAATGGAATATTCATCAAAGGAGCTGCTGATTGAAAAAATTCTTGAATCAGTCCATCTCTTAAATGGTTACATTAAAAGCCACTGATTCACAAGGTAAAAGGTAATTTCAAGTATTCTGCTAGACAATGATTTTTTTATTTTCCATGTGTCTCGTTTAAAAGCTACTGGCATGAAAAATAATTTCAAATAGAACAGCACTTGTAGAGTAGCACAAGTACAAGGTTGAAATGAGGATGAGCAAACGACTATGTTAGTCGTCATCTAGTCCTTCTTGAGTTTTATATTAATAGGTAGAGTGCAAGTCATCAATTCTTGGGATAAAATTACAGATAATCCTTCCAATTTCTGCTTTGGTAACTCAAATATTTCAAATTTTTGAAAGGAATTGTATGTATATGTAAAAAGAATGTGTATTTCTGTAATGAGAAAGATTTTCAAAACTGTTAAAATTTGGTGTTTATTTTTTTATCTTTATTTTTATTGTTAATTTCTTGAACATATTTCTATTCTAATGCAGAAAATATAGGATGAGGGGGAATGCTTTTAAATTGGAAGGAGGTAGATTTAGATTGGATATTAGGAAGCAGTTCTTCACTATGAAGGATAGAGAGTCACTGGAACAGGTTGCCTAGGGAAGTGGTGGCTGCACCCTCCCTGGAAGTGTTCAAAGCCAGGTTGGATGGGGGATTGAGCAGCCTGGTCTGGTGAGAGGTGTCACCATGGGCAGGGGATTGGAACTTTATGATCTTTAAGGTCCCTTCCAGCCCTAACCATTCTATGATAGAAATGAATTTGTATTATCTGCCCATGCTTAAACATCTTTCCCCATATGGCTTGGTGGTCATTGCACAGCACTGCTTTTCATCTGAGAACTGCTGGAGGAAGGAATGTCATGATGAAGATAAATGAAGGGGTCAAAGTTGCTTGTCCAGAAATCAGCAATAGAGGTAACAATATTTGAAGCAGAAATCCGTATACAAATCTAGGCTGTATGACATGAGACAGAATGAGGAAACAACATACAGAGAAATGCAATCAACTCAAGACAGAGATTGACTGCTGGCTGCCAAAGAAATCAGTATCTGAAGAGTTATGATCTGTCTATTGTATGTCTATGTGCATGTGACTTGTTTTGAAAGTAAAGTAGAAAATATACATAATTTCTGTGAATTTGTAAAAGTTCTGGTTGAAGGAATAATGAAAGAGTGAATGTAAAACATTATACACCTCAGCATTTTACAAATGAAAAAACCCAAAAACTAACTGAGAGGTTAAGCCTGATTAGACTGCCAAAGTTCCAGTTTTATGTTATGCTCCATATCAATTATAATGTGGAAAGCTAGGACTGTATTCCCATTATAAATATTTCAAATCAGTTCTGACCTGTATTTTCTCAATGGTCTTTCAAGCAGAATTACAGGGATTCTGACTGAAACAAAATTAATTAAGCTATGCACCATGTTTGAAATACTTATTTTGACTCTGAAGAGTTTCAAAAATATATGTTCAGCGAACTTTTCTGCACTTATAGGTGTACATAGAAGTCTTAGTAAGTCTTAGTAGTTTGGGGTTTTTTTGCAAATGCTGATGAGCTCAATAAATAATGATGAGTGTTACTTGTGTATTGCTTTTCAGTGCAGGAAAAACCTGATGGAATGGTCAGAAAAAAATTTCTAATTTGAAAATTTCAGTGTCTAGAAGCTATTAGAATAGATTTTTACAGTTTATCTAAACCCTTGCCATTCTATTTAAGAGCACTGTCTACTCAGATGGTCTATTCCAGTTTCTTTCTCCTTTTCCTTATGAAAGCTTTTGAAAAAAAAGGTTTCATTTCAATTTGTGGTGGGGTTGGGGTGGATGGGAATCAAATCTGAAACCTTGCAGTCTTTCACTAAAGACCTTTCCTCCTTCTTGTCTCAAAAGAGTATTGTTTTCATGTCAATTGCTGATTTCCATCTGGAAGTAGTTGGAGAGCTGTTGCGAAGGAGACACATGAAGAATGAAGTGAATATTTTCCATCTCATACACATGCTGTGGAATCTCACAGATCAAGTGCCTTCTCATAGAGAACAGGGTAGAATAATTTTCCATTAGTTGGAAAACTCTCTAGGATACTTTGAAGAGAGGCTTGGAATGAGACGTTTCATTGTATTTTGAAGCCTAGTTGCTGGCCAAGGCTAAACCACTGCAGATGTTCATTTTTTTTTTTTTTATGCATACTGTAGTGCATTCCAGTGCACAACAATGCACTGTCTTCTAATACTTGTGATATGCCAAATCAAAATAAATATTTGGTTCAAGAAAACTAAATTTCTTAGAGAAAAGAATGAGCTTTTCCCTCCAAAGACTGCTCTTTTTTTAAATTACCTGAAAATGTACAAATAAAATTTACCTTCTTCCCCCTTTTTAGTCCCCTATATAATTAAAGAATAATCAGTGACAAGGCAAGTATCCCTGATCTACATCATGCCCATTTGTCTTTACTGACAAACCTATCACCAGGTCAGCTTAGAGATGAGGAAGTGTACTTGCTTGTTTTGGAATAAAAATTAGCAGGAGGTAGTGTCAAAATGTTCTCCACTTAAAAGTACACACATAGCTTTCAATTTAAATACCTTTCTTCTTTTCTTTTTGCTTCTTATTCCTTATCCAAAAGATAAATGGCCTTGCTGTCACGGCAATGCAAACAGAAAAATGAAATCAGTGGCATACTCTATAGAACTGTATGTGCTGCTTCCTAATATACTCGGGTGTAAAAACAACAAACTTCTGAAAAATAACAAGTTTTGGGTTTTTGTCTTCACTAACATTTTTAAAAATTGCCTCACTTAAGAACAATAGCTAGTGAAGAATAAAATAAAAATGCCCTGGTCTTCATCTCACACTCTGTAAGCACTTCTATTGTGAAGTATGCAGTAATTTCTTTACTTGTATAAAAGCAAAGAAAATAAAATAATTTATCTATTAAGTGTGGGCGATGTTTTGTTTGGGGCCATGATATTTTTGAGAGTCCTTCAAATAAGTAGGACAGCTTGACGAAAAGATACTCTTCCTCAGGCAAACACATTTGCAAAACCTGTATCCTAAAGATCTTAATAGTGTTGCATCTTCTGTATTGTGTTTACCTACCAACATTCTCATCGGTAGTTAAATAAAAATTCACTAGCTTCTACTGGAAGATTAGGCAGTAAGTCAAGCTTTTGATTAGAGCTGCATCCAACATGAAAATCGAACAGTAATTTTTCTGTATTATATATGTTGTAAGGACCACTTTCATCATAATTCTTGATGTTTTTAACTTTTCTCCATTCGTAGGATGAGCATTGATCACTCCATTTCTACAGAGTATACCTGCTTTTGGACACAAAAAATAATCTGAAAGTTTTTATATTCCGAAATTAAATAAATATTTATTTAGACACTTAAAAGTAGTGAGAAAGTGAACAAAACCCCCCACATTGCTTGAAAAATAGAGAATCAATTTCTTTTGGAGCTAAGTTAAATGCATAAAGACTCAATTCTTCAGCTCAGGCAAACTTCTAAGTCAATAGAACTTCATTTAGTCACATGGGCCCTGCATTTCACTACATCTTGCTAGTGAGGAGTCCATATATTGAAGCATTAGTTAACCAGGTATAAATGCTAAGTAACTGAAATAGGCATGAACAGGAGGGTGTTTCTAAAGTTTTGGGAAAGTTTTGTATCACTAGAACATAACAAAGTGTTTTGCATGGAATTTAATTCAATCTGCAGCAAGCTGTTTCTTTGTGCTTAGAAGCTGTGTGCCTGCCTTCCCACTTCTTGCATATTTTTTTAACAGACACCATCGTGCACTACATTTAAAGCAAAACTGACAGTGACTCTCCAGATCCTGTCAAATCACCTGAAAACTCTCCTCATTTTATTTCTCGCCTCTGGAAAAGCCTCAGAGAACAAATAGGTCTTGCGGCATGCCTGAGAAATCAGCAAGATTCAGGCTCCGATGAACCGAGGCAGGGAGGAAATCTTGCAGTTAAGGACCCATCACTGATTATGCCCTGACTCCAGCCCCTTGTGATTAAGCCAGGAGCCAGTTACCTTGAGCATGTTAGATGATCTCAACTGTCATGGTGTCATTTTTAAACACCCCAATGCACACTTTCCCAGCGCAGCTTGACAGGGACAGGTGTTATTGCTGAAACCATTTGCATGCAGAAGGCTATACACTTTGCACTGAGGCATTTGCAGCACAATCCTCTAGGAACCGAAAAGGACAAAGAATAAGCTGGTTGTTTCAATGTAAGAACAGTGAGACTTTTGGGGATGAAATAAATTCTGATCACCATGTTGCAGCATCTGTCATTTTTGCCTCTTTCTGCAAAATTTTACTTGTACTGTTATAAACTTGTAGTGATCTGTATAGCTGTTAACACCATAGAATTAGAGGGGATCAGTTGCATAGAGAAGCTGAATTGCACTGCAGTAATAATGGGTATCACTAAAAACTGTCTGATGTTGAACAACAGGCCCCACCCTGCAAATTTGCAGTTTTGTTGGACTGGGAATAATGATCAAGAGGATACCATCCTATCCTACATGATGTTCTGCCATGTGTGAACACCGGGTCATTTCAATACTGTGTGAAAGTGTCTGAAATTCCATATAGCAGTATAATTGTTCAAATGTTAATGCTGCTATTAATATAAGAGATCATTAAAGGTGGAAGAGCTGTTTCATGTGAAATGCATATTTCTAGAAAACTTGTCTACTAAAGTTTTGTAACACCTCAGAATATTACTCCTTATAGAATTTAAAGGAAATATGTTTTCATGTATTTTGCATTTACACCTGAGACCACTTCCTATGTAAGCAATTTGTCATATGCATGATTGTCCACATATCACAGAATGTTACAGGTTAGAGGAGACCTATGGAGATTATCTCGTCCAAACCCCTCTGACAGAACAGGATCACCTAGAGCAGGCTGCACGGGACAGCATCCAGGCAGGTTTTGAATATCTCCAGAGAAGGGGATTCCACAGCCTCTCTGGGCAGCCTGTCCAAGTGCTCTGCCACCCTCACAGTAAAGAAATTCCTCCCCATGTTTAGGTGAAACTTTCCATATTCAAGTTTATGACCATTGCCTCTTGTCCTGTCAGTGGGCACCAATGAAAAAAGACTGAACCTGTCCTCCTGACACCCACAACATATCTATGAATATAATTTATCAGAGATATTCATATGTTGTCAATTTTCTAAATAGGGCTTGCTAGCTGTTCTACTAACCGGAGTCACTCTTCCTTTCCATTGTAGCTCTACAACCATCCAAAAAATTCCTCTAGTAATATTAATTCTCACATTCATATATTTAGAAATTTTTAAATGATAAATCAATTAGACTTTATACCTAAGGAATCAAGTCAAGTTGTTCAGGCTCATGAGTCAAATTTCTGAGTTCAGGATGACAAAGAAATGAAAGTTAAAATAAGAGCTCGGAAGAGTTCTAAGATTTTTCTAAACTTACAGTCTTATGAAGAGTAGGCCACTCCTGCCCATAAGACTCCAATTTTGAAATACCTTAAGCTCCTACTTTTGTTATTAAGCAGATGCTTTTACTCACTTGACTGTAATCTAAAATTGACATGCACTGAGACTGTGGAATTGGGCTACAGTGAAGGAAATGTTTAGGTGTGTGTGCCCTAATTAAGAAAGTCAGTCCAAATTATTACTTTAGATAGTTTAAAAATGAACTAACAAGAAATCATATATGCTTACAAGTGGGTAAAACCCCAAGAACCTCATACAGCTATAAACAACAGTGCTAATATATTTATGAAAATATGTTTAATATTATTCAAATTTAGAAATATTTTCTAAGAGCATTATGATTGTCATCATGTTTTAGATCAGCACTTTTACTCCAGTAATGCTTCCATAATTGCTTGACACTGTACTGTACAATAGACATCTATATTTTTCCCTAAGAAAATTAGGACTTATAAAGATATGACTAAGCATCATAAAATACAGTACCGAGAAAAGCTGCTGTCTGATTTATATTTTCTTATTATGATAATTATTCAAATTCGTCACTTAGGGTGAATTAAATCCACAATAACAAGTGTTATAAACCTTCCTATAATTAAGATGAAACAAAATGTGTTAAAAAATCTTTCTTGATAATTACTCTTGATAATGAAAATGATATTTCAGAATGTGATTCTTATGTTGTCTTAATATTGCTGCTGATGCAATTCACAGAAGAATAAATTATCAATAAAAGTTACATTCTGCACAGTGTGAGAGAAACTGACAGTATTTAACACTTCTAGTCTCTTTCTGGCCTTGCAAAAATGAAATATTCCTTGATGATCCTTTATATCTATTACATCTCAGTTGCATTTGTCTATCAGGCATCCCACAATAATACCCCTAAAAAACAAACCCCACCTCAGAGTAAAGGGAGAAGGCTACTAAGAAGAAGTTCTATGTATTTGGAAAAATAGCTAGAAAGAGAAGGGAAAATTAAGCTTTTAATTGCATGAAGTTAACTGGATGATGTTTCGTAACTTTGCATTTTCAGGAACTGCTGTTGGTTCTAGAAATTTTATTTGCCATCTGTTGAGTTCTTAGTAGGAATTGAAGACAGACAGAGTCGGACACGTGTAAAGAGTAGCCTGCATCACACTGTGCTCCAAACAATCTCAATTTCAGAATTAAGAGCCATGGGACCCAACCAAAAAAAAAATGTTTGCACCACAAATATTCACTGTCAAATGAGGCCGTTTTGTACTAGAGATATAGTCATAAAGTAACTGAAATGTCACGGCAAGTAGGTGGGGGTAGATTATGTTTCTGGGTTTATGTATTGTAATACAAACCCATAATGAAAGATAAGTGTTGTTTCTTAAGGAAAGACAATGCTATATTTAAAAAAAAATTTTAAGTCAATAACAATCGCTGAGAAATAGTGAAGGATGAGAAAGAATGATATGAAATAAACATTTAACAGAAAAGAGGAAATCACAGGAGAAAAATATTATGAAGGATATCAAAAGAAAAAAGTTAAACAGCTTTCTGAGAAATGTCTGAAGGACTCTTAAAACAAATTTGAAAAATTTGAAGATAGAATAGAATCAAATACAATCAAATATCTGTATTGAAAGCTGTTTCAAAGCCTATTTTACTTAATTACTCAAAAGACCATTTGTAATATGGTCTTTAAATGATTTATACAAAGCACCTTTTAATCATGAGTTCTTAAAACTGATTAGATAAATTTTGGAAAAAAATTACTAAGTGACACAGTTTTTTGAAAGTTTTATCAAATCTGTCAAGTTTCCAGAAAAAGTAGACAAAGAGTACATGATGGGAAAATATCAGTGAATCTAATACTTAAATGAGAACTGGAATTAGGAGGTATTTTCCCACAGACTCTCTTCAAGGAGAAGTGTTGGTGTCAGTGCTTTCTTCTTCGCTTTTCTCAAGTTGTAAGCCCCTGATAAGTGTGGATTGCAAAATGCTATCTAGTCTGGTTACTGATCTGCAAGCAAACTGATCCACTCTGGAAGTAATTAAACTAGTCTTATGAGTACGTCAAAGCATTAATTAGACACTCTATACTTTCCATTAATGTTATGTATATTTTTAAGGTTGCTTAACTGTCAAATATTTTGCTAACTATACTTTCTTTTTATATATATATAATATCCATCAGCAATGTTTTAGTGCAATACAAAGTAAGGCATCTGTAACATTTTGACTATCAAGTTTAAAACTTTATCTTCAAATATTTCAAGTATTCTGCACATAATGTAAACAATTCCAGCCTGATGTAAAAAAATTAAGCTAAATTAAAATTTTCAACAGTGGTAAATTATCTTTTTTCTAAAATACATTCAGATCGCTACTTCCTATCTCCACTGAAGTCTCTGTCTATTTGTAGTCTTATCTGCTGTCATTAGTACTAAGAAATATTCCCTGCAAAATCTATGTGGCCAATAATGGGTGAGAAGTTTATTTTATTGTGAACATAATTAGTAGATTTAATTTGCACATACTGTTACTGAAGTACTCAGCTATTCCTGCCAAACCAGCTTGACAGAAGGAGTTGGTTTACATAGATATGTTGAAGAGATTGTCTGAAAACAACAGCTACAGGCCAAAAATAGCCTATACCTTATTAGCTGGTCCTGAGCAGTAATAATGTCTTCAAATAACAAGGCTAAAT
This sequence comes from Porphyrio hochstetteri, assembly GCA_020800305.1. Classification (NCBI taxonomy): domain Eukaryota; kingdom Metazoa; phylum Chordata; class Aves; order Gruiformes; family Rallidae; genus Porphyrio; species Porphyrio hochstetteri. The sequence goes on along the minus strand of CM036906.1, from coordinate 60,527,039 downwards.
AAACAAATCAGGGAGTTAAAATTTAAATCTGGTAACAGAATAAGCCAGAAAAAATTGCAGATATCTAAAAGTTCAGTGGGGTTTTGCTCCAAAATTGCCACAGCTAAAATGTCATCATTAAAATATGCTGTCCAGTTCACCTAATTAGGTAAATTGAAAATTACTCTGGTCAGTCCTGAAAAGAAGTTTCACAGCCTTTAGAGTTGACCTTAGAAAAGTATTTGTGTTGCACAAATTAGCTCAACCGTAATAAATATCAGTTTGTTTGGGTTGTCTCCTTAACCAGGAAAATCCTGAAACCAGAATTGGGCATTTCAGTTCTTACGTGACAAGTATAACATTATACACCAGTAGGAAAAATGAACAATGTCTAGAATAGTTCTGGTGTATTTCTCATATTCTGTATCTGTAAAACAAGAACAATCAAGAATGGCCCTGCAATGCCAAAACAAATATGATGAAGAGGAAAACACAGACTTACCAAGTCCAGTGGAATTGGTAACCGTTGGTTTACCTTCAGTTGCATGGGTGGTCATTTTGTTGCTTATAAAAGAAATTAGGATCTCCTTTAGGATATTATTCTCCATGGAAGGACAGATGAATTTGGGATCTAGGTTTTCTCAGTAGCCTATCTGTAAAAGGAGCAGAAGTAGGGAACCATTTACCACCACAGTGGCAAATTAACATATGTTGTTAATCACCTGTCCATGGCTTAATATTTCCCTAATTTATCATGCTGTGTTTTAATGTTGTGTTCCTCTGCCCTTGCAGTTTTCTGCTGAGACTGCTCTCTTTCCCAAAGGGCCAAGAGCTCTTTCTGCTTGCTGGAAGATGAAAGGTGTAATAACAGTTAAGTTTAAAAACAGAGTTTAAAACCTCTGAGACTTTTTGAAGAGCTGAGTAATACACTTCTGGAAATCAACACATGTGCAATAACAACATCAGTTCATGAAAGTTATTATGTGTTTAATCTCACATCTTTTAGAGTTCAAATAAATTGCCTTTCCATCTGACATAAAATATAAGGCAAATTTAAAAGAAACAAACAAAGAAAAAAAAAAAAGCAACCACCTAGCAACTATCTATAATCATTATTAATTATGGAGCCAGTGTAATACAGAGCCATGGTTTGCTTTCATGTTTGATGATAGATATCACTGGGGTTATACCAGCCAAGTGCCTGGACTGACCTTCTACAAATGATAATGAGTATTTGAACCAGAGAAGTATTTTGTCTTAAGTATATATTTGAGATGAAACTAAGATTTAACTACTCACAAGTTTCAAAAGAAAATTATGTTTAGCTAAGAGTGAGGAAAAATTATTGCAGGATATAGGTATTAAATTATATATCTAATTAAAATGGATTATAGTATTTGTATATATTGTCTTTCTTCTAAAGCTATATATTTCTTTAATTTTCCTTTAAAATTAACACACCTAATATTTTTTATTCATAGCTGGCATAATTTATTCTTCCAGATCTATGTTTTTAATAATAATCATGGGACAATACTCCACATGGAGAGATGATGACATTTATTGAGCAGCTTTTTTGCTTCATATACACTCCTAGAACACAACAGTCAAGGACCTGTGGCTAACACCAGCCCATACTTTTTGTCATACCAAGACACAAGGAGCATTGAAGTCTCTGAAAATAAACTACATTTGGTCTTTGATAGAATCATAGAACAGTTAGGGTTGGAAGGGATCTTATGATCATCAAGTTCCAACCCCCCTGCCATGGGCAGGGACATAAACCCCTAGCAACTTGGAGTTATCCTTTCTCTGAAGACACCTCTGGGAAAGGAGAACGAAGAAAACTTACAATTAAAATTGGAATGAAAATAATGCTCATTTAAAATTTGGGAATATTTCTTCTTGAGGTGCAGCAGATGCCATCATTCATAGTCACTAGTTTGTATGTTGACACCGAGTTGCTGATTGCCCACTGGAAATGAGAAAACAATTAACCATCTAAAGAAGACTTTATTATACTGGAAAGTATGATCACAGTCAAATTTTACATGCAATATTAATTAATGGAGAATTGTGTACTGGAATATAGAATAACAATGTATTTATTACGTGAAGATTTGTGAAAAAAAAACCCCAACACTTCTTATCACAGATTTTAAGCATGGATTTTTTGTTGGGGTTTTTAATTCTGTTAAATTAGTTGCTGCTTTATTACTAAAATAACAATAGTTAAAACAATCTGAAAATGTTAAAGAACAGTAGATAGAGTGGTTTGATAATAGAAAATGACATTTTCCTTTTAGTGTTGAATGAACTAAAATTACATTTCCCTTGCCCATAAATGCATCGAAACATGAGGTAAACTAACCATGATACATATGTTTTAAGGTTGGAAAAGTAGTCAGAGGAATAAATAGGTGAGAGCTATTCAAAATAACTGAGCTAACTTTACAACAAAATAGGAGAGAAGGCTGATGTGACTACTGCTAGAATAAACAGCTTCAGGTACACCACAGAATGATAGAAGTGGCAAGATATTAAACAGATGTATTGTCTCCCAGGTGCAAGGTTTATAGAAGAAAAGATTATTTCCAATCTCACTTCAGTTCTAATTGAACTATTCCCAGTGAAAGATAAATTTTTGCTAACTTGCACCATGGCATTTTCATGGCTTTGCCTTGGCTTAATACCATGTAAATTAACTGCATGAAATATGCCATTCCTTTCGGTACAAGGAATTCTGAGACTTTCGAAGATAGATTTAAATTAAGTATAAGAAACAAAAATACTTGTTCCCTTTCAAAGGAAAAAGACCTAAACACAAAGAAGTAAACAAAACATCACATACCTGTTCCTCTCCCCTTTTAAAATTTAATAGTCTCTTCATCTGTTTATCTACTTTGAAGCTCATCTTTTGTTTTCTGCTGTTCATGCATCAGTATGTGCATCTCTGAGCTCTTTTACTGAATACTACGATTACTTCTGTGATTTCATCCTATTACAAACTCCACATTAACAAGCCAAGATGCTTCATTTCTTTTCTGATACACTAATCTGTTGCAAAATTAATAACTAGTAATTACTCTACTGCACTTTTCTCCCATCCAGAAGTTATCAGATAGTTAAAATATTTCCATTTCAAGAAAAAGGACTTTGAAGGATTGTGATATATTTTGAACTGCAAATTGTGAACTGTGATTGTGAGTAGAAACAGCCCAGTAGCAGCAGCTGAGAAGGATTATTTGTTTTCTGTATTTTTGTTTTTTTCCAGTAAGTTGAAGTTCCCGAGCAAATGTCGTTTAGACTATGCTTTCCACCACTTTATTGTTTTGGGGTTTTTTTTGCATTAAACTCTAAAAAGCTGCTATTTATTGACTGTTCCTACCCCACCAACCTTTTCCACCTGCATTACAGACTGGCAAGCCCAAACTTGTGCCAGTGGCTAGTTGGCTACCACTGTCACATCCAGGCTGAAGTCTCTGGGGCAAGACTGCAACCGTGGAGCAGCATCAGGAGCCCCAGACCTGTGGTATGGGCAAGTGTTGCATTGCCAGAGGAGCAGTAAACAGCCCCTGGCAGTGCACGTGTCAGCCTACTCTGAGCCAGGAGAGGATTTTTGCCAGGTGTGTAGCCCCTGCCTACTGTTCAGCCCTCTGCTCAGTGACTTCTGGCAAGGCCCAGATTTTGCTTGTAATATTTGCATTTCAAGCCGCAAGTCAGGAAAAAACCCACACTGTTTCTGAGTTTATCCTTTGCTAAATGTCCAACATATTGGTGACACTTAATCCGTCTCAGTCCCTTGTTTTGCTGAGCTGTGAGACTGCAAAATGAACCTTTGCAACAGAAAGTTACATCTGTGAGTTGAGAATTATGTGATATCACACTCCCTTTTTTTTTGGCTTTTTTTTCCCCTCTCTCTGATTATATTCAAGAAAAGGAATTTCTGATATATTTTTCATGGTTAAGCTTGCAGATCTGCCTCTGTGTTTCAATCTTACAGCTGGTGGACAATTTACTGTGGTTCTTTGTTATGTCAGAGTTAGGGGTGAGTTTAACTGCTGAACAGCTACAAAATCTTTTTAACATTTTTGCTCACACTTGTTTTAAAGTAAAGCTCAGTTTGACCAATAGTCAACATTTTTATTTGATTTCATGTGTCTGTAACAAAGGAGAAATTATGAAAATGAGGATCTACAATTCGTCTTTTTCAGAAAGCCAGAGATTATAGCAGTGGACCTGTGATTCTCAAGAATTTAAAATCTTGGGGCACCAACCAATTGTTTCATGACATTATTAATTTCCTTCTCTTTGACCAAGGAAGTTTAAATCCATGTTAGCTATGCCACTGCCCAGGAATATGCATAATTCACTGTAATGAAATGTGGACAGATTTTAGGTGCTCCAGCTGCTACTTCTCTGTAGTATTTGGTTTGATTTTTCTATTTTTTTGGGGGGTTGGGGGCAAGGATTGTGTTGTAGAAATACATAGTGACCAGTTCAGACACATATCGGTTTTATATCTAGGTGTTCTACCAATGTGGCAGCAAAATAATTAGAAGCATTTGTCCCCGGTATCAAATTAGAAAAAAGTGCAAAAGCTTTCATTTACCCAGTTCTTCATGGTTTATTATTTGTTTTTGTGTAAGTTGCCCAAAATCTGTTACAGATTGGATAAATGCATTCCTGAGTTAAAACGAAGGTTTCTTCATTTTTCAGTACTGTGGTTTAACCCCAGACAGTAACTAAGAACCACACAGCCACTTGCTCACCACTCCCCCCTCAGTGGGATGGGTGAAAATGAGGTTAACATTTAATAAACCTGTTTATTTGGTTAGCATTGAAACCAAAAGTGTAGAAAAAATTTTCACACCATTTTCTTGCTCACACTGTGAAAATGTTTGCCACATTTGATTTCTGAGGGAGAAAGGGTTTTTAATGATTTAGTAGAGGTTCACGAAGAATCTATTCAACCGTGGCTTTGAATATAGTAGTCTGCATTGAATAACCAGCTCATGAACTATTAAATGATAACATTTTTATGTACAGGTCAAGGGAGAGTCATTGTGTCTGCTTTGTCCATCAGCTCCATCTCTGTGCATTGCGTACTGCAGGATCACCATTTAGATGGACACCTGAATCTGACCCATCTTGGCAGGTTTTATGTGCTAACCAGGGTTACAAAAAAAAGCAACTAAACAAACAACAACAACAACAAAAAAACCCCAAAAAGTAACAAACAAACAAAAAAAAAGCAGAAAAGAAAAAATGAGATGGTACCATACACTATAGCAAGCTCTACTGAAACCACAAGGGTTAAATCTTTATATGCAGATGAACAATGTTGCACCTATCTGTAAGAGCAAGATTTGGAAGTATAAACAATGCTGAATATTCAGATGCACATTAGTAAATAGAGACAATTTACTTCCTGTAGTACTTTCATTTTGATCTTTCTCAACTAAAAGCAGCAGGCTGTTCTCTACTTCAAATTCAGAAAAGTTTCAAAAAGAGAGAGAGAAGATTGCCTGGAGCCCTCTAAGTGTTAATGCTCAGATTCAGTCCATTTTGACTTAGGGGCTTTTGAAAGCTACTGCAGGCCATAGATGAATTGCAAAACAAGTAAAACGCAAAAATTGATATACAATTATGCACCTACATTTATTGGATATGAACTCAGCAGGGAGCAAGTCCAGCTGAAGAGGCTGTAACAATCAGAAATTTGGTTAGCTCTGCTTGGCAGAAAGGGTGAGGAATTACCTGTATGTCCAGATTGGAATGTCTTGGAGTAATGCTGTTTTCAAAATTCCTCCTTGACTATATATTACGGGAAAGTTTCAGAAATTATGGTCACGATTTACAGTAATGTTACCCTGTAAGTATAATATTCACTTCTAAGGTGTCCTTGAGAAAAATTTAATCATTGCCCTGCATATGTTTTTTGGATTAAACATTTTGTGCTAAAGCATTGTGTACCAGTAATGTGTTGGGGTTTTTTGGTGGTGGTGGGTTTTTGTGTCATTGTGAACTCATGGCTTTCTTTTCTATACTGGTAGAAGGTATTTCTGGTCTGCTGCTTCCTTGGGAGATTTAATCATGAAGAATAAATTATGTGGGTACCTCAAATTAGATTGGGTTTATGCCCTACATTGGCAGCTAATTCATGAATTAGGCTGCTTAAAATGGACTTCATCAAATAAAATACCCTCAGGACAAAATGGTGCTGTAATCTCTAAATGTGCAAAGCAAAAAGTGCTTAGTGCATTCATCCAATAAACAGGTAACTAATCTGCAGATAAGATTAGGAAGTTTACAAAATATCTTTCAAAAAGTTTTAATTAAAATAGGTTCAATGAGCTGTGGCTTAAAAATGATACGTCTGTTTTCTTTTCACAATATGATGGGATCGTAGCATTACATAGAAACATAGAAAGTGCTGTGTGGACTTCAGAGAACACAGGACACTGACAAATGGACACACATTAACTTTGAAACCAAAGTTTCAAAAACTGTGTGGATATGCATGTGTTACACTGACAGGTTCCTAGCCAAGTTGTGCATCAGCTTTGTACAGGCACAGGCTGACTCAAAATGTTTAGCCCTTTAGCTAAAAGCCATCCGAAGTTACTGCTCAAGTGTCTATGACAACTATTATTTAGTGACTGAAGCTAATTCTGGATCTGTTTCTGAATCTCTTTTTGAGTTTATGGGATTCCTTTCTCTTCTAGAGTCTGTTTTGTCATAAGTAAAATCAAAATATTAGTGAGCAAGTGTCTCACAGGAATGTAGTAACAACTGATTGGCAACCGTATATTCAGAGCTATGAAGATATTGGGTCACATTGTATCTCTTTTCTCTCACTGTTTTCATTGTAGCTCTTAGATCATTAATTATTATTTGGTAGAATCTAGTCACTGAGACCAGAATTTCTAAATTTCCTCCTCCTTTCTTCCCCAAAAGAGAAAAGGTGTAGCAGATGAAGTAGTTAAAACCTATTGCTTATATGGCATCTTAAAAGCTGAGCAAGTAGAACATGGTGGGGTAGCTGAGATTTAATGAACTGCAACTACAGTCTGTAAGAACAGTCCCACTGTGCATAAAAGCTTTATTAACAGTCTAATTAATCCTCTAAGAGATAATAACATGTGAAATTCTTCACCAAAATAAAGACAACTTTTTACAATTTAGGAGAAATCATAGTACACCCATGATTACACAACCAGATATATATTGGATAACTTTGAAAAAGAGTAAATGTTCCAAAAGATTCTTCATTTATATTTTGTTAGTGTTCTGTCCACCCTGGAAAAATGCTGCAGCATCGTTATGAATCTGCTTTGAATATACTTGTGACATCAAATAACCTTTATGCAAACTTTTTCATGGCAGAATGTGCTGATGCGCTTTTTCTACTATTTCATTGCTAAATTAACTTTTAAATCTGCCTTTGGTAGCAAATAATCTTGGTTCTTTATGACAACCAGCAAAACAGCTCATGTCTCCTGCCCAGCTGGCTTCATACTGTAGTCCAACTTTCTTTCCACCCCACCTACCCTAAAGGCCTAGGAAATATCAAAGAAATCCTACGGGGAATCAGAATGAAATATGTTCAAAGGATAAGATCTCAAACTTGTAGGTATAAAACTATAAATCCCTTGATGTTTCCTCTGCCTTTTGTTTTATTGATGCTTGGGGACCTACATTTCTTTAGAAAAAAACCCTAAACAACAAAAAATCAACCCCCCCCCCCAAAAAAAAAAGGAATCCCAAACAAACAAAGAACACCCCATCCAAGAAAAAACAAAAAAAAACCAAAAAAAACCCCCGAGAAAACCACACAAAAGGAGATCTAATTCTTTATAATGGAAATTCTTCCTTTCCACATTAAAGTTTATTTTCTTTTTAAATATGTTGAGATACTGCCTGTAGAAACAACAGAAAATTAATCCAGCTAAACTGATACAGGACAAATGTGTTGCTTATACTTTTACTGGAACTAAATCAATTCTGGAAAGGGCTACTAAACCAGTTCAAGCAAGATTTGATGCAATTTCTCACTTCATATTTGGAAATTGGCAAGGATAAATATGTTCCTTATTAAGAAAGTTTTCTAAGATGATGACTCAAATCATTACTAAACCAGTAATACAGAGGAATTCTGATCACTGTAGACTACATCCCCATGTGGGATTCACCAAAATGACTTTAACTCAGTAGTTTTCTCATTATATAGATCATGATCTTGCTTGTGTCATTCTGTGCGAGTAGTTTTCTGCTCAACAACTGGTGGAGAGATTAATTTATAGGCCTCAGTCCACTCTCCCCTGTGGGCAGCCCTGACCTGTATGAGGGACTTGTCCCTAAAACCAGGTTATCATGATGACTTTGGATGAACACCATGGGCTGAATTAATGACCCTAAACTCAAGCCCGGGTGGTGTCAGCAGGGAACATTAGCCTGAGGTGTGTGCTGCTCCTGCTGAAAGGAGCACTAATATATGCAAGCCAGAAAGGGTTTTTTACCTGACACACAAAATCCCTGCCCTGCCCATCAGGATTGCTTGCAGGGGAGGCTGACTCTTTGTTATGACTGATTGATGTATTAGAATGTCAAAATAGAGAAATCTTGCTCAGAAAGAGATCCCTTTTCTATAGTGTGTGTCACAAGAAGACCCAGGTGCAAACCTTACTTTCAAAAGGTCATTCTGGAGGTGACAAAAAATGTGACAAGGTATTGTAGGAAACATGAAAAAGGATTTACCATTAGTGACAGCAATTTTTCTCATACATGCTCAGTTTGCAGCTTTTCCCTTTCAGTAAGGGAAGGGCTTTGATAGTCAGCAATCAATGCTGGGCACCTATCCTGTCCTCCTGTCCCCCTTTAATTTCCATAAATAAATTAAAAATATACCACATATTGAGAGAGAAAGAATGGATTAATACATCCTACTGGGATTTCATCTATAATATATTATATACATTGAGAGAGAGAATGGATTAATCCATATACTCAAATTTCTTCTGCAGAAGCCATAGGGAAGATTCATTTTATTTTTTTTCCTCACCGTGACACTGATTTATTCCTTCTTGACTCTTATCTACAGTTAAATAAATATAGAATAATGGGGGGAAAATTATCCATAAGAAAAATCATTTTAAAAACTGCATTATACACTACATTTGAATGTGATTATGAATTTACCTTCTTTGACTTCTGTTACCCATCATCTTTGATATGTCTCAGGAATAAAGGCTGTAGCAGTCAGCAAAACTACAAGAGGGAAAAATTGACAAAAAGTTATATGGTTAAATGTACTGCTAGAAACCAGATACTTTTGAAGCTGTCATGACTTTTGACAAGCCTTTAAGCTGTAAAAAAAGTGTAAATTCACTGTTGTGTGTGTGTATATGCACTGCCTAACTTGCAACACATTGGAACTTTTATGAAGGGATATAGTTGCTTACTTAGCAAGCTTTCTTTCTTTTCCTTTAGCAAATTATAATACAAAAGCGGTCTAGTCATAATTCTTGGGAGGGTGACTCCAGATCAGGCTGAATTAGCTTTTCCTTCACAAGGTGCAACCGTCAGCATCGTTCAAATATTATGACAGTGCAAATCTCTACATAGTTTTGTCTTGTTGAAAATCTTTCAGGAACCGTTTGCTTCTTTCACTATTTTAGAATAATCATAGGAGTAGTAGTCTGGTTTTCCCTCCTTTTCTTCTTCTAGCTCCCTCCAAGGAGCAATTTATCCAGAACATGTTTAAACTACAGAAACCACACCCAATTGCAAACCTTATGTATTTGATTAAGTTGGTAGAATTTTGGCCCACACAGAGTCTTGCACACATTGACTTCTATTTTGTCCAGTTACCTTCTTCATTAAGGACAGGTGCCATTAAAGAATTAGCTTGCCTGGAATGTTATCTTATGTAGTCATCAACACACGACATGTTTCTATCAATAGCCTCTTCAATAGTTTACTCTTGGGAGTAATGTTGCAGTGCAAGAAAAATCAATATCAGTTCAGACTTTAGTGTTTTCTTCGGACACAAGAGCTTAAGATAATACTTCCATAAATGACCTTTTCAGAGATGGCCTCAGTCAGTGACTCAAGATGTAGCAAGAGAAATCATCAAACAGGTGATCTTAAGGCTCCCAAACACTAACTGCTCAGCTCACAGGTAGCAAAAGGTTGGAAATTGGATTTGGTTCATCCTTGGTATTAGTTCCTTTCAATTTCACTGTGTAAAATATTATTGATGGTACAAAGAAAGAGCTTTTGATAAATATACTAAAAAGCCTAAATCAATAGTTCTTTTGCAGAAAGATACCTGGAAGAATAGAATATAGAGAATCAATTGTCCCTTAGGAGTGTGAGATTTCTATTCTCCATCATTCAAAATATAACAAAAATTCCAGCAGCAGCTGCTTCTGACACGTTAGCTGCCAGGTAACTCGTACTCATCTGGAATGTTTCTATTGCGAATTTACTTGTCCATCTGTTGTAAAGGGTGCATGTAACTGCACCTCTGATGGTTGGAAGAGAGAGTGGGGGTGGGAAAATGTTACAGCATAACCTGACCCGCCTAGCAAGGAGTGCATGCCATTCTGGGGAGTGCAAATGGAAGGGCTATATTCGTATTCACCCACCCCCTGAGTCCTTCCCTCTGTCTCTAGGTAAATCTGCTTCTGTGGAGAAAAAAACAGTGGTGTTTTTTTGATAGAGAACTACAGCTGAGGCAGGGCTGTATGAAGTGCTACTCTCTGCACATGCCAACAAGGAGCAAGGATAAAAATAGCAAAGTAACTTTTATTCACAAATTTTTAGAAATATCACTAGCAAAGGCATCAGAGCAGATAGCAGCTCACAATCTTTGATAGCAAATACCCATCCAATAACCGCCTTGTCTATCTGAGGAGTGAAGTAGGACCAATATTTACTTAGGGTGGAGGGCTTTTGGGTTTTGGTTTTTGTTGGTTTGGGGTTTTTTAATACAAAAATCATATAGACAAACTAGTAGGACCATAAGTTTGATCATCTATGTTCTTTCTCAGTGTGTATTTCTAGCACCTCAAAAGTCATGCATAGGTGTGCAGGCATGTCTATGTATCCTTTAGAATAACTGCCTAGGTTTGTTTCTCCCATAAAACAGTCAGCAGGTTAATAAGTGAAAATCAGAAGATCAATAAGAAGCAACCCTGAGATAACACCACACTGTCCTAATATTTGAGTGAGGTTGTGGAAATATTATTTTATAATAAGGCAAGAAGGAAGATGAAGTAACAGTTCTTAGAAAAATTGTCGTGATAAGAAGTTAAGATGCTTCTTCTAGACATTAAGGTGTATTTTCTAAACTCTACTTTTAGTCCATGTTATAAATTGGATACAGGTTCTAGAAGAGCTGGTCTCATACTTTTAGAATCAAGAGAAAAAAACCCACTATTTAATGGTCATTTATATTTTTTTATTTCAAAGTTGGGTCAGAGTGATATGCTTTTTTGTTGTTGTTTTGTTACATTAGGAATTATGAGTAGACTGTGGAGTACTATTTAAAACCATTGTTCTAGATTACACTTTACTAGGATTCTTGTGAAAATATTTGTTCCTTTCTCAGTGACTGCAAACTAATAGAAAAATATTAAAACAGCCCCTTCATTAATGTATGATCTTAAGATACCATAGGGATAACGTTGATTCAGGTTCCAGTTTACTTCAGTCAAGATTGTAATCTTCATGAAAGAGTACATACTTTATAAGTAATGTGAAATTAAATGAAATGCTAATTATATTAATGGTAAATAACAAACCAGTGCATTTTTAAGCATACAGCAGACCAGATGGTGGTATAAGTGTAAGTAAACATACCCAGGTAATAATTTTTTGAAACCTATATAAAGCCTACTGTATCTAACAAAGGCTTAAAAATACACAGAAAACACATTTCATGTGAGAAAAACTCACTCAACTTCATCATTTTGCAATATTGAATAATGCCATATAAACAAAAGTATAGAAAGGTTTTTAATGCATCTGTCAAACTACCCCTGTTCTAAAAAACCCAAAGAAACCAAAACAGAAAAGCAAAAAAAAAAAAAACCAAAACCCAAACCCACAGCTCCTGGGTTTTGGAGTATAGATTGATCTTCACCTTTGGGTCAATGAATACACGCGCTAAGATTATGCATATAGCATCTTGTTTTAGAATTTTGCTATTTGTATGTACTGACTGTGAAAGAGAAAAACCATCGCCAGTCTCATGAGCAGCAAGTTCTGAATCAAACAGGCATTAGTATTTTCTTTCTGATCTTGCCATAGAAAGCAAAGATCATTCTATGCCTAAATGATTTGATAAAGATTGGCCCTTTGGCAATATAACATGAAGAGATTATCTGGGATTTGCTTTGTGAGAGAAGATTGTCTAATGAGTAGGTTATTGAATGAATCACAGTAGCATTTAGTACTGATAATGGATTTAAACCTCAAGTTACTCGGATAAAGCTGAGAATCCCACAGCCATCTCAACAAAATCTGTATGTGAGTTTAATATTCCAATATTTCATGAGAACTTTGATTTATTCCAGTGCAGAGAAAAGGAAGTTGCTAAGACCAATTAAAAGTTCCTAATATTTCTATTCTTACAAAATACGCGATGCGATAGCTGCTACACCAAAAAATATCTTTTCTCCTTCAGAGCTCCATCCACGAATGGTATTTTATATAGAGACATTTTGGAAGGTGTAAAAGATGTGACATTTTAATTTTAAATTATTTATTAATTCACTTTTTGTTGTTCTTGCCTTTAAAATAAAATGCATAAGCAATGCTATAAGCATATGATCTGACTGGCTTTAGTGGCAGGTGCTGCTTTGATAGAAATGCAAACCTAAGGGCACATTGAATATTCTGCACTGAGGCTCTCTGCAAGCCACTCAAAACAGGACTTTGAAGGTCACAAGGACACCGCATGAAGAATTAACCTACATTCATAGGTATAAGTGACAGTTGCTCCTGACTTGCCTTAAATATATGCATAGGCAGCATATATCAGAAAAAAGAGGGAAAATCATGCTTTCCTTTTATTTTGGATTTCTTCTCTTGCAATGTTTACACCCATTTGAGCCAGTGTTTATGCCTTCCTCTGGAATTTTGTGTATGACTGTGTTGAATACGCACAAACTAGTCTTTTCCTTCTGATATTTAAGAAAGCAAGAAAACTTGATGATGGTATACACGAACCTGCAGAATATATATAGAAGCCTACTGAAATAACTGGCACTATACCCTTATTTTTAACTTTGGTTTGCTCTGTTCTTCTATGATAGGCAGTTAATGTACTAAGGCCCAATGCCAGAGCATATTGAAAACCAGCAGTTACTGTCTTCAAGCTTATGAAAAAAACAAACCAAAATATGAGGGCTGTGATTTTATTTTCTCTTATTTCTATTAAGAATATTCATCCATTAAAAAATATATATATATATCAGAAGTAATTTTCCAGTAACTTCTTTAGTACTAATTCATTTATTTGGTTTAAAGAGATATAACACATATTTCTGTGAATTTATTTGACAATTATTTTGGAATACAGGAAAGAAAAAATGAGCCTGAGACTCAGTGACAGACAGCATTATCTAGTTACACCAACAACAGAAAAATACTGCATCTCCTCAAAATTTTGTCCCACTGCAACACTTCCTTTCCACATATTCTATCACGCTGCGTCCTGAAAGTAAACAGATTTCATCTGAAGAAAGAGGAAGAAGCCTGTCTTTTGAGAGAAATATCATGTTGGCATCAGAAATTGCCCAATAAGAACAGTGGGGTCGAGACAGCATCATAGAATCATAGATTCATAGAATATGTAAGGTTGGAAGGGGTCTTTAAAGGTCATCGAGTCCAACCAATCCGCAGTAAGCAGGGACGTCTTCAATATATCAGGTTGCTCAGAGCCCCATCCAGCCTGACCTTGAATGTCTCCAGGGATGGGGCCTCCACTATGTCTCTGGGCAACCTGTTTCAGTGAGCTATGACCCTCATAATGAAGAACTTTTTCCTAATATCAAACATAAATCTCTCCATTTCTAGTTTAAAACCTATACCACTCATCTTATTGCTGCACGCCCTCATGAACAGCTCTTGCACAGCTTTCTTATAGGCACATTTCAGGTACTGGAAGGTCCACCTGGAGCCATCTCTTCTCCAGGCTGAACAATCCCAACTCTCTCAGCCTCTCTTCATAGGAGAAGTGCTCCAGCCCTTTGATCATTTTTGTGGCCCTCCTCCAGACATGCTTCAACAGGTTCATGTCCTTCTTGTGTTGAAGGCTCCAAAGCTGTAGACAGTACTCCAGGTGAGGTCTCACCAGAGCAGAGTAGAGGGGCAGAGTAGAGGGGCAGAATCACCTCTCAATCTTCTGTCCACACTTCTTTTGATGCAGCCCAGGGCTGCAGATGCACATCGGTGTCTCATGTCCAACTTCTCATCCACAAGCCTTCGACACTGTTCCCCACAGCATCCTCCAGGAGAAACTAGCCGCTCATGGGTTAAATGCATATACTCTTCACTGGATTAAAAACTGGCTGGGTGTCTGAGCCCAAACTGCTGTGGTGAATGGAGTTAAATGCAGCTGGCTGAAAGTCACAAGTGGTGTTCCCCAGGGCTCAGTGCTGGGGCCAGTCTTCTTTAACACCTTTGTTAATGATCTGGATGAGGGGACCAAGTGCACCCTCAGTAAGTTTGCAGAGGATGCCAAATTGTGTGGGAGTATTGATCTACTGGAAGGCAGGAAGGCTCTGCAGAGGAACCTGGACAGGCTGGATCAATGTGCAGAGGCCAACTTTAAATGGGGTTCGACAAGGCCAAGTGCCAGGTCCTACGCTTTGGTCACAATAACCCCAGGCAACACTACAGGCTTGGGGCAGAGAGGCTGGAGAGGTCCCTGGAGGAAAAGGACTTGGGGTGTTAGTGGACAGCAGGCTGATCATGAGACAGCAGTGTGCCCAGGTGGCCAAGAAGGCTAAAAGTATCCTGGCCTGTATCAGGCATAGTGTGATTACCAGGAGTAGGGAAGTGATTGTTCCATTTTACTCAGGCTGCACTTTGAGTACTGTGTCCAGTTTTGGGCCCCTCATTACAAAAAGGATGTTGAGATGCTGGAGTGAGTCCAGAGAAGGGCAACGAAGCTGGTGAAGGGTTTGGAGCACAAATCCTATGAGAAGCGGCTGAGGGAACTGGGGCTTTTTACTCTTAAGAAAAGGAGGCTGAGGGCACTCCTTATCACTGTCTACAACTACCTGCAAGGAGGGTGTAGAGCGGTGGGTGTTGGTCACTTCTTTCAGGTAACAAGCGATAGGACAAGAGAAAATGGTTTCAAATGATACCAGGGGAGATTTAGGTTAGATATCAGGAAGAATTTCTTTACTAAAAGGGTAGTCAGGTATTGGAACAGGCTGCCCAGGGAAGCTGTGGAGTCACCATCCCTGGAGGTATTTAAAAGGCGTGTGTATGTTGTGCTTGAGGACATGGTCTAGCAGTGGCAGGGTTAGGCTGATGTTGGACTCAATGACCTTAAAGGTCTCTTTCAGCCTAAGTAATTATATGATTCTGTGATTCTAAGTACTCCCAAGTCCTTTTCCTCAAGGCTGCTTTCAAGTACATCATCTCCTAACCTGTATGGATAACAGGGATTGTCCTGACCCAGGTGAAGGACCCTGCACTTGGCTTTTGTTGAACCTCCTGATGTTCACCTGGGCCTACTTCTCCAGCCTGCCCAGGTCCCTCTGGATGGCATCCTGTCCCTCCAGTACATTAACCTCACCACTCAGCTTGGTGTCATCAGCACATTTGCTGAGGGTGCACTCAATCCCACTGTCAATACCATTAATAAAGATATTAAACAGCACCGGTCCCAGCACAGACCCTTGAGGAACTCCACTTGTCACCATCTTCCATCTGGATCTGGAGCCATTGACCACCATCCTCTGGATGTGACCATCCAGCCAATTCCTTATCCACTGAACAGTCCACCCATCAAATCCATATCCATCCAACTTAGAGAGAAGGATGTTGTAGGGGACTGTGTCAAAGGCCTTGCAGAATTCCAGAGAGATGACATCCATAGCTCTTCCCTTGTCCACTCAGGCAGTTACTCCATTGTAGAAAGCCACTAGACTGGTCAGGCAGGACTTGCCCCTAGTAAAGGCATGCTGGCTGTCATGACTCACCTCCCTGTCCTCCATGTGCCTCAGCATAGCTTCTAGGGGGATCTGTTCCATGATCTCCCCAGGCACAGAGGTGAGGCTGACAGGATTGTAGTTTCCAGGGTCCTCCTTCCTACCCTTATAAAAAATGGCTGTGATGTTTCCTCTCTTCCAGTCACTAGGGACTACACCTGACCACCCTGACTCTTCAAATACCCTGGAGAATGGCTTGGCAACTATGTCAGCCAATTCCTTCAGGAGTCCGGGATGCATCTCATCAGGCCCCATGGACTTGTGTACGTTCTGCTTCTTCAGGTAGTCATGAACCTTATCTTCACTTACAGTGGGAGGGACTCTGTCTCCCAGGTCCTTATCTTGTGGGCCTTCAACTCAAGAGCAGTGAGGAGAAAGGTGTCCAGTGAAGACTGAAGGCTGAGGCAAAAATGTTGTTGAGAACCTCAGCCTTTTCCTCATCTTTGGTCACCAGTTCTCCACTGTTGCTCATTGCTGGGCGGGAAGGGCGGGGTGGGGGGCGGTGTGTGATGCTTTCTTTAACCTTCCTTTTCTGGTTCATGTACCTTTAGAAGCCTTTCTTGTTTTAATTCATCACAGGGACTCTGAGAGAGACCTCTTTGCAACCAGACCTTCTTTCAGCAGTTGGATTTAATGGGGGTATTTGAGCAGTAATTCCCCAAAGATTCCATTTAATGCAGGGAGAGAATCACACTGCACTTTTTGTAAATTTGCAGGTGGGTTTGGCTTTCTATTTTTTTCTATTTTTACTGTACTGGGTGACAGTTGAAGTTGCAAAAGCCTAGGGCTTATTTTAAAATCTGGAGCACTCAACATTGTCTCAGCTCTGCTGTCATGAAGGTTTAACACTCGCATGAGTGGGAGAGGAGATAGCATAGTGATCGTTTCTTTTAATAGTCTCACTCATGAAATTCCTTTGTAATGACACAGTATACTCCTTTCTAATAAAGATTTCTGAACAGTTTAAAAGCTGAGGACATTTAGGTATCTGAAAGACTTCTAACCATTTATTTTTTATATGCTTTTACAAGTTGACTTGCAACCATGAAAATGGTGAACCATATTATAGCCCATCTAGATGATTTTTTTTCCCACCTAGAATTTAGCAAGGACTAAAAGAAGTATTATTTTAAAATATTTCTATAAAATAATGGATGGAATTGATGATAGGATCATTTTCTTTCTAAAGTTCTAAAGCCTGAACTTACATACTTCTGTGATTTCTCCATGCTTATACTTCCCTAATATCTTTCAAAGATAGTAAAAAGAAAGTAGTAACATTATCACTTTCTATTAAATTCTAGAATAAAATTTAAATTATGGCAACCAAATTAATTTTAAAAATTAAGCTTTCTGAAGGATTACTAACGTTAACCAAAGCCCTGAGGATGAAATGCATCAACCCATAAGGAATAAAAGTATTCTTGCATTAAGAAGATTGCCCTGGAGAAAATATGAATTTATCTAATTCACTCTGAATTAGTCAGATTTGGGTGTTTGTTCAATTGGGAAAATGTAGCAGATCGTATATTTGAGCATGTGGTATTCTTAATATATGAGAATAGCAAAGTAGACATGCAAGTGTACATATTTTATGAAAGACAGAATTGGTTTCTACAACCTCAGAAGACACAGGAAAGGAAGACTGTCAGGTAAGAGCTGCCTATGATGAGACTGTTCTTAACTTTTAGTCCCCTACATACATTAAAGAGATATAGTTGAAATGCTGCTATGGGAAGGTTAACATTTACTTATTTAATATTTTGTGCTAAGAATAGCAAGTTAATTGGTCCCTGGAGCACAAAGGATTAAAGTTCACAAAGTGGTAGCTCATGAGAGAGAAGCAGTGAACATCTCTATCAAAGATTCCCCTTTTTTGAAGGCATGTCAAGCAATTTGCTGGACAGATGTATTTGTCTCAGTTTGGATTGATCTTAATATATTTGGTCTAGTAGATGTGAAAGGAATAAAACAAAACAAATAGAAAGGGGAAAAATCCAAGGGGAAAATTTTCATCAGAGATATTTAGGTTTGAGATTAGAAAATAGCTTTCTAAGTACTGGAATAATCTATCTGAGAAAACTGAGAATTCTCCCTGAATCACTATACATTGAGAGAGATCAGAGAGCTCAACAATCCTGAGCAGTCAGGGAGAAGAAACGGTAGAAGAAACAACCAGAGAGATCAACCCTTTTCAGCAGTCAGGGAGAGAAAACAGGTAAGATTATTTCTCAGCATGTTTGATGGCTCAATTTTCCATAATCCCAAATCAGAGAACATCTGTAGGTGCTTAACTTTCATTAGCCATAGGAAGCACTGGAAGAGACCTTGTTGAGAATGAGTCTTTTGTAAGACAATGCATTCTTCAAAACATCATGGACCCAAGTTCTTTTTTGAACACATTACCTAAATTGGGAGACCGTAAAAGGGAAGAGAATGTAGATATTTAACACAGAAAAGATGAGGCAAAAAAGGAAAGTTGAGAAACAGTAGTCCAGTAGAAAAGAAACAGTGTTTCTATGCTGTGCTATTTAAAACACTCCAGTGGCAGATCCAGTGCAAATGTGTGTTTAAACAGTAATTCCATCATTACTGACAGTTTCAGTTTGGAACATAACCCAACCTTTCCTTTTATAACTCAATAAGACGATGGTAGCTAGGGGGCTCAATTCCTTCATAGTAACCTTTTTGTTAAGATTGACACTTTTCCTTCTTTACCCACCAGAGTATCTCATTTGTGAATATATGTTCTAATAAAGAAAAGCGCCAACTTGATCTAGTTTAGTCTAGAAAATGTTTTGCTGTATCAGACGTATTTTCCCATCCACTACTCAAATATCAGTTGTCACCAAAATAAGAGAACTCTTTACACATACAGCTACTTCCAGATTCACTTTCTTTAATGTTTCATTATTTCACTTTTTGTGTCTTGTCTCTGGGGCCCTTTTCCTTTGTAAATAATGGAAATTAAGATTTCTCCATGATTTTGAACAAATTGGAAAGTTTCTATCTTTTGTTTCTTCCTCCAAATTGCAAGCAAGTGAAGTGATATTTCCATTAATTCTTCTGTTCATAGGTGCCTTAAAGTGGCAGATTATAAAATATCAATGAACCGAATGAATCCTTTGTGCCTTAAAAAAAAAAAGTGTCAATGAACAAGAAGATACAAGGAAGAGCTATGAAGTACAGGATAGAGGGAAATTGCTGCCAAGGTACTAGTAACAGATAGAATAATTATTGAAGTATTAATGGATGACCAGATCAGATATAGTTGAATAGCAGCATTTACTAGCATTCTAGGTGTAGTAAAACTTTCACTCTTCCATTCTTCCAACTCTCTTTGTTGACATTTTTCATATGCTCTGGTTCAGACAAGTTACACCAATACAATTCAAATTGATAGTTTCCTTCTTTTCTCACTGAAAGGCTTTGTTGTATTAGTGTGAGTACACATGCTAATAAACATATATACCTGCTAGCTCTCCTTAGCTTAATAAAATAAATGTATTCCTGTGTTACCCTTGCCCCACCTCTTTATAACAGATTTTTTTTTTACTAGCTAGCACTCTAAGATTGAAAATGCTTTTTGTTACAGAATCACAGAATCGCAGAATAATAAGGTTGGAAAAGACCTTTAAGATCATCAAGTCCAACCATTCACATACTAAACTAAACCATATACCTAAGTAATTCATCTACCCTTTTTTTAAAGACATCCAGGGAAGGTGACTCGACCACCTCCCTGGGCAGCCTGTTCCAGGCCCTGACAACTCTTTCAGTAAAAAATTTTTTCCTAACATCCAATCTAAACCTGCCCTGGCACAGCTTCATGCCATTCCCCCTTGTCCTATCACCTGTCACCTGACTGAAGAGACCATTACCTACCTCTCTATAACCTCCCTTCAGGTAATTGTAGGCAGTGATAATGTCTCCCCCTCAACCTCCTCTTCTCTAGGCTAAGCAGCCCCAGCTCCCTCAGCCGTTCCTCATAGGATTTGCCCTCCAGCCCCTTCACCAGCCTGGTTGCCCTTCTCTGGACTCGCTCCAGGACCTCCATGTCCTTCTTGTGGTGAGGAGCCCAGAACTGGACACAGTACTCAAGGTGTGTCCTCACCAATGCCGAGTACAGGGGCACAATCACTTCCCTAGACCTACTGGCCACACTGTTTTTGATACAAGCCAAGATGCCATTGGCCTTCTTGGCTGTCTGAGCACACTGCTGACTCATATTCAGCCTGCAGTCAACAAACACCCCCAGGTCCTTCTCTGCCTGACAGCTCTCCAGCCAGTCTCCCCCAAGCCTGTAGCGCTGCATGGGGTTGTTATGTCCCATGTGTAGCACTCTACACTTGGCCTTGTTAAACTCCATCCCATTGGACTCAGCCCATTGGTCCAGTCTGTTCAGATCCCTCTGAAGAGCCTCCCTACCCTCAGGCAGATCAACACTTCCTCCTAGTTTAGTGTCATCTGCAAACTTAGTGAGGGAGCATCCAATCCCTTCGTCGAGATCATTGATAAAGATGTTGAACAAGACTGGACCCAGGACTGAGCCCTGGGGGACGCCACTCGTGACTGGCCTTCAGCTGGATTTTTTTCCATTCACCACCACCCTCTGGGCACGGCCATCCAGCCAGTTTTTAACCCAGCTGAGGGTCCACCTGTCCAGGCCAGTGGCAGCCAGTTTCTCAGTCAGAATTCTGTGAGAAATTGTGTCAAAGGCTTTACCAAAGTCCAGGTAGATCACATCCACAGCCTTCCCCTCGTCCATTAAGCAGATCACCTTGTCATAGAAGGTGATCAGGTTAGTTTGACAGGATCTACCTTTTGTAAACCCATGTTGACTAGGCCTGATCCCCTGGTCATCATGCATGTGCTACATGATAGCTCCCAAGATGACCCTCTCCATGATCTTCCCTGGGACTGAGGTCAGACTGACAGGCCTGTAGTTCCCTGGATCCTCCTTCCGACCCAGTCTGTAGTAGTCTGTAGTAGACGTAGTCTGTTACCATTCTCCATAAGAGAAAAAGCTCTCTGACTTTATTTTGATGTCGCAAACTGCAGTTGGAGCAGGAGACTTTGACAGCTTCTTAGAAAAACTTTCTAAATCAGGACCATCACAAAGTGCAGTTCTCTTAGATGTTTGAAGTTATCAACTTCATGTGTTTTGGACACCAAAACACCAAGAAATGCTTGCTCAGTACAGTAAGAGAAAGCATGTTTTGGACTGAGTGTCACAACTTCCAGTAAAGGTTTCAGATTAACAATGACAGAAAGTATGCTGTTGCACCATAGAATTAATGTTTCAAACGTAGCATCTGTACAGGCATTTCTGTCTTTCATTATTAATGTGTTCTCAGGTTGAGAAGGCAGCACAGCTTGGCTATTCATCTTTCTTTTGCACACTAACACATTTAGCCTGGTTGAAAATTCACACCAATGATGAAGATGGCCTTGGTGCTGTTCAAGACATTGTCAAGCAGAAACAGATGGAGATGACAGGTTATTCAATATAGTATCCTGGTTAGCTATCTGATACATACACTGTCAATATAATTACTGTATGTCCTTTGTAGGTCAGAATCACTTGAGATAACTCCCAAAATGTAAAGCCTGGTTTTGTATTGATTTGCATTTTGTGTAACTACTCACACATAAAACAAAAGAAAAAAAAAGTAAGTAAAATGCTGTCTGAGCTGGTAGCATTTTACACCTTCACTACTTTATTTATGGTTTGATTCTTTCCCACCTTGTTGTGTCATATTTCTGTGCTCTTTTTTCATTCATGTAATGGAAGAGAATAAGTGCTTTGGATGACCCAAATTTTACTTGACAAGAAAGGAACCTTTATTTCATTTCCAAACACATTGAGAAGAAACAACAAAATAGCAAGATGAGACTTGGATTAAACTCTCCAGTTAAGAACAATCCAGTTTATCCAGTCATTTAATTCAGACAAAAATTGCATGAGTACAATGCAGGATAAGGAAGACAGACATTCAGCTTCTTGCCACTTTAGAGACCTGAACCTCCATTTTCTATTTTGCAGTAAAGCTAACTTCAAGGCTTTATGTAATATTGTTATGGGTTACTTTGTCTTCTCTGATAAATCTCCTTCAGTCTATCCATATGGGATAACGGAATATAGCCAGTGACTAAGAGTTTAAGCATTTACCTAGTATGTAGGATATTTTTATCCTTCCCATCCAGTAAGTAATTTCAGAATCCTTTTTAGAAAGAGGAGCAGAGCAGATTGAAAACAAGCTTCTTCAGAGTAGCCTGGAGCACTCTTAAAAGTGAATTGCATGGCTTCAAATATTTGTGTTACATTGCCAAGAAAAGAAAGTGGCAAGCAACCCCTTTTTTGGGTCTGAGGACCTAGCTTATTTCTTTTTATTTCAGAGAAAACTGTTGCATCCAGTAAATTTTTCAAGTAGCTTCAGCTCCTACAAAACCCCCATTTTTGAGACAAAGGCCTCTTTGTGCCTTCATCCACCACTGTTGTGATAAGTACTATTGAATTTAGAACAAATCACTGCCAACAACAAAACAAACTCAACTCACCCTAAAAAAATTTCTTACCAGCACCATAATCATAATCTCCATAGTTTTACTTAGGAAAATAAATTATTCTTGGTTAAGATATTATTACTTAGGAAAATGAAGTATTCTTGGTTAAGATATTATTCTCTACCCTTCAGAGAAATTCTGCCTCCCCAGACGAAGTCTCACTTGCACAGAATGTCAGAGAGGAAAAGTGACGCTGGATGCTGTTTTGAATAGGTCACAATGAAGTGCCAAATGTATGAGGTGGACCGAGGAGAACAGTTTAGGTCAAAAAAGAGCAAAATGGGGTGGGGATGAGGGAGGGTTGTGATGGGGGGAGGTGGGGCGTGGTGGTGGTAGCAGTATGAAAAAGTAATTGTATGGAAATATGATCTGAAATAAATACACTTGCTACTAGATGGAGTGATCAGGACTATACCTGTTTTGCCACTCTACAGAGGGATGAGATGCAGACATTGTTTGCAACTCCTAAATGAGGCTGAACCCAGCTGGGTCCACAGTGAGCTCAGACAAGGCTTGAGACCCTCCGCTGCTGAGGCAGTGCAAAGCCTGTAACCTGGTACCAGTCATGGCAAATTAGATTTACTGGGTTCCATTGTGAGCTCTTGATCAAGTGTCTCTTAAGTGATAATTGGCCAGCAGAAAGCACAACTACGTTAAGTTCCTTGTAGTGAGACAGCCACTTCAGCAATTCTCCAGGTGAGTCAGAAGCGTACAGAAGTATTTGGAATTTGTACAGTGACTGAATATTTTGTTGCAGCTCCTCCTGTAAATCTGACCAAAAATGTAGGTTAGCACTTTTGCTGCTGATGACTTTTTTGGTCCTTGGGATTTTCTTGGTAGCAAAATTTCTTCCTCTGTATTATGTCTGATAAGATAGAACAAGAGACGTCTAAGACAGGGGTCATGCTCTTCCAAGTTGCAACAGTTAATGTGAACTGTCAGCCTGCAGCTGTTAATGTTAGCACTGCTTTTGGCAGAACAAATCTCCAGCTAATGCATAGACTATAAGGGTTTGAGAGGTTTAGAGGACAGTCAGCAGAGAATTTAAACTTATTTTATTTTCTACTGTGATTTTTTATCTCAAATGCCAGATTAATAAAGTCTTACAAAGCACTGCATGAAAGGTGAACACTGCAAAGCTGTTACTCTTCCTTTGAAAATGAAGATTTTTGGCTTCAAGAATTATTTGGAAACTAATTTAAATTTCCCTAGTGAATTGTGTTAATATTAATTTATTTAAATCTTCATGTTTCTTTTTCACTTTTGCTTTAACTTTCACAGTTAGAAAATATTTGTGGAGGCTTACCAATGGCAGCTGAGTTTCTTGAAATTTGTAAAAACAGATGATGGATTTATTTCTCGATTCTAAAGTCTCCAGGTATTATGTTTTTTTCACTTTTGTCCTGAAACATTTCTGTACTTTGAGACAATAGAACCAAAATTTCAGACAAAGTCCTTGAAATTGCTAAGCAAAAGTGATTCATTACTGAAGGTCAGCATCCATCAATGAATAAAGAGAACCAGGGTGGCACATGAAGGCAGCTAGGATTGCAGGAGCCCACCTTAGGTGATCCACCTGGTTCACTCTCTTCCTTAGGAAGGGCAAACAAGAAATATTAATGCCTGGCTGCTCCAGACTCCAGAGTCAGAATAAGAACACAAATAAGCTTTTTCCTCCGAGTAAAGAAGAGACAGGTCTTTTAAAGTGAGGCTATGGAAAATCTCAGACTGGTACCTCCTGGACGAGAAAAACAACACTCCGCTTCTCTAACTCTCCCCACTGTAAATAAAACACTCTTCCAGAGTGATCTTTACTTTTTGCCTATAATAAACACTTCAGTTATATCTTGAGAGCTTAATAAAATTTCATAAAAGCCACCGCTAGCTTTTTCACAGAAATGAGAACATCCAATTCATCATTACTGAAATATTTGTAAACTTGGGCCAGTCTGTTTAGAAAAGACAGGTGAAATGTCAGGAAAACATGAGTATTTTATCAAAATTGCATTACAGTATTTGCATTAGTTGGTCTTTTAGGGTGTTGAACACAGCTACTAGCCTGTATAAGTAAAACTTCTTATTCAAGACATTGTTCAGACTATGTTTTTATAAATTGTAAAAAAAAAACAAGGAAAGGCAATACGAAGTATTTGTGTCCAATTTTCATCTATACAGATCAAAGCTAAAAGTTGTGTCAACATATTAAGAAAATGGAAAATAAGAATTACTTGAAAGGAAAAGCATTGCACCATAAAACAAGATATAAGCATGAGCAGCTAATTACTGTAAATTCTAGAAAGCTAAAAATGATTCAGAGAAAGATGCACATAAGAGACTCAGAACTGCACAGGAGTTTACCAACAGCAGTGACATAAAAGAAATCAGATGCACAAATTAGGGTGATGTTTATAAACAGAGAAAATTAGTTTTAACATATAATAGTGAGCTTTCCATAGTGATTCTTGCCCTTAATGTTTGCTTTATTCCCTCTGGGGTTCAAAGAAAATGTATAAAGCTCATTCTCTGCATTTTTATGCCCTAAGTTTTTGATCCGATTTTCCTTTCCCCACAAGCTTTGCACAGAGATAGTTGAAAGAAATCCATATAGACTTTTTAATCTTCTATTTATTTTTATTTTCTTCTCACCTACACATAATTTTCTGCATTTTTTTGCCTTTGGCCCTGATTTTCCTTCCATAGGAAAATTCCTCTCCTTTTGCAGGTTAACTTTAGGGTATTTGATTCTGATTTACTGGCTTGGAGAGAAATCTGTGAACCTTACAGAGCATTTCATATGCAAGCAACTGTTTCCTTATGAACTGAAAAACTGACAACTATGTGATTTTTACTTATTTATCTATATCTAAATGTAGACAATGCTTTGTCTGACTCTAAAGTGGTCGTAGCATTTTCTTTAAATATGAGACGCTATTAGTCATTACCAGCTGCAGTTTTTTCCTCCAAGAGTAGTGTTTTCTCTCCAGAACAAATGGGAAAAGTTTTAAGGCCCATTGTCCAACAAAACACCAACAACAGAAGCTAGTTTTCAGTACTGATTTTTTCATAACAATAAATACATTTCTAGCGCAAGTAATTTAAGAAAAGTAAGGCCACTGGCACTGCTACTTTTAATTGCAAAATAATCCAGAATTTAAAACAATGCAAAAAGGAAGCTATTCAATCTCATTTTCTCTCATTTTAGAAGCCAAAGAAGAAAACAAGTGGGCACCATTACCTGCTGATCCATCCAGGAAGGATACTTATTGCATTGTATTGCATCGTAACTCTTTAATAGTATGTTCAGAACTTCGACTTGACTAAAATCATTGCATAAACTGCTTCCAGTTTGCACCTTTCCCAAGGCTGGGTCAGTATTTTCATGTATAAATTGAAGCAGTGTCACTTTAATTACATTTCATTGCAGTCACTGAACCCGATATTTTACTACTGAGAAATAAATAATGAGTGGTTCTGTGTGAAGATCCTTACTCTCTCCTATAATCATAGTAATTTTAAAAAATTGGGAAGGAAATAAACTAACAGTTATCTGGTCCATCTACTGCCAGCTCAGAATTGCTCATTGTAATGTTTTTAGTCTTTTGTTCAATTTTGTTTTAAAAGCTACATGTAATATGGCTTCCACTATTTCCATGGGGAGTCCATTCAATTTAGAAAAGAAATAATGACAGCTCTTAAGTGGGTTCCCCCCACCCCCAGCCTTAATTTAGGCTCACTGAATGATCTGCTTCCTCTGGGCATATTTGCTCAAGGTGACATTAGAGAACACTGGGAAGTGAGCACTCTGCTTCAAAATATTCAGCCTAAAAATTCCACCCAAACCCACTGAAATTTAAAGCAGTCACTAAAGAAAGTGCAGTTAGTTCTAGCATGTGTCTTTTAAAGGATATCCCTGTGGTAAAGGATACCGACATTCACATGTATAAGATTTTCAGACTATAATCTAATAAAAGAAAATAATATATATTATCAAGATCTTTAATGACTCTCATAGAAGGCTAATCTTGCAAGATGTAATAGCATAGATGTGTTTTGCTGATTTTGGATAACAGCATGTTAGACATAATGCCCATTCTTTCTCGAATGTTCAAACTTGAGCTGCTACTCTCTGGCCTGGACTGGTTGTCCTCCATTTCCTAGCCAGGCATGCCTGCAGATATAAATGCTGCTATCCCCATGGAACTGACCTAAAAGATGTCTTAGGCGATGCATATTCCACTAAAGTAGTGCTGCCAGGTGCTGTTTTGGGGGCCGGTATTCAGTTGTTCATATGGGTAAATTTACAGAGCAGTCCCTGGATGCTGGTGAAGGCCCTTCACTTCTCTATGAATACTCTTCATCATCTCCCGTATCCTGCTAATGTTTGGATTTCTATCTCTGTCAGTGACGACAACCTGTATTTCCTTCTCCAGGCGCACTCTAACAAATGCTTCTCTACGTTTCCTCAGGCAGCCGCTCATACTTGTGAATGTCACCGTGAGCCTCAGCAAAGCAACCTCTCTGTTCTCTTTTAAATTTCTTAAATTTCTCTTCTGTGACATAGCCAGAGGAATAAAACAATAAAATAATAATGATAAAAAAGATAAAATAAATAGACGGCAGGTAGACAGTTGTGTTGAGATCATTACACATCACACTGGTCCCTGGTACACTGTGAGTAATTTTCCTTCCCTTCTGAGAGCATCCAAGTCATTTATTGTCTCTTTCTTCTGAGGGGTCATGGTACTTCATTTCAGATAAAGGTTTTACCTTAATATAAATAATAAACCAAACTGATCTGATGAGGGATAACAAGATGTACTGTCACAGCAGTCTTAAATAGAAATGTTACCTTTATTTTATTTATTTATTCTGCTAGTATTACACAAGGGGATAGAACAAAGTAATCTTTCTGAGATGGTTTTTACACTTCCATGTCTTGGTTGCTCAGTCAGTTGAGGAATTAGGAATTAAATATCTTTCATAATGGCACACATACTCACTGATAGCAAAATACATAGCAGGTATTTAAGTTTCTGACCTAAATCACATGGGAAAGAAAAGGAAGGAATATAAGTTCTAGAAGATTTTTTTTTTTTTCAAAAAAGATGCACCATTTAGCACTTTTCCAAATCACTAACCATTTCTTTCTTTTTATTGATTTATTTTTCATTAAAAATTTTCCTGTTTTATTGGTATTTACATTACATTAATTCAGATGTTTATGTTGTTCAGGTATTGTATGAAAATGTATGTGAGGAGCCTGTAGGAGCAAATTTGCAATAGTAGAAGAAACAGAAATCTGTAAATTCACTCTGTAATTCCTGAGAAATAAATGTACAGAGAGAATGTAAATTAGCTCCCATTAGCTAATCAGCAGACAGGGATTTGCATAAATGAGCAAAAAAATTTATACTGTATTCCTAAGACCCCATGCATTATCTGTGTTCTGTGATTGGCTGAGACAATTCAATTTCAGTATAATAATTAAAAGCTACGTGGCCTAATGGGAACATTCAGACATTTAAGAAGGTCGTAAATGTTCCTTATCATTGTAAGTTAGAAAAATACATTCAATTATTATATTAAAATACTATGCATTGCCACAATATGTTTTAATGAGTTGTCAAGGTGAAATGTGGCACAATCATATTTCAGTATTTGATTCAGATACAGTTGTTTACAGAGTAATAGAGGTTCAGCAAAGGAAGAATGGAAAATTATGTTTCCATTACATTTTGCAAAGCAACTTTCGAGATCTTCTCCCTTTCTTTCCTGCTTTTCTGCGCAAGGACACCCAGAGCACCTGCCTGCTAATATATCAAAGTGCTGTTTTACTGAATGCTATTTCTAAAGCATTTAAGATGAAATTTGAACTGAATAACCCAGTTCAGGAATCATTTAACAATAAAGTAGAGATACAGTGCATACTTCTTTTTTAAGATGTGCTGATCATTACACAGTGTCATTCTGAAGCTGGTTTTCTTTTGATTCCTGCCTATGCATCTGCGTGCCTGAAGGACATTGAAGAAATGATTCTGTTCCTGTTCATTGCAAGGTCTCTTAACTGCCGACTAGATGACATTAAAAGTTTATCGATTTAGTAAGAGCAATATTAATTGTTATCTAGGGAAAAGAACCCCAGTCTAGAAGCTACTTAATCAAACATGTGACTTTCAGGTACTGCGTTGTTTGTAGTTGCATTACTGCTATGTAATGTGATTGTGCCATAACTAGTTATATCAAAGGACATCTGGAGAACTGCTGGTTTCCTAGTTGCTCTTTCTCTTTGACTCTCTTGCCTTCCATACCACAATATCATTTGTGATTCTTATACATTATATATATCTGTTGAGGCCTTTTTTAAAAAGGATGATCCTATATCTATGACTATATAACACAGAAGACTTGGAAACAACGAATGCTCTTTAAACAACAATTTGATCTTCTCCTGAATTGAAACGTTTTATTACCTGGAAAATGTATTACAAATAAGTAGTTCTGATAGTCTATGTACAATGTCATGCATGCACACAGAACTGTAATCAGTAATGTCTTTAAGCTATTTTAAAATTGCAGTATTCAGTTAAATAGAAATCAATCTATACTATTGTTGCTACTGTGTGTGTCTGTCATATCTTCCAGTGTCAGATCAATTTGTAGTGAAGGCTAAAAATGACCAATTGTGATTTATGCATATACAATGTAAATGTAGGTAATTTCTACTTCAAAGCAAGATGGACAGTTTGTGCTTAAAAAGTAAAAATTTATTAAACATAAACTGCTATTTAGAAAAGTGATATAAATTATTAGTCTTGTAAGATTTAAATTGTGTAAAGAAACTTGCTTTTTTTTTCCTCAAGCTGATTATGTTCTGGGATTTTAGATTTGTCTTTTAAGTCCTTATCCTGTTTGAGAGATGTAAGAGCTCTAACTTTGTTAGGAAGTGCATATGAGGAAGAAGAATGTTAAATAAAGGAGTCAAACTTTGTGCTGGTGGGAATGGATGCGGTTCCATGGATTTTGATGAAGCTGAAGACATGAATAAACATTCATCTTAGCTATTTAAAGAAAGTCTTGTTAAACAGTGATTCTAAAACCTTAATATATTAACTGCAAAAGAAGAAGATTGAAGAAGAAAGTAGAAGAAAAGAAGAAGAAAGAGAAAGAAGAAAGAAAGAAGGAGGAAGAGAAGGAGGAAGAGAAGGTGGTAGCTGAGTAATTAAACTCTGTTGTATTTTTTGAAAGTTGAAAGTAACACACATTTGCAATTCAGTGGGCTTAAATGTACATAGATTTTTTTTTCCTGGTGCAGGCTTTGTAGCACAGGCAGCTGAACTCCACTGAGCCTTTTGCATTTTGCCTTACCTAGTAAAGCAGTCTTTTATATAATTTCCTGAAATATAGCTAAACTAGTAATCACATCTTCCATTTACAGTAATTCTACTAGACAATGACATCAGAAAAATATGTAGAAAGAAGCAACAAAGTAAGTAGGGCAACCTGATTTTATAGATGGTAAGAATCCATTTTATTAAAATGTGATATCTTCTGAACTATGTCCTTAGAAACTTGGTTCCGAAAAATAGTATCTATCAGGTACTTTGCATGGAAGTGTGATGACTGATAGTCTTAGATATTGTTTGAAAGTTTTGCTATTATGCATCAAATATAGGGGATTGGCTTCCTCTTCATAATCAGAAACTGACTGTGTTGCAGTTTAAAAATTAAAAATAAAAAGCCCTGTGATTGATGTTGTTCTTAATTTAGTTGGAGCCATAAATCATCCAATGACTTTCTGTGAAGGATCTTGTATAAATATTTTCTATTCATGATGGGTCACAAAGTGTCCTCTGCCTTGGTCTCTTGACTGCCTTTTTTCAGACCAAACATAATGTAATGGAATTGCTTTCAGAGCATACATACGGTGAACACAGACATCTTATGCCTGATAGTCATCTATTTACAATTATTGCAGTTTGCAGCCTCACTCTTTAGGTTCAGACATTAGTAGTTCATTGTAAAGAAAATGATACCATAATCAGGCCCATGGTTAAAATAGTGTGCAATATTAAACAGCTGTATCCTAGGAGTGGGGAGATTATGTGTGAAGATTGACCTAGAATGGTATAGCCCTTCTTCACAGCAAAGACGAATGCAAATCCCAGTCCTAGGGCAGCCAAATCATTAGTACATTGGAAAACGAAACCAATGTAATGGAAGTCACAGGCAAGGAAATGAAGAGAAGGTAAATTTCAGATGAAGTGTCAAGCACTTAATAATGTCAAGCCCTTCTATTGATAACTGTGAATGTTTGCCTGTCCATTTGTCAATCAAGTGTTAGTTTAAAGCATAGTAAAAATAAACATTCAGTAGCATTAATTAAGAAAAATCCTCACACTTCACGTGTTTTTCCTATTACAGTTTCATTTTCACTTCCCTGCTCTTATTATGTTTTCATCTGTTCATGAGTCAAAACAGAAAACTGTTCTGGCCCACATGGCTCTTCAACAATGTGGTTAAGGGCTCCTAAGGGATTAATTTTTTAAACTACTAAACTCTTTTATTTTGTAACCTTAGACACGGTTAACCTTGGACAGAAGCTGCATAGTCGTCTTTAGTCAGAAATGTAGAAGTAACCACATTAAATGAGAAAACTAGCACCTCTAGTCTGGTCTTTCAGATAACAATCAAGAAAAAAAGAAAGTACAAAAAAATTAATAATCCATTTCTCTGAGAAATCACAAATGACCTGACCTGACAGTGCAAGAAATTACTCTTAACACCAGGAAATTTAGACTGTAGTATGCCTTAAAGTATAGGAAACTCTCTAATCATCAGAAAAAAACCCAACAACCAAATAAACAAACATTTGCAGTATAGAAAGCATAGCCATATTATTGTTGTAAGCATTTATTAATCCTATTTTTAATCTGAAGCAACACCTGGAGGTACTAAATTTCACATGATCAGTACATAGTATAAATCAAAGTAAAATAATTTCTTACCTCTCATCTTCACTAAATGCCCCTCAGCTTCTCTTGATTTCCTTTTTGAATGCCCACAGGTTAAGTGCACGGTCTGAGTTGGTCTCTTAATTTCCTTTCATTTCATTTACTGCAGTGGCATCCCTAGCCTACATTGTTCCATTTATGATCTGTTCCATTTTCATCAATGAGGTTTCTGGTGGAAATTAATATGGAAATGGCAGCTGTGTGCAAGTCTTTGTTACATCCCCATCTGAGAATGGTAACAGTAAATTTAAATGTTCTCTGTGTGTACTATGAACTTCACTACCCTGTGGGTGTCTCAGGAAAGTACCAAGTAATGTTTTTTTTAAGAAGCACTCATTGTCTAGTTCTCCTATAGATGAAGTTGAATGGAGTAATGAAAATCTAATTAGCTAGCTAGTAGACCATTTAAAAATTATTTTACTTTAATTCATTAACACAAACTAAAGATGAGTTAAAGTCAGCAACTTTTTAATGGCTGCAGTTGACTACTTGCTTTCCTATTCATGGTCACAATGATCTTGCAGTGGGTTCTTGCCACCTAAAGGTGGCTGTTCTAGACAGTGAGTCAAATTACAATCTGCCTCTTCCTCTATAAACCTGATTAGACAAAAGGAAAAAAGACCACCTGCAGGTGATCAAACACAGGGACAGGTTGCGGAGTCTATCTGAAGACACTTATGACTTGACTGAACAAAGCCCTGGGCAACTTAAACCTAATTGGACCTGCTACAAGTAAGATGTTAGACTAGTTGACTTCCAGGTGTCCTCTGCCACATAAATTATTACATGAATTAGCAATCTTACTTCTGGCCTCACGGTTCCACTGCTGTTCATCCACTTGAAAGCACACAGCCTTAGATCATCGTATTTTGCAGGTTATATTTCCCAGATCTGCTTGTTATTGCATCCATAGAGAGGACTATGATTTGATAAATTTTTAAAATGTATTGAATTCTACATTTGAAATTCTTTCATTTACTAAAAATGTATTAATGCCTAGACTGGCTGAAAATACTGGTTGTTAGGAGTCAATATACATTTGAAGTCCTTGATAATGGGAGAAACTACCCATTATCATATTGCAAGGCTTTTTACTGAGTAACCATGGATTACAGACAGTATACCCTCATATTTTTAATTAACCAGAAATGTATATGGAAAACAAATTATTCCATGTCTTTTTCACTTCAGTGTTGCCTTATTATGCCCCTTTACTACCCTTTCCAGAACATTTTATGGACCAAAACAGTTTGAAACCTAAGTCTCTTCCAGGAGACCAATCCTAATGTAATTGCCGTTCTGTTCTCTAATATTGTTATGACAATTGTTATACTACAGCAGAAATTAGGATTGCTCAGCATGTTTTAAAATAGGGTCATATTTCCTCAATAACCAATGGCAGATTGATCTTTGTACTTTTACAAAGTCTCTTCATATTTTATTTATTCTTTTAAAAAATACAAAGTAACAATGACTGAGACATATATGAGGAACAGTACTTATTACATACTTATAAAAAATTCCTTAGAAATAAAAAAATAAAAGTCATATATGTAATAGTATGTTCTATAATTTTATCTTATGCATTTTAGGTTTCATGTGGTTTTTTTTCTCTTCACATCTTAGTTATACTATTCACATTTTATGTTTCATTAGGTAAGGCTGCCATATTAAGGCAGCTAATTTGTTTTAACAACTTCTAAAATTAACTGTCACTGTACTTGTTCATTCCTTCATGTTAACCTGATCATTGTGTCTAATCTTCTGTATATTTATTCTGAGTCAACAGTCTTTGTTCTTTGAGTCTCTGTACTCTCTTATCAATGTTTTAATATATTTTATAAATTAAAGGGGGAAAGTGTCAAAAGTAGCTACAAAGCTTAAATGAATAAGACATTCTGTTTAGCCTGATAATCCTTTCTACTTCTCCTAACACTCCTTCTCTGATATTTTTTTTTCTCTAACAATAAATGGCGGGGTGTAGATATGTTTTAATATATGATGCTTTCTGTGAATCCTGATTTTTTCAACATTCTCACAAATCAGCTACTTTTAAAAGCTCCTATGCAAAAAGTTTCTGCTCATTGGAAAGATATTACCAGTATTAAAAAAAAAAAAAAGAGGTTTACCTTTCAAGCTAGAATAAACTTTTTAGGTGTTTTTAGGTGTTTCCATTGCATCTCCCAAAGTGTTCTGTACAGAACTTCCAAGACTGTTTTCTACTTCCACTAAATCAAAGATTTTTTACACTCCATAAAAGATATGCTTACAGCTGTCCTGTTCAGAACCTGACTTTCCATCTTCAGATGACCCATGACTGATAAATTACTTCTGAATCCTGCTCACTGTCATGACTTGTTAGTGTTCAAAGGCCCTTTTAGTCTCTGACCAAACACTTTCATGAAGATCTTGCTCTAGAACACTAAATAAAGCTATTGGAAGGGCAACTCTTGGAGTCCTTGACATTTCATTCCTTAATTGAAACTACTGCCTTGGCATTTCTGCAACACCCACATATTTTCATGCTACATATGTTACACTCTTTTACACTTGAAAAATGGATGGGAGAAAGCAATTTTTTTAGGAATTTCCTAAAATTTACCTGAACAGTCAATAGGAGATGTGAAGCAAGATCCACAAAAAAGTGTAGAGACAGTAGAGCTTAGATAGCAACTGGAATACCAATTATGTCTCTTTGTATTAATTGACAAAAACAAGAGGAGGAAAGAATATTTTCCTTTATTTTTTTTCTCCATAGATCAATAGTCAGCTTATTCAGAGCTTGACAAAAGAAAGCTCTTTCAAACTCAATCCCTGTTTGGGAGGATAGGAAATTGCATCTGTGTCAATGACAAACATTCCATTTACCAGGTAAGTGATATGCTTTCCATTTCTTCTGACTCAAGCTGCTCCTGGCATTTTGAACATTAAATGTGAGCTGGCCATGAAAGAGTTAGGAAGAAAGAATAAAGGTCTTTAGCATTTTGATACAATGCCCAGCAGGACATGACAAGATATGATATTGGAATTATGTTCCCCACATTTAGGCTGTCTTAGGTAGCAGTGCATTGTAGACATATGCTAGCATATCAGAGGCATCCACATAAGACTGGTCAATAGGACACTGGATTTACAAGAAATCCATGCCTTTTTGGAGCCAGGCCAGGATAGTACAAGGTATATAGTGTCATACAATTCTCTTATATTTAAACAAATTACACACTAGCAGTTTCTTCTTTAGGTAATATAATAAGCAGAGTTCAGATAGCTTTAGCAAGCCCTATCATACCATCATGACATGTAGACAACCTCAAACAAGACAGTCTACCGCCTTCAAAATTGAATTATTATTTTAGCATATCTAACACTATGGTACTTTCTAAGGGGACTCCACCACAACTGAAGAGCAATAACATAGACCAGCTTAAGCTGAAAGAGTGCAGTTTGGATGGCCTTCCACTACTCTGTCAATTCTCACAAAACCCACATGCTCCTGTATACGAAAAAGCATTGGTATGGTCTGTTGAAGATTCCTGAGCCCAAGGATAAAGACTGGAAAGTACAGGTGAGACTAATGTTATTATAATGATTTGAGGATTTTTATGACAACTTCAAAACTTGTCTTTGAAAAGCATATATTCTGCAGCCATTATGGAAAATTTAATTTTTGGGATGAGATAACTGTCTTGAAATGTCCTCAGAAGGAGCAAAGTCTGGCAAAAAACCTCTTTGCTGTCACCAGAAGATACATTTCATTAAGCTTCTTAGGTCTTCCTGTGTTTCTAAATATGATATACTTATTCCTTTCTTGAACTTGCAAATGTTACAAAAATAAAGAATAAAATCTGGATTTGTACATTTTGCTGGGGAAAGAAAAATTAAAGAAGTTCAAATTTTATCAAATAATTTAATAATTCTTGTTATATTTTTAATTAATGACAAGACTTTCTGTCCAGAAGTAGCTATATCTGAGCCCATACCTGCATGACATTAACCCAGAAACTGTGCTGAGACTTTGTCACTATCAGTCCCATTTAAACTAGAGGAAATATCTGGAAACATCTACATTAAGGGCAACACTTAAACATATTAATTTGTTTAAAATCATTTACAGTCAATGAAAATCCATGTAATGGTTTAACTCAGGCAGGTTCAAGGTGCAGACAGGGAAGCATTCAGCTTTCAATGTTCTTAAGGCAGGAGATTTTATGTATAGAAACATACATTCTGTGTAAGCGTTACAGGGTTCTCCAAGGTCCTTCTTCATCCCATATGGGCATTTAATAGTATCTTCCGTATCAAAAAATTACCAAAGCAAATATAATATTTGAGCTAAAGCTTCCTAGGCACTATCCTTGTGAACTTCTTCGTAAAAATGTACAGAAAATAGACTCCTATTAAGAGACCAACATTTTTAGGCAAAAATACTTATGCTTGGGTCACCTTGGATCTAAATCTGTATTCTTGGTCACATCAGTACTGGTCTTCATTAATAAATGAAATATATTTTTCTTATTTATCTTCATTCAAGAAATATGTTCAAATTAAATTTTAAAAAATCAAGTTTAGATGGTTCATCCAGAATGATAAAATAACTAAAATCTGAGAGAATTATATTGAGGTGTAATCATGAAATCACCAAGCTACGTGAAATGTTACTATGGCTCCATGTCTATGGTATTGTTGCCCAATCATTGTAAAAATAACTTGTCAAAATAAGCCAGTGTTCCTTAACCATATTTCCATAATAGCTGATGCAAAAATAAAAGCAAAAAATTCACACTTCTTGATCTATGATGTCACTTATAATTTGATTAAAAACTCATGCTCCAAAAGAATACCTTTTAGACAAGAAACCAAAAACCAGAAGCTAATAGGCACTATGTTTTGATGAATGGAACAGTAATTAATTGAGTTGTGTGCAACATGTTTGTGAGTCAATTTGTGTCAATAACAGAATTTTCAGTGCAGGTGAAGAAAAATGTTTGCAAATAAAATAATCAGGATTTCTGGTGTTTTGGTTTTTTTTATCTCTTAAAACTTTTAACAATTGTTATTCTCAAAACAAATTTCAGGTATGAAAAATGTAGATATGTCTAAATCTGAAATATTTATTCTTCACTAATTTTTTTAGAGGCTGCAACTATTGCATGAATATGACTTGAAGTGGAAACCATTTATTATCTTCGACATTTATTTATTTAGGAAACTAAAACACTCACTTGGTAATATTTAGGGCTCTTAGTCGGACTGGGAACTTTTTCCAAGACTTTACTGAAAAGAATTAGTACGAAGCAGATCGTGAATGGAATGCTTCCTGTGTGTTTCCTACAGTAACATTAGTGCCATTTTCCATTTTACCTCTGAGAAGATGTAGATGACATTGCATTAAAAGTTAGCTTGATTAAAATATATGTCTGGGGGTTTGGGGGTTTGTTTTTTTGCTTATTTTGGTTTTTTATAAGGAACATGTGTAAAATGTAGGTGGGATCTTCAGTCCTTTCTCTAAGCAGTACTTTTATGTTTAAAGTTTCTTTCCTTTTTTTTATTGCTCATCAGTAAAGCTTCTGTCAAAATATGTCTGCTTGCACCTTCTTCAACCCTCCCACCTCCCCGAGCTAACACAAAGAGAGAAACATCTGCCCTTCTAAAGCTAGTTAGGCTTCGTAATAAAGTTTGACAAAATTTATGACAATTATTAACAGCTTGATAGGACAGGTAACTTTTTATATGTCTTTAAGCAAATATTGCATAGATAGTTAAGTCAATACAATGTTCATAGGACATGGTAATCTGCAGTATCTCCAAAGAGATTTTTCACCATCCTCAATAACAAATCCAAGT
Organism: Porphyrio hochstetteri; assembly: GCA_020800305.1. Lineage (NCBI taxonomy): Eukaryota > Metazoa > Chordata > Aves > Gruiformes > Rallidae > Porphyrio > Porphyrio hochstetteri. Next base: position 60,489,403 of record CM036906.1, on the reverse strand, counting down.
CGTATCTATAATATGTTTATTATGGCTATTGATCTTTAATCTAATTATAAGTGGAACTTTTATAAATATGCATCTGAAAGGCAAAACTCACAGTTATGAAAGAGGAAGATATTCCCATATGTTTGAAGCTTTTTCTTCCAAATGCATACTTCCCTGAGACTGCTAAAATTGCCACTAAATCCACTGTTATTTCTATGCACCCTCTTAGTCTTCATTAATCTATAAAGTCAACAAACATTGTAAAGAAACAAAAAACTTCAGTAAATAGTCATGGCCTACTAATTTTCTTCTCCTTCTGCTCAACTGCTATAAATTATATCATAATGTATGCTAAATTATAATCATATGCTAATTAAAAATTGATGGTCCTGTGAGGAACCAGCAAGAAGTTGTATAACATGAAAACTAACTTATAGGAAAAATCATTAGGAATAAAAATCAACACATCTCAGCTTTTACTATTATTATTAATAATGCATTATAAAAAGTTGTCTCCCTGTCTATACAGGGATCCCTGAATTAGTAACTAAAGGCATTCAGCCCATAAACTGTGTTCTTCCAAAACTTTCTAGGGATTTCCTCTTGCTAATTACCATAAAGTGTTTTGTTAAGTTATAAATTACTGTAATTTGTTCCATGAAAAAAATTTATCTGTTGTGAGTCAATATGGGCTGGAAGGTCTGTTTGTGCATTCCTTTTGGAGGAATTTACTAGAGAATATCAGGCTCTAAATAATATGTAAGAGGAAAAAAAATCCTGTTTCTTTCTCCAACATCATTTTTCAGAACAGAGTAACAAACTGGCAATGCAGATTTAATAGTAGTTTTCACGTTAAAATGTCCAGTCTTTTCAGGCAAAGCTCTAACTGTAAGATTATTTTCATATTTCATAATGACTTTTGAAATATATTTTAACCTAATTACAAAACTACCATTAGAAGAAGTGAACCTTCATTCAAAGCACATAGAACACTGTCATTATGTTGATGGATTCTTCACTGGTTTAATTATGTCGTATAGGATAATTGAATCAGTCTGGAGAAATAAATGAAATATTTCATCCAGGACTGACCCAATAGGGTGGTGGTGGTGTTTTTTTTCCCCCACAAATTGAAGAATCAGTTATTTGCACAGCATTAATCCCCACCATCATCTCCATCTCGTGATGTTGGATTTACACTAGTCCTATATTAGGTTTGATTCCACAAAGAACGGATTAAGACAGACCTCTTTCTAAGGATTATTTTTGACTTTCACAACAATTTTGTAGAAAAATATACTCCACTTGGCCTACAAATTGTTTGTGCTATAGATAATTAAGTGGCCTTCTTTATCCACATCAGATGGTTGACTTAAATCCATGTAAACTGAGGGATCCAATGTCTACCTTTCATTCAGGAAAAATATGTCCATTAATTAAAATCTTGTATATGGTTGCTGCAGCTGAAAAAATAACACCCTCAATCTCTGTTATTGGGAAAATTTAAACCCCAAGACAGAGGCATGTGCCAGCAAATAATATTTCTCCTCTCACCCGCCCCCGACTTTATTTCTGAAGAAAATGTAGCTGTGTTTATGTCAAAGAAAAAAAAGAAGCAGGAAAAATGAAAGCTATATCATAGCCTTGAGGAAAAGCTTAGGGAAAGAAAACTTTTGCAAATTGAATACTGGCTAGTAGATCATAGCTCCTGTTGTTTGATTCACATGTTTTCAAGGAAAAAAAAAAGTATAGGCTTTAACAACAAATGTTTTTCATGAAGTATCTTGGACATAGTAATTTTATCTTAATAACAACAAAATATAATGCTACTTAAATTAAAAAGTGTTTGTACGTATTTCCCATCCTCTGCTGCCTAGACCTGAATTCTATTTTCTGCAGTGATTACACTATAAGGACACTACAATTTAGTTGAAACATATGTATCTCAAGCAGTAAAGAAGATAAATTTTGTCTTTACAAAACCAAGGTTGATATGAACTGATAAAAGAAATACAAATTAAATATTTAGTTTTTAATCATTATTTATTTAGATTTTTAATTCTACATTTTAATTAAAGGAAAAATTCTGCTAAAATGAAAATAATTAATTTATAGACTCAATTTCAATGGCTATTCCTCATTCGGGTTTCTAAAATGTTCGATATCCAACAAAAAATTTCAAGTAATAGGATCATTGAGCTATGGAACATTACAAGGTCAAAGATGTAATCATTTTTAATAATAGGTTGGTTTTAAATTCACTTCCATCTTAAACATAATGCCAGATGGCATGGTAAATAACAAGAGGAAAAATAAGCATTTTGCATAAGCTAGCTGCCAAAAAGTATGTATTCCTGTAGGTTACAGCAGGGACCCTTCTTAACAGAAGTAGAGTTTAAGATTTAATGGGAAGTGGAATGGATTTAGTTTCTTTTGTAGATATACTAGTGCTGTTTAGTGTTGGCTAACCTCAGAAGGGAGGTTTTCAAAGGCACATATGTCAGTCAGAAGCCCAAATCTCGTACTTTAGAAGTCAGTAGCTGTTAGGCACCAAGCTGCTATTGATGCCTTTGAAAACCTTCCCTAAGTGCCAAATTCTGTAAGGTGTTGAGCACCAATCAACAGGAGATGGGGCTGCTCAGCACTTCAAGGGATCAAGCCCACAATGTCTATTACGGTATTCACCTCACATCAAAAGGAAATCAGTTGTTGCTTAATTGGCATTGTTGCTTTAAGATATTGTTTTATTTTTGGAAGGTTGCTTTTTGTCTTAGTAGATATTATGTCTTAAATCCTCACTTGGAGTTTTAGTCCCTGTACTTGCTGTGTGCTTGACATGTTATAACTTGATGAACGGAATTTAATTTCTTAGCTTTAATGGCTATATCATCTGTTCCTTTTAGCTTTTTCTCAGTTATATATATATATATGAAAGATAGAACACAAAGTTAAAAAAACCCAAATTATCCTTGCAGTCTCCTATAAAGAAACAGCATTATGCCAATATTGATACTAATACACAGTGTAGTCACTGTCAAAGACACAGTGAGCCTGACGTAGACAGCAGGGAATAATGGCACTTCTTCAAAATCTGACAAAGAAAAAAAGACATTCATTATGTATACGTATTGATAAATATAAATTTGACTGGTTGAGAGAAGTCGCTTTAAAAATGTAATGTTGTATCTTGTATGACATGCAGCTAGTAATTTAGGTCTTCTTTTGGTAGAAAAAAATATTTGTGCTGAGTTTTGAACTTTTATGGATTCAAGCCTTATTCAGTAAACCGTCTGCTTAAAAGTTAGTAGATTCATAAGTATAAGGAGGTGTGTACTGTTTTCATATTTGCAAAGAACTAGAAGGGAGACACATGATCAATTTACAGATGTCAGATTAGGAGACATAATTCTCTAATCTAATTTGAGTCTTTCTAAGCATGTGAATTTGCCCCAGATTCTAGCACAACTAATGGAGTTTCAGTATTTGGGATGATACCCTTTATCCTGATATTCAGTGCCTTTTTATAAACCTTTAACTTCTGCCAGCAACAATTCTTGCCTCAATGTCCTTTCTGCTAGGAACTGTTCAGCCCTATGAAGTCAGTACACAAAGGAATTTCCTCTTTGAGACCAGATGGGCATATTCACAGAATTCCTTGCTTACCCCATCACTCCTGCTAACTGTGCTGAATTTTAAGCTCGCTTTCAACATTTTTTCATGGTAAATCACAAATTTGTAACAGGCGGTGGACTCCATAAGTGAATGTAGAGCTAACCTGTACAGTCATTATCTGTCTGTATCAAGCATTCCCTCATTTGTTGTATATAGAAGTAGGACAAGATTTGTCTCTTAGTAGATTTTGGAAATTTCACACAATACGTTCTTCCTTTCCTGAATTTCTGCTTGAGGAGAAGAAATTCCTAGGTTTAGAAACAATCATAGAGAATTTATTCTTTTACTATTATTATTGTTCTCAAAAAAAATTGTCTCTTGGCCAAGGCCACCTTTGCTTACAACATCCCACTCAGATGGCATCTGTTATTTTTGTTGCATGTTTCAAAGATTCATTTTCAAATATTTCTGGATTCACAGATTAAGTAAATTATCACTGTCTCATGCACTTAGCAAATACAACTCTGAACACCACTATCAACCTAGCTAGGCTTCAACCACAACTGTGCAATTATCATTCCAGAGGATTTAATTTTGTCCAGTGCTGTTGCTGACATATAATTGATTCTTGCAAAATTCATGAAATATTACTATTCACACAAATTAATAGTGACATGGGAAACAGAAATGGGAAAAAGAAAACGATGTTCAATAAAAGTCACAGTCTCTTATTGTGAGATAAGTAAAAATTCTCACATGACTTATCAATAATGTCTGTCAGGCATTCTAACTTTTTGTAGCATTTTTTGTCGTTAGTAGCAGTGATGGTTAGCACACCTTATGAACCACAGAAATCACACAGGTGTTTTGCACCTGTGTGATTTCATTGCCTCCTCCCTGTTCCTTTAAGAGTTCTACTTACACTTTGATAATGGTGAAAGGTGGCACAAATAATATTAGATTTTGAATCCACCATTTCATAACTGAAGATGGGACATACTTTCATGATTCCAGCTACATTCTGTTAAAAATATTAAACTACACCTTCCCTTACACATTTCTGAAAAAGATATCTCCATCAAAACAGTAACATACATTTAATATTTCTGACGCTATAAGTAGTAAATATTGTAAAGATACAGTTGTATTTCACCCATTTCTAAAATAAAGCACTTAACAAAATTTGTAGTCTGTAAGAATGTTAAATCTTCCTAAGCTGAGCGTGCTGTGAGAACTATGAAATATTTTCAATTAAAAAATATGTCTGATTGCAAACTGATAAAGGGCACATCTACGATAGTAATCTACCACTTTACTTCCCAGCTTCAAATCACCATAGTTTTGTGTTCTCTCCAGAAGGTAAAAATGGAGATGGAGAAAAAAGTCAAAACATCAGATTCAAATGAAAACAAGCTACTAAGTTATACTATTAAAAATGCCTTTACATAGAGTGGTAAATCTCAAGTCTTTTAGAAACAAAGCCATATAAAGAAGTCTTACACGAAATTATGTAAAGGAGTGGCTGATACTAATGACATCTGAGAAAGCATAATAGAGCTGAGAGTCATTTAATTTAAGATTTTTAGTACTGGGACCAATGAAAACCTTGTAGCTATATGGTACCTGTTCAAAGACAATTTATTTCAGCCACTAATAGAGCACGTGTCTAAATACTCAGAGTTTCAGGAAATATTAATACAATGAAATATGATGTTTACAAAATTTTATTTTATTAACTACTAATTGAAAATTCTGTGAAGGGTGTAATTTTGTTTTTGCATGCAAAAATTAATAAGGTTATGTATAAAACTCATCTAAAAATTTCAGATACCTTTTCCTAATGGAAAAACTACTTTCATGCAAATAAAAATATTCCATATATTATGGTTGATTTCAGTGTCAACATTGCTTTAAAAAAATTAAATTAAAGGTTTTAGTGTTTTGTCTTTGATTAAAATTAGTTGTTCCAGTTTTGCCAGTTAGATGCTTTATCTTGACTTTTATGATATTTCATTATTATATTTGGTGTTATATATTTATTTACGAATCATCTTATCAAAGTGACAGAAAATCATACAAAATTATACAAAATGAATGGGTTTAGTATTTCTGAATTCCTATTCAATTGAAAATGTGGGCATTTTCTTGCAATTTTAACTAAATGTCAAATTTGAAGCATTAATAGTTCAAATGGAATGGAAAATCTGTCTTTATTTCTCAGTGTATTTTAGATGTTCCACCATCCAGCTTAACTTTGACCAAAGCCACTCCTCTTTCCCAATAAACATTACAGTGTAGCTACCAAAATGCCCAGGATATGCAGTTTGGGTAGATCTGCTCCCCATAGAGCCCTGTCAGGGACAGTGCATAAAGACCATACACTGTCTATGAGCACCCTACTCAAATGCCTGTTCTCCGCAAAAAACAGGTGTGCTGATTTGTGGGAGCACCGAATTTGGAGGTACATATACAGGTTAGCTACCTATCTATCCTGATGCTTTTCAGAAAAACAGTATACGCTTCTTGACACTTTGCTCACGGTATTAGTTTTTTTGGGTTTGGTTTGGTTTGGTTTGGTTTTAAAAGAAAAAGAAGAAACAAAGGAGGGTTGAGCATGGGAGATGAGAGGACAGTTAATTACCTTTATTAATTGTGCATTACCATGTTAACCTGCAACTCAAATTTTTGTCAGCATCTTTGGGATCATTATTTTATGTCCTTCTCTATGTATTCTTTATGTATTCATAGAATTAGTGTATCATAGAATCCTTTTGGTTAGAAAAGACCTTTAAGGTCATAAAGCACAACTGTTAACATAGCACTGCCAAGGCCAACCACTAAAACATGTCCATAAACATGCATCTACGTGTCCTTTTAATACCTCGTGTGATGGCAAATTGATCGCTTCCCTGGGCAGCCTGTTCTAACAATTGACAACCCTTTTGCTGAAGAATTTTTTCTTAATATCCAATGAAACCTGCCCTTGAGGCCATGTCCTCTCATCCTATCACTTGTTACTTGGGAGAAGAGACCAATACCCACCTGACTACAACCTCCTTTGAGGTAGTTGTAGAGAGCCATAGTGTCTCCCCTCAGCATCCTTTACTCCAGGCTAAACCCCAGTTCTCTCAGCTGATCCTCATAGGACTTATGCTCCAGACCTTTCACCAGCTTTGCTTCCTTTCTTTGGACATGCTCCAGCACCTCAATGTCTTTCTTGTAATGAGGCATATATAACAGAGGTCCTCCATGAATGTCCTCACTTTGAGCATAGTGATAAAGAACATGTTCTTCATTATTTTCTCAGGAAAACAATTTAAATAAGAAATACTTTTTCTATACTTTTTTTACCATTGAACTAGTGGACTTAATGTTGATTTATACCTGCCTTGATTGGCCACATTCCATAAATATCTACTCTTTCTTCTTCTATCCTTCAAAGGTGGTAGTCCCTCCAAGTGATGTTTGTTCCTTTCCAGCTATTTAAATTATTCATATTAATTTGTTAAAACATACTTTTGTCTTACTGCTCACAAAAAGCCTGACAGTAACTAGGCAGCTGTGCTCACTGTTTATCACCACTGCTGCTCATAATTTTCTAATTATTACCTTATGTTCCTCTTATCTTCTGGCTGCCTATCCTCTGAAACCATTATCAGGACACCTTTTTGTTTTCTTTCGCATTACAGAATTTTATTTATATACAGAGGCACACATACATAGCTACATATTTTTGTGAATGTTATTGCACTATGAATAGTTAGTGCTGAATGGCAAAGGTGTGGGGAAAAAAAAAAGAATAAAGGGAGAAACTTGTTGAGTATTTTCTGCATTCCTTTAGGATTTTCCTAACTACGATGTAACTGACAAAGCTGAGGTAGAATAGCACTAAACCTTTCCAATCAAGATGTAGAGGAATCTGCCTGACTTCCTAGTGAAGCTTGCAGTACCATTATGCAGGATCTATGTAAGGCATACTCTGACTTTATGAATTGAATAATCCTCCTATTTTTCCATGGCAGAGCACAGAAGGCCTAACAGGTCACATCAAGTAGATCTACTCAGAGTCAATCGCCTGCTAAGTTCTTAGGTTATGGAACATGCAAGCCAATAATTGTTTCTTTCAAATTCAGCAATAAATTCCTTTTTATTACTTGTGTCCCCTAAGCATATAGAATATAAACTCTCTGCCAGGATCCCCAAGTAAATGTGTTTTGAAGACTTGGGTGTGAAAGACTTTAAGGATTGACTTTCACTGTTGTCTGGGATATTTTCTTTTTTCTTGCAAGGTACAAATGATTGGCAGCTCACTCAAAGCTGGCTTATGGCAAAAATAACATGTCAAATAGCTAAAAAGTTTTTGTAGCTTTTGGTCAACCAGGCTGTTCTATTCTACCATTAAAATGAATGCTGTCAAATACTGAATAGTGTTTTGACAACAGTGTAATTTTCCTTCATCATCTCAGATCATTTTGCTGCCCAGATACATTTTGTTAAGACTTCTTCTGTCTGTCTGTAGAATGCCTACTGTAATCTTCGGAAAGTATTTTCTAACTCAAAATTGCTCTGAGAAATATTTTCCATTGACAGAAATAATTCCAGTCAGCTACCTAATAAATGTGGAAAGCAAAACAATACTGAAAGGAAAAAGTATTTGAGGTGTTTAACTATCATATTTGTTTGGGATTTTTCATCTATTTATTTATTTATCATTACCAGAGGGGAGTGGAACCCAAAATAAAAAACCCAAAACTTTACAAAACTGTTGAAATTTATCAATGGATAGACAGCCAACATGATAATTATCTAGGAACTTTGAAGACTAAAATGTTCTGATAAATAGAATGGTATTCAAGCATTTTGACTCCAGCTGACTAAAGTGTTTTCTATTAAGAGAAATAAAGTGGCTAAACTGAATTGGTATCTGGTGTTCTCTTGTTCAGGTTCCCATTTATTTTTGTTTCTGAGTCTGCATGGAAATCAATAATTAATCAAAGGCTATGATCAATGGATTATCTGAATTAAGATATCCAAATTATAATGATATACTTGCAACTTTTAACAAATCATGATCTGCTTTATCCTTTTATTATACACTGCTTTAAGCTGTTACTGACAATGTCATTTTTTTTCTAAAGCTTAAAGCATGCATAAAATTATACTTAACTTCATACTTGGAAGGAGTCCTCATGAGAAAATTTTATTATGAGATACTCTTTATCTGTCATGTAATCTCTAAAAATTTTATAACAGAGATGCAAATATTATTGTTTTGGATTTTTTTCCTCTAAACAAATTCAAATATGAAACCACATTTAAAGGAATGGTATTTAAGATGAAAATATTTGTGTCAACCTGCATGTTTTGCTTTTGTTTCTGTAGTTTTATGAAAACTACAAACAGTGCTCTTAAAAAGGAAAGACAAATGTTCCTTTTTTTTTTCCTAGTTTCTGTCTCAAACAAATATTTTAGTTATTTATTTATTTTATCCCAAAGGAAGCTGCCAATTCCAATCTAAATTAACAAATAGTTTTGGTGGAACAAATCTGTTTGACAAAAGAAAAATCAGAAAATTAACAAAGATTTTCTACCTCTGTTCTTCAGTTATCTTTTCAATGTGTGTCATGCACCTTTCTTTCAGAACCTGCATAAGTCAAAAGCATTTTCCTCATGAAAAAATTTTCCAAAGCACCACCACTCTATAAAAATGTGTAACACTCTCAGTCACCTCTTCTGCCTCTCACATTGCAAATAAGAAGCGTACACATATGTACCAAGACACAAAGTGAGACCGGTCTTCCATCATTTGAGAAATTGTTACCAAACTGACTTTATCAATGCACTTGATAATAGCTTTCAAGCTATGATATATGATGCAACATGCTGGAACTGAAGCTGGAATGCTGACAACCATCTATCTACCTTTGATTTCCAGACACTCTGTCACAAAAAAAAACAACAAACAAAAAAAACTATTATAGAAGATAAACACATAAACTTAAATCTCTTTTCCCATTCCAGTGTTGAAAGTTGAGAGAAAAGTTGCTTTACCTTCAAGACCAGGTATTTAGAAGCATATCTTGCCTCTACCCTCATTGCCTCCTTGCAGTACCCAAGTGACCACGGTTCTTGAGCCAGCTGCAGGCTGTTGAGAAAATTTCCAGACAACACAGAAAAAACCAAATGCCAGTGCATTGTTGGGGGCAGGGCCGGGGGGAGGGAAAGCATACTTGCAAATTGTTGGGTTTTTTTTGTGGAATATTTTTTCTTGTGTTTCTACTGTTTACCTGTTATTTAAGCCTCAAGGTTTCCACCTTGCATTTCTGTTGTCTCAGACCAACTGATCTGTACAGTTTTGGTTTAGATGTTCAGATCACTGCACTATGTAAAGTTTTGGATTAATAAACATCTGGATTTTTTAATTTGGTATTTTTAAGCTTAGCACAGGTCGGCTCCCTTTCCCCTCTCCCCTGGAGAGGAGACAGGGAGATCTTTCCTCCTTACACTGATAGACTGTTTCCATTCTGTCTCACCAGCAGACCTGAAAACTGACAGTGCCCTGCTATGTCTATGATGCAAACTGTACATCATACACTATCACTACATGGATATTTGTCAGGCATCTAGCAGTTAGGAATTCACACCATTTTAAAAGTTATCATTTTTGTAGTATAGGACAGGAGCATGGATTCATTGCAGCCATCTGGTTTTTATACCACTCACACACACAGCCCCTTATTACAGATTGCTGCAGCTTGTTCAGGCATTAATCACGTTAGGGTTAATTGTAATGGAGGATTAAAAATGCTTCCAAAGAAAATAAATCCAGGCAGGATCAAAAGTTGTGGTGATTTTTCATGACTGTAAGAATGTGATGCAGATAGGAAAGACAAATTTTTGAGGATTTTCTTGAGGAGGATTGACAATATTTCACATGAAAATTGTGTGGTTTAAAATTTAAGTGGAATTAGGCATTCTTTCTTAACACTGCTCTTAAGGAGTGGTACAAAGCTTCATAATAAATTATTGAGCTGTGCTGAATTTCACTTACTTTTAATCAGCTCTTTTTGAGCTGCTGCTGGAGGCATCTTTGCTGTCATCTACACATGAAATCTCATTGTGTGCTGTGATGGGTAGGATGCAGAGAGCCTGCTTGTCTGGGGGAGTTCCTAACCATCACTTTAACAGGACATAGCGTGACAATTGCACTGCAACCCAAGAAATTATTTCAAGGAAACTGTAGAAAAAGAAAGAAAAAGATATGAGAGAATTACAAGAAAAAAGAAGTATAAGTAACAGGATCTCATGCTCCATTTATAGGACAGAGTAAGGCTAAGAAGAAAAATGTGTTCCAAAGTAGTTTTAGGATTTAGATTTCAATCCCTTTAATGTTAACTTCTTTCACTACTATAGACTTTCTATACAACTTTTACTCAAAACATTTGTGCACAGACCTGCAACTGTCTAGACACCTGCACCCAGAAGAGAACATGAGAATAGTCAAAGCCAGACAAAAGATCCTTCAATTCAGTATCCTATCTATAACTGCAACCTGACAAACACATAGTAATATTTACTTGGTACCTTTCAATATTCTCCAGGAATTTTTGATATTTTTGTGTGTGTCTCCCCTGAATCTGGCTTCCCTTTGTTTTAATGAATACCCAACCACTCCTTCATTAAGAGAGGCAGTGGTCAGGGAGTCTTTATTTTCCTTCTCTATAACACTCATTTTATTGACCTGCCAAATTTCTTTCTATACATCTTCCTCCGAACAATTTTTTAAGTTATGTTTCGTTCTTTTGAAGATGGTGGGTAATAAAGAGACCTATCACCTCACTGGTCCAACTGTCCAACCTCTTATGATATTTGGTGTATCTCTATTCTCCATTAGTAGAACAGAGTTAATAAAACTTCTCCAATTTTCAGTGGCATATGGAGATAGATACAGAAAAGAGTGTAAGGCCCTATGGGAATAGCAGCTACAAAAGCCCTGCAAGTCAGAGATAAGCAGATGAAGATCATTCTCAGTGTAGTTATGTGGATGATGTAACTGTGCTTGTAATGTGCCTCTAAAATTCATAGGATTATGAAAACAGCAACATCTGTTTTTATTTCCAAGTCACTTACAACATGTAGCTAGTAACGGACACATATATGGAAAGCCTTGCCTTAGAGGTATCGTTTTCAATCGTGAGAATGAAAAAGTCAACAAAAAAAAGTTTAAAGTTATAAAAATATCTTATTACCAAGGATACTATAGCCTCTGGAGGTATTAATTTTATGCACAAGGTGGAGTGGGCAAGAGATTTTTTCTTTTGGAGGGCACCTAAGTGGTATGAACTACATTAATGAGTTGAATTTACTGAATTCTCAAAATCCACTTCAGCATGTAAAAGCAAAACATAGTAATGCATATGTCAAAATGGTTGTTTGGAAACAGAGGAGTTATACATTCTATATATGAAATAAATGCATGCACAGATATGATTACAGCATTACTGGTCATTTCTGAAAACCTTACCCTTGTAAACAAAGAGAAAGCAGATTGTAAACTGTTTCCTCATTAGAATATGCTACCATTAAACTTGCTTAATACATTGGTGTTAATTTCAAATCACAAAGAACAAAGGGTAAAACATACGTTGGTACAATACTGACAATAAACATCAAGCCCCCAGAGCTGAATTTGTTGCATTTACAGGTATGTTTTAGAAATATACAAATGTTTATTTGGCTTATTTCAAAAGAAGTGAAGACAGGCCATATGCAATTCTGTAATTCCCTGTATGACTTCTCTGTGCAAATTGATTCAGTTTGATTGATGTAAATTGATTTCTTCCTTGTATTTTTAGCAAATTAGTTTTGTAAAGTTCATACTCTCTGCTCAGTCCAGGAACACACCACCTATTGGGAGGAATTAACTTCTTATTTCCCTGGGGGAAACACCTGCATTGAGAATGATTTCAAAGCTATTCAAAGCAAGGAACAGCATGCAGGTCAAGCAGTACACTACCTCCTTTTCCCTAGAAATTCATGTGATGAAGAACCTGGGGACTCACTGACATAAAGCATCGGTGAGCAATGTATTACCACACTACAAATATCAAGGAAAACGTCTGGTCATAAGTGAAAAAAATGAAAGATAAAAAGCATATCTTTTCCTTATTTCATATCAAGAATGATGTTTTGGGAATGAAGCTGATACAGGAACATGTTTTGTAATATGTCACATCAAAAACAGTAAAATGTCATAAAATACGAAGAACTGCCAGAAAGCAGGGAAGTCCTATGTGCCAACTCCTGCTCCCAGAATTGACAGTCTTTTTCAAGTGACACACCGGATTAAAGAGAATAGAATGAATCTTGGGAGCAGATGTTAGAACCTAAATCTCCTGCTGCCAGCTAAGCACCCTCATTGTTAGCTTCTCCCGTCAGACTTTTTCTTCTATTAAGTCTCCTGCATGCTTTGAATTTTGCATTATTTCTGCTGGAGAGATAAAACACTTCTTTCATCCACTTCTTTTTTACTTTCTCTTCCCCACTGCCTTCTCCACACAAACATGCATTCAGACTTCTCACAAATGGGAGATGTGGTCTTGAACCTTGTCCAATTGATCAGAATATTAAACCTCAGTATCCCAGGTATTCTAACTACAAAGTTATAGTAGCGAAGCATAAATAAAATAACAATTACCTCCTCATCTAGGTACATTTCTAAGAAGGGTAGCCTTTTTTTTTTAATGCATGCTCTGAGCATACTTCTAATATCAGGATTTCTTACAGATGTAGATTTTGCTCTGTTTTACTGAGGGCTTTGGTCCAACTTCAGCAACATGGCCACATGCAGATTAAGACAGTCTGGGCATGCAAAACTTGAACAGCCAGGTTCTGAAAATGTGTTGCAAGCAACCAGGCAGCATGTAGAAGTTCAAGGGAAGGATGGCTCCTGTAAAGTGAGATTTCTGAGAAGGTTTCCAATTTACAACTTTGGGCTCAGGAACATAATGCTTACTGAGGCTCTGGTTTAGTTTTCAAGACTAAAAGGCGAAGAAGTAAAGAGAGTGCAGGTTCCTCACTCTTTTGCACAAAGCAGAATCCAACATAAAACGCAAACATCCCTTCTGTGCAATGAGGATGAGTGTATGTGATGTGTGTGAATTTACCTGCCTGAGACTGTGAAAAGGAAAAAAAAGTTACAGTTTGAATCCACAGTTATGATCCCCTTTGGACAGGGAGTCACTGAGTCTTCAATATGAGTTTTCAAATTCTGAGACACATCAGAGCATTTTTTTTTTTAAAAAAAAGCAAATGTTTATTTAATTGATGTTTTTCTTGGAATCTGGGTAATATGAGTGCCATGAATGCTCCCTAGAAGTAATTTTTTTTTCAACAAGTGTGCTACAAGGGTATTATTGAAAGGCGTTATCTTTCTAGCATGACTATATGGTATTCAAAAGAAACATTTGTAGCCTGTTTCCTGCATATGTTAAATGTGGATTAGAGACTGTCTGGAATGAAATGGAGGTACACGTACCCCTTTCACTGTGCAAACTCATATATGTAACTGAATTGTTTGGTGCTCTCAAATGCAGAAATGAAGTGTTCCACTGTCACATTAAGCTGGCATTTCTTCAAGGGCCATTACAAAGATGGTTATAAATCCTAGTGTGGATAGACCGTTCAAGATCAGCAGGCCAGGGCTATGAACCCTGAAATCATTAACAACATTACTGCTCCTCAGACTGTGAGAAGAAGAGCTATAAAGCTGTATATGGTTATGAGGGGGTTGTTTATTAGTAGTATTTTTGTTAATCTAACCTTAGACATAGGCATTGTGATCCTGCTTCACATTTACAGGTGATAACAGAATGATTACAATAGAGAACAGTAAAAAGTAGGAAAGGCTACAGAGAAATAAACAGGAATGCCTATCAGAGTGACAAATTGAGAAGGTATTTTTCTAAGCAGTTTCTGCTGCTGCCCCGAAATAAAGGCTATCAACCTGTCAAGGTTCAGTCAAAAGCATCAACTACTAGAAGAAACCACCTATGGAAAGAGGGAAATTAGGAAAGGAGAACAACCAACAACTCAAAAATAAAACACTTTTGAAACAGCTGAATTCTAACAAAGATGTATTAGACATAGGAAATATAATTATAGTTTTCAACTGCTTTACAGATTCTGAATTAAAAAAAAACCAAACCACCAAATTGTTTAAAACTTAATAGAATTCAACAATGTTTTTCACAGAACAGAAAAACAAGAGAGGAAAGGCAAGCCCGGAGACTCTTTCCTGGAAACTCAGCTCTCACTGAAAAAGATTTCCCATTCACATGTTTGTGTAGAAGTTATTTCAGGCAGAACTTGACCCAAATCTATTCACCTTTGCTAAGATGCAAAACAGCTGAAATGCTTTTCTTATTTATCTACTATTAAATTCATCCACTTTTTTGGCACGTAGGAAGTACTGAAGTAGCACAAGATATTCTTTCTCTTAATCATTCCACAAATGGATGGGATAAAGAATAAACATATGTTACAAAACAGTGTTTTGTTTTGTTCTTTTTCCTTTTTATCAACCTTGGTGGTATGAGAATGATTTGGATGTAAAGCAAATTCTCTGGATCCTAATCCCAACTATAAGCTTTCGAGACATATCCTTTGCTAAATTCTACTAGGAATAAAGAGTTGTTTTCCACATGTCTTACTGCTGGGTAGCTGCAGAGATCAATGCACTTGATTACAGCTTGTACATTCATATCACGGAACCCATTTTACGTCGTTAATAAGAGCAGCCTGACATTAGCTCAAAGAGAAAAGCAATCACTTAAGCTCTTCCCATTTGCTTAGTTTTTAAGTGCCAAATGTTTCCTCCTGAGCAGATATTCATAGGGAATGAGCCAAATGGGACATGAAATTCTGTGAGCTTCCCTTTACAAAGTTTTCTTCAAATTTTCCTCTGAAAGGTGAAATTTTGTGGGTTGTGGAGTGACCAAAAGACTATCTCTTGCTTTTTGTTCTTGCTGCTTTTCTTTCTTGTTGCTTTTCTAGCCTCTGGTGAGCCACCCCTGTACCTCCTTGAAATGGGCACAGATACAGGGCTTTAGCTTCACTAAACAGCTCTCACTCAGGCATACGTGTGTTTGTGTAGAGATAGGTGTATATGAAATAAATTTGTGTGAAACTACAGATAGTGATCAAATCATTAAGATGCTAATAATGATTAAACTATGTAAATTTTTTTTAAAAACCCAGTAAAACCCTAAGAAGATTTTAATAAGTTTCACAGGGATGTGTAGTGACACAATGGGACTGGCATTATTTTTGTACTGATCACTGAAACATGGGCCAGAGGAAAGTAGAGTATATCAAATGTTCCTTAATGTGTACTCCATGCTTCTACATAACTGACCCTGGGGTGGCTGTAACACAGCAACCTACGTATCCCAGAGTGCCTTCCTGCACTTGATGTCAGGCCCCTCTAGGGAAAGAGCATGGACTGATTTATCTGCCCCGTGTCATCCATGTCATATTGTCACAAAGTGTTATGGGATACATGGCAAAACATTCACAGGGGCAGGAAAGGACATTCCTCTCTGCCCAAGAAACAAAAGGACAAATGTGTCTGGGCCTTCAAAATTACATCAGCTGGTACCCATTCTCAAAAATCAATCTAGACAGAGAAGTATGTTTCAGGAAGATTTGCTCCAATGCACAGGCTGTGCTAAATGAACTGAAAGAATTTAAGGTAAGTCTTGAATTGGAAGAGTAAAGATTAGGTAAGAGAAATATGTCACTTCTTATTTTTGCACCTTTGTTCTTTAGGTACCCCGCATTGGGAACAAAATAACAACATTTTTATCTGAATAAAAACAACAAGGTATTACAATATTGTGCTAGGACACTTAATCCAGCTTTTATTGAGGTAGATGTTAAGAAAAGCTACCTTTGCTTGGGTAGAACTTTGTTGAACTGAAAAAAAAGGGTAGGCTCATTTGTTCTATGCTCTTAAAGTTGATTCTTGCTAAACTAGCAATGTCCTTTCTATTCAAGAGGCCCTCTAATTGAAAGCCCTCATAAGTTGTTTTAGCTATTTTTTTGTACACAGATCACTCAAACTGCTGATGCCAGAGACAGAAACTACTGTGTTAAAAACGTTGATATATTGGGAAGCTGAGATTTACAGATAAGAGTGAAGATAGAGAAGGCTATTTGATTCTATCCAGAAAGGAGTAAAGAAAGTAAATCTCCATCCGTATGCAGTGTATATGTATTGAATGAATATCTGCTGTCCCACAAGACAAACAATGTGATTATATATTGTGTATGAAATGCATTTATTCTTCTGCACATGCAGGGTAAAATTCTATCCTGTAACATCCAGCATTTAGTTTTGTACACATTAAATTTTTATGCAGAATTAAATACGGGGTAGGAAATTTGCAGTATTCCTAAGAAAATGCATCTGAAGTTTTATTTGTGTACTATCATGATAAAGTAGGGAATGAACTAGAGACTGTTTTTCTCCCATTTGTGTAATTTATCTCCAATAAAAATGTAGGCCCTTTGCTAACACATAATTTATTATATTTATTCCCCTCACTCTTAACATGAACATAGTTTTCCTGGGTGCTAACATCGCTGGTTTTTTCTTTTTTTTTTCCTTTGCTCCCTCCTTCCCATCTGCACCAAAGCACTTACCAGCACAATTCAGCCAGGAGGGCTGGACAGCAGCTGTCTCCACAGTGCAAGCCAGTGGTTTGCCAGCAAAGCATGCTTCTGCACAGGCTCGTTGGGTTTCCTCCACCTCCTTTTTTGGTGTGATCGCACCGTTTCTTAAATGGTAAGTATAATATAAACCAGGACTGAGAGACTTCACCTTTCCCCTGAGCAGCTAAACAGTGTTTGCCTTTAACACTGCTAGTCTTTATGAAGGTATTATATGGAAGCTCACTTTCAAGCAACTAAAATGACAATATAAATTCAACACCACGGTAGTCATTTATCACTTTATGATAATGCCAGAATACACAAATGATAAGACTGAAGGGCTCAGGGAGAAATCTGAGTGGGTTTTATCATTTATTTATGGGCTTATGTAATATGAGGGAGTAAGTGCTGAAGGAGGAATACAAAGACATTTCATCTAACAAGTTTATTTACTGCTTTCCCTTCCCTGATCAATGACCTCCCTTATGTTTATAAGAGAATGAACACTCTAGAAAGAAGTGTCTGTCTTCTTCATTAAAACTGGTCAGAAAATGGTTTGGTGTAGTTATATTGGTACAATTAGGTCTCTGAATAAGGTGTAATTATTAATTATTTAGTTAATGTGTATGTTGCCATAAATGTCACTAAGCTTAGAAAGAGCTATCTCTCAGAGAATACTGTGTCTGTTAAGAAACCTGTAAATAAGACAGAGGGACTCAGGAGTACAAGGATGTGCAGGATCATGACCCAGATGCAAACTCATGCATGATGAAAAGAGATTTAAAATGCTAATAATAACAAAATGTTGAAGGATTAATTTGTTGGTATGCATTGTAAAAGAAATTACTTTTTTTTTTCTTTTTCTTACATCATGCTAAAATAAGCCATTTATTTCCTTTACTTTTTTATGCAGTTCTAAACTATGCACACAAAACTAGGTAGCAATATAAGCCACAGTCACCTGTCCACTTGATGAGCCTAATCTCTAAACTCTTTCCATTTTTAACAGACTGACAGAAATTAATCCTGTGAGCTTCAGGTTGGTCTTGTTTCTTTTCAGTGGAATAAAAGAAAACTCTTCTTAAGGTAATGTAAAACATAAATATAAATGCTAAGTACAACTTCACTTTTATCTATGTAAGATGCTAGTTTCACTTCCTACAATTATGTAGTTTATGGTGATTATAGCTTGTGGTGTACAAGACATATGTTGTACATAAAACCTTGTGAGCATACATACATTTAGCCTATACACGTAGCCTTTTAAAGCAATCAATATCCAGGAAAGCGACAGCTGATATCTTAGATAACACAGCTCAGACTGAACAGAGTGCCCTACTTAAGTCAATATATGACTGTATATAGTTAGGTGTAAGAAGTTAGCTAAGGAAAAAGAGATAATATCACATTCCTTTGAAAAATCCAGACTCATGTTTCAAACCCAGAGCAACACCCACCTATGTGTGTGCTGCCCTTTTAGTTAATAAGCAGAGTTTACACTGAGACATATCTCAGGAGGAGAAATATTAGTCTTTTTGGATTGCAACAGATTCCACAGGCTGTGTTACAGTGGCCTTGTACACTCTGCGCTAAAGGAGCGATGAATAATTCAAACTGATCCCAGTTCCTTACGTGCAAGTGATAATTTGTAAATGCCAAATTGTCTTCCCAGCCTGCTATTTCTGCATGCTAGCTTTCAATTTGGTTCTGAAAATACAGAATTTGTGTGAAGAAACTGCTAATATTCCTTCCTTCAGTTTTGAGCGAACACAGGGAGACTGCTAAACTTTGAACTATATGAGATTGCTGGTGCTGAGGAAAATTAACAGAGGTGCAGAGGTCCAAGCTAGGACCTTGGACTGTATTAGTCTTTTTGGGATTATATTTGGGATTATACTGGGTGCAGCTATTCAGGTGTAGGCCACAGGGACCTGCAGGGGTGGCCTTTGGAAGAAGAGATCAGGACTCCCATGATGAACACAGCTGGTTCTAACCACTCCAATGGCACAACTGAGCCCTTCAACCAAGACTGTGGCACCTCTGGGAAAACACATTTATAAAAAGGACACAATGCTGTGCAGAAACTCTGAAAGGAGAGTAAGAAAAATATGAGAGAAACAGCAATGCAGACACCAAAGTGAGAGAAGGAGGTGCTCCACGTGGCAAAGCAGACATTTCACTGCAAATTGTGGTGAAGACCATGGTAACGCATGCTGTCCTTCTGCAGCTTGTGGTGGTCCATGCTGGAGTACATATCCACACTGAAGCCCACACAGGATCCCATGCCATAGCAGATGGAAATATACTGAAGGAAGCTACAGCCTTTGAGAGCCCATGCTGGAACAGGCTACAAGCAGATGCTACATCCCTTGGAGAGGAGTCTATACAGGGGTAAGGAATGCATCCAGTGTGAGGGCCCTCAATGGTGCAGTCTGTCCCTGAATGACTATACCCGATGGAAAAAACCCACACTGGAGCAGTTCATGAAGGACTCCAGCCCATGGCAAGGAGCCATGTTGGAGCAAGGTAAAAGTGTGAGGAGGGAGGAACTATTACAGACTGATCACAATCCCCATTCCCATGTACAGCCCAGAGGGGAGGAGGTAGAAGAGTGAAGACTGAAGGAGTATGAGCCTGGGAAGAACTGAAGATGGTGGGAAGGTGAGTTTTTAACTTTTACTTTATAGCTTGCTATTCTACTCTACTTTCAATTGGCAATAACTTAAATTAATCTTGTCCGAGTTGAGTCTGGTTTTCTGGTGAAGGTAATTGGTTAGCAATATCCCTGTCTTTGTCTTGACCCACAAGGTTATCTTATTTTCTCCCCTTGTCCTGTGGAGGAGGCATAGTGAAGGAGGTGAAGATACAGAGTGGGTTGGTGGCCATCTGGCATCTGGACAAAATCAACCCATCAGAGAGAGATTGCTGGAATATCTGTATTAACTTCTTTATTTATTTATAAATTTCCTTGTGGAAGATTGAATTATTGTGATCAGGTGTATTTCCTAGTGCCATCATGGTTTCTACTATCTCAAAAGACTCAAGGATTGAACTTGATGATCTTGAAGGTCTTTTCCAACCTCATAATTCTTTGATTATCAGCCCTTTTTTTTTTGAAAGATGAAAGCGGGTTGTTTCAAAAAAGAGGCAGATGTTATAAGAAAAAATCTGGAAGCGTTTGGGACTTCTTTTCTGCCTCCAAAAGAAACCTACTATGTCATGAAAAAAAGAGGAAATATTCTTCCTAGAAACTACAGAATAGATCAGCTATAAGGTTGCAGTACAGAGCACAAGAAACACCACGTACACCTTGGCAGCATTTTCTTGTCTATAAACACTGCTTCAGATTTGTTTACTCTCTCTTATGGCATGGGAAGA
This sequence comes from Porphyrio hochstetteri, assembly GCA_020800305.1. NCBI lineage: Eukaryota > Metazoa > Chordata > Aves > Gruiformes > Rallidae > Porphyrio > Porphyrio hochstetteri. Next base: position 60,468,721 of record CM036906.1, on the reverse strand, counting down.
GATTAAGAGGCTATATGTTCTATGTACTTTTCATTAGTCTTCTTAGGGGATCCTATTTCCCATTCAGAGAAGATATTTCAGACTATGAATATATTATAGACCTCAAGAGCACTTTCAATTTCCTGGCTCCAGATATGCACCCTGGCTCCACCCCAAATCTATACCAATAAAAGGTCCACAAATGCCGCAGCACTTCCTGATCTCTTCCCATTCTCATTTGCACGGAATGAAAGCACAAACCCATAGGGCAGATGGTGTCAGCAGCATGTGCTCAATCTCAGCACTTAAGGGACCAGGGACCTGAAGTTCCCCGAATATAACTGTAGAAAGAAAATGTGGAGTCTTAGGAACTTTCAGACCAGTAAAATATTTCAAAAAACTTTTAGGTTGCTGGTATCAAGAGTGGAATCAAGTTCTGTATTCTGGGCACTGAGACTCCCCATAACGGGTATGAGAAAAGTCAGTTGCTCTACATTGGATAAAAATGGTACAGTGCTCAAAACTGATGCTGCTGAACTTAGACAACAGGGAACTGTTGGCAGGAACAAGGTGTCTTTCTGAGCTTGGGTAGGGTTCTCGTGGTTTCAGAGAGGCATTTACACCCATATGGGACCCACAACTTCAGAATTCCTCCTGAAAGTAGGTAACCGTGTAGTTATTTTTCAAATAATTGAATAGAGTGACTTCTCTCTTCAGAAATATAGGAGAAAAGAGTGGATGTTGTGTTCCTTCCATATTACATCTTAATGATTTAAATAATTACTCGGGAAATATGAGATGTCCTCAGTGCAGACACAGCTGCACATGTTACACATAGTTTGCTACCAGTTCAAGACCAATAGGAGCAGCTGGTGAGCCCAGACCCCAGCCCAGACCCCCAGGGAAGAAAGGAAATTTCTGTGGCCTCTGACGCTCCCATCCTGACATGTCCTTTAGATGGGGTGACAAACCCAGCTGACTCCACCTTGCGGTGGGAGCATGTAGGGGATTCATTGCTATCTACTGCCTCTGACTGATCCCACAGGGCTGTCTCTCCAAAACTATGAGGAAACTAATGCATTTGTCAGTCAGGTGAAGATTCTCAGTATTTAGCTGGCAAGTTCAGGAAGACTGGCCATTGTGGTCTATGATGGCAGGATCAGAGCACTCTTTAATGAAAACATGGATAACTAGGGTTTCTTTTTTTTTTTTTTTCTGAGAAAGTGCCTAGTAACCTTTTACTACTGTATAAAAGGAGTGTGACATCACCAACTGATATTTAAGTTACACTTTAAAGCATCAGCTACTTCTTGTGGCATTCTTCGGAACCACATGTCAGGCTGAGTGACTTTCAGAGGAAAATTTAATTTTTAAATCCTTACAGACATTGGAGACAACAGCCCAGCCAAATCAAGACCGCAGGTCGATGGGGAGTCAAAACTCCTGGGAGAATACGAAAAATACGGGTGACCATCTAGAAGCTGGCGTGCTGATTTAGTATCAGTAAGAGTTTCAGGTATCCAGAAACTAGAAAGCATGACTCAAGTGGCCGCTCTCACAAAACGAATAAACAAACATTGAGTGAAATGAATTGTCTGCAGCATTTGTCTATGCATGTCTTCAGCTTCTGAAAATATACACAAGAAGTTAGTTTGCAGAATTTCTTGCAGCAACCTCAGAAAATGGCTTCCTTTATTAAATTATCCCTGCTAGTATTTTCCCCAGATATGACAGGGACTGTAAAATTAATTTCTATTCAAATAGGCTATTTTTAATGTCTAAATATATAAATAGTGATGTTTTTAAAGCTTTTAAAATGCATGTAATGTAAGATCATAAAAAGTTACATGAAAATATATTATAAAAAGTGCATTAATAAGATTCTTTTTTTTTCAAACAAAATGTATTTTTAAAAACAGTAAATTCTTTTATAGGCTAGGCAGACAATAATACCTTTTAATATGGATATATGATTTTTGGTATATACTGACTGTAAACTCAGTGCACATAATAATATCTTTGTAGGGTAGATGCCACAAAATAAAATTGCATGCTGGTGCTTTAGTTACACAGATTCTTCTATTGCATAGTAAAAAAAAACCCAACAAGACAAACATCCTACACTTTACACATATAATGTGGGCAATCTTAATAAAAAGCTTTCATTAAATGTATTTATTATAAATGGAAATGCAGCAATTCTTGCTATATTCTCATAGCATTGTCTTACAAAGGGAAATCATCAGGGCAGCAGGCACTGCTGATGCCCATTCATTCTGTCCTAGTGTATCTGCAGAGATGCAGGAAAGCTCACACTCAGAAGAAACTAATGTCTCAACAGCGGCTGTGTGAGGAAACGGTAATTTGGCTATGTAATCAAATTGCAATGTGTTCAGTTAGCAGATGTGAGCAAATAAAGAGAAAACCAAATTTAGATTTTGTGCCAATTGCTCTTTTATATGCTTATTTGCATTTGAGGACTCCCTATGATTTTGTCTAATTTGCTTGGTGGTGGTAACACACGGCATGTTTTTGTACACCTTCCGGCTGCAGCACTGCAGTTTGCCAACAGATGGCATGATGCATTCCCATTACTCCGTGTCTCTCCAACAAGATGACTTTGCCTCTGCATCTCTGAAATAAACCCAAAACGCCACCCTAGGCCTCAGATCTGCAAAGATTTAAGCATGTTTTTGAATTTGCATACCAGTACCACTAAATCACATCTTTCCTGCTGTGTTAAAGGCTCTATTTTTTTTTTTTCCAATGTGGTAATAGAGCAGCTACCTATAGCTATGTAATGTCAAATTACTTAGGTATATAGTCACAGTGGGGGATAATCTTCTTGTACTATTATGGAACCTGTTCGCTATGGTGTTGTCCAAAAAGCTAGCCAAATGCATTCCATTTTATGTGAATATGTTCCTGAACAGATAAGTTAAATTATTATACAGCACTGCACTTCAAATATTCAATCCAATATGTTTCTTATATTTTTTTCTTTACTACTAGCCAGCACAGCTGAAGAAAAGTTATAATCAGTTACATGGGAAGGATGCTACATGAACTAGTAGTATGTTATAGGAGTGTGAAATAAAATGCAGAATTGTGTGAAATAAAATGCAGAATTGTGTGAAAGACATGATGAACATTCAGTGAATGCCACCATTGTATATGAGCTACTTCTTGCATAGATAGTCAAAGGTTGAGCATGAAAACTGCATGAGCTCCCCTTTTTCTGCAAATTCAGTTCAGCTTTAGTAACAGAAGTATAACAGATTACTACTTGCTTTGAAATTAACAATTAAAGCTCTGAAATTAATTATTCTTGAGCAAGTACTTATTTCCAGGACTTGTTTTCTGATGGTACAGGAGAAGCTATTGTTCAGAGGAGCAGCAAGGGAAACCAATACAGTATTAGGAGTTAATGTCTCAATAGGATTTCGAGCTTAATCTTCAGTTTCAATGCATAGGTGATAGAATATATACAAAGTAGGGAATGTGCAATGAAAGGTTTTATTAAACTGCCGAAATGGGTATAACATGCTAAACAGGACTAGTGCAGACCATCTGCAGGAGGGTCAGTCAACATAAAGAACAAGGCTACTCAACTTTCATTCAAGGGAAAAATCTTGTGAACTCTTCCCAGTTTCTTCTATGCTTCTTATTAGTCATATCAGTAGAAATGCTGATGCACGAAGCTGCATACAAAGATACCTGTCAGGCTGTCCAAAGATTCAACTGCTAAACCTCTTGTTACCACATCCCAGAAAAAAAAAAATCTGCTATTGGCATATAATCTTTGCTCTTGATGACTTTATGTCTCACCATAATTACATACACATTGTCTGGTTTTTTTTTTTCTTTTTATACTTGTTTTGAGACTTTTCAGCCTGTCAGAGTGAAGACCATTTAAAGTATTCCAGTTTGTTTTTGTAATGTCCTGTTTCTTTATGTAATGCCTTGCAGAAATAGAAGAGCATTACGTCAATAGAAATATCTTTACCAACAAAATCCATAATCTCATAAAAAATATTAAGTTAGGTTGACAAGATTTGTTTTGTGTAAACCCACCCAGACTCTTAGTAATTATATTGCCTTTTTTCACTTTTTCAAGCTCTATTTCAGCCATAGCATTCTTTTCTTTGGGATCAATACTGAGGTTGGCTTGGGTCACCAAGCAGAAAAGTACAAAGGAAAAGAGGTCAAGGCCTAATCATTCCTCACACCCTCTTCTCCACCAATTATTTGAAGTGGAACGTATCTAGAGATCTTGAATCACTTTCTATGTCAGCCTGATCTGAAGTCTGGATAGGTCTTTGGAGATTGTATGAATATTTTGTGGTATTTTAATGTTCACTGTTCAGACTTCAGTTCCTTCACTTGTAAGTGTAGTGTTTCTCAGAGGAAGAATGAATTAAACCCCAGAGAGACAAGAAGTCAGGGGTATTTCTATTGTTTGGACTGCCATATAATGACCCTATGGAGCTGGAAAACCTTTGTTCCCAAGGGAAGATATTCACTAGAAAGGCAGGAGGAATATCATTCACCAGGCATTAACATTTAACAATGATTTCTCTCTAACTTTTCCGCAGAGCTTAAAAGAAATGATGCTTGTTTGAGGAAAGGGCAAAGAAAGAAAGAATGCAGGACCCTGCTCAATGAGATGGAGTCTATTAGAAGCACAGAGACATTGACAAATGCTTTAAAGATTTCAGGAAGAAAGATGGTCGCTTCTGTGCTCTAACCGACAAAGACTTTGTTGAGATGACATTCTAATTCAATAACTTCTCTATCTACAACTGCACTTAAAGGCCAGTTTATTTTAGAAAAGCTACCTTGTCTAGCTGTGACTTACAGTTAGTTGCTACTATGTGTCTTTACAAGAGCAGATCTTTGTTCGGTGTAGATGTAACTCAGATAAAGAGTTCACATATTGAGCAACTTTATCCTCACCTATGGAGCCCAAAAAGCCAGAGGGAAGTAATCATATATGGAGACTAAAACCAATCTTTAAATATTTATACAAAAAATAAGTGTAAACAAACAAACAAAACCACACAAAAAACACCACCACCCACTCCCCCCCACCCCACCCACCCAAAAAATAAATGCAACCCAGACATGTTTTCACAAATCTCTGGTGAAGCTAATATTAGAGTGGCAGAACAGGGGAAGCAAATCTTTTCCCTGTCTTGGTAAGGTCTGGCTACTATCTAAGCTCATTTTTTCCATACTGAGAATAATCTGCCAAAGAGCACATGGACAGCAGGCAGGACACTGCAGGGTGCTAAACAGGCATGAGTGGGTAAGCCTTCACTTGGAAAAGTGGCAGAACTTGGTGTGAGCATGCTAATCTTGAAGTGTTCACATCTAGGATAAGAAGAGCCCTGAACTTTACTCAAAGAGTACCTTCAGGGTCAGAAGAAAAGCCATCAGTAGAAGAATGTTACTTTAAGAGAAAGAGATCTGGGTACCCATCAAGACACCAAACAGTCAGATAATATGAGGTTGACCGGATTTTGGACTGCAAGATTGCAGTGTCACTTGAAGCAATATCTCCTCCAGACAAGGACTGAGTAAGACACAGGGCATTCACAGAAAGGGGCCACATACCATAGAAGTCCTTCTCTCCTCTGTTTAGTCATATGAGACCAGACAATTTTCAGGTCAATTTACAAAGCCTTTCACAGCACTCATGGATGAGACAAAGACTGAAATAATGCCATTTAAGAGATTTATTTATTGCTATATATTTTGATCTACCATAAATACTGGTAGCTTTTGTAATGACAATGTTACTTTTTATAACAGCTTTTGTTAGCTTTTTATAATTATACATATGCTGCATTGATTTTTTTTTTCCCTTTCAAGGAACCTGAGAATTAAATACATGCTAAGGACGAATCTTATTTTAAAGTTTCTTGAACTACTTATTTTTCATACCCAATTTTCTTGACTCTGAGCCTCAACAGATTCAGAGTCACCATATGCGTGGTTCCTCCTGGATCACGTAATCATGCTGTGCAAGACAGCAGGCTGTCTTATTTCTCCAACAAAGAAGTTCCTATCAGCACACAGTAAGATTGTACTTCTGCACAGTACTAGTCACCATTTCCGGTGTTGTTTATTCTTAATCTCTGTCCTTCCCTCTGATGTTTTAAAGTATTAATACATCTTTACATCCACCAAAATTTTATAAAGCTGAGTAACTGACACATTTGAAGACAACTGTCTCAAAGGAAGCTTGTATGTCTTTATTTTCTCAAGTGCCTCCAGATGATTAAGCTTAAGGCCAAATTTTCCTCCTGTAAGCAGAACCCAAGTAGTATTTTGCCTATAGGAACTACAGGAATCTCTCGTTTCTCATTCTGTCAAAAGGTCCTGAGGTACCAAGGCCACAGCTGCTATCACAATGCTAAGCTTGAGGCAGTATAATTACATAAATTACTGCTCCTTATCCCTTCTATTTTTCTCAAGCAACAAATACATTCTTAAAAAATCCACTGGTTCCATGTTTTCCAGACCTTTGTCAGTCACTGCACTCTAAGCTGTCTTGGAAGGCTGCTGTCCCACAGATCTATGTGGCCCAGTATTCCTACCACACCTAAAGCTTTTCTGCCCTGAATGGATGCAATTGTCCCCCGCACAAACTGAAGAGCTACCTCACCACAGGGTGCAGCACTGAATTCCAGCAAATCCTTATTTGCCTCAATGGCAAACAGAACTTCCCTTCAAACAACCACCACTTAGGTATAAGTGTGTGAGAAATGTGTCTTTACTTCCAGGCTTCTGCAGAAATTAAAAATATCTGCCAGGTAGATAGAGACACCTCACATTCTCTTCTATGTGAACTCCATGCATTACAGCCAAGCTCCTTTTTGATCACTCTTTTCACAGCTCCTAAGTCTTACTGTCCTGGAGTTGTTCCTGTTCAAGAAGACAAGTACACAACACTACCACTTCAGATTCTCCACCATGTCATTGCTAGCATGCTTTCTTGAGTTAAGCTCAATCTAAGCAATGCCAAGAACATCAAGGCAAGTACTCAATTAAAAAGAATGTCCTCACTTGCATTTTAACTTTTTTTGCTTACTACATTCAATAAAATATAGAAGACAACCACCATCAACTAGTACTTAAATTAAGATACTATGTAGTTTTAAGTTACTCTCTTCCCAAACCTCATGCCAGGGCCCTGAATACACATTCTCCACCAGGGGAGTTCAGTGGCCTGACAACAGCTGGTTTGCTGGTGAGGGTTGTTGTGACTAGGGAGCTCAAGGAAGGCTTCAGCTTGCAGCCATGCAGCAAGTGTTGCAGACATGTCTGTGCTTGTCTATGTGTACTCAGTCAATCCAGAACCTTGCCCTGCAGATTTGACTTCTTCACTTGACCATCCTCCCCTTGCCGATCCCTTACCTTACATCTGAATTGCAGTCCTAGTTTTAGGGGAAGCTGGGTATTCTTCTCGCCAGAATGAGCTTTTCTCATATTTTCCTAGGCATATGTTTCATTATTTGGAAACTTTTTAATAAAGAGTTGTCAAACTGGCATAGACATCTAATGTGGCAGCAGGTCCAGGAAGAAAGGTGATTAAGTTTTTCCTAGATATTTCCAAGAGTAATGATCATCTAAATCCCCAGCTCAGTGGACTTTGTATGGACAGTTTCCTACTCAGAACTTTTGATTTCCACTTTGCCATCAGCCCTTCAGCTGCTCATATATGCACAGGAATATTTACCAAGTTTGTTGGCATTGACATATTCACCATATTGCGGTTGGGGTTTATCTCAAATAATTCTCTTGTGCTTGCTGTGAATGGGTAATGGAATGGGCAAAAAACATGCTCTCATAGAGACAGAAAGCTCAGCATAAAAATGCAGTTAGGGAGCTCAGAAAACAGCAGTTGTTATCAGCGCAGTGATCACAAAAGAACTGATTTGCCAGGATGCCATTCCAAGCCCCTGACCACAGCATTAGTAATGCTGAAAGAGTATGGAGTGCACCTGAGCCCTGGGCTCATTAACCTCTTGGGTTAATGTGCAGCTCACAAACATAAAGGGGCTCTGTGTGTGGTGTAGGAAACTGGAGGGGGGAAGAAAGCACGAGGAAAGGAAAGGAGTGGGGATAACTCAAGGCAAAGACAGAGTCCTTTTGATTCTTGAAATGAACTGAACATTGTTTTTCACCCACACAGAAGTGTAAAAAAGTGAACAAGGAAAAGCATTCCAAAGGAGAAATGAATTTGCATAGCTATGGCTTCAAATCTAACATACATTTAGATTAGCTATCAACCAGATAAGTCTCTTCTAAGGACACTGCTAAGCAGTAGAAACATTTGATCTCATATTTGTCTGGATTCCAGGCCTTATCGTCTTTATTTTCTCATCAATGGCCAAGGTAAAGTGACCAGATGTCTCAATTAGATTGCACAAGGACCAGTTTTTAATAGTCTGGCCCAGTGTTCAGTGATTTTTTTATTAAGGTGCAGAGACATCCTATTGTTTTTCTGCCACTGATCCGCCCTCAGTACAAAAATGGCTGATTCACAGAGTCCGCTCCTCCTCCCCTGTATCTTATATCTACAGTAGATGATCAAATTCTCATTAACACAGGGGAGAGTACAGCCTGGCACCTGCAAAATGTTTTCAAATATGACTGCTTAATGTCTCTTGGCAATGCTCGTCTGTAACAAAGAGCCAAATGGTGCAGCCAAGGATGCATTGCATGATCTCTCTATCCCCAGGCAATTTAACTTGGACACAACAGACTTGGAATGCAGCTTCACTTTGCTGTGGTGTGCTCATTCCAATTTCACCTTCTTCAGCACCCCTTTTTTCCTGTTCATTTCTGTCTCCCCTCACCATTGCCACTCAACCCCCCATTTTCATCATTTAATCTTCCAGGTGGAGAGGCTGGACCCTTTGCAAAGCTATTCTCATGGATTACATGAACAAGGAGACTGTTTCTGTGTTTAGAAAACATAAACTGTTCCTGAAATTCGTGTGATTCCCCTGGCATGATCGATCAATGACCAAGATTTTATCTCTTGGTTAAAGCTGAATCAGGCACAGCAATTATGGTTATCAGGCTTCTGATAAGCTTTGTAGAGAGAGCTTAATTGTTTATGGTCATTTTTATTAAACTAAGAGATACAGCAGTGTTAACTGTCTAAACTGGTATTTAGTACATCCACAATTTATAGTATTTCTCATACATACAAGAGGTGCTTTTTTTGCAGTTTCAACAGTCTCTGGTGCCTTTACTTTCTGTTCTAATCAATGAGTGGAAGATGCTGTTTGATCACTTCCCATTCAAGAGATGGCAGCACGCAAAGAAAGCGAGTGCTGTGCCATGCTATCAGTGCAGCTTTTATTCTATACAGGTTAATCTTGTGGAGCATCTTGCAGTTTTTGATCAGTCTAAAATACAGCACATTTTCTTGAAATAGGACTTTGAAATTTTATCTATAAGTTCTAAATGAGATAGTAATACAAGCTTCTCCAGCTCTTTAATAATGAATGCAGTTATGCCATTTGATCTACATAGGAGTATAGTAAATGAAATCAAAGAAGCGTAGACATAACTTTTATATTTTCAAAACTACTAAGGCATTCGAGTCTTTCTTCCTATGCAGGCTTACTGCAAAAATATAGTACTGTATATCGCTGTTTTCAAACTGAGTGCTTGCTGCCACATTCACTGAACTCATACTTCATTAATTCTCCCATTCACTTTAGGATCAGAAAGGTCAATCCTGCAGCATTTGACCACTTTGGCAATGATTCATATCTTTGATCTTAGACTTTGTCATGTTCTTAGTGCAAACAGAAGCCCCATGGGTCCTTCTAGTTGCATATGAACTTAACTTCTGTGCTGGATTAGGGACCTTGAATTGTGTTTATCATAACTTAGACATGCCAGGTCCAAGCACCCCAGTTCTAAGTACTTAAGTACTTTGAATGTTTAACTCCAGCTTGACATCAAGAGTTGTCAATAGGATATTTGTAGTTGGGAGAATATTTATCTTAATTCAGACACCTCTTTGCTGTAGCCTAGCATGTAGAAATACAAATGACCTTTTTGAAACGGAAGTTTTGCTGAAGTTCCTTGCTGGCATTCCATCATAAAATGGACAGCTAAACACAAGGCATTTTGGGTTTTTTTTTGTTGGTTTGGTTTTTTTAATCTACGTAATTAAAAATAAAAACACCGATCTGTTTGAAGCAAGTTAGTATAGGTTACAGGTCAACAACATTTTTCTCTGCCTCTTGTGAGGATGAATAATGGCATAATGTATTACATCTGTACAATAAAAAACACTGCCTGAACAGTTTAGTATCATTAGCAACAGCAATTCTATATTTCATATCGCTCTCAGCTCTCTTCTCTTTGAAGAGGTGACCTCTTTTACCTGAATGTATGCAAAGAGCAATAAATAGCAAACTGGATTTCTGCTCTGTGGACATAGCTCTGATCTGCGCCGGTCCTGGATCTGGGCTGGCTCTCTGCACAACCTACTGCATCTTGTTCACCATCACAGCAACAAGCAAAATTGGTGTTTCACAGCACTGCAGTCCTAGACACCCAAAATACGCAGGCTGGGAGGCGGCAGCACTTCAGGCAGATACAAGTCTGCCTCTGAACCGCACAACATGTTTCATCCCTAATAATAGTTCATGCCTCAGCCACCTTAGTGCTGTACAGCACCTGCCTGAAACAACAATGCTGTAGGAATGAGAGATACTTTCCCTCTTGTAACTGACATGAAAGCTTTATTTTTAGAAAGCTACTAGCTTCAGAATCAGGTTTGTGCTCTGATTAGTTCATATAAAAGATATTTATATGTTTAGGTTCCTTGTGGAAAACGTTGCTGAAAAACATTCAAGTGAAATATGAGTCCTTTGCTGATATTAATTTAAATAGGGCTGAGTTTGGTTCCTTTTTTCTTTTTTTAATAAATCAGTACATATTTCAAGGAATGTAAACTTTCACGTGCGATTTACCATTTTTTTGAGACACTGCTTTTCAAGGAAAAAATCATTCATCCTTAACTTCAGAATGAACTCTAATGTTCACAAACCCCAGAATTTTATTATGAAAGTGTGCGTGTTCCTCTTTTAGAATGCAAGCTCCTGCAAGACAAATGCTTCTGTAAGAATCTTGATTTGCTGTGTAGAGATAAAATATGCTTACATAATGTCAATCAATTTATTGAAAATTCTTAAAATAGTTCAAAAACATATTTAAGAACTTTTTTTTTAATAAAATTCCCACTTTTCTGAGCTTATTCTCATGACTTCAGTAAGACCTGGGTCATATTTTTTTGAGGTTTAGTGTTGACTTTGTTATGAATTAGCAGTTATATGTGAACATGTGGCATGATTCAGTTGTAATAAATTCAAGTAGATTGTAAGGTATTTTAACATTTATGAGAGAACTAATAGCTTTTCTTCTACTTTTGAAAGGCAAGTAAATGAAGTATCCTTAAATGAAACATCTGGTTACTGCAGTTATTCACGATGATTTTGTGAGTGAATCAAAATCTTGGTGTGGTCTTTTCACTCTATTACTGTTCTTGTATTCAAAAAGAATCTGCCCACCATAAATTATCACTATTACGTCTTTGCTCTTATAGGAGTTTTTTTGGGTTTGTTGGTTTTTTTTTTTCCAAGATGCTCTTGGTTTCTTACTAGCTAACGTGAATCAAACCTTCTTTCCTTGGTCATAGTGAGATAAAGAACTCCCCAAAGTCTAGGACCTCCCTATCTGAAGAAAATATTGAAGATACTGGAATAACAGACACTTTCCCCAGTGTTTCTGATACAACATTTCTGAGAAAGCTGCTCTTCTTAAATTCAAAACCTTTTCAGATTATTAATTCATTGCAAGAAAATACCAATAAGTATCATGTTCTCCAGAACATTCAATAAAATAGAAAAAAGGAGATAAAGAAGTCTGTCCTATTAGTAGTCTCTAATCCTTTCCATGTAGGTGTGCTCCATGCCCATGCTTTTTGATACATATTAGGTGAAAACTTTCGTCCCGGGTAATATTGTTAATTCACCAACAACCGTCTTGAAGTTTCAGATTAATCAACAGACACTAGATGACAACTACTACATGTATTGCTTGGTTTAGTTCCTATTTAGTTGAGTACCTAGGCACACATCAATCCTACCTCATTCCAGAGCTAAGTACATGATTAAATGTGTTGCTGAATGGAGATGGATTGCTGAATCAAGACGCTGGGCAGTATTTCAGCTCCTGACATCAGTCAGATCCATATTGTCCAAATACCCAAACAGGGATATCTATTAACTATATTGCATTTCAAATCAGGCTCATTAACATGTACAGCTTTCTAGTTCCTTTGAGATATTTTAGACTATTGAAAATAATTTGAAATTTCTGCTACCGAATTAGCAAATTAGTGAGTTTTTCTTCTTGGCTGCAGCATTATTTAGTTACTAATCCATTTGTTTTCTAGAGTCTATAGCAACCAGATGGTTTATGTTACAGCCAGTCTTATCTTACCCAGTAAACTAATTGTCACTACTTGCCACAACAGAGACAGTGAAGTAAATGAAAGCTGTTCTCTTAGGAGGGGAAAAAAAAATCCATTCTTATCCCTTCATGCAGCTTTTTTTAAGGAAAATGAGCTGATCAAATACATCCAATGCCTAAATTTCATTGGCATGTAGCACTAAGTTACAAAATCATCCTTGAGTAAAAAGTCTCTACTGTTACACACCTAAAAGCTATAAATGATACTAAATTTTATGAAGTTAAATTTAAAGTTTTTTGATTACCCTGTGCGGGAGGAATGTTTAAACTGTCAACTCACACAGATAAAAGAGGAAAAGGCAAGAACTCAAGTATCAATGAAGAGCAAATTTTCTAGGAGATTATGATTTTATTTCATTCACAGAAACTTCAGTCTCCTTTGTGTTTTGTTTTGTTTTGCTTTGCTTTTTAAAGGGGAGTGGGAAGGGGGAAGTATCAGTATGGATATAACCTTGGTTTTCCTTGAAATTCAATTCTCTTAAACACAAATCCTCAGATTACCTTTGCAGCTTTAACCATGTTACCAATCATGTTTGTTTAACACAGCACTCTTTTTTTTTTAATAAAATGACAGATTATTCAGATGCCCTCTCTAAACCATTAAATCAGTCTTACCATATATTAAAACATCTAGAAAATTCCTCAAAATGCTGTTTTCCTGACATATTTCTTCAGCACTACAAAATCCAAACGTGACAAGTAATAAAGCTCTTTGATGTAAAGAGCTGGTCCTATAGACAGATCCCTACTGGGCAGATGGTTATTTTTAATAGTCTGACCTAATTTCTTAGTAGTGATGCAGGGATAGCATAAAGCCCTATGGAAGAACTAGTCTATTGTGTTGAAGTAACAGGGGAGAACACTAGATATTCATAACAGCAACATTTCTCTGTCTAAAGTCAGTCTTAATGAAACCCACAAACATCTACTGTCACAACAGTTAAAGGATCTGAGGATGGGAATGCTTATTATGACTGACCTATCATATGGTATTAAGTCAAAATAGACATCTTTAGGAACTGAAGAAACTTTTAGACAGTGGTTTTTGCATGACAACTGAGCTATTCCTGATTTCCTTTGCAGCATCTTCCTGTTTGTAATTTTTCTCTTCTCATAAACATTACTGAACCTGAAGGTAACCAAATTGTTTTATCTTTTTTTTCCTTCCTTCCTATCTTTTTCCCATTCTCATTCCTTCTGTCCCTCTCACATTTTGCATTTGATCTCTCCAGAACTACTAAGATCAGAGGCTGTAATCAAAATTAGTGAAAGGAAGAAATACAGGCTACAGGTTTAAAGACATGAAATCTACTTTTCTTCCTATTGCACTCAATGAAGTTCACGCTAGTTTGGACCAAAGCTGGGAAGAGAATCTAGGCAACACAGGTGATCAGAGCCTGCTATTTCAGCACAAAACTGCAGCTATGCCTGGGAAAAATAACCAGACAAGAGATTATGTACTAGCTACATTTAGTCCAATCTCTATTCTTGTGTTTATCAGGTCTGCAGATGGGAAACACATTTGAAACTAAAACCAGTAAACTTTTCCTCCAGAAATTCATTAGAAAAGTTGTCAAGGACAGAAGCAATGCTCTATAGTCAGTTGTTTGTTAGGTAAAACAGAAACTTATAGACCTCACCCTCAGTTCACCAGTCACACTGAAATGCTAGATAAGGCTCTTACATATTCTCTTATGTCTTAATACTGCTTTATAACAATACAAAAACAGGCTATGGGAAAATGCAGTCAATGTGTTTACCTCTCTTAATTGAAAACTCCAACTCAAGATGTTGATACATGTCCACAGATAAATTATAACAATAGCAGAAAATGCTTTGTCTCCTCCGACATGTCTCCTCTAGGACACTCCAAAGAGAACACCACTGGGTGAGTGGCCTGGTAATGCAGCTCTCTTCTTTGTACTGTGTTCAAGAGCTTGCAGATTTTTTCAGGAATAGGCAGCAACTGAAGCTGTTTCGATGTAAAGTAATTTCTTTCTGATTTTCCTATGATAAGTTAAGAAGCTTTATGTTAACAGGAATGTTATGACTGAAATTTGTAGTTATGATGTTAATAGACAGATAACTATTACTCATTTTTGGTGTAAGAATTGTGTCTGAAGATATAACCCAAGAGTCTAGAAATCTTCAAGTAGACAACATAGAAGGCTATTTCACATAAAATTAGAATGGGGATTGTAAGAGGGAAGTCTCCCTAATCAGCATGGCAGCTACCCTTGTGCAAATATTTATGTGTGTTTATTTCTGCTCTTGTCTCCATTTATTCCATAAAGATTATGCAATTTTAAACCCAAAACTGTTTCTTGTTATATTCTTAAGCAGCAGGTCTGAAAACTCGAGTGTCAGTGTCAAAAGGCTAATTTAATATAGAAAATAAACCAGCAATCTCATATTTCCTTGCAATATATGATCAATTTACTGTCTTTTTAATACTAAAGTGACTCTTGAGGATCTCCCCAGGAAAAAATCCTATCAGTCCTATAATACCACAAGTGGAAGTCCACTTAGCAAACCCACAGCCTCATTTCTTCACAAAGTGGAAGAAATGGTCACCATGACATGGTCTGCATGTAGAAGAGCATATGCTTGTGACAGCTGTTCCAGCATCACTTGGACAGCCTTTCATCCAGCTAGGTTTACCTTTCCCTAGCTATATTCTCAGATAAGTCTTTTATAAAATTGCACATGGATCAATTATATGTGTGGTGTAATGCGAATATTTAATCTTTCTTTGGAGTAAACATTTTTTCAAGTATTTAAGCACCATATGTCCAAATATACCTATGTGCTTACAGTTAAGCATATGCCCAAGGACCCTGAGAAAATAATACCATTCATACTACAAAGGCAGAAGCAAAATTAGGTAATTCATGTCAAAGAAAAAAAAACACTCAACCAGGACATGCCATACCGAATACCATTATATGTATTATTTTCCTCTACCCAATCTTTTAAGCATTTCCTGACAAATATTAATTTGAATTAATAAAATCAAAGTATGGGTTCCATAGACACCTTAATTTTTTTGTTATCATGTCGAATAAATGGAAGTTGCTTGCATGATATATTTTCTGTTAATACTATAATCCTTTCATTAACTGTGGGAGGTCTTTCCAATATCTAAGTATAATTTGTTTTTACCAGCTTGAGGGTTTTCTTCTCCTTTATGATTTTTCTTTATACATATTATTATTATTTGATTTATATAGCATAGCTCCCTATGTGCTCATGGTTCTTCAAGAAATTCAACAGATTTAAACTAAAAGGCAAGAAACTTCAATTATTCATAAAAGAGAAAACTCTTTAGTGGAGGCTTTAGAAAGGGAAATGAATAGTAGCAGGATTCCCTTGGGTGTAGATTTTCAGGCAAAGGTCACAAATTATTTTATCTGCAGAACTGTTGATCATCAAATCTCACTGAGGACAACATAGGCTGCGTTAACGCAGTGCAAAACTACATCATATATATGCCAATAATCAGAATTCAGAGGAGGTGAAAAACTCTATGAAAGTATAGATGTTAAAGGAAAAACAATGGAGAACATACACAACCAATGTCCTGAGAAAAAGGTGCTGATATCTGAAGGGTGAATATTTTGATTTGAATACAGATCTCACTTTCAAGAATATCTTCCAGGAAGTAACAGGAAAAAAGGTATTCTAGTCACTGGCTAGTCCAAAAGGTAAAAACCATTAATTTGGAGCAAAGTAAAAGGACTATTTTGGACATATCCAAAGAAATATCTCCCTCCTCCTTAAGTTCTGTGTTATGTTTTCCATGATAAAATGGATCATTTAAAATGGCACATTTCCAAATGAAATATTTTGAAATGAAAACAAGCAGCATTTTAGACTTCTTAATTAAAAAAGGTTGGCATTACTGTAAATACAGCACTGATTTCCCAGTAGATTCTCTTGATTTTAAATGTATTTTCAAAAACTTAAATTGTTGGATCTTCAGCTCAAAAGTCATCTAAAATTAAGTAAGGGGAAAACACAGATTTCAAGCAGATTAGACCTCATTTTTACCACGATGCACAAAAGCCATATCATCTGGCCTGATAACCACATCCTCACCACTTTTGACTGCACACCTATTTGATAACCAGTTTGTGCATTTGTTTTGTGTGACCCCTAACCTGTCTTCTTGCTTTATTTCTGCCTTTACCATATGTTTGTTTGTCCTGTTCTGTTTTCATCTTAAATTGTAAATTTGTTCTGTTTGTAAATACAAGTTATAGTAGGATCTGGGTCAGACATAGTATCTTTTATGACACCAGTATGAAGACAAAAATAATCATTAATTATAACTTTAATGAAGACATTTATTCAATATGCAAAGCTTGGCAAGATGGTATACTGTGAAGTATTTTTAATTCTCTGTTATCTATTTTGATCTCTACTAAGCCCATATTCTTCATCTACATAACTGGTGCTCCTGGAGCAGCATTTTAAATGCCTTGCTTTCTAACACAAGGTTACAAAATTTTGCTTTTCTATGATGTATTCTCCTCTTCCCTTTTTGTTTAGGAAAGAAAAGCTGAACCATGAAGCCCTAACTGTGACAAATGTTCCATGCTAATCAACAAAACAAAACAAAAAACACTTAGGAAGAGAGATATGGAGATGAATAACAAGTAATGACCATTTGTCTTGACAGCAGGATAACACAATATAAAACACATATTTGATATGTAAAACAGGATCTCTTAAATACATGTTTTTGCATGGCCTGAAGCATTCTTTGTTCATTCCATCAAAATATTTTAAATATACATGAAATCCTAACTTGAAGTATTTTTTATTCGCTTGGAATTTCTTGATAGAATTTTATTACTTCAGCTAGGGTTCTGATGAATCCAGTCTGTTCAATCAAATACAAATTAGTAAACTAGTAGCTTTTTACTATGTAGCAGGGTCTGAATATGAATACTTGGTGAAAGTGTCTGATCACCTTCTCAGAAAGATAAGGTGATATCACAGAATCACAGAATCACAGAATCGTAGGGGTTGGAAGGGACCTCGAGAGATCATCGGGTCCAACCCCCCTGCCAAAGCAGGCTCCCTAGCTCATATTGCTCAGATAGGCGTCCAGGCGGGTCTTGAATATCTCCAGTGAAGGAGACTCCACCACCCCCCTGGGCAGCCTATTCCAGTGCTCAGTCACCCTCACTGTGAAAAAGTTCTTCCGCATGTTGGTGCGGAACTTCCTATGCTCCAACTTGCAGCCATTGCCCCTTGTCCTATCCCCACAGACCACTGAAAAGGGGCTGGCTGATTCCCCCTGCATCCCCTGCTTCAGATAATTATAAACTTTGATTAGGTCCCCCCTTAGTCTTCTCCTCTCAAGGCTGAACAGTCCCAGCTTACTCAGCCTTTCCTCATAGGGGAGATGCTCTAGGCCCTTAATCATCTTCGTAGCCCTTCTTTGGACTCTTTCCAGGAGATCCCTGTCCTTTTTATACCAAGGAGCCCAGAACTGGACACAATACTCCAGGTGGGGCCTGACCAGGGCAGAGTAGAGAGGGAGGATCACCTCCTTTGACCTGCTGGCTACACTCCTCCTGATGCATCCCAGGATCCCATTGGCTCTCTTGGCCACCGAGGCACACTGCTGGCTCATGGCCAACCTGTCATCTACCAGGCACCCCCAGGTCCTTCTCCACTGAGCTCTTCTCCAGCAGGTCATCCCCCAGCCTGTACTGATACAAACAGTTGTTCCTTCCCAGGTGCAAGACTTTACACTTGCTTTTGTTGAACTTCATCTGGTTTCTCACTGCCCAGCTCTCCAGCCTGTCAAGGTCTCTCTGGATGGCAGTGCAGTGCTCCTGCGTGTCAGCCACTCCTCCCAGCTTTGTATCATCGGCGTACTTGCTGAGGGTGGATGTTATTCCCTCATCAAGATCGTCAATGAAGATATTAAACAGGACTGGACCCAACACTGAGCCCTGATAATTTATTAAGACTATTTCCTAATTTCTTGATAGTCTTTATTTTTTAAATCTTTATTTTTTTCTTCTTATCAGGGAGAGAACATCAGGCTTCTCTTTCTGTGATTTTAAAATCATATAATCATAGAATCACAGAATGGTTTGTGTTGGAAGGGACCTCAAAGATCACCTACTTCCAATCTACCAGCCATGGGCAGGGACACCCTCTACTAGACCAGTTTGCCCAAAGCCCCATCCAGCCTGGCCTTGAACACTGCCAGGGAGGGGGCAGCCAGAGCTTCTATGGGAAACCTGTGCCAGGGCCTCACCACCCTCTGATCATCAGATAGTAGGTTAATTTTTAAAGTATCCCATGTAGGTAAGTAGTGGGAGTAGAGAGCAGAGCAGGTAAATAAATCACAAAAAACCCACTCTTGCCTCTTCTTATGCGCCTTGGTTTTATTCCATTGTTGAAGAAAAAATACTGCCTTTTCAATTTGAAATTTTCTGGCTTGTTTTATTTTCTCTCTGCATGCTGAAGTGCATACAGCTTTAGGAAGCTTTAATTTAAGCAGCTATCTATTTTAAATTCTTTAGGATGAGATTACTGGCTGGATTTGAAGGTGGCTGCAATTTATGTTGTCAACAATAACATTCCCACGATGGGACAGCTACACAAATGATGAACATAGATGATTACCTACCAAAGTCTACACAGGGCTTTATAACAAGTGGTGCAGAGCTGAGTCACTCTCAAATACTTCTACTGATGCATATTTTCAGTGTGTATCAAAATCTCCAGCTGCAATCTTAACAGCTCTATCTCTCTGGACTGATACTGTACCCTACCATATCCTTTGTGGATGCAGCTGTTTATTCAGCAATTCTCCAGCTTTGGCAGGAGAGGAGCTTATTAAAAGATCCTCTTCTTGAATACCAGTCACATACCCCCTACCCAATAAAAAGGAAAAAAAATAAATAATCTGATAAAACTTACAATAAACTATTTATAATCTTAATTTGTTGAAAATAAGTATGTTGGGAAAGATTTGGTACTTATGCAACAAGGTCTCTATAACAGTGTAAAACTAGATCCATGAATAAAAAGCTTTTGGAAGGAAGTCCTGGGTTTTCCCTTTTGCATGAAAGGTGCCTGCAAACTGACAGAGCAATCCTTCTCATCAGGACTCAGATATGCCAGGAGGGAAGAGGGATGGTGAACAGAGAGGCCTTGACAGAGCTGTTGGGTCATCTCAGGAAAGATCTGGAGAGAAGTGAACCATTACTGAGTGGTAGGGAAAGCCACATCTGTCAAAAGGTACAGGGAAGGCTTGTTTTAATCCAAGATAAATTTGTGCCCCAAAGACTGTATTTGGGTTATTTGACAGCCTTAACACAGTTGGTAGTTAGTGGTATGTAGGACTCTCATTCTAGGTAAGATCAGCTCAGCTCAACCCAGATGCCAGTTCTCTTTAATTGCTAATTTATCTGTAATTTTCACAACCCTCACTTTCATTCCCTTTAGATACAAGCCTCACCGACAGCATTACATTATAATCACCCTGCTTTTTTAACAATTTGAAAATCTTTCAGTAATAACCAAATTATCCCAACTTTTTTCCCCTAAATTATATTTTTCTCTAAGTGAAGTTATCAATAGTTCCTGCTGCTGCAAACAAAATAAAGCAAGGATATGGGGGAAAAAAGGTCTCTGTTGGATGTAAAACTGCACCAATAATCAGTTGTGCCTAGTTGCACTGACTACAGAGAAGTTAGAAAATGCCTGTTGTTAACAGCAGCAGAGCTTAATTTGAGTTTTCTCCCCCCCCCATCCCACCCCAGCTTTTCAATTGCATCTAATAGTATATTTTTCGACCATAACTATTACTGTTGCAGGTAATTCAATTTCTTCTATGCAATATAATTATCACTGGGGGAAACAAAAGGGGAAAGGTACCATTCTATCTAATTTTCTATGACTTTCTCATCCAGAACTTATACTTTCCCATCCCCCAAGCACAATGCTGCAATGCTGCACATTTTATTTTGTGCCACTGCACTGGTCATAGAACACACTAAGGCTCATTTTTTCATACCTCTCTTTTCTGTAAGCATGGTATATAAATCACAGCAGAGTTGCTAACAGCATGTGACTGACAATCTTGCTTGATAGACAATCTGTGATCCTTTCAGCCTTTTACTAATAAGCTCATTAGGATAGAAGGACTGAAAATACTTTCTAGGATATAGCAATGAACCTCAGCAAATTCAGTGCATGTCTGACCGCTCAAACTTTAGAGAATCAATCTTTCTTCAATCAAAACTTTGTCAGGTTCTGCTGAATGTCTTCTGAAGGTTACTGTGGGTTTTTTCTTTTCTTCTTCTCTCTCTCTCTTTTCTTTTTTTTTTTCTTTTTTTTTTTTTTGGGGGGGGTGGTAATACAGATTCTTTAGCAAACTCTAAAAGCCTTCTAGCCTTCTAAAGTAATGTAGGTCAAGGTGAAATAGTTCTGAACACTTCTTTTTTTTCTTTTCCAAATGCAGCTTTTGAAAACCTTTTAAAAGATTTTTGCTGGTTTTTAAGGCATGACCTTATTTTGGATGAACTTTTGAATAAGCATTAATTTAGGAAAAGCCTTAAGATACCTACAGCCTATTGACATTGGCATTTTCACTGAGGTTTTCAAAATGCAAATGGAAAACTACTTGAATGGCGACTGAATAAGTTACATCATAGTTCCTCTTCATATTCTGGTTCTGATCAGACAAATATAAAAATCCCATTTGACACGTGAGCATATTTTGAGACCTTTAAATTAATTTTAAAAAAAAAATACTCTAAAAATTAGCACTGAGACAATATGTGCCTCTAAAGAATTCTATGTCATAAGAATAGAACTCAGTCAGTACATCAGTACTATAGTAAATATCTTACAGATAATCTTTCTCTGGATCAATTACTATCTTTAAATGAGCAGCATGATTGAAAACTTAGTGATGGAGCAATGTCATAGAATCGTAGAATGGTTAGGATTGGATGGGAACTTAAAGATCATCAAGTTCCAGCCCCGCCCTGCCATGGGCAGGGACACCTCTCACCAGACCAGACTGCTCAAGGCCCCATCCAACCTGGCCTTGAACACCTCCAGGGAAGGGGCAGCCACCACTTCCCTGGGAAACCTGTTCCAGGGCCTCACCACCCTCATAGTGAAGATTTTTTTCCTAATATCCAATCTAAATCTACCCCCTTCCATTTTAAAAACATTCCTCCTCATCCTATCACTACACTTCCTTCCAAAAAGTCCCTCCTGTGACAGAACCTGAGAAAGTGTTTCAGGTGATATTTTTTTGAGGAGATTTCTTCCTACACCATAAGGAACTATATCACTTAGACATATTGGGGAACTGCAGCATGTGGGACTGAAGTCTTTATTTCTTGTGCTAAATAGCTGCGGTCAAGCTTCACGTGTCTGAAAACCAACTCTTCTTCTGCCTCATGGACTACAACAGATAATTTATTCTGTTAGTCAAAGGATAGCCCATTTGTTAGACTTCTTGTCCAAGAAATCAAAATCAACATAGAACAAAAGCAAAAATGTGTGCTCTTCTTCACTTTATCTTAAGGTGGGTTTTTTTTGTTTTGGGGTTTTTTTTATGTTCATCTTCTGGTTAATTTTCATGTTTTTTCCTATCTTTGTCATCTTCCTTTTTTCTACACTTTTAATTTTATTTTTTCCTTTCTTTGGTTTTCCATAAAAGTATAATTTTCTATCTCCTCCTGAGTTTTCCTTTTTATTCTACTGCTGGTCATCTTCATCATCTTTTAGATCCTCTCACTTCCTCTAACCACTTCAGGCTTGCTTTTGCTTTAAACATTCCTTCACTCTTCTAACCCTGTTCTATGCTACTCCTGAAGTTTCTCTTTGAGCCACAATGGGAGATGCAGCTGAATAATTATTATGAGGAGAGAGAGAGAAGCTGCAGTTTTTCCTAACAAAGCTACAAAGTCTTAGTGGGTTGATGTAAAGGAACAATAACATTGAGCAGTCAATAAGTAGCACTAACAAATCAATGTAGATAGTGAAAGCAAAGAATTAGACAACTGCCTGCCTCAGGCAATACTTACAGATAGCAGGATTAGACTGAGACAACTTGACTGATGACCGGGATGTCTATACCATTCCTTTATCTTTTATCTTTTTTCTTTTTTCTTTTCTAATTCCTTCTCCCATTTACGTCCCAGACTATTCCAACTACAGAGGAAGAGCCTCTCAAAGATCAGTAGCACTAAATGTTGTTTATTTCAACTACGTCACCAGAAAGCTGTTCACTTCATTCCTTCTGGTAAAAGGATGCAATAAAGACAACTTAATGTGGCTTCAAATTTGAGCTAGGCAGAGACTGGACAGAGAAGTCCAGGGAAAAATGCAGGATGCCTTCGCTGTCATGGTCACCTAAACCCTAGCAGCAGGATTCTCTGTAATTATCAGCTTAGGCAGCCATGGATATTCTGAACTTTGTACCTTCTGCTTTCCACAGAATACTTTGTTCACTGAGATAAGGCCTCCACTCCTTGTATGGTGTGTTTCTGCCTGATGGGCCTTTAATTCATGTTTTCACAATGGCCCATTTTCAGTACGGTCACCAGATGTGTTGAACAACACATTATTCTACAGACAAGCTACTAGGGAGCAAGAGGATGGATCTGAATGCTCCTGGGACATGGTTAACCACTGCCTGTAGAAGAATGGGGGCTGTGGTCTCTCTTTGGCTAGCTCTGCCTGAGCCCTTATTCAGATTGTGAGAATTTTTTTTCTTTCAGACCAATGTAACCTATCACAGAGGGTTCCACTTAGCATCTGAATTGCTGAATTAACTGTATTCTTTATATTCACACTGCATGACACCTAAGTTGAAGTAGCCTGCCTAAGCTATCTAGGTATTACCCTAAATGGTCACTGGATCAATTTATTTTAAGGTAGGGATAAAGTGATTTTCATCAATATCTGCAGTCAGTGAAAGTTTAAGTGTTTTGGGAAACTGCTTAGATGAGAGACATTGTCTTTGTCTGACCAATGCAGTGGACATGAAAATTGTTTGTTGCAGCTATATAACCTCCTCGTGTGCTTTTTAAAAATTTTAGAAAATGACTCTTGGTAATTGAATAGGAAGGGCAGCTGCTAGAAAAGAAACTAACCTGTTCCCAGTCCAGCCATGCTGTAACACACAAGAAACTCTTGATCTTGCTTGGTGCATGAAATTGTTTATTATTGTGCTTCATGTTTGTTCTTATTTTGAAGCATGCAAGAGAGGCACATTTAATTTTCATTAATTACTAATAATGAGTATTCCCATTACATGAAGATATTATACTGTGTTCTGTATTATACGTTAATGTAAATTTATATATATGTAACATTTAATTTATGTTCAATTGTAAAACTGTAAATGAAAATTAGTTTTAAAATCTCTAATCAGCCATGTAGTTTTAGAATGCAGTTGTGCATTTCCTTCTAACTTGCAATCTTCTTATTAGTATGTAGTACTAATTACAGATACCTAAAATATAGATACTGTAATTGGATGTACAAAGTGCAAGTAAGTTCCTGATAAAATCTCTTACAGGTCACACAAAACCAATTTCATGCCAATTAATTGAAGCTCACAAATTGCAGACAGAGGAAATAACTTGATTCGAATGATAAAATAAGAACAAAGACAAGAAACGCAGACACAAGCAGCAGGATCTATTACTGAACTGTGTCTCACTAAGACACAGGCTAAGGCACGGTCCATAGAACGGTTCTCTTCCAAATGTTAATGTGTATCAAACACAAGATGTAATACCACTGCTGACAGCAGTTAAGAAGCCTCTAATGTGACTGATGACTTTGCAGATTGAAATGGTACTGTCCTCATTCTGATGAATGACCCAACAATTAAAGAAGGCACGGTCCTACTCACATCCAATTTCATAGCAGGAGTATTTACAGACTGATGAAGTCATGAAGGAGACAAAGAAGTCATTAAGGAAAGCTTCTATCCCTGTAAGTCACAGCACATCTGAATATGGGCATAAAATGAAAGGACACCATTGAAATTTTATGGGTTAAAATTAGCATGCACAGCAACATGGTGATGTGATGTGCTGCTTCTATAGACTGCTTGATCCAGAATTAGAAGCAGACAAGGCCTTCTTCAAATAACTGGTGGAAGCCTCACATCCACAGACCCCGGGTTTTTAAAGGGATGACAGCAGGTTGAAAAGATGGTCCAGCAGGAATGTCACGAAGTTCATCCATAGGAAACACAAATGCTGCTTCTGAGGAGGAATAAATCCAGGCACTGGTTTCATACTGGGTCTGACTGGATAGAAAGCAGCTTGGCAGAATAGGATGTGAGTCCTGGTGGACAGCATATTGACCATGAACCAGTGTCGTGGTTTTGCCCCAGCTGAGGGCCGCACCCCACACAGTCGCTTGTACTTTTAAAAGGACGAGGGAAGGAAAGTTGGGGGAGGGGGAAAAGGGAAGGAAGAAAGGAGGAAAAGAAACCACAGCCTAGAAACCAGAACCCCACAGGTTGGGATAAGGATAGTTTACTAAAAAATAGCAGAAAACTAGATATAACAATAACAGGAGTTTATAGCACAAAATAGATGAAACTGGTGATACACAATGCAATTTCTCACCAAACCACACAACTCAGGCCGCACAGCCTAGAGCCATCCCGGAACCCGACCATCCCCAGAAACTGCACGTCCTGGCGTCTCCTCCTCTTCCCCCCAGTCTCCCTTTACACTGAGCATGACGTAACTGGCATGGAATATCCTCTTTGGCCAATTCAGGTCACCTGTCCTGGCTGCGTCCCCTCCTTTCTCATTAGTAGGGATGTATGAAGAACTGAGACAGGTCCTTGATTGCCTGGCAACAACTAGAAACATCAGGGTGCTATCAGCACTGTTCTCATCCTAACACCCAAACATGGCATTCCATCCGCTGCTAAAAAAATTAACTCCATCGTAGCTGAAATCAGGATGACCAGCAAGGTGTCTTGCAGCAAAGGCAGCCAACAGTATACTGGCCTGCATTAGGAAGAGCATTGCCAGCAAGTTCAAGAAGGTGATCCTTCCCTTCTACTCAGACTTTGTGTAATCCATGTGGAGCATTGTGTCCAGTTCTGGACTCCCCAGTACAAGAAAGACATAAACATACCGGAGAAAAGCTGACAAAATGGGCCGTGAAGATGATCAAGAGCTTGGAGCACCAATCATATCAGAGGTTGAGAAAAGCAGGACTGTTAAGCCTGAAGAAAAGAAGGTTCAGGGGAATCTTATTGATGTATATAATACCTGATGGGAGGAAATTGCTAAGAAGGAGCCAGACTTGTTTCAGTGGTGCCCATTGAAAAGACAACTAGCAACAGGCACAAAGTAAAGCACAAAAAAAAAAAAAAAAATTAAGCATAAGAAAGAATTTTTGCTATGGGAGTCAGACTGGTGGAGTTGAAGATCCTCAGGGCAACAAGGAAGGCACACAGCAAACTCACTGCCCTGGACTTCCAGAGAGCATTCTTCAGGGATCTGCTTAGTAGAGTACCATGGGACAAAGCCATGGCAGGAACGGGACCCAAGACATCAGGCTAGTATTCTAGGATCACATTATCCAAACTCAAGAGTGATACATCCCAATAAAGAGGAAGTCAGGAAAAAATACCTGAAGGCCTGCACGGATGAACAAGGACCTCCAGAAAAAAAATCAAGCCCAAAAAGGAAGTCTACAGAGGCTGGAAGCAATGACAAGTAGCTTGGGAGGAATACAGAGAAATTGTCTCATTGGCCAGGGATTAGGTTAGGAAAGCTGAAGCCCTGATAGAATTAAATCTGGCCAGGGACATCAAGGGCAACAAGAAAAGTTTCTATAGGTATGTCAGTGATAAAAGGAAGATGAAGGAAAATGTGCCTCCCCACCTCCCCCCCCCCGCCCCTCCCAGAATGTAATAGGATACCTAGTTAATCTGGAATATGGAAAATGCTGAGGTACTTTTTTGCCTCAGTCTTCACCAGCAAGGGCTCTAGCCATAACACTCAATTTGCTGAAGGCAAAGGCAAGAACTGGAAGAACAAAGAACTCCCCACTGTAGGAGAAGATCAGGTTTGTGAATATCTAATGAACCTGAAGGTGCAGAAGACCATGGGACCTGATGAGATACATCTGCAGGTCCTGAGGGAATTGACTTTCTTAAAAAAAGAAAAAAAGAAAGACTTGTGGATCTACAGACCAGAGTCATCTCTGTGTCTAGCAAGATCATGGAGCAGATCTTCCTGGAATCTTTGCTCAGGCATATGGAAAATAAGGAGGTCATCAGTGACAGCTAACATGGCTTCGCAAAGGACAAATAATGCCTAACAATTTTGGTGGCCTTCTATGATGGGATTACAACATTGCTTGACAAGGGAAGAGTGACAGACATCATCTACCTGGATTTATCCAAAGCACTTGACACTGTCCCACATTACATCCGTGGACCACTCAGTGGATAAGGAATTGGTTGGATGTTTGTACTCAAAGAGTTGTGGTCAAAGAGTTGTTTGCACTCAATGAGTTGTGACTTGGGGGAGACTGTCTGGAGAGCTGTCAGGCAGAGAAGGACCTGGGGGTGTTGGTTGATTGTGACTGAATATGAGTCAGCAGTGGGCTCAGGTGGCCAGGAAAGCCAATGGCATCTTGGCTTGTATCAAAAATATTATGGCCAGTAGGCCTAAGGAGGTGATTCTGACCCTTTACTCAGTACTGGTGAGGCCACACCTTGAGAACTGTGTCCAGTTCTGGGCTCCTCACCATAAGAAGGACATGGAGGTCCTCGAACAAGTCCAGAGAAGGTCAACCAGGCTGATGAAGGGGCTGGAGGGCAAATCCTATGAGTGGCTGAGCACATCACTCCTATGAGGAGTGGCCCAAGCACAGCAACAGGATGGGCAGAGAACAGATTCAAAGCAGCTCTGAGGAAAAGGACTTGGAGGTGTTGATGGATGAGAAGCTCGATATGAGCTGCCAGTGTGTGCTTGCAGCCCATAAAGCCAGCAGTGTCCTGGGCTGCATCAAGAATAGCATGGCCAGCAGGTCGAGGGAGCTGATATTGCCCTTCTACTCTGGTGAGACCCTACCTGGAGTATTTTGTTCAGCTCTGGGATCCCCAGTACAAGAAAGATATTGAGCTGTTGGAGTGAGTCCAGAGGAGGGCCATAAAGGTGTTCATAGGGCTGGAGGAGCTCTTCTTTTAAGAGAGTTGGGGTTTTTCAACCTGGAGAAGTAAAGACTCTTGGAAGACCTGATTGCAGCCTGCCAGTACCTAAAGGAAACCTACAGGAACACTGGAAAGGGACAATTTATCAGGGTGTGTAGTGATAGGACAAGGGGTAATAGCTTTAAACTGAAAGAGGATAGATTTAGATTCAATATTAGGAAGAAATTCTTTGCTATGCGGATGGTAAGGCACAGAAACAGGTTTCCCAGAGAAGTTGTGTCTGACCCCCTTCCCAGCAGTGTTCAAGGCCAGGTTGGATGGGTCTTTTTGCACCCTGGTCTAGTGGAGGGTGTCCCTGCCCACGGCAGGGATCTTGGAACTAGATGATTGTCGAGGTCCCTTCCAACCCAAAGCATTCTATGAATCCTGAGGCACTAGAATAGAGTTTGTGGAGTCTCCATCCATGAAGTTATTCAAAACTCAACTGGACACAGTCCTGAGCAATCTGTTCTAGATGACACTGCTTGAGTGGGGGTATTAGAACAAACAGCCTCCAGAAGTGCTTTCCAGCCTCAAAATATCTGCGACTCTGTGACTCTAAACTAAAATAAGGTGCTGTTGTGTCATCTAGATTATGACTTAGTTTCATACTGAGCATGCAGTTATTATCCAAGAACAGATATTTGCTTTGTCTATTTTTTCAAGTTTGGAGAAAAGTTTGCCAAATTAAACTAATTTGTATTCATACAACGGGGAATTGATCATTTTACTAATGGTATCAATCCTGAAATTAGTATCATCAGTGCAAACTCACTACTGAAAAATTAGACAGAAATGGGTAACTGTTGCCTACAGGCATGTGAACCAGGTTTGCACATTCACAACACACAATGAAACCACAAAAGTGTATGTAAACAACACATTCCTAGTTAGGCCATCTGGTCTGTAACTGCTGCCTCCGTGTTTACTGACATGGGGTACCAGCACATGGAAGACTGACTGGTATTTATAAAATATTTTTATCAAGTACAATCTTGCTATAATTAGAGTAACACGTACACAGAGAAAAATCAGAGTCAACTCTGGCATTTCCTAATACTCACATCCTAATTATTTGAAATCTAATTTCATTATTTTTTAATAGAAAGGCATGAATATTTTTCACAATTTATATAGATTAATGTAACATTACATCCTTCAAATGTATATAAATTTCGATATTTTATTCTTCTTGATGTTTTAATAGTAATGTGGGGTGCTTCAGAAAAACAATGTATCAATGAAATTTGGATTCATTTCAACATCTATAAATAGGTATTTTCAAAAGTCAGATACAAGTTCTCCAAAAGCAAACTCATCTATAGAATAGAAACACTTTAGGAAAAAAGAAGCAGAAACATAGCCATTACTAAGAGTTGCTGACAGTGTAACGAGCACCTCATGGATACAATAAAGGCATATGAGAATCCATCACACAAGAAAAAGATCAGGGTTTCTTCCAGCTCTAACAATGCCACACCACAGAAACTGACATAAGAGTGACGCCACAAACTACTAAGATAATACGTTTGGATTTCACCCCAAAAGGTGGTGTGTTTGTTGCGTTGAGTTTTTTGAACCCCAGTAACAACTAAAATGCCTGACATATCTGCTGCAAACTGATTGTTGCAGTACCTCTTGGCTCCAAAGGCACGTCCATCTATAAATATTTTTAAAAATTAAAATAACCTAGAAGCAGAAGGAAAACATCTATTAAGATATGAAGAAGGGGGCTTGATAGTTTGGCCAGTAGGTCTAGGGAGGTGATTGTGCCCCTGTACTCAGCATTGGTGAGGCCACACCTTGAGAACTGTGTCCAGTTCTGGGCTCCTCACCATAAGAAGGATATTGAGGTCCTTGAAAGAGTCCAGAGAAGGTCAACAAGGCTGGTGAAGGGGCTGGAGGGCAAATCCTATGAGGAGTGGCTGAGGGAGCTGGGGATGTTTAACCTGGCAAAGAGGAGGCTGAGGGGAGACCTTGTCACTGCCTACAACTACCTGAAGGGAGGTTATAGAGAGGTGGACGATGGTCTCTTCAGCCAGGTGACAGGTGATAGGACAAGGGGGAATGGCATGAAGCTGTGCCAGGGCAGGTTTAGATTGGACATTAGAAAAAAATTTTTTACTGAAAGAGTTGTCAGGGCCTGGAACAGGCTGCCCAGGGAGGGGGTTGAGTCACCATCCCTGGATGTGTTTTAAAAAAGCGTAGATGAAGTACTTAGGGATATGGTTTAGTTTAGGATGTGAATGGTTGGACTTGATGATCTTAAAGGTCTTTTCCAACCTTGTGACTCTCAGATTCTAAATGACGGAATTTATAGAGAATCGTATTTCAAAAAAGAAATAGAAAATTGAGTGCTGCCAAAGGTAGACACCAACAGTATGATAAGACCATTATTTTTTTATAAAAGGCCAAATAATATGATCTTATTTTACACCTGTCTGTGACATTATTTTTGTTAACAATAAGAAAAAAAATTTTGTGTGTCTGGCCTCTGATTTCAAGAGGTGACAGATTTAGTAACATACTTGAAAGGGTCAATGTTTTTAAGACTGTAATTTCAGAGTGAATCAAAGGGCCCAATTTCATCTGGTTTAAGTCAGACCTTATTTAACATGGGGGAGGCAGCCCTCATCTACCCCTATTACTGAAGTACCCAAATGCTACTTCAAAATACTATCTTATGTATTTAAAATGTAGTTTGGGGAGAAAATTTTTAAGGTCATTAGAGTAGATATTTTCTTTCTTCATTGTTTTGTTTGTAAATACTCTCTATATACAAACACACTGAAGAAACGAGAGAAAAGCACAAAACCAGTATATGTAGCAATAATAACAAGCTAATTTCCTGCTGGTTTAAGTCTATTGGGGTCACCTGAAGTATCACATCAGGGAAATAGACTCCTTTCTTCACAATCTCAAATCCACGTCCATGGGATTTGCATTGCTAAAATCATTTCATTGAAATAAAAGACTGCAATAAAAGTTTAAAATTAAGCACAAATAGAGGAAATCTGAAGTTAATGCTGCATCACTGATGCAGTTCTTAATGGCTTCCCCTGTGCCTAGGTGGTGTTGCAGCCCCAGTGATTCAGGTGGCATTAGTGGTTTTCCAAGTTCATGGAAATTGAAAATACAAGGGGATGAGTTAAGATTACAGGGACAGCCCTCCTCTGCATTTCTGTGCTGTAGCTGCCTTAAATGACAGCCATAACTGTATACAAGCCGTTTAACACTGTCAGTGTGGGATTTAGGCAGCAGGTTTAGTTTTCTGTTGACAAATAGAGTACTTGAGCCTGAACCATGTATCTTGGGATAGAACACGGTATAAAAGGTTGTTGACTAAAAATTCTGAATAATTCATTGCCTACACTCTCTTTTCAGTAAGCTAGTAAGTCCCATTTTAGAGCAAACTTCCCAGTATGGCAAGATGTTGTCATCTAGGGTGACTGGAAATGTTTTAGCTACTCTCTTAGTTTGAATTGAGCTCTAAAGAGGAGTTCAAAGGGGCAGAGCTGACAGGGATATTCTCTCATAATAATCCTAGCAGCATGAAATTCACATAGATGGCCAAAGGAGAAGAGGAATAATCCTTGTTTTATAGCAAAGTAAAGAACCTAGAAATGCTTTGTATTTTTTCTGTGGTACCGATATTAATCGCAGGCATCTCTGGGAAGAAATTGTGCAAGTGGGGAAGAGCTCTGGTGCTGCAAGAGACTCTTCATCCTGGGGCAGTTACACCCTCTTTGCACACAATGTGTACATGTCAGTGTGTGTACCACAGCCATACTCCAAAGTGTAGGAACTCGGAATTTTAGAGAAGTAAAAGGAGGTTTGCTGGTACTTCTGATATTCAGAGAAGTTATTTAAGAAAAAAAAAAAAAAAACCAGTGTGTTTCTTATTAAATTAAGGTGACAACTCTTTTTTTTTTTTTTTCATCTTGCAGAACAACCTGACTACTCCACACTGATTCAACAAAGAAAATGCAGCAGAATTTAAGAAGCATAAGTATTCATTCAATGCCAAGCTGTCTTTCTATTCCTGTAAATCAACTCCAAGTTAAAATGTGATTATTTTTTAATCTCTTCAAGAGATAAAACAAGTTAATACAACATCTGACATAACAGTTGTATGAAAATGTTGTCGCTGCATTTCGCAATCCCTAACTGTCTGACCTTTTCACTGCAAGTTATGGAGATAAAAAAAACCCCAAAACTTATTTTCTGAGCATGATATTTGCAGGGTGGGCTTTTAAACTCAGCAAAATCAAGTAGCTACCTCTTTGAAGCAGCTATTTTTACAACAGCTGCTGCTCACTGCAGTCTCTCCTGTTTTAGCTGGAAGAGCTTCTAAGTTTATGTATGGCTTTCCCCCAATCCTTTTCAGTTTCAGTAATTTTGAAGAGTAACTATAGTTGTATATGACAGTATCTCAGCATGTCAATGCTCATATTAGCTATAACTGAATTGTTTACAATATTTAGGGATTATTCTAGATTCAGATTCTCTGCTATGGTTTGTCAGTGGGGGTGAGAGAGAGAGGGAGAGCGAGGCTTATAACTTCATATATACTCTTTGTGTTGTCACATGTTAATTTTAGGGCTAGGCTTGACCAAAAGGAATTATTGGACATGAACACCTATCTAGGAACAGTATTTGGCATAACATGTGGCTGCCTGTGTTGCCACATTATTCATCATAATTAGTAATACTGTGCATCTGTTTAAGTAAAACTTAACTATGTGGCAGAATATTGTCTCCTAAAATTATGGATGAGCTTTGTGATCTTTTTTACATGTTGTATTCAAAAATATATTGTGAAGGAAATACAAGAGGCTGACATTGCTGAGAACACTCTCTGAAAATGACACTGCATGCAAATCTTAAAGGATATTTAGAAAGCTAGTCTACTGAAAAGTAGAAAAGCTTTAATTTCCTTTCTAAAAATATCGGTAGTTAATTCTTCCTAAGATTCAACCCAACATTTCAATTACTCTAAAAGCTTAAGAACATTAACCAAGTAGTATACTAGTAATTCATAGGGAAAGGCAGAAGTTCATGATTAAATCCCTTCTGTAAGCGATTTTAAGCATACTAAAGGTAAAACAATGACTAAAATTATTGAAGTTCTAACCCTTACAAAAATGTGATAAATTATATTTCTTAGAACAATAAATAAAAACTAATGTAATTGGCACTTACTTCTGTTAAGAAAAACAAAGAGAAAAAAAGTGTCACAGGTGTAATTTCAGAAAGAGGATACATTACCACAGCTTGATAGCTGCCTGCTAGCTTTGGGAACAAATCCATCGACTATGAGTGAAGTACTTGTCAGGCTGTGAGGAAGGAAGAGGGTAGTTTTCTTCAAACCATAGGTCTCCCAGCCCTTCCCATGTGTTGTAGAGTGACAAGTGCATGAGATTCCTGTGCAAGAGTTGAGAGCAGCAGAATGCAATTAGCAGACATCCATTAAACACTCCAATGAAAGTCCCATTCTGCCCTTTCACACCTGTTGGACACTATTACACTGAAGATCATCTGCCACCAGCGTGCTGATCAAGTGCACTGCTGAGGCTTGGAAAATGTGCTTCAGTTATTTCCACATAAGTGGTGAAACCAAACAAATGGGAGGAAGGCATCTGTGAAATATTCAGCATCTGCTGCCTTCCAGAACAACAACTGGATGTTTTAAATTTTTGATAGACTTACTTTGTGCCCACATAATGATGTATGAAAGATTAACCATGTATGAAAACATTTAGCAGAGCACTGTGAATCTCTGAAGAAAAACAGAGCTATTTCTACGAGCCACAGTTTTGCAAGTAAGCAAATACAAATGTTAGCTTTCAAAACACCATTTCAGTATTTCCATCTTAAAGACACTATGTCATCCCTGTTCTACATGTATTTATATCTATTCACTGAATTCAGTAGCAAGGTCACATATTAAAAGACTAATACTACCTAGGTCAGAATAAAACATGCTTCTGCAAGATGCCAAACTCCTTAGCAGTTTCTGGAGGCCAGCATGCTATGCAAAGTGTAACAAAATTTAGCCTGTCCCTCCCAGGCAAAATGTTCAGCTGAAGATGAGTGACCCTGGGGGAAATAATACCTTTGTATGCATCTTGGCCTTTTATTTTTGGACTTTGAATGTTTGCACTTATGTCTGCTTTCTGTAACTTTTCATATACTGTGTACTCTACTCCTGTTCATATGTTTCCATATATCTTGCATACAAAGCATCTTCAGTGATGCATTTAAGAAAATAATGAAGCAAGCATCTGTTATATTCTGGTCCCCAAATTGATAAAAGCTTGAAATTTTACAGCAATCATAATTTCAGCCACCATTGAAGGTAGAAATATGACCTTGCCTTGTTCAAGCTAGAGACTTGAACTACAGGTGGGAGATGCGATGAACTAGTATCTTGTCTGTATGTTGGGCACAGAAAGGCATGATAGACATTTAGCCATGAAATCCAGTCATAATCAGAATGGGAAGTGGTAACAATGAAGATGATTACAACTGCTCAGAGGACAGGTGATGAAATATTCCTAGAGAAATTGGGTGAAATCTTGCCTTCATTAATATCAGCCGGAAAACTCCCCGTGGCCACGACACGTTTGGGATTTCATCTGGTGCCTACTGCCCAAATGAGCTCTTTCTGTGCTCTCTGATTGTGCTCTCAGAAGCTCCTAAAGTTGTGTTATCTGCATTCTGAAATGCTCTGAGGAAAGCATTTGGCTCATAATGAGCAGAATTTTAAAATTTTAGCCCATCATGTATTTAAAAATTTCACCTGGAGTGAACATCTGGGGTTCTTAGCAGCATTGTTTTAAAGATGTAGTAAAAGCCCCAAAGCCCAGCATTTCATGCTTCCAGCTTCCCTTCCTCCACACCCTGAAAAGCTCACTTGTTTATAACACGGCAATTTTTAAGCTACACTTTCTTTCTTTCTTACCCACTATCAAATAAAAAGGCATTGTAAATTTTATTGTAGTGCTCCTAAACCTGACAGTGCAATATGTAAGGCACCCTCATAGTTCTCTACTTTATATATTATTTTTATGATGAGAATTAAGGGCTTTATGAGGCTGTAATTTCTGACATTACCATCTTTTCCTAGGAACTGTGTTATCCCCAATACACAGAAGAGAAGCTACAACTTTTCAAGGTCAAATGAACATCTCAAATTAGGAAGAAGTATGAAAAAAATGTCTCCACCCTCTGTCCTAGCTGAAAACATTTTCACTAGAAAATTGCAAACAAATAAATGCAAAGTTGACATGTATTTACAGGCTCTAATCCTAAAAGGGAAGAAGCACTGCTGCACCTGCATAAAGCCTCTCTGAAGTAGCATGTCAGCAAAGTTAATCTGCTTTGAAAAGGGATGACAAAGATGGCCCTGTGGGAGAGAAGGTCACCCAAAGCACAGGACCTCCATGTATATGGAATTGATGGTGTTCAGTAGACTGGAAATCTCCACCCATTCCCCTGGGATATGGATTCAGAACTTCAGCTCAGTGTGAGAATTTCTCATAAGAGGTTAAAAACACTGGTGTCTTGCTTGTGTCTTAGATCAACATTGTGGATGAAAATCCACAATGTTGGTGTGAGAAGCAGCCAAAGAAGGGAGTCTTAGGGCAGCAGGACAACCCTACTTTAGCTAGAGAATGTAGAATAAACAGAAAGTTTCTGCACAGAATTTTGAAGGCCACAGTGCCCAGAGATATTTGCTTCATTAACTCAAATTAATGTTAAATTTGATACCTCAAAATATGATAAAGGGGTACATGCTGTACATATATAACTATGGTACTCAACTCTCCAGCCAAGTCATGTTAAACATTACCCTTTGGAGGGAACAGCTAGGACTGGGGTATAAAGGGTATTGAGGAACTTACGCCAAGGGCAGGGTGGAGGGTGGGAAGAGAAGAAATTGAAGACACTGAAGAGGCAGCCAATGGGCTGTGCTCCTTCTCCTCTATCCAAGACAGGGTTGCCTTCCTGGTAAGCAATCATTATTTCACTCTTTCGGTGAGAATACCTGGGATAGTATTTTGCTAGCATTTTGTTATACTAATAGCGTTTTTAATTATAATCATAGTCATACATCAGCATTATTGCAGTAATGCATTTATCAATGGCGATCCTGAGCTTTTTATATCTGTCACTTTAATAAAGTTTCTATTAGTTTCAGTTTTGCAAAACCGGCTCAGTGAAAGTCCTTTGAGGGCTCTGACAGGCAGACACTGACTTTGATATGTGTCTATATATATATAATCCTTTAGACATAAACCCCTGACCAAGTCTGTGACTAAGACTGGACCTAGCTGCACCTCAGCTCCTCTCTGAGAAGCAGTTTAGAAAGCAAGGGGTTCCTTTCTGAACCTTCTGAGAGGACTCCCTCAGCCACCCATCAGACTCATACCCCTACACTCGTAAATCAATCTGTGCCTGAAATGTCATCTCCTCACTTTCCCCTATGCTGCCGGATGCCCTGTGAAGATCAGGATCTCAATAGCAGAAATAAGAGTAACCTTTCTTTAAAACTTCATTCTAGAACCTACTCTTGCCAAGTAGTCTGACCTGATGGCAATGAGTCTATCAGAAAATTACCATCAATGCTAAAGTCTCCTAAAGGCACATAACTAATTCACTTTGATTCTTAGAACTCAGTTCACTCACTGTTTTATATGTGCTGAACAGTCAAACTTGTTAGATTGCTATTACCATCAACACATCTTGTTCCATATATAACAGGGTATAGCAGAAACTGGTGTTTCTTTAAATGAATGCTATACTTAAAAATACATATATAAGTCAAACAACCAGCCCTCGGGCTCTGATCACTTATTAAGTCCATTAAAGGTACGTAATAATTTACACAACAGGGAATTTACACAACAGATTTCTTTAGTTTCTCCAGGCAACAATCTTTTCGAACACAAAAAAAAAGTTGCAATTGTGATTAAGTATATATGTATGTATACATAAACAGAACAAAAGTCGTAGTCAGCACAATTTTCCTCTTAATCTTGCATTAAAAAAAAAGTATTGTAATGAAGAAGGGGATATTTCAGTCAATAGAAACTGATTCTGTTCCTTTTAATCACCCTAACACTCACCACTGGCTAAGGAAGTGAGTACTCACTAATAAGGACTAATGTAGGCATTCCTAAAGCATTTAAGGAATACAAAATAATCCACTAAAACAGAATTCTGCAAAAGTGTTTAAATCATATTTGCTGATTTCTAACGTGTTTCTGGCTTTGTTTTGAAAACAAGTAAGCACCTTTGAGGTAAATATAATTCTTATTTACAAAACTCATATCTAAAGAGCTATTTCTCATATATCATAAGATTAGTTATTGATTTCTCAAATTTGTCCGAGAGCTCTTTCTCTAATTTGTGATTTCATTTTGTTCAAATAACAACAAAAATTAAAGTGAAGGAAGACAAGGACATGCTGACAACATAATTAGTGTTCTACACTGTTGAGTTTTGACATGTATTAGAACATGGACCACTTGTTCTTTTGAAGACAGATCTAACAGTTTTGAGCAAGGTCTCACACCTCCATTCTTCACAAAAGTCCATTTTTGCTCCTCCTTCAGTGGAAATGAACTCTGAGACAGATTTCTATACTGCATATAAAGGAAAATATAGCACAGAAACTATCCGAAGCTGCTTCTTCCTTAGCCCATAGACCTGCAGAAACAAAATAGGTTGTTTCTGTCCCATGGGTTCTTCTAAAAGTTCTTCCCTGGTCTTGCATCCATGGGGGAACCTTATGAGCTGCCTGACATACCCTGTCTGTAGGGTACCAGAGAACAATATCTGAATGGGTACACTGTAGTGTTTCGGCCCAATTGTACAGAAGCCAAACCTCTTCTATAGATTATAAGGTTATACCACACGGCAAATTATAAAATGCCGCTTTTTTAAGAGGTGGTCTCAAACAAAGCAACTGCTATATGAATCTATGCACATATCCCATAGGTACTTTTACCTGTAAATAGACATATAAAGGCAAAGCTCGTCCTTAGAGTAAGAGTTAAACATTGCTTTTGGATAGCATAAACTTTTAAAAAACTTTAATGTACTGCTAACACAGCAACATTTATTACTGAAATCCTAGGTGTAAAGTCCCAGGACTAACACCTCACTTTTCTTGCATCCCCATGGCTGCAAACCTAGAAATGAAAGCATCTGGTTGGTTGTCCTTCCAAAAGGTGTAGCTATTTTTGCAAGCAACATGTATTTCCTTCATTGCTTATGAATAGATTAAAAATCAGGTCTTGTGGACTTTAATACTGCAGGGAACTACTGTACTGACAGTCCTGGAGACCATGGTCTTATATTAATCTAATTTACATATTATATACTAGTACCACAGGACTTTATGAAATACTTCAGAGAAGAGAAATTATGGGATATTCATCTCAGTAAATAATGAATCTTTGATTTGGTCTTTTAACTGGCAACCACAGTCTTCTATGGCTGTAATAGACCACAATATAAAGTCAAAGTTAATCCTGTGATAAATACGGCTCAGAGTTCTATTTATTTTAGTAAATATGTCCATCTTATTTCTTTGTTACTGTGATAAATCTCTGTACAGTTTACCAAGGTCAGCAAACTGACACATTTGAGATGGCAATTTACTCTGTCTTCCTCAGTATTTTCATGAATCCATTACTAATTTTTTTCTATTCACCTGTCAGCATCATTGGCTAATCAATTCCTCTCTAAAATTAAATACATAAGTAAGCAGAGGTTTAACGATTTTTTTTTTCTTTTCCAAGTTTAAAAAAATAAAAAACTTTAAAATAATCTTTTCTAAAAAAAGAAAATTTATTTAATTTTAAAATCTTTTTTGGTTATTCCAAATTTCCTATCATGTTGAAAATTAAGATATTTGCAAATAATTTTAATTTTAATAGCTGCCATGATGCATAAATGATCCCTCTTGCTCTGATAAACACACAAAAATTAATGAAAAATATTATCAATGACAAAAGTACTAGAGTAAACTTTTTTTTTTAGTGTGACCTGAAAGGCAAGGATACTTTTCTCCTGCTTGAACTCATAAAATCTTGCACATTATTAGAATAACTTCAGTATCAATATTTTTTTCCTTTTTATTATGTTTTGGAGTATAGTTTTTCCTAAGTTTTTCCTATTTATAAATACTGGATATCTCAGTCTTAAATTTGAAGTATAAACTTGTAGATATAATTGGAGCACCCACTTTTATGACAAGTCTGTGAGTAACTGAATTCTTTGCGAACAGACCCTGGATTTCTCTCGTGGGACTAAACTCTACCTGGGAGGCATAGTGAGCAGTAAGGAGGAGTTTAGAGCTGTGTCACACAAAGTTCAGCATTCTGCCTTTGGGTTTACTCTTGACACATCTGCCCATGTAAAGCAATCTTGGCCACAAAGTACTTCTCAACCTGCAGCTTCGTCCTCTTTACACTGATCTCACAGGGCACATAGATGTTAAACAGAGCAGTGCCCACACCCCTTTGTAAAAACAGACTTTGCAAATCTGTTTTCTTGCTGGCAGAGTAAGAAGAAGCCAGTCCTTATGGCTTCAGGAAGACAGTCATCCAGAGATACAACCCTCATTTTCACTTCTCTCTTACACGGTCCAAATGATTCTTGAATCAGTGGAATTATTTTTGGCCCAATACATATGTCCAGATTTTGTCCAATGTGCATAATTTAGTTAATTCAAAAGTTAGTTTATCATCTTCTTTCCCTTTCCATGAAGAAATTCCAATCTCTTTCTCCAGTACTTCATAGTCAAACTCTCTGTTCCAAAAGTATGTTTCATACCATGGTGACTTTTCATGGATATCGTTGAGCAAAGATAAAAACAGATGAACCAAATATTGAAAAAAGAAAGATTCCTAATACTACTAATAAAACAATCTGAATAAAGGCATATATTTTGAATGAAAAAATGAAACTTAATGCCTGTTTTTAGGGGTTTTGTTTGTTTTTTTCTAAGGACAGAGAAAAACAGTTTGGAGAGAAAGAAATCAGAAGTCTAGGCCACATACACCACCCTCAAATACGAGTTTGGTTTTCATGATAAATAGACTATTATTGAAAAAAACACCCCAAAATGTTAGTCCACCTTTTCTCTTTCAGTTCTTCAAGATTCCACACATGAACACTGAGGTCAAACCTCTTTGACCTGAGCTACTTCATACTACTTAAGAGTAAAGCAGACACAGCGGGGTCCTGTACATATAAAATCATTACCCCACTTCAAGTCAAAAACCTTTCTTAGCTGTAAAAGGCAAAAGCAATGGAAGGAGAGAATTAACCCAGGTTCCTCCATTCACAAAGAAGAGAGAACTCCTGCCTTAGCCTCTTTCATGGTCTAGCAATTTGAAAGAGAGTTATCATTACTTTTGGTTTTCGGATCCTGATATCCACCCCTGTATGAGCTACAGTGTATAAATTAATACCACTCTGGATGCTAGAACCTGGTCATGCAAGAGTTGTTTCCAGTTCACACATTCACATAGAACTGTTATTTTTGTTTGCATGTTTATTATACGGGGACTCTAGAAAGCAGTCAGCCAAAACACTTTTGAATTTCTGTTAAATTCATTTTCGAGGATTATTAAAATAATATTTTTTTTTTAAATCAGAGATGTCTGTATTTTTATTTTAATGTTTTATTATTATTGGTTGTACTTAATTTTAAGTTCATTTTGCCTACATTTTCTCTTAAAATTTTAAAAAGAAGAAAAGTCTATTTTGGACAGAACAAAATATTTTACTCTTTCAAAGCAAAATTACTCTTTTTTTTTTTGTCCCTATATTTTCTTCATCTTCTTTGTCTAGGTCAGAATGATTTCTTTTACAGTTCAGCTCACTAGTAGGAATTAAGCCACTGCAGGGTTTGTGGTGTTTTTTGTGATTAAAAAGCTCATATGCCAGGCAGAAATCTTCTGTGAAATTCAGATTTTATTTGTTATGCTCATTTCTATATTTTTTTTACAATATATATTTACATAAATACTCTCTGGAGACAATTAGTCAAATCTTATATTTTGGGAAAAAAAATTAATAAATTTGAGAGTTACTCAGAAAACTGGGTGAGTAAGGTTAAATATATGGTTTTCACCTTGCTTCACATTGCTGCTTGCCTGAATTTAATTTTTTTCTCTTTTTTAGTTTGGACTAAGTTCAAAATCTCATTTGACATAACAGTGTTTTTTTTTTTTTTTGATACTACATAATATAAAACCATGAGAAATATGAACTAGTGAACATTCAGATACAAACCAACCCGTCTGCATGTCCTTGAGGTTAAATGCAGAGTTCCTCTCTGTTCTCAATGGATCACAGAGATGCCACATAGGCAAGAAGTCATAGTTTCTATTCTTCTTTTGTTATATGAGTGCAATCTTCCTTGTGCTAACTGCAATAGTTAATGGCTAACATTTATAACCAAACAGTTTATTCTACAGCTGGAGAAGTAAATCCAGCCAGAAGTTAAAAAAAAGAAAAAAAATAGCTGGATTTGTGTTGAAAGTGCTTAGCCAAGCCCCACACTTCACTTGGAGAGGTCCTTAAATGAGAAGCCTCTCAGGTGCATACAAATATTTGCCTACACCAGCTGCTCTTCACTCTCAGGGGTGTACCACGTAACTTATGCTTCCCCACATGTAGTGCATGTCACTTCTTAAAGTGTGTTTATAGTATCCTAGTGGAAAGGCTTAAAACTCTGCAAGCCTCAGACCCCAGGAGTGCAGAAGTTTCAAAGGTTAAAAACAATGCTGATGTGTGCAAAGCCAAGGCAAAGGAAAATAAGCTTGTTTCCTATTTTCTGGGTGAGTACTCAGAGAGCAATTGTTGTGACGTGGAAGTAAATATGAGTGTGAAATATTATGGGCACTATAAGAGAAGTAGATGCAATATACTAAGTTTTCATATTTAGAAAATTCTGATGAAAGCATTTTAATTCTGCTCTTTCGCTGAAGCATGAGCTGAAACATATGTGTCAGGTTAGTCCTCCTTTCTCCCTCACTGAAATACCTTTAATACTGCTCATACAAGACAGAATTCTCTGCATTCATTTCCTAAATCTTGAGATTGGGCATGCTATATATAACTTTGCATTCTATGTGTTTCTGGAAAAGTAGTTCTTGTCATCTGATAAAATAAATTTCAACATTTTTTTTCTGATTATAGTTAGGATGTTACTATCAATTTCTTTGGTTTGGGCTTGTTTGGAGGGAGGGTGTCTTGACAGTTTTAAACTTCTATATTTTATTTAGGAAAAGTGGGAGGCTTAATGCTGATTTGAAGGCACCACAAAATTCAAAAGTACCACCTGCTAATTAAGAAACATGGTAAACATGAATATGCATCTGCAAGTCAGTCCCCAAATATAGATAAGCTTGTAGAAACCTCAGGTTTCTCAGGGCTAGAAACAGAAACACCCTGAGACCTATTTTAGGTCATTTGTTAAATGTTGTCACTTGTTCCTGCTATCCATAAAATACCCACCCATATGCGAATCCTTACATATTAATCGGATTGAATTATGCAGCCAGCTGTTACAACAGCCAGAAAAAACACCTGTCCCTTTTAATGACTACTATCAATAATCTTCCTTGCAGTGTTTGGAGTTAAGTGAGAAAAGCAGTTTTTGTGTGGTATTTTCAATGCAGCTGAACCAGGAAGCACAAGAAATCTTTTCAGAAACTTCTTGTGGGTCTTTTTGTTGAGATGCTATGACTGTGTTGGTTCTGGCAAGTTCCAAGCAATGAAACTGCAAACCTTCTGAAAATCATCCCTTCTTAATTATCATTCAGTATGTTAAAACTTCTTCATCTCGCTCATCTCCAATAAATTAAAATGAGGCGAGACCTGTATGAGTTGATTGAGCAGAAGCTACTTCAGCTCTCAGCAGTTTTTGAGCACTGTTTCCTGATGCAGTCATAGAAGAGAAAGATAAAGGTGAGGGCTGTTATGAAGCTGCAGTGCATTTTTGTTTGCAGATTTTCTTTTGGATCCTATTTACTCCTGGAACATTCCTGTATACCACTACAACCTTCCAATCACTTCTTTTTGGTAATGTGATACAGAATAGAATCATAGAATGTGTTAGGTTGGAAGGGACCTTTAAAGGTCATTTAGTCCAACTCTCCCCACAGCAAGCAGTTATCTTTTAATGCTTCTCAAAAACTGTTCATTTTGAACCTATTTGGAGAGCCCATTGGCTATCTCAAACTACCTCAAACCACCTGTGATTTGACAACAGTGAG
Organism: Porphyrio hochstetteri; assembly: GCA_020800305.1. Lineage (NCBI taxonomy): Eukaryota > Metazoa > Chordata > Aves > Gruiformes > Rallidae > Porphyrio > Porphyrio hochstetteri. The sequence goes on along the minus strand of CM036906.1, from coordinate 60,425,635 downwards.
ATCTCTGTGCTTTTTTAAGACTCAAAGGAGATCGCACACAACAGTTTTGTTAATGTGAGCAAGAAACATGTAAATGATGATCAGAGGGCTGCAGCACGTCTCCTTTGAAGACAGGCAGAGAAAGTTGGGCCTGTTCAGTCTGGAGAGAATGCTTCAGGACCACCTTACTGAGGCCTTTCAGTACATGAAGGAAAGCTGGAGAGGGACTGTTTATCAGGGAGTGTAGTGATAAGGCAGGGTGGTAATGGCTCTAAACAGAAAGAGATTTAGATTTGATATTAGGAAGAAATTCTACATTAAGAGAGTGGTGAGGCACTGGCATAGGCTGTCCAGAGAAGCTGTGGCTGTCCCCTCCCTGGTAGTGTTCAAGGCCAGGTTGGATGGGGCTTTGGGCCACCTGTTCTAGTGGAGGGTGTCCCTGCCCATGGCAGGGGAGTAAGAACTAGATGATCTTCGAACCCAAACCATTGTATGATTCAGTGATTCTAAATAACAAACCTCCCCTGAAAGGTTTTGCTAGCAAAATGAAGAATATAATAATAATTGCAAGCTTAATAACTTTAAAGATTTTTCCACAATGATTTTTCCCTTTATAGTTTAAGTTCCATTAAAAGACATATCCTTCCTCTTCAAATCAAACTCTAACACTAATACTTCCCATCTATGGATTTCACTTTTCTTTAAGGGGCATTGCCTTCCTATTTCTTTTCTGTCACTAAGCATTTCTGTGTATCAAACTGCACTCGTGATTTTCCCATCCACCAGATTTCTACTACTAAATTGCTTGCTCTTCCATTTTGCATTTCCATGGTCAGCACAACTGATTCTTCTAGCAGATCCTGGCCTGTTGTTGGGTCAGGAAATTTTTGCCCAAGAGTGGCTTTTTAAAATATAATCTACTGGAAGCACGAACTGCTGTCTACAAGAGGTAGCATGGATTAGGTAACTGTCATAACCTGTTGTGTATCCCCTTTGTCAAGACTTTTTCCTGCCTTGTGGAATAAAAACATACACTTCTCAACCTCAGGAAACAGTTTTGTAAGAGTTAAGGATTTTTTTTTTTTTTAAACATCCAGTTCTGAAAATGTTACAGCCTACTAATTAGTCATGGCACCTTTTTATTTTTTTCCTTCATCATTAAGTTATCAGCTTTTACTGTCATTAACTATCAGCTCAGTACTGCCATTTATGAGATTGTTTAGTTGATTTGCATATAGTCTGAATAAATGTTTTTGCACACCAGAGAAATACATACTCAATTCTCTCTTGCCTTGGGCAGACATAATCCCAGGAATGAAACAATTAAAAATGAACATATTTTCTAACACTTTATTACAATACAGCAGGGCTTGCACTAAAGTATCTTTATTATTTTCATCACAGTATAACTGAATGATGCTCATACACCACTTTCTTAAAAAACTCAACAACTTATCCACTTTAGCACAGACAACTTCGAGTATAACACAAAGAACAGAATTTTTTTTTATTTTATAAGCCACAGAAGATAACACTTTTTCTTTACTGGCTACCAGCAGCAATACTTGACCTCAAAATGTCATCAAGTAAGCGAATGAGCAAGCAAAATAATATTTGTTAAGGAGCATGTTGGCATAGGTCTTTCAACAAGAGATATGGTAATTCCTGGAGGAGCAGCCAGAACTAGGATATGGATCAAGTATTTTTCTATGGTACGAAAAGCTGAATGTTTTGTTAAACAACATTTTGTTCAAAGGCTGTGGCATATTTAGAGCAATGCGATGGAAAGCATGCACTCTGAGCTTTCTGGCCTTGCTTCTGACATCTAGACCCACAGAAATTCCCCCTCATCTCCCTCCTTTTTTCCTACCCAAACACTGTTTCATTATCTACCTTCTGGACATTTTTAGCATAATTGATTATAGTGAATGGAGTCTTCTATAACTTTTCAGCAGAGCTTATGCAGAACTATATGCAGAAGTTTATTCTGACTGCAACTTACAGTGTTGGTCACACATTGTAAAAAAGAATGTCTGAGAAGGCTGTTCAATGCTCCATTTTACAGGGAATCTGTAGAAGGGAGCTGTTTGATCTGTGAGGTGTGATCACAGGACGCTCAATATGCCATTAGGCAAAACTTCGAAGTGGTAATGGTGCACAGTATACTCTAAAATATGTTTCTGGAATGCCGGAAGCTTGTATTCAAAATATCACTTTGCTTGATTACATTGCTCTTCGTTTTTACAAAGGTAGCCCAATTATTCATCTCTTTCTCACTGGAATGGTTCTCCTTCACTGCAGTTTTTAGGAATTAAATTAAACATTGTTCTATTATAGGCACTTGCATAATAACAATTGTAGGGTGTTAAAATACAAAGCTTCTGAGCCTGTATCAAACAAAGCAAAACCAGAGTTTATAAATCTGCACCAAGCAATGTATAAAACTTCAAGGTGAAAGCTCATGAGTTGTAAAATTCTACTAAAAAAAAGTTTCAGCATTATTATATTACTTTTCATTTAGGTTCAAGCTACAATTGGCTTGAGAACACACGGCATGCAGTATTACCACAGAAAATGCTCTTCAAAGTAAAATTTGCTGCTGATGGGAGTGATGGGCAAATGCTTCAAAGAGAAATATTATTGAATCAGTCCTAGCTCACCATTCTGTCATACATCCAGCTGTGCGGTACTACAACATGGGGTATGTATTTGTTTGAATCAGCTGGTGATCTTCTTACACCACAAAAAAATGAAGATTGATAGTACTTTTGGTTTTTTATTTATTATTTAGCTGGTGGAAGTGAAAATGCTGCAGTAATTCACATAACTTCCAAATGTCTGTCCGTGCCTTAGTATTTTAATTCTATATTCTCATTCTTATCAATTTGAACAGCATCATTGATAGTGGGGAAATAGAAATGGGAAAGAAGGATAGAAAATGGAACAAAAGCATTTACCAAAAAAGTATTTCCTTTGTTAAATAAATGGCACATACTCAGTAGAAATGTACTCTGCTGTTATATGAAAACTAGGTTGCTGCCATCTGACTCCAGGGACAAAACTATTAGATGCCCTGTTCATACAGATGTCCTATATGAATATTTCACCTGTCAATAAATTCCTTTCTTTTACAAAGAGTGCATTCATTATTAGAGCTGGTTTTAATATTGCTTTCTTTTTAAATACACCTTTAAAAAAACCCATTATTAAAATTACAACTTTTTTGAAATTACAAACATTTTTAATTGTGATTAGCCAGTTGACATTTCTGGGAAGACTGGATACTTCTAGTCAGAGCAAATGTGCTCTCCTTTATTTGCTTTAATTTTTTCTGTTTTGCTGAGTGCTTAACAGGTTGTTAAGCAAAACAATGACAGAAACAGTTGGGACCATATTGGAGGGAAGGGGGCTGGTCTGGAGTGGTTTTAACCAAAAGTACACGTGCAAATCTAGTTTTTATTGTAATAGAATAAGCTGTGGAAACTGAAGTTTACTGATACCTTCTTCTGTCCTTTTGACATGACAAGGGTTTGACCAGCTCTTTTGTTCCATTTTCATTTCATCATTCATCTGTGAAGCTGTTCCCAGAATCAAAACACTTTTCTATTTCAGAACACTTATCATTTCTGAATTGGCATTACATACGTCAGTCTTTAATACATGAAGAGTCCGCCACTCACTCAAGAGGTAGTGTAAGGTAGACTGCCTACCTACCCTGCTGATCCTAAACCTGTATCTCACTGCAACAGCGACATACCTGTGGCAATGGCTTTGAAACTGCAAATGTCTGTTAATTCATGCTGCTTTTAATTAAGGGAGTGCTGAGAGCTGATTTTTTTTTTTTTTTAATTTAGTTCACCAGTAGTTCTAAAAAGATAGGAAATAATTTGTTCAACCTGAAACAATCGGGAGAGGATGGAGTGATGTTCTTTGTTGCTTTTTCAAGCTTACGAAGCTTTTTTTTGAAACTGAATTTTCCAAATAATACAGTGATGTTTTGTTTAAAGCATAGATATTATGTATTTGGGTAGATATTTTGGGTTTCTCACCTCTGACAGAGAGCACACAGGAAAACTAAGACAAAATATATTGTCTGGTGGCACTCTACATTTGGACAGAAAAATTTCAGTGGAAGTATGGATCCTAAATCTACTTCAGGAACACCAGAATGATGAATAATTCAGCTGAGAAACCTGTGGTCTCCATATGGTCCTGTAAGAAGCACTCTGATAAGCTGCTTTGCTTGCTACTGTGAAACAGATATGAAAAGAGGCAAGATATTGGGGTTTTGGAAAGAAGAGAAAAGCACGAGCAGGTGTTTCATCTATCAATTTGCAGGGTTCAGAATTTGGTTCAGAACCAGCATTTCCGACATAAGCTGCTTTGAGCTGCTTTCTCTGAGACAGCTACCCTTTCTTCAAATATCTGAACATATCGTAACATATAAAAATGAAACTCAGTTGCTGCCATCTCACATCTCCTGTGCTTCTGTAAGTCAGTTATATGCGAGGAAATAGAGAGGGGAAAACTCCGTGTGGGAGATTTTGCTTTTCTTTTCTTAAAACTGCACAAAAAACATCTCTTTTTTTTTTCTTCTTAGTGAAAATGAGAGGAAATGAAACAGTACCCACACCAAGCCAAGAAGTAAAGAGTTGCTACTGAAGTGATATTTACATTCCAATGAATATAACAGCATAAAGTGTTTTAGTTGGGAGAGGTTTACCCATCAGGACTATTAGCCCATCAGGGCTCATCCATGTTAAGTATTCCATTTCTTCAGAACAGCATCTAATTGTTTCTTGAACGATCCTTGTGTTTTGCCTCAGCAATAGTGCCTGATAGGCCATTCCATATGTTTATGTGCTAAGTGAAAAAAGTCTTGCTAACATCTGTCGGAAGTTAGCTTCTCTCTCATTTCCATTTATGTCTCTTGAAATTCATACTGGGTGGGAAATAGTGATTCAGGCTGACATATTGCACTCTTACTGGATTTCAGCCTTCTTCAACAAAGACCCTCTAACCTTCATTCTCTCTCACATAATATTTACAACCCGATCTATATCTTTTTTACTAATACACTTGCTGTTACAGTGCTAATACATACATTTTGCCAACATAAGCATTATTAAAAGAAATTTCATGTAAATGCCATTGGTTTGATGGTCTGCTGATGCAAATCAATATATTTTAACTGAAATTAATGGGGCATCATGGTTTGCACCAGATTATATTTGGCCTCAAAAATAAAATAGTACAAACCTGTTGTTCTGGTTTTGGCTGGGATAGAGTTAATTTCTTTCTAGCAGGGGGTGGAATGCCCTGTTTGTGAGAGCAGTGCTGGTAACACACTGATGTTTTAGCTGTTGCCAAGCACTCAAGGACTTTTCAGCTGTTCATATTTCCCTGCTAACAAGAAGGTGGGGGGCACCCAGGGAGCTGGGAGGGGACACAGGCAGGACAGGTGACTCAAACTGGCCAAAGAGGGTATCCCATGCCAGTTACGGCATGTTCAGCATAAGAGGAGGACTGGTGAGGGAGGAGTATGCAGCTCCAGGACCCTCAGTTTTGGGTATGGTCCGGTTTCGGGACAGCTCTGAGCTGTATGGCCTGAGTTGTGCAGTTCGGTGAGAAATAGCATTGTGTATCACCAGTCTCGTATATTTTGCTATAAAGTCCTGTTACTATTATTATATCTATCTTTCTGCTATCCCAGTAAGCTATCCTTATCCCAACCCATGAGGTTTTGTTTTCTCTGGTTTTCTTTTCTCTCTCTTTCCCCCTTGCTCAATTTCCACCCTGCCACCACCCCCCAACTCCCCGTAAAGAGCGAGCAGCTTTGTGGTGCCCAGCTCTCAGCTGGGGCAAAACCACACCTGTATAACCTGTACAAGTCAGAGTTCAAGATAATGTATTATCTCATAAAGTTAATGAACGAAAATGTTACTCACACAGGAATCTATGGTATAGTTTGTGAGAGAAAAAAAAAAATAGGATGAGCTGAACTGGAATGGAAGAAATAATTATTTCTTTTATATATATTCTCTAAATATTTGAGCTTTACCTTGATTTGCTCTGTTTAAAAGCTGACTTCTAAAACAAATAAATATAGCTTTTAAGTCCTCTGCTGAGCTGCCTGATTTAGTGATGCTCTTTATTCCTGATGAATGTTCAAATGACGTTTACTCTTAGCATCCTCAGAACTTATTGATACAGTCAGCAACCGACAGGACATACACTGCAAGCCCCAAAGTCCCATTCTTTCCAGTTAAAAGAGTGGCTCTGTTGGGAAAATTTCTTCCTGATACAAACCTGAATCCTGCTCTCTTTGGGGAACAAACAAGAAGAACTAGAGATCTTTGTGCGATCGCAGGGCCATGATCTCATCGCAATCACAGAGACGTGGTGGGACAACCTGGACGACTGGCACACTGTCATGGATGGCTATGTGCTTTTTAGGAAAGACAGGCTAGGGAAGCGAGGTGGAGGAGTTGCTCTTTATGTGAGAGAGCACCTAGAATGTGTTGAGCTCCACCTGGGGAAGGATGAACCTTCTGTCGAGTGTTTGTGGGTTAAAATCAAGGGGCAAACCGGTATGGGGGACATTGTTGTGGGAGTGTGCTATAGGCCCCCTGATCAAGAGGAGCAGGTAGATAACGCATTCCATAAACAGTTAGAAGTAGCCTCAAGTTCCCGGGCACTGATCCTTATGGGGGACTTCAACTACCCAGATATTTGCTGGGCAAGCAATACGGCCAGTCGTATGCAGTCCAGACAATTTCTGCAGTGTGTTGAAGACAATTTCCTGCTACAGATGGTGCAGGAGCCCACAAGGGGAGGGCGGCTGCTGGACCTTGTTTTCACTAACAAGGATGGACTTGTTAGGGAAGTGAAGGTCGGGGGCAGCTTAGGGCAAAGCGACCATGAAATGGTTCAGTTCATGATCCTGGGTGGAAGAAGCAAGTCAAAAAGTAGGATAGCTACCCTGAATTTTGGTAGAGCTAACTTTGATCTCCTCCGCCACTTAATGGGGGCTATCCCGTGGGCTACGCTGTTTGAAGGAATGGGAGCCTGCGAGAGCTGGCTAGCATTCAAACAGCACTTCTTCCAAGCACAGGAACGATGCATCCCTTTGAGGAGGAAATGGGGAAAGAGAGGCAGAAGACCTGCATGGATGAACAGGGAGCTATTGAGCAAACTCAAAGAGAAGCAGAAGATCTATGAATCGTGGAAAAAGGGTCTGAGCACCTGGGAAGAATACAGGAATGTGGTCAGGGCCTGTAGGGATGCAACTAGGAAGGCTAAAGCCCTCTTGGAAATTAAGCTGGCAAGGGACATAAAGGATAATAAAAAGGGGTTTTTTAGACACGTGAACAGTAAGAGGATGTCCAGGGATAATGTAGGTCCCTTGCTGAATAAGGAGGGTGTCCTGGTTACGGGGGATGCTGAGAAAGTGGAGATATTGAATGCCGCCTTTGCTTCGGTCTTCACTTCAAAGGCCCCCCGGGACCCACAGACACTGGATGAGAGTAGGACTGATTGGGAAATGAAGAATTTCCCTCTGGTTCAAGTAGGGGAGGTCCAGGAGCGGCTCAAAGGGATTAATGTACACAAATCCATGGGCCCAGATGGGTTACATCCACGTGTGCTGAGGGAGCTGGCGGAGGTGATTGCTGAGCCGCTCTCTATCATCTTCGACAGGTCTTGGAGGACAGGAGAAGTGCCTGAAGACTGGAGGATAGCCAATGTCACTCCAGTCTTTAAAAAGGGCAAGAAGGAGGAACCTAGTAACTATAGGCCAGTCAGCCTCACCTCTGCCCCTGGAAAGGTAATGGAACAGCTTGTTCTGGATGCCATCTCCAAGCAATTGGAAGAGAAGAAGGTCATGAGGAGTAGTCAGCATGGATTCACTAAGGGGAAATCGTGCTCGACCAACCTCATAGCCTTCTACGATCTCATGACAGGCTGGGTAGATGGAGGGAGAGCAGTGGATGTCATCTACCTTGACTTCAGCAAGGCCTTTGATACTGTCTCCCATGACATCCTGATAGCAAAGCTGAGAAAGCATGGGATAGATGAGTGGACAGTGAGGTGGGTTGAGAATTGGCTGTCGGACCGAACCCAGAGGGTTGTGATTCGTGGAGTAGAATCTGACTGGAGGCCTGTTACCAGCGGTGTTCCCCAGGGCTCAGTGTTGGGTCCAGTCCTGTTTAATATCTTCATTGACGATCTTGATGAGGGAATAACATCCACCCTCAGCAAGTACGCCGATGATACAAAGCTGGGAGGAGTGGCTGACACGCAGGAGCACTGCGCTGCCATCCAGAGAGACCTGGACAGGCTGGAGAGCTGGGCAGTGAGAAACCAGATGAAGTTCAACAAAAGCAAGTGTAAAGTCTTGCACCTGGGAAGGAACAACTGTTTGTATCAGTACAGGCTGGGGGATGACCTGCTGGAGAAGAGCTCAGTGGAGAAGGACCTGGGGGTCCTGGTAGATGACAGGTTGGCCATGAGCCAGCAGTGTGCCTCGGTGGCCAAGAGAGCCAATGGGATCCTGGGATGCATCAGGAGGAGTGTAGCCAGCAGGTCAAAGGAGGTGATCCTCCCTCTCTACTCTGCCCTGGTCAGGCCCCACCTGGAGTATTGTGTCCAGTTCTGGGCTCCTTGGTATAAAAAGGACAGGGATCTCCTGGAAAGAGTCCAACGAAGGGCTACGAAGATGATTAAGGGCCTAGAGCATCTCGCCTATGAGGAAAGGCTGAGTAAGCTGGGACTGTTCAGCCTTGAGAAGAGAAGACTAAGGGGGGACCTAATCAAAGTTTATAATTATCTGAAGCAGGGGATGCAGGGGGAATCAGCCAGCCCCTTTTCAGTGGTCTGTGGGGATAGGACAAGGGGCAATGGCTGCAAGTTGGAGCATAGGAAGTTCCGCACCAACATGCGGAAGAACTTTTTCACAGTGAGGGTGACTGAGCACTGGAATAGGCTGCCCAGGGAGGTGGTGGAGTCTCCTTCACTGGAGATATTCAAGACCCGCCTGGACGCCTATCTGAGCAATATGAGCTAGGGAGCCTGCTTTGGCAGGGGGGTTGGACCCGATGATCTCTCGAGGTCCCTTCCAACCCGTACAATTCTGTGATTCTGTGATTCTGTGATTCTTTCTGTGCCAGACATCCTTTAAAGTGTTAAAGCCTGTGTAGCAATACCAAAACTATTTGCACTTTTGTTTCCAGAACATGAACACAAGTGTTTTCAATATTCTGAAGATCGGCCTGCCCCTGCCCAGCACACCACACCAGGCATGCTTTCCCTGCAGTGGGTATGTGCTTTGCTCTAGCCAAGAGAAGGAGATCCACCTCCACTACATCTTTGCAATGAAAAGCAGGTTGGCATTGATTCTTCCAAACCTCAGTGGCTGTGAAGTACTGTGAAAGAGTGAAACATGGTAATGAAAAAAATGAGTTTTTTCTCCAAGGTTCCCAAGATGCTGTTTTCACAGAAGTGGAGGAAGTACAAATGCAGGCTGTTTTTATTTTCTCTGCCATGTACTTGTATGTGTCCTCTCATGAATACAAATGTGTGTGTGTGTATGCATACACATGCGTTTGTATTTATGCATTTAATGCCAGCTGCAGTGTGAGTTGATATCCCATTAGTCCTAAGGAAATTCTATGAGTCGGGGGGACTCTGCTGGGAAACAAACCTGCTTATCTTGTTGCTGATGGAGATCTGCTTATCTCTGTGTGCAGTTCTGCATACATATTCTCTAAATTTGGCTCATTTTTGAATCTGCTGCTACTGTGTAATTTTTTTTTTTTTGCCTAAAATGTCCAGCCTCCCTTTTCTTAGATCCCTTTTCTTAAATTCTAAAGTTCCTAAACAGCAGAAAAATGGTTGCATTCCAGCATAACAGTATCTCTCAGTACTTAATAGGCACAGTGAACTTACAAGTCAAATCATTCATGTTTTAGCTCTTCAACAAATTCAGATTTGAAGATATGTAATGTATTCCTCTCACATATCATCAGGTGAAGCTAAGAATTTGAAGATAAAATTTTGTCCCTTTGCCATTTATAATTGTTTGAGTTCATTACATTAAATACTGTCCTCAGCTACATCTGATCACTTTCACTGACTATAATAAATCTGAGTAACTATGAAAGAGGTTTAAGTTAACCTATCTAATCTCATAATTCATTGTTCACATAACTCTATCAAAAGGTATAGTTTGGATGAAGTTCTTTATTACTTGGCAATTGGAACAGATGGAGAGAGTGCATCCATTCTTTTATAACCACCTCATTAGTTGACAGTAACATATTATGTCACCTCCCCTTAATCTTATTTGATGGGTGCCTATGGTGTAAGCTGGAGTTTGCCCTGCTGCTTAGTTGCTGGTACTGCTGATGGTTTGTAATGTATTTGGAGCCAGAGGATTCTCAGGGGGGCAGGCTGGAAGAATAAGGGGCAATAGATTAAGTTGCAGTAAGCAAAACTATGCCTAGACATAAGGAAACATTATTTACAAAGATGATGGTAAAATATTGGAGCAGGATACCTGTAGAGGTTGTGGAGTCTCTGGTTTTGCTCATAATTCCTTTTTCAAGAAGAAGGAACTATGGTCCTAAGAAAATATAATGAAAAATGAAAAAATCACAAGAAATCTGAAATTTAAGAAGAAGCTGTTCAAAAATACTTCTAGCTATTAACTTAAACATTTTAAAGCCCAAGCAATAAGATATAGTTGAATATTAATATTTTTAAAATACATCTTCAAGTGCAAATACTACCTGGAAAATGTACCACAATCCCACACCTCAGTTAGCATGCAGTTTGGATTGTGATGTATGTTTTCTATATGTGCAAATGTATAAAAAAAACCTTCAGAGACTCACAAAACTGTAGAATAGTTGAGACTGGAAGAAAATTTGGATATCATGTAGTCTAATCCATTGCTCAAAGCACAGTCAGCTAGAGCAGGCTGCTCAGTGCCATGTCCCACGGGGTTTGAATAGCACAAGGATGGAGACTCCACAACCTCTCTGGGCAGCATCCTCCAGTGTTTGACCATTCTCCCTGAAGTAAGACCTCAACAGGAATTTCCTCTGTGTGTTTGTGTATATATATATATGTTTGTTCCCATTCTGTCTTGTCCTGTCACTGGGCACTATCGAAATGTCTTCTTCATTCCGTTCCATCAGGTACTTATTTGTACACTGTCATGAGATCCCTCCCATGAGTCTTCTTTTGTCCAGGCTGAATAGATCTAGTTCTCTATCCTCTCCTCATATGTCAGACACTGATGATTTTAACATCCTCATAGCCCTAACATTTCTTTTTTGTGCAAGCAAAAGTAGCAGTAGTAATGAAAAAACTTACCATTGTTATATTAACACATTTCTATCTAAAAACACAGGAAAAAGATCTGTATAAAATGACTGAATAGAATATTTCAAAATAAACTTAAGAAACAAAACTAATCCTTAAAGTGTCATTTATTGTAATTTAAAATATAATTATATGAGACAACATTATATTAAAATTATTTTCTAGTGTGCAAAAGAAAAATATCACCTTCTTCCTGTTTTTCCCTTCAGTGATTATTTTCCAATTGCTCAGAAATAAATATATATCATTTTTAATTAAATATATTTCTCTTTTGCAAACCATCTTTGAAGATGATAGATTTACTAATGAAAATGTTTCACATAATGCAGAGGTATTCCATCAGTTGTCTTTTTTTCCATTTCCATTGAAATTGAAGAATTTTTCCAGTTAAGAATCTCCATTCCCATTTTGCTCAAGTGTCTAACACAATACGGTATACATTGCACATTTCCACCTGCCTTCTATCAGTACAAGATGGTGATTCTTGTCTTCAGGTCATAAAGGGTTTATTTTCTAAAGTTGTCACTTTAGCTGAAATAGCACAAAAGACAGATAGATACAAAAAACTTTCTCTGGGGTGTATAGTCCTCATCTAATTGAAGCACGCAGAGAGAGAGACTAGTAAGCGTCAGGAAAACTCCTTAATTATAGTAACATAAATTGGCATTTCTTTTTTTTTTACTTCAGTCACAAGATTGCACCATTCAAATGTCTCTTTGAATTAGATTTTTGTTTTCTTTGTGTTGAATACACATATTAAATGGTGATAAAATGAATGTGTAAAGTTTAATGAAACAGTGTTACATGCCTGATATCCTATTTGGTCATCTGTATGCTGTGCATGTTGTCCAAGTAAGTAATTAACTTCAGTGGGGAAGCCATTGCATTATTATATGGTGTAATATCATGATATCTTTTTGCAACTATTACTGTCAAAGAAAGAGCACAATGCTGTCAAATGTAAGTGACTGTCTAGACATCCAAGGCTCAACTTGTTCCTTGTCAGAACAAATTTACTGTTCAACCTCATTTCTAACACTTGCTTACCTGTTTTCTAGATGCTGGGGCTGTCATTCAAACACCATTCATGTAAGAAAGGTAGCTCCACATTTAGTAAAGTGCAACCATTTTCCTATTAATATTATTTCCAAGCAAGAGAGACAATGCCATTAGTGATTCATCCTGCAAAATCTATTTATATTTAGTGTTGTAGCTCTGTTGATCTTATATTTTGATGTAGAAAGGCCAAAGGGACAAAAAAAGAGAAGGTTTAAATGGAAAAAATCTGTTGCACAGACCAGATCAGACAGTAAACCTGTCCCAGAGACATTTACAGGGCCTTCCTTCGGCTTCCCAAATACAGCCCAGGAAAAGGTGAGACAGGTCAGAGTTCCCACATGCACAGGCTCTGCTTTAGTTATTCTTCATGAGATTTCAGTATTCTGCTTAATACTTAGCTGTGGAGTGAATGACATCTTACAGGTTCATAGTTTAGGAGGAAATATAACAAATCCTATTGAGGCAGAGCATTCCCTGCATTTTTATTCTAATTTTCCTAGGAGAAAAGAACAGGTTAACTCTACATGCAGGAAAAGAAAAACAGAGCTCTTTCACCTTGATTCAAACTGAAGGAACATTCATTTTCTCCTCTTTGTAGCATGAAGGAATAATCAAGTCATTTTTTACACCATCTTTGCAAATAGGAAGACTATGACTGTGGGGTTTTTTCTTAGCTTCCAGAAAGATTTTATGCCTCAAAGAATGGCAGGAAGTAAAGCTGGAAATACGATTCTCTAGCTACATAGCAAAAATAAAATAGATATTTAGATCAGGAACACATATTATTGGTTATAAGGTGAATACTTTCATATTGCAATAATACAAAGAAAGTCTAATCAGAATTGATAGTGATTTGTGCTAGGTTCTTATATGATTACATTTTTTTTTATTTATTTTGAATATTACTACTTGACCATCTAGATTTATAATTTATTATTTATCTTAAAGCAACATAATATAGAAAAGACCCTGACCTGCCTCTTTAAAAGGTCTTACCCAGACCAGTTAGCACTGTTTGCTGTGGTACGTGTGAATTCATTTTACAGTATACCAATCAGTATCGACAGACACAACGGAGGACGACTTGATAACAAGTCCTGTCCTCTGTGATTTCTGAACAATATCAAACTAAAGAAGGCAAAGAAGCTGCCATGAATGGAAGTGTAGAGAGTTTAAAACGAATATAGAGGGTAATTAGGTAAGATTTAATCAAGGCACCACTCCAAATTGCTGGGTAAAAAGTGACAGCAAGAAGACAGACAGAAGGTAAAATTATTTCCCATGTTATCTGATTTTGACATACTTGGTGCTCTTAATATTTTTCTGCTAGTTAGGGGCAGCTACCATAACACAGTATTGACTAATTGAAAAATAATTAATGGATAAAAGTGCATGGAGAAATGTAGACATCTTGGAAAAAGTAAGGCTGAGAATAACTTTATTTCTACACTGGCCTGGCAGTGAGGAGATTGTCCCCTTGCTGTGCTTACACACTACTGAAAGAGTGCAAAGTTAAGGTAAAAGCTAAAATTATTCATTTTTCTTATTTATTTTACATTTGTCTTTTTACTTTCAATCAAAGGAGATTTGGCTTGACAAAACAATGTGGCTCTGCATGAACCACAGGCTGAAAACTACAGGTATAAAGCACATGTCTGTAATGCAGTACTAAACAATTTGGATTAGAAATGGTTTACTACAGTCCTTTCTTTGCAAGGTTAATCACTTTTTGAAGCTTTTCTAAAGATAATTTTAAAATTGTGTTTCTTTCTCTTCTCTGATTTACAAAATGGGTGGTATTTGTTGCCATGTCTACAACTTGTTTTAATGCCTTCTGTACAAAGAGTTCCATTATAAATGACCATGTCAAAATTAACCTCTAATACAATGAACTTCTTTTCCTGTTTGCAATTGTACAGGCCATCTACCCTCTCAATCAAAATCCCATTTATGTTTCTGCAACATCTCCGTGGCAACTACAAGAAAAGCATGTTGGAAAGCACCTTGGCAGCTTATCCTTTTTTCTTTTTTTCTCCTGTCTTTTTAATGAAGAGCACCAGTGGTTTAGAAGTACTAGAAGAATAAGCAGCCATCATGTGGCATTCTCTGATCATCCTGAGATACCCTATACCTATATTTTAGGGATGGGTGTTGGGGGGAAAAGAAATAACTGCAAGAAAAACTAAAATGAGCAAATAATCTTCAACAGTGCAGGAGCTGCAGATCTCCCCATTACTGTGTTTCAGCCATTAAGTCGAACAACAGTAGTTTCTGGGACTGTTCAGAACAACATGTAAATTTGTGTAATGTATAATTTTATTATTTTTTTTCAGTGGATTCACTTCTGGACAAAATGGTATATAGCTTAACATAGCAAATAATAGCTATCCTCTATTTCCAGTGCCCTGCTGGAAGAATCACTTATTTTCACTCTTCTTCTCCATGTGAAAAGTCATTAATTTTGCAGAGAACAGTTGGCATTTTCACAGCAGTGACTATTTTTCACTTGAGGAGAGTGGAAAAAAATCACTATATATTTTCTTTGTGTGGAAAGCATGAAAAGTATGAAGCAGATCCAGCCGTTTCATTTTTCACAGAACCTGCTATAATATGATTTTCACTGGTTTTCTCAAAAACTGCATTGGCCAACCTTACTGTAAAATAGTGGTTTCTAGATTTTATCTCTACGCTTTTAAACTCTATTTTCAAAGAGTCTTCTTTTTTGATGCATGACCATGTTTTAAAACCAAGATGCTTCTATTGACATGATTCTCACAAACATTGATAGTTAAAAAAAATTTGTGTGCTTTCCAAATGAAATAGCATTAGTACCTGTTTATCTAAAATATTCCAAGACTTTTAAGACATTAGTGATCAAATCAGAAACATCCAAAAAAGTACATTGCTATCAAAATTTGGTCACAAATACAAGCATTTCAGGAAAATAAATACTCTTCCTCCTTTTTAATTATAAGCAATGCCTACAAACATCAGCTTTGTCCAGTAAAAGTTGCATCAAGGTTCTTAATCTTGCAACAGGAATGTCAGAAAAAGCAATGACTTTAATAGTGCAAGATTAGACCTTAAGTGCTTTCTGGGCTCACTGCCATTTTCTGAACACTAGTAGGTTGCTCTTGTCCTTGCAAGTTATGTTCCTAATATTCATTACAAAATGAATATCCAGCAGTAGCAACTGATCTGCAGTGATCTCCTTTCTGGTCATGTTAGGTGAAAATAAGCTCTTCTATAGCTCCCTTAGTGAAAAGAGTTAGTAGAAAGAAAATTATTCTTTTGAAATATTGAAATTCAAAACTGAAAAAATATACAGAATCAATATCTTTCTCCAATATTTATTCCATGTAGTACAGTTTTACTATCATTCTTTACACCATACCTTTCCAATTGAGTGTATTGAACCAAACTCAATAGGCAAGAATAATGTGGCAGAGAACTAAGCATGTAACAGGAAGAAAGATTTCTGGCCTAAATTTCCTTCCTTCCAAAGCACATGGGGAAACTGCTTTAAGTTTTGGGTCTTTTTTTACAAAGAGAAATCCTAGAGGGTAGAACAAAATGTCACTACATGTACTTCCTAGATGCAGTCAACTTATTTCGTTAGACACAGAGGTCTGCATCTCACAGTAATAATGTAGGAGTAACTTAACTGATTGGAAGTTGGGTACGTGGCACTGCAACAGCCTCTCTCTGCTAGTTTTTATTATGTACATAACTGGAGTGCAGTGATCCACCTGTCAGTACTCCAGGAGGTGGATATCAGAAAGTAGTTGGAACAAACTACTTTCTAGCGGAATACTTGATTTGACAAATCAAGTTTCTGTTGAAATACAAGATTCTGGCAAATCTGTTTCCATCTGGGAAAAAAAATAAATGGCTACAGTAGTAACTGACTGGAGGATGGAAAGGTAAAGAAGTTGAGTTATGCCACCTCACCGAATGGTCTTGCAAAACATGAGCCAAGTGAAGGAAGCCTGTGCCACACAACAGTTGAACGTGAGGGATTCAGATATTACTGATGCTAGAAAATGTTACTGTTAGAACAAATTGGGATTTTAACCTTTTTATTTCTCAAGACAATTTAGGAATTAGAATTTTTCACACAGTAGCATGATTGAGAATGTGGCTTCACCTTTCAGATTCCTGTGTGTGTATACATTATGACACGCTTTTAATGGAAGTGTTAGCACATTGTCCTATAGGATGCTAACACCTTCACTGCATTAGACAGAGAGGTGACAAGCAAGGTAGTGTCATGAGCAACTCTTAATCCAGGCTTTCTTTGCTTTATGTCCTTAAATATCCAAGCTAAATAATGTTATCATAAGCTTTTTGTGGTTAAAAAATAATAAATCTGAATAGCTACTCATTATGTTTGGATTTTTTTCAAATCTGTGTTTTTAAACACTTAAAATGATAATGTGTATAGATAGTAGTTTTCTCCTTGATCAGTCTAGTCCAGTATTTCAAAAACTGTTACTAATGAGAAGAATTTATCTGATATCTATTTAATTGTTTCTATTTCATACACCAGTAAAACTCTGCTCAACTGAAAAAGGTCATAACTTGAAAATGCAGTTCAAGAATATATATATATATATCTTCTTGTTTTCTTCTGTAAGATCTAACTTGATTGCTTTTAATTACAGATAAAAAATATTTTGTGTGAAAGTTTAAAACAAGCCAACTGAAATAGAAAGCTGTTCGGCTCATTTCCTTTGATTGCCATGCAGTTGATGTAATTGGCCTTTTATAATGTTTATATAGAGGATTTTTTTTCTCTGCATCTTTTGGTGGTTCAACTATTTTTGAATGCAGGAGAAGCTACATGGTCTTTACTGTGTGATTATTGGTCTTAGCAGGCAGTCTTTTTTGTGCGTTGGGTAGCTCATAAAATCGAGGTGGTGTCTTTAGAATGTTATTGCTTTCATCAAAACCTTGATTGAACAGCTTTAGGTTTCTTCTCTGAACTGTATGGTTAGTTAAGCATTAACAGTTGTGGCTGGCTGTTTGCTTCATGGAAACAGGTTGGCATTCTAGAAATGTATACTGCTCAACTCACATACCCATGTTTCTTATAGTCCCATATCAACTCACATGCTCATGTTTCTCATGGTCCTACATTTTTTCATTGGTAAAATAATTGTGTCTTTCTTAACCCTTCTTGCTTCAGGCAATTCATTTCACTCATATGCTGGGTTGTGCTATAAATACAGACTTTCCAGATGCCTTTTTCTAAAACTTCAAAACATAGAAAACAGCACAGGTATTTTGTCTCAGCTTGGTCTGCAGGAGTACGAGCAGATCCAAAGCAAACGCATGGATATGATTAGTCCTTGCTCCACATCTCCCTCTAACAGTAAAAAGCATCCTTTGTGCTAGTGTTTATGCTACAGTGTCAGAAACTGTATGCCATAAATCTGGTGACACTAGAGATGGGGAAAAGTGAGGTAATGTCTCTGTCCCTTTTCACTTGAACTCTACACCTATCTTAAAGCTAAAGTGGAGAAGGTGTAGAGATAGAAAATTATTCTCTCAAACCCATAATTTTTTTTCACTAGTAAAAATATTTTCTGCTCTCAATCTGAATTGAAGATTAAAACTGAAACCACTTGCTACCTGATGAAGGAGAGAAAAAGTCAATTTATAATACATAAATCAAAGTCTTAATTTTTATTTCTACTTGTATTTAATTTTGCTAGTATAATTACATTAAATTTCCAAAGAAAATTTTGATTTGTTCTTCAAAACCAGAATAATTTACCTACAAAATGTGAAAAGGTTTCAAAAGTTCTAAGATTTTTAACCTTCCTCACAAAAATAATATTTTTCACATCAATTGCCTCTCACATTTTCATTTTTAAAATCAATTTTGTTTTTTAAAAAAAAAATATTATCTTAAAGGAATCCCTGTCCATATCTGTCTCAGATTTTCACACCTTTCAATCCACAATAAAGGAAAAATAATAGGAATACAACATCTATTACATGTAATCTAGTGATTCCTGCTAAAAGAATAAAGAACTTTGTAGCTTGTGACATATGAAAAAATCCAATAGTGGGCTGTAAAGGTGACCAAAGTTCTGTTAGAAATTTCTTTTAAGTTTGACTGCAAGCTGGTTTACTATGGCATACTGCAAGTTTAGGAGCAATGATGAGCTACAGCAACTTTTATTGCAATTTAAATCCAATTTCCCTACAGCCTTATGGGAAGATGAATTAGGTCCTTACTGTTGATAGTGGGTGCTCATCTGAATAATGACTCATTAATCAAACCAATACCTGGCCAAGTTCACAAGATACTATAAACCAATATGAAAGTTTCAAAGCAACAAAAGAAATTGTAAGACATTTAATCCATCTCATATATTTACAGCATAGTTAAGTAACAAAGTAATATTAAAGTTTTATCAAGACATCCCAGTTTGGCTGGGGTTGGTCCAGCCACTCAAGGCAGAACATCATCAATAATCAGGATGGCAAGAGAAAAATTCAGGAAATCGATAGCCATAATAATGAGATAGGCATTGTCCTCATTGAAGTACCCTGGGGAGGAGACTCACAAGTAAATGGACTGGAAAATATTCCCATATTTAGCCTACTTAATTTTCTTCTCCATTTAAACTAATTGTGTATAAAGAAAGTAACTGTTAGGACTAATTCTACTAAATCTACCCTAAATAGTCATCATTGATTTGCATTATACTATGGGTCAATGAGGAAAGAAAAAGCAGAAAGCATAGGTAATGCATAAAAAAACCCCAACCCTTCTGGAATTCTTTCATTAAACTGTGCTAAAATACACATTGTCAGCAAACACTTTGTGTTTCAAATGCCAGTTATATTTCAGAGTAAGTTTAGATATAGTTTGGGATTGTGGATAGGCTGAAGGATCTTTAAAAAAACCTCTCATTTATTTGTGTAATACCAGAGCAAAGCATAAAGAAGATATTGTGAAGGGCAAATATCTAAATTCAGAATTTCAGTTCTATGGAAAAAACTCCAAAACATTAAAAATTACTTTCACTGTAAATCCATTAGAAATGGCAAAGATAAAAACATAAATTTAATGCTTAAGAAACAGAATGAGAAAAAAATTGGAGTTCTGGATTGAGATAAGGTAACTAAAATTAATAAATAAACATGAAATATACACCTTGCTACAAATAGGATGTATTTGTTTACATATAGACATATATGTATATTTGTATACACACCAGAATAACTGGTAACTTTTCCTTATTTAAAAATTGGTGAATACTTCTTTAGCTCTCCCAGGTGCAAGCAATCCAGTATAAAAATGTTGTCTGATCATTTCTGATTTTGTCCTGTATCTTGCAAATTACTATCTTCCTTTAAATAAGGGATGTAAAAATTCAGGGGACTTTTTTGAGAAATGGCTGTTGGGAGTGATAAAAGATACTACCTATTTTGGGAGAAGCCTTAATTGACAAGAAATCTCAGATATTGTAGAATGTTTTAGCTGAACTAACTGTGCAGGGAGGTATTACTTAGTAAAGAAAAACACCTGTAAACTGCATTGCTCCCTTCTGCACCACAAGCTCACAGACTAGATTCTCAGCTCTTGCAAATTAGTGGAGGTTCATTGGTTTGGCAGAGATCACATGGGGGTAACAGTGGATGGCTAGGCCCAAAGAAGAGTTGTGGTAAATGGAGATAAATCCAGCTGAAGGCTGGTCACAAATGGTGTTCTGGTCTAGTCCTGTTCAATATCTTTATCAATGATCTCGACGAAGGGATTGAATGTTCCCTCAGTAAATTTGCAGACAACACTAATCTGGGAGGAAGTGTTGATCTGCCTGAGGGTAGGGAGGCTCTTCAGAGGATCTGGACAGACTGGATCCATGGGCTGAGACCAACAGGATGAGGTTTAACAACGCCAAACGAAGTGTTCTGCACTTGGGACATACCATCCTTGTGCAGTGCTACAGGCTTGGGGAAGAGTGGCTAGACAGCTGCTTGATGGAGAAGGACCTGGGGTTGTTAGTTGACTGCAGCCTGAATATGAGCCAGCAGTGTGCCCAGGTGGCCAAGAAGGCCAATGGCATCTTGGTATGTATCAGAAATAGCATGGCCAGAAGGTCCAGGGAAGTGACAGTGCCCCTGTACTCAGCATTGGTGAGGCTGCACCTCAGGTACTGTGTTCAGTTTTCAGCCCCTCACTACAAGAAAGACAGTGAGGTCCTGGAGTGTGTGTCTAGAGAAGAGCAACCAGGCTGGTGAAGGGGCTGGAGAGCAAACCTTAAGAGGAGTGGCTGAGGGAACTGCTGTTTTTTAGCCTGGAGTGGGGGAGGCTGAGGGGACACTTTATCACTGCCTATAACTATCTGAAAGGAGGTTGTAGAGAGGTGGGCGATGGTCTCTTCACCCAAGTGACAAGTGATAGGATGAGGAGGAATGGACCCAAGCTGTACCAGGGCAGGTTGAGATTAGACGTTAGGAAAAAAATTCTTCACTGAAAGGGTTATTGGCCACTGGAACAGGCTGCCCAGGGAGGTGGTTGAGTCACTGACCCTGGATGTATTTAAAAGACAGTTGGGTGAGGTGCTCAGGGATATAGTTTAGTAGAGGACAGGTATGGTTGGACTCCATGATCTCAAAGGTCTTTTCCAACCTAGTGATTCTGTGATTCTCTGATTCTGTTTAGTACCTTTTCTAAAAATATCTTTTCACTGACATCTCTTCTTTTGAATCACTCAAGCAATACACAACAGTGATTTATTACAGTGGAGGGTTAGCTACTAGCTCTCTCATCCAATTAGGGCAAATCTAAAACACTTTTAAATCCCAACACTTTCTTCTACTTCCTCCTTCACCATCACTTTGTGTTGTAGCGACTAGAAATGCTTTTATGCAAATTGGGAGAGTTATAATATTTTGAAGCACTATGGATAAAGAAATCTCCCTACAGTGCTGTTTTTTGTTAGGAGCCTCAATAGACACATTTTAGTTCTCATTTCACTAGAAACAGTCTGCATGCTTTCCTTACACCCCTTGTCAACCATACAGGTTTCATGACATGATTCACACTTTCTTATCCCCCAAATGTCCCCCTTTAGCCATCAAATGCAGAAGAATATCTAAAATCCTGCTCCATTTTCAGGGCTTGAAAGAGATGTTATCAGTTAACATTAAGTTAGCATCAAACATTAAGTCCAAAACAGGACCTGAACTTTCCCAAGAAAGCTGTAATTTCCTACAGATCTCGCAGGACTGCAAACTCTGCTAAACGTCAACCTCACGGAGATCAAGGAATCTCCTCAGGAAATTTCCCATAGAGAAAACATGCTTTAGACACCTTCATGCTTGATTATGGGTTTACATATACATTACAAATTAAGGTGCAACTTACCATTTCAAACTTGTGTCAAGTGTTTATTTTGTCCTTTCCTTGTCAGTGCCAACAGATATGAAGATTAGTGGAATACATATATGTTTTGGGCAGATTAACTGGCAGAATACCTGTAATGCTGGGCTTTGCATGTAGCTATTAAACTTTGCAGGATGTCTAAAATTTTCATTGCTTGGATCTAATAGTGAAATTCACCATCTCCCTTTACAGCTGTTCCTCTGAAAGGATCCAGAAGTACTATTTAAAAAGGGAAATGAGGCAATATTTATTTCACTTCTTTTGACAAAGGCTAAAGAAATATTAACCTGATTAGTTAAAACAATTCATGTATCTGTTTTCTTTTTTCAATATTTTTGTACATAAAAAGCAGTGAAATTAACTCTCCACAATGAACTTTTACTTGTGAAAAGGTCCAGCCCATGCACAGGTTCTAGAACATACTTAAGAATACGAAAGTTGTAGAAAAAACCCATAAATACCTGTAGAGATGATCAAAAATATCCAGAGGTGTAAGCAGCAGATTGGAGACAGAACAAAGCAAGTCAAGCTGGGTTTGGGAGGTAAAAATATATTTGACATTGATCTTCTGCCAAAACTTTGACTGACATAGGATCAACAGTGAACAAGGTCATGAAGTAACTTGAAGTTTATTGACATGAATCTTAAGCAGACAGGGACAACAGGTCTCCTTCCTATGAATCATAACTGACTTTGAAAAATGCATAAATAAATAGCTCGGAAGGGTGACATGGAACATTTAACCTTTTAATTGCTGATTAGAGTCTATCCGAGGCAGTCAAATGCTGTTATCATCAGAAATCTCTGATAAGTCTTTTTGTGATTTATTTTGGTGATCTCAGTCCAGACATACTGGATACATTTTAATATCATGAAAGTTAGTTACCAAATTATCAAAACAGCAAATATTTACTCTCAATATTTATTCATTCCCAAAGAACTTCTCCAGAGATTTATACTGTGTCTTCCACTGTTTGCTCTGCATATTAATAATCTTGGTGATTGTTTGGATAAGACATAACAGAATGTGGAAAGTGGTGATACTGTAAACTATTGCCATGAAACAGCAGCCCTGTGAATCCTCTTTGGGACTTCAAAAAAATTTCAAAAGAAAGGAAAAAAAATTAAAAGCTTGGGCACATCTTTTTCTTTAAGCTCTATTCTGCAATTGGAAGTAACAGATAGATGACTGTTAGATTTGCATGTCCAACTGACAGATACTGTCTCTGAAGCAGCACCTATATCATTTCTGTAGGTACATTTACATTAGGGGGACGAAAATCTTCCAAGGTTGCATTCTAAAGAAATGTAATTAATTAATGGGCATAAGGGTTTCAAAAGGGCTTAAGTCACCCACAAGGCTAAATATGTTTTAGAGTTATTCAGATTTAAGAGCACCAGTAACTTAGACAATACCATGATCCCACAGTAAATTAACATAAAGTCATAATTAAACAAACAGCAATGAACACTTATTTTTTTCCAAATTATTATATTTTCCTCATGAAACAAAGACTCTTGACTAGCTTCAAAAAAGCCTTTTTTCCAACCTGAATTCTGTGATTATGTCATTGATGATGGGATGGCAGATGATATGTCTTCTTACTAATTATATTTATTTTTACAATGTAATTATAGGTTAGAGTTCTGCGTTGTATGAAATGTGAAGTATTATCAGGGTAAAAAAATAGATATTCTCAGAATTGAGAGATCACAGGAGTGAATGCTGGTTTTCCTGATATCCAAACACACTGCTACATTATTGATTTCTTTGACAACAAAGAAACCCAATGGTTTATAAGGTCACTTACAACACTTTGCTTTTTGCAGAGATAACAATTTTCTTCCTTCTTGAAAACATCTGTAAGATCCTTAAATATTAGAGGAAATAAGCTGCCTGTTACTCTTAAAAGCATGTGGTCTCATAGAAATCCTCAAAACAAGGTTGAGGGGGACATGAAGCATTGCATATATTCTTTCCTTTGTCATTACCACAGCCTTAGATTTTCCTGCCCAAGGAAAGTTTCCTGCATTATTAGTATAGATAGCTAGAGGTTGCAGTTTGATTTGCTTTCTAATCCAGTTTTTAATTAAAGGAAAATCTTTTGAGGCAAGATCTTCTGTGTTTGCTTTCATCCGGAGTCTAACAGTTTGGAAAAGATCAGGAATCACATATGCTACCAGCTTTTTGTTCTTTTACAGGGCGTTTTCATTGGCCTTGTACACCAAAGAATTCTGTCTCTGGGAAAATATCTAAAATACTGATTTTTAAGTTAAAATTTTGAAGTCAATTTATTTACATAAATATCTCTTTTTTCAGTTCCATACCTGAGCTTCTCCAGCCTTTCCAAGACAAAAATGTTCCTTTTTTCACTGTCAAAAATATCTATTCTAATCTAAAGATCTAGCAACTTTCCTTCCTACATTCCCTTCTCTTTTTTTCTTTTATGGAAAAATTAATTTGTGTTTTTAGTCTTTGGCAAGACAAATTAATTTGTTCCCTTGGGGGCTGTGTTTATTTTTTTGTTTTTATTGGATTACATTACTTCTGCTAGACAACTAGTGAATTCACTAAGGTATACATCAGGTGGACAGATACTCATCCTTTTCCTAGCAGTGTATTCCAAATTTAGCTGGGAAAGTCTCCTCTAGTAGTGGTCTATTATTGTTATTGATCAATATTTAAACCCTTCCAGTGGGATCATGGTGTCAGGAACTAGAAAAAGAGTCTTGAGTAGCTGGCAGCTTTCACACTGGGCCTTGAAAATATGGACAGTAAATATACAGGTCTGTTATCTTGCTGAGGAAACACTGAAGTATATGTTAAGGGGAGAACTACTCATAGCTGGTGCTGCTGAAGCCTAGCTGAATGCAAATAAAACTATTTTAGAGTTAAAGCTGCTAGCAGCAGCATTGTACGCACTCCGGAGAGACTTCAAGCAGGTGAATGCGCGACGCAGTCCTGCCGTAGCAACGAAATTGGTACAGTGATCAGTGACCCTAACATGTCAGGTCTGCTACCTATTATTGTACAAATATGCATTTCCTATTGTCCATGTTTCATTGACCTGGTGTCAGCTGAAAATCAGCAGCTGGCACTATTGCAGTGCAGGAATGCTTCTAAGATACGGATATAAATATGAGAGACTCTACAGATAATATGAATAAAAGATGCGCTGGTTTCTGTTCTGGGGTGACAGAATCTGTAAAGAAATATTTTTTCAGAGAGGAAAACAGCTTTTCCTGAGCAGTAAAATGTTCAAAAGGATCCTGTCTCTTTGATTGCTTACAGCATTTTGAAGGCACTGTTCCTACCCTTGTTAATCTGTGTGATTGACAAGGTCTACATTTGACTGCATTTTTACTTCATTAGACAGCTCCAGTTTTCATTTTAAATAGTGCAACAAATCCACTGCCACGTAAGTATTTCAATGTTGTCACTAGCCCTGTGCTGCAGCAATTTAAAACTTCAGAAAAACATGTGGGATTGAATCCCATTCTTCTGTTTAAAAAAGTCTGAGATTTAAAAAGTCTCATAAAAATTAACCCTAATAGGACACTGTTACACATGTGAGTTACTCTGACAAAGACAGCAGAACAATAGATCAGTAACTACTTCCTTAGTTGTCATTTTAAAAGACTCTGGAGAATTAATAAAATACTTGTGTCATCTTCTTAGTTCCCATTTCAGTGCTATATTTTGTGCCTAACACCTGAGGGGTTTACATGTTACTTCAGCAAATTAACATTGTAATTCTAATTAATGGTATGAGGAAATTAACCATATAGATTGGTCAAACAGGACTTTTGGTATATTTTTTAAGTATCCAGAAATGTAGGTCCTAACCCAGCAGCTGATTCTGAAAAACTGGACCTAAACTAACTTAA
The DNA here is from genome assembly GCA_020800305.1 of Porphyrio hochstetteri. Lineage (NCBI taxonomy): Eukaryota > Metazoa > Chordata > Aves > Gruiformes > Rallidae > Porphyrio > Porphyrio hochstetteri. Next base: position 60,399,918 of record CM036906.1, on the reverse strand, counting down.
AAAAACCCAGGTTTCTGCTTGATACCGGGTTGTTAATTGGTTCGTTTTTTGGATGATGAAAGCCAGTATAGGACAAACTAGAACAAAAAAAAAAAATGCATAATTCATCATATGTCATAGGATGGAGCGAATTGCACTTGCAGGTATTGCTTTCTCACCCTGAGCTGTGTAAGGAGTCAATCCAACCAGCACAGACCTGGCACATAACTCAGACTGCTCAGTTCAGGTGCTCTCATTTTATAGTTTAAACATGTTCAACCCACTCCTTACATAAACAGAAAAGCCATGCCCAGCACCAGCTTCAGGAGTTCATTCAACTGAGATACTATGATCAGGATTTTCTTTTCAGAAAGTCTCAGTGGTATAGCTTCCCATCTGAATGGGACAAACAGGAAACCATCATTACCATTTTGTGCAGAAAGGAACACAAAAGACAGCAAAATTCAAGATTGGAGTAAAACAGCAGGACAATAATCAAACTTTGATAATAGTCTTATAATGACATGCTACAGACTAAATATACTGTACAAACAAGGAAAAGATTGAAATAAGATACAGCAGCTCAATTTACTTTTCCCCTTTCAAAGTGGCAAATAAATGTTTAACCTCTGCAAGCTTCAGTCTGGACTGGGGACTTTAGCCTTATTGCAAATTCTAATTTTTTTGTCATAGGTTAAAAAAATTAACTCGTTGCAGATCTCAGTCATAAACTGCACTTTCATGAACTATAGAAACCGTATGAGACTAGTTCTTCGGTCTTCTTTCAGTCACACAACACCTTCTGTGTCCTCCATCTTTTAGTAACCTTGCAATTTTGTAACCTGGGAATGATATTCATGTTTCAGTCTACCTAGTCTGCTGCTTGACTTTAAAGAAAAGCTAGCAGCACATTGTATCTCCTACAGCGCTTTAGTACACCCTAATATGCTACCCCCTCAGTTGCCTGTGGCTTGCTTATGTGTGGCTTGCCGGTCTGAAGTCTCAGCTCTGATGGGAAACTTAGCTGCATTTTTCTTCCACTTTGATATTTATTTTCTCAGAGAGTTTTATTCCTTCCTTATATTTCTCAGAATTGGCTTAGAAGCAGGAAGCCTGGCAAAGGGGGAGTACACCAGGGGTTACCAGGGAGCCGCATAGAGCTGAGGACCTCTAAGACACCTCTGATGTGCCAGAAACTGCTCAAAGAAGGATGTAGTCACCTTAGCTGGGGTCCTGGCTGTCCATGTGTCATTTCTCAGCCCACAGAGGTAAGCTCTCCAGGTATCTTCAGCAGATGCAATCTTGTCCTGCCCCAGCTGCCGGCTCACTGGCACCACTAGCAGAGCACTGGGACCTCTTTATGAAACAAGGCTCAGCGCTAAGGTCACATAAACCCACAGCTTCTGCTGTCCCAGGGTACTGGCAGACCAAGCTCTGCACAGAGCAAAAAACTAGCGTGGAGAGAACTGTGAATATGGAGTACATGCAGATGTGGGATAACCCTTACAACTGCCCTTGCTGTGCTCAGTCTGGCCATGCTGAAGCCCTCCCCTTCCCAAATGCAATCTCTGAGCAGCAGTTTCCCTCACTGTCTTTTCAAGTCCATGCAGCACAGATCACTTTCACAAAAGCACTGCTCACCCCTAATTCAACATGCTCTATTTATTCTTTGGACAACAAGCTACTGTGGCAAGACTATATTTCCTAATTCTGTACAGAATGGGGATTTTAATGATGGGGAACAAAATCAACCCCTAAAGTGCTGTTAGCCGTAATGTCCTTTTGGAAGTGGTTATTTGTCATTCACAGTAACAGGTCTACACAATTAGCATGTGATCATCAGGAATTTAAAAATAAAGAGGGACACACAAACACACCCCCTCACCCTGATGGGAATTGGTCCCACTTTGTAGAGTTTATTGTGGTCTTGATTGCAGAGAGGTTACAGGCGGCAGCAAAGCTCTCAACAAATAACCCTTATTATGTATTACATGCCTCATGATTTATGCTGAACATGACACCTTATGATCTGTATTTCAACTATCCTTTCACAATGCTTTTGTGACTTAGCTTAGCTTGTCCTCTCTTTAACCTCTGTATTCAAAACATATTTACAAATATGCATATTTTACACATTCATAGGGCATTCTGCCCTTTCGCCTGCTGATTCCACCTTCAAACAATGCTGGAAGGCCCACAGGTTTTAATGCATTCCTGCTTTAAGTTTTTCTTTCAGAATGGACCAAGGACCAAAATGAAAAAACCCTATCATAGTATTGTTCTTCATGAATTGCACTCGTATAAAAGCTGAGGAAAAAGGGAAATGGAGCAAACCCACTGTGATTACAGTTTAAACAAAAATAATATCCACTAGTCCTCCCATAAATGTAGTGGGAGGAAAGGCTAATGCATATTAAAACCGAATGTTTCTTGCAGACAGCATCATTTAGCAGTACTGATGAACTAAAGATGTAATAATGGGGGAACAATTCCTTCAGCTATAGATGTTTACATATGCTCTGCAATAGGAATGCACTTTGGGGAAAGCCAATGAAAACAGAATGTGACTTTTATGTTGAAGACTGTGTGTTTGCTTGAAGTTTTTTGTTTTTTTTTTTTTTTACAAGTTAACTTTAAATGTTTCTTAGCTTTCTAAATCATCTGTTTTGTATCTTTCTAAATCCTTTTGTAAGACACTTGGAATTGATTGATGGAAACTACTACAGACAAGCCAGGTATTGCTATTAGAAGTAGTGTTTTGCTGCATCAAGCTGACGATCCCCTTTTGTTTTTTTTCTTCCCCTGAATGTCTCCCAAAGAACACAATACTATTATCATCTTGATACATTTGCAGTGTTGTGCCCAGAATTGCCTTGGGTAAGATAACCAAGTACGTTAAATATATATGCAAGTCTCTCTGCAAAGCCTACTTTCTTTTAAGCCTATTTCTGCCTTAATGGGATTCATTGCTTCCCTAAGCAGCCCTTGTAATTTTCAGCAAGGTCCTTTAACTCATTTAATGTGCAACATTTGTTCATGCCTAATTTGTCTGAGCCAGGCCATGTTTGTGTTTTCCTTGAGTTGCAGAAAGGTTGATTGTGAGGGTGGAACTGCCTGCCTCCAGTGAATATATTTCTTTCCGAATTACAGTAATTACCACAGGTTTCATTTGGTTGGTGCTCTCCTCCGTGCCCCTCCTTGACAAGGTTAACAAGCAGAAGGTAACCGAACATCAAAAGATAAGTGCCTAATCACACAGGCAATTGTTGACAGTACCATTTCTCTGGTAATGGTGATAACATTCTGTACTAGATTCTTCTGCAAAGGCACGTAGGAATTAAGTTTGCAACCCTAAGGACAGCAATTGTAGATGTCAATAGATCTGCATTACCCCCAGCTTGTAACCCTAAGAATACGCTGCCTCTTCTAAACAAAGGCATTAGAGAAAATTAGAGGGTTTTTTTCCCCTATCACTACCTTACTTTTTAAAAAACTATCTAACTTTTAATGAAAGGCAGTACATTCATTTAAAATATTTGTATTTTGCTTGCCTCTTTTTTGTCTCTCTAAATATGTATCTGTGTACATATATATACATGTGTGTATTTAAAATACCTATCACCAGGAATAGAAATAATTGTGTCTACACATATACGTATATGATCTATCTCCCTCTCTATCTCATTATATATATATGTATCTAGAAAAGGAAAAGGCATGACTCTAATATTGCCTTAAAAATCCAGAACTCTATTATAAAACTGATTTTCCCTGAAATATTCTAGGATCAGTTTGCTTGTAAAGTACTTCAGCCGTCACTGCTATCTGAAGCTGCATTTGGTCACCTCAGATTCTTAAATACAAAATTTAGGAAGAAATAATCAGTTATTTTCTCTCAGTGACAACTGCATAATAAGGGAACAGATATTTTAGTTTTAGCATAATTTCTCTTCGAAGTTTTTCCTTTTTAAAAATTCTCTTACAATACCTTATATCACCAGGCCATCCGGTGCTTAATGAACTGGAAGACCTAATATCAAAAACGCATTTTCTAAGGAAGACAAGATTAATATTTAAGATTTTATAAATATCAGGTATCTCAAAAGCCTCTCATAATTAGCTCAATGATTCAAACTAATCAGTTCTGTCTAATGCCTGTCACCCAGAACATTTATAATGGCTACATTTACCCTGTTTTTTCCAGTGATTAGGTCACCTCTTAGCAGCTTTTATAAATTTTCAGATTTTTAGAAATTATTCATATTCAGAGATGTGTATAATTTCTTCAACTGTGTGACTGTATGAATGATATGGTGGAAATTGTCAGACATGTAAATGGCATATGTATAATTCCCCTATTACAAAATTAAAAATCACAGCTGTTTATCAGTAACTTGGAAACTGATTTCCAGTCTGATCGTCTTTTCTCATGTTTCAGAGAAAGTTAACTCCAATGACTTCCAGAAAGCAGCATTTGATTTATTTTAGTGCAAGAAGCATAGGAAATTCCTTGCTTTAAACAGACACTCATTTTCAGAGCATTTTGAGCATGTAATTGGATGTGCAATACCCTTTCAGATATTCTAAGAAATCATTGTTATCTGGGAATTTTCCTTAAAGGTCATAAAAAAGGAATCTCACATATAAGGGACTTGCATTTTTTTACATGTTAGAATAAGTAATAGACCTCCTTTCCTGTGAGGGAAGATTAGAAGAATTTTTTTTTTTTTGCTCCATTTCTATTTATATTTAAATACTTTCAGACTCATATATACCTATATATATATATATAAAACATATATATATATATGCTCTTTTTTCACAACCATTCCATGATATGAAGACACAGAGAATAATTTAGGCTACAAGCCACCACCTCACATACCAACCCATAAAACAGAAGAATGGAAGAGGGAACAATAGAGCAAGCAGTCTTGTTTTATCTCTTCTCAGGATGAAATCCTTGCTGCTTCCCCATGCTTGTCAACTCCACATCTCCTGATTTGAAGCTGTGCCTGCCAGTCATGAACATGGATGCAGAAAGGGTTGCCTGGATCTTCAGGCTGCACAGAAGTTCAGATGCTGGCCCAGGGCAGGCTCTATCAAGGGGAAAAAGAGCACACATAATGGTTCTCATAGCATTAGATTAAATTGGAAAATGTGTTGGTTTGAGCCCAAGCTGAAACAGTGGACCGGAATTTTAAAAGGAAGTTATCTTTTTGTGCCTTTCCAAAACACTCTGACTTCACTGTGATCACTTACCACACAACTTTTGAACCATTTAAGAATACAGACATACCTGAATAAACCTTCTGCCACCTCAAAAAATAAAGAGAAAGAAAAATAAAATTCAAACTTTTAAAATACTTCCATAAGCAAAGCTAAATTTGGTTATGAAATGGTCCTAGATGGCACTATTGCTGATTTCTCGTATGATGGGTGAAGGAGAATGTGATCCTTCAGGCTAAGGCACAGGGTGCAGATCTCTGTGCTGCCTTGCACGAGTTGTTGGGAGTCCAAAATCAGCAGTGGGAATACCTGATATCTTTAAACCACTAAAAGCAATGACTGTAAGGTGGTGCAATGATTCTACCAAGACCCCCAAGAAATGAGTTGCTAACAGGTTGTTGTTTGAACAATGTGTGACTTCGCGGAGGATGAAGAGAGTTCAGTAGCAAATGATGCTAATTAACTCGCTTGGGAGGAAGAGACATTCAAACCATTTGCTGGGTTCACTTCAGGTAGGCTCCAGTCAAAAGATCAAAGGTAAAAACCAACACTCCTTTTCATCATAGTCTGTGAAATGAGGTCACCACAACCAGGAAGGCAATTCAGAGTAACTAAAGATGCCTAATTTATATGCCTGAAGCAGACAGTTGTGAATATCCCCTGTGGTGAGTAACAAGAATGTGTCAATGCTATTCCACAGTAAAAGGATTGTTAACTGCAGAGCTGCAATGTAAAGAAAAAATAACTTCACAAAAATACTCCCTACTGAAAAATGGAAAATTACTTTTTTTCTATCAACAGGTAAATTGTACTTTTTTGATAACATACGCTGGAAGAAACCAACATAGCGTAGTTCAGTCAAGCTCATAAGCTTCAAAGTAAAACATGTCCTCTCTTTCAAAACTTAAAAGAAACTCACCCAAAAAACCCCCCAAACCTGGCCATGTCTTCATAAATACACAAAATTAGAGTAAAGCAACAAATTTGAGAGCATGTGCTGTAAAAAAGAACAAATTCTTCAGCAGCAACAACCCTTACACAGGGAAACAGAAGAGTGTATTCTTGTAGGAGGTGAGAATGTTTTATTTTAAATCACAATATTCTGTTTAAAATCATTACTTGAGATCACAGAGGGTGGGAGAGAGCAGCCCTAATGAGATATTTTACTGGCTCTAGATCTCTGAGCGACGTTCTCTTGAAGTTAGATTCCAATTTTCCAGTGAGCATTTGTACTGCCAAAAAAAATCTGCAATTGTATCAATATGTATTTTCTCACCCATCTTTTAGCTGAAGACAGTCCTCTTCAGATAGTACAGTATTATTGACATGCAGAATGCTTTTCAGGTCATGGATGTGATGCTGATTTACACGTAGATTACTATTTGCCCTACACATGCTGCCAAGCTAATTTCACTCCAGATGAAGAAAGAGGATTTCTCAGACTTTACTGAAAACTTCAGTGGCTTTTCAATTTTTTTTAAGGGGACAGTTTTGATATTAGGCTCTGCTTATAAATATATTTAAACCCCAGCTAGAGCTTTACATAAGGTGACCTAAAATCCCAAAGAAAGGATCCATAATACACATATACATACATATATAGGCTACAAAGATTGAGGGCAACTGATGCTTTTTAGCATTGCTTCAAGGCCAGTTGAACCAGCTCTCACAGAAAATCATAGAATGGTCTGTGTTGGAAGGAAACTTAAAGACCATCTAATTCAAATCCCCAGCCATGGGCAGGGATACCCTCAACTAGGCAATGTTGCCAAAAGCCCCATCCAACCTGGCCTTCAACTCTGCCAGGGACCAGGCAGCCACAGTTTCTCTGGGAAACTTGTTCCAGCATCAGGTGCAGATGCATGTCAACAGATCCTATTGACTTGTGCACTTTCAGGTTCATGAGACAGTCTCAAAGCAGATCTTCTCTTACAATGGGTGGTTATTCATTCTCCCAGTCCCTGACTTTGCCTTCTGTGACTTGGGCAATGTGGCTAGAGCCCTTACCAGTGATGACTGAAAAAAAAAGTTGTTGAGTACTTCAGCCTTCCCCATATCCTGGAGACACAAGTCTCCTGTTTTCCTTCCAGAGAGGGCCCACACTTACCATCATCTTCCTTTTTTCACTGACATACCTATAGAAGCTTTTCTTGTTGCACTTGGTGGCCCTGATCAGATCTTTTTCTAGAAGGGCTTCAGCTTTCCTAATCTGATCCCTGGCTTCTCAGACAATTTCACTATATTCCTACCAGCCTCTCTGCCCTTGCTTGCACCCTCTGTTGGTTTCCTTTTGTCAACCAGATTCAGGTGGTTGAAATACACAGAAAATGAGTGTTTCCTGGAACCACTAAATAATGTATTAATTCTCTTTGTGCTACTGTGTGATTCTCTTTAATGGATATTTTACTGACAGTGTTAGGGAAACCTTGATGGTATTCTCACTTCTTTTCAGCCTAAACTCCAGTTGAGCTTCATTTTATCCTGAACTGGCTGACCATTCACTTTCAGTATGCAATGACCTACTTTTCAGTGTGCCACAAAATCTCCGAGATTTTCTGAACTATCGTGCATCTTGCAAAATAATCACTTGTTTCATTCAAACTATATCCATGTGGTTTTATTTATACCTTTGCAAGTGTATCCCTAGAGAACCGGAACATTTAATAAAGCAGTCAGGATCCTATAATAAAGACATGACCCACATGTTTTTTACCTTGTAGCTGAATACCCAGAGCAGTAGATCTACGTATCCTTCCCTGCTTTTCCCTTTCCCTACCTATACCTCTCCTATTATCATAGTACAGAACTAAAGATTTACTTCATTTTATTTGAAATCTCTCTGCATTTTTCTTAAGAAGACGCAGAGACGGGTATTACCACTTAAAGCCCCCCCAGAGCAAGCCATAGGGCTTGACCCCCTCAAGCTGCCTGTCCCCAAACTGAGCACTGCATACCTTGAAGTGTTTATTCTGTGAGACGACAACTGCAAGTGCTGCTCACTACCTAGCCGTTATGTCTGGAGTGATTTCATCACCAGAACAGGAAGGTACTATCTTCTGATGGGGTCTGGAGTCAAGGACTTTTACGCACTCAAACACATTTAGAGAGAGATGCAGAGGCATTGCAGTAGCAGATTCAGCAGCCGAGCCCATGTGACCCATTAAGTGTAAAAGGGTTTTTGCCTGAAGAGTTCAGGGTCTCAGTGGGGAAACTGTTGAGCAGTTGCATGCAGCAGGTGGCCTCTCTTGTCATCAGTGAGCATCCTAAAAGATGCTAAGGGGAAAAAGCCCATTTAAACACCTGAAATACGGTAATGATCATGCGTGTGAAAGTAATCTATGTGCATATGCTACTGTCTGTTTTTATTACCTGCAGAAACAGGTCCCACTAGAGACACAATGCAGAAGTAGAACATAGTTATCTTTCCTATAAATTATCCCTTCCTTTCTAAGTCTGCACATTTCATCTGATCTATTAGATAGCCAGTAGGTAAAGAAGAGCTTTATAGACTGTGGAAGTCTCTCTGTCTCTGTCTGTGTCTTTCTCCCTCTTTTTTTTTTCTGGCTATGCATTTGTTCTGGAAGTGCTGAACTAACTCCATTGAATAACTTTCTGTGTATTAACTATGAAGAGTTCTTAAAAGAATGGAAAAAAATATAGCTTAAAAGTGAATCCACTAAAAACCACAAACAGTAGACTTGAAGAATACGGAGTTGCTGCTGGTGTTAACAAAAGCACTGCCTGAATTCTCAAAGATCCTTTTCCACTTATATAGGCATACTACTATCTGTATCTACTGCAGACAGTAAAATTAAAAGTGTTTCAGTAAATATGCATTGCACATAGCTTTGGAATGGAAATGATATGTGCAGACAGGTACAGAAAAACACATATATGTATGTGCACAAGCACATAAAATAGACAGACAGAAATAAGACTGCCAAGAAATTTGTTGCATTTTCACTGCAATTTTGCTATCCTAAGGAAGACCCAAGTGCAGCTGGCAATTGGAAAACAGTAAATTGATCAGCTGCAGACCTGGTCCAAACAGCTCTAGCATCATGGCACTGCAGACCAAACATGGAGAGCAGAGGACCTCAGCAGCTTCTATCCTCTCAAAGCTACCTTCCTCTGATGTGTTACTAAGTGGAGCTCCCTGGTCTCAGGCCAATATGGACTTCACTGTAGGCTTGCTGCTTTCTGCCAAATAAAATCATGGACTAGAAAGACTATGTTTACTGAAGCAAAAGTGATGTGTTGTTAGTTTCTTTTTTTTCTTTTTAACAGAGCATTGCAAATCTGAGAAATAAGTACTGCTCTCTTTTCCATGAAAGAACCAAGCAGTCTTTCAGCTGTAATCACCTGCGGTGAAACTGTAGGAGTCTTTCAGTGGGCTGACCCTGGCTGGAGGCCAGGTGCCCACCAAAGCTGCTCTATGACTCCCCTGCCTCCACTGGACAGGGGAGAGAAAATATAATGAAAGGCTCTTGGGTCAACACAAGGACAGGGAGAGACCACTCACCAATCACCATCATAGGCAAAACAGATTCAACATAGGAAATAAATCATTTTATTGATCACCAATCAAAGCAAAGTAGAATAATGAGACATAAAACCAAATCTTAAAAACTTCCTCCCCCACCTTACAAGGCTTAATTTTACTTTTGATTTCCCCCTCCACTCCAGCAGCACAGGGAGACAGGGAATGGGGGTTGTGATCATTTCATCATGCATTGTCTCTGCTGCTCCTTCCTCCTCAGGGGGAAGAATCCTCACACTCTTCCCCTGCTCCAGCAGGTCCCTCTGACGGGACACAGTCCCACACAAACTTGTCCAACGTGAGTCCTTGCCATAGGCTGCAGTCCTTCATTAATTGCTCCAGCATGGATCTCTTCCATGAGGTGCAGTTATTCAAGACCAGACTGCTTCAGCATGAACTCTCATGAGGTCACAAGTCCTGCCACCAAACCTGCTCCGGCGTGGGTTTGCTCTGGCTCTTTCCATGGGTACACAGGTCCTGTCCGGAACTTGCTCCAGCATGAGCTTCTCACAGGGTCACATCCTCTTTCAGGTGTCTCTACCTACTCTGGCATGGAGTCTTCCATGGGCTGCAGGTGGAATCTCTGCTCCCCCATGAACTTCAAAGGCTAGAGGGGGACAGCCTCATTCCCCATGGTCTTCACCACAAGCTACAGGAGAATCTCTTCTCCAGCACCTGGAGCACCTCTTCCCCCTCCTTCACCAACATTGCTGTCTACACACTTGTTTTTCACATCTACTCACTCCTCTATCTGAATCCAAAAACTACTGTTCCCTTTTTTTTTTTCTTTCTTAGCTATGTAAACCTGGAGGTGCTACCACCATTACTGATGGGCTTAGCCTTGGCCAGCAGCGGGTCCATCTTAGAGCCAGCTGGTTTAGGAAAAGCTTCTAGCAGCTTCTTGTAGCCCCTCCCACTACCAAAACCTTGCCATGCAAACCCAAACCAGTCTCTACCATATTTTCACAAAAGGACTTAATTTGTGCCTCTTATATAATTATAAAAATCCACCTGGTTTGCTGGTGAAGAGGCAGCCAAAGTTCTAGTTAAGTGATTGTAATTTGAAAAGACACAGAAGGTACATTATTCAAAAATTATGGGGAAGTAAGGAGGAGATCATGGGAGAATGGAGCTTCACATACACCTGATTTAAGACTTGTGCTGTCTGGCATAAACTAGCTCATCTAAAAGAGCCCCAAGACTAGCTTGACCCAGTGTATTCAGTGTTAACTTTCTTCCTATACTGGGAAAAATATTTTTGTATTAGTATGATTAGTCTCCCCCACAAATGATAACCAAATGAACTGGTGTCATTATGGACGATCTCTATGAGCACAATAGGTTTTTAATAAGGAATACATAGTACTAGCTCAGAGTCTATGGCTCCCACTTGCCTTCTTTCCCCTTCCTCAGTAACATGAGGTGGTTTCAAGGACGCAAAATAAACTGTAGTCCCTGTTCTGCACTGACTCCAGTATGTCCCCAGTGTAAATCTGAAAAGTTTGGGCTGTTCAGGGGAACAAGGCAACAGTGCTTTCAATTTTGTTAAATGCTATGCAAATAGCTCCTTCTGGTCTTGAAGTGGCAGACCAGTGTGTATTTGTTTATCACCTGGGATCTGTGCTAGGTAAATTTGGCTTACACTTCATTACTGTTTGCTGTCCTTTCTGTTGCTGTTTACTCTCACATTTGAAAAAAAACCTAACAACTTTTAAGTTGGATTTGTACATGGATTAATGATGTGTCCCACAAAGATAACTGAAGAAATCAATGACAGTTGGACCTCCCCCCGAGAGCTGTATCATATGCTTATAAGGGCTGCTTTGCAAGATTTATTTTTGCATTCTCTGTAATACCTATGCTCTGCTGGTTATTCCTTCATACACTGATAAAAGCTGTAGCATTTCACACATGTAGAAGCTTTGATTTTTAAAGGAATTCACACAAAAAAGATGACCAGCACACTTAAATTTCTTGTATTTCAAGATTAAGCGAACTTCTATACACTATAAACAATAAATTAAGTACCCTGAGACTCATAAAATGCATCCTTGGCTTTTGAAGACAATGGAAAACTGAAAGTAGTTATAACATTGAGGAAAATTTTTCCTATAGCTTTTCCATCATACATGACAATGGGAAATGAAACCAGATAGGAAGACTATTTCAGGAATGTCATAAACCAGTAATGATTGTTTGAAATCGGTTTTAATGAGTTTAGATGTGCTATCGTTGTTGAACAGCTTTTCTTATTTGGTAGCATTTCATGTAAGAGTCTGTATTCTGTGAAACAACTAAAATATACCCACATTGGTGGTGGAAACAACAGTGTATAGAAAAGTAGTGGACTTCAAGTGTAACTTGCAATATCTCACTGGCTGTTCAGAAGGACAATATTTTAAGGGCTTCTTCTGGCATTTAAACAGCCACTTCTATAACCTTCATTCCTTTTGCTCAGAAGCAGATGTAGTGAGGTCAGATGAACACCAGCAGCAGTGGATAACTGCTAGCTCAAGCTATCTAGTAAATAACAAATGTTCTGTGGCTAGGCAGTTTCAGTCACTGCCATCAGATGGCCCATGATGCTTATCATACTATGCAGAGTAAATGATGGGTTATATCTTTGATCACCAAGCTAATTCTTCCCTGTTTCATTGCACTTTGGAATTGTATGCGTAGATTTTGCATCTATGTTTCTGTTTGGATGTTTTAAAATGAAAAATTCTGATTTAAAGGTGTTTGAAGAGGCAGGTTTCCATGTTGAGCTGATAGTCCATTCTAAAGACAAATTTGATGATGTTTCGAGACCATATATGCAACTCTAGAAGAAGCTACAGGCATTTACAAAGTTTAATAGTTTCCCTCCGAAGCTTAAAATGACCATTCTGACCTTTTTTACCCCAATATGAAACAGACTATCATGTACATACTGGAATGGTTGGACTTTCAGGAAGAAAATTATTTCAAAATGCTGTTCAACAGCTAGTTTGTCCCCAGAAGAGTGATATGGAGAGAATGAATCAAATTAAACCTGTGGATAAAGAACTTATTCAGACTTTGTTCTTTATTTGATTATTGGTTATATTACTATGAATTATCACATAATGTTTGGGCTATGTTAGTGTTTGTAGTTGAACTCAATAGTTTGACTAATGATCAGAATCCACAGATTTATACACATAATAAAAATATTAGGCTGTGCCCCAAAGACATATAATAATGCCATTTCAGTAAGAAAAAAAAACACAACATATTGCAAAATTCTCCTCCTTTCCTGTCTCTCAGGCTTCCACAGAAAATGAAGGAAAAAGTATTTTAGTGTTATCTTTTTATGAATTGATTTTTGCCTCATGCTAGTAAAATCTCATTCAGAAGCTAACTGTAGTGGCAGGAAGCTGTTGCTCCTTTTATACCCTCGGTTACACAGCTGTAAGATGAGGCCAGGAAGGAAAATAAGTGATTCTTTTGGAGCTAATTCTTCTCTATGTGGTTTGTGGATTTTTGTTGTTTGTCATGAATGCTTGATGGAGTGAGCAATGTCTTTCTCTTTCCCATATTCTCTGTTAACAGCCGTTGGTGCATTCATGCATAACTTCATCATTTGGCAATGATCTTTCTCTAGGAAGAAAAAAAATCTCATTTATGCTCTTTCATAGTGTCTTACTATATAGACTTAATTTTAACCACTTAATGTAGTGGTTTTATCAGTTTCCTTTTCTGTGTAATTGAATTAATGTCTGTTTTCCATACACAATAAAACATTTTAAGGCCTATGTGCAGAAATATTTGTATTATTAAAAATACTAATTATTAGTGAATTATTCTGTCTCTCCCAGCCCCCCGGTAAATGGGTATGGGTATGATAGGTTTACTAATTATATATAAAATCTAAAGCAAGGCAGCTTCTCATCCTGATCCAGTGGATTTGTCAGTCATTAATAAATAGCATACTGCAGTAATTTTCACTAATTTGTATTCAGGGTAGCAGTTTCTAGAGTACAGAATTGTATTTGTTATCTCATTTTTTGTGAATATTCTGCCAGAGGCTTTAGGTCCAAATTTTCTAAACTTGGCAGCTATGTGTATCTATTTAATAAATTGCTAGTCCTAGTCTATGTAATTTTTCAGGACATCCATTGCACATCTTTTCTTAACCCCAGAATGCCACAGATGACGCGCTTCTTCTTTCTTTTTTTTAATACATAGAAAAATAAATGTGGACATGTCCAAATGACAGCAGGACTGAGCAGAGATTGCTTTCATAATCTAACTCCAGGTTAGATTTATCAGCAGGATGGGAGCAGTGTCAGGAGGGAGAGACAGGCACACACACAGACAAAAGCGTCTAGGGATCAGGTCAGAGTGAGTTAGGCAGTGGTATATTTTTTCCCTCTCTTCAGCAACCAGTCATAGAACCCAAGGGAACAGTATGAAACTATGACAAGGGAGGTTTACGTTGGAGATTAGGAAGAGGTACTTCACTGAGAGGGTGGTCGGGCACTGGAACAGGCTCCCCAGGGAAGTGGTCACAGCATCGAACTTGACTGAGTTCAAGAAGCATGCTCAGTCACATGCTCTAACTTGGCTGGCCCTGTTTGGAGCCAGAAGTTGGACTTAACGATCCTTATGGTGCCTTCCAACTCAGGAGATTCTATGACTCTATGATTTACTTGAATGTCTACACATCTGAGGCACTGCAATGAATGATCTTGACAAAAGTACTCTCACTTATAGCTCATTGCTCATCTTAGAGCATTTATTGAATTTCTATTGGGAATTTTGTCTTGGGAATTGTCCCTATATTTTTAACTATATCTTGGTTCTGGTTGTTTTGCTAAAGAATAACATCCCATTATACTAATGAAACAATCACCTCAATATAATAATAAGCACACATTATCACACTACTTCCTCCAAATGTTAGTATACTGTTTAATATCACTGGCTTGGGAATCATCAGCAAACTAACTGTTACTTTGAGAGAGTGCGTTAATATTCATGGTGATGTATTTCAGTGTACTGAACCTTAATCCTCAAGATCCAATGCTGTATCTGTCACTTTTTAAATATACGTTGTACATAATCCTCGAACTAAATTATGCGGAGCTGTAAAGTCTGCTTACCCTGCCCTGCCATCCACACTGCAGCACTTACTTTGCCAACATGCCTTCAGAGTATGAATAACTGTGTGCTTGCTCAAAAGTCTGCCAGATAGGCCGGAGAGTCGGAGAGGTTGTAGCCACTCAACTCGGCTCTCAAGGGTACTCTTCCAGATAGTGTCTGGCTATAGATCTTTGATTTGTTGAAGTGAATGGTGCAAGTTTCCCCTCATCCCTGATTCATATCCTGCTGGGCTCACCAGCAGCAGGAGTAGTACCATACTCAACATGGAGCCTCGCTGCCACAAACAGGGTACTCCACACACAGACTGAGAAGAAAGCTCTGGTAGTGGCTAAAAAGGGGAGGTCATGTTTCTGTTTCTCGGACCTGATTCTTATCCCAGAAACCAATCCTTCTATGATCTTGTTCTTTCATTTTCTCTGTATGTTGGCTTTTTCTTATCTCTGCAAAAACATTATTTCCAAGTTGTGACCATTATTCATACGTGGCAACCTGATCATTCGGTTCATGCCATAGAAAAATGCCACTGTGCTGACTCGCCTGATAGAAGCAATCTGATTTATTGTTCATCTCAAATACACCAGGCATATCCTGCATGTCTTGGCTTCTTTCTTTGTCTTTCCCTTGTCACTTGTTTCTGATCAAGCATGGAATTGATTTTTTCCAGAACTTTCTTACTTCTTGCATATAAAGCTGTATCTGACCTATTCCATAACTGTGTTCTGTTTACTGTCTTTTATATAAGGCTCTGCATGTCAACCTGAGATTGAATTGTATTGGTTTGATAAGCATCGCTATATCTATCATCTGATTTCAAAGGTGAGATACTACTGTGCCTCAGAATATTCTGCAAGGAGATATACATGATATTTGGATCTTTTGATCCTTCTCTGAAAATAAAAAAGAAAAAGAGAAGCGATAACACCTATTTTACCGAAGATTCTTCTTCTTGCTTAGTATCATTCAGTTTAATTTGCTTTAAAACAGCATCCAGCATTTTGCGTAGCAGATACAAAACAACATTAAATCAAGCAGCAAGGAGATTTCAAAAACTGTTTAGAAGTTCACCAAGAATTAGGTTGTCATTGCTATTGCTCAGCCGTACAGAAAAGCAGGATTCAGCCTGTGTGTCAAGAGAAGGGAAAAGCAAAGACTGCTTATGCAGTTCTCAGAGATTAAGTAAATGGGAGGTAGAAAATGGGCAAAGATCATCAGATACTATAGCCCTACTCTTTCTTCCTCTTTCTGTACAAGGTGACAGGAACAGAGCCAGCGGCTTCACAAAAAGGGAGAGCAATGAAGATAAAGAGAGCATAAGGTACATTCTGATATTTTTTGTCCTCCACCTAGGATACAGGAACTGGACTTCATCCTTTTGATCATTTCATTGAAGATAAAGAACCAAGAAAAGATTGTTTAAAGATTCCTGTTAATCCCAGTTAGTAAGATATCACATTCTAACTCAGGCCTAATTATGCAAATTGTGTTACAAAAATTGAAGTCATTCGAGAACACAGAGCACATGAGTATAAAAAGTACCTGTGGGGATGGCTGTGATGCAGGAAAATAGCATTGCAAAAGTTTTAATTATTCAAGGACTGGCTCTTTCAAAGGTTATATATGAAGCCTTTCAACAAGACTTTCAACTTTGAACATTACAGACCTTTGTGATGAAAGCTGAAGATGGACAGTTTGTCAGGGAGTGTAATGATAGGACAAGGGGTAATGGCTTTAAACTAAAAGAGGGTAGATTTAGATTAATTATTAGGAAGAAATTCTTCATTGAGAGAGTGGTGAGGCATTGGAACATATTGCCCAGGGAAGCTGTGGCTGCACCTCCCTGGCAGTGTTCAAGCCCAGGTTGGATGGGGCTTTGGGCAGGCTCATCTAGCGGAGGGTATCCCTGCCCATGGCAGGAACATTGGAACTAGATGGTGTTTAAAGTCCTTTCCAACCCAAATTATTCTGTGATTCTATGAATTTAACACTAATTAACAGTTAAAATGTGGAGTTGTTACTTATCAACAAACACTTCTGTGAAAATAACTTTATAAATTTATAGCTATATACCACCAGTATTTTCGTTACCATGTGAACTCAAATCAAACTGAATTAATGACTTTTAGAGGAACAGACTTTCCCAAGTGAAAAAAAACAAAAAGGAGAAAAGCACCCCTTTTCCACTCTCTGAGTATGGGTATGAATACTGCAGGACTGTGGGAACTCAGTAGGAAAGGTAACTAATCAGTTAAAAGAACTCTAAATAAGATGAATTGCCTGGATGACCTCTATGCACCGCTCAGACATATTCACAGTATGGTGTCATATCTGTCATTCTCATTATCTTTGTTTTTCATGATCCCCCAGTTATATTTCAGGATTTAGAGGAAGTTGCAGCTGCCAATCAAGAGGCAGAGGTTAATAGATACTGAAATGTTAGAAAATATTGGAATTGTATGTTAAAAAGCTAACTAGTCTTCAGAGAGAGAACAGAGCTGAAGCCAGAAAAATGGAATTATATTTCATCAGCAAAAGAATAACTAAATTTACATTACTTGGTAAAAACTTTTCTAATTATTAAAGTCAGAGATGAAAAGGAGAACTAAATATAAAATTTTCTATAGCTATATCTTACAAGACATGTTTAAATCAAAATGTGATGATGAAACAACAAAGAAAAACTAAGCAGATGGTGATTGTCCAATCAAGGGAAAAAGTGGAATGGGTAAGGTAATGCAAATAGAACAAGCATAAATTATTGCAGAATTATGAATCTATCAATTCCTGAAGGAGAAAGCACAGTAGATTAAAGAAAGCATAATAAAGTGTGAGAATGATGGAAACTACCACACATGAACAGACCTGTGTAAGCTGGTTTAACATGTCAAAGGATGTGTGAATGAACTGAAAAAATGAAAAGTGGAAAAAAAATCTGTTGCACAGAACGCAGGAAGGCATGCTTAAAAAATATGTCTGTAAAGATACGTAAGGCAAATAATGTATAAAAACGGACCGATCACTGGTGACTTTTATTAATCTCTTATTAATGTCAATTTAAATTAAGGAATAGCAAAATAGGACTTCTGTTCTTAAATGTAATAGATATAAAACATATAAAATGTATTTTATCCCTTTAAAGAACTCTTGAAGACAGCTAATGTTCTCTCTAAAATATAGAATATATCAGATTTAACCATGAAAAGTGGTTGAGCTCTAACTAAATACTAAAAGTGAATTGTTTTACTACTAGTTATAATTCCTTGAATTCAGCCAGAAGTATTTGCAGGTATTTTTTCAAGTATCAGTGGCACATTTACTTTGCTATTATTTCTCCAGTAAATTTGTCTCCTTTTTCATACTTGGGCAGACTACATTTTTCCTGGCAGAAGTATTTTCAAAAACAGCAATAGCAGAAGGAGTACTTCAGCGCTGGAAATATTCAGTGCTGGATTGCAAGGTCATGAAATGAGTGAATTTGTACAGTAGAACTGGAAGAAGAGCTGTGGCCTTGACAAGTGAAGAGGCAGAAAGAGGGAGAGAAAATGACCGGGAAAGGGATGACAAGGAAAAACTGCTCAACCTGATATTCCAAAAACCGTAATGCCTTAACAGCAAAACAGCCTGTTACAGCAACAACCAAGGAAAAGATCTGAGATAATCTCTTAGTTGTACATGAAGAGAAAATTCCTTTCCTATACAGTAGTGGAATCTACTACTAGGAGGAACTAAACTTTCCAAGTTTTACTTGAATTGCACAACAGTGCTCAGGAATGTTGGAAGGTCAGAAGACTGTTACAGCAATAAATAAAGAATTCCAGGGAGCAGAAAAAGAAAAGAAGTTTTTAACTTATGCCTTTTCCTTATCCTGAAATATAGCTTAGGTATCTATAAGCATCCTATGAATTAAAATCTTTGGTGCATATGCACAGATAAAATATACTTCATTTATTTTTTGGAGGCGGGAAAGGGAAACAAAGACTTGGGGTGGCTGAGAAGTGTATGAATCTTGGCCAAAAGAGTCTCAACATCTCTGTAGACCAGAGAGGTACCCCAAACCTGGGATTTCTGTGTGTATATACTCACACCAACCACTTCACTTCCAGAATCATGGAAAACTGGAGAAAAAGAGGTAATTATAATTATTTTTTAATCACCTTTATAATGCCAATCTTTTTTTTCAACCTTGACTCTTTTGCTAATTCCTTAAAATAGAAGTGCATGCATGTGCATATCACGGTGAAGTATAAGAGCTTTTTTCGTGTTTGTGATTTTTTGCACTGTTCAGCATTTTCTACTGACATTTATGAAAAGCAACAGGTCTGTATTTCATTTTCTTTTAAAGTGCTTCTCCTCCCTAACTTCAGCCTGAATTATGAAGGTCAGCCTACTGGGTTCATTGACCAAGCTTTTCAAAAATTCCACAAGCAGCAAATAGATGGGATTGTCATTTTTTTTCCCCTGCTAGCTACATATTTGTAGTTGAAATCACATTACATAATATAGATTTCCGTTCACAAGCCTAACATATTTAAAACTGATTACTTTCTTCAGTGCCAGTATGAACGGTGCGTGTTCATGGCAAGGCCCAATGAAAATGTAATGTTATATAAAATCAGATCTAATAATGTCTCAAATACAGAATAACGAAGGCCTTGTTTATCAGGTACCTGGATGGTTCACTGTAACTCAGGTGACCAACTGTCTCTAGATACACACGCATGTGTTACAATACATTAGGATGAGAAACAAATAGGTCTTTACTTCTTTTCTTCTTCTACTATTTGCAGATAGAGAGTTGTTTAAACTAGATCCTGAAGCCTGTAGTAGAAACTCTTGCCTGGGTTATAATCATAACACATGCTTCCAAAGTAAACCTACATTAGCACAACTCAATGTGGTAATTAAGATAGAAAAAGGCAGTACTAAGCTGCATGGCCTATCAGATTCCTTGGGGACAAAAAAAGGACTGACGTGACTTGAAATGTGTCCAAAGGGTTTAGTTAGCCTCCAATTAGCTACAAACTTCCACTATTAAAATGCATAACAAATACCAGCCTACATGTCCCTGAACCCTTCATTATTTAAGTCCTAATTTCAGATGGTTCTTTTATTATAGCATATATCCCAAAAGCTAGCATTGACTTTTAATTACACTATACAATCATTGCTGTCAGGTGATAAGTTGGAAGGACAGAAGACTCCAGGGCACATCTGGGTGAACCACAAGAGCTGAGCTCTTAACCAAAAGCAAACAACAGAACAAAGGCAAATATTCTAGGAACAATCTACAGTAAAATGAAGGCCAAATGGTCATCACTTCTTAACCTTGCATTTTACACCTGCCATGAAATCCAGAGAGTTTACTCAGGCCGCCAGACAGAAGTATAGGGGCTGAGAATGTGAAGTGGAGCAGAATGTGAATTGTGTTCATTTCCTTGCACTCCCTCAAGTTCAAAAAGGACATGCACATTTCTTTGTTCCCATTTTGCTGTTATTGATCTCTCATTACAAAGGTTGTATTGGGGGTTGTTTGCTGAAGATTTCCATGCTGTGCCAATATAATTAATATATTGGGGGGGGAATGCATTAGGCAGATTTTAGCTTCTGTCTTTGCTTGAATGTTGTTTAGTGTCTCCTGGCCATTGTCCATTCTAATTGTGCCTGTGTGAGAAACCTGACTTTGAAGGTGGGCTGCAACAGTTGATTAGATTTTGAAATGAAGAGGAGTTCATATGTCCTTGGGATGCCTGGGTGATGGTGACTGCTGATTCCAAATCAGAAGGAGGTAAAGCAACTGCTAGTGAAAAAGCCATGGACAGAAGAGCACAGAGAAAACAGGGAGCTAGTTGTGAGTTGTCAGCATTTTAAGAGGACTGACTTAGCTGTCTGCTGACATCAGGAAAAACAGAGTTGGGAGAAGACTTACATGAGTATTATAACTACATGAGCAGCATTACATTGTATATCACTTTTTTATTTATTTATTCTCTACATTTATGGAAAATAGGCCACTTAGGCTAGAAAGAGCTTGTTTAGCTTATTTTGAGCTTGTTTTCTTGCATGGGGAAAACATGACAGACCAGCTGATGTACAATAATACACTGCATATCCAACCAAGAGTATATTGCTTAGAAATGTATTCTTCTGCCTGCTGAGCACCCTTCTCCCTTTTCATAAAGGGAATCTGGAGGGCTTAATATTCAGCTGAAGTGTATGATATGCAATAACTCTCTTTTTTCTTTGCCATCTCTCAGTGCCATTATGACGTCTCCACTGCATGAGCAAGTCACACAGAGATCATACAAGAATTGCACTTAAAACAGACTTTTCATTTTGTTGCAGTTGCACATACTTTGAGGATTTATGCAGAATGAGTTTGTTTATAAGTATCTTATAAAAATCCACATTTTCTAACAGAGATGAGTATTGCTGACTGCTATGGCACTTCTTTGTTCACTTCAAGATGGCTGCAATTATGAAGTTAGGAATCAAGATTGGTGCAGCATTCAAAATATTTTTTCCTTGCTGTATGCTTAATCTCCTGTGAAATCTAGGTGTGTTGGGAGGCGTTTATGAAGGATGGACACATTTTAAAAGGTTCCATAGCAAATGCTAGATTTTCTAAGGTGAAAGAAACTTGAAAAGGTAATAGGCAACAATCATTACAATAGTAGGTCAAAGGATGCTGAAATCCAACTCAGTACTGATTCAATTAACTCCAGGCTGCATTCCTGTGCTGAATTTGGCCAAGAAGCGTATAATAAAAATGGAAGAAGGGTCAGAGGAAGCTATAAAGTAATGACATGAGATCATTCACAGCTTACACAGTCATTTGGAAGTCCTAGTTTGAAATGTCTAACCAGCTGAAACTAGCACTGTTTGGGGTATTTTTTGAATACTCAGGGGTACTGAAATGTCAGGTGTAAGCTTAAAAAAGATGCCAAGTAAAAGTGCAGGACGTTACTAAGGGAATGAAGAGATGAATAAATGCCATAATAACACTATGCATTGCTGAAATATAATTACTTGTGTTTGTTAAGGTTAATATTCTCCTTTCTAGATAAGCTGCACAGGAATTAGTTGAACATTAAGCCTAAGGTAAAAGTCAGTCACTGAATAATATTGCTTTTCTGATGCTGGAAATGGTGTAAAATGGTTTTTAATCATGCCATTAACCCACAGCAACAGGTACAAATCAACAGAATATATACAATGGTGCCTTCTGTTTACCAAGGAGGGATAATCCCAATTAACAACAAATAAATTGTGAGCAATATATTACTAGAAAGAGGAGCATTTTTTTTCTTAAACTGCTTAAAATAATCTATTTAGGTCAAGCTTTGGGAGGCAGGCATTAATCAGCAATACTAAGAGGAGTGACCTGGTTAAAACACCGTAGAACCAATCTTATCACAAACAAACTGGCCGTGACTATATAGACAGGCAAAGAATAGTTCTGGCTGCACTGGTCCCCAAAGCCACAGTGGTGGGTTCTGTTAATTCAGTTAATAATGTTGGTGATTAAATTACTCTGAAGCTCAAGATCAAGGTCAAACTGTTCCTGTTGTAAATATTTCAGAGCACAAAACACCAAAAGAGCAGTTGAATGGGGCGCTAGCCTGCTTTGGCTTAATAGAGCCAGATTGCACAGACAGAACCATGGACCAGCCCTCAAAGTTTCAGAGCTCAACCTATAACCCCATTTAACCATGTATTCACATGGGAAGAGTACAAGTGATTGGTGAATCTGATTGAAAAATAGGTTTGGGTCTTCATCCAAATAACTGTAGCCTCTCCCTTCAAGAGGTTTCCTCTACAAGCCTGATTTGATTTTTAATTTATTTTCCCCAAGAAAAGAATATGTATACTTAAATATTAACAGCTTTGGTTAAGTCTAATAGGAATGTTCTTGTTCTTTTCATTTTCTTAACAGGAATCAGTAGAATAACAGGAGTCTGGACTTCTCGATCAAGCTTGTTCATTCCAGTCTGTCCTGTGCTCATGACTGAGGTTAGCATTCTTTGTACAATTGATCAAATGGGATGGAGAGGGGTTTGTAGGGAGGAAAAGAAGTTCAGAGATGCTAACTTAAGTTCCTGGAGTTCAATGAATCCTTTACTGAAGTATAGGATCCTTGATAAAAGTAAAAGATGTGAGGAGCTATGGGAGGTTATTTGATATATGTCCTTATTGGTGTTCCACTAAAGTAATACCTCAGTGGACATCATCCACTATTAGAGACTCCACAATAGCCCCAGGTAATCTATTCCATTGTTGTTTCATTACTCTTAGAATAAGAAAGATTTTTATTCAAACTTTTTTTCCTTTTACAAGTAACATCTTATTGGATTACTATGAGCCACAGTCACCACAGATCTGGAGAAAACATTCTACCTTTCCCTTTTTGTAATTTGATCCTTTGGCTTAGCCACTTCATATGCTAGTTTCCTTAGGACATGTGGATGCATGTCATCAAGTTCCATGGACTTGTGCACTTTCAGGTTCACTAGATATTTGGTGGGTGGTTCATTGCCAGAGTCACTGCTTTTGCTTTCTGTTATTTGGATAGTATGCCTAGAGCCCTTGCAGATGAAGACTGAGGAAAAATGTCAATTGACTACCTCAGCCTTCTCCATATCCTGGAGACCCAGGTCTCCTGTTTCCTTCCAGAGAGGGCCCACACTTTCCATCATCTTCCTTTTATCACTGACATAGCTATAGAAACTTTTCTTGTTGTCCTTGATGTC
The DNA here is from genome assembly GCA_020800305.1 of Porphyrio hochstetteri. Taxonomy (NCBI): domain Eukaryota; kingdom Metazoa; phylum Chordata; class Aves; order Gruiformes; family Rallidae; genus Porphyrio; species Porphyrio hochstetteri. The sequence goes on along the minus strand of CM036906.1, from coordinate 60,376,302 downwards.
CCTGATCAGATTTATTTCTATCAGGGCTTCAGCTTTCACCTGATCCCTGGCTGATGGGACAATTTATTTGTACTCCTGCCATTCTCCCTGCCCTTGTCTCCACCTTCTGTAAGCTTCCTTCTTGCATTTCAATTTGTGCAGGAGCTCCTTCTTCCAGGCAGGCTTCCCAGTGTTTTGGGCTGACTTCCTCTTTGTTGGGAATTACTGCTCTGTAGCTTGGAGGATGTGATCCTAGCATATTATCCAGCTGTCTTGGACCTCATTTCCATCTAGGGCTTTGTCCTATGGTACTCTTGCAAGCAGATCCCCAAAGAGGCCAAAGCCTGCTCTTCTGAAGTCCAGGGTAGTCAACTTGTTGTATGCCCTCTTCACTGACCTAAGCACCTTTAACACTACCATTTCATGTTCATTTTAGCCGGCTGCCCTTGAGCTTCACATTCACCATGAGTCCCTTCTTGTTGGAGAGAACAAGGTCCAGCATGGCCTCTTTAGCTCTTCTATTGCTTGGAGAACCTTTTCATCAACACATTCCAAGAACCTCCTGGATTGCTTACGCCCTGCTGTGTTGTCTTTCCAACAGATACCAGGGTGGCTGAAGTCCCCATGAGGACCAGGACCTGTACACATGAGACTGTTCCTATCTGTCTATAGAGTGTCTCATCTTCTCAGTCTTCCTGGTCAGGTGGCCTTCAACAAACCCCCACTATAGTCCCTAGTCCCTGCCCTCCCTTTAATCCTGACCAATGAGCTTTCAGTTGGCTCCTCATCCTCCATGCACTCCAGCTGGTCATTGACATAGAGGGTGACATCCCCTATTCATCTCTCCCACCTGTCATTCCTAAAGAACCTGTATCCTTCTATTCCAGCACTCCAGTCAAAGGAACCATTCCTCCAGGTCTCCATGATACCATCGAGATCATAGCCCAGCAGGCATATGCACATATCTCTAACTCCTCTTGTTTATTCCCCATGCTACCTGTGTTTGCATAGAGGCATTTCAGTTGGGCCCCCAGATGAAGATGACTTACTGTCTGGAATTCCATTGTGCTGCACTTCAGGTGTTCTCAGGCTGACCTGTGAACCTTCTGACTCTGAGCTTCTATTGCTGACATATCAAACTGCAAGAGGTTAGATGGATTAAGGTTGCATTCACCCTCTTCCATTTTGGCAGTGAACCTTTGGTAGATGCAATTTTAAGTGCAGTTTACTCCTACCCAAAAGTGCTTCTATGTATTCCTAGATTTATTTTTAGAACGGACTGTGACTGCAAAAGACAATGATGTGTAACATCTGTTTTCATCATTATCTTTGTAATGTAGAATTTAAAGCAAAATATTGGTTTGGCTTTGCTCAGTTACTTTTTATCTTGCAAATAGTTGATTTATGTGTTCCAGATTCTTTTGAGGAATTAAAATAACCTGACTTTTTGTCAGTTCTCTGACTTTTCTTTTTTTCTTAACTCCCTGACCTCTTTGAAGATTGACATAATGTTTGCCTTCTATCATCCCATGAGTCTTCAAAGATAATCTGAAATGTTTCTGAAATTTCTTCAGTTGAACAGTGGAGCTGTTAAGAATACTGAAGTACTGGGCACTCTGAAAACAACTAGGAAATGGGCTGGGAAACTCATGCAAAGAGTTAATGTGGTACCCTCTTAAAGCAGCACATCCTGGCAAATGCAGAGTTCTAGTTTTTTTAGGTTTAAACTGTTACAATATTCAGGAATGAACTAGAGTGCTTCGTAAAGTAATTTTAAATGCCAATAGAAGGTGTGTCACTCTCCTGTAGGCAGTTCCTTTCATTGGTGGAAAGGAATATACATGAGAACCAGAGTTGAAAGCATTTATGCTGCTTTCACAAAGTTTAAAAATATATATTTTTAATATATTTTTTATTTTTAATAAATAAATTATACATTTTAACTGTTCATGGTATGTAGCCTAGAGAGGTTTTTTTTTCATCTGCAGGAGCTAGTTTAAAAATTAAATTAATACCATTAATTTGGGAATTTTTTTTATAATTTCTTCCTTACATAGTTCTTTATTGCTCATCTTCTTTCTGAATCAAAGAAATATATCTGATAAAGAAGTGACCACATGCAAAATTCATTAAAGACTTCAAAACAATTTTTAGCGAGTTTGCTTGTTTATCGACCACCTACTAACATGAATGCAGCTAATGGTCCTTCAAAACTATTTTGCACTTAGTGACTAGTCATTTTTGCTCTACACAACAGGAAAGACTTTGAAGGTGGCTGGATTTCTCAAGGTATAGATTATTGCTGCTGTTGAATATGGACTCCTTTTATGTATCCTAAGTTGGGTATGCCACAATTGACTTGATAATTTCCTTTTATGCTATATGATTCTAAACTGAAAGAGGACAATTGTGAATGCAAATGCCAACCAATGGGGTGCTGACCTTGTGAGAGTGGTATGATTTGTAACTTGCACAATTTCTCCATTCTGCATCAGCTTTTGTACCTCACAGCAGAAACAGGTTCATCTTGTTGGAAAGCAATTTAAAAGTTTTCTCCACAAGGCAATCATATTACCATACTTATTTGCTGCTGTATTTTCTCTGCCTCGTTTGCCCTGCTCACATCTATTACAGCTGGTGATGCTGGGGAAGAAGGGAGTGGAGGAAGGGAACAAAGGAGGAGGGAGCAGGGAAAAAAAGAGGAGCTATGAATTTTTTACTTTCTTTCATCATACCCTGTATATTTAGGGTTAAGATATATTTTGCTGAATGAATTTTAGTGTGCTTTGATGTATCTACAATCCCAGCACACTTATCTGAACAGGTATTATGGACTAAAAACCTGATTATTTTCTGCTTAGCTGAGTGAACTACAAGGAGAAGAATAATTCTACAACCTTAAAGGCAATGGTCTGAAGAAAAACAAATAGCAGAAAGTAATCATGGAAGGGGCAAAAAGAGATCACCCATTCTGCTAAGGAGGAAGCAGCCTTCAATTAAATATCTATTCATTGGTAATGAATGCCAAATAACATTAAATAAGCATTTAACAGAATATTAATCACATACTTAAGGGCTAATTGCAGTATATTAACAATTAATGGCCCTTTAAGAAACTAAATATACTATGGCACGTAATAAGTGTTAATTGAAAGCTATTTCAGGAACTTTATTTTGCTTTTCTTAATTGGACGGTGACACAATATACTGTTACTGAGCCCTTCTGTCCTTATTCTTTGAAGTAGTGTAGTTGCTGCTATGCTGAGGAATGCATCAGCAGATTTCATCCAGTTGTGTTCCAGGAAAAAAATCAAGCATGCTTTTCATACATATGGCCTACCATAATCCTTACTGATAGCACACGTGCTTCTTGTCTAGTAACTTTAACTCACACTGCATGATGATGGTTTAAGAGAGTTAGTCTATGTTTAAACCTGTCTTAGAACAAATATTCACCAGAGCTAGATCATTCTCCTAGAAGTTACTGAAACATTCGTGTGGAGAGCTCTGAAGCTGTCAAAAGGCCAGATAAACCTAATTTCAAACACAGCTTTATGCTGTGGTTTTTGAGACTTCATGTCTTGATGTATCACATAAATAATCTTCATGATGTTTGAACATACTTGCAATAACGTGTAAGTGTAGTTCTCTATCAGAAACTCTAAAAGAAGGAAGGAACAGGAAATAAAAATTTTATAATAGGGAAAAAATATTTTAATGCTGGGGAAAGAATAGAGGAGAATATGTTGATTGAACAAAATGGGTATCTAGTAAAACTAAAGTGCATGGCGCAAATCTTCAGTTTACTCTAAGAAGCTAATGAGATCTAAGTCAAATACTCCCCTGACAAGATATATTTTGTATGGAATTTTTGGAAGTGGGGTTGTGTAACAGAGACTGTAGACCAGTGTTGCCATCAACAGAAGCTGCCTCAATTTTCTACTTAGCCCCTTGCTCTCGTTCTCTAACTGTTCTGCCCCTTCCAACAGAAAACTGTTCATGCAGTTAGAAAGTTGAACAGTTTGGAGGCCTGATACAGATCAAATGGCATCTGATGAAGATTAGTTATAACTCAGGTTATTTCCCCAATGAAATTATGAAAATCCCAAAGGTCTTTTACTCAACATGGCATGGTTAGATTTTCTAGTAGCAGACTGAACCTTGAGTTAGACAACCCGTGTTCCCCATTCATTGCAAAAGAAGTAACACCAGCTATCTGTAAATGCCTTCTGACTCTCCATGATTCTTTTAGCAAAGGAAGACAGCATTTAATGGTCAGGGACATACTTAGAGTTCAGCTCAAGGTGCTTCTCAAGAGAAAGACATGGAAGAAAGCAGTGTGTATGTGTAGTAATTGTAAGATAATGTTGGGGTTTTTAGGGGCTTTTCACTGCAGTCTCAAAAGTGTACCAAGGCTCTTCATTAACCTCTAGCAGTATTATCACTATACCAGCACTCTGCAGTTTGATGTATAGCACATTTTTACACAACTTTTGAGAGTAACTGTACAACTGTACAAAAATCCCCAATTGAGGATTTTTTTTCTCTCTTTTTGTTATGATGAGTGACACATTCTTACTTCATTGAAGAAGATATATCAAAAAAAAAAAAATCCTTGCAACTAACCTCTTGGCATATGTGTTTGCAAGTGAATGACCAAGAAAAGTGGAAATAAATATATCGACAGCAAGTTTATAATCCTGAAGTAGTCACCAGCCTACGCTTTGCTTAGAAATGCTGACCACTTATTCTCCCATCACTCTGGGACCCGTCCTTCATGATCTACAGTATAATTACTGTTCTCATTATATTTAGAAGAGTTCTGGGTGTGGGTGTGGGTTTTTTTTCGTTTATTGGTTTTATAATATTTAAGATATTTGTGGACTTCTGTAGCTTTTTTTTTTTTTTTTAACCAAAGCTATCTTCTATCTTAGATTAAATACTGAGATGGTGTGAATAGGTGCAATTACTGGAACGTCAGGAGAGCCACACTATTTTGAACAAACTTAAGATATGCCATATATCCTTCATAGCTAGTAATTAGAGACTCAAAAGAACCCACCTAATATTTTTACATAATTACATTAGTATTTTGCTTGAACAATTTTAAGTGCTTTGCTGAACTAATAGAATAAAATAATTTTACACTGAAAAAAACTGGAAGATGCAAATCTGTCTTGTGTTTTTTAGGAGACTTTTGGTGTGTAATAGTAATATGCAATACAGGTGTGAAACAAAAACAGCATCAGCTAAATATAAAATTCCTTTAAAAACCTGTTCGTAAACCTGTGCTTTAAATTTTAGGCCAAAAAAGTGCTTATGCATAAGTACTACACTGTACTTTATACATATTCTCATATATTATTTATAATTATACTATTTTTACAGTGTTATTTATCTGTACTAGTGTACTCTACATCCTGTGAAACCAAAGGTTGCTGCACAAAGCAATAAACTGGAAAACCTAAAAATATATCAAATTAATATATGCTGTGAGCCACTTCATCTTAATCCTCTGTCATCAAACTTTGAGATGTAGATGTTTTTATGGCTGACCATTATAGCTTATTAACTTTATTTTTAGTGCTTTAGTTTCTCCTCATCACATATTCTAATATATATATTTACATATTCAGGTCACAAATAGTAAGATTATGCAATTCTGAATGTTAATGATACATCTGAATGCCACATTCAGACTGTGGCCAGTCTATAGAACATCAAGAATACTTACTAACATATTATCTACTATCTGATTCTTGATCTAAGTTTCTTTGTCTCCATCTGTCTGTCCCTCTTTTTTTAAATCGAGTTCCTACCGTAAGGCAAGTCTCTGTGAGTGGCAGATAAGACCAAAGCGACAAGTTACGGGCTGATCTCTGCTCCAGAAACCCCAAAGGAGACAGAAGTAATTGAAAAGTAGGTGACATAGACCAGCAGTAATGGGGAAAACTCAGGGTACCTTTTTTCTGATTTTGATGAGGAAATGTTTGCAGTAAATTAAAGCTGACTTCTGCAGATGCTTTCTCTCTGCTTCTTCCTGCATCTATTGATGGATTAAAAACCAAAAAAACCCAAAAAAAGTCTTCCCAAAGGAACCCAGGAACTTACTATGAGAATTTGCATCTCTCTGTAAAGACAAATCCAGCCTTAGAATCAGCTATAGGCATCTGTGTTAAGTACCTTTAAGATGTTGGCTATCAAACTCTTCCTTATTTCTCCACATATACCTAACATATGACATATCTAGTTATATACAATAATATATATTTAATAAAAGATGCAAGAGTATTTCAACAATGTTTTTTCTTCGCACTGCTATAATTTTTATTACAGGTGCAAAACATACTTCTGGCCAAAAAGTCCTGTCGATATTTAAGTGCAGCATAGTGGCTTTGTATAGCCATTAGTGGTGAATTATACTATACAGCAAAAAAATGGCAGGGTCAAGTAAGATAGCAAATTCATCTGTCAAAAATGTCCTCTAGATCAATGTCAGCTTTACTCTACAAAGCTTTGAGTGTGACCCCAAACTGTCTACCCCATCGCTGAAGCAGTTCTTTGCTACCCTTTTTAAAAACTTGAACTAGGAATAGGATTACTTCATCCTCTTTCTTTCCAAAAGCAAGTCAACTTTTTCTATTTTTTAATTGTCATACAGGTCAAAGCTTTTGCTGTTTACCATATGAGCTCATAGTAACTGGTAGGTTGTGGGGATTCCAGGAATTGCAATTTCCAGAGTAACTTGCATTAAAGCTCCGTATCTCTGACAGTGGTGTTGCTTCTTGTGCTGAAAACAGCTTTAAGGACAGAAGGCACCCAAATGCACTGATTTCCAGGGCACGATCTTAATAACTATTTATTCTGCCAGCCTAAGTAAAGAAAAAAAAAAGTATTTTCCAGCACTCACATACAAAAGCATAAAATCCAACTTATGATCCAGACCAAACTTCTGTGTTGCCTTACCAAAAATTCCAGCAGCAATCTCTGGCATTCAGAGATGACTAGTCAGCAGCTTGGCCTCACAAACGTACTAAGCATTCAGCACTGGCAGAGGCTACATATACTGGGTTAGGAGCTCTACAACCTACTGCAAGCCAACATCTAGCCAACACAGCTTCAGTGGTACCCACAGTGAGAGACCAGATGGAGAGCAAGAGCTCAAAGACTTCATGAATATTGGTTATGCCCCAAACACAGCTGTAGCGTGGCATGACTTGTATAAACACACCTGATCTCCCTACTCTTTTCCAAATGAGATCTTCTAGCCTCCCGATGTTTGCTACCTGGAAAAGGATTATTTCTTCCCTCATGAGGACTGCCTGATATTCTTTATTCCCCATCCAATTCATGTTCTTCCTCTACTGGGTCAAATCTATTCATTCTCCTCATATGTACCCTCTAGAAGACAGTAGGGAGGAGCTATTCCAGTGGGGAATGGTTTAGAGCCCCTGAAACTGGGGTTTACCAGAAAAGACAATTGCATTCCATCAGATAGATAGAAATTATTCAATTGATCCAAGAGGATAATCTCGAGCTTTGAGGGTCTGCAATATCTTCAAACTCTTGGGGCACCAAAATCTGAAAAACTTTGCTGTAAAAAAGCTAAAACCTGTACTTTTGGGAGTACTTTTATCTGCTTCAGTGTGAATGGAGTATTCAGAGGAACTGCAGAAGCCATAATTCACACATAGGCAATATCCTGTAAAATACCAACAAATGTAATTTTCCCAAGTTTGTTTTTTGTGGAACTAGAGTGAAGATGGAGTGAAGCTGATTCTGGTCAAAGTTTTGCAAAGAAAACAAAATGTCAAGTCTTATTCAACTATATATAATATTTCAAACAAAATAAATGAAATATGACTCAGTCATGAACCGAAGATTAAAAATTATCATGTTTTTCCTGATATTTCCTCAGTATTGAATGGTACAAGAGTGACAGAATAACAAAAACGAGCAGATACACCAGACAGCCTGTTCTTAAGCTGATTTTTCTTTCCCTGCCTGTAGAATGATCTCAAGAGACTTCTACTATCTGAGGAATGAACACGTAACAGTATATGTTAGATAATCATGCTTTAACATTACCAGTTTTCTATTTCACTTGTGTCTTACATGTTGTTTCACTATATCACAGGATGATATACTAAAAAAATCTCCAAGGACATTGTATTCTCCAAGGAAACTATACAGTACTTTTAAAGGTTTTGCCTACAATTTTAAATATGCAATGTTCAGATAATAATAAAAGAAAAGTCTATTCTTAGAGGACTTTTGTTGCTGTTGCTGAATGCTCTATGCAGAAGCATGGGTGGATAAATTGATTTTGCTATAAATGTCCTTGAAAGTAAACCTTAAAATTGTACCACCCTCATTAAAAACAACTAGGCTCATCAAGCTTAATGTTATCACAAAGTAAATCAGGGGGATTTATACTGATTCATCATGAGTATCTTTCATTAAAAAAAACCCCCACCAACAAGAAGTGCTTCCAGAAAGCATAATGTCATTTTAGGACCAAACCACTTGTGGGACAGAGAACATGGGGTTTGATCTCTTAGACACTTTTATACAAACATATATATGTTTTTAATATGTTAAAACATATTATATATATATTTACAAATTATTTATACATATATAATTTTATGAGTGCCTTTATGATTGTGATTGACCACTGTTTGGTTATTTACTGAACATTGAATGTATCCTTGAATTTGCACTACATGAAGATATCAAAACAATTCATTCCTTACATGGTTTACAGTCTGGAAGACAAACATGAGTGATAAGACACACTAGGAAACCAGAGGATATGTTCCTTGTAAAGGATGGGATAAGACACACTAGGAAACCAGAGGATATGTTCCTTGTAAAGGATGGGTTTTTTTAATTTGTGTTGTTGATTTTTTTTTTATTGTGTTCCTCACATAGAGATGGGAGAGTGCAAAGGTCAGCAGAGACCTCTGAAAGCAGGTGGCAGGAAATCTCAGATGTTCCTATGCCTTGTGAAGGTGAAGAGTTCCAGTGATGCTAACAGCTAATTCAGTATCACCCTGCCTCTTGCTTTTTAGAACAAAGATTTAATAATGATGCCTGTTTTACTTGTAAGATGAATATTTTCTACAGTTTCAACAGTGATATCAATTTAACTTGCTTGAAAACAAAAAAAACCCCAAACCTACAAAATTCTTAGACAAACATTGACAGTTACACACCAACTAATACCTAATATCCTATCATATTGGGGTTTTAACTGAGACAGAATGAGAGTGAGAGAGACTGAGAAAGAGAAGGAGAGAGAACAAAGACCAAACCTTAGTGCTGAGAAATTGTATATACTATATAAACTTCAGCAATGACGAAGAATAATTTTGCTTGCTTCAGTTATTTCTTGCATGAGAAATAGTATATGCATTACCTTTTATATCTTTTTACTGCTGACAATTGTTAAGACAATTGTTAAAGGTGTCACTGCCTACTAAGCCCTCTAATTTCTCTAACTAAAATAGAAAAAGAAGGGACCTGTCTGGGTGTTCAAGTAGGAGGCAGAATACTGTTGGTATGTCAAATATCAGATTTTTAATAATTGCCAGTAACATTTCAATTACCAAATCACATGTTCCCAAACTACAACTTTCAAAGGCAAATGAAGCAAAGAACTAAAGAGTCAAAGCAATTGATCATGTGCCCCGTGGACATTAATACAGTTTTTTCTGTAAATGTTTAACTGACTGTATTATCCAGTCCTGTTTTGCTCTAACTAGATCACCTTAATTTAAAAATTACATTGAAATCAAAGATATTACTGTAATCCACTGATCTAGAATGTTGTGTACTTTTTCTGACAATTTAAATTTTGGATAATAAGTATTTTTGGCCATAATATATTCTCTGTTTTCTTCATTTCCTCTAGAAAAGATGATTTCTTTTTTCCCCATGTTTTTCTCTGAGCTATTATTAAAATGAGAGTTTTCCCTAGGGGGTTCAGAGTAAACTATAAACTAGTGGCAATGTAAATCATATCCATGCACATTCACAAGAGCGTTTTCCCTCCCACTAGGAATAAACCTATAGCGAGTCGGCATGATTCACTGTATCAATCAGGTGCTAGTCAAACAAACCCATACAAAAGCAGAAAAATTCCCAAGAAAAGTCTTCCTTTCTCCCTTCTCTCTTCTGAGGGAAATATAGAAAATCTGGTCTAAACAGTAAGTCTCCTTAGTTGCAAATACCACTTTAGGTCAATGAAGTCTGGTATCAGTTTAGAAGTTCAAGCCATTATTCAACATATTGTCTTAGTTTATGCTGATGTGCTCTAGATGATCATTTTCTTTTTTGACTGCTCATCCAAACTCTGCAGACTTCATTAGGAAATGATATTACTGAGTCTCAAAAGATATGTTTTAGAATTCTGATCGTGCGTATACATGCAAATATGTGTGCCCAGGAAAAATGTAAAATCATTTTAAATAGAAGAGGGGAATGGTACCATTCTTATGCCATAGTACCTAAGGATTCTTCAAGATAGGTATGTTATTGTTGTTAAGATTTTAGTAAAGATGTTTTAGGGCCAAGCTTGTGACTGATGTCATTCACCTCCTATGAAACTTTGATGATAGCTTCTCTGAGGCAAGAAACTGACTGCCTTTTCATAGTTCTGGATGTCACAAGAAGAACAAAAGTGCCTACATACAGATACATATTAATTAAATTAATTTAACTGTACTGAATCACAGAAAAAAACCTTGTGTCTGAAAGTTAAAAGTTTCCTGTGATCAGCTGAAGTTAACAGGAGGGACTAGATGCTTCATATTACTGTTAAATTAAAGCCTTCTCATGGCACCTAGAGGGGCAGTGATATTTTATCTGAGTGCATTTGCTCATTCTTTCTGATGAAAAATATGACACAAAGATAGGAACTAAACATACCTTCTGGTAAACTTGCTTAGAGCCTGAGGCATTTCAAAAGTGATCAGTTTTATACTACTTGGTAGAGAAAAGGAAAATATGAGTGGATGACAGGATGGCAGCTACTGAAAAACATTAGTTCACCTCACTAACAACAAATTGTGTGCACTCTGCTAACCTGTCTTCAATTTCCTAGCATTCAACATTGAATACCAAAAAGTGACAGAAGCTTTGAATCTGCTCTCTGTTGCCATCTTTCCACCAGTTCCTGAGATTTGTTACAAGAGCTGTCTGACGACAGTTCATTGGGAATAACACTACCAATGTACACACCAGATAGGTCAAGACTTCAGTTTGGTTTTCATATATTAAAGAAGAAATCAGATATGGCTGGATAAATACCATTTCTCTCCTGGAGGAAGGTATATATGTAGAGTATGTTTTCTTTCACCAGCAATATTTTGCCAGCTGAGGTATAAACGTGCAGTACACTAGCATTACACGGTAGCGATCCAAAAGTATATTCTCATCCCATGGGAGGCATGAGGTAATGTACTTCCACTGAGATGTAGCAAAACAAAGCCAAAACATCTTTAAAAGAGCATTGACAAAATATAAAATGTAACATATAAAATTAATATTAACTCGGCTTTATTAACTTGATAAAATTAATATTAATTTGATTTGAACATGAATAGAACCATATTAAACTAATGTAACTGAAAAGTGTATGTGTTTTGTAACACTGTGAATGTCATTTTATATACATATGCCAGCAATGTGACCAGTGGGGAAAAAAAGTAGTACAGTTGAACACAGAAAGCATTGAAGTAACAACAAGTTGCTGAAGGAAAAAGCAAGTGCATGGCACTGCAAATAAGCGGGCATCCTGCTGAATACAAACACATGAAGGATGGCTGGGAAGGCAAATAAAAAGTAGATAAGAAATATCAAAACACAGCTAGCTGCATAAAAACATCAGGCCTTAGTGAACAAGGACCACCAAGGACCACAGCCATCAGTGCTAACTAAATGATATCATATCTCAATACTCATAAATATTTTCGTACATAAGCACTAAAAATCAACAGGATTGTCTAAGTACTGATGAAGATCAAAAATATGTGAGAATTAACCATTTGCTAGTAGTATGCTATAGATGAATGAATTAGTAATATTTATAGTTTAAAACTATCCTACTTTGTCTTTTAAACACTCCCATCACAGTCATATTTGAATCCCTGTACACATATATATGTATATACACACACAGATAAACTCAAGGGCAACAGAGAGAGAAAGAAACATTCACTCGAGTGCTTCCTGTGAGTATGCAGAATGTTTCTCCTTGTCCACCATGTGCAATTGTTATAGGGGAATGCTATGTTTATTGTATGTACTACAGAAAGTGTGAAGGAACACTTCCTAAGCAGGACTGGTGCATTCTTCCAGCATGGTGACATACGTTTGGAGCATTAGAAGTCATGAAGATCAGACTGAAAAAAATCCCTACTTGTGTCTGCTAAGTCAATGTAATTCTACATATAAAATCATAATCCTATTTCTTCCCTGCCCTGTAATTTCTGGCCCTTCCTTCCCTTCACTGGGGAAACCTCTTGGTCAGAATTTTGCCAAATCTTTACACAAATCACTCAAAGGAAATCAGGTCACAGACAGAATATTGGGGAAGTTTACTTCTTCAAATTGCAATGGGAAAAACAAGGAGTGTACCAGACTTAGCCTTAGGTAGATAAACAGAGACTGTTTTCCCTTCATGGCTAAAGAAGATGGGTGAATTCTTATTTATATGGCCTTTGAGAAGTTTTTTGGTAATATACTCTGTGATTTGGATTATGATGCCAACATACTTCATAGTTACTGAAGGAAGTCTAACAATAAACCATGACAAGTACAGGCAGAAATGCACAAGCACAGAAAGACAAATTGAATTGTTGGTGCAATTCCACTCACTTCAGTGGGACTACACCAGGAGATGAAATTGTCCCTCAGTATTATTTAAGGTTCAAAGAGTGCATTTAAAGCACAATAAATGGATAATGCCCAACTCAGGCACTTTATAACCAAGTGTTCTTGCTCTCATGGGGGATGATCCAGAGTCAGTGAACTGTTATAACCTTTCGTTTTTCATTGGTACTAACATATATCACTATGTACCCAAAGTACTCTATATGAGAAAATCAATAAATGCAATGTTTAGATGATAAATGTTTACAATTTACTTCTTTGTTGCTACCATGTCCTAATAAAAATGCTACCTTTAAAAGAAAGTGAGGCTACACTTGCAAAAGGGAAAACAGTTCCTTCCTCTTAAGTATGAAAGTATGCAGTAAAAAATATATTTTTTTGTTTTGAAACCCTAGGACGTAAGGGTGTTTGTAAAGAATTAGGGCTGGCACAAAGAAATGATGGCTAAACTTTAGATTTTTCATTGCTTTCTGAAAGGTGTTAGGCTGAGGATTGTGTGCTCAAAGCCAAGAGAAAAAGTTGGCCTCAACTTTGAATCTGTGATTTACGTGTGCAACAAAGCAAGTAGTAAATGTGAATGAATTCATTTGGTTATTCTGTCCCTCTGTCTCAAAAACCCTTTCTTGCTGATGAAATAACTCAAAAGCTAAATAACCCAGTGTCTCTATATTTTATGTGAAATGGCAGCAGAGTTTCACATTTCTTTTGAAAGGCAAGACTACAGGACGTGCATTTACAGTGTGGCAAAAAAATATTTCTTACTCCTTACATAGTCAATTCACTATTATATATAGTCAGGTGTTATGCCACACCAGGGAGAAAGAAGTAATTCACTCTATCTCTTTCCCCAGATGATTTCTTTTAGTTTGTATATTCTCTGTCAGACCTTTTAATACTTTGGTAAATGTATGGCATAGTGTTTTTAAGTGAAGTGTAAATAAGGAGAAAAATGTAGACTGATTCTATGAAAACTAAAATCCCTTCTTTCTTTCCTGGTACCTTTTTTATGCCATAACCTGTACAACTTACCATCTTCATCATACCACTCAAGAACCTGCAATTATAGCTCCCTTCACAATAATTCTACCTTCATTACCCAAACAATTTTTTCCCGGAAAATCATTTATCTCATTGCAAAAAAGACATGGTTAATCTCTGTGTTTCCATGCTGCCTTTGAAGTATAGCTTTATCCAGACAGTCATTGATAGAGTGGGAGTATTCAGGACTCTTGTTTTGTGCCACAGAGGCTCTCTGAAATCATCTTACAGAGAAAACACTGACGAGGATAAGTCTATTGCTTCCCCTATTCTGAGTAAAACTGCTTCTTAAGTTTTTTTCTTTTTACAGTAATAACTTATGATTTTTTTTTTCATCTTTCCAGATTTTATACAGACATATTACCACACATTGTGGGTCCCCCCTCAGACTGGTAAGATTGACTTATTTAAGATCTATGGCAAAATGTTATGTGAAAATTTGACACATTGCAGAACTGTATCCTATCACTCCAATCTATTGAAATGTGCCTGCATACAAGAGGCTGAGACATTGAAAAATAAGAACATTTTAAATTTTTAAGGTGCTCACACATAGAGAAACTCTGCTTGGTCTTTCTTCATTGTTTTTTTGTCATTTCACCCCAATATGGGGAGCTTCAGGAATGATGATTCTCTCTGAATAAATTAGTTCTTGGCAAATTCTGGAGACTAACAATGTTAAAACCAAATGGTAAAATTAAATTGAGTCTTTGAGTTGATCAGTAGTTGTCACTGACTGTGAGAATACCACCAGAAGAATCTGAATACCATTTAACAGGTGAAAAATATAATGAAACTCATAGTTCAATATTTCAAGTGAATATTTTTCTTATAACAGAAAACCGGTAAGTAAATACAGTGTATTGAAACTACAAGACTGAAAAATTTACAACTAAATTTAAACCTCATTATTCGTGCAAGTAAGATAAAGGGAAATGTATATAAAGGCAAGTTAAATGGATTAAGAGTTATTTCACTGGTAGACTACAAAAGTTATTGTAAATGAGTAATAATCATCCTCAAAGGATTATTTTTCCCCAGTGATGTCTTCATGTTATTCTTGTCTTGGTGAGGTAAATATCTTTAACAGTACTTGTAAAGAACATAATAGGTTTTCGGGATGCTGGTAAAAATTTGCTATGATGTGAAAGTGTGGGCAATGCTAATTAATGATGGGATGAGCCGTTGGTCTAAAATGTGGATTCCTTTGAATAACTGAGGCTTTAATGCAGCCAAATACAGATTCAGACACCAGGAAATAAGAATGTAGGTCATACTTAGGAGAAGAGCTGCATTCTGTATTGCAGTGACATTGAGAGGGATTTAAGGGTCAAAACAGATAATGAAATGAAGAGTGAAACGCTGTAACTAAAAGGGTGAGCATAATCCTGGGATATGGAAGCAAGGAAATATCAAATAGGAGAAAGGAGACTGCTTCACTTATGGCATTTACTAAAATATACTATTACTGAAGCACTTGTGTGTAGTTCAGGTTTTTTCTCTTTAAAGGAAACCTCAAAGAGCTGGCAAGAGTTTTACGTGATAGTAATAAAAGAATATTAAACAATCAAAAACCACAAACTTGATTTATAGCACTCCTGTGAACCTCAAAGTCGATATAATCAATCAGTCAATCAATCAACCAATGTGACTTAGTCCTGGTCCACAGGAAGATATGTGAGGAAGTGAATTACTTTTAACAACTAGTACAAGAAAAAAAGATGATCTTGTCATTGAAGTTCGAAGCCAGGAAGATGAGAAATCAGTACAGTTAATTGCTAAAAAAAAAGTTTCTGGACATATGTTGAAAGTCTTCAGCAGATACACATTTCATAAAAGGCTGGATATGCTTCTAAAATGTATGTTTAACCCATACCCTCTAAACCCATATAGTTTAGAGGCTTGAAAAGGTTTGAGACTTGGTTCTACAGCCTGGAAGTTAGGTTAGTAGAATAAGATGGTCTGTAATAGCCTTACAGAATTTATGATGAGAATGCATTTGGGTCTCTAAGATGTAGTTTATGATGTTCCCCCAAGAGCATGGAAAATTTAGCAAGCAACAAGTTGGTTCTTCTATGAGACCCCAGTGGATGGGTAATATCTTCATGCAGATTTACAGTGGTAGAACTCAAGTGCCTCATCATCTCTCATCCATATCAAAGGAAAATAAGACCTATGGCTTGTTGGGAGAGAAACCTGCTTGACTGATTAGAAAGGAAGATCACAGGAAATAATTGTTAAAATGCTGAAGTTAACTGCTGTCCTCCTACATTTACAAAAGATGTATCTTACATCTGCTATATCTCTCTATTTCTGATTCTGAATCCTTTCCATCCCACCAGAGACAATTGTCTACAGTGAATTTAGCTCCAACTATTGAAATTTCAAAGGTATTTCAAACTGAGCTGTGCGTGCCAGATTTTCATTAGAATGAGAACTATTATTATAGGTTGAAAGAACCTGCATATTTTTAGTAGCACGAACAAAATTCTCTGACCAATTACATCTTTCTTTTATCCTTCAGCCCTTAAAAATGAACTTATCTGAACAGATAATGGATTGGTCTTCAAAAGTGATCACCTGTTAAGAGACACCACAAACAAGTGCTCCAACAGGTGATTTGGGTTTTTGTTCCTGACAGGAACATCCTAATTATTTTCTAATATCTTTATTTTCTTTTTTCTTTTTCTTTTTTGTAATTTTTCTCATGTATCCCACTTTTTACCCATGTAAATTTGATCTGGGCACTGGTTTATTTTATTTGTAATGTGAATACTCTTTGAACTATAATAATCCCTATAGATTCTTTGGGACAAAGAGAACATCGGCTCACTTTCTATATTGTAACCTATTTTTCTGTAGCAATGTATTTTTTGCATCTCCTACTAAATTTTCAGAGATTGATCAAGTTGCAAACTATTTCCCTCTGTGAGTGTCTCTTTTTCTGTTTCTCTCTCAGATTAGTTGCACATTAAGGCAAAAATTTTTCAACTGCGTTTTAAAAATATCTGTTTAGCTCCATGACGTGGTTTCAGATTCCCAGAATAAATTATCAAGTTTCTTTAGGAACAATGATAAAAACCCCAAAAGGCTGTATAGTCTTCAATGACATCTAGTAATCTAGAGATGTTCCTTTTTATTTTATTTTTTAAAATTTTGATCATAGAGTAAATGTATGATTTTTCTTGCACAAAGAATGAGATATCATCTTCTCTACACATTCAATTATTTATTTCCAACATATTTATCTCAAGCAAATATATGTTCATGTGTTCAGTGTCTGATGGTAGCAGCTATCACTTTTTACTTATTCAATATTTACAGTTTCACTTATGTGCTTTTTGTAGAAGAAAGTATTTCAAGTATCACTGATTCATTTCTTATCATTTGTGTCAATTTTAAGTTTATCAGCCAGTACTAAAAGGAACATTTGTTTATGGTAGATATGCATGCTAAGGAATTTTGAAGTGTATTAAAAGACAAAAAACCAGAAAACTTGCCTGATGATAGAGGTAGAACACTGTCATTCTTTAGCCCCATCCAGAAAGTAAACACCACACAGCTGCTCACTCACTCGCCCATGAAGGATGGGGTAGACCATTGAAGAATGAAAGTGAGAGAACTTGGGAGTTGAGATAGACAGTTCAATAGGAAAAGCAAAAGCGGTGCACACAAGAAAAGCAAAACCAGGAATTCATTCCTTACTTCCCATGGGCAGGCAGATGTTCAGCCATCCCCAGGAGATCAGGGGTCCATCATACATAACAATTATTTGGGTAGACAGACACCATCACTCTGAATGCCACTGTCCCTTTCTTCTTCCCTCAGCCCCTTACATTCTGATCATGACATCATTATGGTATGGGTCAGTTGGGATCAGCTGTCCTGGTTATGTCCCCTCATAACTTCTTGTGCACCTACAGCCTAATTGCTGGAAGGCTAGTATGAGAAGCAGGAAAGGCACTGTGTGTGTGAACACTGCTCAACAACAACAAAAATATCTCTATATAATTAAAACAACTCTGTATTATCAACACTGTTTCCCACACAAATCCAAAACACAGCCCCATACTAGCTACTCTGAAGAAAATTAACTCTATCTCAGCAGAAACCAGGACAAATGCATTGTGTTCTCTATTCTGTTGTGGTCATTCTTGAAACAAATTGGAATTATCTCTTGGTCCACAAGGCTTACCACAGAGGTTAGAGTTTTCTAAGCTCTTTGTCTGATATTTTACACAAGAGTTGGAAGACAATATATGCAATGAATGTATAGATGACGAGATGTGCTTGCTGCTAGATCATTTTATGATCTTAAATTTACTCTATCACTGCGTGAACACATAGCATTTGGTGCTTTGGTGTACTAGAAACTAGGCTAGGACATCAGTTTTTTTTATCCTTGTAGAAGGAACACAAAGTTTTAGATGCAGAGGAATCAAGTTTGTCCTCAATTAACAATGCCTGATGAGGGCAATGCTATTACACCCACTGTAACTCAGGTAGTATATGGTAAACAGCCTGTAGCTTGCAAAATTGCTAATTTTCCTCCAGTCTTTCATGCAAAACCCTCACCATTTCCTCTCCTTGTTCTGCCTCCCCTCTCTTTTCCCAATCATTATTGAGTGTATTAGGGCAGAATCCTTCCCACCCATTCCCTGCACTATCAATATTCACAACTGGGCTGCAAGTCCTGTCTAAGCCATGAGCTAAAAAGGCGCAGCATGCAAGAGTAGATTTATAATTACTAGGGTACCTTCAATCCAGTGGGACCCTTTCTGCCTCTTTCACTTTGGCTAGGAAATAACCAGACCCAACATCATCACTCATGCATATTCAATGACCCAGCACTCAACTGTATGTTCAGACACTTAATGTCTCAATAGACCTTGGCTACCCCTACTTTGTGAAAGGACATACTGAACCCCTGGATTCCAGTGCTGAGATAAAGAGGACCTGCTAGCTTTTCCTGCAAGTATTGGTTACCACTTTACATCACTGGCCAATGTGAAGGAGAGGAGTCTCTTGGATCAGCAGTCCAAATATGTTTATGATTTAGAACATGTAATCACACCATTATCTTCCATGTTTAAAAATCAGACTTGGCTTACTACAGAATGAGGCCTTTAACACTTAATGAAAGGATATGAAAGAACATCCTTTTGTGTAACAGAAGATAATACATGTGAACAGTCACTGCCTTTCCAAGCCTATAAAATCTGTAACTAATGTGCTAAAAATAGCTTTGCCATGAAATATGCATGTAGCAATTATCATGAAGGAATTTGATTATATTCATTCATATTAACAGAGCAGTTTTCATTTATAGGTTTGTAAACATTTCAAACTCTATTACCTAGCAGCATTAGTTTCATTCTGTTGACAGAATATATTATCTTTTGGTTTATAGCCACAATGGAGTGCAGAAAGCAAAGAAGCCTATAGCAGACAAAAATTCTGTCTTGATTATAAAACTGAACTTGAACACTAGCAGTATAGAAGCAGATTCTCCTCAAAGGTCACTGCAATGGATCCAAAATCTACTTGTCATCCTCAAACATCAGTTGAATCCATCCTTCTCAGAATGCTAAGAGTTCATCACCATGGAAACAACTTCTCAAATTGGGAAAGTTAAGAATTTAAATTGTGTATTTGGAGAATTTATTTAATTGCAAATGGAGACCTTTAAAAACCTAGCTCACTACAGAAGATATAGAAAATCTCCTGTGGATACTCAAAAACGTGAAATTATTATGTAGGAAATGTGTAACTGAGAAGGATGAAGAGGGGAGAGGGAGGTCATTTTTCATGATGGGTCAAAAATGAACTTTATTTAAGTTCTGCAGTGGATTCAATTCCAGGACATCAGCAAAAAGTGCAAAAGCAACTCAGAAATGCTCAGGTCTGTAGTCCAAAATTTTAGATCCTTGCTGTGGAAGCAAAGCTGCAACAAAATTAATCTTGTTACAATATTTCCTGCCTTGTAGTAAGTGTAGCAATGTGTTTATGAACACTTTTTAGTTGATAACGATTTCCAGTTACTGGGTTTTTTTCCCAATAAATCTAAAAATAAAATTAAAAAAAAAGAAACTCTGTTAGACTGTTTAAGCTTGACTATTTACTGATACCTGGAATTCTAGAAAATAAAAACCTGCTGAACAAAGGACAATAATGTGATGTCAGTTCCCAATGCTTCCATGGCAGAGGAAATATCTGGTGACCTCACTAACAGCTATGTTGAGTGCAAACTTTCAGAGAGCAGTATTTCTGAATTAAGTTATTGTACCCTATTTTAGAGTGGCATAAAATAATAGCATGAGCTACCTGATGTTTCAGTTATGTCCTATTCATTTCAGTGGGAGTTCTGCCTGTTAAGTGTTTCTTCCAAAGGAGCCAACATAAATATTTTTGACATTCAGATTTTCCACCTTTCAGTGCCATCAAACCAACCCAGGGGTTGGTTTGCAGAAGTAAAAGCTTTCATTTTTGAGCTTCAGTAAGAGCTAGAAAATCTATGAATGCAACAGAACAATATTTAAAATCCAGTTGCTTACATGAGAGAATCAGGAAAACTGAGTATCTTTGGAACCTTGGAGCTCCTAGCTATCCTATAAAAGGATAGCCCTTATTTGAGTTGCTGTGTGTTTAGCTCTATTTTAATTCAACCTTCTCACTGAAACATGAGATGCTGACTTCTCTCTTTTTTTCTATGGCTTATTTCAATACTTTTCAGGGTGACCACGTTCATAGCTTCATTGGCCCAATAGCACAGCTAACGCCAGAGCAAAAGACTTTCATAGACATAATTTTTTTAATCCTTACTTTACAAAATCTTCATAGCTAATCTTACGTATTACAGCTCATTTAATAGTTAGGTTTTTAATAAAACATTTTGGTGAATGTACTTCTGTGCAATTGATCTTCAGTTTTCTGTGATTTGTACCTAAAAGTTGGTCTTCCATGTTGCAGGATAACATTTCTACTCTAAATAGGTGGTTTAATTTTCAAGCGTAGCAGTTCTTGCAAAAACCTAAGTCTTCACACAAATATCATTTTGCCACAATGTACTGTAGACAAAGCCAGTGTGTTGGACAAAATCAAGCAATTATCAGTGAACAGATATTCTGCATTTATCTTTAATTCCATTACATTCCCACCTGTTGCCAGTTTTCTACTGTTCCTTGATAGGGATATGCAATTACAAGGAGAAAATAAATACTAATGCTATATGCATTAAACCATTGTTCTAGCCAAGGGATTTTAGCTATTGCATTTCAGTTATCAGCCATTTCCTACCAAGATAGTTGGTACCAAATACATATCTTCTTTCACTGTTACCGTCATTCTTCTTTCTCTTCTAGGTTTAGTATTTACTTATGTTCAGTCTTGTGTACATTTTTAATGGATAGTGTAGTAATTTTTAATTGGATGACATCTTGGTCACTTGACTTTAGTTTTTTTATTAACCAGTTTTGTATTTAATATATTAAAAAACTTAGCAATAATGGAGGCTTTTTCTGCCATGAAAAAGTAAACAAAATTTTGTAATCTGAGAGTGCTGCTTGTGTATTGTTTCAAAACTTGTAGATAAAGAAAAGTCTGTAATTTACTGATTATTAATCAATTAGAAACATGAAATACAGAAAAGAGAATAAACCAGCAGTAGTTTTAGAAAGTCCACAATCAAAATACTTCTAGTTATTACTAATACAAAATATTATTGCTAAAATATAGTTGTACACATTAGTAAAAGTACAACTAGTACAAATAAGATGTTAATGCAAATTTTCTGTTCCTGTAACTTATCAAGGTTTCAATCTCTGTCTGAATTCCTGTAACAAATGATTCTCTCTCTAGTTAAGATGTCCTGAAAAAGCTGGCAAAAAATCTGGTGCTGAATAGTGTTTTAATATGTGTGATAATTCTGCAATATTGGTGTAAATATTTTATAGCAGGACTTTAATATCTTATAACAGATTTTCAAATGATTCTGTTGTATTATTATCATATTAATCTGGAAACTGAAAAAAAGCATCTGGCCAGATGTAGGATCCAGTTCCCTGAAATATAGAGGTGGCAGTAGAATCATGTATAGGAGGAACATGACATACACCACTAGTAAAGTAACTAAGAATAGAATGGACCAAAAGGGAAACATCATGGCATTATGTATGATGGGATTATACTAGGTCCCTTTGTGCAGGAAAGAGGATGAACAATAACCAGACTGAAGAGGAAGGAAAAGAGACGGAAATCAGGATGGGCGTGAAGGTATGCTGCTGATGGAAGGGAGAGAAGAATGGAAACAGGTGAAAGACTAAATGTGTCTGCTGTATGCAAATGCCTATCTCTTATACAGCACTTCAAATATATGTCAAATGCTCTTCCAAAGAAATCAGACTCCTAAACAGGCAACATGTGCATTATTCTGCTGAAAGAAAACGTTTAATAATAGAGACATCAGATTGCTCTAGAGACACTTGCATGGCATTGCTTGTTTAGATATGCAGCTGCCCTAGGTGTTGGAGAGCTCTTTTACAGTGTCAGTTGACAGGAAAGGTGAGGTCATTAGACAGACTGATAAGATGTGGTCTCTGAGGGAAGAAACTAGGAATCATTTTGTTCATACAAAGCAGAGTGTTTACTGTATCAATCTTGGCTGTCAAGTGTATATGTGTATATATATTTATACACAAACCTACAAACTCAGCTTTTTCATTAGAAGCTTCATATTCATCCTTGATGATTTGTCTAGAGCTAATTGTGCAAGTCTTAGTTATCCAGGTCTGCATCCATGTGAAAATGTGGCAGAGAGGAAGAGGATGTGGTTGGTTGACTATGGCGAGTGTCGTGGTTTTGCCCCGGCCGAGGGCCGCACCCCACACAGTCGCTTGTACTTTTAAAAGGAAGGGGGAAGGAGAGTTGGGGGAGGGGAAAAGGGAAGGAAGAAAGGAGGAAAAGAAACCACAACCTAGAAACCAGAACCACGCAGGTTGGGATAAGGATAGTTTACTAAACAATAACAGAAAACTAGATATAACAATAACAGAAGTTTAAAGCACAAAATATATGAAACTGGTGATACACAATGCAATTTCTCACCAAACCACACAACTCAGGCCGCACAGCTTAGAGCCCGTCCCGGACAACCCGACCGCCCCAGAAACCGCACGTCCTGGCGTTGTCTCCCCCTCTTCCCCCCAGTCCCCCCTTATACCGAACATGACGTAACTGGTATGGAATATCCTCTTTGGCCAATTCGGATCACCTGTCCTGGCTGCGTCCCCTCCTTTCTCACTAGTAAGGAAGTATGCAGAGCTGAGAAAGGTCCTTGATTGCCCGGCAACAAATCGGAAAACATCAGGGTGCTATCAGCACTATTCTCATGCTAACACCCAAACATGGCATTCCATCCACTGCTAAAAAAAAGTTTAACTCCATCATAGCTGAAACCAGGACATTATCCACCCCTTATTCCATACCATTTACGTCATGACCAGATCCAACAATTTTCTTTGGGTACAACCAGTTTCGTGTTTCACACACCCATATATGTATGTACACATGTATGCACACATATGTGCATACAGATCTTATTCCCTCAGTCTGTGAATCATCCCTCTGAAGTTGTTGAGTTCATTTAGTCCATGATTTCCAGGCTCCATTTGTCGTAACAGTTTCTCAGGATAGTTGTATGTTCCATTGGCTCGTTGCACGCTGCATCTCAGGCTCTTGACTGATACACCTGGCATGGTCCATGCTCATAGTCTGTGGGTCAGAGTTTATTTTCAACGGGAGCAAAAAGTTCTTGAGAGGCCAGGCTTTAGTTCCATCATCATGGCACTCATTCTTCATTAACTTGTATGACTCCGGCTATAATGCTATGGTACAACATACAGCAATCATAACAATAATGAATATACAATAATGGATTATTTGGCAATTATTATAATTTCTACTTTATTAATTATATTGGCTATTCTCACCCAAAATCAAATCCCCTTGAGGTACACATCGAACTTCTCCATCCCTCTGCCTTACCCACCAAGTACAGCCAGGTCCTTGAGCAAAAACAATTCCAGACATGGGTTTACCTTTGCCTGAAGCAGGAATGACCCAAACTCTCTTTCCCAATACACTCTTCATATGCACTACTGGCACTCTGTCTCCCTCTACAGTACGTGGAAATTTTGACTGGGCAGGGCCAGCCCGATTGGTAGATCCCCTAGAGTTAACTAACCACGTGGCTTGGGCCAAATGTGTATCCCAATGCTTGAATGTCCCACCACACATTGCTTTCAGTGTAGTTTTTAAAAGTCCATTATATCGTTCAATTTTCCCAGAGGCCGGTGCATGGTAAGGAATGTGGTACACCCACTCAATGCCATGCTCTTTGGCCCAGGTGTCTATAAGAGTGTTTCGGAAATGAGTCCCATTGTCTGACTCGATTCTTTCTGGAGTACCATGTCACCAGAGGACTTGCCTTTCAAGGCCCAGAATTGTATTTCGAGCAGTGGCATGGGGTACGGGATATGTTTCTAGCCAGCCGGTAGTTGCCTCCACCATTGTAAGCACATAACGTTTGCCATGGCGGGTTTGTGGGAGGGTGATGTAATCAATCTGCCAAGCCTCCCCATATTTATATTTCATCCACCGTCCTCCATACCAAAGGGGCTTTAACCGCTTAGCTTGCTTGATTGCAGCACATGTCTCACATTCGTGGACAACTTGTGCGATGGCGTCCATGGTCAAGTCCACCCCTCGATCCCGAGCCCATCTATATGTTGCATCTCTCCCTTGATGACCCGAGGTATCATGGGCCCATCGAGCCATGAATAATTCACCCTTACGTTGCCAGTCTAGATCTACCTGAGCCACTTTAATCCTAGCAGCCTTATCTACCTGATGGTTGTTTTCATGTTCCTCCATGGCCCGACTCTTAGGTACATGGGCGTCGACATGACGTACCTTTACAACAAGTTTCTCTAACCGAGCAGAGATATCTTGCCATAAGTCACCAGCCCATATAGGTTTGCCTCTACGCTGCCAGCTGTTCTTTTTCCACTGCTGCAACCACCCCCACAGGGCATTCGCCACCATCCATGAATCAGTATAAAGGTAGAGCCTTGGCCACTTTTCTCTCTCAGCAATGTCCAGGGCTAACTGGATGGCCTTCACCTCAGCGAACTGGCTTGATTCACCTTTTCCTTCAGTGGCTTCTGCTACTCTTCTTATAGGATTCCATACAGCGGCTTTCCATCTCCGATGCTTACCCACAATGCGACAAGACCCATCAGTGAACAGGGCATATCGCTTCTCATTCTCTGGCAGTTCGTTGTAGGGTGGGGCTTCTTCAGCGCGTGTTACCTCCTCATCCTCTGATGACATCCCAAAATCTTTGCCTTCTGGCCAGTCTGTGATCACCTCCAAGATTCCTGGGCGATTGGGGTTTCCTATTCGAGCCCGCTGTGTAATTAGTGCAACCCACTTGCTCCACGTAGCATCAGTGGCATGGTGTGTAGAAGGAACCTTCCCTTTGAACATCCAGCCCAGCACCGGCAGTCGGGGTGCCAGGAGGAGCTGGGCTTCAGTTCCAATCACTTCTGAGGCGGCTCGAACCCCTTCATAGGCGGCCAGTATTTCCTTTTCTGTTGGAGTATAATTGGCCTCAGATCCTTTGTAGGCCCGACTCCAAAACCCCAGCGGTCGACCTCGAGTCTCCCCTTGTGCTTTCTGCCAGAGACTCCAGGTCGGGCCGTTCTCCCCAGCTGCAGTGTAGAGCACATTTTTAATATCTGTCCCTGTCCGGACAGGCCCAAGGGCCACTGCATGGACTATCTCGCGTTTGATCTGCTCAAAGGCTTGCTGTTGCTCAGGGCCCCATTGGAAATCATTCTTCTTTCGAGTTACATGGTAGAGTGGGCTCACAATGAGACTGTAGTTTGGGACATGCAGTCGCCAAAAACCTATAACACCTAAGAAAGCTTGTGTTTCCTTTTTGTTGCTTGGTGGAGACATAGCTGCTATTTTATTAATAATGTCCATTGGGATGTGACGACGCCCATCCTGCCATTTTATTCCTAAAAACTGGATTTCTCGCGTAGGCCCCTTGACTTTACTTCGTTTTATAGCAAAACCGGCTTCTAAAAGGATTTTAATTACCCTGTTTCCTTTTTCAAAAACTTCCTCTGCTGTGTTGCCCCATACAATGATGTCATCGATATACTGCAAGTGCTCTGGTGCTTCACCCTTTTCCAGTGTATTCTGGATTAGTCCATGGCAGATGGTGGGGCTATGTTTCCACCCCTGGGGCAGACGATTCCACGTGTATTGGATGCCTCTCCAAGTGAAAGCAAACTGTGGCCTGCACTCTGGCGCCAGTGGGATCGAGAAGAAAGCATTCGCAATGTCGATTGTGGCGTACCACTTGGCTGCCTTCGATTCCAATTCATACTGGAGCTCTAACATGTCTGGCACAGCAGCACTCATACCTGGAGTGACTTCATTTAGGCCACGATAATCTACTGTCAGCCTCCACTCTCCATTGGACTTCCTCACTGGCCATATGGGACTATTAAAGGGTGAGTGGGTTCGGCTGATCACTCCCTGATCCTCCAGTTGACGAATCAGCTTATGGATGGGAATCAGGGAATATCGGTTAGTACGGTATTGTCGTCTGTGCACCGTCGTCGTAGCAACTGGCACTTGCTGTTCTTCACCCTTCAACAACCCCACAACAGCAGAATCCTCCGAGAGTCCAGGCAAGGCACACAATTGTTCAATTTCTTCTGTTTCCAAAGCAGCTATTCCAAAAGCCCATCGGTACCCTTTTGGGTCTTTAAAATACCCTCTACGTAGATAATCTATACCTAAAATGCACGGAGCTTCTGGACCAGTCACAATGGGGTGTTTTTCCCAGTCCTTCCCAGTTAGGCTCACCTCAGCCTCTAGCACAGTTAGTTGTTGGGATCCCCCTGTCACTCCAGAAATACAAACGGGTTCTACCCCTTCATGATTCGATGGCATTAGAGTACACTGGGCACCAGTATCCACCAGAGCTTTGTACTCTTGTGGGTCTGATGTGCCAGGCCATCGGATCCACACAGTCCAATAAACCCGATTATCCCTCTCCTCCACCTGGCTGGAGGCAGGGCCCCTCTATTGCTGCTGATCATATTTGTTTTCCACTGGTTGCATAAAGGACTTAGAGGTCCCTTCAAAAGGATCAGGCACATCAGACATATAGGTAGGCCTTCCAGTTGGTCTAGGGAACTGCCCAGTAGAAACTGGTGCAGCCTTCTTCCTGGCAAAATCTCGTTGTGGGAATGTTTTACCCCGCAGCTCATTTACTCGTGCTCGAAGGGCTGAGGTGGGCTGCATATCCCATTTCCTCATGTCCTCTCCATGATCAAGCAGGTAAAACCACAATGTACGTCGTGGTGTGTATTCTCCCTCTTGGAACGATGGACGCTTTCTCTCAGTAGCTGCAACATTGCTCCATACGGGTTGGGAGTTGGACACATTGTTGTCAAGTCGTTGAACCAGTTTCTCTACTGCTGCAATGACGGAGAGGGAAACATTGTCTTGGTATTTCCGGAGTCGGCAGGCCACCTCATTTACGGTTGGCAGATTCGTATCATCCCAGTCAATTGCTGCCAGTGAATTGGTATACCCTGCTGGTGCACTTCGTACAACCTTACGCCACATATCTGGAGTGCATAGGACTTCATCGGGATCAGCGGGAAGCCGTGAATTGTCCAGATCATAATAAATTATCTCCCGTACAGCTAATTCTCTCAGGTGCTGGACAGATGTCTCTATGCTGTTACACTTAGGTGTCTGGCATGTAATATATTCCTTTATGGGATATCTTTCCTTCACACTTGACAGTAGTCGCCTCCAGAGGCTGAGGATTTCCGGCCTCCTCCCAATTGCTTTGTCAATTCCTCCTTCTCTAGCTAGGGATCCCAACTGCTTGGCCTCTCTGCCTTCTAATTCCAAACTACTGGCCCCGTGATCCCAGCATCGGAGCAACCAAGTGATAATGTGCTCACTTGGGTGGCGAGTGAAATCTTTTCGAACCTCACGCAGCTCACTCAGAGTCAGGGATCGGGTAACAATCTCTGGTTCTGCCTCATCCTGATATCCTCGAGATGATCCCGGTTGATCATCATCCTTATCCGTCACTATGCGAACTGATTTCTTTGTGCCTTTCCTCTTTTGTACGGGAGCAACAGACACTGGTGTGGGTTGGTTTTTCTGATCATCTGCAGTGTCTGCTGTAGAGATTACAGTAGCTGCAGTGTCGGTCACAGGGGTTGCAGTAGCTGCAGTGTCAGCCCCAGTGGTTGCAGCAACTATAGTATCTGCCAGTCTGTTTCCTTTCCCTTCTCCCTGACAGTGCTGACAGTGCTGACAGTGCTGCCTGCTATCAAGCAGTGTTTGATAAATAGTGGCCAGAGCCCAGCACAGTGCAGTAAGGTGTCCATCTCTGGGAAACCTACAGCAATTTTTCCTTAGGTATGCAGTCACTTGATCGGGGTCTTGTAGCTGTTCAGGAGTGAAATTCCAAACCATCGGGCGTGAGAAAGTACCTAGGTACTCGCCCATACTTTGCCACATGCCCTGCCACTCGTGATTATTCTGTCTCGGAGAAAGCTCTTCAGTGGTATTCATAAACCTATGCTTGATATATAACAAAAACTGAACCATCTGCACCAAACCTACCAATAGCAAAATGCTAGTTTGAATATCCCAGAGATATTGAAGATTTTCAAAAACTGCCCTAAGAGCTGTTGTATTTAGCCCAAAGGAAAAGAAAGCAGTGCCCCCACCATACCGGCTGCTGTTATTAACCCCTCCCTGTCCAAAGAATGGACAGGACAGCAAAACCTCATACAGGTACCAGCTTAAGCTCATGATCATCGATATTATTGTATCATAGACCGATATCATAAAATACACTATAATGAAGTATGGGAACAAATACGGGAGCCACAGACCTGAGAGAGTAAAGAATCCTGCCAGGATTGTATACAGCATGCGGTGGTTTTGCTGCCACAGCCTTGTAAATAAATACCACAACATCGTGACCAGAGATTGCTTAAACAACAGTGCTTATCTTAATTGCGATAGTTAGGGTCAGATCTACCGTTATCCCAACCGTTCGTGGCCCCACGTTGGGCGCCAAAATAACTGTCGTGGTTTTGCCCCGGCCGAGGGCCGCACCCCACACAGTCGCTTGTACTTTTAAAAGGAAGGGGGAAGGAGAGTTGGGGGAGGGGAAAAGGGAAGGAAGAAAGGAGGAAAAGAAACCACAACCTAGAAACCAGAACCACGCAGGTTGGGATAAGGATAGTTTACTAAACAATAACAGAAAACTAGATATAACAATAACAGAAGTTTAAAGCACAAAATATATGAAACTGGTGATACACAATGCAATTTCTCACCAAACCACACAACTCAGGCCGCACAGCTTAGAGCCCGTCCCGGACAACCCGACCGCCCCAGAAACCGCACGTCCTGGCGTTGTCTCCCCCTCTTCCCCCCAGTCCCCCCTTATACCGAACATGACGTAACTGGTATGGAATATCCTCTTTGGCCAATTCGGATCACCTGTCCTGGCTGCGTCCCCTCCTTTCTCACTAGTAAGGAAGTATGCAGAGCTGAGAAAGGTCCTTGATTGCCCGGCAACAAATCGGAAAACATCAGGGTGCTATCAGCACTATTCTCATGCTAACACCCAAACATGGCATTCCATCCACTGCTAAAAAAAAGTTTAACTCCATCATAGCTGAAACCAGGACAGCGAGCCACTCACTCACCTCACAGATGGACAGAAAACAAAAGTTGAGAAGATTTCTGGATGGAGATAAAGACAATTTTATAGATGGATCAAAAGCTATGCATGCAATCAAAATGAAATGAGGAATTTATTCACGACCTCCTGCCTGATGTTCAGTCACTTCCTAGAAAGCAGGGCCTCAGCATGCATAATGATTACTTTGGAAAACTAATGCCATAACCACAGATGTCCTCCCTTCCTCCTTCTTTCCCCCAGTTTTTATTGCTAGGTGTGATGTCATATGGCATGGAATATCCCTTTGGTCATTTGGGGTTAGTTGACACAGCTGTGTTGCCTCCAAATCTCTTGCCCACTCCCAGTCTACTTGCTAGGGGATACGAGTGGGGAAAAAAAAGCATAAATCCTTAATGCTGTGCAAGCACTATTCAGCAACAATCAAAACAGTGGTGTGCTATCAACAATATTTTAGCCCTTAATGCAAAGCACACCACCATATGGGCTGATATGAAGGAAATTGACTCCATCCTAGCCAAACACAGTATGGAGGGCAAAGACCAAGGACAGTGTGAAGATGTAATATTCCTAACAGTACCTACTGTAGATGTCTTTGGCATTCTGCCACCTACCATAACTGATGTCCACACTGGGGAAGTCCATTTTGTACAAGGCAGAAACCCTCTCCTCATCCTGCTAAAAAAGTTATGTCATGGAAACAGAATGAAGAAAAACAATTGGAGATTTCTTGTCCCTTTAACCTTTGAGATACTTTCTCCAGTGGCAGAGATACTCTCAGAGGGTTCCTATTCCCATGACAGGAGGGAAGAAGCAGCTCATTCTTACTTTAATTAACATGTGTCACTTTTTAAACAGTTAAATGTTATAACTGAGGAGAAGGAAGGAATTATTATTATTATTTTTATTCTGGACTCCCTCTAAAGAAAATATTTACATACTGCATCCCTCCAAATGTCACTTAGTGAAAGTAAACTAAATAGCTTTTTATTTTCCTCAAACTACCTTCTAACCTGGCCCTTAATTATCTGCAAATCACTGAAGTCATGTGAGTCCCTGTACCGATCTTTCATTAACTTTTCTTAAGTTTGCCAGTATTTGACAATTGATCCCCTAACAATTACACTAGGTTTCAGTGTAATTACCACTTTCAGCTTGCTCTTACAGATACTTAGTATACCACTTAAATCTCCCAGGTGCATGTTTTTTGGAGTCATTCAGAAGGTCATTACTTAAGATCACATTTAATCATCCAATTATTTTTTCCCAGAAGGAGAGTATTAGGGATCAAAAAGTACATCGTGTGAATGAAATCCTTATTGAGTTCCCATTTTTCTACAACTTGAGTATTTATTAGTATTTTTTTTTAAGCCAGAAATTTACATAATAATTTTCATTAATAAAAAAGCTTCTCTGGGGAATCCCTAGGCATTTCCACAATTCTTCCTGCCAGAATAATTCAGGCCAAACTGGTGGAGAGTGGAAATTAGACAATTTCCAAGTGTTTCATTGTTGTTGTTGTTGTTGTTGTTTTCCTCCACAAAGGGAGGAAATTGCGCATTTTTTGTTTGGGTGAAAAGTCACCTAGTCAGGATGATCCCCTATATTGAAGTCTTCAGTCTGCCCAAGAGAATCTTGATATAACTTAAACAAGTTTTCTACTAAGCCACATGCCACAAGAGTAATTCTGCCTGATGCATCCTAGCTTTGATAGGAAAAATGTTATTTATGTCTTGGGTACTGAATAACAATATGTAAAAGAAAAACAACATCCTGAAGAAAAAAGGAGTAGGTATTGCCCCTGATCAGAATTTGTTTACCTTTTGGACAATAGTCATCTATATATAATTGAAACAGCAAAGCAATGTACATGGAGGAGTAGAGAAGGGAAAAGAGAATCCTCAAGACAAGACAATCAAATGCTGATTATCTGCTGGAAAGAGAAATCCTACTAGTGATATTCTGCACCAGACTGCATTGATTCTGTGATATAGAAAAGTGATGGCTCCTATAATAAAGAAAAAGGATAACTTCTTTCAGGTCTGGTTCCCTTCAGTACTATAGAAATGTGGTTTTTTTCTTATAGTTGATGTTAAAGTTAAGCTCTTAGAAAGACAATGACCCCATTCAGAGATAGCTGAACCTTTGTTCACTGTGTGATACCTCTGAGTATGACTTTCCAACCTCCTACCATTCCCAAGACAGAATTATGTATATCTCCTATTCTCACAGTAGGCCTCAGGTGTGTATTTTTTGCATCAGTTATGCCTGTTCAGTCTGTTAACAACTTTTCTTTCCCACAGTTTTATTGTAAGTCAGCATGGCTACAAAAGTAGCATCGCTTACATAGTAGAAACAAAGAAAAAGACAAAAAGTAAACAAATTAATTTCCATCAGATTCCACAGGCACATCTTTCGTTTTCCCAGGATAACAATCATTTTGTGATAATTTCAACAGCACCATAATAAAGCTTCCTTATACAGTTATCTTATCCATCTTAGAGGCCACTTAGTGTGGTTGCTTGACCCTGTCTGGAGACCAGACACTCACCAGTCACCCTATCACTCCCCTTTTCAGCTGGACAGGGGAGAAAATATATATTGGAGGCTTAGGAGTGGAGGTAAGGACAGGGAGAGATCATTCCACAATCAGCATGATGGGCAAAACGGAGTCAACACAGAATAAAGGAAAGAAAACTGTCTCATTTATTACACTACTCTACACACCCAGTGAAACCAGAGTCAGATAATGAGAAGTGCGACCAGATCTTAAAGCACCTCCCTTCACCCCTCCCTTCCTAGCAGACTTCACTTTAGTAATGATTTAGCTCACAGGTAGAGACCGAGCTGGGAGTTTCAGTCAATTCATGATGAGTTGTTTTCCTTCTTAGCCAGGGGGAACATTCCTCACACTCTTCCCCTGCTCTAGCATGGGGTCCCACCCATGGGAGATAGTCCTTCACGAACTCTGCCAATGAGTCCTTTCCCACAGGGCTTCAGCTCTTCACCAGCTGCCCCAGAGTGGGTCACTGCTATGGGGTGCAGTCATAAATCATAGAATGTCTCTCAGTCTCTCAGGCCCAGACTGCTCCAGCCTAGTGCACCACACAGTCACAGTTCCCACCCCTCCTTGTCTCCAGCAAACCTGCTCTGGCATGGATCTTTCTCTCCACAGGCTGCAAGTGCTGGCAGAGTTTTCACAGAATCACAGAATCACTAGGTTGGAAAAGACCTTTGAAGATCATCAAGTCCAACCATTCTCATCCTAAACTAAACCATATCTCTAAGTATCTCATCTACCATTTTTCTGAACGCATCCAGGGAAGGTGACTCAACCACCTCCCTGTTTTGCTCCAACACTTTCTGTATGTCACAGCACCTTCTGTCTGTCTCCACCTGCTCCAGCATGGTGCCTCTCCATGCGCTGCAGGTGGGGTCTTTACTCCCCATCATTTTCCATGGGCTTCAGGGGGACAACCCACTCCACCATGGTCTTCTCCATGGGCTGTAGGGGCATCTTTCCAGTACCTGCAGTGCCTCCTCCCCCACCTTCTTCACTGGCCTTGGTGTCTGCACAGTTTCTTACATCTTCTCACTCCCTTCTCTGGTGGCAAAAAGCATCTGCTTTCAGACTTTTTTCCCCTAAATGTGATTCACAGAGGTGCCATGACCATCACTGATGGGTTCGGCCTTGGTCAACAACAACTCCAGCTTTGAGCCCAGCTGGTATTTACTCTGTCAGGTCTGGGGGAAGCTTCCAGATGCTTCTTGCAGAAGCCACCCCTGCAGCACAGCACACACACACACCCCGCCCCCCTCCACCAGAACTCCACCACAACTCCACCACACAAAACCACAACAGTTTGTTATTAAACTCTGTGGTAGTTCTTTTGATCTGATGTATTCCTGGGACTGTTCTTGTCCTGGCATCATTTCTTAACAACCCCCACATGTAATGAAATAGCCCATCTTGACCCATTCTTTTAATTCCAGCCCTCTGTTTCTTCCTGTAATCTATTCTTTAAATTAAAACTTCTTTATATGGCAAGTCTTGGTTACTGTGAAACAGAAAAAAATCCACTAGTACTAAGAAATTCTAATTTGCCTACATTCAAAGGTCTGAAATCCTTTCTTTTTCCTCCAAATAATGAAGCGCTATTTTCTGTAACCTTCCTGTCTTCTCATTCTTAACCCCCCCCCTACAATATCCATTTACATCTCAGTACACATCAATCAATTACATATTTAACATACTTTTGAAGCTTATATTACATCTGATTACTTATCCATATAATAATTTATAATGTATGTATTCGTTTGAAGTCCCTTTGACTGCCACAAGTAATTCATAAACTTAGATTTCTCTATCATCAAACTCACAGGTCTATGGCCAAGCATGCAGAGACACATGTTGGGAAAGCCAAAGCCTGTCTGAAACAGAATTTGGCAAGGGATGTCAAAGGCAACAAGAAGGGCTCTGTAAGTATTTAAGTGGCAAAAGGAAAACCACAGAACATGTGGGCCTTCTGCTGAATGGGGCAGGGGACCTGCTGAAGCAGAACATGGAAAAGGCTGAGGTACTGAACACCTTCTTCACCCCAGTGTTTGCTAGGAAGACCATCCTTCAGGAATCCCAGGCCTCAGAGACTAGAGGGAAAGGCTGGATCAAGGAAGATTTAATCCTAGTGGAAGAGGATGAGATCAGATTATACTTAAGCATATTAGACATACATAAGTCCAGGAGTCCTGATGGGATGCATGCACAAGTACTGAAGGAGCTGGCAGATGTCATTGCAAGGCTCAATAATCTTTGAAAAAATGACTGTGATTGGGAGAGTTGCCTGAGGACTGAAGGAAAGCAAATGTCACACCTATCTTCAAGAAGGACCGAAAGGATGACCCAGGGAACTACAGGCAAATTACCCTCACCTCAATATCTGAAAAGGTGATAGGACAGGTATTCCTGAATAGGATTTCCAGATACTTGAAAGACAACAAAGTCATAAGAAGTCAGCATGGATTCACCACAGGGAATTCACACTTGACCAACCTGATAAAAGCCCACACTGAAACAACTGGCTTGGTAGATGAAAAGAAAACAGTAGACATTGTCTAAATAGGCTTCAGGAAGTCTTTTGACAGTATCTTCCATAAAATCCTCACAGAGAAACCGATGGAGTATGGGTTGGATGAGGAGACAGACAATGAGGTATACTGAAAACAGGCTGCACATCAGGCAGGAGGTGTTCAGTGGTACAATCTACCTAGAGGCCAGTAACTTGACCCAAAGGTCAATAAAGTGACTAATCCTATTCAAGATCTTCAGTAATGGTATATCAACAAGATCTGGGGCCCCCAATACAAGAAGGATGTGGAACTGTTGGAGAGGGTTCAGAGGAGGGCCACGAAGATGATTAGAGGGCTGGAGCACCTGCCCTATGAAGAGAGGCTGAGGGAGCTGGGCTTGTTCAGTCTGGAGAAGAGAAGGCTGGGGGGGACCTCATTGAAGCCTTCCAGTACATGAAGGGAGCTTATAAGCAGGAAGGGATTCAACTTTTTAAAAGGATAGACAATGACAGGACAAGGGGGAATGGATTAAAACTAAAGGAAGGAAGGTTCAGATTAGATATTAGGGGGAAGTTTTTTACAGAAAGAGTGGTGAGGTGCTGGAACAGGCTGCCCAGAGAGGTAGTGGATGCCCCATCCCTGGAAGTGTTCAAGGCCAGGTTGGATGGGGCCCTGGGCAACCTAGTGTAGATCCAGGCCTGAGGTTGTTGGCCCTGCCTGTGGTAGGGGAGTTGGAGCTCTGTGATCCTTGGGGTCCTTTCCAACTCATACCATCCTATGATTCTATGATTCTATGATACTGGAGAAAGTCGAGTGAAGGGCCAGGAAAATAACAAAGGCACTGGAACATCTCTGATATGAGGAAAAGCTGAGAGCTAGGGGTATTTAGTCTGGAGAAGAGAAGGCTCAGGAGGGATCTTTTATATATATATATTTTTATATATATATATATAAAAAATATCTGAAAGGAGGGTGCAAAGAGGACAGAGACAGGCCCTCTCAGTGGTGCCCAGTGACAGGACAAGCGGCAACAGGAAGTCATTGAAGTGCAGGAGGTTTCCTCTGCAGGAACAATTTACTGTGAGGGTGACTGAGCACTGGTACGGGTTGCCCAGGGTGATTGTAGAGTCTCCACTCTTGGAGATATTCAAAAGCTGCCTGGACATGGTCCTGGGCAACTTGCTAAAGGAAGTTGGACAAGACCACCTCCAGATGTCATTGAATCACAGAATGCTAATGCATTGGAAGTGACCATGGAAATCATCAAAATCAAGTTCACCTAGAGCCGGTCCTTTCCAACCTCAACTATTCTGTGATTCTGTCATACCAGATTAATATTTCAGCTCAGATATAAAAGGTGATTGAAGCACATATGGTCTTCTTTATGCCTGATATCATTAGAAAGCATTCCAATCCAAAACCCCCACAACCGGCTAGTACGTTTTTCCCTCACCTATTTTGTTCCCTTTCCTTAGGCTTCTTTCAGTTTTGAGAATTTCTGGGTGTTTAGGATCTTGCAGCTTTTTCAGTGAATATCAGAGAATATTTTCTACAAGCTTCTGCTCTAAGAAGAAGGATAGGAGCCCTCCCTTTTTATAACTTCTATCCTTTTTTTGTCAAAAATCCATCACCCTCTCTACCCAGTTGGTTTTGTCAGGCAGCGTGAGTAATGAGCAAGTAATAAACAGAAACTAGTTCTGTGCTTTCATCAGAGATGGAAGTTGGTAATATGTAAGAGAAATTTCTGTCTTTTATGGAAACAGATATAGAGTCGTTACAGTGGAGATAATTACCTTAGATGTGCTGTCAGAGAAAGTAGGAGGATGCAAACACAGAATCAATGCAGTAGGTTAAAAAAATTATGTTTGCAGCAGCCCCCAGAATGCATCTGAGTACAACACAACTGTCACAATGACCAAAGGCATTGTGTTGAGACCATGGCAAACAATCTAAGCATAGCTTCTTTGGATTTGTTTCATTTTCAGGGGAAAAAAAGTGTTTCATATGAAAGGCTTGTCTATATAGTGATAGGTCACTGGCATCTTGCTTCTCTCACATCCTATCTAAACAAAGATATCTCATGTTACTGCCCTATAAAGACATTCTAGAAAACGTGTTTCTTTCTCATATTTACATCCCTTAATTTCATATACAAATGTTCTTCACTGCAATTGCAAAAGTTAGGCTTTCTGCAAATGTATCCTCAAGTACCTCTCATGAAAGACGACATCCCCCATATTCCTTTTTCCCGAATTAGTAGACTTATAAAATTGGGTTTTTTAAATGGAATTCAAACAAGCTGATAACTGAAATTCTTAGAAAAATATTGATTGATAAGTTTCATTATTCTACATTTATTTGATCTGTGCCAAAAACATTGTGTGAGTCAACAGGAAAAAAACCCCCAAACTCTTCGGAATTAAAAAAATCCCATCACATTTTCCAGAATACAAGGAGGATAAGTAAGAAATTATGAATTACGAAGCCCAAAATCTCTTTTTTTTTTGATCCAAACAAAGGGTTTACATATTTCTTTAGAGTGATTACAACATTCATTTAATATTTGAAGTTTAAGAGTAGCCCTGGATGGTGTTACCAAGTGCTGAAAAAGAGGGACAAGTGAAAATCAAAACTCCCTGCATCTTCCCAGAAACCAGATCTCTCCAGATTTTCTATTTAAGACTGTTTCAGATAGGCCCATAAGTGAACAACTTAATTTTAGTTTCTTCTGCTCTCTGTAATTTAATTTGAGCGGAGTAATACTTTTCAATATATTGGTATTTTTGATGCCAGCATCATAACTGCAGTTGTACACCACTTAGTCCTTCCTATTTAGTTTCTCAAACACCTTAATTTTTAAAGCTCTTGCTAGGTTCACTAGATGAGTATGACTGCAGAACCAAGTATTATTGTGCGTGCTAGCATGCAGACTAAGGAAGGCTATGACCTTGAATAACTGAGTTAATGTAGTTCTTTGGTAATTCAGGTCACATTATGTGCAGTATATAGAAAATAGACATATAGTAGTTCTTCACAGATCTTCTTAAGAATAAGTTACCTTTCTATAGGTTGATAAAATAAAACAGTACGCTTAATATCTGTGAGAAGACCACAGAAAAATATTGACATTCTTTTTACTTTTGAGTTAGCTGTATTGGATTGTGACATTCATCTTTTCTTTTATACTACACTTTCTATTTGTGAAATATATATGTCTTTAGTTAAATTATAGAAGAGTGAAAAAGAAAAGAATAAAGAAGGTGTAAGAACCGAATAGCATAAAAAAATGCATCCTAAGTCTCAAAAATGAACCACAGACCTTTTCTTATTTTGGTATCAGTAGTTTTGGATTTTGTTGGGTTTTTTGTTTTTCTTCTTGTCCACTTTATTATACACATACAGGTTCTTTGGGAAAAATTCTAGATTTCCTTGCAATATAAAGTGCTCTCTCTTTTTTCTGTCACCCCATATGTTAGATACCAGTGTATACACATTTTAATAAGAGCATGTCTTCCTGATGCTAGAGGATGCCATTACCATTGAGAAACTACGTGAAGTATCACCAAGAGCCAGCAGACATAAATCCCCACCGAGCTCTGGCTGGCTTTGATTCTCAGAAGTATTCCACTGACCTCCCTTTTGTCAGCATCCCATCTGTCAGGTTTTTCTATTATATATACACTTTGAAGATGAAATAAATTTCTTAGATATGAATGTAGAAAGATGAAACTGCACAACCAGTGTTGCACCCAGCCCACTTGCAAGTGAGACTGGAACTTAACATAAAACTGTAAGTCATCCTCTTGAAGTTGTGCAGAAATGTCCAGCAGATGTAATGAGAGTAGACTGCCTCAATAGATATTTCCCTAAGAACTGACTTTGAAAAGAAAAGAGGAAGATTGCCTTTTCCTGTTCACTTTCTATTTTAAAGCTTTCCCGAGAGCAGTGGCAAGAAAGTGTCACAGAAGTGAACAAAGCAAGGACACAAGTTGCTGCTGCAGCTGCTGCAAGGGTATGAGGACCACCAGTTTCAGATGCAGTGACAGAATGAGATTTGGTAGACAAAGAGACAAGCGCTCTCAGTTGAATCCTCGCTAAGTTTAGTTAGCTTATATCCTCTATAAGGATTTATGGGTTGCTAAATACTTTCTTCTTTTTACATCTGAGTTTGCCTGCAAAGCTTTGAATCTTAGGAGGATTTAACAATGATTAATGCTGAGATAAAGAAAACCTCTCCTCCCTACCCCCCAGCCTCTAAGCAAAATACAAACCAAGAGATTTGCAACTTAAATGACATTCTAGTCTTTATCTGTAGTTAAATTCCTTATTTAGAGATAAACTAGGACTTCTTAGAACAGATTTCAATTAATTTTGATTACTCTATAACCATATTAATCGTAGAATAATTTTTGTTCAGAAGTAAGACTTTAAATAACAGACTGAGACAATTAGCTGAAGTGGAATATGAAAGAAAGCCTATATCACTAAATTAATTATATCAGAATATTTGGAATGAAAATATCATACTATATATTACTACTGAAAAAGAAAAATTAGTAGGCATGTTTATAAATGAGACTGCAGCTGACAAAAATCAGGCTGGCACTCATGAAAACATGGTGAATTAGAGATTTTTGTATATGTTCCTATTCTACTATTATGAGTTTATAACAAGATCCATGATAGCTCAGCAATAACCACTCATCTAATCACTCACAAGTTTTTCTCACTTCTTACTTCAGAAACTTTTTCCGGTTCATTTAAGGGAATGCAGAAGAATAGACTTTAAAGTATAACAACAAAAAAATGAATAATATATATTGCTGATTTTTTTTATGGTTTACAGTAACAAAGAAATGTCTGATTGGCTGACAGAGGTCCCTGTAGTATGACAGAAAAATACTTGCTGCCACTATAGCCTAAGAATTTGCAGTTTGATTTCTGATTTAGCAGAAGGAGGCATAACATTTCAATACTGCTTAAATCACAATTCAAACAGATTGTAGATATCAAAAAGCTTATGGGAATACTGTTTGCTTTGGTTTGTTTTGCTTTCCACATTACAATCAAAAAATCCATTCTGATTAGCCTTGTTTCAGGATGTTGTATAAGAAACTGGTAAAGGAAAAGTAAAACGTGTTGACACTAGAAGGATGATGCTGAAAGATGTGGCATGTAAATACAAAGTATTCTAAGTTTCCTCTGGAGGATTATTTTTCAAGGCTGTGAAATCTTCATATTAATCTTCAAATCCCACTTAAAACCAGATTGAACTTGGTGCTTGGTTCTTCCCATGAATGTTTGTAAGAACTTTTATACAACTATAAAACATGCAAGTCCTCTGTAAACCACTATGTTTCCACACGCTGGAGATGATGATGATAATGATGGTTGTTGTTGTTTTATTATTGTTGTGGTTGCTGTTGAGAGGGGGTAGATTTTAAGTACTAAATTATTTTTTAAACATCATGTTGCCTATCAGAAAAAACCTGCTCGTGTTATATAGTTCACAACATTCTCTTTTGCCCTTGTCTTCCAAAGGAAAGCGTGACTTTTAATCTCTGCAGGAACACCCACGTCTTGGCATAACAGTGACAGCTACTCCATTTCACAGGCTCTTTGAGATGGAGCAGGGAGCAGCTCAGGGAAGGGAAGCCATATCAGAAAGAGGTTAGCTGCAGTTTATCAATTTAGGTGTCCAATTAGTAGTAAAAATCACAGATTACCTCACTTCTCTCCCCATAAAAAGATGAGAGATGTGTCAGCTTGTGAAACTCATTATGAAGTAAGCCTTTAAGGTTTTTCAGATTTCTGTGTTGTAATCCTAAAAGGAAAGGATACTAATAATTTTGGCATAACACGTATTTCTGACGACTGAACAAAGATGTTGTGGCTACACAAAATATTCAAAAAGTAAGAAAAAATTTCTGGTTTACGTCATGTTCATGGTAGAAAGCTCTTCAAGAAAACAGTGTAAGCCCTCCTCCAGGGAGTAATGGTAATGGTTTAACTGGTCTGTGCCTCTCGTCCTAATGTTATTGCACTTTGAGCCATGGCTGTGATTTACAGCTAAACTGAAGTTCCCTTTCAGCTGATACAATATTTTCTATATCTCAGTACTAAGCCTTATGGTTGCGTATGGTTTCATTTATTCTCTGTCTGTAATGCATAGAAGTCAAATTTGTCTCCTTTGGCTCTTTGTGACACTTTGTTTAATTTTAAATGCACAATTTGAAAGAAATAATCATAGAAGGAATTTTTAAAAGATATGATTTGAAGTGTCCTCAAATAAAATTTTAACAAAATTGTAGAGGATGCATAAAATACTTTAAAGCTATAATTAAAGTAGACATTCATTTATTTTGCAGGTTGTTGTTTGTTTTTTTCCTGTGAGAACTTTTTATAGACCAAAAGTTTTGCAAATTCTTCTTTTTTAAAAGTGCATGCATATATACATAATTTACCTCCATTACAGATTTCTGTACGTTAAAATAGCATTAAAAAAATATGTTTAAAATGTTACAGAAAAGAAACAGAATTTTGTTGGGATTTTTCACCTTTTTTATCAATTTGGTAAGTTACTTACCATGTTTCTAAACTGAGAACTTCTGTCTATTCTGGGAAGAGCCAGATTGCCCATAAATTATAAACTCCCAAAAAAAGTAAGTTATTTATTATATAAGTCTTCATTTTGTTATTTCGTCTTTTACTGAAAGGACATCATAAGCAATCAGGTTACCACAACAAGTATACTACAAATCATATGTCTTGATTATTGACATTAGCACTTCCACTAATTTTAAGTTCAACTGATGTTCATGGTTTCTAGAGCAGATTGGTCTCCAAATGTACTTCACTAACTGTACTCCTTTTCTCATTTTACGCTCCCCACATCTACAGGGGTGCTATAAGTGAGAATGTCTCCTTTGTAAGTTGATAGTATATGAGAAAAAGACTGTGAAGGAATGTACCTGTTATACAGTCCTGAGTATTTCAAATAGAAGTCCTTGAAAATATGTCCTTTTTCTTTATTGCTCACCAGAAATAGATTGCTCACCAGTGATAGGTGACAAGGTGGGTAACTACAAATGTATTTAGATTTGATTATTTACAGAGCCTGTGGAGAAAAGGACAACTGTTGACAGGATTGATCCAGTCCAAAACAAATTTCAACCACAAAAAGTAATAAATCAAAGACAGATGTAACGTCACATAATTCTTTAGAACTGGCACCATTTTAGTTGAAGATCTCACACGTTAGCAGAATGATTTGTGGACTATTTACATATATTTTAAATGTGTATGCAGTAGCTGTACACATACAATATTGTCTAGATCTAAAAGATTACTTAAGGATCTTTCAGACTCAATAATTACTTTATTAGCATAATTTGTAATTTTAAGACAGTTCTACGTACTGTATTAAAATAACTATATAAGCACATCTGCCAACAGAAAACTTTAATGGATACATGGCCCAGTGTCCCTACCTACCACTTATTCTGATAGAAATGATGCATGCTAACTGCAGGTAAAACTGTGACTAATTTTCACTGGCATCTGTGTCAGTAAAAATCTGTTACTATGTATAAAAAAAATAAATTGCTGGCCTGTGCCAGCTCTGCTATCAGGGCTACAAAGCACAGTTTTTCCTCTGAGAAAACATGCAGTTTCTGGTATGATAGTGTAATTAATTAAAATTTTAAGTTTAATTTAATGTAATGTATGTTTTCCTATTTTCAGTATGCACAATGTTAAAAATATATATGTAAGTTTCTGGGAGAATACAGTATTTGATTTTTAAATCTATAAATTTTTGTGCTTCTAATTAATGTTAATTTACAGAAACTACTCATGCACTTTTAATTTATGGTTATTGTAAGGCCAAATTGTTTAGAGGTAAAAATCTACATGTGTTCTTATTCCATTCTGAATAAGAAAGATGATGATTTCCTAATCATCATCTGATTTTGGCTTTGATTTCTTGCAATACTGTTTTCAGCACCATGCCACTATGGGAGAAAAACCCCCAAAAAAACCCAACCAAAAACCAAAACAAAACTATATTGAAAAAAATTATTCTTAGAATAAAAATAAATGACTTCTGAAATTAGGTAAATGTTGACTATTATTACTGTGAAAAATCTTTATCCTTTCTAAATAGTTTGTTTAAATTTTGAAATTTCTTTTTTTTTGCTAAAAATAAATATTTTTAATTCTCAGATATTGTGTATCTGAGAAAGAGACAGGGCACATTTTGAAGCAGTGAAGCAAGTAACTTGGAATGTCTACACAATATCAGATACTCCTGATGTAAAAATGAAGGGTCACATGACATTTTAAAAATAATATCTAACAACAGAATGCATGCCAAAAAACCACAATCATAACTAACTGCCATCCCAAGGAGAGTTGCCTTTCTGCATGCTATCACCTGCATGATTACTTCCAGAAGCAACTAACTTATATCTAGAAGGAGCTATATTAAGTGATATTCACATCATAATAAGACAAACTCTAATTTCTTTGTAAGGAAAATTAAAAAGTATTAAACATTCCATCACCTGTACAAATATAAATATTTTTATCCTTATGGGTATATGTATTATTAGAATAGCACAAATTCAAAATATCACTGTCTCTGCAGTGTCCAACGTATTTCTACACTCCATAAAAGCATTGTCCTAACGTAGAAATGAATTTATATCTTACTGTTACAATTTCTGTTACAAAAAGGAGTAACTTGAAGTGTGGAGTGAAAATTCATTTGCACCTCAACAGATGTAAGTGAAGACAAAATTATCCATCTGCCAGGTAAGAAATTGCTTTAAAACAGAACTTTAAAACAGAATGGAAAGTGTTATCTTCTCTTAAAATTGAATTTACACCTTGCTTTTGTGGAGGAGTGCAGGCAGTGAGGTTACCCAGCTTTTATTTTAAGGGCCCCCTACACAAACCTTCATCATTCTACAAGGAGTCTTTCCATACATGCAATAATCAGTTTACAATCAGAATTTATTTACATGAGCATCTATGCATGATGTAGATATCAGTGCTATTTCCTTTTGTTTATAGAATGTTCCTTTGCTACAAATTTTCCACAGAACTGACAATTCTGTCATATTTTTAAATACATATTGGTCATTCAAAGGAATCTTGTAAGAATGGAAAATTTCTGGTCTTGCCT
This sequence comes from Porphyrio hochstetteri, assembly GCA_020800305.1. NCBI lineage: Eukaryota > Metazoa > Chordata > Aves > Gruiformes > Rallidae > Porphyrio > Porphyrio hochstetteri. The sequence continues at coordinate 60,332,314 of CM036906.1, read as the reverse complement.
TTTTAAAAATTTTGTTTCTGAAGGGATTTCCTGGCCATTAAATAGCTATAACAAAGGCTCCAATCAACTCACTAAATGTTCATCTTTCAAACTGTGTCTAAAAGCTCAGAAATGCTCTATCGCAAAGGCAAAAAAGTAAGCTTCACATCCTTTATTACAGAAGCATTTAGGTAAATTTTAGCAACCTGTGAGTTATTTCCCTTACCTTGCAAATGATGACGGAAACAGGTAACTTTGATTAATCTCTTTTTCCCTCAAGACACAGAATAAATACTAAGGGTGTCTCTATCTTCTTATTTACTGTCCTATCTAAATCAGGAGTCAGCCCCAAAGGTCTCTTGCAATCTCAACATCTCTCCAGTGTCCACTGTAACCGTGTCTCTCCACAACAAAGGAATTGTCAACCAGTATCCTCTCCAGGGAGTCCACATTTCTAAGTGCGTGCCACAGCTTCTTGGCCATACAGTTCTGCCTAAGCTTAGTCTTGTGGACAGGTACTGATTTAATAAAAAAGTTTTTTGGCCTCTTTTACTTGTCTTTTAAACTGCAGCAGCTACCCATGTTTACTCTTACCGACATCAATAGTATTCGTACCTCCAAACTAGCTATATTTTAAAGTACTGCACTTGTCAGTTTTGTGAAGTGAGCATATTCACCCTTTCAAAATTGCACACCCAAGTTACTCCAGTTGGTATCCTAAAATATTCTGGGTCCTGCTTGACAAACCAGAAACCCCAGGCTGGCCAAATTCCCAATCCCATGAAGGAAATCTGGAATACCTAAAACAGCTTTCAGTCTGGGCTGCTCTAGAGCTATGGACGTGGGCGTCCAAGGCTTCCCAACACTTCAACACAAAAGCTAACAAACCATCAGTCATCTTCATGTCACAACCTTGCCTGCATTCTGATATAGAGAGTGTCAAAACAGAGAAGTATCCATATTGTAAGAACATTTATTTCGGACCTGAGAAAGGCCTTGGAGACTAGTAAGAGGGCAGCATGTTGGCAGATATCTCCAGCGACAGATCCTCACAAAGACAAAGCCAGGCACAGAGCCTACAGGTAAATCAGAATGTCTGCAACACACAGAAACTCTCCCCTGACTTCGAGAAACCTCATGTTTGATGTCCACATTAGAAACGACGGATGTCAAACACTTTACCAGTCCCCATGGTGAAGGTCAGAATGAATTGGCAATAAAAATAAGTCAAAATGCCACTGAGTTGAGTACATTATTTGATAGGCACACCACTGCATTCATTTTAAACTTCCTTTAAGAGTTTAAATCTGCTTTTCTTTTTCTATAAAAGCTAAAAAGAAGGGAACTGAAGGTTTCATTGCCCAGATGGCTAGACTTTGAACCAGCCAGATGGAAGACAGCAATTCCTGGCTGGATTTCTGGCAGATTTCTGGGGTCCACAAGCTGGGGAAAGCTGTGCCAGACAGGCTACGCTCCCCCATCATGTTTCTCCAGGGCAAGCAGCCACTCTGGCTTTCCTAGGTTCAATGTAAACTTCAAGGATTTCAGGAATCCCCATACTAACCAGAATTGATATCTCACCTCCAGAGTGTGAATCCCTACAGGAAGCCAAGGACTTGGGATGGATTCCTAAGGCTCTTGATTCTTAAGCAACTCTCCCTTATGGAAAACTTTGAACATCCCAGTGGCCTTTCTAGCAAAGCTGTACTGCAGTTATTTGCCCTCAAAGTACCACTCAGCATCTGCAAGTATTTTGTGCATGTTTTGCTTCTGAAATAGCTATTTGCATCTGTTCCAATGTATTCTATTTGGCCATGCTACTCATTGGAATACTTCAGTTCTCCCTTTGGCTTGATGATCATAAATCCTCATTATTAGATAGAAATACATTTGTACTGTGTACAATCAGAAAGGAAGAGGTGTGTTGTACTGCTACATAATCAGCAAAATGGTGTACTGGGTCTGTCTGAGATGGAGCTAATTTTCCCCACAGCAGCCCTCAAAGCACTGTGCTGTGTATTGGTACCGAGCAAGGCACTAGTAACACAACTAGGTAACGCACCTAGGTAACACAAGCACCAAGGCTGTCCCTCTCCAATATCCCCCGCCCACCAGCAGGCTGGGAGTGGGCAAGATCCTAAGACAAGGCATAGCTAGGACCAAAGGGATATTCCATACCCCTGATGTGTGCTCAGCAACAAAATGCTGAGAGAAAGAAGGAGGGGAGGCATCCATTATTAAGACGTTTGTCTCCCATAGCAACCTTCACATGTACTGAAGCTGTGTCCTGTGAAGTGGCTGGACATTGCCTGCTCGTGGGAAGTAGAGAGCTTTGTTTTCATTTTCTTCCATTCACAACCTCATCTTAAACCTTTATCTTGACCTACAGAGTTTTTTCCATCTTATTTTCTTCCTACCCTGTCCATTGAGGAAGGGAATTACAGAGCGGTTTGGTGGGAACTTCTCATCCAGCTCAGGACAACCCACCACAAATGGCATCCCTTCTCCATGAAGGGAGCTATTATCTCTATGAGGCCCATAATTATCGACTGTTTAAAAAACCCCTCAAAACGAACAAAAAATAAACCAAAAGCAAATCATCGAATCATAGAATCATAGGGGTTGGAAGGGACCTTGAGAGATCATCGGGTCCAACCCCCCTGCCAAAGCAGCTCCCTAGCACATATTGCACAGATAGGCGTCCAGACAAGTCTTGAATATCTCCAGAGAAGGAGACTCCACCACCCCCCTGGGCAGCCTGTGCCAGGGCTCTGTCACCCTCACTGTGTAAAAGTTCTTCCGCATGTTGGTGCGGAACTTCCTGTGCTCCAACTTGCAGCCATTGCCCCTTGTCCTGTCCCCACAGACCACTGAAAAGGGGCTGGCCATTTCCCCCTGCATCCCATACTTAAGATATTTATAAACATTAATAAGGTCCCCCCTTAGTCTTCTCCAGGCTGAACAGTTCCAGCTCACTCAGCCTTTCCTCATAGGTGAGATTCTCCAGGCCCTTAATCATCTTCCTAGCCCTTCTCTGGACTCTCTCCAGGAGATCCCTGTCTTATACCAGGGAGCCCAGAACTGGACACAATACTCCAGGTGGGGCCTGACCAGGGCAGAGTAGAGGGGGAGGATCACCTCCTTCGACCTGCTGGCCACACTCTTCCTGATGCATCCCAGGATCCCATTGGCCCTCTTAGCCACCAGGGCACACTGCTGGCTCATGGCCAACCTGTCATCAACCAGGACCCCCAGGTCCTTCTCCACAGAGCTCTTCTCCAGCAGGTCATCCCCCAGCCTGTACTGATACAGACAGTTATTCCTCCCCAGGTGCAAGTCTGTACGCTTGCTTTTATTAAACCTCATCTGGTTTCTCCCTGCCCAGCTTTCCAGCCTGTAGAGGTCTCGCTGGATGGCTGCGCAGTGTTCCTGCGTGTCAGCCACAAATATGTATACCAAATTAATATATTCTTATAAACATACACATAAAGGGAGACCATATATGTGGTGGGAGATGCTGAGGAAGGAAGAGTATATGCCACAAGATAACTACTGTATATGTTAAAAAATGACACAAGATCCTTTCATCAAGCTCTACTGGCATGAAGGAATTCACAAATAAAACCAAACATCACTACTAGAAGAAATGTTTGGAACTAACATCAACAACATGTTATTATTTTTCCTGAAACCAAAAAAATCTGAACCAAAATAATTTAAAGGGACTTTTTTTCTCATAAGTGTAGTGGCATCAATTCTGTCAACATACGCAATGTCATATATCAAGATAAGTATTTCTAATAGATATATATAGGTAAAGTAGAAAAAACAATATTTCTACTTAAATAGATTGAAGTAATGATTGAAGGAATAGCTATTGAAGAAATACTAATAAATCTGTCCAAATTAATATTTTCATCATAACAATATAACTTTTGATGACACCTCTATTCATACACACGTTAGCACTCCATATATTTTCAGCTGGGAAATTTCAACTTTCCACTGAAATTTTTGCATTTTGCTGTGCTCCAGTATTTTCTGCTCTAGCAGTGAGTTGGCAGCACAGCTCTAAAAGTTGCTGAGGGTAACTCATACATTGCTATGAATGCAGTGGCAACGATCTAAAGCTGTTATCTGTCTAAATGATTGGAAAGGGCCAAAGGCCTTCCCTTGGAAATAGCTTGTATATGTGACATAGGAGTTAGCTATACAGTCCAATCTCAGCCCTGTGCATACAATTTTCAGGCATGAGTTACAATGTTCTAAAAAGTCGTTTGCAAATAGCCATTTGTCCTTGTATATGAATATTGAAACAACTTATAAGTCAGCAGCCTCCAGAAGTATTTAGGCTCCGTATGTAGAAGTATGACCTTTTCATGTAATGGAGTTGCTACACCTTTAATCTGATGAGTCTACTACTTGTATTTCTTGAATGATTCTGTCTGCTCCTGCTCTGTCACCCACTCCTTCTGTTTTTTACTAATACAATAATAGTACATATATTACACAATAATACATGATAATAATAATACACAATCCAGACACTAGCAAAGCACTGTGGAACATAGATCTCAGAAGCCTGTAAGTGAACATTTATAAATAATTATAAACATGGTAAATAGTCAGATCTTAAAGAATCTGATGTTTATTTGCCTTATGTAAACATAAGGCTATGTTCTGTAGCTACAGTAGTTCAGCAAATAATTGTACAGGCCCACAAAACCCCAGCTGATACTAAGAGAATTGTAAAAGTGGATTCAGAAAATGTAATTGTTTTCCTGTGGATTCAGGTACTGACAGGAGGGCTTCACAGATAATCTGCCTGTGCATCCTCTGCTGTCAGAGAAGAAAGGAGGGAGGAGGAAAAGTGAGAGACACTTGCAAGGTCTGGATCAGAGACCAAACCCTGAACCAGCCTCAGGAGCAGGACGATTTCCTGACACTAAGGCTGTTATCTGTTACAGCCTATGAATTAGTTTTTGTGAATTTCCCTCACCTGTCATCAGGAAAATATAAATAATAGCAATAACTGCTATCTAAAGCCTGGTAATCACCCTGGAGGAAACAAACCAGTATTTCCATGGGTTGCTGAGCTAAGACGTGATGTTTTTTGATAGGCCAAATCTCTCCTTAAACAGTTCAAGCAGGTCTGAAGAAAGAAATGGGGGCCTAAGAGTAATTGTGAGCTAATTAGATTATAACTATAAAATCATAGAAAAGGTATAAAAAAAGATCAGAAGTGTGTATTTTTAATGCAGTTTTCCAATAACATCAGTTTTAGATGCCTGTTGTTTAAATGCAGACAGGATTAGAGTTTTAACCACAGCATTTCTACAGAGCTTTATGGGGTTACTGTCCATCCCAAAGTGACCAATTAGTACTGTGGGGATGAAATAAATGCTTCAGATACCAAAAAAACAGGGGCAATAAGAAAGATAAGTCCTGTTAAAGAGAAAATAAAATGCAGAAAGGAAAAAAAGGGAAAAAAAATCTGATCATGTAAAGAAAGTAGAACTGCAGTGAAGCATCTGATGAAATACAAGCAGCTCTTAGTAGGGGAAAGGCAGAGAAAAGCAAAGGATCAGGAGAAAAAAAATTATTAGCACTTGCGTGCTCTTTGTTTCTCTCTGCTCTAAATACTATGTTTCTGTAAATTGCTTACAACCAGTTTGTTTTCTCTTCCCTGAAAGCTTACTTTTTAAATTTGAAACTCCAAACTGGAATGAAAAGTCTTTTCTCAAAGCATTATTTGTAAATAGAAGTAAGCATTGGGATTATAATATGCTGTGGAAAATTATGAAAGTATTTTATTCCAGGAAAGCTAAAACATATCAGTTTATACTTTTCTGTTTCAGCTGAGATGATGAAATCAATTCTTTTAAGCTGAGTTGAAGAAATTTTTAAAAAAATTAATTAATCTTCATTTTGAAGTATGGAGTAAACCTATTTCTCCCCATGAAATATTTTATTTTATTCAGTATTTCCTAATGGAAAACATGTTTCATCTGAATGTTTCTGAGCACATGTCATGCTGCACAAGAAGAAAGACATATTCTTAAGTTGTTTGCATTTGAAGGGCAAAATTATTGTGCCTATAGACAGCCATAGGGCTACCCTTGATAGCTACCTTGAATACAGGTATGAAAAATGACATACATATAGACTAATATTAGCTTATTTGTTTAAAGGTCATGCTACATTTGTGGTCTTGAGGATCCCAGTCTGTGGATCCTCAGCTGCTGTTGAACTTCATTTGAACCTCATTTGAGGTTTCTTCAACAAATAGCTAAGAAGAGTACACCTGCAGCTAATAGGTTTACATTTATCTTAGAATAATCTCACCAACATCAAAAAATATGTTAGGGATTTACAAACTGAAAATGGCTGAAAACCCACTGTCTACACTATGTCATAGTGACAGGCACTGAGATGTCTTTCATTGAGAAGCGTGTGATAGCAGCACACACACAGACCACTACTGCATTATATATGATAATATCCCACAGAGGAGTTTCTCCCAAGTAGTTTTAAACCATAAGGTAAAAGTTTCACATCTTCATGGTCCTCGACACATAAGCGATTTTAGCAAATTAGATCGTGAATTTAAACCCTATGATCAACACAAAAATGAAAAGCAAAGAGATGTGAAAAAGTTTATTTCAAATTTCCCAAATATAAGACAAAAAAATAGGACATTCCTGATATACTGAAATAACAAAATACACTGCTGGTAGCTAAACTAACTTCACTCTTCCTGTCTGAAATTTCTTGCCTCTGTATAGCACAGAATACTCTGAGTTATAATATTAATATAGGAAATTACAAAATATAAATAACAGATACAATAAAACCCAAGACTGCCACCAGCAAGCAAAACCTTATATTCCCGTATATACCACCATTAAGACAACCAATGTGCCAGAAATTATGACTCTTTGTGGCATTACATCCTGACTCAGATTAAAATTTTCTTAAATGGGACTACACAAGCATCAAAGTAAAAAGGACTTCTCACATGAAGCAGCAGAGTATGATTTCTCCCACAGCACAGCTGGCAGAAAATTCACCCCTCCAGAAACAAATATTGCCGACTTCATCTTCTTACTGAATACTGTGCAAACTATTCAAACACAATTATCTCTTCTGCCTTTTATTTTCTTGTTCAGCCTGCAGGAATGGGTGATCTTTAATTGGGGGGTGGGAGGCTAATTGAAACACTTTCAGCATTCTTTTACTCCATAGCAGTAACAGGCTTTAGAGTTAATCTATATTTCATTTTCTAAAGGTGTTAGACCACTGTTTAGATGAAAAGCATATTGTGCACTACTACTTACAAACTGTAGAGGAGGCAGCTTGAACTTCCTGGCCTCTGTCTAGACAAAAATCCTATGTCCTTCATTACATGGCAGCTCTTGGAAGATGCTGTCCTAAATTCACACTGAGCAGATTGAGAGGTCTTTCTAAGTCTAGACCAAACTTAAGTACTCATCAAGATTTTTGATAAGCCAAACCATTGAGTCTTGTCTCTGCTTGTCCCATATTAAATTGGGACTTGGCAATTGTCCTGGACCAACAGCAAAAAGTCCCATATGGATTTCTGATTCTGCTTTCTGAAATTTAGTAGTCTGAACTGGAATTCATCTGACTTTTACTGAATCTGGCCATATTTTTTCCCTTCTATCTGTATTCTACCGATCTTTATCTTGTGCTGTGCCCACACCACCTGTTAATCCATCTGGTCTGTTTCTGTGTCTGTTGCCTATACCCTGTGCTTTACTTGCCTAGCATCCAGTAGCTTTTTATCTATGAATGAAGCCTGCTGTCTTCATCCTGCCAAGCCTACAAACCCCTACCCTAATTTGTTCTTCTTATCATGATCCTCCTATATTTAAGATGGGTCGGTAAGGCTGAGTAAGCTAATATTCTGATACTCAAATAGCTCACCCATATCAAAGTCTTTGTGAAGCTGAAACAAATACACCTCCCAGATATTCCCCACATTCTTCTTCAGGACCCTACAAGATACCTATATGTCTCTTATTATTATATGCTTTATTTTAAGGACAGACTAGCACTCTGCACACCTCCTTTCCTCATAACCTAGAACTGAAGGTTCCAATCTCTTCATTCAAGTTTCTCTCTATGCACCATACCTTTCACAGAATCACAGAACATTAGGAATTGGAAGGGATCTGGGATTACTCTTGCCTAGATGCAAGACCCTACACTTGCTCTTGTTAAATCTCATTAAACTTCTCCCTACCCAACTCTCCAACTTGTCTAAGTTTTGCTGAATGGCAGCACAGCACTCTTGTGCATCAGCTACCCCTCCCAGTTTTGTGTTGTCAGCAAACTTGCTGACTGTACACTCTATTTCCTCATCCAGGTCATCAATAAATATATTGGATAGTACAGGTCTCAGTACTGACCCCTGAAGAACACCTCTAGATACAGGCCTCCAGCTAGACTCTGTCCCATCGATCAAAACTCACTGATTTCTTCCTTTCAACCAGCTCTCAATCCACCTCACTACTCGACCTTCCAGATCACACTTCCTCAGTTTAGCCACAAGGATGCTATAGGAAATGGCGTCAAGTCCTTTACTGAGGTCAAGGCAGACCACATCTGTTGCCCTACCATCATCTATCCACATGGTTATATCCTCATAAAAGGCTACTAGATTAGTCAAACATGACTTCCTCTTGGTAAAACCATGTTGACTGCTCCTCTTATGCTTGATGTGCCTAGAGACACCACCAAGGACAAGTTGTTCCATCACCTTTCCAGGGATGGAAGTGAGGCTGACCAGTAGTCTGTAGTTACCTGGGTCATCCTTCTTGCCCTTTCTGAAGGCTGGAGTAACATTTGCTTTCCTTCAATCCTCAGGCACCTCCCCCATTTCCCAGGACTTGGCAAAGATGATGGATAGTGGCCTAGCAATGACTTCTGCCAGCTCCCTCAGCACCCTTGGTTGCATGCGATCAGGACCCATGGATTTATGGATGTCCAGACAGCTTAATTCATCCCTGACCCAATGAGTCTGCCTCATTGGCAGTCTCATTGTTTACCCTGACTTCCTCCAGGGCTTCAGCCATCTGGGGCTCCTGCAAACAGTCTCCAGCAGTATAGACAGTGGCAAAGAAGGCAGTCAGTAACTCTGTCTTCTTACTATCCTCAGTCACCAAGGAACTCACCTCATTCAACAGAAGGCCTACATTGCCTCTAGTGTTAGTATTGTCTGCAATGTATTTGAAGAAGCCCTTTCTGTTGTCCTTGACCTCTTTGCAAGGTTTAATTCCAAAGAGGCCTTAGCTTTCCTAGTTTCCACCCTACATGCACTGAAAACAGTCTTACATTCCTCCCAAGTGGCCATCCCCTCCTTCCAGGACCTGTATACTTTCTTCTTCTGCTTGATTTTACTCAGCAGATCCCTGTATATTCCTCTGTCCTCTGCCCTAGATACCCATATTCCCTTTCACATATCCTTATTCATTCCTCCAACAGATTACCACTCCCCTCTCTATGCATTTGACAAAACACAATTGTATGCATAGGCTACAAATCACTAAAATATGTTCTCTACATATTACACATTCCCATTGTTTTTCACTTAGAACAAGACTACCTGGGTCCTCTATTTCCTTTAACTCTACTCCCACCACAGCCACACAGAATCAGAAGATGGTTAAGGTTGGAATGCATCTCTGGAGATCGAGTCCAACCCTTCTTCTCAAAGCAAAGTCAACTACAGCAGGTTGCTCAGGTCCATGTCTAATCAGGTAAAGAGTGATGGAGATCCCACTGCCTCCCTGGGCAACCTGTTGCAGTGTTCAATCACTCATATGGCAACAGTTGTTTTATTTTCTTATATACAAAAATAATGTCTTCCATAGCAATGTGTATTTACTAACTCTTGTCATGCCACTGTTTTCCACATAGAAAGGTCTGGTTCCATCTCCTTTATGTGTGTGTGTGTATTTGTCCCACCATGCCACAGATCTGAACAATCCCAGCCTCTTCTCGTATATCAGACTCTCAAATCATCTTCATGGCCCTCCACTGGACCTACACAGGTACATCCATGTCTCTCTTAACAGAATCATATAATCAATGAATCATTTAGTTTGTAATCCACATCCTGAGATCACCTAATCTGACTTCTAGCCTGACCCCACTGCCTAAGTGGGGTCACCTAAAGCAGGCTGTACTGGAGAGCCTAGTACTCGACCCAGCACTCCAGATGTACCCTCACCAGAGCTGAGCACAATGTAAGGATCACCTCCTTAACATGCTAGGAATGCTCTTTCCAGTGCAGCTCAAGATGCAGGCTGACATTGCTGCAAGCACATATTGCTGACTCAGGTTCAAATTGTCCACCAGAACTCCCAGGATATTTTCTGCAAAGCTGCTTTCCAGTCAGCCAGCGCTCAGCATCCACCAATGCATGGAGTTACTGTTCCCCACACCAGAGATCCACATTTCATCTCCATGTTTCTTTATCCCACCTTCTTTTCTAGTATTATAAGAAAATATTAAACCATATTGTGAGAGCATAATCTCTGAGTGAAGATAAGTAGATACAGATATGCCGGAATCTATTGTCTGCTTGCTAGATCTGGGGTCATCAGGCACTATGGTAGCTGACCAAAGAAGACATGAGATTCTCTGTGATTCCCTCCTGGTTTTGCAGTTCTTTCACATTGTGGACATTGAAGTCAGCATTTGAAATGTTGCAATTGCTCAAAAGTTGTAGTTGAAACAAAGAACTTACAAATATGACTGAACTGCCATGAAGGATCACAAAGTAGTTTCAGGTCTGTCCTTAGCTTGTGAGGTGCCTTTCTGACACAGTAATTCAACTACTAGTTTCACTGTGACATTGCTACTGCAGATCCATTTGGGACATGGCCATAATAGTATTATTTTCTTGGCAAGTGGTCAGAAGAACAATTCAGAACAATTTCTGAGAAATCCTGTGTGTAAGTGAGACAGAGGTCACTGAACTACAAAGTCACTGTTCTGCTTCTAAAAACATTTGCATGTCCCCATCATCTATACTTATTTTCTAAAAGGCGAGTCTTTGATTTCTTATTTTACTTTGTTCCTTCTACCAGTACTAACCATAACACCAGCTATCAGACATTTATGCTGAAAAAAACCAACCAAAACCACAAAAAGAACCATATGTTCCTCATTTTCTAGTTGTTATCTCAACATTTGCAGATTTTACAGGGCTGAACTCCAAGCGTGGGAGCATCATCTTCCTTCATTCCAATGGATTTCATGTGTACCTTGACAATACTATGGTTTCTAGTCTAACTTCTCCTTATGAACTAATCTTTTGTGTGTTTCCAACTGAACAAGCACTGAAAGTAAAGACAAAACTAAAACTTGTGAGCATCAAGAATTAAATTACTCAGAAATAAAACATATATGTATATCTCTCTCTCCATGCTTCTAAAACACTGGAAGAAATAATGAGTTTTATTTGGACTGAGAAACATTTTTAATATCCCAAGAGATGATGCCAATTACTCTGCTTTTGCACTGCTATCTTTCCATTTTCTGTGTTTTTTCATGAGCAAGAAGTACAGTAAGTATTTAGGTCCAGCAGCAGAAGGTGGTGCACAAAGGATAACTAAAAAGGGCAACCCCATACACTCCAGAAAGGTAATGAGATTTCTGTCATATACTAGTAAATAAAACTACTAGCAGTTTTTTAGGGGTGTATCAGTGTACATAAGGACGTATATACATGTAACGTCTCACATTTTTCAGCCTATTTCATTTGGATACTATTAAGTCTGACACAACTTCTCAGACCCCCTAGCTGGAGCTGATCTACATATAGTTACCTATGTCAAACTATTGAGATCCACTCCTTTTCTCAGAAATAGTCTGATTATTCTGCATGAGTAGATCTTCAACAACCATCATTTAGAAACACTAGAAGTCCAATCTGTCTGTTCTCTGCATGTGTCACAACATAACTTATATTCCTTGCCTGATGTTTTTTTTCTCAGCTGGTACTTAGCAGTGGCAAGGGTCATAAGTTGAGCTGCAGAAACATGATTGCAAATAATTATTCCTCCAGCAGCTCTTTCTCCTTTAGGGAAACTCACAAAAGGGAATCATTTCTGTTTGAAAACTGGTTAATACCCATAGGTATCAAAATATTAAATTTCTATATAGACTATATTGCATGAAAAGCCCTAATAATGAACGAACTCTCTTTTTGTACTAAAATATAAGAAAAGGGGGAATCTCAAAACAAAACACAGACACAGACTCACTGTCGAAAATGAAAATCCACGTGTAATTAGAAAGGCTGTGGAACTGGTTAGTCACTCTATTGAGAGACGATTTTAAGTGAAAAAACCAAGAAAGGTCAGAAACCAGAGAGGAGTACAAAAGGCCATATGCATACATGGGACCAGTGACCTTGAGCATAATGAGATGCAACCCTAAAAACAGGCTGAAGAGAAGTACTTTAGGTCAAGGTCTAAAATGCCATCAGGGCTGCAGGCAAGAAAAGTGTGGCCAGCTGTGGTGTTCTCTTGTGCTTAGAGAAGCAGGACATTGTATATTCTTTGTAAATATGCAGAGTTACTTTAGGACTCATGACTGTTATCTAGGCAACTAGTCAACTTCTTGAGTCAAAGAAACTCTACAGTCACAATTAAATTTAAGAGACAAAGCAGAGAAGACTAATTTCAATGTAACTTAGGACAGTAAAAAGAAGTGCAACTCAAAATACTATTTATCTGCTAGGAAAACACAACCGTGTTTGATCTTCAGGACTGCAGTCAGCAGAATAATAATAATAGGCTGACTTTTAACATCATACACAAACGATTAGACAAAAGCAAGTGTGAGTATATGGAATCTTGTGTTTATTAATATGATAGAGAAAAATTGTTGTATTTGTTTAAGCTCTTTAGAAAGTGATTGGGTGAGGTGAAACTTGCATAGAAGGCAGCCTTTCATCTTCTCAAAAAAGTTCTTTATAGAAGACACCACAGTTACTTCCTAGAGGTCCAGGTGACTCAGGTTCCTGAAACAATTTCTTGAAAGTAACAAAATGTTTTCCTGATGATATGTAACAGAAATTTATAAACATTTTCAAAAACTTTGATGTGCCAATGAGGTTGCTATTGATGGATTCATGTAGTAATCTGTAGATGCTTCACTAATTAAACTGTAATATCACATCAATATATTTTAGAAGGAAAGGCTTATGTATTAATAATATTCATCCTGTTAAACTGACTCAGCATAAATCTTTCATTAAGTTTATAATTCAGTGGGTTTCAAAATTTTCTTCTTTATTTCACAACATTTGGATTATGTTATGTTGCTTCTCCAAAGCACAATAAGGTCTGTATTTTGTTCTTGTGTGAGAACACAGTTCCATTGTTAAAAAAGATCAAAGTTTCTTATCCTTCAGGAACTGTCCACCTGCTGCAGTGTGAGGTCCTCCCCAGGCTATGGTGTGGATATCTGCTCCAGTGTGGTCCTCCATGGGCTGCAGGGTGACAACCTGTGTCACCATTGACTTCTCCATGGGCTCCAAGCTAATCTTCGCTGGTACCTGGAGCACTTTGTCTCCCTCCTTCTTCAATGACCTTGGTGTCTTCAGGACTGTTTCACTTTTTTTCACTCCCTTCTTACAGCTGCTGCACAGAATTTTCACACTTTCTTAAATGTGTTTCCATGGAGATGATACCAATGTTGTTGACTGGTTCAACTTTCGCCAGGGGTGGGTCTGTCTTGGAGCTATCTGAAACTTACTCGGTTGAACATGGGGTGAGTTACTGCTGTCTTATCACAGAAGCCAGAAGTCACCCTTGCAGCTCCACCCTGGCTACCCAAACCTTGTCATGTAAACCCAGTACAGGTCAATATGTCAGAAGGAAGGGTCACCATCACCATAGAGGGGGACCTTGAAAGGCTAAAAGATGGGAGCAGCAAGAATTTCACAATGTTTAACAATGATAAATGTGAAGTCCTACACCTGGGACTGAAAAACCCCAAACTGCATCACAGGCTGGGATCTGACTGAATGGGTACAGCTCTGATGAAAAATTCTTGGGGGTTCTGGTGTACAAGCAGCAAGTTCTAATGGCACTCTGACATCCTATGTTGGGAGTTTCAAAGTGTATATGCCTGTTCTTTGTATACAGAAAATTATCTTTGACATCAAAAGCATTGCTAGCCATTAGTCATTCCATCAAGTGGAAATGTCAATATCTCTTGGGTTAAATTACTGTCCTTTTGGGAATATCAAGAACACAACTGTGCCATTGCAGGTGAAAACTCAGAAGTAATGCCTTCTGAGTACTCTCTTCTGAAAAACAAACAAACAAACATGAGTAGGACAATGAGTATAGGAGATGGAAGGAGAAACACCTGCACAAAATATTAATAGATTGACAGTGTCCACTCCCTGTGCTACATAATCCAAATGCAAAGGGTGTGAAATGAAGACAGACCAGATGCCACTCTAGAGACTCAGTTGAATATATGAGAAAGTCTGTGAATCTGGATTAAGTATCTTAGCATATCACTTAATGTCTTCAGAAGCAAAATGAGGATCGACATTCCTGTCTGAACCAAGCCAATTAGTCAGCTAACCTTGTAAATCACAATTTCTTTTGTGACCTCGAGCAGACAGTCCTTAAATTAACAGAATTAGGAATAGCTCCACAAGGTATAATAGCTTTGATTTGCAAGGAACAAAAGGTGAATGTCAAAAGATTTTGAAAACTAGCTTAGTTTATTTAAACTCCCAATTCCAAAACACATTCAACTGATCCAAACTTCCTTTATTGGTTTTGCTATCTCTGCAAAAACAAGAAAAATACTTTGAAAAAAATGAAAGTAATAATATGTGCCCTTGGGATGAGCTGATACCGTCCATCTGCCAGACCCTCTTTCAGTTGCTCTTTCATTCCTCATCATCAACAGAACAAGAGGAGAAAATGAGATGGAAAAGCTCATGGGTTGAGATAACAGGAGTTTAAGTTAAAAAGAAAAAGCTGCAAGTGGATGCAAAGCACAGAAGAATCAGCAGGCAGATGTCCAGACACTTACAGGAAAGCAGACTCTGAGCACTCATAGCAGTTCTTGGGAGCACAGGCACCTTCATATGAATGTTCCTTCTCCCTTCTTTTAGTTTTTATTGCTGAGTATGACATCATATGGTACAAGATATCCCTTTGGTTATCTGGAATCAGCTGTCCCGGCTATGTCCTTTCCCAAGGCCTTGTCCCCTAACCTGCTACTGGCCTTTGGGGGAAGAAGTTGTTTAAAAAGAAAGCCTTGATGCTGTGCAAGCACATAGCCAAAAGACTGGTGTGGTATCAATACTGTTTTAGCCACAAATGCAGAGTACAGCAGCATACCTGTACTATAAACAAAGCTAATTCCATCCCAGATGGACCCAGTACAACCTTTAACTATCTTTCCTTCTTTTATTTACAACTTTCCCCTCAGGTTGACTTTTTTTTTTTCAGTCCTTTAGGCAAAGTAGTAACATATTGCATTCAGAAAATTAATTTCAATATTGTTCTCTACATATTTCTTACAAGTCATTTATGCTTTTCCTGAGCTTTAGTAGACCTGACTAAAATCAATTAAATGGAAAAAATCGGCCTCTGCACTGTCTAGATATGTTTCTTTACTCCACCCTGTCAATTCTCATCACGTTTTTATTAGAAATCAGAGTTTTATTTTAATTGAATTTTATGGAATTATAAACTATGAGCATAAATGTTGAAAACAATTCTATACTAGGAGACAGTATTGCATTTTAGGAATTGCAAGGTCATTGATAAACAAATATGCATCTTTTTTTCTACAAATGGGGTCCAAAATTTACCAGTTTCCACCAGGAAACACTGAAGCAGTAGAACACTTCAATAAATGAAATTTCTGTAGTAATTTAAAAGTAGTCTGACCTCAGTAGAGGTCTGGCAGAAAATGTAATTTTTCAACTGTGTTTAGAGTCAATGTTAGTGCTGAAACTGTACTGTGTTTTAAAATTTGGTGAGTCAAAATTCTGACATATATCTCTCGATTCACTGATACAGTTGAAGTTGCTATGCATATTTACTGTAATTTGGAAATCATGTAAGGACAAGACAGTTTGATGATATGGGATATTTTTTAATCATAACTGGGGCTTTGTTACATCCTCATTAAATATGTGTGTGATCTCACCCACAAAGAGATGAAAGTATGCACTACTTTGGTATCAAATGAAAGAACTAAAAATAGCCAAGAGCAAGACATCATTCAGCAGATGAAGTACTGAGCAGACCTAAATACATCCACTATTTGCAAATAGAAATGGGAAAAAGTAAAACTCACTGAAAATACAACTTCATCAGAATACATACTTTCCTTCAGAGAATATTGACGAAATTTGACTTGGAAAATTAAAAAAAAAAAAAAAAGGAAAGAAAGAAAGGATTAAAGACTACTGTGGTTTAGCCCCAACCAGCAGCTGAGTACCCACCCAACTTCCCCACCACCACCCCAGCAGGATGGGGAGGAGAATGGGGACAAAAAGGCAAACCTTGTAGGTTCAGATAAGGACAGTTTGCTGAGACAGGACAGGGAGAGGGGCAAAAAGCAACAGGACTTACAGGAGAATATACAAAACTGGTGATGCACAATGCAGTTTCTCACCAACAACCACACCACTCAGACCATTCAGCTCAGACCTGGCATGAAGCCAGATTGTCCCCAAGCCACACAAAAAGAGGATAGATCAGGTATTTAGGGATATAGTTTAGCACAGGACAGGAACGGTTGGACTTGATGATCTTAAAGGTCTTTTCCAACCTTGTGATTCTGTGATTCTGTGATTCCTGGAGCCATGCTGCCCCTCCACAACTGCTTCTGGGCATGAAGTCATGGGTTACCTGTCCTAGCTGTGTCCCAAACCAATTTCTTTTGAAAATTCACCCTATCCTAGCCAAACCCAGGACAGGGAGTAATTTCACTTTCAAATAGCTCTGAAAAGTTTATGTTTAAAATTTCCTATGACAAGAATTGTTTTATATTTTTAATATATATATGTATATATGAAGAAAAGGCAGAAAGTTTAGTTTAGAAAACTTGAAATTAAGTTAACACTGGATGCCATGACTTCAAAATTCTTTCAGCTGCATTTCCTGAAGTTTCTAGACTCCTTGTTTCTCCATGATTGTACTAACTTGACAGGGTATTGAATATCTAGAAATCTTGGGAGCCACAAATAACCACTGAAAATTGTTTTGTGAAAGATAACTTTGGACAAGCTCCAGGTGAATCAAGACTGCTTGATACAACCAAGCTTCTTCAGACAAGGACATAAGCTTTGTTACAATTCTTTCAACTCAGATTTTCATATGTTTTCGTGTAGACTTGGGAAATGAGCCATAGACTGACAACAAATTTTGTAATCCCAAGGACTACAAACAGTGATTTTAAACCCTCCTGTCCTGGGTAATCCAAAAACTCTCAGACATTGAAAATGCCATAGTTTGTGATTATAAGGCTGCTCTTAGAGACCTACCGCACAAAGTCACAAATCCTCAACTCCCTCAATGTCCTTCAGCTGAACACTTTTGCAGAGCAGGTTTGCCCTGGACGTACATACTTTATGATTTCACATTCCTCAACAAATCACTAATGAAACTAGCAGGAAAGGAGGACTGTATCTCATTGAAAATTTGGTTTCATCAGTAACTATCACATTAGTATGAAGCAGTTGGATATAGAAAAGCCATTTGCTCAGAATGCCCCGATCAGATTTTAAAGACATTAGAATTAAGGCCATTCTTCCAAGATACATTTGTTTTCCTGCTATTGTTTCCTCAGATAGATACAAGGGCAATCTAAAGGTTATAGAAACATAGAAATTGTTATACGAGATTGGTTTAAGGAAGAAAACATGATATTTATAACCTCTTCCCAAATTACTATTGCCTGCTGGCCTCATAGTCATATAACTGCCAAAACCACTTCTGAATCTTAAACTGTCAACTTTAGGACTTACTGATCTGGGGCAGGGAGGAAGGAGGAGAAGACTCCAACAGTAACAAAGGTGTTTTTACTTTCATGTTTTGGTAGTTTCATACTTCCTTGTTCCTTTAGTACAGAATGTGGAGGACAGAATTTCTAATTTTCTTGTATCTCTCATTCAGGGTGTGGGCTGCCAGCATGCACTCTTCCAGCTGAGGCCATACTATTGATTTATGTAAAGACAGTAGGATTTTCTTTGTGCTAAACATCAATACTTAAACAGTCTGATATCTTAGTCACTGAGTTTTAAAATTATTTATGCTCTCTGTGTACCTGGCTCCCTTTCCTCAGTTACCACATTTGGTTGAGAACCTCTGTGAGATAAAGTAGTTCACAGCAGTTCACAGCTCCAGGCCAGTTTAACTTAGACATGACAATGTTTGCTTTATTTGTCCCTGTGTAAACCTTTCACCGAACTTACCATAAATAAAATTTCTCACTGTTCTCCCTCACCTCACTTATGTAAAGATCATTGCTTTATCTGGAGCAATTCTAGTGTTCATCTAAGTTCTTTTTCAGAATATTAATATAAGCTTTAAAAAAAAAAAGCAAGAAGCTCACTTGCTTAGATTTGGGCCCAGTAACACAGACTGTATAATCTTATACTCTGCATTCTGTTACTTGGTTAGGTTTTGATCAAAAAGTATATTGGCTTTTCTGAGGACCATTTCTTTTCCATAGTAGATTTTGGTTGGGGACTTTGGTAAAAGTCTTCAGAAATGAACACAGCTAGTTCTCCTTAATTACCTCCTTTTTTATACATTCAGAGAATTCTGAGAGATCGTGGAAGAAATGTAATTTTCTCCTGTCCTACAATATTTCTTTATGTTGGACATAACAATCTTGCTATCCAAACAGAAAATGGCAAGACTTTCAAGAATTCTAGCTAAAAGTTATATTAGCTTCTGTGATAGATGTGAAATTACTTGGCATAGCAAAAATAAACATAGGACTGCAGTTATAATGACTAAGTCTATCTTTAATTTAAAAGAAAGAATATGGTTTCTGTTAAGGAATTAATTAAAGTAAATTATATTGTAAGGTACTAATATTATCCAGTAAAGTGCTTGTAACATATGTAACAAAAGTATTTTAGCATCAAGAATCTTGCTGATCCTTTTACTAGGTCAGATTATGTTTCTCAGGGTACTTGAAACTCTGTGTTTCACATTATTATGAATCTGTAATGTGTGATGTAAGAACCATAAAAATGTGGTGTTGACCAAGAAAAAAAGGTTATTCAAGAGTGTTAAAATGAATATGTATATTCATATTCATAAGTACTGAGGATAATCAGCGCATACTAAAAGATCACCAGAGAAGGGCTTCTTACTGTAAAACTGCATTCCCAATACTTGTCATTCATCTCCTAATCAATAATTTTTTTTTAATGCTATGTCAATGCTTACTTTATTTTAGAAATAACAGGAATGTTAAAATTACTCTCTGTTTCCAGTGTACATTCATACTTCTTATTGTAACCTCAGGAAATGCCATGCAATTGCTTAATAGGGTGTAATTCTACGAGCAAATACAAAGGTGTTGCTATTCAAAGAGGAACCATTGCTTCAATAGTTTCAATGTTGCAAATAAGAACAGCCCTATTCCTTTGTTTGGCTTTAAACTTACATTTAGAACAACAATAACTAACCAGGTCAAAAGCCAACTTCGTTTTTTTCTTATCAATGAAAGAATGACAGTGATGTATCACTGAAGAGATTACCACTAACAAGTATTATTAGCAATGACACATTGCCATTTCTGGGACTTAACCACTTTTTGTTTTTGCTTTATAAACAATCTCAGAGAGGGCCAGTGGAACCATTCATAGAAGAAAACATTGGCTTCAGTTAGGTTAAAAAATGTCTCCTTCACACCCATCAGATGATTACAGCTACAAATTTAAAAATTAGTGAAAATGGAGAAGAACTTAACCTTCTCTCCCTGCTAAAAAAAAAAAAATCTGTATTTTAATTGATGTGTGGTTTATGATTTTCCCAATCCTGGAAGCTGATCATGTGATAAATTTTCCCTCCTCCATCTACAGAACTCAGGCTGTGTGTGACTTTCTACACAATCTCCTAATCATTCAAAAAAACCCTTGAATTTTCGTTTTATGTGTCATCTCTATGGATTAAGTGTAACTATGCAAAAATCCACTATGGCGAAATTAGCATTTTTGGAGTGGAACACCCACCTCTGATTAAATAGCAGCTGAATTTGACACCATCCTCCAGTGAACAGCCTATGATCTAGGAAATATATATATGGTAATGACCAAAACTCTGCTGATCTCAGTCTCTGACTCCATACTTTGGACTTCTACTTCTCTGCATAAATTTGTCCATTTGATAATAAAGTTTTAATTTTCCATATACAGTGATATGACCGAGAAGTTAAAAGAATTTCTGAAGTTTACACCTTTGTCTCAGTCATATCCAGGTCTGAAACACAATTTAAAGTATCTACAGAATTTCAAAGTCTGAGTCATACCTGATGTACTACCAAAAATAGAACAAAAGTATTTCTCTCCAAAACCCACTTAATGCTTCTATATAATGGAAAAGGGAGATTTTCAGTTGACTATCAGGGGTGAGATATTGTAAACTGGAAAGAAAGGAGTAACACTACAGAAAGCATGTAATAGGAAAATTAACTTACGTTAAAACCAGTAAAGTCAAATCAAACCTGAACATACTTAACACTGATGCCATAATCTGAAATTGATCAATAGACATCCAGACAAGTACCAAAGTACTCTAAGTAGCAAACTGGCTCAGGGAACAAGAATTACTTTTTGGCACTGCTTCCTAAACTCATACAAAGGCAGATACTAAAAAGAAGGGCCATACAGAGGATAACACACTAGGATAAATTGAAGTTAGGTTTTTTTCAGGTTGATAAAATGTCACATCATTTCCTTTTAGACCCAACAGGACTAATGCCTGGTCAAAACTGCAGTCATTTGCCTTATGATGAATGAGTTACTGACCTCAATGTAACTCAGATAGATTGGAATCCACAAATGAAGACCATCACCACAGCTGGTGTTAATTATCAGATTAAGGATAATACAAAAAAGATTAAGTAGTGTGAAGGATTTGTGCTGCTGTTGCCATGTAGATAGATACACAGATAGATGACTGGCTACCTTTTTATTACGCAGATGAGAAGAATGATATAAGAAATTAGAAGGATATAATATACTTTGTGTGCATTCAAATGTTATTGGAAGCAAAATCTTCATTGTCACCCAGGAGCTGTCTTCATAAATCATTGACAGATGATAGCAAGTGTCCTCAGCAGTCAACAATGAAGTGATTCATTTCTTCAACCTTGACTTGGAAGTCTATTTGCTGTAATTATACTAAATACGTGACTTGTGGTTTTGCCCCAGCCAGCAGGAAAGCACCCACACAGCTGCTCACTAAGCCCCCCATGGCAGAATGGGGGAGTAAATTGGAAGAGTAAAAATTAGAAAACTTGAAATTTGAGATGAAGACAGTTCAATAGGCAAAGCAAAAGCTACGCACGCAGGCAAAGCCAAATGATTAATTCATTCCTCACACCCCACAGGCAGGCAGGTGTTCAGCCATCCCCAGGAGAGCAGCTCTCCATCACACCTAACAGTTACTTGGGTACACAAACACCATCACTTCTGATGCCTGTGCACACCCACACATACACACACCCGCCATTCCCCACTTCTTCCCCTAGCTTTATATGCTAAACACGACATCACATGGTATGGGATATCCCTTGGGTCAGTTGGGGTCAGCTGTCCAGTCTGTGTCCCCTCCCAACTTCTTGTGCACCCCCCTCAGCCTACTCACTGTGGAGTGGGGTGAGAAGCAGGAAATGCCTTGGATCTGTGTAGGCAGTAACAAAAGCGTAATCTATACAATCAACGTTGTTTTCAGCACAAATCCAAAATACAGCCCCATACTCACTACTATGAATAAAAATAACTCTATCCCAGCCAAAACCAGTACAAGGATTTTGTCAAGCCTAAAGCTTTAGTATGTACATTGCACATGTAGGTCCTTGTTCTTCCCTTGACACACTTGCTTTGGGGTCAGTGGAAATTCTGTAAGAAAAATGAAAATCAGAGACTATTTCTTTGGGATGATGAAGCTGGCACAACAATTAGTTTGTGAACAACTATTTCCACAATCCTCTAATGCTGTCAGAAGACTGGGGATTCAACTGCTCATTCTTTGCCTTTCTTCTTTTCCAGCAATCTACCGCTTAAAAAAATAAAAGTAATTTTCATTCCTAACTAGTCTTTGTTGAATTTGCAAAGGCTTTCTTAAAATAAAATATATCTTTATTTGGAAAGAGTTTTAAGCAAGTCTTAGATCCGTCTACCCTTATACACACATTTACATACATATATACATTATAAACTTTAGTGTCGTAGCTTAGTTCATGGTCACAGTCAACATCTGAGGAGGGGTTGTCTTTTTTCCCTATGGAAGTCTCCATGACATTGTTCAAATTAAGGTCAAGGGACCACTTCATGAGAACCATTGTATCATGTCACCAATGATTGCTAAAGAGCCATATCAATGCACTTAAGTTCATAAAGAGGACAGAGAAGTGAATTTTGGCAGAGGTGAGGTGGTGGACAGATTTCCATTATGTCACCAGAATCAGAATCCACCCCCTTCATCCAACTCCTACAATGATTTCTAGTACAAGAAGTAACTTAATCTCGCTGTATCTTAGTTCTCACATTTAGATAAACCACACACCTATTTTGTTTTCTGTCTTTCAAGCTTGGATTGTAAAGTATTGCTGCAGTAAATATGGCATATCAAGCATAACTGGATGCTTGTCACAGCTGAGGCCTTCAGATACTTCAGCAGCTGAATAAAAGACAAAAAAATAATTAACATAAATGTGAATGGACTCTTTTAGTATTAATAATATGCATTAAATTGGGAAAGCTTGATAGACCTTAATGTTTTCACTAGAAGACAATGCTGTTTTCTGTGTTGTATGTTAAAACTTTAATCAAAGTGAGAAACAACGGGACAAAAGGTAAGATGGAAAGGACTAGATTCAAGATGTAACTCACTCACTGCCAGAGTTTTAAGACATTCCTCCCATCGTTTCTGAATTCACTAGTGATTGTCCTGACTTGTGCAGCAGTAATAATGTTTCCTGTGGTCTTTTCCACTTGACTTACTGTAGGCCCCTGTCCCCCCATATTCTATAAGCAAGCCAAGCAGTTTGGCTGAGGTGATGTGAAGGCTCTAGCTCGTTTATGATGTGGAACCTCCCTTTATAGCTCTTTCGCTGGTGGGAGAGAGGGGGTAGATGAGATAATAAGATAGTATGAGAACTCTAATTGCTGAATAATTATTACTAGCATAGCTGGCAAAACATAATTCTCCAAAGGATTTGGGAGAAACATTAAAAGTCTATGTGCAAGAGCAACCAATATGAAGTGTGTCAGTGTCCTACAAAATAATTTTTATAATAAAATAATTAAAAGGCACTTTTGGATATGGATTAAAACAGTACTTTATAAGCAAAATGAATTTCCATTTTCTTAAATTGCTGAAATCAAAAAATCAAAATAAAAAACAAACAAAAAAGCTTATATTGATTTAATACACTGTCATTTTGTGTAACTTAGAATTATTGAACTAATAAACTTGAAATGGGGAATTAGCTAGCCTTTATTGCACTGTTACTGTTCTGTTCACAAGAGGAATTTTAGACATACATTTTGAAAATACAGTGTGGTTAATAAGTGCTAGATTTTTGTTATCCTTGTTAATTTTGGTAATAAAAGTTTATGTCCTGAAATGTAAAACAATACCTTTGCAATGCAAAAAGAACTTTCACATAAAATACGATGAATTTAAATCGGGTAGCTGTTTTTCAGAAGCAAGTTTGGGATTACAGAGAAAGAAATACCTCATACTACACTACATTTTTCACAAAGTGTAAGAAGTTTTAAACTTTCTCATGGTAGTGTTAGCCACATACAATCTGTTTATACTCTATATTGTGGTATCTCTACATCATGTGCTGGATGTAGAGATTTGTAATCGCTTATATATCAGATTTAAAATACTGGTAATTAAAGTCTTGTATACTTTTCATGTCTAGATAACTACCAGTTTTGTTCTTAGGTTCTCTAAACACAGGCCCATTCATGCAGCAGCCCGTAATTCCCACTCGCTGAGGTTCATTACAGACCAACACGATCCTAGATTTTAGGTGAATCTCACTTAATAATTCTAGATCTTTAGAAAAAAGGAGAAATAGAACTAACAGTAGGGGCTTAAGAACATCTTTCAGACACAGTTCTGAGTTCTGGTTGGCAAGTGATGTCAACTGTAGAAATAGATTGTTCTTAAACAATCCAGGGCTGCAATAACAGAAATATGTGTCAATTAATTCGTAATTTTGCTACTTTTAATCAAGTATAATATGAACAGTTCAGAACTGGCCTGCAGAAGTGATCATCAAACTAGTTTCCTACACCTTCTTGTGCATGGATCTATTTCTTTGGCAACAGCACAGCGAGATACTTGGTCACAGAACTAGTAATCTTATTAGGTAGGAAAGGAATTGTCATATACAAATAAAATTCTTTGCCAACTATTACTTCTTGAATGAGAACACAAAGCTTTTCCTTTGCATTTTTTTTTACATCATCTATGATAATAAATCCTGATTGCTGAAAATGCAATTCCAATAAGAAATAAATATTGCAATCCTTTCTGTTTCCATTCTGGTATTTGTGGTTTTGATCAGAACCAGTACCTGAATTTTCATGTTTTAATTGTCAACAAAAAGACATATAGGTGGATTGTAGCTGCAACAACTGTTTTGCACAAAAGTTATAGAACAGATCTCGGATGCAGTTGGGCATGATACAGCCATGGTTTTAAGATTAAATTTTCTATTGAATATGTTGCAACTGTTAAAAAGTTAACGTCGGGCATGATACAATCACAATGCCTTAAACAACAGAATAATTTCATTGATGGATTGCAGAGCCATTTTTAGCAGATGTAACATATAAAATCCTATACTCAGATATATTGTTTGAGTTTAAAATGCCATAAATTGATTATTTGCAAAACCATACAAATTAAATCAGATTTTTCATATTAAACATTATCACAGGACTCTATAACCTCATATTTTTCTACCTGTGATACATTAATACAGAGATTAAATGGGGTTTAACAATCTTATGATTTGATAGAGAATGATCAGATATAGAGCTCTGTGAGAATCCTGGTTTAAGCTGGAGGAGTTTTCATATTTATATGTTCAGTTTAACTTTCATCACCTATTTCTTCATTTTGCTTTCAAAAGAACAAAGCATAATCATTGCCTCTGCAAACAGGTTCCTTTTGGCAGAAAACATTTGATCAGCCATATCTTCCTCATCCTATCTCCTCTGAAACAAAGTTCAACTGATGACTAGTTATTAGTGTCACTCTTCAGGCATTGATTCAGAGACTAGTAAGGTTTAATGTCGTTATAACTGGCCTGCATGATGGACTGGCATGTACTCACAGCAAAATCACAGATGACAGCAAACTGTGGTGGGAGTAATCCATAGAATGGAAGGAAGGGCTGTCATTGAGGTGGACCTTAACAGTTTAGAAAAATGGATTCACAGAACCACATGTAGGTCAACAAAGGCAAATGTAACATCCACCATTCCTGATGACCAAGTTGAACATATATGAGAAGCACATCACTGCAGCAAAGGCAGCCACCTACATCTTGAGCTGCATTGACTAGAGCATAACTATTGAAGGAAGTGATTCTTCATCTCTTCTTGGTACTTGTAAGGCTGCATCTGGACTGTAATATCTAGTTTTGGTCTCCCCAGTACAAGAATCATGGAATCACAGAACAGTTTGTGTTGGAAGGGACCTTAAAGATCACCTAATTCTAACCCCCCTGCCATGGGCAGAGATACCCCTACTAGACCAGGTTGCCCAAAGCCCCATCCAACCTGTCCTTGAATACTGCCAGGGAGGGGGCAGCCACAGCTTCTCTGGGAAACCTGTGCCAGTGCCTCACCACCCTCATGGTAAAGAGTTTGTTCCAGAAAGTGATGTCCTGGAGTGAGCCCAGGGACAAGCAACAAAGATGATCAGTGGACTGAAGCAAATGACATGCAAGGATATATTAAAAAAAGCTTAGTTTGTTCAGTCTAAAGAAAAGAAGGCTAATGAAGAAGAAGGCTTACTTGCTGTCTCAAATTATGTAATGGGTCCTGGCAGACAATCTCACACTCATCTCTGAGATTCACAGTGACGGAATGAGACAACAGAAACAAGTTGCCTCAAGAGAAATTCTACTTGGATACCCAGGAAAAAAATCTAAAAAGAAGATAGTCTAATATGGAACAGACTGCCCAATGACATGTGGGTGTGCACTCCTGGAGATACTCTAAGTATCCCTGAGTAACCTGAGCTACACTGCGCCTACTCTAACTTTGTGCAGATGACCTCTTTATGTCCCTTCTGTTGCATACAATGTTTTGTTACAGGCAAAATTAAGCACAGCACATACAGAGAATTAAGGTATTGTTAGACTAATTAAAAAAAAAAAAAGAAAAAAACCCACAAACAAAAAAACCCCAAACAAGCTAAACATGTAATCAAAAGACAACAAAGTTATTGTTAGTCCAGTTACAATAATACTAACCTAGAAGAAAAAAAAAATCATGAGGTAATACATCCAACGGAAACTATTCTGTGGCTTTATGAGAACTTTTGCGATCAAGCTGATGTGCTTCTTGGATATGAAGTACTCTGTATCAAAACAGAGTTATTACCTCATCTATTACCATCTGCATTGCTCCTTTACAACTCTGTTCCTGTGTCTTGGGTGCCATATAAGGACCTGTCTGCAAAGTTCATTGACATGAGGAAGTTTGCAAGAAATAAATGCATAGTGTAGAGCTCTTCCCAAAGGAGGAGTTTGAAACTTTTCATGAATAGGAGATAGCATAAGACAATTACTATGTTGTCAAACTCATGATAGCATGCCAAACTGAGAAGGAATACTCTAGCTTCCTTGATTACATCTCTGGTATGACAGCTACAAGTTTTCTCCACATTAATTTTCATGCAAATGAACACCAGCACTTTGCATCTTTATAAAATTTGAGAGAATTAACTAATTCTATCTCATTGTAATGTTATGTATAGAAATTGAAGCATAAAGAAATTAATTAAATTAAGCCAATGGGAAAGTCAACATAATCAGAGAGCCACCATTTTGGTGTTTGACTAAAGGGTAATATCTTGTCCTCTTCAGATATATTTGACATAAGAATTGAAGAGAGGAGTCTCAAGAAATGCTGAGATGATCGGGGGTATTGGCTATGTAGTCACACAGAATTCTCACAGGAAAGGAACACAGAGAACAGGATTTTAGCAGTACAAGAAAACTTAGTATTATGTGAATTACACGCAAAATAGTTCAGCTACCAAGTTTTAAAAGAGTGTGTATTGACCTTCATCTATATTTAAGATAAGAAGAAATAAATATGCCATGCTGACAGTTATACTGGTAAATAGTCATTTGTAAAACATTTTTACTATCTCCTTGAATGCATGAACAATTACCAGTTTTGCTTGCAGTGATGGATTTCAAATATGATAAAATAAATTTTAGGAATGTCAGAACTGCTCTAAAGAAGCTAAGATGTATATCCTCTACAGTACAGAGATTACCTTTTGCGCTTTAACTATACTTTCTGGGATCTTATGCTAGCAAAATAATGTAAGAAACCAATCTGTAGACTGAAAGACTGGTAAAAGAGACATAGAAAAGATCATTACCACTAAAAATACAGTTCTTTTGGTTTTTTCCCTCTATACATGAATAAGGCCACAACAATATTGGTGAATGATTTTTGGGTTAGTTTCCCCATAAAGTACATTGTGATTGGAAAAAAATGTATGAGTTTGTGAATCTTTGACTAGAAGGTAGCTTCCAGTTTCTACCTTCTAGAAATACCTGAAGAAATATTATCTCAAAAAGTCACAACAAAATAAACCAAAAAAACCCTCCCCAAAACCTCAAACCCCAAGAGGTTTGCTTTGTTTTTTAAGCCTTTGATATAAAATTATTGGGGAAATTGAATTGGCCCATTAGTGTATTAGATTTGAAGGGGAAATTCAATTTCTGTAGTAGAAAATAGATAAACTGATTTTTTTTACTAGGATTATTTTTTCCCACTCTCTTACCTCTGGAAAAACTTAGATTGACACCTAAATATTTTTTACAGCTAAATTTTTCTTACTTGCTTTTCCTTTTCCAGTTTTGTGACTGTGGTTCCTGAGGTGACCAGCATAGTTCCCCTGTAATACTTGCCCACAATTCTTTGCCTTGGCCTCCAAACATCATTGGCTTTTACATGCAAAATTTCTAAACCTCACTCTTCATGAAACTTTATATTTCATGAGACTGGGACAAGCAATATATGTCAGCCACCCAATTAGTCTCCTTTAATGCACTTTTCAGTTCCGGTGCTATTGCAACAGTTCATTAAAGAGTTAATGGGGTTGATTGAGACAAGCAGGCATGCACAACTGGGAAAGGATTCTCTCCTCCAAAAGTGTATATATCGGTACTTCTTCATGTGGAGATTTTTTCCTATATATTATGTATGTTAAGTCTATTATTTATATTACTTATTTATATTATGTCCCTCCTAAGCTAGATCGAAAATTCCTCACTAGTTCTTCTGTCATTTAGTAAAATTTGTAAAACTAAGTACAAGGTCCATTTGCAGTAGTAAATCTGAAGGAGCTGACTACTCATATAAACTTTTGCCACATCATAAGGTTAAAATTGGAGAGCTCTAAAACTTTGGTACCATGTTAAACTTCAGTAGTGAAGCTTTCATATCTGGTAGACTAGTTCATAAGACGAGAGATCTCACTTTTATGACATATTTCCTCTTTTACTCTATTCTGACACCTTAATCACTGGTGTGATGGTCCAATTAATTGAAGAAATATCAGAATGAAAGAGACTTCCACAACAGCTTAGTAAATGAAGATTGATGGGTCGTCTACAAATCTCCATTGGTTTATCTATATTTAAAACACATATACACATTTATTAAAATTATCTTATTCTTTATTTAAGTTTTGATATGCTTTTGTCTTTTTGTGCCATGATTTTAGCTGTACTTCCAGAACTGCGGAGGGCAAAAGGATTACAATTATGGCCAAATCCTTTCCTTTTTTCTCATACTTTGCTTATGTCTTTAGAACTACCTTTCCTCCCTAAAATAGATGCAGGTAGATATCATAGTGTCCTAGGGATTACATTAACTTATGTGAACTGTGATCCTTTACAGATCATTTCCTGTCCATTTTTCCAGCTGCTCACTGGAATTTGAACAAAATAGGCATCCTGATTTAAATAAATATCAGTGTCTGTTTTAACACCTAGCCTTCAGATATCAGAAGCAGACTATGGGCACAGAACTTGTAACCAAAAATAAACTCCACACTGTTTCTGTCTTCTGGATATGCCAAAAATCAATAGGCCTTTTACTTTGGTAGGCTAGGATCCATATCACTTCAACAGTTTAAGCAACTAATCCAAAATTGTCCAATTTTCCCTTGCAGTCAAATGAAAGACAGGTCCAAAAGCTGATTCATCCCATTTTAAAACTGTCATTTAAGATCAACAGGATGAGTCTCCTCTTAGAGGTGGTTATGTTTCTCTATAGACAAGGAAAACCCATATGAATAGTTTATAACAGATGTTTAGCTCTTTTTGAAGGCTAAAGTTGCAGAAGATAAAGTCCTCTTTTATTAAGTAGAGGATGCCTGACCTCCATCACACTTTCCTTGAAATATTCTTTTATAGATTTTAGATTTTAATACCAATTCCTTGAAATGGTTCATTTATATCAGCCATTGCAAACCCAACCTTTTTCCACAGATTTTTTTTTTTTTAATGGTAGTGTGGTGCTATAAAATAAGATTGAGGAAAAACTCATTAAATTTCTACTTCAGTTCATTACTCTGTGCTCATGGGCAGACACCACTTGATGTTTCCTTAGGAAGCAACTGTTTTTAAGTAAAGAAACTGTTGAAAAATTAATATGAGAAACATACGATTCTTCATAACGTGGCTGAAAAAATTGTCACAAAGCTTTGTTCTGCAATCCATTTGTTTAGTATTTCATCCCACCTTAGTTCCCCACTGACTTACAGGGAATGTTATGCAGACACTGGGACATTACAGAAAGCAGTGCTATTCATGCAGCCTTATATATTACCAAGATGGGCAGATAGGACCTTTGGACCCTTTTAACAAAAATTTTCATCTTTCTGTGTGGTGGGTTGACCCTAGCCAGTAGCCAAATACCCACCCATCCTCTTCCTAAATCTCCTCTCCTGTGGGATGGGGAAGAAATAGAAAGAAGATGAGAAGATTCATGGATCCAGATAATCACAAATTAATAAGCAAAGCAAAAAGATTAATTAATTCACTGCTTCCCACTGGCAAGCAGATACACCGTTTCCTGAAAAGCAGGGCCTACATGTGTAACAGTTACTTTCGAAGACAAACACCATAACCACAAGCATCTACCCCTTTCCTCCTCCTTTCCTTGAGCTTTTATTGCTGAGTGCAATATCATATGCTATGGGATATTCCTTTGGTCAGATGGGGAAAGCTGTCCCAGCTGTGCTCCCTCCTAAACTCTTGCCCACCCCCAGCCTACTCTTTTTGGAGGGGAAGAGGAAAAGCCTTGATGCTGTGCCAGTGCTAATCAGCAATATCAGAAACACTGGTCTGTTACCAAGTCTGTTTAAGCCCCAAATGTAAAGCACAGCACCATATGGGCTGCTATGAGAGAAGTTAACTCCATCCCAGACAGGCCCAGCACATTGCGAAATGGAATAGAAGGGTTGGAATTATTACGTTAAATTAGTTCCTTCAAAATGGCATCTTGATACTTCCATAGATAAGATGGAACAGAGAGCTCTTTCATATCCATCTTCTCTGGCTGTAGTTAAATATTTTTTTCTAAGATTAGGCCAACTTATACCTAATATTCCTTTGATACAAAGCTTATTTATAATTTGTTGCTTGCTTCTTCCAGTGCTAACTCTTCATTTGTAAATACTGTCTGGTGATTAACAGGAAGATCAGAGTTTCAAATGCATGCATTGTAAACTTTGCTATTTCCTCTGGCATTGTCATATCTTCTTTTGCTGGACAGTTCTATCGCTAGCAGGCATTCAGTCTAGATGGATGTTTTGCATTTACAGTCAACAGTTTAGGTGCTTTCTTCTTTAGAGGCATGAAATCTTCAAGTTTAGGAACTGAAATGTCGGTCTGTTTGAATCGTGAAAAGACTAAACCACTATTTTGGTCCTTCTGTTTCTTTGTGTATGTTGGGTTTGGGAGGAAAAGATTGACCTTGTAATATGCAAATGGTACCAATCCAAACATATCAGTCAATGAAAAGTGAGAGAGCACTATGAAAACATCCTTATTCTGACTTAAAATTTTGCAGAAGCAAAATGAAGAAAAAAAGCAATGTGATCCAAGGCTTTATTTAGTGTAAAGGAAAAGTGTATAGTAACCAAGTTTATTT
Organism: Porphyrio hochstetteri; assembly: GCA_020800305.1. Taxonomy (NCBI): domain Eukaryota; kingdom Metazoa; phylum Chordata; class Aves; order Gruiformes; family Rallidae; genus Porphyrio; species Porphyrio hochstetteri. The sequence goes on along the minus strand of CM036906.1, from coordinate 60,300,636 downwards.
CATATTCAAAAAACATATACTATATCTTTATTTGGACAACAGGCTTCTCTTTAAATGTTCTTTGTATAGGAAATTTGCATCTGCATCTACAATGCCAGACTTCAGAGAAAAAAAAGATGAGGGAAAAGATATTCTAAATTTGTCAAAATCCTTAAAATAGAACCCCAGGGCTCAGTGGTGGTGAAGCAGGTATATTGAATGAAGAAGACAGCAAAAATATATGCACCATATTATAAAAAGACTCTGTGACATAGTAAAGCAATTCTTCTGATTTACTGTAGTCCTAGTCTGTCTCCCAAAAATAACTGGTGGTGTTGGTATAAATTTCTTTACTGTCATACATTAAACTGTGTCTCCTTTGGGGCTTCCCCTATGATTAAAGGCATATAACTCATTCAAGGGTTCTACCCAGCACTCTTCCACGCATGCAAAATCAGTGGGATTCTCATTCATCTGAGACTTCTGGAATAGACCTAAGAAGTTCACCCACGACTATTTTTGGTAGACTAATTAGAAGGGAGTTATATCTCTTAGTGAACTTATTTAAGGAAATTGGTCTTCCTTTTTCTTTGTGCAGTATTTGAAAACTTACCAAGAATCCCATGATTATCTTTTTTCTGGTTGATAATGAGTTTCCATAAGAAACTGAGTCTCGTTTCATAAGGTGTTTCAGAGTAAAAGTAAAAATAAAAATGGAATGTATACACCAAATAGAGACAATATCAAGACACTCAGTTCACTAAGAATTTTTCCATCTTTCTTTTTTACTGCAGTGATCATAGTGAGCATTACATACAAAACAGTTCTGATAGAATGATCATCTTTTTGCACTTGAATAAACAACTCATTCGATGACTGTTTCTGCTGACGGCAATTTTTATCTGAAAAAAGAGACTTAATAATTTCTTTTGCTGATTACCACACTTGTCTTTCTGGCAGACAGCTTTAAATATTAAGCATTCCTCCTTGCTGGTAGAAATGAAGGAAGAGGAACAACCCAGATAAATGTTGTTCCTGCTGTACCTGGATACTCAAGGAAACTATGGATACTTCTAGCAGCCCTTTATATTTTATACAGTATGAGAATAGCCTTGCTAGGAAATTTGAAGTGGACTTCAAAGCCAAGGCTATTCAAATGACAATATCTGTGTAGGCTCTAGCACAGAGTCTGTGCTGTAGAGTTTGAGTATAGAAGCAGAGTTTACTTCCAGCAGATCTCTATATCTGATTATTTCTTTTCCATCTCTGTATATTGGATGGTAATTACACAAGCCTTCTGTTCAGGTTGCAGAAGCAATATCACTTGAGCTGTGTATGGGTACTAAAATACAAAATTCAGAATTCCATTTCAGGGTCAGTGTTTGAAGTAAGCCTGTGCAGTTTGAATGTACACACAACTAAAGCTCAAGTGGTTGAATGTACTTTTGAAAAGAATAGGAGAGTTTCACAAAAATAGGAATTTTAAAACTGACTTCTGAATTTGAACTAATATTCACTGGGCACTAATGTTTGCTCAGCTTGACGTGCTTCTTGCCCCATCTAATACAGTGTGAGGTGTTTGCATTCTAGATTTTGATTTGGGAAATGCTTTTTCCTCATATTGTGTGGTGGCAGGTGCATAATTGGTAGGCACAGTTGGTAGAATTGCAGACTGAAATTCTTCTACACATCTTCTGAGATATCCTTTCCAGACCAGAGGTGAGAGTGTAAGAGTCAAAACTTCAGAGAGCAGTTTACACTCAGTTAACCACAGAACAATTTAGTTATATTCTTAGAAGAATGACTAATTCTGCCAATACCGATGTATAAAAGAAATGACCTATACTTCATAAAATCACATTTTGGTTTAAGTGGACAATTCACTTTTTATTTTTAAGAGTGAGCTGGGTCTAAGATATAACTCTATAAAAATCCATATATAACACAGAAGCAATTTTCTAAAAAATAATGTGAGGAGTTTGTGTAAAATGATAACAAGCTTCAAGCACATCCAATAGGCAATATTGGGAAGGATCTCCTGTAGCTTTCCTATGTGATCTGGAAATTGAAGCAGTAGTTTAATTTAATGATCCTACTCAAAGACTTGCAAAGAGACAAAGCATTGGATCAAGAAAATTCATTTATACAAAATAAGATGTCCTGTAGCAGTGGAATTTTCTGAGGATTGTGTTAATCATACGTGAAAAATCAACAATGGGAAAATGGAAATAGTATAGAGTTGAACTAAGGATACTTTTTATTGGCTATTTCCACTTTGTACTTTACTTCAAACCACTGTTTGATAATGATGTTTTCCATGTTGGTAAAAGGAAAACTGCATTAAGAGTCACTTTTTGGAGCCATTTATTTGATTCTAAATTAGTAGAGTTAGCATGCTCTATTTCTTACACTGATTATCTAATGAAAGTATTCTTTCATTAGATAATATCCTGTATCATTGGCCAATGATGCAGCTCATTCTCTACAATAATTCTGCCCACTCAGGCTCTTAGATTTTTTCATAATATGACTAAAGACAATACTGTTCAGTATTCCCTGATTTTTTTTTTCCCACTTAGAAGGGATAGTTTTGTTAGTGGCTATTTAGACTTGAGAGATCTGTGGAGAACCACAATTTGCTCTGGGTAGCTTTCTAGATTGTTTGGTTTAACTGTTCCTATAGAAGAATGTGACATTAGAGGGACTTTTAAAATATATTTTTTTTGTCAGATTAATTTAAAATGTTTTCAAATTCTTAGTTGTTTGCTAGAAAGAGTAACTCCAATCAGCAGGACACATGTATAGATTAATCTCTGCAAAAGCCCATGTATCCAGAGAGTTGCAGCCGCATGTTGCTGCGTTCTCAAGGATTTAATGCTTTCTCAAGGGCTATTCACTGCCTGCAGGAGCTTTCCAGGAATACCCACAACATGGTCAGCAGCTGGGCCACCACAGGCAGCACACAAACAGGCAGAACAGCAACGGCAGCACTGAAGCCAAGCTCCTTAGCCATGCCTGGCATTCCTGGCATCATGCAGCTCTGAAGCAGGACAGAAAAGCTATTCAGTCTAGAGTGAGCAGCCTGAAAGCAGATTTTAACCTCTATTTTGGCAGAGACAGCAGTGACACACTGGCAGATTTCTCATTACACCCATCCTGTGATGCTCCACACGCGGTGTTCAGAGTACTATTGGCATGCCTAAGTGAGGGAAGCAAATCACAGGGACAAGGCTAGCTGTAAAATGGAAGAGCACACAGACAAGCAGCAACAACAGGAATTTCATTCTCGTTTTTCTTCCATTTCCCTTTATTTTTGTTTTACTTCCACAACTTTACTGCTCTTATCTCTTCCTCTATTTTTGTTTGAGTACAAGGGCTACATCTTTTCTTTGATTTACTGTCAGAATAGTGACAATTGGCTCCTGTTAGGAAAAGGTTCAGAAGTTCAGGTCTTCTGAGTTCTTGCTGACTTCAGGCACTGCACAGATAAGCAATATGTTTCTTGTGTAATGCTTCTGCAGACTTTAAACTTAAATTGACTCACTAAATAATTTTGCTACATGGAAAGCCATCACCACATAAAACATATGACTGCATAAAGGCTTTTTTCTGGATGCAAAAATTTTCCACCTTCATTTAAGAAAATCTGGAAAATGATGAAAAAGAGCTGAGCTCTGATGACCAGCTACTTGCATTTATCTCATTTTTGTGTTATTTGCTGCACATATTTATGGTGTACCACAGCTTTTGAGAACTCAAAGTTCAATTCTTCAATATATAAGATCTAGAGTGTCAGTATTTCCAAGTCCTTGGTGCTGCAAGGTTGCTAGGCAATTTAAATCTGATCCAACACAGGATATCAAGTGAAGCCTTTACCCAACGCAATCTCAGACACACACTTACTTTTAAAGACATTAGTAGTGCTAGAGGCCTGTCAATGACAAAGCTTTTACTCACTCTGCAGGACCCTGGTGACAGAATCACAATACCTTGACAAAAAGCAGGTTTTAAGCACTTGGATAAAGCATCTGGAGCTATGTGGCATTAACAGCAGGGTATGGTCCAACAAGATGGTGAGGTTCCCTCATGCCACTGCATGATCTGTGGTCTGTCTTCTTCACTTCTGCCAGCTTTGGGGCTACCTAATCCCCTTATGTTCTTTAAATTATTTGCAGGATACTGACATTAATTAAAATACCTTTTTTATCAGTCCTCATAAGACTGTATGTTGAAAATTTTTGAAAAGAGATCCCTTTATCCTTCTATGATTTCAAGAGTCATTGAGAAAATTAGAAGGCATTTTTAAGTGGCTTTAATTTATACACTGCTTAAATTCATATAAAGATGGGGGATGTAATGTAGCATATATTGTTAAATTTAGATTGATATTAGAAGAAATTCTTTACTTTGAGGGAAATGAGACTCCGCAACAGGTTGCCTGGAGAGGTTGTGGCTGCTCCCTTCCTGGCAGTGTTCAAGGCCAGGCTGGATGGGGCTTTGGGCAACCTGGTCTAGTGGAGGGTATCCCTGCCCATGGCAGGGGAGGTTGGAACCAAAGCAAAACCATTCTGTGATTCTGTAAGTCTATACTTCTATGATATATGAAAATGGTTGATAAAGTACATTTGGTTACAACAAAGATGCAGATACAGTACTTTCTTATTTTAGCTATTATACTCATCTATCAGAGGGCCATCAAACAAATCAAACTGAGAAAAATCTGCTGCTTTTGAATATATGATAATGAAGAGATTATAAGGGTGGCATCTTTATTTTTCTGAAAGATATTAAGCTCTCTGGTTCTGATATGATATTCAGATACTAATGAAAAGTCCTTGTTTATTATAGAATAAAAAAATTAGTTGTATTAGTAGGTACTATGATGCTGAAATTTAGGAAAATTGCTGCTATCTTATCTTTAGAAGGATATGCATATACAGCTTTCCACGTGTGTATGTGCATGTACTTTGTATATGTGTCCACATACACATAATACCATATTGACAGTCTCTGTGATAGCTCTGACTTTGTCACATTCTGCCTGATTTATCCATGTCAGCCACAATGTCTATCTTAAAACCAGTAATCTGGCAAATGTTTAAGTCAATTCTTGAAGACACAGAGCAACTGTTCATAAATTTAAAATGTCACAGAGAATGCTGACTTACACCAAGTGTGGACGTGCTTATTCTATTTGTTAAATTTCTTCTTTACCTTAGAAATGCAAAGCAGAAGAGTATTGGATAGGCATAACTTACATAAGCACACATTTACCTCCATAGTCATGCATCACACTTTGTATTATTTAACAGAAGCCTGGTCCTGCTGTTTTATTGCCCAATTGGCTAGGATGACATATGACCATGAGAATAGATAGAGGCTTACATTTGCATTTTTGCTCACATTACAGAGCTCAGAAGCGAAGTGGTAATCAGAAACATATTATTCAGAATTACAAGGGACATACTGCTACTACAGTAACATTTTAAAAAATTAAGTGTTCTCAGTAGGTGTTTAGTGCCTTCATATTTCAATTAGTATTCTCTTACTACATGCCTACAATTTTTAAAGATTGTATATAGGGATACATTATTTGGATGTACATTATACACATTTGAATGTCTACACATTCTCACAGGAAAATGTTCTTACCTGGTATTTTATGAATATGTTACAAAGGAAGAAAGTAATCTTGGAGGATAGGAGATAGCAGGCAAGATTTGAGGGTTGAGGGATATGCAAAACCAATGCATCACGTTCCTGATCCCATGACTACTGTACTCAGGTCTGCTCCTCTGGCATAAAGGAGATTTTTCTAACTCTTGTCATATGCTGACATACTCAAAAGGCAACACTACATCAAGGATTCCTTATAGCAGTTAGGTTTGAGTTCCCAAGGATTCTAGCATACCTTAAATAGTCTTCAGTAATCTAAATGTCACAGCAAACTACTGAAAAAGGCTACTACGCAGTGGGGACTCAATTCCCCAGTTCCAAACGTGCCAAACGTGGTGAGATCAGCCAGAATTGCCTCATAAAAATCCTACATCACAACAGATGGACTGTCTGACCAAATATTGCTTTAATTTTCATAGGGGGGAAAAAAGTTGCAGAAATTAAATACATTTTCCTTCATGATTTCATATTCTTTGTGTTCCCAAACTGAGTAAAAATTTGTTAATGACATTTTTTGTACCTATGTGTGTATAGATATATGAGTCCAGATATAAGTTTGTACATATTTATAGTTCTATAAATATGAATTTGATCATCAGGGCATGCATGTAGCATATACATACATTGACTAAATATAAAACATTTTTTATGATGATGGAGTTTCTGCCAGTCCCATCAGAGTCAACATGAGTTGTGAGTGTTAAGCACTTCTGAAGATTGAAACATGCTTATTTAGGTGACTAAACATTGTAAAGTGCTGTCATTTTTAAATACACAGGCAAAGTGCTTATGGAAAAATCAGCTTTATGATACTGAGTATATCAGTTTACTGGAAGAAATGTAGACAATACAGGGACCATGAAAACTGAAACTGAATCATCAGAAAAGGAGCTAACATTTTAACATTATTAAACGTGAGATAACATGTTGGCATTTTATTAATGGGCAGTGTATAAAGGAAAGCAAAATACTTTCCATATTCTATAAGACTTGATAATTTCAGTTGCTCCCTTTTCTCTTCAAAAGAAACCCCAAATGTTGCTTTTTTTTTTTTTTTTCCTGTAGAGCCACCAGTACTATTCTCTGTATTGTGTGCAAACAAAGGTTAGCACAGCAAGTTTGGTCACTTTCATTTAATACCCACATTTTTGGGAAGACATCTTTGGACAACAAGTCTTGAATAAGGAACAGATGGCTAGATTAAACACTTCTGTCAGGGTCCTGAAGAGCCTGTCCATCCAGCCATGACCAGACAATCAGACTCTTTGATCAAGATGTTTTGCAAGATTGTGACAGATCTAGAGCTACTCCATTGGAGCAGACTTATTTCACCACTACAGCCATCTGTATGGTAGCAACCCTTGTCAGGTCTCAGTCTGTTCAAAGTGCTGAGGGGCTCTACTTCTGCCTTGGCTGACCTAATGGTCCTGAAGGAAGAGGCATAGCCAGCTTGTCACCCTTAAAGGAACTGCCACCAGTTGGTGATGAACTGTCATTGAATTTGGGAGCTATTAAGTTTCTGCTACTTCTAGGATCTTCTGAACTTAGGAACTTATGATGTACTATGATCACTGTGAAACATAAGAACAAAAAAAAATTAATCATTTTTTCCCTCAGAAACAAAATTTCATGAAGTAATATTACTTAAACATGAAGACTACTTTTCATAATACTTTGCATTGGCTTTGTGTGGCAAGGTTTTGGTGGTGGGAGGTGCTAAAGGGGTATATTCTGTGAGAAGCGTAGAAGCTTCCTTATGTCTGATTGACCCAATGCCAGCTGGCTCTCACAAAGCCAAGGTCAAGCCATCAGATACAGTGGTAGGGCCTCTGGGATAACATATTTAAGAAGCCGGGGAGGGGAACCTGTGCAACACAAAGAACAATTGCATCCTGAGATAGGAATGAGAAGATATGAGAGGAACAACTCTGCAGACATCAAGATCAGTGAATAAGGGGGGGAAGAGACCTTCCAGGTACTGGAGGAGAGATTTTCCTAGCAGCCCATAGGGAAGACCATGGTAAGGCAGGCAGCAGCCCATGGAGCAAATATCTACCTGCAGCCCATGAAAGACGTTATGCTGGAGCAGGTGGATGTCTGAAGGCTGTGTCCCTGTAGGGAGCCCATGGTGGACCAGGCTTCTGGCACGACCAGTGTTGTACCTTTACTTGTGTATAGTGCATGAGACCAATGAACTATGAAGTGCAAGAAGACGGTGTACAAATTTGAAAGCAGAGAATACAACTTCTTACATGCAATGGTTTCTCTACCATTGTTAACTACGGGAAAAAATATTTGCCTGTCTAGTTTCTTCCATCCTTGCAAATTAGAAAAGTAGAATAAGCTGCATTTTCCATTTCACTGATTTTTTTCCCTCATATTTTGTTACTGGTTTTGTTTTACAGTAACTACACTTTTCATAGAAGCTGCTTATAACCTTGCTTTGATTGGTACATTGGGGGAATAAACAGAAACTGTATGTTCAGGAAAATGAGAAAGGATGGATCCTTTGTTCATAAGCACAAAAAAAATATAATCACATGTAACCTCTGTTGCTTCTTGTCACTAAGTAGAGAATGCCAACTCACTAAGTAGGCGGAATGCCATCTCTCACCCAAGCCTCCTGTTCCACATGGGAAAACGAATATATGTGTCGTAAGAGTCAACTGTGAGGCTAGATATTCTTCACTAAAACTATAGAAAGCTATGGTCTGTCATCAGATTTTGGCACCTGTTGCTAAATTACAGAATCACAGAATTGTAGGGGTTGGAAGGGACCTCGAGAGATCATCGGGTCCAAACCCCCTGCCAAAGCAGGCTCCCTAGCTCATATTGCACAGATAGGCATCCAGATGAGTCTTGAATATCTCCAGAGGAGACTACACCACCTCCCTGGGCAGCCTATTCCAGTGCTCTGTCACCCTCACTGTGTAAAATTCCTGAGAGGCACCAAAAGTTTTCTTCAGTTTCTCAGATCAGGCTTTGGTGTGAGTCCCATTATAATAAATAGTCTTATAACGGCCTGAAAAAAAAGAGAAAGCTGGGTAAAAAAATATCTAATATAGTGAACTCTGTCTATTCTCATAATTTAGCATTCAGGCATTGGTCTACCTCTGCTCAGAAGAGTTCTGCCTCATAATCAAAAAAGTGTTGTCTGCCCTCAACCTGATCCCTACATCATGGCAGAAACTATTTCCTAGCTCCTGTTGAGACTTAGCCCTTCTGAAAGATGGCAAGCAGTTTCCAAAAGAGATTGTAATTTCCAGAGCTTTTTTCATCTGTTTCGTCCAGGTCCACACTAGACTCAAGGCGGACCTTAGTAACAGCAAAATATAAATTCAAGACAAACTGCAGGTTGTGTTCTTGATCAGAAAGATAAAAACAATTAGACCATCATAAAAGGGCAAGAAGAGGACAGGAGAACTTGGTACATACATATGCATGTATATACACACATGTAAATAAACATAGTACATCGAACAACTTTTCTATATTTTTTGTGTGCTTTGTCATCTTACATGGATATTTTGATCAGTAAAACAAAGTAATTAATCTAACTACATTAAGTACTGAATGTGGTTTCTTGTCTTTGTTTCACACCCAGAAGCTTTATAATACTTTTAGTGCTGTAATTTTAGGTGTATACTCTTCAATAGCCTTTAGTTTCCTGTATAACTAAAGGTAGCTAACTCTGCTGTAGCTTAATGGACTTTTCAGAGGCCATGAGAACAAAATCGGTTTAAGTTTACCAGGGAATATGTTTAGAGATTACATATGTACCATATGTGTGCACACAAAAATATCTATATATTTGTTAAGGATGTCAGTTTCATCCTTTACATTTCTCCACTTTTTTAGGAAGTCAGATGAATCAAATTTTTAACTTAACTATTATCTCGGACACCAAAATCTACTATATGAAACTCCTTAATAAACAAAACATTACCTACCTACAGAGAACACTGAAATTATATTTCAAAATACACAGGCTTCTCATTTTTTAAGTACTGTGGATAAGTCATTAAAAAAATTTCATTACAAATAGATCTTCTGGAATTCAGCATATAAACTCATCCATTTCTTGTTAATATGTAATATTTTTAATCAATCTTTATCACCATATAATTTCATGTACACATTTGAACTTGATGCTGACTTTCTTTGTTCAGAGATGGTACCTCTTCCTTTACAAAAGACCTCCTGATATACAATGGGTATCTTCCCAGAGCCTGTCAGTATTTCATCCATTTTCGAATATATCAGAAGGCAGTTAAACTAGCTGAGGTCTCCTCACTACATATTAACTATTTTGGTTACTAGATGACTGAACTCCTCAGTTTTTGGTAAAGCAGATATATGTTATGTGTATTCAAAATGATAAAGGTTTGGGGGCATGCCAGATACAGAGTTCAGATTACAGAAAGGCAACTATTAGAGGCACTCCACAACAGATAATGTTAAGTCCTATACCCATTATTTGCAGATATTTTTTTATCTTACTTTTTAAATATTCTTTTCTTATTGCACTTTGACTGTCCGTGTCTGCACATGTGCCTGAAAGGGAGTAGGCGAGAAATAGGGGAGATTGCTCCATCACACATAGCTTAGCCACTTAAAAATTTATCACTCAAGTGGCTACTGGGAATACTTAATAACTAGCACACTTGTTTCTGGAAGTTTCTGATCTTTTCCAAATGTGCACATATTCAGAACCAAATCAGAAATCAGTGGCCATTAGAATCATAGAATCATAGAATGTGTTAGGTTGGAAGGGACCTTTAAAGGTCATCTAGTCTAGCCCCCGTGCAGTAAATAGGGATATCTTCACTAAATCAGGTTTCTCAGAGCCCCATCAAGGCTGACCTTGAATATCCCCAGGGATGGGACCTCCACTGCCTCCCTGGGTAACCTGTTCCAGTTATCCACCACCCTCATATTGAAGAACTTCTTCCTAATATCCAATCTAAATCTCCCCTTTTATAGTTTAAAACCATTACCCCTCATCCTATTGCTACATGCCCTCCTGAACAGCTCTTCCCCAGCTTTCTTACAAGCGCCTTTCAGTTTCTGGAAGGCCTTCTCTTCTCCAGCCTGAACAAGCCCAATTTTCTCAGCCTGTCTTCATAGGATAGGTGCTCCAGCCCTTTGATCACTTTTGTGGCCCTCCTCTGGATGCACTCCACAGGTCCATGTCCTTCTCAAGTCTTGGTTTCTCTGATTAAGTCTTGTAAACAATAATCATTAGAGATGTGCTGTAGCTTCTCAGTTAAACAGTCTCTTGCTGTTTATATATACAATTTAATACCACTCATCCCACCCCCTCTTAATACCAACAAGGTTCAATGCCACAACGTAAAACATCTGCATAACAAAGTTGCAGTATGTGCCATAAGCCAAGCTTATTTACAACTGGGAAATGTACAAGTCAGTAGGGTAATTAAGACACAATAGGAGAAAACCAGAGTAGCTAATCTGCACTTATTTGATGTCCCTGCACATCAAATGCAATTCAAGAAGTACAATTAGAAACCAGTGTATAACAGACTTTGTCTTAAGCTGCAAATCAGAAGGGAATTTGTACAAGTTTGAAGGGCAATGGATTTGCAAACACTTTCAAATATCATAGTTCCAGCACCACCCTCTCCAGACAATGCAAAACCATATATCTCTTAAATATTCTCCTCTTTTAATAAAGGCCAGGGGTGTCAAAGGTTATATAAAATTAAGAACAATTAGAGGCCACCTTGGGTATCCCTCTTTCCAATGTTTTTGAAATCAAGTATCTTATTTCAGAGAACAAAGTGCAGGAAGCAATATTGCTGATTCGCATGTGACCTTAAAAAATTAGAAAAGTCTAGCAGTAAAGCTATTCTAAAATGCATTTCCTTGTGTATCTGAGTTCTCTTTAATGCCATATGCAAATGGTGCTGGTCAAGGATTCATAATTCTTCTCATTTTTTGGGGGAAGAACTGTTCATGAGGGCATGTAGCCATAGGACATGGTTTTAAACTAGAAAAGGGGAGATTTAGCTTGGATATTAGGAAGAAGTTTCTTCTATATGAGGGTGGTAGATCACAGAAACGGGTTGCCCAGAAAGGTGGTGGAGGCCCTGTCCCTGGAAATACTCAAGGTCAGGCTTGATGGGGCTCTGAGAAACCTGATCTAGTGAAGATGTCCCTATTTACTGTAGGGGGTTGGTCTAGATGACCTTTTAAAGGTCTCTCCCAACCTAACACATTTTATGATTCTGTGATTCTATAAGGATGCAAAGTCCAGGCCAAGAAAGAGTGTCATAGCAAATACATTGAGCATTTGACCTTCAGGTTCTGCTTATGCTTCTGCACTTAAGGACCTTCTGCTTTTTCCTGATGTGGGCTTCATGAAACTTTTTTCTGTGCAACCAAGGCTAGAATAGAACTAGAACAGTACCAACAGCTCCCAATAATTTTGGAGTAGATTCTGGTTTCTTTAATATCTCAGCATTTAAATACTTTTTTACTAGTAAGCTTAAGACATATAATAACTTGGTGGCGTATTAACTTGCTTGATCATTTCAATAGAAAATTAAAAAGGACTGTAAACAAATCCAGTGCTTGCATGTATTTAAATCAAATATTTCAAGAAGAACAGTAGTTTAAGTGAATTAGATTTTTTTTAAGCCTCTACCTCTTATTCAGTGTAAGATAGGCAAAATGCCCTCCAACTACTTAGAAGTTTGGATACATCCCAGATTTTTTGAACTTATAGGTTTGGCTCACCTCTAGTTACTGCAGTGATGTAGTGTAAATTATACTAAGATGTAGCAATTTAAAAGAGTGTAAAAAATGGCCAAAATATTCTGTATCTCCCATTAAACTGAAGAGTTAGGCTTCATCACATGAATATATTGCTTATTTGCTTCTCATAATTACAGCTGAGTTTTTTATAATGAAAGGAAGTATCATTTCTTCTGAAGACTGCTGTCAGACAGTAAGATAGACCTAATGCATGACATCCAAAAGGGCAAACAGGAATATTGGTTATAGGTTATTTTTTCTTTCATGCACTACTTTGAAGAAATGAAGTGTCAGACTTAGAAGTACCCCAATAACGACCATATTATTTCACCTTCACATCCTTTTCTGTGACCCTCTGAAAGAGCTTATTTCAAGCTGCCCACCGGTCTGACCTAACTCAGCATAGAAAAGTCCCAGGCTGGTAAGAATATAGAGCAAATTTTTATTTTACAGTGACATTCAAATGCTTCTAAAATCTTCTCCTAAATTACAAAATGAAGATGCAGTGCTTTTCTATATGTACCTCAGACAAGGCAAAAATGTACATTTCATTATAGCTTTTATAAGAAATTTGCACTGTATTTCAAGATTTCATGCCCTGGAAAGGAAGAAACCATTGCATGGCATTGTAGAATTTCTCACTACAGAAGTTTCATATCTCCCTCTGAAACATCTGTTGTTGGCCACTATAGGATACCAGTCTAGATTGATGATTGGTCTAATCCCATGTGACACTTTCTCTCTTTGAATTATGCTGATACGTTTACTCAAAAGCAACTTTTTACTATGAGAGGAAATTTAGAACATACTGGCTGTGGAACCCCAAGGTGAACATGTTTCAAGCACTTTGGGGTACTGGATTGGAAGAGGACATTTTAGCCCAAATGACCTAGCTTACTCTTTACGTTGTTTCTCTGGAAAACTCAGGAATTACTGAAGTCCTTGGCATCCAGAAGTCTTTCATGTGGACCAGTCCTTTTCAGTTCATCACTTCACAAAATTATTGTCTTTTGTGCTCATACTCTCTCCATCTTTGGAAAGCTGGCCTTAGCACCAATTTAACTCTGTCAGATACTTTAGGGACATCAATCAGAAAGAAGGTCACATCCAAACCTCTCTTCTGAAAGAGTGGTCACACTGAGGCACACATTGAAGTAAAGTTCCAAGTCCTTCCAAATTACAGCACCCTGAGATGAGTCTGAACACCATGAAGAAAGCATTCCCAACCTTAGGCAGTTAACTTGATTTCCTAGACTTACAGTGTTATGTAGATACCTTCAGAAGTCATGACTAGATCTGATGCCCCAACAGCAGACCCTTCCTTGCCACTACCCAGGCAGGGAGACTGACAATTCTCAGCTAAGGTGCTTCCCAGTTGCTCTGAGGTTGCCCTATTTGGACAGTCTCCTGACTTAAAATGTTGAGATTAGATAATGGGACCAAACTGAAACATTGGGATTGATTGGCACCTGAATAAAGTAAAACCAGGTGGCTTTTGCATTACTGAGATTCAGGGTGTGGTTTCTTTTCCACTACATGTGTCTTTTTTTTCCCTTGGTTTATTATGATTACAGATTACAATGTTAATTCATACATTTTTGTGTACATTTCAAATACTCTAATTTCATTTTACTCTTGAGAATTGTTCTATTTTAATATATAGGTATAGTTACAGAAAGCTCACAATAAATAGCTGGAAACAATCAATTAGACATCCATAATCTTAAATCATCTCTGACTTATAAAGTGCTCCTTTTGCTAGTGTTTCTACTTCAAGACGTTCGCCGCACCCTGATTTTCAACATGCAATCAGAAAGGCACACTTAAAAGATGTCGTGACTAAGGCTTACATCAGTGTTATAATGCCTGTTTCCACTATCATTCATATAATTTCCTGATAGCCAGTCAAACAGTGCAAATAACATTATAACTCTCGATTTCTGATTCTGAATGATCTCCTCCAAGTGTAATATTCGGTTTAATGTGCAGCACCCGTAAAAGCACAGTGCGTAATGTGAACGTTCTGTGCATTGTCATTCCACAAATCACTACTTCTTTGATCACACTATAGCTATGCCAACCTGTTTAAACCTGTTGTCAATAGGAATAAACAAGCTCAAAGTGTTTGTCTTAGACTGACAGCACAAAGCAGCCTGCAATCAAGCCAGCATGTTTAGAAGACAAAGCAGTAAACAGCAAAAGGTTAACTTATAACCTTTGGTAATACAATAAAGTGCCGTGTTGGTAAAAACATGCAATTAAATTCAAATCTGGCTTTTCATTACACAGAAAAGCCTATTCAGTGTAGATTTGCTGCATCTCTAAAATGTGAGACATTTTGGCTATTAGGCGACCATTTTCCTCAGATATATTTTTCATATCAAATATAAAGCTAACTCCAGAAATGCTTCATCTTAAATGACAAGAAATTGCAGAGATCAGCTAATCTTTCATCGGTTCTAAAGCTTACAAGTCAGTGTGCAAAAGTCAGTGGATGTCCTTACAGTCCGCAGTAAATTCTTGTATTGAGTTTTGGAAAATTGAAAGCTACATTCTGGTGACAGTTTTCATAATAAAGTAAGATTCTGATGTGTGTCAAAAGAAAAAGAAAATCCACCAGGGCCAGCAGCAGCAACTATTGTACTGACTAAGGTACATCAAGAAGGCTATTCTGTGAGAAACTGTTTCTAATACATCTTGGAAATAAATGGTTATCAGAGTGCTGAATTTAAGCCTTGCTTCAGTGGTCTGAGTGTGTGGATGGACGGAAGCAAATGAAAGAGCTCTTTCAGAGGATTTTATTCTGCACCTGGAAGTCTCTGCCCTCTGCTGAGAACTGGCAACAGGCGTTGTGTATAATCCTAGTAATGATTAAGTCCGAAGGTTTTACTCCTAATAGGGAGTCATTGGGATACTTTACGTTAACCATTAAGTAGTGTTTTGAACTAATCCAATTGACCAATCCAGTCGCATTGCAGTTGATTTGGAGCCTATAACTTGCTAGCTTCTGATGCAGGCAAAAAGCCAACGATTCCTTCAACCATTCTGGCTCGGCTGCAGGTTTGTCTGGCCATACTCTACCGCTGGTGATTCTGTCCTCCCTTCTGGCATCCGCATTCCTGTCTTCGTTGGCATTCTTCCTTCTAAATTTATGGGCTGAGGATACTTATACTTTCCTGATCCTAAACCCCAAATGATTTTGCTTTTTAAAAATCTATTAACCTGTCAAATAAACAAGCCAAATACCAGCAAAATGACGTAACTACTCAGCTTTCTCAAATGTTAAGTTCTGTGGCTTATAGTATTACTATATTCACTTGACAATCCCAACTATTACAGAAATATCTGCATAGATCTTTGACTAAAAATAGATGTGGAAATCCTCTTTGTTGATCATTTGCCATTCCTTATTTGACTATTTTGAGTTAGAAAAGCATAATACAGGCTTGGTGAAGGATCTCTGACCACCTACAGTATCTAGTCAAGAAAGCAATTAGACCCAAATTATTCCACAGTCATTTCTGATTTAAATTTCTAAGAAAAAAATGCACTCTTATGAAAGCAGGCCATAAACAGTCAATGAACTCTTTATTTCTCACAGTAGGTGGATGGTTATGAATGTAGTCTGATATTGAATTTACAAAAGCCAGTAGAAAGATCCCATGGGTCTACTGTATTTTTTCACTATCATGTGAAAATACTAATTAATTGATTAACCTGCTCAGTTCCTACACTGAAAGAAAATGTTAGTTTTTTTCTTTAATATTAGGACTGTTGTTACTATACACATATATATATAAACAGATGGCAGGCTATAGGATTTCCATGAGTTCTCTCTCCAGTGTCAGGGAACTAATCATTTTATTCCTTGATTCTATTCCTTTATTTCCAAGCATTTAGTATTGTGATATTTTGTCTGCTATATCAGAGAGTTCTCTTCTTATCTTGTATCTGTTCTTCATGTCAGTCCTAACTCTTCCCTGGGATGTCCTGGATGCCTGGAGAACCTCTTTTCAAATTATTTACAGTTTTGCTCTGAAACCCCTCAAGATTTTAAGCATGTTTCTGAACTGTATACGTGTCAAGTATTTTCAGCAATGCTAAATAATAAAGCAACATTAATGTCTCCAACAGCCTCACTTGTAAACTCACAATTCATTTTGGGCAGTGTTTGGTTTCCATAAACTCATGTTAATTTGAGATAATTTTTCTGTTTTCTTTTTATCAACTTCTATAAATCAGCTTACACTGATGCAAATATAAATCTATAAAGTAGCTTACACAGACTCTGCGTGAGAATTATATAATTGAGTCACCTTATTAGTATTCTCTTAAAATGATAATACTCTATTAGTTTCCTGGTTTTCTTTATTCTTTTCTTTTTTTTTTTCTTCATGGCCTTTCAATGGTCTGGAATTTCCTGATAATTTTAAGTTGTGTTAGAAATCAACACTGAGAAACTAGGAAGCTTCTGACCCGTTAAATTTTTCACTCTTTGGGGCGGGATGTTGGCCAGATCTGCTACTTTAAAATTAGCTCGTTATAGAATCTGCAGCTTCTGGGTTACTGTTAGTGTGAAAAGTATTTCTTCATCAGCCTGTGAAATGACTGTGTTTATTTCATCTTTTCAAACAGAAAGCAGAAATATTTATTCAATAAGAAAGGGAAAGATGTATTATTTGTGATATATTATTTCAATCTAGTAAGGGAAAAGTAATATTATTGGAATTTCTTTTGTTCTTAGTGTAGTTAAGAATGTCTTTCATATTTTAGTTTGCAAGATTTTCCTTATGCCTTTTCGCTTCTCTACCAACTTTCTACAATTCTTAGTTTCCAATCTCTATTCCTTGTTAATAATGGCCCTGTTTTGCCATTTGTTGTATACCATATTCATCAGATCATGAGGCGATTCTGATCAAACAGCAAACCAGAATTACATCTGATTTTAGGAGAATAATATATGGATCCTGGACATATGATAACCCCCAGTTCCAGTTGTTTCATCTTGTCTTAACACACCTAACCGTGCGACCTCACATCCACAGTGCAAGCCTCTCCCCCTCCATCCTCACCCTCCAACCTTTTCCCTGACAGTTTTCTTTCCATACTGCTCTGCACATGTTTCGTAAAGCACTGGGGCACTAGCTCCATATAAAAAAGGTCTGTCATAAAGCAGGAGGCTTCAGCAATTTAATCTTTTTATATGCTAGCTGTTGTTTCCCCATTTACTCTGTCAGCACTTCTAATCCACAAGTAATCAGGGCAGAGTTTTGCCTGACTCTCTGAGATGGAGGCTCAGCCACAGAACTACAGCTCTCACCTGCAGTTTTTGTTTTTCACCTTAACGTTCTGACATCAGGGTGGACTGAGATATATTAGGGCTCTACTGCAGTCTCCACATCATAAACGGTCAGACTGGTGGATGAATGCTGAGAAAGATTGCTTTTTACTCTGTGACTTCTTTCTCAATGCAGCAGGTTTGGGAGGATCTGGTTAAATATTTCTAAACAATACTAACTTATTGCTCACATAATGCTGATAACTAATATGGATCCGAATTCTTCACAGATCTGTGACATTGTACCAATTAAAGCTCTCAGCTTACATATGGATTTGTGTAAAGGACAAAATCATTCATGCATAATAAAGCATACAAAGTCATGATGGTTGATATGTATGCAAACATTTATTGATTAGCTACACTATTTGATGATAATGTGTAGTGCAGATGCAAAAGATGGGTACTAACGGAACTAATGATCCTGCTCTCAGGTAGGACACCACAGTTGGTAGCAATCACTTACTACCACTCTATCTTGATTATTTTTTACAAATATTAAGGATTTCAGGAATAATTAAATGTAAACTAATAATTGATTCAGGAATAGTTGCCTTTTAAAGCATCTCAATTTACTTCTTTTACCAACCCAATTTTTCCCAGTACTGTGTAGTTATTCTGGTGGATATCCTAACCATGTTCATCTTTTCACTAGCTTCCACTAAAGACAAAAATACCTTCAAATTGATGGTTTTCCTCTTTAGTCCATGCTCCATAGCAAAAAGATATTACTGACTTGGTATTCCTTTCTATATGTTTTTAGAAAACTTCTGAAACAATTTTAAAAGTATTATTAAAAAAATAATAAACATTTTAGTAAGTTGTCTCAGAGAAGATAAGTGTTTGCGAAATCCTCTCTAGTAAATGATACGGAATGAGTGCCCTAAAAATAGTCAATTATAGAAAAAATTGTGCAAATTTTCACCTCTTCGGAAAAAGACGGCATTTTGATAATATGGCAAATAATTACTGAAAACTTCACAGGAGTCAAAAGACCACAAAATGCAATTGTTATTCACAGAGCAAGAATGTCATGTATTTCACTGTCTCAGTCTGGTTCTTCTCCTACAAAAAGTGAATTTTATCCTTTCAATAATTAGCAAAAAGGGGATTTTTCAATTGAGCAAAGTTTAGTTATCAGGGAATAACACAGATCTGGGAAAGATAAGAATATAATACAACTGATAACGTGCTGAATAGGTTATTTTGATAAATTACTAATTTTCATCTTTTTATGTTCAGCAATTATTTATTTTGCATCATTCATTTTTTTAAAAAAATATTAATTTCAAATATAACATAAAAATTTTAATTTTTTGTATTTATAGCACCACATATTACCTTTTCATTCCAGAGCATGATAATAATTCTGCATTTTTTCATATAACGGAATAGCTAGAAATGTTTTTGGGACTAGGATGGCTTTCCTGGAAACAGTAGGGAGTTTAAGAACATAAACCATAGGACCCCGACTTACTAAAGAATTCTTACAGAGCTGAAAATTTACTTATATGAGTGTTCCTATGGTATTCATGGAGGTTAGTCACACTTAAAGTTGGTGCTTCAGTGCTTTGCTGAATTAAACTCAAGATATAGTAAAATGACACTTTAAGTTCAGCCTTGAACATGGAGTAGAACATAATATCACTTAGATCACTCAGATAAATGCTTTGGAACAAAAAAAACCCCACAACTGAGAAGGGAGCCATCTGCTAAGTACTTCAAAAGTTAGTCTAACTGAGAAGTTAGGCTGTCCCTGCCCCAGAAAGCATATAATATAAATAAGCAAGACAGAAGACTGTGGAAAAAGACTCACTCATGCAAGCTGAAAGAACATAGTTGGCAAGCACTGTGTAAGTACCATATTTTGTTTTAACAAACTTCATTTCTTTTTGTGTTATGGTGTATGCTGTTTATCAAACTCAGGAGGATGAAAAATGCAGGGAGAAATAAGTGGTACAGGGCAACAAGAAAAAAGGAGAAAGAAGGCAGGTAGCAAAAAAGAAGGGACAGTATTTGGCTGATGTTGAGAGAGAGTAATCAGCACAGAAAGTGAACATACAGCAAAAGAACTGTGGAAATATGTTAGCTGTTCCTAATTCTTCTATTTCCAGTTCATCTGCTCGACAATTTTTTTTTTTTCTTTTCTATCCTTCAATGTTGGAAGAGTAAGGAAAGAAAAGAGAAGTGCATAAAAGCACATGTTTAGAAAATAGCTAACTCCTGTGCAGTTCTGCAACTAGGAGTGATTGACTTTTTCACTTCCTGGGTCTTGTCCAGGGTGTAAATGTCCAGCCCACACCTAATTTGATTCCTTCATGATGCTTCTTTTTCCTCATAACTGTAGCTTACCAGAGCAAGAACCATTTGAGAATGTAACCTTTCTGGATGACCAGTACAATTTCCCACCTGAATAGAAAAAAAAATATATATATATATAAAATTGTCTAATTTGAACCCAAATGCATAAACTCTTATTTTAAGAACATTTATTTTGGGGAAAATAATTTCCCATGAAATAATGCAAGGAAAAATAATGCCAAGCTATTTATGATTTTATTTTCTTACTTCCACCATTTCTAAAGTAGACGCAGCTAAATACCACAGTGAAGGAAAGAGTCTGAAAAGAGCAGATACCTATTTATTCCCTCATATTTGTCAAAACTCCACAGGAGGAATTTATTCAAACATAATTGGATCTAGGCATTATTTAAACTTAGGTTGTGGGCCTAAACAGTATGCTTCTGAGACTACTATAGGTTTTCTAAGAAAAGTAATGTTGTACAGTATCACTTGAGTGCTGAATTGACGGTTACTGCGTTTATCCTTCAGATAAAAGCCTGGAATGCTCTCTTGGTCTAATATTGTTAATTTACAAGATCTGTAGGCAAAGTTTTGTTTTTTTGAATAGATTGGGAAGCAAGTAAAGTGGTCATTTTCCCAACCAGCAGTCTCTTGTAGACCAATGCAATAAATTCAGTACTTGAGAAATTGTCTCTGTCTCCCTTCAAAATCACTTTCATAACTCAGACTCCTGCCTTTCTCACACTAATTCACACATTTCAATAAAACATGCTTTTAATGATTTGATTTTACCTGAATTACTCCTGCACAGGCCTGAACATTTGTTTTAATGCCTCCAGTGGCAATCCTTTACTACCTACAGATATTTCATTAGATAAAGGTACTTAATCAGTTCTGTCCTGGGTCCCAAAAAGAGAGAGTGTCACACCTACTCTCCTTAACCAGGTCTCTGATTGTGTCAGGACCACCGTAGCAGTGGGGTATTCTGTTGTGACAGAAACCATACTACATGAGCATGCCCAAAAAGCAGATAGTCACTCATTCAATCCTGTAACAAACATGACTTCTTCCCTCTTTTTATCTGTATTCACAGATCTTCCAAATACTTTTGAACTCTAAATCAGCTCCTATATTCACGAGCCTTTTATCATTTTCTGTTAGTTGAGCAATGTTCAAGTTCTAGATATTTTTTTTAATCTCTTCTTTCTTCGTCTTCTAAAAAAAGAAAAAAAAACAGCAAAATGTCCTGTTGCTCTGAAAACAAGCACAGGTGGATCTGAAGAGGACTGTTTGCTTCTTACCTGCCAACATACAGTTCCTAATTGGATGTCTTGCTGTGACAAAAGACCATTTGGGAAAAAAAAATAACACTGTACTTCAGTTTTTCCATAAGTGTAAATTTTATAGTGATGCCCTAGAATTAACATTTCCATAATAAACCTATTTGAAGATAAATGTATTTCAAATTGTGTTGGATGAGCTAAGAGGACGTTAGAGCCATAAAAACCACCATCACTGAAGTCTTTTTCTATATTTCTTGGGATTTTTTCCCAGTTCAAACAAAATAACATATAAAACTGAACATGGCTAAGAAATGTTATTACTAAATGCTTTCTTTTTTTCATAAATATTAGGATAAAGCAGAGATTAAAATAGCTGCAAAGAATACAGTATATCAGTAAAATATAAAGCCTTGTATTACATGCATTGCAATTTAGTGGGAAGAGATAAGGTATTTATTTAATGTTTAAACAAATACAATTTGCACATCAATAGAGGCAACTAAGAGATGCTATGGCAAAGTACTAACAGGGAGTAAACTGGACAATGGCACACGTTTCTCTTTCCTACCTCTTTTCCAAATGTTTCAATCTAAGCATATTCTAGTTGAAACTGGTCTGTCTGTGATCTGCTTTACAGGCATGGTGCTAAATTATAAGTGATTTAGAAATAGAAAGTACAAGTAATGTGCAACTGTTTTCCCAGAAATTGTCAAAGTTGTATTCATTTCATTCTCATGTTATGATGCCTTATTTTCAGGAAGGCCTTTTTTCCTTCCAAGTCATTTGGTTTAAATGTCTAAACTGGCTTAGTTTCCTCTAAGTCTTCCCAGGTGGCAATGCTTTCCTAAGCCAAGAATTAACTGTTCTAAGCTCACTGCAAGGCTTTCTTCTGGAGGCATTCCTGGCAGTAGAGGAGGGTCTTAGTCTTTGCTTCCATCCAAGGACCACTAGAGGCACTGCTTTGTTGGTCAAAAATATGAAGGTGGAAAAAAAACAGTCCAGCGTTCTTTTTTTTTCTAATTTCTGTGCCAGTAATGTTACCACAGAATGGTTTGGGTTGGAAGGAACCACAAAGATCATCTAGTTCCAACCTCCCTGTCATGGGCAGGGACACCCTCTACTAGACCAGGTTGCCCAAAGCCCCATCCAACCTGATCTTGAACACTGCCAGGAGGGGGCAGCCACAGCTTTTCTGGGACACCTGGTCCAGTGTGCCACCACCTTAATAGTAAAGAATTTCTTCCTTATATTGAATCTAAATCTACCCTCTTTCAGCGTGAAGCCATTACTCAATTCTACACTCCCTGATAAACTGTCCTTCTCTCACTTTCCTGTAGGCCACCTCAGACTCTGGTAGGCAGCAATTAGGTCTCCCCAGAGCCTTCTCCAGACTGAACAAGCCCATCCCTCTCACCCTGTTCCCATAGGAGAGGTGCTCCAGTACCCAATCATCTTCGTGGGTCTCCCGTGGACTTACTCCAAAAGCTCTATGTCTTTCCTGTACTGAGGCCCCAGGAACAACCTTGTATTTGAAAAGTGTTTATACCCAGGGCACCGCACACAGTCCATGGTGCTTCCTTTGGAAAACAGATCCCAAGTCTTGGGATCTCAACAATATTAGTTTCTCAAATGATACTGAGTTCTGGATACATTACATAAAACCAGAGGAACTGGAAAAGGCTAATGACTCCATGTTTGAGCAGCAGGTCTTCATCTTACTGATGACGTCCTGCTGTCTGTGTTTGGGCACCAGAGGCTTAGCCTGGAGAGTTTCAGAGCTGCCAGCACAGTTGGACTGTGCGTGGGTGTTGTAATAATCGAGGCTTGAGAGGCTCTTCTCACTCACAGTCCAACCAAGTGTTGTTCATCTGGAGTGAGAGCCAGGCATTGGCCCCTGCTGTCTCTCTTTCTGCCAGACAAAATGTCACTTCTAAACAAGGCTGGAAGCAGTGAGAAAGGCTTCTTCCTCCTCCTTGTCCTGCAGAGCACCCCATGAGCTGGGCAGGGTAGGGGGGAAAGGCTCCCTCCCTGTCTCAGTTTAGAAACATTTTCTTCAGTCACAACACAAGACCGACAGTATTGGACAAACTGTAAAACAATTAGCACTGAAACAAAATTAACAGGCGAGGGATACATGGGAGAAATCATGGCTGGGCTGCTGGAGATGAGAGAAAACTAGCTAGGAATACTGAGGTAAATATTTTTATTGCCTATACTGATTAAATATTTAATGAAAGCATTGCAGTTTTGGTGAACCTCTGTAGCAAATGTCCATATTCATGAAATATTATGATCTTTCTGCTGTTCTTTTCCAAAAAATGTTTTGAAACTTCAAAGAAAACACAAGTTATTCCACAGTTTGTGGAGGAGGGACAGAGCAGAACTTCCCAGTGTCAGCCAGCGGGGGCTGGTGCCATACCAGGGGTGGCACTGCATCTGTAGGCAGAGGAGGGTTAGAATCTTATTTTAAAGTAATTCTGTCCATGCATCCTCATCTACAGTGATCAGAGCTTTTTGCCTCAATAGCTGCATCTGTAGACCTGATTCTGGGTAGGTTTGGTTTCCAGGTGCAATATACTGAGCAGATCTCAGAGAGGAAAACATTATCCTTCAGAGGACACTAATGAGCCGCTACAGCTTAACAGGAGGAAATTTCTCCCCTACTCTGATGCAGGCCTCAACATGGGGGACATGGAGTGCTCTCCTGTTTCCCACCTGCCCCAGAGACTCTGCAGCCCACGGGGTCATTCACAACCTGCTACGCTCTCCTGCTCAGAAGACCAAGCCTTGTGTGTGGTGGGAGATGGCCCCAAAATAATCTTACTCTCATAGGATCTGTAATCAGCATCCCAGGGCCAGAGTGCTGCCTAGATTAAAGTGAGCAGAAAGAGAATATTCTTCAAAACACATTCTGTGTCTTATTCCAGATATATATACAAATTATGATAATTATGTGGCTCTCCAGCTGAACGTGAAGCTAAAGCAATAGTAATGAATAAGGATTTCTAGATTATACTCATTTAGCCTTTGTCCATAATAAAGCTCTGGCTAGAAGGTTAATTTAAAGCAGGTCTCTGGGGACGCTGAAATAAATGCTTTCATTACACCATAAAAGTCTCAGCAAAAGCAGGGAAATAAAGTAAATCTACTGTGGATGTTAGTGCCATTAGAATATTATCCAAGGAAATTAGACACATTACTGAGGAAAAGCATGAGACAGGGAACCCCCCCCACAAAATTAACAGTGCACATTTTAACCACTGTGACCAAATTTATTGCCTCTTACTTCCTGAGTTCAGAAAAATTGTCAGCAGCCACAAAACACCTGGAGTTTAGATTACTTTGTGTTAAATTGTGTTTATGTACTTGTAAAACAGTGCTACATTGCTATTGGTCTTTAAAAGACCTCTTGTCTAAGAAGCTCCCCAGAGTTACTATGTGTGAAAAAAGCCCCTTTACATCCAAATCTGTGAGTATTTTCTATATACCTTAGAAGTACCTCTTTTTTTTTAAAAAAGATCTCTTTCTCAGGGGCATAATTAGGGGAGGACAGAGGGAAGAGATCTTTTTACTTGTGTTAGCAGCATTTAAAAAGATAGCAACAACTTTCCAGAGTACATTGAAGACACATTTTGAAGATGGCCCAAGTTATGGTGCTGTGAGTTTTCATGACTTCACTTTAGCAGCAAAACATTGTTCCTCTAAAATAAAGTTAGTTTATTTTCTTAGAGCAGGCATTTATATACATGGTATTGCTCTTAAATTGACTTTGGAGATAACCTAAAAATAATTCCTTTTTTATCAGCCTGTATATAGTACTGATATTATAACATTGCTTTCATAAAGTTGTAGTGAAGCTTATATTAGACTTATATCATAAACCCCTATTTCTCTGGATTTTACAGCCATGGTTTGTATTGTGTTTCAAACTGAAATTTGCTGCTTTAAAGTCCAAGTTACACTGTTTTCACCAAAGTCTGAAAATATCCACAGTATACATTTTTTCTATTCTGGGTGAAAAAAAGAAAGAACATTTAGACATAAATTTGTGTGTGTGTAAATGCATTTAAATATATAGATACCTATATTTATATACTTAAGTTTAAACTTCTTTTATACACAGCCCTCCCTGCCCCCCGTATATGAACACATAGATGAATATATACATATGCTTGATATAATTCAAAAGCATTTGACTCAGCTTCTCCTCTCTGCATGTCTCATTTTGTGCTGCTAATGATACCAAGGCAGTATTCCTAGCACAGGAGCAATCTCCAGCCATGATCAGCTCTGAGGCTTACAGCTGCTCTGCCTCTGTGAGGGAGCGGGGACAGGACTCAAGCAGGGAGAAGAGATGGAGTGTGATAGTGCTGTTAACAGAAATTGTCTGCTGGAAATTGTCCCCACAACACCTTACGTTGTGCTAAAGATTCAAGGAGATGGGCCTGGCTGCTGTCCTTGCTCCCATTTTGCAGCACCCAGTCATGAAGAAGATGAGTAAACCGCAGCTATGTCAGTAAGTTTTCCCTTGCATTCGGATGTCCTCTTTAATAGAATGCTGGGCGCAACCTTACTATTAGTTTTGCTAGGAGGTGAGGCATTATTCCTCAACCTCTAGTACTTTTTTCCAGTGAGCAAGATGCAGAAATGTATTTTCCTGAGAGAATTCAACTGCCTGAAGATGCAGTATATAAAGCATGATCAAATGCTGTATTCATTCCTTTGTCTTGATTAATGTGATACAAAACCAATCACTTAAATGAAATACTTTTTAAGGTTTAAGGTTTACAGTGTTGCACATAACTTTTTATTTTTTTTTAATTAATCAACATTTCTGCAATGTTTTTCAACTCATGTTTATGTGTTATGCATAGTTTGACTTGTAAGACCGGTTAGGCGCCTTTTCTGATGATCAATTTGCCATGATAGCGCATACTTGAATTTATTTAGACCAAGTTAGCTTCATAACAAATTAAATACCACTTTGTTTATCAAAAATTAGAATACATATAATCCTTCAGCCTTTTTCCCCCATGGGGTATCCTTTAATTGGAGCTGTTGGAGAAGATGGCGTTATTTTTTTAAGATGCTGGGACGAGGAGAGCATATGGACAATTTTCGCACTTACATTAGTTGTAACACTCTTATCTTGTTCACTTCCATATCCTTGACACCCTTTCAATGCACAGCTTCTTAGTATTCACTTTAAGCGATGAAGAATAATTATTGGAGTTTAAAAGTGCACTGCTGCTGAACTGTACCAAACATATTTTAGTCTTGCTTACACTTACAGCTAAGCTGCTCACACTGTTTTCACTCACCTGTTTCTGGCTCACACCACCAGTAATTGGCTGTTTTGCCAGTAAAGGCACAAGCTCAAGAAACCACAAATTTCCTCACAAGAAAAGCTTTAACACCTATTATACAGAAATCAGTCCCAGTGTAAGGCATGACATGAACAGATAGACTAGAAACAGTGTGGATCTTCAGGATTTCTTGGTGTGTACCACGAAGTGTAAAGTTATTAATACTACTTTACCCATAGAGGGAGATATAACTTATTTGATGATGTGGTGAGCACTAGTGATGTAGTCTGTTCCTTTTGAAACCAAGCAATACTGAAGGAAAACTGATGAGCTCTTCAGCTGACAAGAACCACGACAGAACTATTGACTTTCTGTAGCTACACCAGCTGCTCCAACCTTTGTTATAATCAAAGGCAATTAACTGAAACTGCTCTGAACTGTTATTTTTTCTTAAACCAAAGTTAAACCTGACATAGTATTTTAAGGTGTTTGGATATGAACCCAAAGCAAAACCAAAAATCTTCACTCGCACTTCAACTGAAACCAGAATTGTGTTCAAAAATGCGTTGTTTCTGGTATATATGTTATTTTCTTTGGGTGTTAAAATATATTACTGTAAATTATTCTTTTTGCTACAATGTTTCTGACACTGTTTGTGTCAGATTTATCTTCCTTTTGATGCATACACACCCTATTAACCTTTTCTCTGGGGCTATGGGTCTGCATGTAAGACAAATATAGCTAATAATTATTATAGTCATCTTTGCTCACCGGTTAACAGGCTTGGCCAAAATAAACTTCATATGACATTTTTGTATTTGTAGACTGCAAAGATTATTATTGCTACTTATTCATGTTCCTAATTAAGAAATTTTAAATTAAGGGCAATGTTCTTCTTTAGATATAATTAAAATGGTATTTCATAGAATAGTGCCTGAATTTCCTTATCTCACTCTGTGCCAATTAACTTGGCCCAATTTGCTTGCTAAAGTGGCTGGGCCAATTTAATTAGCCTGACTTCACTCTCAGATTCTGTATCTGAGTATTACAGAGTTGGTGTTTAGCTGCATGGAGTGACCATAATGAATCAGTATGTATTTGGGGAGTAATTGCTTTAGTAATGAGAAAGGACAAAACAACAGTCCATATCACTATGTCATTTTTTTAAAGAGACTTTCTTGTATGAGGTCAGTTGAATAAAAGAGCCCACAGTCATATAGCATTGTTAGGTCCCACTAGAGTTTCTGGTGTGTGTGAGAAACCCTAACAGGGAAGCAAAGCAACACAGTGACAGGTGTCATAGTTCATAAAACTAAATTAAGATCTTTAAAAATATCTATAAAACACTGATAAAGATGCTTAAAAGTTTGGGTAAATAGAACCAGCAATAATTTTTTCAGCATTGCAAGCTATTCCAAGAGAGGAGAGAAAACACCTGCAAAATTCCTTGAATTAGAATGCATAGCACCTATTTAGTTTGTTTCACCTTCTAAGTGCTTTATAAATATTTAATTCTGCCTAATATTCTTGTGAGATGAATTACTGTTATTACTGCTGTTATCATTAATAACCTATTCATGTGTTTACTTACTTTTTCCAAAAGGCAAAATTGAGGAAGATAGGTAGTTGGAGAATTTGTAAGAGAGATTTTTGCTATAAATTAGCCTGGAACAAGTAAGGTCAGTCATCTGGAGACAAGAGAGATGTCATTTCCAAATCTTCATTATCACATGGGGTATACTAACACCTTCTGGACTCCGTTGCCACACCACCAACGGATGTAAACCAGAGAAAGTTAAGGAAGTGAGAATATCATACTGCTCAAATCAGAAATATAGGGAGAAGACAATTTTCTCAGCATAAAGACTAATATGCTGCCCAGCCATGTTATAGTCAACTCAAGGCTGATGACATGTGAGGGCAATATTTCATATCTCTTCCTCTGACATACATTCAAGGAAAAGCGAGGAAAACTCTGTTTGAAAGGACATATCAATATCAGAGAAGAATTTCAATACCAAAAGTGAATCTAGAGTTCAAACTTTCCTAGTTCTCAACTGCCTACTCTGCTCAGACACTTGAAATCCCTGAACTCTAATCTCTAGGGAGGAAATTAAATCTGTACACACTCTTGGATCTGGCAAACCTTTATTTAAGCCAAAGGGGTAGCTAATGTCAGAAACGGATGTTACGGGATTCCTTTGCTGGAAGATCCTACTTCTTGTGGAGTAGTGGTGGTGGTATTAAGCAGTAGTGCATACTTGTGCAGATACAGCCTTTATTTGTGGCACATGATAAAACTGACATTTTCTGAGATGTGCATAAATTCGAAGATAAAAGGGAAAATGAACGAAATTTGTATTAGTGGAAATGAGAGGGGAGTATACTGAGATTAGAGGAAAGGGGAAGTTTGCACAGCCTCATGCTGACCAGATCACAGAGCTGCTTGATGCCAACGTAAGTCAGGAGAGCATTGTTCAAACCAATTTACATTGCTACTCATGTAACTAGGACAGTAGGCATCCTCTAAAATTCTATAGGCCTTCTCAGCGGTTTAGTGGAGTCTGAACACAAGTAAGGATACTAAATGGATATTGGCAACACAGGAAAAACATCAGCTGTATTTTCTTCAGAGTGAATTCCTTTTAGTCACAAGGCAATGTCACTTATATATACCTACCTTTATTTATAATGTGAATTAAATCCAATGGCACTCAATCTTCTGCTCAGCCTTTGGAGAGGCAAAGCAACCTTATGCAGGTTTTTTTGTCTTTTGATCAAATTCATCTTCAGAAAGCCATTTTCCAACTATTTGTGTTGCCTGACCATTCTGATAGCAGTCAGGAAGCCACAGAGATGTGAGATGTCAGGTCACTTCAAGATGCACTTCAGGAACACCAAAACTCCACAGCTAGATTCAGGCTGCCTGCAGTTATAAATGGGAAGAGATAGAAAGGATATAAAGCTGATGTAGACTGACATCCAAAACTAAGCTGAACATGAACTATGGAAGTTATGGGCTGAAGGCTGTGAAATGGAATTAGAAAAGTATAATCATTCTCTTCTGCATTATTCTGTACTTCGTGGTTCTTTTAAAAATGAGTAAACACAACATCATGACAGACACACATAAATAATGGGTAAAGCACCCTTTTCTCTCAATGCAAGTAGAACTGCTTTGAGATTGCATTCTCCTTCCAAAAAGAGCCAAAAGAACAGCAGTGTATGGTGAGGTATGAATCAGCATGACTCAGTGGCAATCTAGGTATACGCACCTGGGTGATACAGGAGTCATGGGACTGTAAACTACTAATAGGTAATTTATGATATATTTCAGTTACCACAGATTCAAGTCATTAGGCAATTCATATCAGGAAAAGCTGTCTTTCCCCTGGCAGTTCACAACATTTTATTATTGAATATGAGGAGAGAAAAAGTGTATTAAAAAAACAAACACATGATATTTATTAATTACTAAATTTATTCTATAAAAAAGTTGCATTATTTAACTTTGTTAAAATAGAAAAATCAGTAACTGACACATAACACCATCTTAGATAGTAAAAGACATGTTGGTGCTCCACATGGAGCCCCAAGATGAGCATGTCCATTTTATGCAACCACAGCAATCACCATTGGTGTTTTGTATTTTATTTCTCCTAGACTAGTCTATTTGTATGGACTATATATTTTAATACATATGGTTCAATAATTAAGTGATAGAACATAAAATATTTTTCATTGATAGTTGCCACAGTTTGATAATTTCCCCAAATTTTTAAGTTTTATTACTTATTCAAATATTTGGGTTAGGTTTTACAATTCTTATGTTACATATTCTATGAAAAAAAAAAAAAGTTTATTTCTGCCCTTTGCCATCTGGTTATTGTACCCAGCAATTTCTGCTCATAGATCTAAAGCTTACTAAATTGTTTGGAGTTTGATTTGATTAGCTTAAAAATATATTAGAAAAAGATAATATTATTGTTTCACTTAGTACTGCTCCCTCTCTATTTGCCAAGCATTGCAAGTAAATCAGGCCTTCTCTTGTGTTTCTGCAGCAACATGAGAAGGAAAATGCTCAGCTGAATTAACATGCATTAAAACTCATAAATAGTTCACTGGCTGGGGAGAAATTGTGGTTGTGTCTGGGTCATGTGGTCTTGTTACATAGCTGGATGGCTAGGAAATTAAATCTGAGGTTCTGATCATATTCACACACTTAAATTTAAATGTCTTGACCTGGTCTATGTCAGTGTTTTTGATGAGATGTATTTGAAAAAATAAAATTAAACAAATGTAACAATGCAATTAGTGTGGGGGGTTTTTTTTGATCACCAGATGTGAAAAATTTAATTGAAATTACAAAGGAATTTTGAAATTACTGATCAGATCAAATTGTGTATGTCTTTCCTCATGTACAACTTGGACATGAAAAATTTCTATGGTGGGAGCACCATTCAGAGCTGTGAATTGCAAGTTCTTGTTCACCTGCAAATGGACGTATACTTTTACAAGCATTTATTTAAAACTGGGCTGGCATGTCTATGGTTGATTTAACATTTGCACAAAGCAACAGCTCGGGCAAAGATGAAAAGGAATTCAAGGACTGGAAAGAAGCAAAACAGATCTTGTCTTTATGAGCAAAACAATAATTGCAGTGCTTTTCAAACCTAAATATTAACAAAATTATTTTACAAAAAGCATGCTTGTAACTGAGGCCAACAGCAATCAAAAATAATCTGCTCAGTCATGCAAAACTAAGAAATATTATTTTTCAATGCTAATTTTCTTAATATGAAACTGCCTGAAGATATTTTTTTTTTTATTTCAGACTGGAATAAAAGTAAAGAATTGCCTTTATTCCTACACACACAACTGCCTTTAGAGTAAATCAATCCATCAAAATCTTCCACGGTTAGCTCTGCAAAATATCCAGAGCTTCTCATGAGGGTCAGTGTGTTCTCGGTTCTCTACATTTTCAACAAACCTCTTACAGAAAGGTTTTGAGGTGTTGATCTAAAATACAGTTACTTTTTGCCTTTGGCTATTTTGACCTACATCCTATTTTATGTGCTCTGTAGTGCTTGAGACACTAACTGTATAAAACAGTAGTATTTTCAACAAATGTCTCACGTCACTAGACTGATAGCAAGACTGATAGACCAAAGTTAGTTCTAACAGCTGAATGCAACTGGAAATTTCTATCCTACATTGAGGATTAGAGCCACTTAAGAGGAAATATTTCATTAACCTTTCTCAAGTCAGGAACAGTAGCAGAACTACTGTTGTGAGCATATTGAACTGGATTTTGCCCAAAATACTAACATACTTAATCCATAATCTTTTGGCATTTTCTTCGGGAAATGCTTTGTATAAGCTTGCAAAGATTGACTTTTCACCATTCTTCTACTATATAAGCAATCCCTGCCTTCCAAAACGTCCCTTTTTTATATACAAGCACTTTAATAAATTTACTTGGATTTCATAGGGAGTCTGACTCAGTAGAGTAGATTTTGGCATTAAAGACTCAGCATTCTCATCCTTTGTTTCCTCTGGGAAATCAGGGGCAGAAAAAAATAACATTCAGACTATATGAGAGCATGTGGTATTCGAAAGACATTTTTTAATACAATTTATTGCAAAATACCAAATGACTACTCTAAAAATTTTTCAGCAGAATCAGGTTGTTGATGATACTGATGGTGTTTCAACAGATGGACCAGTGCTTGAACATCGCTAAAATGTTTTACCAAAAAGATGTAAAATATCCATTGTTGTATTCACAGCTGCTCTTTCCCTGATTTTAGAATACTGATACACCTGCTTCCAAAATAAGCGTACCCTTTCCATTTACATTTATGACCACAAATATATGTACCTGGTTAAAGATGCTTTAGCATCTCAAACACTGTTATTCTTACAATATATTTTCAGTGGAGCACTGGGAAATTTCAAATAGCTGAACAGAAAACAGAATTTCCAAGCAGCATTATCCATTTCTAGTGGCTTGCTAGCAACTGGGGATGCCTTTGGAATGAGGCATGTGAAGTTTGCTCAACAGCAATTATCTTTGTGGATGCAACCTAGAAGTAAAACAGTCTTATTTTAGGCAGTAGAAGGGGTTGGCAACTAATTTCTTTAAGCTATCCAGGAAGTCAGACCTGAGTTTTTGCAAGGACATTCTAATCTTCTGTCTAAATCATATTTCCTTGTAAATCAGTGTGGTTGTAGTTGAAATATAAGAAAACTTTGTTCTGCAGAGGTGTGCACAGGTGTCCCTCATAGGCAGTTTCTCACTCTTGATATAGTTCTATGTGTCTGTCATTGAGTCTCAGTCAAAACTATTAGCTAAAAAGTACTTCAAATTTAATTACTTCTTTACACTAACATTTCCATGGAAAGTATGTATAGAAAAGACATTATGATCTAACATATATCTGTGTGGTCGTTTAGGCCTGGCTGGAGACAGACACCCACCAAAGTCGGTCTATCACTCCCCTTTTTATTTGGACAGGGGAGAAAATATATATTGAGAGGCTTAGGAGTCAAGATAAGGACAGGGAGAGATCATCAAGATCCTGAGTGGAAGAAGCAAGCCAAAAAGCAGGATAGCTACCCTGAATTTTGGAAGAGCTAACTTTGATCTCTTCTGCAACCTTTTAGGATCTATCCTGTGGGCTACACTGTTAGAAGGCAAGGGAGCCTGTGAGAGCTGGCTAGCATTTAAACAGCACTTCTTCCAAGCACAGGATAGGTGCATCCCTTTGAGTAAGAAATTGGGAAAGAGAGGCAGAAGACCTGCGTGGATGAGCAGGGAGCTAATGTGTAAACTCAAAGGGAAGCAGAAGGTTTATGAACTATGGAAACTGGGATGTGCACCTGGGAGGAATATAGGGATGTTGTCAGGGCCTGTAGGGACGCGACTAGAAAGGCTAAAGCCCGCTTGGAGTTGAAACTGGCAAAGGACATAAAGGATAATAAAAAGAGCTTTTTCAGATACGTGAATAGTAAGAGGATGACCAGGGATAATGTAGGTCCCTTGATGAATGAGGCGGGTGTCCTGGTATCGGGTGATGATGAGAAGGTGGAAATACTGAATGCCTTCTTTGCCTCAGGTTTCACTCCAAAGGCCCCTCGGGACCCGCAGATCCTGGATGAAACTAGGAGTGTTTGGGGAATGAAGAGCTTCCCTCTAGTTGAGGTAGGGGTGGTCCAGGAGCGGCTCAAAGGGATTAATGAAAACAAATCCATGGGCCCGGATGGGATACATCCACGTGTGCTGAGGGAGCTGGCGGAAGTGATTGCGGAGCTGCTTCCTATCATCTTCGACAGCTCTTGGAGAACAGGAGAAGTACCTGAGGATTGGAGGATAGCCAATATCACTCCAGTCTTCAAAAAGGGCAAAGAGGAGGACCCTAACAATTATAGGCCAGTCAGCCTCACTTCTGTCCCTGGAAAGGTGATGGAACAGCTTGTTCTGGATGCCATTACCAAGCAACTGGAAGAGAAGAAGGTCATGAGGAGTAGTCAGCATGGATTCACCAAGGGGAGATCGTGCTCGACCAATCTCATAGCCTTCTATGATCTCATCACCGGCTGGGTGGATGGAGGGAGAGCAGTGGATGTCATCTACCTTGACTTCAGCAAGGCTTTCGATACTGTCTCCCATGACATCCTGATAGAAAAGCTGAGAGATCATGGCATAGATGAGTGGACAGTGAGGTGGGTTGAGAACTGGCTGTCGGACCGGGCTCAGAGGGTCGTGATCAGTGGAACAGAATCTGAATGGAGGCCTGTGACTAGCGGTGTTCCCCAGGGCTCGGTGTTGGGTCCAGTCCTGTTTAATATCTTCACCAACGACCTTGATGAGGGAATAGCATCCACCCTCAGCAAGTGCCAATGATACAAAGCTGGGAGGGGTGGCTGACATGCAGGAACACTGCGCTGCCATCCAGCGAGACCTGGACAGGCTGGAAAGCTGGGCAGGGAGAAACCAGATGAGGTTTAATAAAAGCAAGTGTGAAGTCTTGCACCTGGGGAGGAATAACAGTCTGTATCAGTACAGGCTGGGGGATGACCTGCTGGAGAAGATCTCTGTGGAGAAGGACCTGGGGGTCCTGGTTGATGACAGGTTGGCTATGAGCCAGCAGTGTGCCCTGGTGGCTAAGAGGGCCAATGGGATCCTGGGATGCATCAGGAAGAGTGTGGCCAGTAGGTCGAAGGAGGTGATCCTCCCCCTCTACTCTGCCCTGGTCAGGCCCCACCTGGAGTATTGTGTCCAGTTCTGGGCTCCCTGGTATAAAAAAGACAGGGATCTCCTGGAGAGAGTCCAGAGAAGGGCTAGGAAGATGATTAAGGGCCTGGGACATCTCCCGTATGAGGAAAGGCTGAGTGAGCTGGAGCTGTTCAGCCTGGAGAAAAGAAGACTGAGGGGGGACCTAATTAATGTTTATAAATATCTTAAGCATGGGATGCAGGGGGAATTGGCCAACCCCTTTTCAGTTATCTGTGGAGACAGGACAAGGGACAATGGCTGTAAATTGGAGCACAGGAAGTTCCACACCAACATGCGGAAGAACTTTTACACAGTGAGGGTGACAGAGCCCTGGCACAGGCCGCCCAGGGAGGTGGTGGAGTCTCCTCTGGAGATATTCAAGACTCGTCTGGACGCCTATCTGTGCAATATGTGCTAGGGAGCTGCTTTGGCAGGGGGGTTGGACCCGATGATCTCTCAAGGTCCCTTCCAACGCCTACGATTCTGTGATTCTGTGATCCTGTAATCAATGTCATGGGCAAAACAGACTCAACACTGAGTGAAGGAAGAGAAAACTATCTAATTTTATTTATTACACTACACTACACACAGAGTGAAACCAGAGTTGGATAATAAGAAACTCAACCAGATCTTAAAGCACCTTCCCCCACCCCTCCCTTCTTAGCAGACTTCCCTTTAGTCATGATTTCACTCCCTTCTTCCCTTCCTATTGTGGCACAGGAAGGGGCAGGGACTGGGAAAATGGGGATTTCAGTCAGTTCCTTGCAAGTTGGTTTCCTTCTTGGCCAGGGGAGGGGGCATTCATTCCACACACCCTCCCCCTGCTGCACTGTGTGTCCCACCCACGAGAGACAGTCCTCCAGGAACTTCTCCAACATGAGTCCTTTCCCACAAGGCTCTAGCTTATCACCAGCTGCCCTGCCATGGATCACTGCTATGGCGGGCAGTCATAAAGCACAATATCTCTCAGTCCCAAACCTCCACAGGTTCATCAGTCTCCCACCAGCATACCTGTTCCAGTGCAAATCTCTCCCTTGCTCATCTCTGTGTCTCTCTTTCTCTCCATGGGCTGCAAGTGCTGGCAGGGGCTTGCCCCAGTGCAGGTCACAGCATCTCCTGTATGTCACCACCTGCTCCATCCAGTCTGGAGCCTCTCCAAGGGCTGCAGGTGGGGTCTCGGCCTTTTCCATGGGCTGCAGGGGGACACCCACTCCACCATGGGTTTCCCCACAGGCTGCCGGGACATCATTCTCTCCAGCACCTGGGGTGCCTCCTCTATGCCTCCCCGGCCTTGGTGTCTGCACAGCTTATTACATCTTCTCACTCCCTTCTCCGGTGGCAAAATGCAGCTGCTTGAAGGATTTTTTTCTCCTAAATGTGATTCCCACAGGTGCTGTGACCACCACTGATTGATCAGGAGCAACTCTGGCCTTGAATTGGCCAATGTTTACTCTTCAGAGCCTGCAGAGAGCTTCTGGCTGCTTCTTACAGCAGCCATTTTCTGCAGCCCCTGGTGTCTCCCAGAACCCAGCTATGCAAAACTGCAACAATCTGGAATGAAAGAGTCTTATAAACTGAGTCTTTCCCTTTGACACCAATTTAATTACTGTTTTTAACATCATTAACACAGGTCATGGATTGGAAGTATCACTTCCAGATACGAGATTTTTTTTTTTTCTGGAGTGAATTATTTAACAGAAGGGCTAAATCTATATACTGCAGCAGTGATCAAGAGTGAAAAAAGCAAGAAATCGTTGACACATCCATGGTGGGGTTTTGGAAATTCAGCTTAAATAGCTTCATGACACCTCCAAAACATACACCAGTTAGCTAATAATCCCAAGCATTAATTTTCAGATTTCAGTTAAGTCTTCAATTTATCACATCTATCTTTGGTCTACTTGTGAAAGTTATGTAAAAGCATAGTATATACCATTTATTCTTTAACATATTTCAAAGAAAACCTGCCTGAATACTGAAAGCTTGTCTATCATTTTGCAGAAGTACTTTGAACGAGATTTCTTGATGCAAGGTTCATTCCTAGCTATGAACAAGAAAAGAACAAACAAACAAACAGTGTGAATGGTTTAATAATTGGATATTTTCCTCAGTGTTCTGAATTGCTATTTATTTCTTATAAGCCTCAGGATGTATCTATTTCAAAGACAGTGCAGGACTGTTATAAGAATTTTTAGTTAGCATTCCATATCACAGAAGAATTCACGGCACCATTTCAAAATGCTACTTAATAACACATTAACTCCTCCTGTGTTCCCTCTGTAAACAAAACTCCTATTAACATCAAGGGAAAATGAGTGCAAAAGGGCAATGGGACAGGGAATGTGATTAATTATTTGATGTGTTCTACAATACTCCATTTAAAAGTAATTTTAGTGTTTGGGGAAGTAATTAATTTAATTACAAGAAAGCATAACTTA
This sequence comes from Porphyrio hochstetteri, assembly GCA_020800305.1. Taxonomy (NCBI): domain Eukaryota; kingdom Metazoa; phylum Chordata; class Aves; order Gruiformes; family Rallidae; genus Porphyrio; species Porphyrio hochstetteri. The sequence continues at coordinate 60,263,257 of CM036906.1, read as the reverse complement.
CTGACATATTTGAAATTCCATCATTGTGTACATTAACAGCATTTCTTATTCATTCCGCTATTTATTGTTGCGCTGTTGAAAGATAAATCAGAGTTTTTCAGGATCTTTTGAGAAATCAACATTAATATTGACATTTGTTTCTCCATATATTTGGCGTGCATCTGGAACACTGGACCCCTGAAAAATGTCACCTTTACATGGATGACAGTGGTCTCCCTGCAAATAACAAAATGCATTGGAATTACCAGGGAAAGTGTTTTGTTAACAGAATTATTTATTGCATTAGATTTCACAATCCATTAATTTTAAGAAATTAGTAACAAAATCATCTAGTTAATTACTTTCTACATGCCTCTCACATCAGACCTCAATGAATTCTCATAAAGTTCATTTGGAATTGAACTGAAATATCATCTAAGTAGTTTGAAGAAATATCCTCATCTTCCCTCTCTTCAAGAATGTTATTCCTCCTTCATATCTCTGAACCCTTTCTGCAAGCCATACCTGACATATTACACCTACAAGGGCAGCTCAATTGCTAGATTCAGTACTGTTTAATGCAAAACTCTTCCCATGAAGGATCTTATCTTTCAACCAAGCACAATTCCCTCATAATATTTCTTATTTTTAGAATCTCACTAAAATTAAATAAATAAAAAATACATATTTTTGAAAGTATTTTCTATGAGAAATGCTGTGTTCAAAGCCTTGTGGTATTCTGACAGTTATTTGGGCTGAAATATTCATATTTGTCTTTGCTTAGGATTGAAATTGCATGTTTGAGACAGAGAATACAACTTTCTGGGTGCTCTGTGTGGAACCATTTTCTGTAGAAATATCTGGTTGAGCATCAAAAACATGACTTGTCAAGTTATATTCAGTTAACCAGTGTTGGGTCACTGAACTGGAAACAATGTTCTGTGGTGTTTATACTTGACTTTTTCTTCATGATTGCATCAATGAACAATGGTTTTACTGATGTGGATTTTATAGAATGAAAAGACCTCCAGTCAGGGAGAACATAAACCAAGCACATGCTATGACTGGAACAACTGCATTAGGGAAGGGTGAAGCTCCATTTCATCATCTGGTGCTACAGGGATGACCCTGCTTCTTCAGCAATTATTCTTTCAAGAGAGTGACCATGTGGTTCTGAACAGTAACCTGACTTCTGTATTTAGAACTGAGTCTATTAAATGCCATGAAAAGCTCACATCCAAGGAGAAATGAAGTGGAAAGAACCTAAAGTAACAAAGAGCCTCTTAACAGCATTCTGCTGAGAAGGTCAAAAATTGCAACATTTGGAGACTCTTTCTCTGTGATGCTGATCAGGACAGCACAGCAGCTCTGATTGCTGTAAAGAACAGAGACTGAAAAGATTACTCCTTTGACTTCTCTCCAGCTACCAATGTCCTAGAAAGCAAATGGGTTTTTTGTAGCTTTCTGTTTTGTTTTATTATGGTTTGGGTTTTTTTATTTCTTATTTCAAAATGTCATTAAGCCATTTTACAGGAGAAAAAATCACTGCTTTATCTTGGGTTTTTTTTTACTTTTTCCTGTCCCCCTTTTCCAATCTGACAGTACACAAGCAATACAACATGATAAGAAATAGCTACATTTGTAAAATTCTTTGCATTTGCAGAATTGTAAGCTATGACACCTTGGAGGTTCATTGACCTGTTCTGATGACTGTGTTTCAGGAAACAATTAAATTCAGACTTGTAAAGGTATAGTCATCATGTTTAGAAGAACAATAGCAAATGCAAATTGTAATACAATATTGTAATTTCAATACCTATTTTAGTGGAAATATTGTAAAGGATACAGATAATAATTTTGTCTTGCTTTGTGAGGATGCCCATCTTAAAACCTAGTTACTGAAAATTGTGTTTTCAGTCAAAAGCACATGTTAGATACTGTGATTATGCAAAAAAGAAAATAAATGTGTCATGCACATTTTTAATAATTCTTTTCTAAACATTACGGTTTTAAAACAATTTTAAGTTATTTGAAGTATACATGGCTGCAGCTGACTATGATACCTAGAAGCATACTTGAGATTGCAATGGATTGTCCTGACATAATTTACACTTCCAGGATTTCAGTAGAATTACTGCATCAAAACTATAATTCACCCATAGTCTAAGCATATGCTTCTGATTGTGCTTAGACATATACCTGACACAAAACTTTGTTGGAATTGAAAATACATTTTTTGCAAATACTAAGCCTTCACAGAAACTTTGCACTTTCCATGAATGTACTTCTCTGTTAAGTAATTTGCTAGAATACTTTAAGAAATGTATTGAATATGCATTCATAACGAGCATAAGTAAAATCATACATAAAAGTTAGCAATATGACTGTAGCCCATTAGAGGCAGAGCCTGTTCATCTGTGGTTACTAGACAAGAGTTACTAGAACTGTTCTATGGCCATCACTGAAGTTCTGTTCACAGCACACAAGCAATAAGCTATTGTAAAAATAGCGTTGTTTTCAACACTCATTCGTGTTTTGGGCTACATAAAGTTAGTTTATATTGTTTGTGCATCTGTGTTGGATCCTTAATTGTCTGATGTCAAGACAAAGACTAACACTTCTGGGGTCTCAGATAATTATATTTAAGCATGCCTAACAATTAAATTTTAGGAAAATCTTGAATTCTTAGAGATTGATCTTCACAAGATTTTGAGGGTTTACAACACCAACCACAAAACACAAAAAACCCACAGACCTTTTACTATCAGCCTACTTAGACTTATTCACTTGGTGATGAATTTATGTACTATATAATCAGGCCAACACTGAGTAATGACATCAACTTTCAGATGAGTCAGAAATCAGTGCAACACTGTCATGCCCTATTGTTCTTTCAAGATACTATGACTTTATCTCAAGACGCCATAAACTAAACAGACTGACACTTTCAGGACACATTCAGGAAGGGGAGCACAGCAACCTAAAAATTACTTTTTTCTCTACTGCTGCAGTTATGTTTTCTGCATGTGACTAAACAGTTACAGAAAGTTGTGAGACTAGAAAACAGATGAGATTAGTGAAGGTCTGATCACATACTATGAAAATTTTAATCATTCAAGAATATTACTGGAAAGAATATTAGACTGATCACAATGTATACCTCGGGCAGTTTGACAGTGATGTATTTCAAATGTGTTATTTACAGTGCATTCCCATATTTTTCAGAAATCTAAGTATTGAAATACAGTTTAGAAGGCTGATAAAGTTCTAGAGAAGCCAAGCAAGAGAGGGCTGAGGAGAAGAGGAAAAAAAAAAAGTGCAATGAAAAAAGCAAAGTGAAAGAAGCAAAGTGAAGTGGGAAAAGAGAAAAGAGAAAGAAAAAGAGGAAAAGGAAGGCAAAAGAATCTAGTTGCTCTGAAAGGCCAGAATGAAACTTGATTTCTCTAGATTGTGTCCTTTTTCTGAACGTCATATTTCTTCCTTTTTCTCCATAGTAACCTCTACTATATCCTACTTCAGAAAGAAACACAATGCTATTACTAGTCAAGACTGGCTGAGCAGCTTTTGACAGAGCATGTCACAGCTGAGTTCTGCCTTCCTTTCCTTCAGCAGAGACTCATTTATGTCTCCTCTCTTGCAGACAGCAGACAATTGTTCTTGAAGTTTGTAGCAATGTTATTATCTTTCAGACTTTTATGTTTCTTTCAAATGTTAAGTTATTCATTGCACTCAGAGGTTATTGGGGAGACAGACTAATGGGTGGATAACAAGAGTGCACAAGAACACATGGGTCCACATATAAAAACAATATCAAGACTGAGCAGATGAAATAAATATAAAATTCAATTATTCTGTAAAATACACATTTTTCCTACTTCATGTACCCTTTAGCTAATAAGTTATGCCACAAATTATTTTGGCCCAGAATATTTGCCTGAGATTGAAAGACCATCTCTGGAAGCAAAAAAACGGATTAACTGAAAATTATGAGGCAAATCACCTTGTTGCATAACTGGCTGCCCCACTGGAGTACCAAAAGCTAGCTGGATCCCAGATGTCAACAGAAATGGAGAAGCCAAAGGAATTTGACAGAAAAGTCCAGAAAATATATCCAGCAATTTTTGTGGGCTCAATCGATGTGCAGAATAATCACATTTGTCCTTGTGCTGGGTTTGTCTGAGATGGCTTTTATTTTCTTCAAAGTAGCTCGTATGGGGCTATGTTCTGGATTTGTGCTGGAAACAATGCTGATAATTAAAGATGTTTTTGTTATATAGAGGTGCTTTCATTATTGCTTAGCAGAGCCTACACAGAACCAAACACTTTGCTGCTTCTCACACCACCCAACTAGCATGTATCCTGTAGGTGCACAAGGTGTTGGACACATCCAGGACAGCTGACACCAATTGGCCAAAGGTATATCCCATACCATATGACGTCATGCTCAGCTTATGAAGCTGTGGAGGAAGAAGAAGGCAGGAGAGATGTTTGAAGTGACGGTGTTTGTCTTCCCAATTAACCATTATGCATCAAGAACAGCATGGCCAGCAGGTTTAGGGAGGCGATTCTGCCCCTCTATTCTGCTCTCATGAGACCCTACCTGGAATACTGTGTCCAGCTCTGGGGTGCCCAGTACAGGAAAGACATAGAGCTGTTGGAGCGAGTCCCAGGGAGAAACACGAAGATGATGAGGGTTCTGGAGCACCTCTCCTATGAAGACTGGCTGTGACAGTTGGGCTTATTCAATCTGGAGAAGGGAAGGCTCCTGTCAGACTTAATTGAGGACTACTAATACTTAAAAGGTTCCTATGGGAAAGTGGGAGAGGGACTGTTCACCAGGGACTGTAGTGATAGGACAGGGGCTAATGGTTTCAAACTGAAAGAGGTCAGGTTTAGACTAGGCGTTAGGATGAAATTCTTTACTATGAGGGTGGTGAGGCCCTGGAACAGGTTGTTCAGAGAGCTGTAGAAGCCCCATCCCTGGAAGTGTTAGATGAGGCTTTGAGCAATTTTCTCACTTTTACTCTTCCAACTCTCTCCCCTGTCCCATTGTGGGGCATGTGAACAAGAGGTCATGTGCTGCTTAGTCTGCCTGCTAGGGCAAAAGCATGACAGACCTTCAACAGATAGTGGTAGTCTTACATCTGTTTCCACATGTAGAGAATTGTTGTGATACCAGTGCTTCTGTGGATGCAGTCTGGTACCCTCATGAGTTAAGACAATTCTTGGCTTCTACACATTGAAAGAACAGTCATGTAATGGGTCCAAACTGAACAGTTAATGACATATTTGTTCTACATTTTTTTAGAAATTGAGTTAACAGTTTGTCATGATTTTTTGTGAGCAAGATGCTGTTTTAATTGATTACTTCCTAAAACAAACTCCTGTTCCCCAACATTGACAACTTGCAGAAAACAAATGAATAATGTGGTGTAAATGAACAGCAGTCACTCACTGACCCATGAATACAGCAGGGAATTCAAGCAAGCATTGCAAGTAAATCCAGGATAGCTGATGGGATGAAGCCCATGTGTTTTACAGGTCTTTGGGTCCTGTCAAGTGCTGAGAAGGTCAGATATGAAAAAGGGAGAGAATGTCAATAATGTATTTTGAGACTCTTTTTTTGTTGTTGTTGCTGTTCATTCACAGTAACAAATAGGAAAAACAGAAAGAGTGCACAGTTCTACCTCAGTAGTCTTTATATTGAGTCTTTAACGAAAAAGTTTCCTTTTGCCTAAATAGCTAACAGTCCAAGTGTCATCTTGGCTTCCAGACTAAACAAGCTGAACACAATTTGACTATAAGCTCGAATTGACCTGTTTGTTGTTTGTGTGTGCGTGTGTGTGTTTGTGTGTGTGTATTTTTTAAAAGTCAGAAGCCATATGCTTGTAAGTGTGTAGGGTTCTGGAGCTATTTACTTCTTTTACCTCAAGCCAAATGTCTCTCTACAAGCAAGCAGATTAGATTGTTTTTATGTTTGGATATATATATATATATATATATATATATATATGTTTTACAGAGTAGTTATAGTCTGGCTTTGAGATTAAGCAATTAGGATCCATTTTATTTTTTGTCCTTCCTGACTAGGACATGAAAAATTAATGTCTTTACTTAACATTCTACTTATTCTGAAGTTTCAAAAAATACCATTAATAAAAATCATTGCTAATAGGCCATATGGCATCTAGACAGTCAGAATTCAGACTTCTGAAGTTCAGCACTCTATAAACATAATGATAAATTACTACCGACACCTCCCATCACTAAATAACAATCAAGGAAAAGGAATTCCTAAAATATGGGGAGAGTACTTATATATATGCATATGCACACCCCCACACACACTCCCCCACAAATATACAGTAAATTTTCATCCATTAAATTAAGTTATATATAATGATACTAAACTACATACCTTATGACTCATATAACTCATTGTTGAAGTTCTAGATGTTAAACTCAAATAATGGAAAAGATCTCAACTTAATTAACAAAGGTGATTTTGTACTGAAAGGCTAGAGAAAAGATAAGTCCACAGTTTGGGGGGGCTGGGAGGGTGGGCGGAGCACGGGCAGGCAGGACAGTTTTATGTGCAGGTGTGTGCTGGAATTGTGCCTTGCTAAGCCAGTGGCCTTTGTTAAGCACACATAGCAGAAGAGCACAGCTGTTGGAAACATTCACATCAGCCTGTGATATTTAAAAGAATAAGGTCATAAATTCTTCCCTATCCAATACTAACATGCTTGCACATATAAAAAGTCTAAGAATAGAACTATTTGTAGGAAGTATTGAAAATCTGATTTAGTCAATTAAACATCATTCATTTCTTATCAGTTTTTCCTTTTGAAGACACTTCAATAAATAAATGTATTTTCAGAACTTCCTTTATTCACAAGGAAGAAAGAGGGAATAGCTTTATTTCTGTGCCTTCTGATCCAAAAACGACCCATAAAAATTAAGAAATAAGTCAGGACAGGAAACTTTATATCTAATCTCTCCCTTGGTGTTTGAATTAATTAAATGGATGCAAATGCTATGAATCTGTGTATTTTCTTGGTATTATGATATCCAAAGTATAACCTACAATGAAACAATGAGAAATAATGAGAAGATTGAGCAGATATTCTTAATATGCTGGCATTTTCAGAAAGGACATATAGAAACAGAGATGTCAAGAAAAAAATCAGAAACAAAAAAAGAAGAAAGCCTATGGTAAAATGTCATTGTATCCCATGTTTCTGTACATCGTGTCAGGTAGCTACACAGAGCTGCACAGTATTGAAAGATCAAGCTAAATTGTATAAAGGGTGTATTCTGGAAGCCACTGTATTTTAGACTTGTTCTAAAAGAATATACAGGGTCCAGCTCCTCAGGTGACTTTTAAAGACTTACAGTGTCTGGATTTCATTAGAGTTTAGACATTAGCCAAGCACCATTTCCTCAGACCTGTCAACCATAAGATACCTCCAGGGTGAGAGAGAGATGCAAAATTCTAGATACCTGGTAGTCTCTAAAACAGGAAAACAAGATGTTTATGGAATGTAAAATTCAGGAGCATGCAAAGGTTGATCTGGGGTTTTCCAAACAAGCTTTGGTACCTGATCTTCACGTGAACCATGCCTTGATACTAATGTCCTCTGGACTTAGCACTTGGTTAAAAAGATGAGGAGCACAACATAAAATCAGATTAATGAGGGGTTGTCTTCTTTTGCAGTTCATTGCCATCAAGTTGCCTAGAAAGTTATGTAACACTCTTGGACCAATGCTGGAGTCATCAGTAATAATACAGCAAAATCTCTATATGGAAAGTGTTTGTTGCAGCACTGAAAACACATCGAGAGCACATGGCAGAGGAACAAAAATAAATGGAGTATTCACATACCATATATTTGAGATTAATATCTTGGTCACACAGAAAATAATGCAACTTTTAGAAGTTACATGGATACAAAGTCTGAAAAATTCCTATCATTAATATTTAAAATGAATATTGCCTCAACCAACCTCAATAATCCTGTTTAAAACTGACAGTATAATTAAGAGAGGATACCTCTTTGCTTGTAGTAGTGGGGGTTATAAATTATTGAGTGTGTCTAAATAACCATCCACATTTAATATGAATTTCTGACTATGTTGTATGACATATTTATCGAATGCAGGCTTTAAAGAACTAGACATGCCGACTGACATTACTTATGCTTAATTACCAAGTATTTGCACAGGCAGTTCAGCCTCAGCAAAATGTATAACTCAAGGCAATCCTTCCATATTCAATACTTCAGCTTTCTGGGATTGGTTTGGGGTTTTTTTTCTTTAGAAGCTGATTTATTAATATCACTTGTTTTGCCCAATGTTAGGAGATACTTTCTTAGCAGAGAATTAAGAAAGGTTTGGGAAGAGGAAAGTTGTTCTTTTTTCTTTTGTCTTTTTAAGTGTGTTACTTTATAGTTGGCAACTTTCTTCTAACAAAATTACTTGTAGTGACTTTTCATGTAATTGTCACCTGCCTTCTCCTTTCACTTAGCAATGCACTTTGGGTTGTTGTAGTCCAGCTGTGAACCTGCAACAATTTCAAAGTGACAGAATGATGGAAGATCTCACTTCAGCAATATCCTTTTATGCTTCCTAATGAGTGGGGTTTTGTCCACAGTGAACATTATTTTAACTTGGCATTTCAAAAAGTGATATGTAAGGTTGTGTTTTCCTTCTATACAGGAAAAAAGTTTAGAACTTGGGAAAAATTAAAAGAGAAAAATAAACATATATAAAAGGGGAAAAATACTGAAGTAAAAATTCATGGTTTTTACTGATAAGTCAAAGAACATAAATGATTATAAGCTAAAGAAGACCTTATCTCTCTACAATTACCTGAAAGGAGGGTGTAGCAAAATGAGTGGTCTCTTCTCCCAAGTAACAAGTGATAGGATTAGATGGAATGGCATCAAGTTGCACCAAAGGACTTCTAAATGGGACATTAGGGGAAAAAATTTCCCCCAAGGGCTGTCAATCATTGTAACAGGCTGCCTGGGGAATTGTTTGAGTCATCCCTCATTGTTTGAGGTCCCTGCCAGAGGGCACAGTCTCCCCGCCTTCATGATTGGTCAATAAGCAACAACTAAACAATAAAAATGCTTTCATCTTCTTTCACTTGGCACTATGGCAACTGCATCTCCACTTCTGTGTCCCCTCCTGGTCTCTGTTTTCCAGTAGGAAGCTCTTTTTGGAAACTTTCTGTGCCCACCTTCATGTTTCTGTGGTGCCTTATATTCTGGATTTTTTTCAGGCTGTAACATCAGCAATTTGATAATAGTTCTTTTAAGGGAGTAAAATTATCATAATAAAAGCCACTGAACCCTAGGTATTTCTTGTTTCCCAGGGTAAAAAGGAAGACCCTGGTAATTGAGATCTAGCAATGTGAGCATATCCTGGTAATTAAGACCCTGCATGCCATTTCATAGTCTCTGATACTGTCCGTACTCCTCCATTTAATTTACACCTTTGAGTAATGCCTTCCAGTTCACTGACCTATTGGATTTCAAAACAATTTTTAAATAAATTTTTAGGTTATTACACACTAAATTGAAAATACGATAAATATATGGATTAATAATCACAAAGAGAGCATAACAGAGAGTGGAAATTTACTGAAAACAAAAACTCTTAGTCCTTGTTCTTTTTTTCAGGTGTTAAGCTTGGATTTAAATATTATGAGTTTTCAATAATAATGAGTTAATTTTTGTGCATAGTAATTAATGAGAAGATGAAAAAAGAGAACAGTGAAAATTCAGGATTACTCCCTCTCTTCTATACAGATTTAGATAGTGTTTATCAGTGCTCTGTCTAAGAATCTTCCAATAAGCAATGTCACATCTGTCGGATGTTAGTTCCTCTCTTATCTCAAGCCCCAAGGGAGAACTGCATGCCAGCATACCATAGTGTGCCTTGCTGCAGCAAGTTTTCTGGCAGTTTAGTTGTGGATATATAAATTGCTATTTGAGAAAGGGCAAGATCAGAGAAAAAAAAAGCATTTTGTAGAGGCCAGAAAACAGTGAGGTATGTAAGGGCACCCTTTGGAAAAACTAACTCCATGTTTGGGACTGACAGGTGAGAAGATTGAGCTCTGTCAAAAACAGTACACTACCTTTTGAGTTCTGCTGCATCAGGAAAAATAAGCTGTTGGTCATTATTTCTGCCAGAGTGTTGTGGATCTGTCCAGCATCCAAGCATCATTCAGCTGCTCACTCACTCCCCCAACAACAGGACGGAGGAGAGAATTGGAAGAGTAAAAAGGAGAGAGCTTGTGGGTTGAAATACAGACAGTTTAACTGGTAAAGGAAAAGCCAAGCACAAAATTAAAGCAAACCCAGGAATTCATTCCCTACTTGCCACGGGCAGGCAGGTGTTCAGCCATCCCCAGGAAAGCAGGGCTCCGTCACACACAACAGTGACTAGGGAAGACACACACCATTATTCCAAACATCCCTCCTGCCTTCTTCTTCCCCCAGCATTATCAACTAAGCATAACATCATATGTCATGGAATATCCCAGCCCCCAACTCCTTGTTCACCCCCAGCTGGCTCACTGGTGGGTTGGGGTGAGAAGCAGCCCTTAGCTCTGTGTAAGCCCTGCTCAGCAGTCATGAGAGCATCAATGTTATCATGTTATCAATGTTGTTTCCAGCACAAATCCAAAGCACATCCCCATACTATCTACTGTGAAGGAAATTAACTTCATACCAAAAACAGCATAAAAATCTTTATAGAAAACACACAGAACATCCCAGGAAAAAAATGGAAGATGAGGATTAAGAATCTATATTTCTTTCAGATTCCTATAAGTCGTGCTAGGGGAAGTATGGAAGCAGCAACGAAAATATAGCAGGAATCAGAGCACTCAAATAAGAAAGAGAAAATTAAGAGGTACAGGTAAACTTAGTATCAAATTAATGTACAGCATTGTTCAGGGATAACCTTGCAGTGTGTGTGCTTTCTGAGACTAAGTGTGACAGATAAGGACAAAAGAGACAGGATATAAATGGCAGAATAGAAAAATAATGCAGCACATCATGAGCTCATATCCTAAATATATAAGGCAGTTAATTAAGCTTAAAACCCACTTACTTCTACCCAAACAGTAAATAGATTAGACTGTCTTCAAAGGTCCACCCTGGACGAGACTACACAACAATTCCTCTACAGTTTTCCCAATAAAACTCCTGCAAACAACTGGAGGAATGTGCTACAGCCATTGCAGCTCACTGTCCTGTCCAGCGATGCTGTGACCACTTACCAGTAATTCACATCATTTCCCTTGATAGTGAAAGGGACAGCTATGGAACAGGTTTCCCTCCGGCTCTCCTGTAGAGTCTAAAAGTGGCATGGATGACCCTGGCAGGCCTTCTCGTTGACTTTGCCAAAGTATGGGGAACGGTGGTTTCATTTCTTTGCAGAAACTCCACTCCCTTTCCTTTTTTTCTCCTTTGGGATTGTGGTTTCGCCCCAGCCTGGAACTGAGCACCACGCAGCCGCTGTCTTTGGGGGAGGGGGCGGGCGGGTGAAAGGAGAGGGGAAAGAAAACTGAAGACAGACCTCGTGGGTTGGGACAAGGACACTTTACTTTGACAGAGAGATAGAACAATAACAGGACTTTGTAGCAAGATATACAGAACTGGTGACACATAATGCAGTTTCTTACCAAACCACACAACTCAGGCTGTACAATTCAGACCCGTTCCGAAGCTGGACCATCCCCAAACTGCATATCCTGGAGCCATGCGCTCCTCCCCCACCAGCCCCCCTTTATGATGAGCATGACATCATGGTATAGAATATCACTTTGGCCAGTTTGATTCACCTGTCCTGGCTGTGTCCCATCCCAGCTCCCTGGGTGCCCCTCGCCTTCTCTTAATCAGGTGAGCATGAGAAGCTGAAAAGTCCTTGACTGCTTGGCCACAACTGAAAAATCAGTGTGTTATCAGCACTGCTCCCACCTAATTCCCAAACACGGTATCCCACAGGCTGCTAGAAAGAAACTTTATTCTAGCCAAAGCCAGGACATTTGATCATTACCAAACTAACAGATAATCTGCTTTGAGTATGTCATGTGTTAACATCTAGAGATGGGTGCACCTGTGTACAGTACAAAATAGCAGAAAGAGAGAGGAACACTCATTGTGTGCTTCAATGGTTAGGAATATATAAACTGCTAGAAAGTGTTACAAGGCCGTATTAAACCTTTGTCTTTCATTACCTGGGTTCAAATACCAAATGACTCACTGGCTTTGATAGAATTTGAGCAGTATAATAGAGATTAGAATTCACCCCACAGTCCATAGGCACAAGGAGTGTTTTTGATTGGTAGCCTGGGTCATTTTTTAAATTTATTTTAATTATCATAAATAACTATTGCGGTTAATGTTCCATAAATACATTTTAATAAATGTAATATGGCATAGCCCATTTATGTAAGAAAATCATTTTAACATACAGTTATCTTTTGCCTGATCTCTCTCTGCTTCTTTCTCTCTCCCCCAGTCATGTATGCACATGCGCGCATGCACACACACACAATCTCACACTCTACTATATTCTAATTTAACTAATGTTTATGGCTTTCTCATCCTGGTGACAGTACCAACCATTTATGGTTTTAATGCAGTGTAGAGACATAAATAAAACTTCCTACCAGTGTTTGAAGTAATTTTAGAAATTACAATGCATTTTTACACTCTAAAGCATAAAGAACACTACCATAAACAGTAACATTTTTATAATTCATCCTAATTAAAAAAAAAACTAACACACACTGCCTTTAAATTTAATTAGAATGCACCTTCTATAGGAGTCTCATTGGAAGCCAAGTAATTTGCATGTTTACAGATGATGCATTGTGTTGAAGACAGGCTTAGTGCCAAAAATATATCCCAGAAGTATTTGTATGTTAAAGACACTTTAGGCAGAAGTACAAGCTACTGCTGGATCCTGAATTCTTGGAGCCCCATTCTCTAGATTTAAAGTCACGTAGATATGTTTCCACTCGATTCTACTTCTAAGCAGATGGTTTCAATGACATAATATTTTACACAAATAAGCTCAGGTGGCTACTGCATTGTCATTTAATAAAAAAGAAAAATTTCAAAAACAAACGTCTTGTCTATGAAAATTCCCTGGTTCTCTTAGATGGATTTATATTTCCGTGGTAAAACACTATGGAGCAGGTATAAATAAAAATGGTTTATATCCAGTATATGAATACACAGGAAGATGAAATCGTAGATTTCTTAAGTTTCTGAAAAATTCCATTTCTTTTCTTCCAACACAACATGAAGCACCATAACTTGATAGAATTCTTAGTTTTTGTACCTGAAAGCTAAATGCTTTCTTGGCACAGCTCCTCAGCTATGTCACAAAACAACAAAGATCTGTTAACCTGCCCCATAGAACAGTGCCCGCTAACAGGGGAGTTTTACATAAGAGTATGAGGCAAAGCATGGGCAGATTATTGCTAGCTCACTGTGACACTGGTGCCTTCTTTCTAACTCCATCTTGGATCTGAGGGAGATAGCTCTTCTTTTGGAAATATTGGTATTCTTGGTTTGGGTTTTTTTACAGAAATCTTGGAACTTGTTCACTGGGAAAGAGGTTAAGGGATTTTTTATTTATTCATTTAATGGTAAATGAATCACAAACATGGTACAGTAGCAATAGGAAGAACATCAGCATAGTATTGATAGCTTTGCTCAGAGTAGAGCAATATAACCCTACCCATACCCCTCTGCAGGCCAGCCTCGGGGATTCCTGCAAATTACTTAACATTTCTAGGGACTAACTGTAAGGTAACGATTTTGCATCTATCAAAGGAAAAGCAGCTTTTCAAAGGTCTTTTCAGTGTAGGGAGACTGTTTCCCAATGATTTTCAAAATGAATTTGGTTTTGAGCCTTTGAAAAGGGAACAGTTGATTGCCTATGGTGATCTGAAGGTTGACTGCATCCCTTGAGAGTCTACATGCACCTCCTGATTTTTCAAAGAAAGAACTGTATCACTTCTGCTTGTCTCTGCGACCCTATTTTTGAAAGGACATTTAAAGTTGCTCCTGAAGAACTTCAATATTTTACAAAGGATGATAATCAGTAGCAAGTTCTTATTAGTTAAAGTAATTTTTATATGATGATTTCTAGCAAAGATAAATTAGGACCTTATAAAATGTGTGCAATTTTAATGATAGTTTTCCATTGTTGTAAATGTCCTTCTGAACAAGTTATCCTGTCGCCACTAATGGGAAAAAAAAATCACATTTTTATCTCCATGTTCCTCCCTGCATAAGATCTTTTCTTTGCTATTTTGGGGGTGTTGGTCTGTGTGTTAATGAGTGCTGATTAGTTTCAGTAGCCCATATACATTTCGTATTATCATGTTCCAAGACACTTCTCATAATCATTTCTTCTTTATTAACCTGGTGGGAGACTTGACTACTACTCAAACTTTAGGAAGAATGCAACTTCTTAGAGTCACTAACCTTTGTGTGCTTTGCTAATGTTGTCAATCTACCAATATTTCCCTTTGCAGTCCAAATCTGTCTTTTCTAATTGCTGTCACCTGGACCAGGAGTAGGAGTGATCTTATGTGGCTGGGATGCTAGCCACAGATTTTCTGACAATGCTGAATCTTTATTCTTTCTGACATAGCTAACCTTTTAATAAGTACTTTAATAGTGCATTTTGAATGCACCAATAGATCTTCAATAGATCTTAGGATATTTCAGGAGTCCTCAACAAATGCTTCTTAAGATCATATCACTTTCTGGTGTCAGCTGCTGTTAGCAGTGCTAACAGTGCAATGCTCTAATACATTTTGTCAAAATGTTTCTTAAAATATTAAACATTACTTAAGGCTCAGATCAAATAGAGGCCTTGTGAGAATTAGAATAAAAGGCTTGAAGTTCCTTTTCCCAAAACTTTTTTTCTATTTTAATTCAATGATATGAATTTCAAATGTACCGGCATCCAACCCTTCACAGCAAATTCCCCCATCAGTGGGTGATAACACATCTAGTCCTCTTCTGGTTTGCTATTCTTCTAACTCCAAGAATATTGTGTTATTTTCTAAACAAAGACTGGTTTAGATGGAGGGTGGCCTACTAAAATACTTTTCTACATGTTCCATTTTACTATCCATAAATTTTGACTAGTCCCACTTTATTATGCACATCTTGGTGGGATTTCTGAGCTAAACTCATATGCTGGACCTGAGTTTCAAGGTGCCTATATTCCTTTTGGAAAACCTGTCTACAAATGCAAAAGAGTTGACCTTGAAGTTATCACATCCTGTCATGTCACATTAAACCTCCAATAGGTGGAACTCACAGTGTAGGACACGGTCATGTGAAAGATTCTGGATGCCTTGAAGTGTCCTAGAAGGTAGCTGCAGAAGATGTTAGTGTCTATAATGACTGGTAGGCAAATCTCAGAGTACTCACTGAAGCCCATAAACTGCATTGTTTCCAGGGATAGTGAATGAGATGAAGGATCAGATTCTTAGCTCCAGCCATTTAAATGGATATCTTGCACAGTTCCCTGTGGCAGATCAGTGATTCACCTCCCTGTGACCTTATTGTGCAAATTCTCTCTAAAAGATAATGTGTAAAAGTTTGAGTTGTCCTGGTAACCACCACAAAAAATCCTTTACGTTTCGAAACATCTAATTAGTATATAAAGCAAATAAGTGTTTAATAGTTTGTTTCAGAAAAAAACTGTAGTCATGTCATCTTTCAGCTTACCTAAACCATCCTTTTCCCACATCCCTCCCTTCATGCATAATACAGGCGGTATTTCTAGTTCATATAAGCTGTAATTTCCTGGCACACATAATGACAGTGCACAGTGAAAATTAGTTGAGCCTGATGCCTTCTTTCTGTAAATTAATCAGCCATAATACGGTCTCACAGATCTATTAGAGCAGCAGACCTGGAGGCAGGATTCCTGACCCTGGTTTTACCATTTATGAAAAATTTAACTTATTCAGCTGACTTCATCTTATACCAATAATACAGTAATAGAGTCTTATATATGTTTTGGTGTGGGGGTTTTTTTATTATTTTATATAAATATATTTTTCTAAATGCCAGCAAGTTTAATCTTAGTTAGGGATCTTAAAAAAAAGTCATAATATTAGAACTTCCTATTCAAAATATTACGGTATATAGTGCTAAGAACTGCTTACAATGCTGATTTGAGTTATGAAAAAACACAACTTTGAAGATCTTTATATTTGTATATGGTGCTTAGTGTATAAGATGATTCACAGAGTACACAATAGGCAGAGAAGTCTTATTTCAGTGCTACTTTACTTATGAGCTAAATCTAATAATATCTCCCATCCTAGCCTTATTGTTGTTTTCATAATAGTTGACACTGGAATATGGCTGAAGCTCCCTGCTGTGGGGCATTCAAATCTTTGTGTAGCCTTGTTTTGTTACAACTTACCTTCGTTATATTCTCTGAGATGACTTGTGCATTGATCTTTGGCTGCACACATTTACTTTTATAATACTATGTTCCAGGATGAGCCATCAACTACAAACTTGAAATCTTTGGGCTGAAACTCATAAGCTAATGCTGCATGAACAAAGACTCAGCCAGTACCTCAACCATCAAACCCTAAGAGGTCTAACTGACAGGGATATAACAACCATGAGTATGGCCACCTTTTTTATTCTGCTGTTGGTCAAATACAGAGGGAAAGGTGGGATTTCATCTTCTCTCATTCCTATATTCTTTCATGTATTTCAGTATAGATGTAACGCCATTGTCAGAATTTTAGTCATTGCCCTATTGCTAATGGAAAAGTTGAGTTTAAGCTGCCAGATAAACACAGATTTATTTTATACCCAGTCCTCAGCTGGTGCAGTATTGCTGTAAATTATGGCAATTTATAGTTTGTGAGGATTTGCTCCATATCATATGTATAAAAAATGGGAAAATTTCATGGAATTTCTCTCAGATATAAATACTTTTCTGGGATAAACAAACAAACACACACACACAAAAAAAAAGCATTCAGTGGAAATAATTGTTTGTGAGATTATATGAAGATGAGGGTATGCAAATAGCTTTGATCTTCCTAAACAGAAGACTTGGAGTTATTTACATAAAGTAAAATAAATTAAAGCAAGTTTAGAGCTCATTAAAATCTTATCATACCTTTTTTAATAACTCAAAAAAAAGAAATCAAATGTAGATGCTTTTTCTATGGTATTTAAATGAATGGGTGTTGCATTTTGACCACGAGCAACATCAAAGTGTGCTATTCAGGTCTGAAGTAAAAGGAAATCTCTCTAAGAAACAGAAGAAATCTTTTTAATTTTATGTCTCATGGGAAAGTCTGTGCACATAACCCAAGGCAATTTTATTGCACCTTTAGTGGAGGACGAAGAATTAAAAAGTCTCTAAGTCACAGTGATTTCTTCAGTAAAAACCTTCAGTGCAATATTACTAATAGAAGAGGAAATCTACAGTTAGTAATGAGAAAGTGACTCTGTAGCAGCTTTGGTTTCCCAGGACATTTGAATTATTCATTAGAAATTATTATGGCCCAAATGAAAAAAAATAATTAAAAAATCCCCCAAACCCTAAAATTTCCATTGCCAACAACAAAATGCTTTTTGTTATTCCTTCATAAGGAGGTAGTGGCCATCAGAATTCACCCACCAGTAAGATGATTTTTCACTTAATTCATTGATTTTATAAAAAGGAATCTCCTTTTTTATTTTGTACGTAAATTAAATGTCCTGTTGTTACAGAATTAAAAGGAAGTATATTAGAATGTATGAATTATTCACAGAGAACTGTGGCAATAGGGAAAGGCAGCAGACACAATGAACAGAAATGCTATTAATTCCTTTTCAGATTTAACACGCAGAAAGATGCATATAACAGTAAATGAAAACACAAAGGCTATGGTAAATGTACTGAAAGCTTGATTGCAATCTGTTGCTCACAATGCAGGCTTCCCCCTTCCTTCCTTTGTCTCACCACCATAAATTGGACACTATGATTGTAACATGGCAATATTCCACTCCCGAGAAACAATTTTTTTCAAAACTTCACAAAGTTTCCACCTCAGTGTTTGGGTTACTGACTATTCCCAGTCTCCAAACTCTTCGTCAAGCTCCTTCATCAGCATTTGATGCCAGCGGTGGGGGCACCCCCCAGCTCAGGATAGCCTCAGCAGGACTCTCCCCAGTCCCCTAAAATTGCTTTCTCAGCCCACCTGCCCTGATCTCAGCTGTCGTGGGGCTCACACAGCTCTCCTCCCAGCCTCCTGCCTTCAGATGTCACCTGGGTACCCTCTCTAATCACGGAGCCGCATCTGCTTCAGCAGCCCTGTGTTATCCCTTGCTCTGCATCAATTTGCTCATGCCTCAGTGAGGAGGACCAGTGGTCTACAGGACCTGAGCCAGCCCTTGTAAGAGGGCTACCCCTCATGTCCAGGGAAGTATGGTGGTAGGAATTTTTCCTCCTTGTTTCGCTCTCACCAAATTGGAACCTAATTCTGAGTAGTTCCAGCAATTCCAGAAAACTCTGTATTGAGTTTTTCTGATATGAAGTTTGAGCATACAGACCCTTATACAGTCATAGATCTCTCTGATCACCAAAAGATCATGATAGAGAGCTTTCAACCTTCTAATTTCAGATGGTAAATTCTGCATTATAGACACACATTAGTCCTTCATTTACTGTTCTCTATGTCATTCATATGCCCGAGAACCCCGCTGCTGAGTTCAGTGCTGCATAGAAACAGAATAAAAAGCACTCTCAAATGGAAATTGTGTATAATTTAAAGACTTCCATGTCTCTCTCATCTTGGAGAAAAAAAGTCTGATTATGTATTGGTTTGGACCTTAAATACCAAACGGGTGGTAAAAAAGGACCCTAAGAACAAAGACTGTGGCTATTCTTGGGATGGTTATAAAACACAAAGTAGATGAAGCCAGATGAGACAGCTCAAGGAGACAATGAGATAACAGCATTCATGCTGATTAGCAATGATATAGAGATACCTGCCTCCAGATGTTGTTTCCTAGATGCATTTATGTTGTATGCAAAAGCACAGGCTTCAAAGGCAGCATTTCACTTCAGTACACGTCCATCGCTGCTGTGCTGAGGAGCAGTAACATTAGTGAATAGGACAGGGGAGAAAAGTAAAAGTTAGACCATCAGTGCTTGTAGATACAGGACAATTACTTGTGAGTTTAGGAGTTGGAGGAGCTTCAGAAGGATTTGATGAAGTAAGGGCAGTGTGGCAAAAGTGTCTGATGCAACCCAGAACATGAGAGGAAGCCAGAGACAGCAGAAAGGGAAGAGAATAAAAGCATAACATTAGATAGAGGAGAGAGTAAATAGCATGTGAGTAAAAATGAGGAATCCAAAGGAATCCAAAGAAACCAGCCCAGTGCAGAGCTTGATCTTGCGCAGCTAGAGACAACTAGACCTAAATCAGGGGTTTGCTTTGCTTATATTGCTGACAGATTTTCCCATTTCAGTGAAAATATGTTTCAGGCTTATGATTATTTGATGTATGTCAGATTTGCATACTCAAGCAAAATGGGTTTTATGACATCATTTGCATTTTGAGGGTATCTGGAATGTCTCCTATAGGATTGGCGTAGCTTACTGAAAGGCAGAATATTCATGCTGTGAAGAATGTCATCATTAAAATAGAAAAATGTTGGATATTCCAAATCAGAATGAAAAATAGAAGTTTACGTGTTGCAATTTTTTTCCCTACTCTCTTCTCTCCAGCACTATTTTCTTTCTGGGGTCTGAATGAGCCAGGTGCTGGTGATATTCTACTGCCAGAATTTATGTTAGCTAGAAGAAAATTCTCTTCTGCCCTTTGTCTCTGTTGGGTAACTGTAGCTTTGTTTACTGTCTTTCTTATTTCCCTGCAGCTAAGGTTTCACTCACTTCTCCAGGGTCATTGATTTAGCCTTTGCTAAGGGAAAATGTCCCTCTATGTCTTCAAATATCTGTACCCAAGGAACAGAAATTCCAAAATAATCTCAATAAGTAAAGCTGAGATCCCTTGGACACTTAGGCCAATTTGAAATTATTTCCTTACCCATATTTTGACACTGATAAAACAGTTTCTGTTCCACAGAGAAGACCACAACATTCTGTCCCAACAAAACTGCAGAGCCATTCCTGTGATATGGACTTTTTCTTGTGGGACTTCACCAGAATTTGATCCAAGAGCAGCATTTTGTGCAGGTAGCGAAATGGCTTTTGTCTATTGAGGCACTCTGCAATGCAGAAAGAGGACGTGTGTTTTCTTTTTTATCTTGCAGCAAGGTATTAGAATAGATCACTGTGTTTTTCAAGGTACACAGAAATTTTCTCTTTTTATAATACTCAGAAACCCAAGCTTTGAGCTACAGAAGGAATCAGACTCGGGTCCAAAGACCACCTTTGTTTTTGTTATTCCTCAACAAACACCCTAGACCAGGTGCATAACAGTTGCTGGTGTTTTAAACAACTCATCTCAGACCTCAAATAGATGAATGCACAAAATTAATTTAACTTAACCTTCCAACCTATTCCTCTTTTGCCTCACAAACAGTACCACTTAAGGCTTGGATTTTAAACTTCTGTCTAACTGTTGTTAAATCCTATTGGGAAGAAGTCTGGATGCAAATAAGGTCATAGGAATAACAAGTGGCCAGCAATTGACTGTCTCAGAAACTGGCTGGATGATGAAAAAACTTAACAAGGAAAAACTTGTTTTCTGTTGAAATTCTCTAAACTCATCCTGAGATAAGGAAATGTAAATAAAACCAGTTAGAGAAGGAGCATGATAACATTACCATAATTTGGAAGTCAAGTTTGTCGTTGAAAAGGGAAAGCAAATGGGATGTAATCAGAAGAGTCTAGACAAAGAGAGACTGTTATAACCTCATCAGACCCTCCCCACCCAGTCAATGTGCCAATTATGCCTTGCACACTTTAAGGTGGCTATCATACTCTGAATTTGTAATAGGCATCTATCTGCACTAGCATTTGAAATATTTTTTTCAACCATTAGAATATAAAGAAACTGAGATTTCTGCAAGCAGATGGGTGTGCGACCAGTTACCACAACTATTTCTGTTATTCTCCCTTCTTTCTTGCCACCTGCATTAAACACCTATTTAGAGACTTTTAGCCCGACAATTTTTTCCTTCCTTTCTGTAGGAAGAAAACAACTTAGATTTACAATGTAGTGTTTCATTACATGACTTTAAGGAAAAATAAATTACAGAAGTGTCATATCATGTAACAGCATAATAAACCACTGGTAAATTATTAAGTGCTGGGTACTAGGTTTTTAGTATTCTTTACTAAGTGTTAACTGTCTAGTCTAACGCATGTTGCTGGGACGTGGGGCTGTCAGGGAATCTGTATTTTGTTCTTTGTTTTATAATGATGCTTCATGTATTAAGGACTTCTCTGTGACTGAGACATTAGGGTCTGCCAGCCCCGCAGCTGCACTCTTCTGCATCTGGATCTTGTCACAGCCTCCCTACATAATAATGTGTTTCTGAAAGCTATAAATAAGTGATGAAGAAGGCAAGGGTCAGGATCTATGCCATTTTGAACCCAAGTTGCAGCACTTAACAGGGGCTTCTGATGTACTGCTGCTTTGTCTGTACTTCCAACAATTTTAAAGCACTCTTCAGATTATGTCACACATTCCCTCTCTTCTTCAGCACCCCCTTTCCTCCCGCTCACCTCCCCCACTGCTTGGCTCATGATCTAATGCGACATAATTCAGTGTGAACTAGCGCAGCATGTCAAAAAACTGAAAGACAGCATTTTCTTCAGATCCGATATTTGTTATCAATTTGAGCAAAGAAACCAGTTCCAAATGTATTGTAGACACTGGATTGCTGACAGAGAATCCTCATTTATCGTGCCAAAGCTATTTTATTTTCCACATGTGGTGAATAATAAGAATGTAAATTGGCCCTTGGTGGTGAGGTTTTTTATTTCACATGGAAGAATCAGTACCACTCTAATCCTGCTTAATTAGGACCAATTTACCATGCACAGGATAAAAAATATTGTAAACATCTATTTATCAGTTAGTATACCTCTTCCCCAGGCATTGAACTGATAAGCTGCCATTATGAAATAAAAAACCTGTATGCATACAAATTACACTGTATTAAGCATCGTCTAGTCATATTATACCAAATAAAGATGTACAGATATTCAGATTTTAAAGATCTAATTTCAGGCCATGTGTAATTGATGAATAGGGGGAAGGGGCAGGGGAGAGCTTAAATTGTCTCAGAACCGTATAGCATTTTCTTACAGATAAGATTCTGACCCCAATATGTCCTTTTAAAATTTCATGCTTGTGTAATGTTGAAGAGGAAATTATTTGTTGTCTTAGTGAGAAAATTTTATTGATCACTTATTAATTATTTTGCATACTCTGTCTATTTTTCCATGCATAAACTATTTGGTCAGCTTGCTGACTGACATCGTATAGTCCATTTTGACTGAAAATACTGAAGGAGCTTTGAAACTTTCAACAAATGCTTATAATGTAAAAAAAGTGAAAACCAGAAAACAGTAAGGCAATTTATTTAAAATTAAATATTGTTCATTTTAAATCCATTTTTCATCAGAGTTAATCACAGAAAGTTTTTCCAGATGACAAAAACCTTATTCTCTGCAGAACTTTAAGAAAATTGTCACAAAAATTCTACATTCAACAGGACACTACCAAACAGACATTATGAAATTTTGAGCCTGTTCAACACTCTCTTTTGACTTTTCAATCACCTCATCTGTTTCCCTTCCTAGTATCAACAGAGGCCAGTTATATATTTCTTTGGAAGCTTCTAGATGGACCATATTTAAATAAATGTATCAAGCACAGTGATTAGAGGCCATTTCAGTGGTTTGTAATGGTTGTCACATGTGTGAGCGAAAGAGCATCCAAAAAGCCAGATGTATTCCAGGTGCTTGCAGTAACATTTAAGGTTATGATTTTCTTGGCGCAGTTCTTAGTTGACAGCTACGAAAATGGTAGTACCAATAATTTAATTTCAAAGTGCCCAATGACATTCTGGTACTATGTGCCTTGTGCAGAGACCAGACATTTCTTCTACCAGGAAAATCACTTCTTGTTAAAAAAGGTTCTGTCTGTGGGAAGAAATTTATTGCTAAAGGATTTCTCTGCAAGCCCACCTAGGACATGCTGCAGCTAGGACAGGGTAGTATTAAATTCAGAGAAGTCATAAGAGGATATGAAGATTCCCCCTGCTCCCAGATTTTCTACTAATATGTACAGACATATCGCAAGTGACTTGAGAGCACACCAGCGCTTGGCCAGTTGTGGTGCCCTAGTTGAGCAGGCTGGTAAGAAGGCAATGGGGAATAAGGAACATTACTGAGGGAAGTCTTTCACACATCACTGTCCCAGTTAGTTGCTCTGGTTGGTGTCACCTCACTGCTAAGTGCAGTTAAGCTGCTGCTGTAGCAACAGGGCAAGCCAACAGCTATGAAGACAACTGGCCAAAGGCAAGTAAGTTTTTGGAAAGATCTTTTTTTAGGAGCCAAAGACCATACCTTGAATGTTTCTTTCTTAAATGGGGTGCTCTTCAAACTCCCTAGACCCTTACGCTAGATGAGCCAGACGCATCACTTCCCTTGGGTAAACTTGTCCTAGGGCCATGTGAGAAGGCAACCATTCACCATGCTGCATCGTACTCCACGGTCTCTATCTGTACTAGTACCAAAAATGTACTCTGACCTGGTCTCTGCAGTTGGTGTGGAAAGTTCATTTGGTCCTTGGACTGTGCAAACACCAGAAGGGGGCCAGGAAAAGAGCTATAGTTGCCCCAAGCTACAGCTGGTGCCAGTACAGAGCTTAATGGCAGAGGAGATGGAGCTCCTGTGCCAGGACCATTCCGTAACTCTGCTGAGGGACCTGGGGTAGATGTAGGTTATAGCATAGTTAGTCTGTTGTGCTCTTCCAGAAAGGCCATGCTAAGAATATGTTTTGGGAACGGACAGGAAGATATTTTAATAAAACTCCTCTGATTATGCAACTCTATGAACCATATGCACATTTTGAATAGGTGTTTTCCTTTAAATACCACTTACTTTACACTGAATGACTTCAGTGAATGTTCTTCCTTGTGAAAGACTGCAGTAAAGCAAAGAATTAGCAAGACAAATAAATTTTCTTCTAATTAGATTTTTATGCTACATTCCTCATCCCAGTAACCGTGTGCTACAAGATGTGACTAGAATCAAACATGAAGTTTTCTTCATTCATTTCTGTTGGTGGAAACAGTGGATTTTTTGCTTTAATTTAAACCCAGTTCTTGAATTTTACTTATTTAATGATCTCTTTAATATATGCACTTATAGATCAATTTTATGCACGTTTTACAATTGGCATAAGCTCAAACTTGAGTTTTTAATTACTCTGAGATGCACTGTCAGAGCTCAAAACCTACCTGGATTCAGAAGAACCTCTGCTGGACTTGGAAGTTACATTCCTGTACTCTACCAGCCGTTTGTCCCATTTGCTGCATCCATTAGAAAAAAAAAGGTGGCTCTTCTTTTTTTTAATTTATTTTTTACTTTAGAGTACTTTTGACAAATAAGAGACCTAAATGTGTTCTCATTTGGTTGCTTAAAACATCTGAGAAATCAGTTCACCTAGTGCTGGAAAAAACATTGATTTACTGA
Source organism: Porphyrio hochstetteri (assembly GCA_020800305.1). Lineage (NCBI taxonomy): Eukaryota > Metazoa > Chordata > Aves > Gruiformes > Rallidae > Porphyrio > Porphyrio hochstetteri. The sequence continues at coordinate 60,238,528 of CM036906.1, read as the reverse complement.
TGCAGGTACTACCTAATTGAACGAGCAAAGCAAGCGGGAATTGGCCAGGCACTTTTCTTTTATGGCATCTCTCTATCATAGCATTCAACGTGTTTCACAAAGTTATTAAGTATACAGAAGATGAAGGGAAATGCCTGAAGTCTGGCTTAGAGTATGTTTAAAAATTTTTACACACACACAGAGCCATATATGTATATATATATCTACAAACACACAAAGAGTATTTTACATTTCCTAGGCTTGATTCACGCAGCATCAATGGTTCAAAATGTCTCCTTCAGTAAGTCACAACTAATGCATTTTTTATTTGTTTTAGTGCTCTGTGACGCTCACTAAAATAAATACCCAATCACTTTAACAATCTCCTGTGAGTGGCTACTGCAAGAGCTATTATTTTATAGTCTCTAATTCCCATCTTTCAAATACCTTGAAGATACTGAATTGAGAGCGAAGTGAACTGTATTGAATGGTAAAAGACAGATGGGTATGGTAGGCAAACCTAAGAAGCGGTAGCTCTAGGCACCTTTCGTCAAAGAGAAACTGTCATTGGAACATTTAGTCACCCGCTCACCATAATCTATTTTAACACTTGGCTCGAAGTCTGTGGGGTCTCAGACACACTTGTAGCTCAGTATTGCTAATGAGGTACTTACTGCTTTTTTACCTGGGGCTTTGTTCTCTGAAAGATATGCCTCTACCCTTTCCCTTGCAGAGTAACAAAAGAATTGCTATTGGCAGCAATTAAGAGGTTTGAATACCATTTACATTTCTTTATCTTTGAGGTCAGTGAGACACTAGCACAAGACAGCCTAAATTGAAATACCTCTTTGATTCATGCTTTTAAAGGCATATTAACTTCAATCAGAAAATAGATGACACCTGAAATCAGATCTAGCTTCTAGTCTCATAATGAAATTCTGTGTCTAATCTTCTTTTGTTATTTCAGACTAAAAACTCTTCTGTGTGGAGACTTTATCCGTTCCATGTGTTTTTGTGCAGCTCTGACCACCTGTGAGCTATGTGATCGGAGGAAACCAGTGTCTGCTAATACATCTGGACCCACGGCTGTGTGTAGGTGCCTTGCAGCCTGGATAACTTCACCGTTCTCTCCACTCTTTCACAGGACAGGCTTGACGTACGGAAATAGACTCTATAACTCGAAAGTTATAAAGTAGGTATGTTTATTGCGCGCAGATGCACGGGGGATCGCTCCACCACAAACGTGCATACCCGAAGTAGCAAAACCGTCCCATATTTATACAATGAAACAATGAATATTCAATTGACGCATATACATATTCATTATCTAAACCCGCCTACTCTTGCTTCTTATGCTGATCAGGCTTCTGGCTAAAACAACACTACGGGATCTTCTAACCCATGGAAACCTAGAAGCTTCAAGGACAGACTTTCAAATTCAGCGTCAGGATGAACAGAACTCAAGTGCATACACAAATTGCTGTTGCAGGATCTGCCACTTAATTGTTCTCAGTTCTCACTGTGTAAGAAGATGCAATGAGCTAGGAGCAGATACCACAACTCCCTCCCAAAAATATATTTTATGCATACAAAGCCTCAGCCACTGGTCAAGACTCAGATTCCACTGGCATCTTTCTAAAGGCATGCACTGAGTCCTTCAGCCCCTGAAGCAGGATGAGTGTGTGGAATGAGCACACACAAAACTAGCTGTTGAATCAAATCCTAGGAGCAAGGCAAAAGCTGGTCACACAGTCTCCTAGAGAGCTTTCCCAACACCTGTGCAGACCTAGCCTTCAAGCTTGTGAGAGCTCCCTAGAGAGGGCTAAGGAACAGTCTTCTCCTCCCTGCCACCAGCACACCAGCATCTGGATATTAATGTTAATAGGACTAAAACAAGGTGTGAGGAAGAAGGAGAGACAAGAGAGCATTTCAACTTTGCCATAGTGCTGCTGCCTACTGTAATTGCTCTACACTAATTATGGTACAGCTACACACGTTTTAATGCCTCAATATTGCACTATTTTCTTGCTCCCAAGATTATCATGCATAACAGCAATGGAAAGCAGCAAAGAAGACAGAATAAGTTCAAAAATCTTATTAAAACAGCAAGAAAAACATGCTTCTGTGAAAGTCTTTATCCCACAAGTGCAATCTGCCACACTATTCAGGCTACTCCATGTGAGACCAGAAATGAGAGCCATTCAGGTGCAGGAAGCAGAAACAGGATGGATGGTGAAATCAGCAACCAAAAAATTGTTCTGAGACATCTAGAAGATACTGTTTGGCATTTTGTTTGTTTGTGTGTTTTGTTGCTGGTTTTTTTTTCCTGGATTCAAACAGCAGATATGTGAAGCAGAAGAAGAATTCAATGATCCTCTGGTATGCTGCAATGTTCTAACCTCAAATGATGCATAAAGCCTACAATGAATCCATTTGTTTGCAGAAAATTATTTTAGTCGTAGGTTTACAGAATGTTTTGGGTTGGAAGGGACCTCAAAGATCATTTAGTTCCAACCCCCCAAAAGTCCAAGTTGATTTATTCATATTTAAGTCAAAAAGTATAGATTTATATAAAATTTCATTCTGGCTTTATTGCTATATTTATAGACATATTATAAAATGGTTGAACTGTTTGCATGATGGAGGTGAATAGCACACAGTTATACCTACAATACTACCAGCATTTAGTTCTGAATAGGTTTGTTTAGTTTTATATTCAACATATATTTACACACACATTATAATTTTATGTAGAAATACATAGTTATATGCATATAGCTAAAGGTTAAGTCTTTCCATTCTTGCTTTAGTATGAGCTACTCTTTCATACATACTAAAAGAAAGGTGGTCAAACTCACGCAAAACCCATTTATACACAGGTCTTTAAGGCAGCCCTAAATGACAGAATGGTTAAACCTAGATGCCTGCCAGTTATTTTTATCTTCTTTATCACTACTAGCATTGTTGTCTCCACAGTGAAGATACAGAAGGAGCACATGTACTATAAATAAGATGTGAAGTTAAAGATAAGATACACAATCACTTGCCCAATACATGCCCCAGCTTGACTTTGAATAACTCAAGATCAGTCTCTCCAAATATTACATAGACGTAATATTTCTCTATCCACCAAAGGGATTATGAAGCTGATACAATTAAGGACATGGTTATCAATGTCTTCTTGCTGACTGTTCCCATGGAGAAAAATTTCTGACATTCTCTGTGTCCATCAGGATGTATGGTCATACAGCTGGATCATAACACTTATAGCTAACAGCTTTTGAGTGTTAAGATGGAACAGTACATTCACACTCGTAGCCCAAACCCTGCTCAATGCTCACACAACGTATTGGTCTTATTAACAGGAAACAGGACGTATGCCTGGAAACTGTAACTTAGGAGAAATGCAGATTTCCTTTTTCATAAATAATTAACTAGAATATTGGTAAAAGCAGCTTCTGAATGAACTATGTCATCAGGTGGAAGACTGGCAAGTCATTTGGCAGAGCAGAGCTAAACAGTAGGTCCTAGTGCAAGGCTGAGCATAGGCTGGGAAGCTGAGGGAGTACAGAAAAAGTGAAATCTAGAAAAAGGCTTGTAAAAAGCACAAGTAGAGAGAAAGGAAGCAGAAAGGATCCCTAACAAAGCTGCAGTCATGGAGCAGTTGGGCAAAGCTGAAAGGCAGGAGGAAGCATCTCACACTTGCTGCCAAAGAAGACTCCGTCTATGGCTTAACTGAAGAGGGAAGGTTCCAGCAAGCTACCTATATATGTGTGCATCTGGGTCTGTGTCAGGCTAGGTGACTAGGCACAAAGGCAAAACATCAGGTATCTGAGCATGGATGTTAAGTGTTTCATCTGATGTACAAGGCGGAAGGATCAGGCTGTTTCTGGTCTCTGCAACAGGGAAATTAAGTCAAACTGGCGGAAAAAAAAATTACAGACAGGGTGTTCAAGCATTCCAAGCATGAAGACAAGTAATTATCACAACAGCCAGATACTATATGTTCCTGCTTAGCACTGTGAACTTGATCAGTTGAAGAAATGGGACTAAGGTTCACTACTGTACTTTTCTGTACTTTCCTGAGTTAAATTTCTGAACGATTTCTGAACTTTTGAATGGAACACTTAGAAAACAATTTTATCTTTTCAGAGCAAAATTTCCACTTTCAGTCTCTACTCTGAATATGAAAAATATTTTCTATTGAACATTTACTTCCTCCTTTGAAGTCTAACTTCAACCCAAAACACATCTGTTTCAAAGATAAATCAAAGATGCAGCAGCAGCTTGTGTTCAAATGAAAACACATGTATGTATATTTTTTTAGCCCAGACTTGAGGATCTTTAGGATTTTAAGGCCTCAGTATTTAAAATAACTTCAAGACTGTGATATCTACAGGCAAACCTTATGGTGTTTTGGTTCTCTCTGCTTTTTTCTTTTCTTTATTTTTTTTTTCCACCTAGTCTTTTTAGCTCAGCAGTAGGCATATTTATTTCAGAAAGCTTGCTATAACTAAGTTGGGTTTTTAAAGGAGACAAAGACTTTGGGAAAGCCAAGTCAGTGATGATTGAACTCAAGTTGTCACTACTAGTCGGGCAAGTCATGGGATGCATGGGCTGTTCCCTACAGTCTGATGATAAGATAAAAGGCAAGCAATACCTTTGTGGGGGTTTCAAGAAACTAAAATTGGAAATGTTTATGACCTTAATGCTGAGAGTGTCCAGGTCAAGAAATGCAGTTAAAGATACTTATTTCTAGCCCAAAAATGTAATTTTTCATGACTCTAGTGAGGGAAGGAAGGAGTCAACATGTGGTAATGAGGAACAATTACTTATAGTTCATACGTCTGGAAATATGAGATTAAAGAATAATATTGATGGGAAATTTAAGAGCTGAACTGGGAAAAAGCATGAGTACCATTTCCCCGGCAAACCCCTCAGATCACATGTTCTGTGTGCTGTTGGTGCCAGAAGCTTTCAAGTTTTATCAATTCAGATGAGTTTCTGAACAATGCTATGATTTCTTTCACAGAAGAAATTTGAAGTTATCATAATTTAGGATATCATCTTGCAATCTTATATACTGTTTACTTATTGGACTCTAAATTGTATTTAAAAATATACTGATACTACTTCTAATACACCCGTAACTCCTTGGCACAGCAATAGCTCAAAGTATGATCACTAACATTATTAAATACACTGAAGTATATATTGGATGCAGTGAAATCTTTTGCTACTTTGCTGTCAGATTACTATTAGTTGAGGCTGTAACAATTAACTTGGCACACAGTAGACCTCTACAGAGAAAAATCGTGGTTTAACCATAGCTGGAAACTAAGGACCACACAGCTGCTCAGTAACTGCACCCAATGTGGGATGGGGTAATAATCAGAAGGAAAGAGAGACGTGAGAAAGACAATCATGGGTTTATATAAAACAGTTTGATAATTGAAAAGAGATCATAAAAAAAAATTTTAAACATTAAGGAAATGAGGGAAAAAATAAGAGAGAGGAAAATAAACCTCAAGAAAGACAAGTGATGCAAATGAAAAAAATTTTTCACCACCAAATAACTTATGCCCAGCCAGTTCCTGAGCAGCAGCTCCCCCTGCCAACATCCACCCCAGTTTTACTCCTGAGCATGACATCGTATGGTATCGAATATCCCTTGGGTGAGTCTGGCTCAGCTGTCCCCTCCCAGCTTCTTGTGCACCTCCAGCCTACTCACTGGTGGAGTGAGGTGAGAAGCAACAAAGGCCTTGGCTCTGTGGAAGCACCGCTCAGCAGTAACAAAAACATCCCTGTGTTACCAGCACAAATCCAATGGCCCCATACTATCTTCTATGAAGAAAATTAACTCCACCCCAGCCCAACCTAGCACAATCTGCCACTGTTAGAATAGAGTTGAAACCCTCAGAAGGGCAGTGCTATTTGAATGCATTTTGAATTTGTTTGTGATCTCTCTGCTTGCAGTGATTATTCCAGCAAACACAGGCACAAAGAGCCAGTCACAAGTCAGCGAGTGTTAACCGAACAGCGAAAAGCCTTCCACAGAACAAGACAGTCAGTTATGTAGTGAGACAGTTTATAACCTAGAGGTCATCTGTATGCTTTTCTTTTCAGACTGGAATTTAAACAGCACATCAGATTTTTGTTGGTTTTCTTCACACAGGTGTATTCAACCACATAATGATTCATGTACATGAATTCTAGCACCAGGCTGGTCTAAACGACACTATTTATCTCACTTAATCAGGAAATCCACCTGTCCTAAATGCTCAGTTAAACAGCTGGAGATTTCAAATACTTAGTACCTGATAAAGAATAGCTGTCAAACAAGTCGGAGAGTATTTCTGCAGCAGTCAGACAGTATTCTATTCTCATTATCCAATTCAAGAAAATGTTGGTCCATTCATAGAGATTTCTGAAAGAGAAAAAGCAGCACAGTTTGCTGAGAATGTTTATTTAACAGCCCCAAGTTGCAAAGGATGTACATTTCTTTAGCTTATTTCATCCACAAATGTTTCAGCACCATTGACCTACCTAGGCTTTCAACAACAAATTCACAGTATCTGGAATTCCATTAAATCAGTGGTAACCCACTTTGACTCTGCTTATGTCTGATTTCTTCCAGAGATGATTCAGAGTCTGAGAGTAGCTTTCACTTTAATGTTTGTTTTTGATGCACATACAAGCTCAGTAGTTCAATCTCCCTTCTGCCTCCTGAAATTTCCCTGGTAACAAATATTTTCATTTCTGTCTGGTTTAAAAAACACAGTCTGTGTTCTTGGAAGTAGAAAGAGTACATGGATCCATCCTTGGTGAAATGTTTTCTCTGCATGTTTCAATTTAATAATTCAGTCAATTGGAACTCTTGCTTTCAAAAATGTTAATAAGATCAGTCAGTAACACCTGAAATAAACCCCTTGAGCCTTTCAGTGTTTTAAAGGAGTCACCTTCTTTCAAGAAATCTGATTGAAATTCACATTGCAGTATGTGATTTCACAGCCAAAGCTGTTTCAGTGAAAAGTAAAAGCATAACCTTTTCTTTTGTCCATTTTGTTTGCCTTGACTTGTTTCCATACTTTTTTTGTCCTCATTCCATCCACAAATTTCCATCACCATAAAGGGTAAATATCTCTTAGAGCATCGTGCAGCGCAAGATGACATAATTCATCTCCCCTCTAAGTATTCCAATAAAACAGCTGGAGCATTTACCTACTGAGCATTTGTTAAGAGAAAGCAAAAACAAGTGTCAGAGTAGGAGGCTTGTGGACAAACTAAACTAGAAATCATTACTTCTTTTTAGAAATTATTTTAAAAATCAATATTTCATCCTGTATATCAAGCATCATTCAATCCAAATATTTTAAAACAGTCAAGGTGGCTGCAGAATGATGGTAGCTTATTTTGACCCTGAAAATTGTGTATTTTCAATTTTTTTCTTTTTCACAGAAGTATGTTTCCTCCCCTTCTTCATCGAACCTCAAACAGTCAATCAAAAAAGGGTGTTTGTTATTAACAATGTATCAGTCAAAATGCACTAAATATTATAAAATCTGAACTTAATTAATCAAGAATCTAAAAGAGTAAAAATGCAACAAAATATTCAGAGCAAAGTTCAAAGAGAAATTGACTCTGGCCAGAACAATTTATGGTTTACTTAAGCTATGGGAAATTGATTTGGAATTTCCCTTTCCTCCTGAAAGAATTTGAATCATAACATCCTATCTCCACCAAAAAAGTCCTAAACATATCCAATACTACCCAGAGGTATTATGAAATTCACTCCATTTCTTCTTATTTGTACCCCTGTAGATGACTTCATTTTCCACAAGTGGGAGTTCACCTGAAGTTGATCAACTGTACCTTAACAAGAGTGTCATTGCTTCTGAAGTCTGTATCACACATTCACTGATCATCAAAGTTAGTGAGCTGAAACCTCACTGAGAAATATTTTTCTGCTTAGGAAAGCACTCCTTTTCTTAGTTTATTATGTTTATTCTTCTCACATCCTCCTATTGCATTCCTATTCTTCTCACAAGCTCCTCAGCTTGGCAACCTGATGGTCATCTTCACTAATGATAGTCACTGACTTAAATTTCCTAAAGCAACATATTTATTCACTGCTTTTTAAGCTGTGGAAAACCAAAATAAGAACCAATACTGCATTGTGACAGTATCCACTTACTGGACAATACTGGTGAGAAACTCACATCCTGCTCACAAGCAATAAAAATTCATGATGTCCCTGAAAATTAAGGTTAAAGTAATAGTGTTCTGGAGCTTTCTCTTGTTCCCTCTCAACTGCTTTAGATGTGAAGTCCTGTGACTCAGGTAGAACTCATTCACCTTAGCTACTTATAGGTCAATTTGTCATTATGCAGTCTTATCAAAAGAAAAATGCTTCTGTAATCTCTCTCCATTTTAAGAGTGCTTATACAGTGTGCCTAGCCAGATGAAATTCTCACCACGACTTACAATCATCCAGGCAGGTGCTAAAGATGGCAATGTCTAGCCCCTGGTCTTCACCATAATGTTAGCTATCTAGTAATTATTTTTTGCTGCAACTACCCATTTCCTAATTCACTCCCTCTTTCACATTTCCTTCTGAGAGCCCCAGGGGAGTTCTAAGCCTCTAACACAGACAACAGTCCTATCTCCTCTCTAAATTTTAGAAAAACTGCTCATTAATCTCTGTCATTGTTTCTCTGTAGCATCCTTGATTCATCTGGAAAATAGTAGTTCTATGCTGGACATTTTATTACTCAGTTCTGATGCTAGATTAAACAATTTAGTGGCATAGAAATTCACACATCTTTCTTTTATCCTTGCTTTCTGGTTTCAGAAAAATAAAGAGTTTCTTCATTCAAAATTGTCATTAAATATCATGTATCCTCTGTATCATCTTTGTATCTTTTCTCAGATCCGCTTCACAATAGTGAAATGAAATAATCCATTCATAATTCAGTCCATGTCACCTGGGTGCCTATGAATATTCTTGTCTTTCTGTATAAGCTCTCTTCATGTAATCTTGGTTCAGTGGGTAGAAGAAAATCCAGACCAATAAGCCCACAAATCTGACTAAACAAAGTGAATCAGAATTGTCTCTGAAAAGTGGTGTATTAGAGCTGGCCCAAGTCTGTGCAGACCCTGTACAACCTTTACTGCTTCCAAACCAAAATTATTCATGATCCCACTCTATGGGAGTAGTTTCCCAAGTGAAATTCTGCTGTTCAATAAGTTTTGAATTGGTGAAATGAACTGTTACTAGGCACAGTGGAGAAGTTACCAGCAAACATGACTGAAAAAGTCTTAATCAAGCTCTGAAGTATATTTTACATATAAGAAACATTTGGTTTGAATTCATGTGTAGCTGAAAGCAGCCTTGGGAACCAAGGTACGGTAACTTCATCAAGTACTTTGTGCCTGTCCCACAAAGCCTGACACTGCCACCATCCAACAATAGCCATAAGATTCAAAGACGCAGCTTTTTCACTCGGAGTAAGAGTGGGTTTAATTTGGGGAAATGACATGGTAAATTGGATTTATTTTATATTTTGGCACCAAATAACGTACTTTCAGTGTGCCAAAATTCCAATTTCTAGAAGAGGAAGAAGAATTCCTTTTGTCTGTTCTCTTCTACTCACCTACCCTCCAATTTAGACTGTGAGGTCCCTGGGCTGCATGAGTACACAAAATTGAGCATAACTGGTAGTAGTAATGGTGCTTACTTAAAGGACTGCATCAAGTGTTGGCTTTGTGTGGCTGCCTTGTAAAGCATATTTAGCATAGAACAGTTTATCACATTGCGTATCTTCACACTGTGTTTTCAGCCTTCTCACCAAGGCAAAATGCATTAAGGCTAGCAATGGCTGTGAATTCCTAAATTGGATTATTCCTCTTCAGCAGTGTAGTTTACACTGTTCTGTAATAATCTAGGCTGGCTGTCATGAAAATACAGAGGCAGAGCAATAGCAAGTCATGTCACAATAGTGCTCAATAGCATCATTATCTATTCAGCTATCTTTCAAGTTTATTTCTTTTACTTTTATGCTCACCTTGTATCTTTTCCACATAAAATTGAGAGAGCTTACATTTTGCCTAGTCCCACTGTGTTACTTCTTTATAAATAGAGCAGCACAAAATAACTGGAATAATTCTTCTGTTGTGTCTCTGTTTCTATTTCCTTCTACTAATGAGAATTTGAAGTTGGAATTTAGGAAAATAGTAAGAAAAACACAGAAAATTTCTACTTACTGACCAAGCTGAAATTAATAGATATAACTGGGAGTACAGAAATTTCTTCTTTTACAGAATTTCCCTTAATGGATAAGATTTTACTCAATGTTTTAGCCACCGTTCCATTTTGTAGTTCAATTAAGCAGAGGTTTGCACATCCTTACTCATATATGGGAGACTGAACTAATGCACTGTTGTGCTTGCAGCCTTTGTTGATAAAACAATTGTGCAAGGTCCACCAGTTTCAGAATGTAATAGCATGTTTTATCACTTGAACTAATCAGAACATATTTTCTCAGTATTGAAGTATTTGTTCATTGTGTTAAACATCATATCGATTACAAGACTGCACATCTCATGCAAAAGAGTTTTAATGTTTTGATCCTTTCAGACTCAAATGGCCTTACTCGTTTCTTTAGCCATGGTCTGCTGATTCTCATGCCAATCCCCTCTCTTCATCTCTCAATTCAATTTAGGACCTTTACATGCCTCAATTTTGATTTTTCTTTTTTCCAGGGCCGAACATTTGAATGAAAAGGACCTCTGAGAACTTGAGGCACTATAGAAACTAACTTTATGACTAGCCACGTGGAATACTGTTACAATGATGGTATGTGCACTCTTCTAGCTGAGTTGATCTATTCTGCTTTGTAGCAGCGTACATTAAGTTCCAGACACAGGCTGCAGTTCTTCCTGTTCTACAGATACAAGATACTGGTCTGAGATGATCTTGTCAGTTAAAAAATTGTCTGTACTGTTTAAGTACTGCTGTAGTCATACCAGCTCTGGCTTTCAAGACATCACTGCATACACAATGTGGCACTCATTGGAAAGCGGTAGAGCAGGTAGGGGTATTGTTTTGATTTTGTATTATTGTTGTTGGGTTTTTTATTTGCCTAATTTGGAGTCAAATCCTTTCTCCCTTACCACCTCCAGTGTGCATTCTTCGTTTCCTGCGCATCTGTGTAGGTACTGGTAGAAGGGGAAGAGAAGTCTATCAATGATGGCAGTTCTGAATACGTGTAGAAGATTTTTAAGAGACTCTGCTCCAAAACAGTCTATAGATATATGCATTTTAGAAGGCAGATTTTCTTGGGATTTTCAGTTTTCTAGTGAGTACAGACATGAGTTCACATTCCATACTACAGCAATACTGGAATATGTTATGACTGGCTAGAACTCTTTTGGAGTTGGACATGGTTTAATCTTTATAAATATGTCAGACATATCCAAGGAAACAGGTTAACTTAGTATGTAATTTCATTCACAATGCCTGACACTTAAAAAAGGCCCAAAACAAAACAAAATAAACCCCAACTAAAGCAACCAATCTATTATGAGCAAAGTAGTGGATAAGCTGCACACTAGCTGCAGACTAGCTAAGACAAAGCACAATTTAAGTCTCTGCTCTTATACCACTGATTTTTATTTATTTATATTTTTGAAGGGGTGATGCTCTATGCTACATAGCACTGGAATAGCTGAAAGAAACCACCATGAAAATCACAAATATTCTAATAGTTCCTTATTTAAAGAATCATCATTGTTTCTTGTAGTATCAACAGACCAGACTACCAAGATCTGGCTCTTGGAAGGTACTGTGCTAGTTTTTCAAAACCATATATACAAGTGTTTCCCAATTGATCTGTAGTATGCCATCATGACATGCCATTGTGTAAACCAAGATGAAAGGTTAATAATTGCATTTTCAAAATAATAAGATTTAAATGTATCTGTGTTTAGGGCCGCAAAGAAAATAATTCAGAGATACTCAGCTTCTTTTGCCTCTTGAAGCTTGGATGTTATAAAGTTGTATGGGGATTCAGAAGAAGGGTTAAGACCCAAGATAATTTATCTGTTGATTGAAATTCCTTATTTATCCCCATGAATAAAAGGTTTTGCAATACCTCAGCAAAGATAAGAAGACATCTGATCACAGACTAAGTGTGTACCTAGAGCTTGTTGGGAATTTTCCAGTACAGTGCCTTTTCACATGAATATGAAGTTAATATGAAAACCAGAAATTATCAGAAGTACTTCCCAACATACACACTCCATTGCCCTGGAAAAATAGCAGACAACAGTAACAAAACAGAAAGAAAGTGAGAAATGTTTGCAGGACCCACGCTGACTCCACATAGAAAGCATGTTGGAGATTTGGAAAAAGTCATCATATCAGCAACTTGAACTTCCACCTTGTAAATTTTAGGTCATCTAGATGTGGGGAGAATCTCTTTCTCTCTCTCCCTTTCCCTTTCCCTTTTCCTTTCCATCTCTCTCTCCAGCCAGTGGTTTTGCATCTTATATAAAACATTGTAACTGTATTGGGCTAGAAAGAGAGACAAAAAAGAGAGTAATTTCATAGTCTAATGACCAGGGATGCCAGAGAAAAGCATCAAAATCTCTCTGCCAAAGAATTTGTATTAGTTACCTAAAATGGAATGGCTCCAACAGGAAACAGTGAAAGTGTCTTGTGTTGGTCTCACCATTATCCCAGTCATCCAGGAATTGACATTCTTGGTACAAATGGACTCCATGTAATTTAAAGACTCGTGGTTTAACATTCCCAGGTAGAATCTTTCTCATGTGCCACCCAAGAACTCTAATTTTGCCTCAGATACTTGGGGTGTGCATTTTACTTTTTTTTTAATGTTTCAATTTGATGAGACTTGATTTGATCCTATTTCAGTATTATATATATTCTTTAATCTTAAAAATACATCAACATAATTGCAGAATGGCAAATGGAGCTTTATTCATGATAACCATATTAAGACCATTGTGGTACTGATCATATTCCACTCGTTCAAGTCTGACTTCCTGATATATATCCAGGGCAAGAGTGAGTCATTAATTTGACTTCTCCTTTGTTTGACCATTTCTTTTATCATACTAATTTCCTCTTACTAACTTCTGAGTTTGTTCAGTGCTCTCTGAAATTCCAAGAGAAAATTTGCTTATGCAGATAGAATGAAATCACTTATGTTATTTTCATTAAAAGTTCTATCAATTTCTTCTTTGTCCAAAAAGAATCACTTTTCTACTTAGCAATGAGAACACAGTTTGGGGGAAAAAAAATATTAAAAAAGTGAAAGATACTCTTTAATCAAAGAAAAGCTGTTCAGTTTTAAATTCTTTCTAAAGTATATCTCACTTGAATTTTGGCTATTTACAAATCACTCAGCTGGTCTCTCAGCTTTGTCCTTATTACCCCATTGACTTGAAGAGCATTCTGCATATATAACTAACAATCAAACTGGGCCTGAGGCATATAGATCAGTAGGGGTCATTCTTTTCAATCAATTATTAGTATTTTATTTATTCCTTTAAGCTATTTCAAAAGCTTAAGTTCCAAGAGACTTCAATATTAGGTATCTAATTCTGTTGATAACCAAGACTCTTTGCAGCATTCAACTGTGTGAGAGATTCCTTTCTTATTACTCTGCTCATGAGTTTTCAATTGTGGCACACCATCTGCCAGCTGGGAAATCCCACTCCTGTTTGCAGCAGCACTGCAAATTCTGTTGGTGTTCATGAAATAAAATAACTTGATTTAGGGAGCACACTGTAAGCTTCATGCAACACTTCAAAATTACTTAAATTAATAAATCAACCAGTACAAGGCATTTTTATATTTTTCTGCAAGAATCTCAGACCATTCTCTATGAACAGTCATTTAAGATGTACCTGTGAAGCTGTTATCTATATTGTGCCTCTCACAAATGGTGGAGGTGAGAGACAGGTTAATATAAAGTACCTTGCAGAACTAATATTTTCATTTCTTTATGAGACATAAAACCTTTCCAGCCTAAAATGCCATTTTCTTGCCCCGTGGTATCCTTCTTGGGATGCCACCAAAGTAAGGACTTCACAGGCTCAAAAATAATTCAGACTTCAGAACTCTGAAGGAAATTTCTAATCATCTCATGAGTTATGGTTCTCACTCAAATGTACAGTGTCTCTCTCTGTGGAGGAAAAAGCCACAGAGTTGTATTTAACAAGCACTCTTTCACAACTCTTCTACACAGCCATACTGGCTTGGTGGGAATTGGATTTCTGTTGCATCTTAAAAAGTTTCTGCTTCAAGTAAACAAATATTGATCATGAAACAACAGTTCTAATTTTTAATTAACAATTACCAAACCTCTCCATTATAGAAAGCGTATTAACACTCAAAATAAACTGACACTAAGAACCCTAACAATTTGACATTCTGTATAATCCTGCATATTGAAGAGTATTTATTTTTGTAATACGTGATGATAACTTGAGATGACCTGAATTAAAAAAGCTAATAAATTCAATTTATACTAGTTTGAAAAAAAGGAATGCAACATCAGTGGCAGTACCTTTCTTGCTTCTTAGTGCCTTCAAAATTTAAATTAGAGCACTTGTAATTCCATTATACATTACATTTGTTCATTTTGTATTCATTACAATTCATTTTCTTACATTTTAAAAGAGAATTATTTCCACTAGAAAAAAATGGCAGAGAATTAATGCAAATATTAATTTTTAGGATGGTGGACAATACTTTGTAGATGGATAAGTGATGCCTCATCATAGTAGTGGCCATTTGTAGAGGGTTTCTTTTGTTTTGTGTAAAACCATTTTACACTATAGTTAGCACAGATAAAATGCTTATGTTTTTTTTTCTTACATTACATTTTAAAATGGTCTTTTCACCTACATAAGCTTCTGCCTGTCACTGATTTTATTTTTTTTTTAAATCATTAGAAAAGTACAATGTAATACCATATTGGACATATTTCAAATCAAACACCACTGTATAATGTCGCATTTCATTTTGTACCTTGAAATTATAACGTGATTAACATCATTATACTAAAGCTTGTCCTATTGTTTAGCTAATGCATTTAGCGCAGAAGTAGATGAGGAACAATGGGTAACATATGTATGACAGCTGTATTTTGCATCCCATGGATAAGATTTGCATAAGTGTGGGAGTTACAAAAGTCAGGCAGCAGACCAAAACTAAATAAATGTAATCTTAAAATACAAAGCTCTATATAAACTATTACTATTGGAAATGAAATTTTGACATTTATTATTTAAGTCCTTCTGTTTGAAGTATTCCTGAATTCCTTCTTTACTGTACATCTACAAAATACAGCTGTACTTCAAATACAATTTACTGCAAAGTTTCTGCACGATGAAAGGGTTACCTGCTAGAGGATTCTTCACCACAGTAATCCCAAATTACTGAAACCTCTTCTAAAGTTGAAACACAGATTTCAGGGGGCAATTTAAAATTTCCTGACCTGCCAACAGCTGTGCCCAAGGACAATTCTTTCAATGAGAGACTGAATGACAAATGTGACGGCCCACTTTGAATTAATATTAGGGTTTTCCTCTTTTTAATTCTTTCAGAGAAATGTCAGAAGAGGAAAAGATTGGACAAGCCCCCGCAATTTTCACTGCTCTGTCCCTCCAAGACACTGCAAAGTACGTACCGCAGCACCACCAAAGAAAATAGCACTGCAGTGAACACATTGCTGTGTGTGCTTGTTGAGCCCATTTCAGACATAATTCACAAGTTTTGGGGATTAGGATGGTTAAGGAGAATTTATAATAGGATGCAAAATCAATGTATCTATCTGTTCTGCCTGACACTGCCTTTCATCACTCATGAAATGAGTTTGCCTGAGTCTATTTCATAAGGTGAAGAATACAAAGACCCATCAGAACTGATACAACCTTTACACTAATGGTACACTAATCAAATGTAGGGGGACAAAACTTGTAACAGACCTTGAAAACCAAACTTATTATGATACTTCAAAGCATTTCCCAATTTCGGAATATTCATACATGCTGTTTTTTACTAGAATTACTGTTTGCCTTTAATTAAACTCACCTGAATGATAAATGAAATGCTAGAGGAAATGTGAGATTACTCATCATGCCACTCTCCTGGAGCTTTTGCTTAAGACTGATATTTAT
This sequence comes from Porphyrio hochstetteri, assembly GCA_020800305.1. NCBI lineage: Eukaryota > Metazoa > Chordata > Aves > Gruiformes > Rallidae > Porphyrio > Porphyrio hochstetteri. The sequence continues at coordinate 60,222,340 of CM036906.1, read as the reverse complement.
CAAATTAGACTTTAAATTGAGTACAGAGGATGGAAAGGTTTGACTTTTTCAAGGAATCATAGGTTTAATTAACTTTAAATATGCCAAAACAGAAACATTATTTACATTAATGGTACCTCCTACTATGATGTCTTTTGATACATAAAATTGATGTTTCTTTGTTTCTAGCAATTTTTCAATGCATCTTCTTTAAAAATTAACTCTCCCTTCTAGTAAGAGTAAGATATTTGCTAATGCTGTGAAATCATGTGTGGATAAAGGTGACAGTTTGCCGAGACTTTTGTGCCTCTGTGGGGAAATTGCGCCAAAGTACTGGCAGCAGTGGGGCTGAGGGGGTGTGGGGTGTGTTTCTGTGGGAAGAGGTCGGCGCTGCCCCAAATTGGACGCAGCCAGTTACAGCCAACTCCAGCCAGCTCCAACGGGCCCACTGGTGAGGCACAGCTGAACCCCTCAGCCAAGATGCTCGCACCTCTGGGATGTATTTAAGAAATAATAAAAGTATATAAGTATTTAAGAAATGGTAAAACCCTACATAGCAGTTGTGAGAGTGAAGAATTAGAAAAGCCATGAGATAAACAGCCCTGAAGATACCAAGATGAGAGAAGAAGGTACTGGAGAGGAGATTACCCTGCAACCCCTGGACACACCAGCTGGTGGAGTTGCTACACCTCAGCCCATGTAGGACCCCTCACCAGAGCAGGTGGATATTTCCTGAAGGAACTTCAGCCTGCAGAGAAGTCCATGCAGGAGCAGGCTTATCCTGAAGAACTCTAGCCCATGGGAAACCCCTATACCAGAGCAGGAGAGAAGTGTGAGGAGGAAGGAACAGCAGAGAAGAATCATTATTGGACCGTCCACAACCTCCTTTTTCCTCATACCAAATGTACTACCTCAGAGAGGGAAGAAGGGGAGTGGGAATGAAATTGAGCATGGGAAAAGGGGGTGGAAAGAAGGTGTTTAAATTTGTCTTTGATTCTCACTATCCCAATTTATTTTATTTGACAATAACCAAATTAATTTTTCCCACGTCTAGTCTCTTTTGGCCTTGACAATACTTGGTAGGTGATGTTCTGTCATTGTCTTGACCTATGAGCTTTTTGGTCTTGTTTTTTCTGTTGAAGAAGGTGACTGAGAGAGCAGCTGGGTGGGTGTCTGGCCAAGGTCAACCCACTACAGTTCCCAACTTACATAGTTCATTTTAAAAAAATGTGATGATTTATCTATCTCAATAAAAATACCTCCCACAGTAAAAACGGCAAAGTGAAGCACTTAGAGCGAGCGAGTAACATGTCAGTGCAACAGTTAGTTGGGTAAGTTAGAAGGTGCTTCTCAGTCATTTCATTTTAGAGCGAGCGAGTAACATGTCAGTGCAACAGTTAGTTGGGTAAGTTAGAAGGTGCTTCTCAGTCATTTCATTTGTCATATACATAATTAGTGGACACAGTTTTTAATTACAGTACTGCATGCTAGCTGTGTCATGTCTATTTCATTTACAGTGTAGGCTGAGTATTGTTTACCAACTAAGCAGATACATACCTTTGATGATAATGTGCAAGTTTTTACCATGTTTTGCTCATATGCATTTTTTAACTGGAATTCTAATAAGGCAGAATCTGTTCAGAACTTAGAAAAAAGAGTTGGTAAAAAGTTTTAATGTGGACAAAGCTAAGATTTGCGCTAGTTCTGAAGGACTGTAGAAGCAAATTTGCTTACATTTTTTGCATAAAAATGCTGGTTAGCTGGCCTTGTAACCTAGTAACATAAGAGCTGATATTCAAGGCATTGCTTCAGAAACTCATAGCACTGGTGGTGCACATGCCACCTAAACAGTGGTCAAATGGAAAACAGGCTTAATAAATGTACTTCTGTCTTCAGAACACCATGCATGGTTAAGCAGTTGCATGAACATTCACACTAGTACTCAGCAGCATTTTTCTATCACCACCAAGTCCATTACAGATACAATTATGTAAATACTCATTAGCATATTTCAATTTGAAAGGACCTAAAACGATTATATAGTCCAAATATATATACTTCAAATAACCTACCAGAATAATTGTTGCTTCTCATCCCCAGGTTCCACTTTGTATGCCTGAATAATACTGAGGAATGTTAAACTCTGAGTTTAAAGAAAAAAAGGGTTAAGGCATTTGTGGAAAAGTGAAAAATATTTTAGTATCTTCACTTTGTATCTTTATCATCAAAGTAAAGTTTGAAATAAATTGATCAGTATTTGTCACATTAAAGGAATGTGTTTCCCCTTCATCATATCCCCCCAAAAGCATGAAACTTGTAACAGATGTCCTGATTCTTTATTTTGAATCAGAACTTCTCACTTCCATCGACCATGTCAGCTTAGAAAGTTCCAACACAGGTTTTGCGTGGGCAGCTCTTGCATTTAGACATGTAACCACTATTCATGGAGCCAGTATTCTCATTTACTTAACAAAAGACACAGCCAAGAATCCATCAATACTGTAGGTATGACAGACAGCTTTGAGCCATCCCATGCTTAGATATTTGCTTTGACATTTCCTAATAAAAATCTTTCCTATGAAAACTCCATGACATTTAAGAGGCCAATGCTCAGAATTTTTTGCCAGACCAACTAAACATTATACCACAAGCATCATTCCAGTCCCTGTCAAAAGTAAAATACACGTTTCAGTTCCATCATCCTCCCACATGCAAAAACTCATTTGTTTATATTCAGAAGAATCTGCTGGTACACAGCAACTCTAGGGCAGCAGCTATGCTTCAGTTCAACCATTTAGTCCTGAATGGACTAAACAAAAAAATAAACAAAAAAACCCAAAACCAACCAACCAACCAACCAACCAAAAAAACCCCCAAAAAATTACATCTATGTTCTTTTTCTGAGAAGAATCACTGTTCTGATTGGTGTTATGGGATTTTTTCACAATCATAACAGGCATAAGTAAATTAGTGACACCTTTTAGTCCTACCACATATCACAACCCTATGGCTGAGTAAAGAAGGTTGTTTTGTGTCATTCAAAACTAGCAGTGTTTCATCCGTTTGTCCATTTTCATTCAAAAATAGTAATACATTTAGGTGGAAGAAATAAAATTGCAAAAGGCCTTGGAGATGAGTATCCACCCCCTTGTATTGGCATGGTTATGATTCTTGGAGTTCTCGCCTCCAGGCATTCTTCCCAATGCACAGTCAGACATTTGGCCACACCATTACCACATGGTTACTGGGTTGGTCGGTCTTAGGGTAGATTTCTTAGTGCACTTTTAAAGAATGAAAACAAGGTGGAAGTAGGACAGGTCCAAATTGGAGAACTAAACTTGTCCCAAATCCTTTGGGGGTTTTCAAAGGATTTTACCTGGGGAAAAGTTAGCTACCTTTATTTGCTGGAAAGTACCCACTCCCTTCAGGGCAGAGGGGTGGAGATTCATGCCTATAATCAGCTCCCACTGCTGTGGGAAACCATAGCAGTCATGTGAACACAGATGTGGCCAAAATGGGGGTGAACTTGCAAAAAGATAGAGAAATGTTGTGGTTCAGTATTAAGAGTGGTGTAGGACAGTGGGACAGGAAAAGAACTGAGCTGGAACATGAAAAATAATATTTTGTGTGTGTGCTAAGAGTGTAAAAAAAAAAAAGAATGAAACATTTTAATAGAGAGAGGTGTAAAGAGCTAAAAATCACACTCAGAGAAAATGAAATATAAAAACATACAAAATAGATGAGATAGAATGAACAGATCTTTCTCTTCTCTTGCTTCTCCAGCTGTCAAACCCTTTTTTTGCATCTCTTCCTGAAACACAAAAATCACTGTCTATGATCCTTTGTCCCCTCAGGACAAGAGCCTAGCTTTTGTCCATGAAAATCTGATTGCTCTCTAAACCTTTCTTTCGTTATTGAACAAATAATGTCTCGAACTATTAAATGTCTGTAAAACCTTTCCAGAGTCGCTCTCTTGGGCATCTTCATGCTTCAGAAAGACACTTCTTCTTGTGTGCATACAAATTCATTTAACAGTCTGTCACACCTAAGGCAAAAGGGTGCTTTTGTTTGGCTGCAAACATTGCAGTTGACAGAGTGAAAGACCTAATTTGGACCTTGATCCACTTACTGTTCAGAAAACTTATATCAGAGCAGCATTTCTGCCATAGCAAAGATTTCCCTTCTGTTTAAAACCAGATCATTCTTAGAGTGCTAAATGAAAAAACTAATTCACTGACATTTTCTGTCTCACAGGGGACTGCTGGAGACAGAGGTTCCAGAGATACATCCCATCTAAAATTATCACAATTCATAAACTCAAAGTTTGAAAGTTTTTCACACTGAAATATTTTTTCTAATCACTTTCACTTAGAACACTAATATACATTATATATGTGTGTATATATATAGATATTTGATACTGCAAGTTCATCATTGGCTTTATGGAGAAGCAATATTTTTTGACAAAACATTATTGACATCTTACAACTTGAATATACTGACTTGTCCATGTTCAGTTTATGAGCCAAAGAATCAAGATGTGCATGTGAACAGGGGTCTGTAATGTAGGGGCACCAGAGAAGACAGTGGAGACCAACAGAGAAGTTAGAAGCCAGGGGCTATATGCCCCTGCTTGTATAAGACAATGAGAACATGAAATAAACCATTATTGAACATAGATGACAAAGCCAGAAATTATTATTACTATAATGTAATCTGACCTCTTAAATTACAAAGCTTGTAGGATTTACCAGAATGATTTCCACCGGAATAAAAAGAGTTTGCTGAGGGAAATATTCTGAGTCTTAACTGAAGTTTCCAGGGAAAACCAACCACAATTTCATCAAGGTACTCACTAGTTAATTATCTTCACTGCTAAAAATTGGAGCCTTATTCTATCACTCTAAATTTGTCTTGCTTTAGTTTCCAGCCATTGAAATTTGTTACACTTTTGTCTACTATGTTAGAGAACCCTTGATCAAAGTTTTGTTTGCCAGGAGATACTTCCAGTATGCAAGACAGTCACTCACCCACACACACAAACACATACACCACCTCCCTTAAATTTATCCCTTTTATCTCTTTGATAATCAGAATAAAGGCCTCAAGGGGGCCTATTTCCAAATCTCTTAAGCGTTCTCCTGGATTTTCTACAAACTTTCTCCAATTTCAACTACCACCAAGATCACTGCATCCCAGCAGTGCTTGCATCTATATAAGATGATTTTGCCCCCTAATTTTTTTACAAGATTTCCTTTTTCATCTCTCTCTTTTTTTGGAATTCACATTTATTTTGTTATCTTCAATGAACATTCAAATTAATTTCAAAGTTGTTATCTGACAGACTAAAATTTCCATTTATCAGCAAAGTCTGCAACTCGTTGCCTTTAACTGCATGAAAGTACCACACAGAAAAATCAAAATTGCAGTCATATTTTGGGAGTGAGCACATGCTGCATTCCTAACAATTCCTTCACCATTTTGTCTCTCTTATTTTTCCATTTTTGTCTATAAGCTCTTTCCCTGCTACATCTGTTGAAAATCAATGGAAAAATCTTTCCTGAACTGGAAAAAAAAAACCCAAGACCTAACCAGAGTAGCATTCATTTACTTTATCCCTATCACAAGGCCTCTTTCCATTATTATTCTTATCTTTATGAAGAACTCCCATTGTCCTGGATTGTACCTAATTCCATTTAATAGGTAACAGACTGAAATTTGGCATACATGTTGCAATCAGATACCCAGAAAATAGGGGAAGAGCAGATGTCAGGTTAAGGACCAAATAAGGGCACACAGTTTTCCACCAAAATATTTACTTCTTAAGTCCTACTGAGGAACCGTTTTCTACCTTCTCCTCTTTGAAGACCTATTTTGCCATCATGCCTCCAAGAAATGATCAGATGAAGGAATTATTTTCTAACTATCCAGAATGCAAAAGCAGTACTGGATTGTATTGTATATTTGAATGTTTTACTTTTTTAGGCTCAAAATCTTGTGGGCAAAAGAGGAAAAAATGTAAACATAGGCTAAAATGTTACTGCTAGTTCAATAAATATTTTAACAGACTAGCAGCACAGCTTAATTACTTGATACAGGAAACTCTGCTAAAATTGAAATTGCTATAGGCAAGAAAACCCCAAACAATAAAAACCCCAACCATCTCCCAAAAAAACCCCAAACTTTCCTATTATTTATGTTTTTTTGTAGTGTAGTGCTTACCCCTCCAGCGTCCCTTTGCATCCTGAGGCTGGTGGTTCCAGTCTTCATACAGAAAGTGGGGGGAGATTTGGAGGGGATCACAACAAGCACATTGAGGTCTTTGCTGGGATCAGTATGATGATCTCTTTCTTTCTCTCTTATCTTCCACATAGGACTATTTTTTTTTTTTTTCTCACAGCCACTGTTTCCCTCTCAGGGGCTCTCATCTAAAGCCAGAGGGGGTCAAAGTTTCTTCCCACAGCCCCAGTTCAGCACCAGGGCTGCTGTTTGGCACCTGCTGACTCCCTGACTTGGCCAGGACAGTGCCATATTGGAGACCACAGGGCAAAGCTAAAACAGACCTCACAGACACTGGTCCTCTCAGCAACTGCCAAACCAGTCTGAACGCAAGGCGAGCCTGGATGGGTCCTAAGACCCTGCACTGCCAGGGCAGCCAAAGGTCTGCAGCATTTTCCAGTCATGACAAAAATCATATTTACTGGGCTACACATTGCTTACTGTTCTTTGAGTGCAGAGATTGTGTCTTCTGCATTTGGATTACACCCAACCCGTTTTTAGATATTGCCACAATCTGGGTAAATAATCAATCTGGATAAATAATCATCTGTGAAATACATACACGTTCTCCTAAAAAATGCCTATGATGCTGAGGGCAAAGGAAAAGGAAAAAACCACTTATTAATTTGACACCCAAAGAAAGTAGCATATAGCAGTCAAAAATGCGTGATAGTCAAAAAGCCATAGGATCCCATCACCAGAGATATTTGGGAGAAAATGTTTTCCATGAGACAGGCTATAAACTTATACATCTCTCTTTTATTTCTGACTTACACTATCATCGAAAGAAAGAATTCTGTTCTTGCTCCCCTTTTCTGAATTGACATTAAGCTTCTTCAAGCCACCAGTTCTAGTAAAGTGGTGTCACAATAAATCAGATGCAACACAAGCTGTTGTGTAAAAATGGTCTGGCGGCACAACTTACATGAATACCTCTTTGGTGGTAAAAATTTCATTTAGCCTGAAACTATTTTTCTCCAATTTCATTGAGTATGTAAACAATGAAATGCCTTGACAAGGATGTATAAACTCAGTTATGTATTAGGAAAATCATTAAACTAAATGGCCATGTTACTGTACACTTCAAAAGAGAAATGTTCTTTGCACCTTTTCTGTTAAGTTAGACAGCAATATTGCAGAAATATAGCTGAGAGGAACCCAGTATGCTTCAGTTAAATGAGGCAGCTTAAACTTGTGGAGTGAAACATCAGAAATCAAAAATCATGTAAACATAGTAAAACTTAACAGCCTTAAACTTACTTGATTAGGTGATGAACACTTTGTCTAGAAAAGCCTCCAGAATATTTGTCCTTATTAGAAAAAAAAAAAAAAGAAGAGATAATTCTTTCCTTAAAAATAAAACTTTCTATAATATAATACTGTTTTATGTGTATATTCAATTTGTAAATGAATGTTTTAGACAAATTGGCTGCTTCCATTTTAAACTTGCAGGAGGGCACGTACATCCCCAGATCCAAGTACTCTTCCGGCTGTATTTGTTGATCCACTAAAAGATGTTATATCTTCCAATGGAGCTTATCTTGCTTATGTTGTTAAATCGTCTCAGCTATAATAAAGCTAACATTAAATTATGATGGATGCTTTCACTGTTCCTGCTGGTGTGATTTTTTTTCTTTTAAAGACAGGAAAGATGGACCAAGACGAAAGAACTTCTGGTCCTAAACTGAGAACTCCAGGCAGCCAATGCAACACACTAAGCAGGAAAACATTTTCAGCTGCTTCAGAGGGAATACAAAACACAAAAGCATACTAGAACCTGTTTCTCTTCATGCTCAGAAAACTGAAGGTGTAATCTTGTGATTAATTTCAGCTAATGTAAATTTATCACCAGATATACACCTCATTCTTTCTGTGGTGGGTTAATCCGCCCCATTTACAGATGAATTAGGTGAGAAGGGTGTCTCCTTCAGAGCATGCTGAAACAGTGTCCCTTTCTGGAGAACTGGGTTCAATAAGTGATAGGAAGGAAAATCTGTATTTAGTCTTGATGAGGTTTAGCTGAGGACTGAGAAACTTACATGCTGGTCCTCAACACCAAGAATGCTTCTTGTATCTATTCACTCACTATACATATCAGAACAGTTTTGAAATCACAGGTACATTCCTCATTTATCAGCTGAATTTTTTAACCACTGAATAAAAGAAAGATGCTTTTCCTGTGTTCTGGTTTCTCTGCTCAGTGCCCTCTTCTAACAGCACCAACTAGAGCATGAAATAACTAACTAATAAGACCATATTAGCCACACAAATCACATCTCAGCTGTTTTCCAATAATTATTCATGTAGCAATAACTATGCCTTAATTTTTGGCATTTGTAATGATTCTCCTAACAAAATAGAACTTTGAATTTGATACTTTACAATTCTTGAAGTGTAAGATTTCACCTTGAAGATCTTAAAACAGCTCACATCTTAGAAACTACCTTTTTCTCCTTATGGCTGTTATAACAGCCAAGCTTGCTTGAGGCAACTGCTAACACTCTCAGACATCACAAAAGAACTGGAGGAAATGACTTTCTGTACGGGGTCACAAATTACCTAATCCACAGGCCCTCTTACTTTTGGATGTGGGAACATCATTTAAAGCAGAGAGCAGCTGATGCATCTCCTTCACTGTGACTTCTATTTGCCTGTGCTACCTTCCCTTTTACTTGCGATTATGCGACATCTTTCTGGCAACTGCAGAGAGGGAAACAAATATAAAAGTATTTGTGTATTTTTAGTTGTCTAGAATGCAATGATTGTGCTGTCACTTTTGCTCCTCATTTTGTCTCCCACGCCCATCTGTTCTGTTCCTCTGCTGCATCCTCTACATGTTTCCTTGCCACCTGATTCTTTCACTACTTCTTCCCTTCAGTGAACCAGGAGCAAGTGGGAGAGACTGCCATCTGACCTACAAATTCACCACAGACCGCTATCAAATGGTACAGAGGCCATGACCTAAGGACAGTAGCTCTTTTACGTCTTTTTCTCTGGATTATTTCAGCCTTTACTAATTTAATTTTTCAGCTTTTAGCAGAGTCTTAATTTACCTCCAGACAGATATACTTGCTTTGTAAATCTGTGGCATTTATGCTGAAATTGTGTGGAACTGTTTATGTCCATTTCATGTATTCACCCATGAACAGCTTCAAAGGAGAAAGGCTCATGCCTCAGTTTGATTGGACATTCCAGACCAAAGTAATATTGTTAATGTGCTCTGGATTGCTTTCTTCTTCTGTGTTGTCTGCTAATTTTAATTTGAGTCAAAAAATTTGAGGCAAATAAACCAGTTGCTCTGAGAATATTTGACTTTCAGATATCCTTATTCCTTAGGTATTAGTCTGTTCCTTAATCCCACAATTCTCATTAATTTACAGGTATATACGATCACCTTGAATATCCAAAACAACCTGTGTCATAAATGAGTGCTCAAATGAAGAGCAAATCAGTGTTCCTTCTGTACTCCTTGAGCATGCCAAAACTGCAACCACTCTTAGGTGAAACTTGTTTTACTTTTTTGTTGAAGTCACTTTGAGATTTTGTTGTTCTTGAGCAATTTCTAGTACCATGGATATAAACTATATCTTGTGCTCTGTTTTCTCTAGCAGAGAATAATTTTTCAAATGAGATTAAATCTGCCTATAATGATGGTATGCATCTTTTTGAAACTTTTTTTTCCCAAAAAAAAAACACAGGCATTTTAAAATTTGCTTCTTAACTTCTAGGTTGATAAAATTTAAAAGAAGTTTAGTTCTAGTTAAATAAATTCAGACATTTTTTTCAATCTGTATTCTCGTAGTTGTTATAATTTCAATGTGATGATCAGATTTTCAGTGATATGCATTGATAAACAGAATTTAAAATTTTTGTTTTCATTTTCATCAAAGGAGAAACAAAACCTGGAGGGACATCAGCATATCATCAAATGTTTTGTGAACGAAGTAGTAATCTGTTTACAGCTTCATGTATGCTTTTTTCCCTATCTTCTTCAACCAACAAAAAAAAAATCCCTAAATGACATTTTAAACTCCTTCAGTTTTGAGTTATTTTGGAGTAGCAATATACTGGTGATGTGTACTTGGACAATAATTAGGGATTTGATGTGACAATCACTCAAATCACTCAAACACTGTCTGTTTCTCCAACAAGAATATCTTTAGTTATTTCTAATGATTAGATATAATGGTCTTAGTATTGAAATGACAGCACTGAATATTTCAGGCAAGTGGGGAAAGGAAGGTGGAAAGATTACCTTATTCATGCAGAAAGAGCAACAGCAGATAGTACTGACTCGTTTCTCTTTCTGCTGAGAAGACACATTATGTAAGTGAGAAGTACTACTCAAACAGCTTTGCCCATTTATGTGTGTGCACAAATATGTGTATGTGTTGCTGCATACAGTTATATAAATTGTTGCAGCAAAAATGTAATTCCAAATAATTCTGCCCATTTCTTTCCATATTGTCTGTTTCTGATAGAAGCCCCTCAGAATATTTTTGTGTGACTAATTTGGAACACTGTTTTACCCTTTCACCCCGAGTTATCTGTGCAGTGTGGCATGTGCTAACCTTTCCCTCTCAAGTACTGATGTAACTGGTTTTGGCATAAATAAGGGGAAAAAACATTTTATTAATCCTGCAGAAACATCTGCACCAGAAGCACTTCCATGATAGGTGAGGGTGTATGACAGAGTCTTCAAAATCGTACTGCTAATTTTCTTTCTATTGCAAAAAGGTCTTTCTTGACACTAGAGAACTTTGTTTTGAAGAATGAGCTATAATATAATTCTTCTGCCATGGCTTTGCCCTCTCTTGATTATTTGATTTTTTCCCCAAGAGAAATAGTAAATTTATCTTACTATCAATGTTCCCCCATTATACTACATGTTTACCACTTCCACATTACTAAAATGGAAGTATTATTTTCCTGGGTGCGTAAGTACAGTATTGTGCTCTTAAAAGATAATATTAATTTAAAAGAAAAAAAAAAAGGAGATAAAGTGTTTATTTGGTACAATGAAAGGACAATAGCCACAATAAAAGACTTACAGAGCTCCAGCTGAAATGATGAGTTTCTCCTTTACCCTTGTGTCTCTTTGCAGATAATTGGTTTTTAAGATCTCCAGTTTTTCAGTTATATTTCCTAGGAAATTTTTCCAGCAGGCCATGATGTTCAAGGCTACACTTAGCTGGAGTAAATACATCAACCAAAATGCAATACATTTTAAAAGATGTATTAGGTACAGTATTTAACAGGACAAAGTTATGCCTTTAAAAAGGCATTCCAAGTTCTACCTACAACAATTTATGAGAGCATACTTGCAAGTGAGGCAAAGGGTTGAAAGTCCAAAGGACACAAGTTTACTGAAGGAATTAATTTACCAAGGGAAGAACATGACTATGTTCACAACTGGCCACACCATTTGATTTCCATAAGACTATGCAATGCACAAATTAATAGCCAAGTGTGCAGCAGAATGGCAGGTGGCTCTACACACTTCAGCAAAATTAGGCATTTTGTTGAAATGTCTTTGAAAATTCGCTCACATGGTTTTAAGATAATGTGTTTACTTGTTTGCTTTTGCAATCAGCTGAAGCTGTGAGAAAGAAAATTATGTGGACTATTGTTTCCTACATTTCAGGTCCTTAATTCAGCAAGAGATAAGAGTATATGTATATTTGCTTCACTGTATTTAATGTTTTAGCCTAGCTCTGGCTTGGCTGTTTGACCTTGGGGAATAAGAAATAGGATCTGCTTTTGACAGAATAAGATTAGCATGTTCTTTTGTGGTGCTCTGTGTGTTTGCATATTTAAACTTGAAGCCTAAGTGATTGACAAAGTGAAAGGAATCTAAGATCCAGTTACAAAACAAAATACTTAAAGCAGAAATTATTAGCACAAGGCAGTTATTAAAATATGCTTTGGAAACTAGAAGAAAAATACCCAATTCCTTTGGCTATCGTTCACTTATATTTTTCCCAGCAACTTGGCAACAAAGAGTATTTGCTTATTTAATAGTAGTGGTCTTTGAAATTTACTTTTATCAGCTTTCTGAACCAGTTTTATAGAGAGATTTGTAAACCAAATTAGCAATAGAACAAAAATTGGGAAATTAGGAATAGAATGGTCTTTAAAAGATCTTCAAAATTATAGAGTTCTTTGTTACTCTGAGTGTTTTAAAATCTATTAATCCTACTAATTTTGGTCTAGATGATTAACTATATCACTGGATTAAATTTATTAAGTAATTTTCATATGGGTTCAGTGTCTCCTTTTAAGACTATTCTGGTACAGTTTACCAGAGGATTCTTGTAATTAAGAAATGCACTTTTCCTCGGTACTAGAGTAAGCAATTTACTGTTCTACTGAAAGCAGTTTTCATGAGTATTCATAGTCTCACAGAGTGGACAAAGACAGTTTTACATCTAGTAATTTCTGTTAAAGTTGATTTGGGAAGTCAGGATTATGACCCATGCCAAGGGACAATCCTCAATTATGTATTAAAGAGACTTGTGCATTGAATCTGAAAGCACAAATGTCATAGTTCTCATAAAAGTGTTAGGCTACTGGGGTGGAATGGGACATCAATTATAAAGACACAATTTCTTTAATCTAATAATATATATGTACATTGGTGTGGTATAAGGCATACTTTTATGTATGTGTGTATATATAGGCAATCTCACTGGAAAAGTAAATTCTATAGGGAAAGTTTCAAAGGCATATAAAGGCCAGTAAAGATGAGTTTTGAATAAATCTGAACCTGCTACAATTGTGCTATCACCAGAGTGCTTGCACAGTGTTGTAGTTTTGTGTGGCTGCATTCCGGTGGAGGAGGTGGGGCTGCAGGGGTGGCTTCTGCAAGAAGCAGCCAGAAGCTCTCTGCAGGCCCCACAGAGCAACCAGCCAGCTCAAGGCTGGAGTCATTGCTGACCAAGGCCAAGCCAACGAGTGACGGTCACAGCACGTCTGGGAATCACATTTAGGAGAAAAAGAAAACAAGCAGCTGCTTTTTGCCTGCAGAGAAGGGAGTGAGTAGATGCAAGAAACTGTGCAGACACCAAGGCCAGTGAAGCAGGGGGAGGAGGCGCTCCAGGTGCTGGAAAGAAAGACGCCCCTGCAGCCCATGGAGAAGCCCCATGCTGGAGCAGGTGGAGACATACAGGAGATGCTCTGAGCTGCGTTGTAGCAAGCCTCTGCCAGCACTTGCAGCCCAAGGAGGGAGTGAAAGAGATAGATATGAGAGAGAGAGAGAGATCCGTGCTGGAGCAGTTTTGGTGGGGGAGAAGCTTGTGACTCTGGGTAGGACCAGGCTGGAGCAGTCTGGGCTTGGGAGACTGTGAGACATTCTGTGATTTATGACTGCACCCCATAGAAGTGACCCACGCTGGGACAGCTGGTGAAGAACTTAGGCCCTGTATAAAAGGATGTATATTGGAGGCGTTCTTGGAGGACTGTCTCCCATGGGTGAGATCCCATGCAGAAGCAGAAGGGGAAGAGTGTGGGGAATGTCGTCATCCCCCCCAGCTAAGAAGGAATTGACCAAAACCCCCATTTCCCCAGTCCCTGCCCCTCCCTGTGCCACAATTTGGGGGAAGGAGGGAGGAAATCATGACTAAAGGGAAGTCTGCTAAGAAGGGAAGGGTGGGGGGAGGTGCTTTAAGATCTGGTTGCACTTCTCATTACCCGACTCTGGTGTCACTGGGTGTGGTGTAGTGTAATAAATTAGAGAGTTTTCTTTATTCTGTGTTGAGTCAGTTTTGCCCATGATACTAATTATGGAATGATCTCTCCCTGTCCTTATCTCGACTCCTAAGCCTCTCAATATATATTTTCTTTTCTGCCAATGTGAAAAGGGGAGTGATAGACCAACTTTGCTGGGTGTCTGACCTCCAGATAGGGTCAAACCACCACAGACAGATAGCCAGAGGTCATTGTTATCCACCAGGACTGGAATCACCTACTGAAGAGAGAGCTCATCTAATGCAGAAGGTTCCTCCTTACACTTCCCAGGACAATACAAGCATGTCTGTCTTAAAAGTAGCCTTCATTTTATTTTCTCTGAAGTGCTTCCTTTTGATTTACTTTCTCTGAAGTGGCCTTGCAGTACCTGAAAAGTGCTTATAAGAAAGCTAGAGAAGAACTGTTCATGAGGGCATGTAGCAATAGGACAAGGGGTAATGGTTTTAAATGAGAAAAAGGGAGATTTAGGTTGGTTATTAGGAAAAGGTTCTTCAGTACGAGGGTGGTAGATCACTAGAACAGGTTGCCCAGAGAGGTAGTGGAGGCTCGCTCCCTGGAGATATTCAAGGTCAGGCTTGATGGGGCTCTGAGTGACCTGATCTAGTGAAGATGTCCCTGCTTACTACAGGGGGGTTGCACTAGACCTCCAAAGGCCCCTTTCAGCCTAACACATTCTATGATTCTATGATTCTGTGATTATACCAGAGGAAACTTGCCTATTGTACCTGTACTCTTCAGAAACCTATCAATCAGACAATATATCACCACAACTAAAACTCCTGGTTAAGAGGCCATTCTTTGGATTGTGCCTGAAGTTTAAAAGGCTTTCTTTCTAAATGGATAGGGGTATGAAGAAATAAAGATGGCTGAAATGTGTTATACTGACACAGCTGTGTGATGTATGCATCTTAATTCCAAGTGAGAAAAACCTACCATGTCAGGAAATTACAGCATGTTACAAATAGCATCAATTTTCTGCTTAAAAATATACTTAAAGTAGACTGGAGACAGTTGGTTCAGGTCTCTGTTGAAGGAATGAACGCCAACATAAAATTTACAGTACAGTGGGGTAACCTGATTTGTACAGGCAGCCTGTATATTCGGTTCAGGAGTGCCTACATATAAGGGCTGGGCTTTCTTTCTAAGCTGCAAGCGTACATTGCCAGCTCATGTTGAACTTCTTGTCCACCAACACCCCCAAGTCCTTCCTCTCAGGGTTGCTCTCAATCCATTTTCTGCTCAGCCTCTAGTAGTACTTGGGATTGTTCTAACCCATGTGTAAGACCACGATCTTGTACTTGGCCTTCTTGAACTTCATGAGGTCACATGGGCCCCTCTCTCAAGTCCCTCTGGACAGCATCCCTTCTCTTCACTGTGTCAATCACATCACACAGCTGTTGTCATCTACAAACTTGCTGAGGGTACAATCAATCCCACTCTTCATGTCACTGACAAAGTTAAACAGTGACAGTCCTAATACTAACCCCTGAGGAATGTTACTCATCACTGATCTCCACTTAGACATTGAGCCATTGACCACAACTCTTTTAGTGCAAACATCCAGCCAATTCCTTATCCATCAAGTGGTCCCTCTGCTAAAGCCATGTCTCTCCAATTTAAAGACAAGCAAGTCACTCAGGACATGTCAAATGCTTTGCACAAGTCCAAGTAGATGACATCAGTCACTTCCCTTATCCACCAATACTGTAACACCATCGTAGAATGCCACCAGATTTGTCAGGTATAATTTGCCCTTAGTGAAGCCATGTTGGCTGTCACCAACCATCTCCATATTTCCCAGGTGCCAGAGCACAGCAGGAGGATCTGCTCCATGATCTTGCCAGCACTGACTGGCTTGTAGTTCTGTGGTTCTTCCGTGTGATTCTTTCCCTTTTTAAAAATAAGTGTTATGTTTCTCTTTTTCCAGTCAGTGGGAACTTCACTAGACTGCAACAATTTATCAAATATGGCAGATAGTGGCTTAGCAATTTGATTTGCCAGTTCCCCCAGGATCCACAAATGCATCTCATCAGGTCCCATGGACTTCTGCACCTTCAGGTTTATTAGATATTCTCAAACCTTCTCCTACAGCATATGGTTCTTCATTCTCCCAGTCCCTGCCTTCGCCTTCTGCAACCTGGGCAGTGTGGCTAGAGCCCTTGCCAGTGAAAACTGAGGCAAAAGAGTCATTGCGCACCACAGCCTTTTCCATATTCAGGTAAATCTGTATCACATTTCCTTCCAGAGAGAGCCCACATTTTCCCTCATCTTCCCTTTATCACTGACATACCTATAGAAGCTTTTCTTGTTGCCCTTGATGTCCCTGGCCACATTTAATTCTAACAAGGCTTTATCTTTCCCAGCCTGATCCCTGGCCGCTCAGACAATTTCTCTGTATTCTTCCCAGGCTACCTGCCCTTGCTTCCAGCCTCTGTAGGCTTCCTTTTTGTGTTTGAGTTTTTTCAGGAAGTTGTTGTTCATCCATGCAGGCCTCCTAGCTGTTCTGCCTGACTTGCTCTTCGTTGGGATACATTGCTTCTGAGCTTTGAGAAGGTGATCCTTGAAAGCTAACCAGAAAATGCACTCTGTCTTCCAGACATGACAAATCCCAGAGGTCCCATGTCCTGGAGATGGCATTTCAACAAAACAATGCTTTATCAGTCCTTCTCCAGTCAAATGGTAGATTTACTGATGGAGATTGAAAGAGAATGTGATCATGATTTTTACTTTTTTCCACTTTGCATTGTAAATTCTAAATGGAAAGATGACTAGAGAAGTAGCTTACTGTTTTGTTTCTCACTTGAAATTTGACACTTGGAAGATACTGTGACAAGTTTGTACTTTGGCATGACAGTGTCAGGATCACAGAATTTACTATAAATATCTAGTAAATATATTTGGTAAAAAACTATTGCTGTAAATGCACCAAGGGGAAAAAAAAGAGGGAAAGTCTTCTGTGATTTTTAGGGGTTTGTTTTCCTTGCTATTTTCACAGGCATGCATTTGAAATTTCAAAATGCCACTGCATATAGCGAAACTGTCATTGCATGTGTCTAACATTACACAGCTTAAACTTCATACTCTTGGGTAACTTAGGGCTCTAATTATACACCGACCTAAACTTTTCAAAAGTGATTTTAGAAGTTTCTCTTGGGATGCACAATTTGAGACTGTTTAAAGAGACCAGATCTTTATAGGTTCAAAATTCCTTTTGTATGCAATTATCTGGACCTTTTTAAGAAAGGAAAATTAGGCCTGACACTCTGAAATTTGTACTGTCTTAAAATCATCCCTAATTTCTTATAAATGTCATCCAGGGCAAAGTGCTAGAGGAAATCTGGCACCAAAGGTAGCAATTGGGCTGAACTGCTTAAGGCAAAAAAGTATCAATGATTCCTAGGTGCTGAAAGTGACCTAAACAGGGAAGGAAACAATATTTATAATATTTCCAACTGATGGAATTTTACACATCTGGGTAGGAGCAATGAATGCAACAAACCCCAAGATAATGCCAATTAAATATCTCACAAAACTTGTAAACTCAAGACCAAATTCCTTCATTTGGGGTTTTCATCCCCTGTTGAAAAATGCATTTAGTGCATTCCGAATTTTAGCAAAAGATGTGTTTTCCCAAAATTGTTTTTTTTCTCTGTTTGAATTGCACAGAAGCAATTTGAGCTGCAACTTAAAGCAAACCAAAAAAACCCGACTTTGGCTTGAAAAAGGACAGAGACTTATACCCTAACTTGAAAAAAAAAACATGAGTGAGGAAGAGAGTACTTATGATGAAAACTGAAATTCAGCCATCCAACCTATGCTTCTTTAATAATTGCCCATTTTTTATTTCTCCATTCATTAAAAAAAATAATTTATCAGTCACTTCGTGTTACCTTATTCAGTAGATAAATTAAATGGTTCATGCTAGCCAGTATTATTTGTTCAAATACATATCTTCACTATGTTATTTGATCTTGGTATAATGTAATCACTTTTGATTAGAGATATTGCTATCACATGTTATGCTTGTAATTAATTAATCACCATTTAATTCATTTCCTATTGTAATACATCAGATGTTATCATATGATACCTTGTACAGCCATTTTCTATTAATAACATTTGGTGTGGTGAGTTCAAATTTATCCTTTAAGGATTCCACCATTCAAAGTTATCTCTAAAGAGCTTTAATTCTCTGCAGAGTTCTGCTATAGATAATTCAATCTGCTCTACTTCATGTTTGTGATATTAATTATTGCATATGAAGATTTTTTTAATTGACTTTGCCTATAGCCATTTTGCTGTCAGCAATGGTCTTAATGATTTTTGTACATATTGGGTCCTCATCCAGCTTACACCTATTCACAGAAATAACCGTAGTCAGGCCAAACCATCCCAGTCAGCTTAAAGGAACTCAATTCTATTACATTTACTGACAGAAATGTTTGTGAGAAGTGAAATTCAGCAAGTATTAGCATTAATAAAAAAACCACTATTAAGAAACTATCTTGATTTCTCCTTTATGTTTGTAATTTCTGGGTGTTCCTTTGTAATACAAATTGATCATATTGCCACATTGCACTTTTATAAGATTAATATTCATTGAGTTATATTTCACAGATACCTCTGTGTCCATCACAAATCAGAGCTGGGATTTTTTTGTGAGTGGATATCTCCCATACACAGTCAGCTTAGGTTTTTCCATAGTATTTGAAGAAACTTCAAGGACTTGCTTTAACAAAGCATTTCTGTCATAAAATCGTAGAACAGTTTGGGTTGGAAGGGTCCTCACGCAATGCTTTTCTAAGCCAAGAATTACCTGTTCAAAGGTCAGTGCATTGAGACATTGAGACGTTGACCAAAACTCTTTGAGAGCAACCATCCAACCACTTCCTTATCCACCAACTGGTCTATCTGTCAAATCCATGTTTCTCCAATCTAGACACAAGGATGTCGTGCTGGACAGTGTTGAATGCCTTGCACAAGTCCAAGAAGATGATGTCCACCATCTGGTCCCAGCATTCTCACGGGGTCAAACAGCTACCCCATAAGGGTTGCTTCTTTTATATGAATCGCCATTTAACACGATCAATAGCCATACTTAGTGTTTTGGATCCTTGGAGTAGGATCTTCCCATTCCTTAACTGTGCTTTCCCACATAGAAAATTCCTGAGTGGCTTTTTCACATTTCTCGTTTGGTTTCTTTATGGAAATAAACATTAGGATGATGTATTTGACAATTTCTCCATGTACATAGATTGTAGAATAGATCATAGAATGGTTTGGATTGGGAGGAACCCTATAGGTTGATCATCTAGTTCCAACTGCCTCCGTACTTACTTGAAGACGTAATTCTTAATGAAACCACTGAAAGATGCCTTTTTCTACCAGAAAAGGGGATTTCATCAAATGAACTGTGTGAAGAGATGTTACCCAGAGGATTTTTACTAAATGCCTATTTTATATTATCTATCATTCAAAAAACGATAAGTAGGATATTTCCTTGATAGGAAATAATTTGTGTCTGTATCCTGACATTGATTTTCTCTAGTAATACTAGTGCATTAGAAACAGAGAAAATGCACATTACCTTCTGGAAAATGATGTATTTGTAAATTGAAGTCTGAAGTTGTAGAAGTGTAAGAGATTTTTTCCAAAGTTATTTTCAGGAGAGAAAATTTTGGCTTTATGTACTTTAGATTTATGTAACAAGGACCCTTATTTCACAAGCATAAACTCTAGAATGAACTCTTTTGTCCTTTGATGTTACACAGTGTCCCATGCCCATTCACATGACCACATCTATTCAGGACTGCAAACTAAACTTCTTGCTATAATATAATATTTGTTATTCAGAGTAATATGCTCAATCAAATGTCAGTTTCTTTAATTGCATGTATGCACCATAATAAATTTCATTAAACTATGTGCACAGCAGAAAATAGCCTACAATGTAATTACATCACTTAATAGATTTAAAATAATTAATTTATTTTTAGAGAAAATGCAATACTCCGGTCAATGCTGAAACACGTTTACTTGAAATCATGTGCTCACATCCCTCAAAGGTTGTGAAGTGTCTGCTTTGGTACTATCCTCCAAAAAAGCAGTGAAGCATAGTCTTTTGCTGACTCGAGCTCAGTTGATATGGAATAACAAACCTGACCTACTGGAACAGAAAGTTTGTTGAACTAATTATTTTTTACTTAATTTGATTAAACCTCAACAAAGACCTCACATGCCTGTATATAATTCAGAAGAACGATTTCAATTTTTTTGCAGTTCTGAAGATTGGTAACTGGTACAATAAATTTTCTGCAAATTAGTAATGCATATATCATTTATCAATATTATTTTTTTCTATTCCATCAAAAGTTTGCTTGTGTTTCTTTACTTATACACTTAAGGCATATGACTAGAGGACGCTGTCATCTGAACACTTTCGTATGTCTGTTTCCGGAAAGGGGAACTTTAAAAATTCAGAGATATTCTCATATCATTGCTTCAGATAAACTAAAATGCTTGGGAACTATTAAACTTAATTCTTTGTCTATGGACTACTTTATTTTTACTGATAAGCTATCTAAAAGCAAATCCATTATTTCACACATTCAGTAGACTATAGACTTTCAAAGCATATGCAAAATCTTCAAGTTAATGTGTTTCTAATACTTGTGCTTATCAATCTTCCCATTTATAGCTATACATAATTCCTAAGGACAAAAAAGGGTACAGAATATGTGTTTACCAAAGGGATATAAAGAAATGCCAACTTTAAAAGCCTTAAGAAATGGTGATGTCATGAATCTTCTGCTACTGTAAAACTTAATACACAAATTTCAACTAGTGGACACAAAACATGGGATTTTCATTTACAATATGGCTCCTTTATACAACTGTGTCAATGTAAGAAAAGCACTACCAGTAAGCAAATGTTATGTAACTCTCTAATTTCTCAAGCAGGTTGAAAAGGTGTAAATATAAATGAGAATTACACTATCAGTTTTGCAGATCTATAAATCCACATACAAGTATTCATTCTTCAGCATCATTTTATCCTATCAAGCATTGTGCTTGGCTACTCTGGGGATCTGTGCTGAATGACAAGAAATTATAATAAAATGTCAGGTACTAGAAGAAAAATCAACTGATACACAGCTAGTTTAGCAAGAATTTGATCTTCTGTCCTCTGCTGTTATTTCCCAGGGTGTTTTTTCTTTCCATCTATCCTGTTCAGTTTAGCATAGATTTAGTCCAACATTTAATTATATTTCAAACAGAAGTGTCTGTTATGGTTAAACTGGTATATGGTGCTGCAATAATCACAGCCAGTGATAAATAGAGAGCATGTGAGCGTGCCCATCTTCTGCCGCATACTTCAGTGGAAAAGAACATGGGGATGCAATATGAAGGCATTCATCTATTTTTTGCATAATTATTTGACGTTTCAGGAAGCTAAGAAAGCAAGACCTGCTATGACCTACAGTTTGTGCCTGGTGACAAGACTTGTTGGCCAAGAAACGTGCTTTGAATACAAAAGAAGGTTAAAAATGATGATAGCAAAGCATTCTTCATCACTGTATTAATAATTTGGCTTAAGCAAAGAAACATGTGTACTGCATCAATCTCAACCACAGATAGAGAAAAAAATTACTACATTAGAGAGCTACTTTTTAGCTGGGCCACATGTTGAAGCTGTCCCTGGACATGGAAAGAGTAAATATTTTGGGCCAGTTTGGGTTCAGAAAACAGGGAACTGTTATTCTAGCTCTCCATTCCCAAAACCTGTGATGACAAGGTATGTTTCATTTATAAGTGAAATTATTTACCCAGCGTGCAAGCCTCATGTTGCCCTGAGAAGACAAGCACCGTCAAATCTGCACCTCCTCTTCCAGAGGAACCCATCTGGAGTCAGCTGAAAGAAAGTTGAATCAGCCATTTGGAGTGGAGGAAATGGAAAGAAAATGGAAGTGTTGAGGTTCCACTGCAAAATGGTAGAAAAATACCAAACTGCAATGCCTTCCCATGAAGAGCAAAACTTGTCCACAATGGACATTTTTAAAATAAACTTTAAATGAACTTTTAAAGCTGGCCAGTTAGCAGAAGGAAATCAATGCAAATACCCTTGTTCAAAATCAAAGATTTTTAAGTATTTACTGAAGGGGTAAACTTACATACTTATGAATTGGTACCCTCTATTCACCAAAGATACCTGTTTGTGACTTCAGTGGTAAGCACATTTTTTTATTGACTACAACTCTTGCCTCTGTTAGTTGGTCTTTGTGACAAGCGCCAGCCCACAGCCAGAGCTCCTGGGGATGTTTCTTTTGGGATAAATTGCTCCTCCTATAACCGATAGAACTATCGTATGCTTGCAATCTGAAATAAACTCTTGGTCAAGGACCAAAATCCTTTAGGAAAGACCTAAGCAGGTACATGAAAAGCTGTAGTAAAGGCTCAAAAGGCTGTAGTAAATCTGATAACAAAATTACTTCAGACACTTCCCCTGGCTACTATTCTTCATCCTTTACACAGTTCCCTTGATAAATACATTATTAAAATACTATGAAAAAGTTATTCAACTAAGTTAAGAGTTCACCTGAGAGAAGTTCACTCTCTCAAAGAAACCAAATATTTTATGAATACACCTAGTTTTCTAAATTCTTGACAATCCAAATAGATTCAATAATTAAATAAACTGTCTCTCATGTCCCAATAATTTCTCTAAACTTTCATTATTAAGCTACAGTTTGGAATTTATCATGTCTTTCTTAATCTGCCCTCTGGGATCACACTTACCACACACTGTAGGTTGTGCATAAAGTCTTTCATTTCTTTCCTTATAAAAACCTGTAAACCTGAAATTGTTCTCCTCACTTGACAAAGAAAACTGAAAAAATCTGACATTTTTAACAAAACTTTCAATATCTGTGGAGCTTTGGAAGATGGAACAAGAAGACCTGAACAAGTTGTTGTGGACAAGGGAATCTAATACTCCCTTGTCCACAACCCATGTTTCACCCTTTTCCACTGATGCACAGTGGGAGGGACACATTCACCTCTGTATACCACAATGAAGCAAGGCAAGCGCATAAACCTAGGAAACCCACGAAAAGTTACAGAAGCAATCACGCACTTCAAGAACATCTGCTGCCTTTTGTCTTTGCCAAGCAAAGTTCCTCCCACTACATTATTCTTGGTACAGCCCAGGTCTTCATTACCTCTTTTTAAAAAGTTTAATTTCACCCTAGATTAGACCTGGTGTGTACTGAATAAATATGTCAATATACAATAACCTTAAAACTAAAAAAACCCCATTTTGTTGACCAAAAATGTTTTGTTAACAATCTATATCCTATACATTCCTGCTGTGGAGAAAAGTCCCTGAAGACTAGACTATTTTTTTGTCCAAGTGCTTTGGCATTTAGGTTGTCTTCCAAACCAGTGAACTGCTTCTCAGTTGTTCAGACAGAAACCTTACTGTTTGCACCATAATGCAGATCCTGATGGCAAAACAACAGTTGGGAAGATGTCATCCAATTAATTTTGCTTCTCAAAAAAAAAGTCATTCGTAATTCCTAGTTCTGCTTTCCCAATCCTTACTCCTTTTTGTTGTTGTTATTGTGTGTATGCATTTGTGTATGCATGTGTGTGTATTCAAATTTTCTTCCTATTGCTTTAAAACTTTAAAACTCTAAAACTCTAAAAAAAAGGTTCCTTTAGAGGTGAGCTACTTCACAGTGATTCTTTATGATTATTATTGTAACTTTCAGCATAAAGAAGACTTCACTGGGTCAACATAATGGTACAAGGCCTATACTATGCCTGCCATATGGGTTAAAATGCATATGAAAGAGAATAAGAACATAAGCATGAGCTCAGTAACCCCACGGTTTTGATGCATGGTCTCAGCTTCTGGTAAACGGAAGTTTAGAGACTTTCAGAGCAACAGGTTGCATGTGAAACTTTCTTCTCAGTGCCCCTCCATACCCTTATTTTCCATGATCTCTCTGACCTCCTTTTGCACCCATCCTCTGTTAATGAGTTCTGGGGTTTAATTATACACAGTGTGGAATAGCGCTTCTTTCTGTTTTACACCAGCTGGCTGATCTTTTCATTTCCTACTCTTGTGCTCTTTTATTGTGAGAAGAAAAAGAATGAGGAGTGATTATTCACTCTTCCATATTGTTCATATTAATGAGCGTATTTATATGAGTGTGCATAATAATAAATGTTAACCATGCCTTCTCATTTTTTCAAACTGAAGAATATTAATCTGTTCAATCCCTCCTTTTTTTTCTTTTGTAGAAGGAGCAGTACACCCAGGATTGGGGAATTATATTTAGTTACAATTTTCTTGTAATTGTACTGTTATCTTATGGTTTAACTGAGATTACTCAGTTACAGTTTTACTATTTTCTGGGTGAGCAGTAAAAAAGGAGGGTAGAGCTAGAATGCATGCAGTGTCAAAAATATAAATGTGGCATGGGTAAGTTCAATGACACAATTGATATTTTTGTTGATTATTGTTCCTTATTCCTTTTCATTGTATCCCTCCACCTTGACAAAAAAAGGGACAGTTTTCTTGATCAAAAGTATATGTCTATTCATGTGACGTACAGACTTAAACTGGGCCCTGTTTAAAAAACAGGAAAATGAGGATACACTTTAACCCCTTTTTCTCTCCTTTTTTCCTATGCCAACTTGCCTACATACATTACAGACTCCCTTATTTGAAAACAAACAAACAAACAAAAACCGCTTTCAGCTGATTCCAGGTATATAGCTGACTCTGCGGTCTCCTTCAGTATCAATACTATTCTGTTTCCATAACAGAGCGCTCCATTTTCAGAAAGCAGAGAGCCATTTAGAGGAACTATGGCCCCTTTGATGCAAGCCTTTTATGCCTTTACATATATGGCCCAGAGTATTTTGGCTTTTATTACCAACATATCACATTACAGCCCAGGTATAATATGTTGCTCACACTCTCTTCCAGTGTTACTACTGCTGGGGATTTTCCCTCACATTGATTCATACTGCTCTAGCTTTAACATATTAGTATGCTTTTTTTTTTTTCCTGAGTAGTGGTTTGTTTTGTTCTCTCCTGCCCGCATTTCTCCCCAGGGCCTTTGCATTACGCTTCTGTCCTCACTAGTATTTGTGACTCTTCCTAATTTAGTATCATTTGTGCATTTCATTAACATGCTGTTTATTCTTTCTTCCAGATTGCTAATGAAGATGTTAAATAGGAACAATCCTGAAACTGCACCCTTCATTACCCTACTAGATATTTTTCCCCTAGTCACTATCATAATCTTTTGTTTATAGTCTTTCAGCCAGCTTTAACCCACATGCTCCTATAAAAAACATTTCATTTTCCACTTACTACTGCAAAAACCACTGCAGTGAAAACTTCAAGAACATATGGATGCAACCTTAATCCTCTGAGTGTCATGAGAATTGCTGAAAAAAGCCCACAGGTAACCAAGAATTTTCTGAATATCAACATTACATGTTAAGGGAGAGAAGATTTTAGGAGTCAAATCAGTGGTGGTGTTCCGGACTACACATATTGCTCCTACTCTGTTCTCTCTTACTTTTACATGTCCCTATCCAAAGCCATTTTTAATACATTTTCAGAATTGTATGAGAAAAGCTACATGTTCAATGCAGTAGATTTCTTACATGTTCTCATGTAGATGCATATCAGAATTAATATTTTCTAGTTTAATTTTATTCATTCTCACATGATCAGTGGCTAGACATCAATATGTTAAAAATAGTGTTTGGGTTTTTTTACTGCATGGAAGCATAGCAGGTGTCAAAAAACATTCCTGTTTGTTAGCTAATACTTTGCCACTCAGAACTATGTAAGCTGGGTGAGAGAAACAGATGTACTCTAGTTTGAAGCTTTGTGAGGAGGAGATTTTTTACACAGACTTCAGTTCGCATCCCAGACAAAAACAAACTTAATTGTGCTCACTGGGTCAAATTGTTCCCTTGTTTACAACGAAGCACCTTCATGGATTTCAAGCTTAATGCAACAGCAATATTTAGGTTTGTGTCAATGCTGGGATGCACAGGATCCTTTCTCAAAACAGATAACACATGATGTGTGACTTTAAAAAGAACTTCGTTTTTTTTAAAATCTTTTGGCATTACATGTTTGCTTCTCTACAATTAAGTGGCCCATCTATTCAGATAAAAGAAAAAAAAAGCTGCTTAAAAATGTTCTTTGGCACTTCAAAAGGCCATGTATTACACAACAATTTGGTGCAACTTTTGCACTTTAGAATTGGCTCTTTTTTCCCCCCCACATTGATTTCTTTTTTCTTCTCAATACAACAGAATCACTCTTCATTCTGTTACAGCCTTTTTATGATTGCAACAGCTCAGTTCACATAGACATAGACAATATTCTGTGTAAGCTCAGGAGGTGTGAATGATTACAAGTTTCCTCAGTATCTTTGCAGGCATTTCTTTGTAGCATAACTTTTCTAACTGACTGTGATGTTGCTTTTCAGATCTTAGAGTCTGTCTGCTGAAGACATCATGACAGATGTGTGCCACAGGCGTAGCCGTGCCAGCTTCACACTAGTTAGCTCAGCTAAAAACATCAAAATTTTAACAGCAGAGAGGGTCAGTATGAAGAGCAAAGTTCTGCTTTTGCTGATGTCTGTGGTGACACAGCTAACCAGATAAGAGTACTCAGCACAGCTAAAATGTAGAGCTCCCTTATTTGCTTATGCCATTCACAGTCACAGTGGTGTTAGCTGACCCCTACAGAGAAAATCAGGTTTCAGAAGTCTGTGTTTGTGACTAAATCGTCTGGTATGTCCTCATTCATTTTCTAACTTGACCCTTTACATCCTTGAGCAACCCAAGGGAAACAAAGATCCTAATGTTGTAAGCTGCAGTTCCTATTGCTTTCACTGTTAGAGAACTTCCTGCGTGAGCACAAGCTTCCATGTATTTCCATGTTGCAATCCAAACCCCACAGACATCAGGAAATCCCATGTTTGGGGCAGAAGGTGAAAGTGCTTTCCTCCTGTCTCTTGACTGTTTCACCTGCTTAGACAGCAAACTCTTTAGTGCAAGTACAGCACTCTACACTACATTACTTGAGTTCTGCGTTCACAGATCTCTTGCTGTCACTGTGATACAAATAAATGTAAATAATTCATTATTCTGGTGATCCTTATTATCCTTATCTGGTGATCCTGATGAGACAGAGTCTAGCTGTAGACCTGTATCTAGACGAGTCCCACAGGGATCAGTACTGGGACCAGTACTATAACATATATTCATCAACAATCTGGATGAGGGAACAGAGTGCACTGTCAGCACATTTGCTAAGGGGACAGATCTGGGAGGAGTGGCTGACACACCAAAAGGCTGTGCTGCCATCCAGTGAAATCTGGACAGGCTGTAGAGTTGTGCAGGGAGAAATTTAATGAAATACAACAAGGGCAAGTGTAGAGTCTTGCATCTGGGGAAGAACAACCTATGTACTAGTATAGGTTGGGGACAGACCTGTTAGAGAGCAGCACAGGGGAAAGGAACCTGGGAGTACTGGTGGGCAGCAGGATGACCATGAGCCAGGAATGTGCTCTTGTAGACAAGAAGGCCAATGGCATCCTGGGGTGTATCAGAAAGGGTGTGGTTATAGGTGGAGGGAGGTTCTTCTCCCTCTCTACTCTGCCCTGGTGAGACCACACCTGGAATATTGTCTCCAATTCTGGACCCCGCAGTTCAAGAAGGACAGGGAACTATTTGAAAGAGTCCAGCACATGGCCACTAAGATGATTAAGGGAGTGGAGCATCTTCCTTAAGAGGAATGGTCTCTTTAGCTTTGAGAAGACTGAGGGGTGACATCATTAATGTCTATAAATACGTGAAGGGCAAGTGGAGTGTCAGGAGGACAAAGCCAGGCTCTTCTTAGTGATGTCCAGTGATAGGACAAGGGACAATGGGTGCAAGCTTGAGCATAGAAGGTTCTATGTGAACATAAGGAAAAACTTTTTCACTGTGAGAATGACAGAGCACTGGAACAGACTGCCCAGAGAGGTTGTGAAGTCTCCTTCTCTGGAGACATTCAAAACCCACCTGGACACATTCCTACGTGACTTAATCTAGGAGATCCTGTTCTGGCAGGGGGTTGGACTGGACAGTCTTTCAAGATCCCTTCCAACCCCTTACATTCTGTGATTCTGTGATCAGACTATCACATTTCAGTGGTAGAATCCCTGAAACAGTATCCAAAAATGAGACCATAAATGAATTAAGTATGTATTAATATTTTTTTTTATTATTGCTGTTGAATTTTTTACCAGAAGAGGTAACACCTTTCCCAAAGTTGATTACAAAATAATTTAATTTTTTCTTCTGATTGGATGCACAGACTTCCTTTTACTCTGGAAGCCTCATTTCCCAAGAACATGGTGGTTCTCCTCCAATTGTATCCTCTGTGGAGTACAGCAGTATGTACCATGCACAGTAGCTTCTCTTCTCTGGTGTCCTTCCTCCCAAGTAGCAGTTGCAGTGAATTCACAGACATTCTCCTCCCATTGCAGTTCACAGTGACAACACATCTTCTTCTTCACTGCACAGATAAGAAGAAAGAAAAGCAGCTAGTTGTGCTCTACAACACAGAAGGGAACAGTCTGACTCGTGTTCATTGCCCATCCCTTTTCCACACCAGCTGTTTCAAGCCAGTGCTAGAGGGAGGACATGCTGCCATCTTCCAGCAGGTACCATTGCCACTATTGCATATGGTCCTTTGTGCCCTTGGAGGCTGAATGCCTTTGGGACATCACAGATGTAAGTCCCTTCTGCACCATCTCTTTCAATGTATCAGCAACTCTAAAGAATTTACAGTCTAGTTCTAAGTACAGAAGGCAATGAGGGCATGTATCTAGAGGAAATATAACTCCAAGTTCTTGGAAAGATGTCCTTCCAAATAAAATAATTTTAATATTTTTTCCTTTTATTTCTTTCTCTTTTTTCAAACACAGAGATTTCTTTAAGTCTCAAGAGGGGAATATTGCACTAAGCTGGCAAAGCTCTATCATAATGAAATAGCATAAACCTCAGTTCTACACTATAATATATCTGTCCATACACAGAGACATACTGTGTATCCATGTACACACCTGCATATATTTCTGTGTGCATATGTGTATGTAAAATTTGTAACTTAGGTCCCTGCTAGCCCAGGAATCTCCCTATCACACTCCTCTCACAATGCAGCCCTATAATGTCATTCTCTGAAATAATCTGCCTTGGATGCACTACTTCCAGCAATAATTGCCAGGCAGATGGCGGTGGTAAATTAGGCAGTATTATTGGTAATAAAAGTTAGAAGCTTCAGATTTTCTGAATGGCATATTCATATAAAGACTTCCAGAAACAACATATTTAATGACGGAACCAACACCCAATTTCATCTTCCTTCCATTTCCTGGAATACTTCACTAGTATTTGTTCTGTCTTTTGTTAGAGAGTGCTGTGGTTGTGCTGTTTTTAAATACCACCTACTTCCAAATAACTACTCTCTGTTTACTTATTACCACCGGTTTTCTCACCATTTGCTATCAATACCTATGCCTTGCATAGGGAAGGCACACAAAGTTCCACACTTTAATACATCATAATATAAAAGTATTTGTAAAAGAAAGTAGGCAGCAATGCTTCTGGTTGCTATTACTTCCACTGCAAATAATGCCATCTGCTTATCATTATGCCCCAGTGCATGCTATCTTACATGTGGACAGAACTTGTAATGTGGTGTTGTCTCTGTAGTAAACAGCTTGAAAACTACACCCTGGAATAATGTCATGAAGAATACCCTCTTGGCATTTTCCAATTAATTTCTCGACAACAATTTATAATAGAAAGTTGTAGTTAAAAAGCAACAAATACTGACTTGACCTTTTAAATTCAAATTCCCATGCTTTAGTTTTTCTGGAAGGAAGAGACAGTCCAGAAAAAAATAAAATATGAGAAGTAGCCATTAAAAAAAACCCAGAATTTTCTCAAAAGAACAGGAAACTTATGAGAAAATGTTAATGTTTGAATGTAAGTATGAATGCCTGGCCACAGTTCTGCAAAAGCATGACACATTTAGTTGTTGCTTTTGTCTATTATTATTCTTTAAACTTCACACAAGCTGTGTGTGTTTTTTCTGGCCACACAGTATAGATAAGGCACATTTATGGACTTTTGTATGTGTCCTCTCATCTGTTGCACTGTGGCATTCAACAGCAGATCTTGGACTTCTATCTGAAATTCCTGTTGCAAAAACAGATGGGCGAAGAGGCAGATCCCTAAAGCCCATTTTCAAGACACAGGATCCTCCTGCTTTTTAAACAAATCCAGGGCTAGGGTCAGTTGTTTCCATTCTTTAGAATTTTAAAAAATAAATAAATGTTTGAATGAAAAAAAGGAATGATAATAATTTTAAAAGGGTGAGGAACTTTTCTACGAATTCACAATTCTTGTTTACCAATAATTACATTTCCACAGTTACGGGCTCAGTGTGCATCTAACAGTGTTCATTTCTCACCAAGCCAGGAACACAAGTTTGCTTTATCTGTTCAGGCAAGATTAAAGGTGTACAAGGAAGTTAGATTAAGTACTGAACTTCAGAGGTCTACCACTGCTTTCTCTGTGAAAGCTCCAATTTGATTCCACTTGAGATGAGGCAATGGCCGATGGTTCCTGGCAAACATTCAGCACATACTTCAGAATGAATCAAACATTTCTCACATGGTGTATTTTATATTTAGAATGTCAGAAAACAGCCTGGAAGATTTCCTGCAGGCAACAATCCGCCTGAACTGTATCTCTTTTTAATTTAGATTTTAAAACATTTGATTTTGATGTGCTCTGCAGTTTCCATGTGATGAAAATATATAAATTATTTCTTCTTCAATAATAAAAACTAGAGTTTCTCCTCTCTTGCAGAGTTTCTGAAGTATATTGCCTTTTTTGTTTCTGATGTGCTTTAAATGGTGCATTGGCTTTTTCATGCCCTAACTAGGCAGCAGGCAGTGATTTTTACATTAAATGGTATGATGAGATTTTTGTCTAGCAGTAAATGCAATGAATCATTGCCCCATATTCCTTTCAGCCACAATAATTGGTTTTTTTCTAAATAAAATATTTTTGAATATGTAATTTATCTAAAACTAAAACTGAGCTTAATTAGTTCACATACCAGAATGCAGCAAAATAGCTTTTTGTTATGAGAAAAACTCTGAAGTGCTCAAAATACTTTTGTTTTCAGAAATGGGCAAGTTGTGTATAGAATTCAAGTCACATCTGGCCCAGCTGTTCAGACCAGAGCTTTACTCACTCAGAATCATGAGAACACCAAATTTAAGTCAGATTTACCAAGGAACTTCTGTTTTGTTCCATCTTCTAGTATAATGAAACCATGCTTGTGACTCCTAGATGTTGTTGCATTATAAAGAAACCACAGGGATGCAAGCAGCCCTCTGTGACTGGTTATTTTTAGGCAAATCAGGATATCTTCCCCACTATCTGAGCCATGCAGAATAAGAAGGGAATGAACTGTCATCCTTTAGCACCTACAGACTTCCAGAGTAATTATGTCATTCAATTGCTCCAGGTGTGTCTACAAAGACCAGTTGAGCAAAGAAAGTCATTTCTCTAAGACATAGTGGTGGCAGCATTTTGGGGTTTAGAGGAATACCTGGGAGTAGAGTATGAGTACTTTGCACACAAGGTAGACAAAAAGCTATGTTTTAAAGTTAGGAAAGGTTTTCTCTGTTTATGTGCTGTTGTACTTCAACCATTCCTTTACCCAGGAAGCAGTGGAAGATGATTAGAAAAGCAGTTTCTACGTTACTTCTTATCAAGCAGAAGGCTAATGATTTTCAAAGATCTTTTGATTGTGGTGCTAACTGACTCCTGTTGCAACTTCGAATTTGGACAAATTTGAGATGTTTATTTTAATAGATTCCCAGAGACTCTAGCAGCTTGTCAGCTAAATATTAACCAGAGAACTATTAAAACTTTCGATACGTGCAAAGCTAGAATATGTTAGGGACATTATATCCACAATAGTTAAGCTGTACACCTGCAGACCAGCCAGCACTTCTAAGATTTCTTGCAAAACTGAATTCACGAGTTTACAGATTAGCTTCACATCAAATTGTGAACAACTTGAGTTGCTAAGAATAGAATCCTGAAATAGCAGTTGAATCATCACTAATGCTGACTACTTATCGAAGAAGGTGTTTTGTATTTGGTCTAGCTAACTATGCTATGCTGTTATCAAAGGCAGGTGTGAATGATCAAATGAAACAGAATGGATGCAAGAAACGAATGATTATACATTATGTGCTAGGGACAGGATTTTCAGAATCGATTTACCATTGACTTCACCTTTATTTCAATGGTAAAATGCCAGAAGACATTTTCACTGGCTTGAGTGGGAGCAGAATTAAGCAAACATTGAGCTTTCAGCCATTTATTATCCTACCAGATATCCTAAAATTGTCCAGCTAATTATTCTGCATTTACTACCTGACTGGATAGATGTGAGCTTTTTTTCTGAGCAAGTCAGAAATGCCCCAGACCAGCATGTGGTTGAATAGATGGACAATTACATAGTATCTCGCAGGCACTCTGAAACAGAAAAAGAAATCTGATTTGTGCCTTGGGTAGATCTTTCTGTCACTGCTCTTTTGAGAATCGTGGAAGCGTGTTGATCCATCCTTTGTTAAATGATAAGGGTTACACAAAGTCTTCTTTGCAGAGGGCAAAATATTCCTGTGTTCATATCAGTATTTATTCATGTTTCTAAGCACTGGTTTGACTCGCAGACTGAAAATGCTGGGATCCTAATTAAATGAAATCTAGAAGAATATGCAGTGTCAGAAAGAAGAAAACATTGCCTTAATCATAATTAAAAAGTTTTACGTTCACAGTCAGTAGTATCAAACGGGGCAAACTCACCCAGTAAAATTAATTAAGATAAATGGTCAGAATACATTAAAAAGAAAACCAACACATTACTCCTTGCTGTGTAACAGGAGTCGGTTTAGTGTTATGGTTGACAGTGTACTCAGAAAATAAACTCTCAAAGAAAGAAACAGAATTTATGACATTTTCAGGGAGACATTTGGTCTCTTGAAGGCCTCATGGATTGCTGTTGACTTTGGTGGTTGAGCTATCAGCTGAGGCTCTTCTCAGATCATTTACTTCATCCTACTGCTTGCTGAATTTCTTATTTCACCTTGCCTTTCAGAAGACAAATGCAATGAAACAGGTCATCATATTAATATATTTGTTCAGTACATACTTCCCCAGGGTCCTATATGGAAAGTCATGTAGGTAACAAGGGTGGCTACAATTTGTGTATATTCTCCTATGCTCAACCCCATGAATATTTCCTAACAAACCTGGAACTACATCATTAAGACTGCAGAGAAGCAACGTATCAATAGCTACCCAAAACACTAAAGCAACAACAAAAATATCTCTGGCAGAGTACAGGAGCTCTTCTTTTCATGAGAAGCACTCTCTCTCTTACAGAAAACTGGATTTACCAAGACAAGTACATTGAAATATTTTTATTGGCAAAACCAACATGAACCAGCATAGCAAATTCTAAATCTTAATAGAAAATCTGAAGCCTTTAAGACAGAACCAGTAAAAAATATCCAGGTCCTTTAGAGATTCAGTAAAACACAGAGGTGGGTATTCCAATAAACAAACTTTTGCCTTGGGATGCCACCAGCTCTCCACAGACTCCAATTGCAGAGAATAGAGAGATGTCCAAGAGAGACATGCTTTCAAAATGGCAATTCAGAGCCAAAACCCAGTTTAACCTCTCTGAATTGCTCTCCTGGGGAGTTGTTTTCTCTTCCCAATGGCTTTTAGGGGATTATTAGCCTTAGGTAAAGTGAGAATACTCAGTTGAACCAGAAACTCAAATAATAAACTTGATCAGTTTCCCTTATTTGACACCTTTGTTAATTCCATTAAGCAACTTGAACAGCAAACAAGAGGAGAAACTTAGATTTGCAGTAGATTTGAAGATTTCCATTCTGAAATCTGTTTTACATCCTCCAAATGAAGGGGTTGTTTTTTTATTGCCGCACTGGAAATCAGAATTTAAAACAATCCTTTACTTCTTAGGTAAATCAAAGGAATAGAATAATAGAATAATCTTTTAAAAATGCAACTCTATGATAGCCCTCCAAAATGCTTTCAGAACCTTTTAGAGTTTTAAGTTTATTTCTAATTCACGGAATGTACCCTGATTTCCTGCAAGAAGCAACCCTACAACACAGAAGTTTACAATGCTGCAGGAATTCCTCCTGTATTTAAGATACTAGATAGATTTGTCAGTAGCAGTTCAGCACCAAAAAGATTGTTTCCTGACTGAGAAGCCTGACTCAGATAAATGGCATGCCTGAAAAAAAACCTTTAGATGTTCTTTGCAGACAGTGAACAGCAAACAGTAGAAATTTTGAAAAGTAGGGTGTCTGCAGCAGGAAAAGAGCCTCCGGAGCTAGAATTGCCATCCTGTAACAAGTCAGCTGTTTCTCAGTAAACTGTTCTGCTGTGGTCTAAATAGGACAGCTGGAATTTTCTGTCTACAAGGTATACTTCTCAATACGCACGGATTCATGTAAATAGCTCTTATTGATGCTAATGGCAATGAAATGCATCAGTCCTTGAGTATTACTATTAAAATACACCTCCTCACTTGTACCCTTGATTAGCATTTATATAGGGCTAGCTAGAGTTTCAAAATGGTCTTCTGCAGTGAACTGTTAGTAATCTTCAGTGTCAATTATCATAAAATCATAGAATGGTTTGGGTAAGTAATCAGTATTCACCTTCTCTAAAATACAGTTGTTAGAAGATAGGGAGTTTTCATTCCTCAACAAGAGTCATAAAGCAAAGCTAGTCCTGAATGTAGGGACTGTGTAGTCTCTGCTACAGCTCTTTGAAACAGAGGCTAATGTAATGCCAATGGGTTTCTTCATCAAAATCCCTTTGGCATTGCCAGGACCGTCCCTGAGCTGGCTAAGCACACCTCATAGGTATGGAAAAGATGGTGTCACAAGTTATGCTGCCTTAAAACTGGTAATACTAAGAAGGAATTGACAGTTACAGTAGTTTGCACAATATGATCATCGGTATGATTAACCGGGGAATTACTAAGGGATTTGCTCCTTTTGGTTTGTGGGTTTTGGGGTTGGTTTTTTAGAAAATAAGGAGTCAACTTGAGAATCAATGTAAAAGAACCATGATAATTTTCAAAAGGAATGGAAAACCTTGGACAGGGAAGAAAGAACCAGAGTGCCAAGTTTGGGCACAATCTGCAGCTGCCCCACCAGTATCACCTTCTCTTCCTGGGACAGGCAGAGCTCCCTCCCAGGGGACAGGTGCTGAGACCAGTCTGCACCCGGTTCGTGAGAGTGAAACAGGGGAAGACCCACACCAGAGGGAACCTTGCATGAGCTTTTTCACTAGTGCATGTTTCAGGGGTCACAGGAGGAGGATCGGCGGAGGTAGGGCTGGAAAGTGTGCATGTATCTTTGTGGGATGAAAAGAGCCCCAACTATTGGGGATTAGTTACAGAAGGGTATTTAGAAATTTTATGTGCTTGTCAACATTTTAGAAGTGACTAATACTGTGGTTTATCTGCAATATTGTTGATATTGATCCTGAATATATAGTTCATGGTTCTCCAGTTAACTACTTGCTGTCAATAGATGAATAAAGTGCTTCAAGCCTGATTTGATTTAAACCCCATGAGCTGAGCAGGGTTTTTCCTGTAACGGTAACTAGTGGATAACAATACCTGAAGTCAGGCACAGGATCAGTTTTACACTCAGGCCAAATCCCACTGCTGCCTGTGAGTACTCAGTTCTTAATCCAACCTGATGTTCAACCTGAGTAAATGTAAAGTAGGGAGATAATTCTATGCATTGCAACCACAGCTCTGCTACTATGTCATAATTGAGACACTGTTTTACCTGCAGTACTTCAGTATAAGGAGTGATTCATAGTGGTAATAATAAGAATAATGTTGAGATGCATCATGCAAGTTGTGAAATATAAAATCAACATTTTTTTAGAAAATGTTGAAATTTCTTTTTTCCCTCTTCCAATGACAATCAAGAAAGGAACACATTTCAGACATTACAATATCAGGATAAGAGATCATGGATATTTCAAGATTTGACACAAATGCATGCTTCATCAAGCTTAGGCCTCTTTTTATGTAGCAATTTAATAAAGCTCTCCTTGATATGCATTGATTTCTCCCCTCAGTCACCAGTCCTCCACAGAAAGAGCTTTCACCAGTTTGATGGACAACAGTGCAAAGACTTCTAGACACAAGTACATGATGGTTACACTTTTGCAAAACCAGATCTGAACCCAAGTAGGTGCTGGAATACATTCCCAGCTTTCATTTTTTCAAGTAAATGCATTGAACACCAGTTCTCCATGTACATTAGCACAAAACATATGAAATAATGAATAGGTGGAGCAGAGACATCCCTATTGTTGCATCACATCTTCCTGTTCCTCCCAATGAGCAACGCAGGAGAGGAGACTTGAAATTCCTCTCCCATCCTATGCTTCTGTATTAATAAAAATATGAATATATATCATTTGTCTGTGAGAGGTAAAGGCACACTAAATTTATAAAGATGCTTAGGTTTCTATGACCCTCAGTATGTCAAATTTCTGTCATCTTGGGAGCAACACCTGTGCTGGAAGAAAAACCACCTGGAGCTTTTCAACCCATGCAGCAATCACTTCCCTTATATGGACTTTCACATTGACACTGCTGAGCTTCTACTTATCATGGATCATAGGCACCACAGGATTTCTGCAACCACCAACAGCACCAGACTTTCCTTCCCAAACTTGGCACCAAGAGCAGTGATTTCACCTTCAGTTGCAGTAGGTACCCGTTCCTCAGCACCAAGCTCCCACCAGAAGCTTAGTTAGTACCTGGGTATACTTAGAAACCCCAGATCCTCTGCATAAAATGAGTCCTTTGACAGACACAGGAAAACATTGCAAAAATTGACAGTGCTCAAGAATTTACCAATGTAAATGATAAACGATCACTAAACCATCTAATTACAGCATGAGAAAGACACGTCATATTGTATCCTACCCTTCCATTCTTCCCCACTTCCTCTATGTGACACAAAAGGTTTAGTATACTGGGTGTCTGTGACTTTGCTTTGTCAGAAGCTTGTTTTTCTTGTAAGTTATCTTCTGTTACATTGTAAAATTCTCCTGTTTCCTTACACATTCAAGTATGTGCATCACCTGCTTCTTTAATTTTGCAAAGCACATGACTTCGTTTTCCAAAAAGGAAGAAGAGCTTTAAAAGGGCTTTTTTTTTCTTTAAATAAAATGTATTAGAAGCTACAAAGGGAAAATATAATTTTTTATTATTTTTTTAGATGTAGCCCAGAGACAGATTTTTCTCTTCACAAAGTAGAAAATTGAATTATTCTATCTGAGTGCTCTCTCTTTCCTTCTCTCATCCTCTCAACTTTCTACAAGCAACAGAGAAATCATTAAAAATACATGGAGTCTACAAAAGAGGGGGAAAAAAGGCTTGTGTAAAGCTAAGAGAAAGGTTTAATAAAAACATTGCTTATACCTTTTTTCACTTCTTCCTTTCTTTTTTATTTTTTTTTTCCCTTCCAGCCAGGGAAATGCATCCAGTAATAGAATCTGGAAACAGAACACAAATCCTATCCGAGAGGCAGAAAACGTAATGATGTTAAAGCCTGATGTTTATGATGCCTCTCAGTTAGTGCACGGTGGCAGTGGCAACTCTACAGCAACAAATGACATGCAAGAAACTATTCATTAGTGAAGAGCTGCTGCAGAATGTGATATATAAATGCCCTTATTTGCAATAAATATTTAAACATTTTATTTAAAAAAAGAAAAGAAACACAAATCAGAGGCTCTATTACCATGATTTGTTTTTAAAGAAGCTAAAATTATGTATCATTAAGCTGGAAACTAAAACACTGAGGGATTGTTGCTGGGGAAATTCTTTCCTCTTCTGCTTTTTCTTCTTCTATTTTTTCTGTGTGGCAATACTTCCTACCACTTCACATTCTCTATACGCTGTGATTCTTAGCAAACACATGCATAATTGCATGAGGGTACAAGCGTACTAGTGCCTAAGACGCAAGTGCCAGAGAGGTGAAATTGTCTGTTCTTTAAATCTTCAAAACTTAATTGATTTTGGCAGACTTACACCACTTTGTCCCTGCTGAGAATCTGGCCTTACAGTTTTAATAATGTACGAACAGAGCAAAAATTATCTATGCACTATGAGAAAGGCAAAAAGGAAAAAAAAGTTTTAATAGGATTATCCATCTTTTCAGCCTCACCGATAGTCACCCTAACCTTAAAGGAAAAGAAGGAACTGAATAAATGAATTCACCCATTTGTTGTGCACCGAAGGTGGAGGGAGGGAGAGGAGAGGAATGTTCTTTCTGTACCAGTATGAAGGGTAGTGTCATGTACAGGCTGCTGCTATAGTTTCCACAGTCCTGGATTCAGTTCTGCTTTGTGCTGCAGAAATGCGAAGCCTGCTGAGTAAATGTATGGATCAAAGCTAAAATTCAGCTGTTAAGTCAGATGCTGCAGTGCCTAAATCTCAGTCACCGGCTCCTCTTCCATCCCTCCTCTGCACGGGATCTAGACCCCTATGCCGGCACCCACCCTGCGCAGCAGCTGGGCAGAGGCAGGACTCCTACCATGAGTTGCCAACACAGCCACACACACAGCAAGCCTCTTCTGGTCCTCTAGCCTCCAGAGTGATGTCCCTCTGTGCTTGTGGTCACAGCAGTCAGGCCTTTTTGAGGCAGATTTTCTTCAAGGA
The DNA here is from genome assembly GCA_020800305.1 of Porphyrio hochstetteri. Classification (NCBI taxonomy): domain Eukaryota; kingdom Metazoa; phylum Chordata; class Aves; order Gruiformes; family Rallidae; genus Porphyrio; species Porphyrio hochstetteri. The sequence continues at coordinate 60,183,417 of CM036906.1, read as the reverse complement.
CTTGGACAACTTATGCTTTTTTATTTTAGAATACAGGTAGAAGAGAAACACAACCCTACCACCCACACTGCAGTTACATGGAAAAAAAGTTAGTGGTTTTATTTGCATGCCCTGGAATGGGGAGATTTGCTTTCAATTATTATTTTTTTAATTATTTTTTTACCAGAAGTTTCAGATGTCCATTTTTCAAGACTGTCTTAAGCATAAGGGCAACAAAGCACTGTTTATGTCTAATAGTTCTTCACCTAAGGATGTGCTAGAGTGCAAAAAGAAAACCTACTGAGTCCTTGTTCTGGAAAATACAGACAAAAGAAATAAGATAAAGAGGATGTGATCCCAGAATAGGGTCTGCTTTGTGTCCACTTGAGCATTTACAAAACAGCCATGTAAAATTTCTGCCACCTGCAGACATCACAATATATTTTTGGCCATTCAGTGCAGCTATCTATCTGCCCTAATAGCTAAGTTCCACGTTTTTTGCACACATCTTTCAAATGAGCTTTAATCTGTTTAAGTTACAAGATTGATGAGCTTTTGATCAGTTCAGTATTTGAGATGCAAAGATGACATTATACTCCTTCCTTCAAAGACTTCATTTGATATGTTACAGGTACCACAAAGAAATCAGCAATTAAAACAGGAACTGATACTTTCATTATGCAAAGGGGGAAAAACCTAAATGCCATGTGAACTGCACTGTTTTCTTGTAAAATGAAAACTAAGAGGCTGCAGGTTTGTTTGCTTTGCCCTTTGATGTTTTGTGTCACCTTTTAAAAAAATAAATTAAAAAAACCCCTTACATGTTATCCTCTGAACAAACGTGAGGACTAGCCTCAAACCCACTTATTTTCCTGAGAGCAGAGATGATTATATGAATAAACCCAGTTGTGAGTTTAATAAGCTTTGTCAGGAAAGGGACTGGAGGAAGGTGAGCAATGGAGCAAGCCAAGAAAAATACCCGAATTAACCTTCAACCTCCTCAGTAATATCTAAAGCTGATAAAGGAAGTTTCTGAGTTAATTTCACAAGGATACAGATCTCCTTTTGAGTAAGTAGCAAGCGAGAAATTGCAAAGTAATAGAAAATATATTGTGGAAAGAAGAGAATATTTTAGGCATTTTATGGAAGCTCTAATGGTTTGACCTCTCTTTGTAGCTGTAGTTTGTAGCTCAGCTTTCTGGGATTTATTCAGAGAAATCAGACATCCTGGGGTAACATCCTGTGGGACTGAAATCATCAGAGCAAAGCTGGAGTCAGTTGTCCATCCCCAACTGTCCTTTAAAGGTGATGTTATTACAAGAAGATTTGACCTAGCCATGTTAACACTCACATTCCTGGAACATTCCACCTCCGAAAGCGGTACAGGGTTATAGACAGGAGAGAAACCAAAATCCTTGGTATTTGGTTTAATTGTCATTGACAATTAAAAGCCTTGTCAATGACATCAGGAAAAATGCAGTCTTGCTTTGTTTCCCAGAGAAGAATTAGCACCCAGAAAGAGCTCTTTGGGCCAGTGCTGTTCTAATAACAACACGCTTGCACTTACAGGATAATCTCATCTATTGTTTCTGGTTGAATTTATAATAAAGAGAGATTACCTAAGGAAAATTACTTAGTGATGCTGCCTATCTGCAATTAGACATGCTCATGTTTGGAAATAGACACTATAATTTACCAACAGCGGTTCTGAGGGTAGTTTACATTAAAATTTTTCTCACATCTACTGTATGCAATCATTGGCAAATGAGGCCAGGCAGAAAAATATACATGAAGTTAGTGAAATTAAAAAAAAAAAAACAAATGGTGTATTCTGTCTGCTTGCCAGCTGCTTTATATCCACTGGCACTTGGTTTTTTGATCCTACACACAAAGTAATCTCCTTAAAATCTGTAGCTACAAGTAGATGATAGTGCAAATACAAAGTTTCCAAATGATCTTAAAATTTAAAGAAAAAAGAATGTATATGAGGAATAATTCTAAAATTAGATTTGGAGAAATACTAAAAAATAATAAAATTATATATGTAGGTTACATTTTGGTCTGGAAGCTTCACAGCATTTGAAGTGGTATCTCATCCAGAATTTTCCTTTCTGAGAGATACTTGGAAAAATGTGGAGTATGCCATTTGTGTGGCTACTCAGTGTTTTAGATTTCTCGTACTGAATGAAGTCTTTAATCTTTTCAATGCCCCGGTGGCTTGCAGGGTCACCGAGAGGGTCTTCCTTGGTTAAATCAATTTGAATTCTCTGCACAGATTAGAAACATATAGTCCTCTAGAAATCTAAATATGTGCTGTTTAACAGGAGAATTACAATGAAAAAAATGTCTTCAGAACATTGCCATTTTTCCTCTTTATGCACAGGCAGCTGAATAACCTCACTTACAAACTCTACATGAATCATATCTGTTATATGCATAGCAGTAAATGTTAAAAAGGAAGCAGTTTGGCCCTATACTGCAAATTTCAGTGTGGACTTCCTAAGGGGAATCCTGCACCTTCCCTGCAGAACACTCACAGCAGCAAAGGCTGGGTGGCACCTGATATAGTCAAAACAATTCCTACACTAACACCTGTGTACCTGGTGATATTTGACATGATTTTGATTATTACATCTTCTTAGACAGATATATTTTACTCCATTTTGCAGGAGAAAAATGGAGATACAAAAAAAATTCTATGACTTTCCATAAGATATCAGGGCTGAGGCTGAGGATGGCCTTGCTCCACACAGCTATCCTTAACAAAACCATGCACTTAGATTAGGCTACTAGACTGAACAGTTGTATCCTGAAGCATAGAATATCAGGGGATTAAAAATGTGATACCAGCTATCATTCCTTTAGGAGCAGTGACTACAATGCTATTTGTTCTTATAAAGGCACTTGCAGGAGTAACGAGCCAGACTTTCCAGAGCTCTGTTCCAGACAAATTAGGCACCAGGGTCATGACCTCACAACGTTTCTAGCCCCCAGCAATTGGTGATTTTTTCCATGTCTAATATATTTCCAGGCCATTGGTATGAACGAATGAGAATTTTCCCCTCTATAGATTTCCAAAATTGCTTACCACTTATACTTGCGCCCTTTACTATCTGCATACTCATCACTTCTGAATGTTTGAAGGAGATAAATATTTACTGTCTCTTTTGTTTTTGTGATCCTGAAAAAACTTGTCATGAAAGAAAATGTGAAAGATAAATCAGATTTGAAAATAGAAAAGCTATACAACATATTCTTCTTAAGCTACCGAGATAGTTGCTGCTTTTATAGAATGCATGAAGTCTGTCTTTGCTTTTTATGTATCAAAAATCACTGTCAAAATTTGAAAGTGCAACCTTGGCTTTCTTTTGCTGATCTTCCTCCCTTAGTTCTCCTACTTGATGAGCTGATCATTCATCAGGATGAACATGCTTTGGCTTTTGGATCAGTTTTGGTCCTATTGACTTCCCCACATTGTGGTCAGATCCTTCCGGGCTTCAGGATCTAACTTCTCTGACAATCTAATGAAGACTTTAAGCTGTTTAATTTGCTTACCGTAAAATGTTTACACTAACATTTTCATTTTCCATTTTTAGGTGTCTGGGGATATTTTAAATCTAAGACTCTCTTTGCAGTTTCTCTCTACTAACAGCTAACCAGCATCTCACCCACAAATTCCTGTTACACTTCTGGCATCTAAATCTGTTAAATTCCTTTGCAACCAGGATGCCCCATCACATATGCACAGTCTGCATATCCCTGACAACACAGGTGTCATACCCATGCCCAGACCATCGTTATTAGCTCCCACTTCTCAGAAATATAAACTCAAAGTCCCATTTCCTCAGCCCTGGTTCATGGCAAGTTGACTTAGCAATTTACTGGGAAATCTCCAGAATTTGGAGTTTGATTATCAGGGGTTTGATTATCAGTCCCATATGCTCATCCCAGCTAATGGGTGAGCAATAAGTTTGAGTAAGGGCAGGATTTTCCCAGAACTTTAAGATGCCATAAATTTAGAGTCAGTGGGAGAGACAGAAGACAGAGATCAATGCTATCAGAGCTGACCTATATCAGTATTGACTTCTACCCTCTTCCGGTGTATATCTGCAACATCAGCAGGTACCCCTGCTATAATGTTTACAATTTCCAGGGGATGTGGCTTTGAACTTCTTGCCTTCTTCCATGTTAAGGTGATTATTTTTGCCATAGATACAATAGTTTATGTGTTGTGAAACCTTTGAAGAATGTAACCACATGAAATTGTAGTGTTCCCAGTCCCAGGTTTTCACAAGCCAGGCTCCTTACCCAGGGAAGAGTAATCATTACAAAGGAATATTTGAGAGGGACAGATCCAGGTAGGTGCTTTTCTAGAGATCATTGGAGCTTCCCCCTCCTCCCTTCCCACTTAACACATGCCAAGGATGCATCAGGACATCCCACAGATACCTGCATCAGTGGGGCAGTAAACCTGTAGAATTTCCCAGAAACTTACACTATGTTCCCTTCTTTTACAAAGCAGTCTGCTTGAGCTGCAGTCATCGCTGAGCTGAGGGACATTTTTTCTGCCTTTTGTTGCAGCCCTGAACCTACCTTCATTGAGGCTTCTTCAGTGATGGTGACAACAAAATGTAGTTGGAATATTTGATTTGTCAGTGTGTGCAACAGTTTGCTGTAATGCCATTCCTGTGATGTGTGATGTGGGTTTGCAACAAAGAAACAGGGAATTCTGAGTGAATAAGCACTCGATCTTTGTCCCAGAAACAAACAGCTTTCAACATACTGAGTAAAAAAAAAAAAATCCTCTTGTTATCATCTCTGTCTCTATCACTCAGCTCATTTGATCCAAATCAGAACCTCTCCAGGGGTTCTACCATATGCTTGCAAATGTACAGTTTTTTGTATTAAAACATATCATTCTCATTGACAAAACCACATAGTAACATAACAAGAGTCTCATATGAATTTGTGAAGCTCAGAAATCAACACAATGTAAGACACTATCACATCAATATTTATAAGCACTCAAACCACTCTTGCAAGTATGATTCCACTCCTCATACTTCAACCATCTCTTTCCCCTGGAGCAAGGCAGCTCTTCCCTCTGTTACATCAATTTCTCAAGCTGTAAACAATGGGAATTACATTCCTTCCCCATCTCTGTAAAGGTCTTAAAGATCTACAAAGGAAAAGATTTGTATTAATGGAAGCCTTTACTACCACATGAAAATATTAAAAGAAATTGCTTCTTATTTTTGTTGGTTCCATTTCTGCCAGAAGACCAAATATTTGGCATCCCACACAATATTGGAAAATATTTTTCCATAGCAGAAGCTATAAGCCCTAATTGATTCCTGGTCCCTGTGAATAACATCAGGTTGAGTAAGTGTAGGAAACAATAAGAGTGTACTGTGGCTGAGATCGATACAGCTTGCTTCCGAACTCCACAACCAATCTCTCCAGCTACATACACTGATAAATAGACAGTACTGCCCCTCAGCTACATGCTATTAGCTACACTTTTCCTCAAAGTGTCAGGAAGCAAGCGGTATACCTAGCATTATCTCAAAAACAAGAGTGTTTTGTCATTCTGCTGGGCTAAGGGACACTTGTCTGGCATCTGTATTAGTTATAAATGCTATTAGTAACTCATTTAGCTTGGTTATTATGCTTCACACAAGTCAGCAGCAGCTTTGTGGTATATGTAAAAGCAGCAGCAAAATGAATTGAATTCTGAATTTAAAATGTACCAGTCTCAAAAAATAAAGCAGCTTGAAAAGAAAATAAATAGGCTTACTGCAAACAAAATAAATATACTAAAGTAAGAGTGCTGATCTTAAAGTAGGTTAAAGGAGGTTTTTGGAGTGCACAGAGGATGCATTCCTGATGCAGCTGGTCAGAGAGCCCACAAGAGGAACTGCCCCGCTAGACCTGCTGTTCGTGAACAGGGAAGGTCTGGTAGGAGATGTGAAGGTTGGGGGCTGCCTTGGACAGAGTGACCATGAAATGATACATTTCTCAATTCATGGTGGAGCTTGGAGGGGGAATAGTAAAACTGCTACCTTGGACTTTCAGAGGGCAGACTTTGATTTGTTCAAGAGACTGGTAGGGGGAGTCCCTTGGCATTCAGTCTTAGCGAACAAAGGGGTACAAGAGAGCTGGTTGCTCTTCAAGAAGGAAGTCTTAAGGGCGCAGGAGCAGGCGGTCCCCCTGAGCCGCAAAATGAGCCGGCGGGGAAGAAGACCAGTGTGGATGAATAGGGAGTTACTCTTGAGGCTCCGTGAGAAAAAGAGAATCTACCGCCTGTGGAAGGAGGGACGGGTAACTGAGAATGAATTCAAGGAAGTTGTCAGGATGTGTAGAGGTGAAATCAGAAAGGCAAAAGCCCAGCTTGAATTTAACCTGGCCGCTGGGGTGAAAAAGAATAATAAACTCTTTTATAAGTACATTAACAGTAAGAGGAGGACAAAGGAGAATATCCACTCTTTACTGGATGAGGCTGGGAATGTGATCACTGAGGATAAGGAAAAGGCGGAGGTTCTGAATGCCTTCTTTACGTCTGTCTTTAAAGGTCAAACAGATCCTCAGGGTACCCCTCTCTCTGACCTGGTAGTCTCAGCTGGGGAGCATGCTAACTCCCCTGTGATTCTGGAAGAAGCAGTCAGAGACTTCCTACTCCAACTGGACTGCCACAAGTCCATGGGGCCGGATGAGATCCACCCGAGAGTGCTGAGGGAACTGGCAGAGGTGGTAGCCGAGCCGCTTTCCATTATCTATCAGTCCTCCTTGCTGACTGGTGAGGTCCCAGAAGACTGGAGGCTTGCCAATGTGACTCCCATTTACAAGAAAGGTTGTAAGGAGGATCCGGGGAACTACAGGCCTGTTAGCCTGACCTCGGTTCCAGGGAAGGTTATGGAACAGATAGTCTTGAGGGAGATCATGCGGTATGTGCGGGATGGCCGGGGGATCAGGCCTAGCCAGCATGGGTTCATGAAGGGCAGGTCCTGTTTGACCAACCTGATCTCCTTCTATGATCTAGTGACCCATCTGCTGGATGAGGGAAAGGCTGTTGATGTGGTCTACCTAGACTTCAGCAAAGCCTTTGACACTGTCTCCCACAGTATTCTCCTGCAGAAGCTGGCAGCCCGTGGCTTGGATGGGTACACCCTCGGCTGGGTAAGGAGCTGGCTGGAGGGCCGGGCTCAGAGAGTGGTAGTAAATGGAGTTAAATCCAGCTGGCGACCGGTCACGAGTGGTGTTCCCCAGGGGTCGGTGCTGGGGCCTGTCCTCTTCAATATCTTTATTGATGACCTAGATGAGGGCATTGAGTGCACCCTCAGTAAGTTTGCAGATGACACTTAATTGGCTGGGAGTGTGGATCTGCCTGGGGGTAGCAAGGCCCTGCAGAGGGATCTGGACAGGCTGGAGAGCTGGGCTGAAGCCAATGGCATGAGGTTCAACAAGAGCAAATGCCGAGTCCTGCACTTTGGCCACAACAACCCCAGGCAGCGCTATAGGCTTGGGGCGGAGTGGCTGGAGGACTGTGTGGAGGAAATGGACCTGGGGGTACTGATTGATGCACGGCTGAACATGAGCCGACAGTGTGCGCGGGTGGCCAAGAAGGCCAACGGCATCCTGGCTTGCATCAAAAATAGTGTTACTAGTAGGAGCAGGGAGGTAATTGTCCCCCTGTACTCAGCACTTGTGAGGCCGCATCTCGAGTACTGTGTTCAGTTTTGGGCCCCTCACTACAGGAAAGACATTGAGGCTCTGGAACGCGTTCAGAGGAGGGCTACTAAGCTGGTGAGGGGTCTGGAACACAGGCCTTACGAGGAGCGTCTGAGGAAGCTGGGATTGTTCAGCCTGGAGAAGAGGAGGCTTAGGGGAGACCTTATAGCTCTCTATAACTTCCTGAAGGGAGGTTGTAGTGAGCTGGGGGTCGGCCTCTTCTCCCGTGTAGGCAGTGACAGAACTAGAGGGAATGGTAGCAAGCTGCGCCAGGGGAGATTCAGGCTCAACATTAGGAAGCACTACTTCTCAGAAAGGGTAGTCAGGCACTGGAATGCACTGCCCAGGGAGGTGGTGGAGTCACCAACCCTGGGGGTGTTCAAGGAAAGACTGGATGTTGTATTGAGGGATATGGTTTAATGGGAGCTAGTAGTAATAGGTGAATGGTTGGACTGGATGATCTTCTAGGTCTTTTCCAACCTTGATAATTCTGTGATTCTGTGATTCTGTATTATAGTATGACATCAAAACCCTGAATTGTGCTTTCAAAAGCCTGGTAAATATTATTTTCAAATGTTAATCTTTTAAAACTACTTTGGCATTTTTTCCCACAAACAAAACTGGGACTGTAATAACCAAGTTCCAAACGTTGTGTTCTTTTTTTTTTTTTAGGTTAGTACAGTCTTCTCAAGGCATCTGAGGCATAATCATTAGTTTCACAATAAGACAACTGAAAAGAAATTCTGCTCACCTTCATAAAATAAGAAAGAGAGTTCAAAGATCAGAAATGTAATGCTAAGTCCTTCAAAGGACGCGTATACAAGGCTATATATACTGGTAGCTTACTAGAAACTCAGCTTCCCCTCCTTTCCCTGTTCTCTCTTTCATCTCAAGCTAAACATCAGAACCCAGCTTTTAAAAAGACTTGAAGTGCCTTTCATTTTCTCTTGGCTGCCTGAGGAGCAACAACTCCTGCATCTTACATGAAAGAATTTATTTCCCCCTAAAAATAACTTTAGTTTCAAATGTCCCCTGCAAAGAGGATGAAATAATTTATCCTCAACCCTGTGAAGACAAAAGAAAGTAATTGCATGGGTAAGCCATTACCTACAGCAGGGAAAAAGGCAGAGGAATCATTACGGAGCTAGCTGGAGCAGTAATGGAACCTTTCCTGCTTGTCACTTCTGTAAGAAAGGAGTGCAGTTCACATGTGGCAACCTTTGGGCCTCTCACATATGGATCATTAACACTAACCACGCTGGCTGAGCTGTTATTAGATATAACCTAGCAGTTCGCATCCTTCAGGTGTTTTCTGTGGTTTCGCCCACCCCTCTTCCTTCCTGTAAATGCTGAGGGCACCAGGACTTTTTCCTCATTTGAACTATTAATTTTCTTTGCTACTCAGCTAAAATTGCTCAGGGTCAGGTACATAGCATAAGTTTGTGCTTTCAGTATGGTTAATTGAAGTTAACAGGCAAGATCTGGAGTCTAGGATACATTTCCACTGCTCACAGATGCAATTTTCTTCACTCGTTCTTTTTTGTGTCAGGACAGAAGTCAGGTAGGGGTGATGAACAAAACTCCAAGCTCAAATTTAGACCAGTTAACCAGCCAAGGTTCAGATCCTTGGGTTCGATAGAACCGCTTTGTGGATTTTAGGATTGTAGATGTATGAGAGATTTCACCACTAATGTTTGCCCAGGCAAACTGAGAGAGCACCATCTCTCCAGATGCTTTATTTTCCTTTATATCAGTGTGTCTGTAGACCCACACACACTCAAAACATTGATGATGTCCAAAATGTGACAGGGCTTTCAATTGCAATTTCAGATTTTTTGGTTTATCTTCCTTCAAAAGGTTTTTTCAAACAGAAATCAACAGTCTTGAATGTAGAGGCCAGAGGTGGCTTGAGGTAGTGAAATTATTTGCTTGCTAACATACAATAAGACAGAATTCATGAACCATTAGTTACATGATATAATTTTAAAATATTTAAATATTTAAAACTGAGAGAGATCCAGAGTTTGTCATGATTGATGCCACAAATATGAGGATATGCAAAATGTTTTGACATTTCTAGCTTGAGCCCCATTACACATCCCGTGTGCTTTCTCTCAGAGGTGCATTTTGGCATAAAAGGTTCTCTTCCCAGCCAGGAGCCAGATGGACTACTCCATGAGCTTTCACACTGCAAATAAAGTTTGGCCCTGAAAAGATTAATGATTGTAATAGGGAAGCTGTTGCAGCAACAGATAATAAAACAAAGATACATGTTGGATTTGTGTATTCATTAGAGGTTTAGATTTTCTTTTACTTCTATAAGAAGAATATTTTACATAAACAGGTAATATGTTTTAAATGTGCCACTACTGTATTCTGCATCCAGGGACTTACTAAACCACTGTCTGTGTAGCAACATTGCAAAGAGCAGGCTCAAGCATGGGAGAAGGCTCACCTGGAAACTCACATGACCTGGCCGTGGCTTGACATTGGCCTTCTTGAAGTGTGGGCCTGTAACATCTGCACTGCTAAAAGAAACACAAGCTCCAACAGAACAAACATCCCAAGGTAGGAAGAACATGAAACCCTATAGGCTCTGGATTTTGTGCCAACTGACCTATCTGGCACAATTTTGCATGTTAGCGGTAGACTAAGTGTTGGTCTGAGACTGAAGAGTAGAACAGGCTGGCACCATGGAGGAGGTAGGAGGAATTATGAGGCCCCCAAGCAAGTTTTAGGTAGCACCACTTTGAAGCTGGTGGTGATCCATTTATTTACAGAGACTCTGCCAGGGAAGTGAAGACCTTAACTTTCTTCCCCCTACAGCAAATTAAAGACAGTGACTCAACCTTAGAAGACTGTCACTCCAGCCTAACAAGAAAGCAGACACAAAGAAAGTAGTGTTTGAGATTTTTTAGTTTCATCTGCAACAGATATATAGAGAGGACAGTGATAAAACTACTACATTTAATATAATTCAGCCTAAGTAGCTTACTATTAACTTATAGCTTTCATCTTCAGAAAAAACCTTTAAGATTATTATCATTCATTTCGACATTTGTGATGAAGAATTTTTAGGCATGCAGGTCCCACATCATGAACAGTATAATTTATAATAGCTTTTCTCAAACATAGGGAAGCAATCTTTAAAAAACACTGTTTCCAAATCACATGCATTACAAGTACTTCACTGTATTTATTTGTCTAATTTTCTTTTTGTAATGCGACCATGAAAAAAAATGACCAGTTGCCATGCCTTAAACAAAATGCATTCTTCATTATCATACAGGAACCTGTTCAAGCAGATTATGAAGGTCTTCATTCATTACATACAATATGTTTATGATGGATTCCGTGTAGCATGGGTATATGAACAGTAGGAAATTTCTTTGATGCTGGTGGCTTTAACAATCCTTTTAACACCAGAAGACTGTTCAGAGTACTGCAATGATTTTTTTTCACTGTTAATTGCTTTTGTTTTCCCTTTCTTTTAAAAATTATGACATATATTAAGCATAAATGTAAAGGTTTTAATGTGACTCTCACTGCTTTTCAGTAAAGAAATCATTTGTATCACAAACAGCTAGTTTTAGGCCTACATGAAATCAACTTCATACTGCCAAAGTCAACTGTGCAGTCACATCAGAATACAGTCCTTCTAGATTCAGGCTGGGAATCTTCCATAAAGATGGGTGGCTTGTGCAAATTGGCTCCTTATTAACCAGAAAGCCATGCTGTCAGTACCTTCTTTGCCCAGACTTTCTGCAAGGCATCTCTGTGAGGGAGGACAAGCAAGAGGAGAGGGAACCTCCTCAGCTCAGGCCACTGGAAAGCAAGACTGCAGCCACTGTCCCTGCCTGGGACACAGTCCTTGCTGGGCTTGATCCTGCCTGTTTACAAACTCTCTCTAAGCTATGCTAGCCTTGGGAGCTGAATTGGCCCCACAGAGTCACAGTACTTCATCTTTTTGATATTTCACAGCTGATGGACCCTGACAGCTCTGGAAAAGTAGTCAGCTTCTTTCCTTCTCTTCCCTCCTCTGTCCCCATGGCATCCCCAGGCCATTATGGCACTAATAACAATTGAGGAGAGAATTTCAAATCACTGGTGACAGTATCATGTCAAACTTAAATACCTGAATAATAAACACTTCTACTAAGCATTTTACATCCTCCATGCAGTGTCACAGTAGGGTTTGCATCATAGCATCTCCTGGATTTTGAATAGAGAATTACTACTGTGTTTGCCATTGGCACCTGAAAGAAATATTTTTGCAAAGAGGCAACAGTTTCTTTCAAAGCATCGTCTCACATGTGTTTAGATCAGTTGGCACTAAGTCTATTTTGACTGGTTTCAAACCAGTTTCTGAGGAGTAACAGGGATGCACAAATCATCATAGGAAATGAAAAGCAAAGTGCTTCACAGATACATAGAAATGCAGCCTAATGGAAACTTCAAGTGTTGACGTAACTGAGGCTGTGAACTAACCTGTCTTGGAAAAAGAGACAGGTATCTGTCGGAGGAATGAGAAAAAGCAAGCAAATCCAGAATATGAAATAGACCTGGAAGAAGACTAAAGAAAATAGTCTGAGTTATAAAAGTATTGAGAGCACAATTGCACTTGTTTCTTATTCTAGGCTTGGACAGAAACCCGTTTTTCTCTGTCATTTTGAAGAGGGAGGGGAAGAATGTAAGCAGTCCCCCTGTTAAGATTTGTAGTGAATCTTGAGAGACAACAATACTTTTAACTGACAGATACAATGTAGCTGGGGGTCTGGTGAATAAAAATGCTACTTTTGTTGGTAGTGGAACACTTCTAAATGGAACAAATATTCTCTTCATGAGCATAAGCTTACAAAGACACACCAATGTTACGTGTAGAAAACTTGTTTCTTGGCTGCAAGGCTGCTGCATTAATTCCAAGTATTCTTAGTACTCCTGATGTGACACTTCTGCTCTCAGGGACTTAAATGTGCCAAAGTACCCATGAAGACAGGGCAGTCCTGGAAGTAGTAGTGTAAGCATGAAGAGGAAGCTTTGGGGTTTTTTTACTTGTGATGGCACAGATCAAATAACATGGAATAATTAGTATTTAGTCTTCTTTCTTCCTCTCCCTTTCTTTAAAAGATTTCAAGGATTTTAGTATTGCATAAACAAGCTCATCAGTTCTAAAACTCCCATTCAATAGGTATTATTAATACATTGCATGCTACTGTCAATGGCCTCTGCAGCCAAGATCTTTCCTCATGACAAGTAAAATTCAGGTGCTCCTCTGCATACTACCATATTGATCAGCTGACTCTGGTTTCTCTGATAACAAGTAACAGTGATTTAAGTAGGAAAGGTGGTAAGACCCTCTTTGGGAGTTATTGCAGTGCAGTTTTCCATAATTCTTCTCTTTTCACTAGTCTGTCTTGAGTATTTTGATAATGCTTTGCCTCCTCCTCCTTCTCTTTTAATCTGCCAAGAGAGTTAATAGATGGAGCAAACACCTGGCTGTTGGATTCCTTTCTTGGTTTCTTACGGAGAAAGGATTCCTTTACCTAAGAAATTCATCCTGGTAGATTAATTTTGATAAAGTTTTCACTTCTCTCAAGCTAATACAGAAAGCCCCTTCTCTAATATCAGTCTTTTCCATCTGAAAATGTTAAAATCTTTTGATTTACTCTAACAGTGAAAGGGCTCAATCTCTGGCATAATCGATGTGGTATCCTCCAACATTTCCTATTAAATTACAATCTTTGGACACTGTGGAATGGAAATGAGAGTGAAATATCTGCTCCTGGAACTACAAATGAAATAGATGCTGATATCATTTGCCAGATGTGATAAAACTATACCTACTTTTCAACAGGGGCAATGCCTGGCAATCCTTTATCAATATCATATCTACAGGTGTTCTTAGTGGTGTATGTATTGTCAGCAGTATCATATGACAGTGAATTTGGACGCACTTTTCTTCTAGCCACTTAGGAAAATACTAGTCCTTATTTAGGAGGCTTATCTTGCCACAATGAGGAAAGCATGGTGTTGTAAGTGTGGAACAGCATCTTTTAAATCTATCCACGCTGAGCTTCATTTCTCAATTCAGAAACAAGGAGGAGTGTAATATGATGCTAAATCCTAAATGAGTTAAAAGAAAGGCTGCTAGAATGTTTGCTTTCCAGTGTAGGTGACCAATCTTTAAAGTTGGAAAGCAATTCTCAGGCTGGTAAGATCCATCCCAAAACCATGTGCAGTACTTCCCCTGCAAACATATCTGAGCAAGAGGGCAAACATCACTTGAGAAGACGTGGCTTCTGAGAGCACATTCATCTAGGAGGCTTTGATTGCTGAATAGTTCAAATATGGGACTGCCTAAAGCAGTACTTTTCTTACTGTCTCTGAAGAAACATCTTCAACTTATTTATTTGTTCTGCACATCCCTTAAACTTAAATTAGGCAATATGTATATGTACAAAGCAAAACAAATAATGGTATTAGGCAAATGCTAGAGTGGCTTCCTGGGACACTAGACACTATGCCCTTTGGCAGCTAGCTGCAGCCCTTCTGTAGACATAAACAGCATTAAAACTGCAGACAGAAGGCTGAAATTGTTGAAGAGTATAACAGCTTTAAAAAGCATTCCCTAAAAATTGTTTTTTGTGATTTTCAGAAGCATAGCTACACAAGATTATTTGAAACTTGCATTGTGAGCTGTATGTCTTCTAGTTATGATGGATCATCTCTGTGGGTTGTTGTGGTTTTTATAAACATGCTGTTTCTGTCACTTTCAAACTAATACTAACACTTAATAATTGTATCTGTGCTTGTAGCCCATTAGGTAATTTGTTTGCTTAACCTTATTTTGTTAGAGCTGTGTAAACCTTATTATCTTGTGTATGCCTTGAACTAAATAAACATAGACAGTTAACACCATAGCACAGTCAACATGCAATAGCTAGTTAAAACTCTGACGGCATGACATTGTGTTTCAGTCCTAGATTAATCGTTTGGAATAACACACTGTAAAATTCACTGAAGATCTCTCCTAGGAAGGAAAAAATAACCCCAAACAAATAAAGCAAACAAAAAACCCACCACCAAACTACCAAACTGGAAAATATCTACTTCAAAAACCATGGAGACAGAAAAAAAGGTATCTTATTTTTCAAAAAATACAGTACTTTGTCCATAATCTGCACCAGAAACTGGCACCTCTTGGAACTTTTGGCTGTAAGCCCCAGGTTGAACTGGAGACAAATGATTGTGTTCACTAAACAGTGACTATACCTAGGTGAACGTCTGCATCCAGTGTGTGCTTGTCCTACTTTGAAATGTCAGTTAAAAGAAGATGGATGATTAGCCTACCCTGTTTATATTTCACCATTAAAGGCACAAAAGGAACATGCGTTAATCACTGACCTGATACAAAGTCTGGCATTGCACCCTGAAAGAGAAAATCATTATTTTAATTGGAACTAATGGCTTGTGGCCATGATAACTCACGGTGAGGCACAATATTAATGTCACTTTGGTGACAGAATATCTTATGCCCACTTACTCACAGTCTGCCATAGTGTCAGCTGATGTAAATTGACACTGTCTTCAGGCAAGATCTACAAAAAAGGCTTTGTTGTCTTTCATCCCTAAAAGAGATTTGAAGGGGTTTTTTTTACCCAATGTCACCTGAAAGTGACAAATCCAAGTACAAGCTGGGACTACCCTTGTCAGTGCTTAATCAGGAGCCAGTAATTACCTCCATGAATTTATTCCTCTTCCATATTCTATACCAAGTGTGTTCATGTTGGTAACAAGAAGTAGATGGATGTTTCACCCAAGAGAATGTACATCAAAGCCCAAAAAGGGAGAAAGAGAATTTTACTCCTGCCACAGAGTTAAATGCAATAGGTTAGGATGTCTAAAAAGATAACAGTAGCATATCCAAAGAGAGAAAATACTTAGACCTAAGTAAAGATTATCTTCTGAAAAATTCAGAAATTTTTGGCTCTTATAGACTGGGGGTTTTTGTTGTTTCTGGAATTTGCAGTATGCTGAAACAGAGGTTGTTTTATACATTTGCAGCTATCATGCTAAGAACTTGTATCTGAACTGACATTTGAACTGGAAACTTTATTATAATCTTTTTTCCTTTTCAGATAGAAGAGGGTGGTGAATGTTGTAAGCATTTTCCAGTCTTGATCAGAGGAGTTAATAGATGTGAGGAATAACATCTCCATGCCATACCAAAAACCCCTATGATTAGTGATGCTGTGTTTGACCTAAAGCCCTCAGTGCCATCACTTTAACTTCCTCCTACCTCAGCTCAGGCTTCAAGATTGGAGCACCCAAATCTTAACAGTACAGTACAGCTAGAAACTTTAGATTAGTGGATTGATTAGTCTTCTTCCAAGAGCTGCTTCAACTCCTGCAAGATTTTTTTTTTTTAACAAGTATGAGAGCCAGTTCATAGGCCTAAGATGAAGCAATTAATTTTAAATTCAGTGATCTATAGGACATTTTTTGTAGTTAGGTGCAACTCTCAGCAACTAAATTGCACAGTTAGTGTATTCATTTTAAAACCTAAAATTTTTCTTCAGTTCATCGTTTTCTTGCCTAAACCATTGCAAAATGATGAGTTATGCATGCAAAGATACTCAAAGAACACAAGACTTCTGAGCTATATCAAAGTATAGATAATTAACCACTAGCAAGCCATAAAAGATTAATTTCCAAAGTAGTATATAGTAAACTTAATCAACTTTTATTGATACAGTAATGCAAAAATTATATTTCACATCAAAACTTCAAACTCATCAGCTCCTGTTAATGTCATACTGTATACCAGCACTTTCATATCTCAGCATAAATCCTACCAATGACTAACTTTTTTCTTCAACCATTTCTATTGACACTTTGAAGGAAATGATCTGAGTCTCACCATAATTTCCTACATGTACTTTGGTCAGTGTCAAATTAATAATTACAATTGGTTTTTCTTCACATTTTTCATTTAATTTAAAAATAGAATGGCAGTATTTCTCATATGTCTTGGCAAGCAACATTTCTGTATCCTCCCTTTAGGATACTTCCCAGCTGAAACCTATTGTTTCCCCTTCCTGTCTTGTGAAATCAAATCTGCATATACAATGTGGTATTTGAAACACATGTGATCAATTATTCCAACAGGAATTGAGAAACATATTTAAGCTTGTGCAATAATAAAAAAAAAAATCTGTGAACCTATTCTGAAACATTTTTCCTTTATTTTAATACAAAAAATGAAAAATCTGTCTTATACTGATCCATGAAATGCAAAAATCCAGTTTTTATCTCAAAGGGCACCTTGAGTTCTGTGAGGCTTGGGTCTTATTTAAAGATTATCCTTTTCTGGAATCCCTCAGCCTTTGAGTATTCCCAAGTAACACCTTCTCATGGCATCTGTCCAGCCTGTTATTCTTAGCACTTCCCATTCCCAAGAGTCCTACAAAGAATTTGCTTCTGAAACTGGATCTCCTTGCTCTTACCCCATGAGTTTCTTGGGTGATCATATATCACCCTGGAATATGACCAGAGGTAGTGGGAGAAGAAATTCAGTATATCAACTTCACACAGTAGCCTGAAAAATTACTCTGTAGACTGCTTGCAGGAGAAATTACAATAGATCTTGTAAATATTTCTCTAGTGTATAATTCCCTGCTTAGGCAAGTTTTCACATTGGATCGAATTGTGGTCCATGAGAGGGCATTATTACTAAACAAAAAATAAACCTTAAGAAATTATGATGCTTTGCGAAATAGTAGAGGCATGGGGGAAGCTATTGACTATTCTAAAACGAATGCAGGAACAGTCTGTGTTATATTCATTCACCTTCCCAAAGATCATTGTTGGATGACAGCTTTGCTAACAGGGCATTTCTAGGCAGAGGCATGGTCTGCCCTAATAGAGCCATTATGAAAATAAATGATTCTCTTTATCCCCTCGCAACTGAAATAAGGGCTTATGAAGCTGCATTTTGAGATAGTCTGCAGCGGTGCATATGGTCTCCTTCTTGATTTGTTTCAAAGATGAATAACTCTGAGAAGTTCCATTTAAAAAGTAATAAGATCATACTAGGCTTAAATCTAGGGTATGCTAAGCCAACTGTTTTAAAGAAAACAGATGAGAGGAGTTCCTTTTTATGTCTTCTTACATAATTAAATAAATTAGGGTGAAGCCTGATTTTTATGAAAGCTTGGAAACATCACCATGTTCCTTAGGAGACTTACTTATTTTCCTAGAAAGTAAAAGACAAACTCATGATTCTGAGAGTTGTTTAAGTCCTGCTATGCCTCATTTTGAGAGCTGTTAAAAAGCATAACTGGGAGATTATGCCTGTGGAAAAGCTTCATTCACAAGCACATGCCCTTGCTCTCTACTATATACACTACAGTTCACATGTATGTACAGCTTCGTGTGTGCTGTCTAGCAAAGATAGCTGTACCTCGGGGGTCCAAAAGACCGCCTTTAAAATTATAAAAGCTTTTAAGAAAAGCCTTTCATGCCAACAAATATTGAAATGCTTGTAGCTCTAAACCACTCAATTATTTCTTAGTTGTCTGCCATTCAGCCACAGCCCTTATATCTGTAGGTGTATTGTCTGAACGTCCTGCAGCTGCTTTTCAGCCTCAAATTCTGAGACCTGGACAACCTTATTCATTAACATATCAAAAATGCATATTCCCCGCTGTGGAGAAAAGGCAACTGCTGTGGGGCATGTCTAAAAATGCATGTTGTTATAAGATGTGTATTAGCACTCTAGCCTTCTGAACTTATTCTGCTGAATGTTGGAGAAATAACAGAATGTAAATAGAGGAGACTAGTCCTAATGGAAAAGATGATTAATCTAGCCAAAAGTCAGGAAGGATTCTCAAGAAGGAATCCACAAACTTCTTGATATGAAACCCTGAATTCACTATTAAACATTGTTTAATTCACTATTTAATTCAACAGTGAGTAGAAAGGGGACTTAACTTTTGGGAAAAGACATGTTGTCATGAAGATGACAAGGATGCCGATGTGTTTTGGGGAAAGTGTCCTGTCACAGATTTTACCAGTACTGTTATGTTCAGTTAGAGAAGACTTTACAAGTGGAAATTTCACACTTGGTTCAGTTCTGTCACTGGTTAAGTATCTTGACAAGATACGAAAAGACAGGCAGTGGTATGCTATTTTGAGAGCACTGTATAGCATAATGGTTACACCACCTAGATTTCCAGTTTAAAAGCTTGGAAAGAGGAGATCTGTTGCGTTAGCAGCAAACCATATGATGCCCAAACCTGCTGATTCCTTATAAAAAAAAAAACTTAAAGTCAAAGATGCAGCTTTAGGACACTGAAGAGCAAATGCTTTTTTCCAATAATTTGCATTTGTAAAACAAAGCAACTTTCTGATCTTTAACTTTTAATTCCACTCATGCATTGTGATAATTTGAAGGACAGAAATTAACAAACTTTACCATTGTAAATCTGGAACTCCAAGCTGTCTTAGTGATTTGGCATCCTCATCAAGACTCCTGTTCACATACTAAGTAGTTCTTGCTGTTCCTATATACAAAGAAATTGTATCACTGCAGAAACATAAACCAGAGGACAAATAACTAAGTCTCATGTAACAGCTTAACATTTTTAAAATCATTTTTAAAACCAATGAGATTGTAATGAGAAAAGTAAAAAAATCTAATTGGTCCTACATATGGAAGGTAATTCAAAACTTGGATCTATTTATCTGTTTTCCTTCTAGTTTTAACCAATCCTTCTTTTCTTTTTTTTTTTTTTAAGAAGGAGAGCGTAGCATATAAAAGACCAGAAATATATCATTACCAAGATGAGGTGTCTTAGACCTTCGTACACAACTTCTAGTAGCAGAACAATATTTTCCTCTTCCTTTCCTAGTTCTCAACAGTTTGGTTTGTAGGAGTTTAATGCTACTGAGCATTAAGCCACTGCCTCTTTCGTCTTCTAACTGGAATGGTTATAGACAGCTCAGAGTCTGCCCCCTTCTCTGTTGGAATTAGATTCTTTAGTTCAGTCAATTGAACCATATAGCAACAAGTGCAAGATGCTGTGACTCTGCTTTCTAGAAAGAGGTTTATCCTCTTCACCTCTGAGCCTGGGGGACACATCCAAGCAGGGGTTACTGTCCCAGCAGTGCATATCAGGTAAAATTCCTTTCCATAAAAACACAGTAAGAGAAATGGGAAGTAAACTATGTGGATTTAGTTACAAAATTCTCAGCACTTCACAGTAGTGAAAGTGGGCCATCATCAGGATATATGGCCTGCAACAGCACACTATTATCCGTTGCATAACACCCTACATGTCACTTGCAGGATCTTGATTATTCAACAAAAGCATTCATTAAAACATGTGAAGAAATCACAAATGCTCCAAAATAAGAATATGAATAAGAATAATAATAAGAAGAAGACTGATTAGTTGAAAGCATTTTGGTTCTACACATAAAGAGACAGAGAAAATTAAAAATTATAGAAATTGCAAATCAATCTGAATTTGAAAAATTATCATATTAATGTGTACTTTGGTGTGGCTCGGAGAAATGTAACTGGATTTATTTTGGGTTGTTTAGACATACTTTAGCTGCTTACTGCACTTTCTAACTATAAGGAAGAAAAGGAGGGAGACTGCCCAACATTGGTGACCATTTAAAACTTCCTCAGTATATAAAAAATATTGCTCTGGGCTATTTAATCTGGCTTTAGCACAATAAAAAGATTAGCTATGGAAATGCAGGAAGCCATAGAATTCTCTCTGCATGGTAAAATACATTTTACTGAACCGAGGGTTTAGATATAGGATTTCTGATATTGAAGGAAAAATAAAGCAAATCATTAATCTTACTGTTCTCAATTAAACTTAAATTAAAAGTTGAACACTTATCAATTTCTTATTTTGTTCATCCACATCTTAAATGTTTTTCTTGGTCTTAGAGTAAAATAAGAAAGTTTCCTCTATTGTTAAAGAGTTTGCCATCACCAAAGATAATGGTTTGTTTGCCTAAGGGGAAAACTGAATGAAATGTAAGTAATACAAAGAATTCATTCTAACTTTTTTTTCCCTTCTTCATGGCATTTCTTTGTCATTAGATGTAGTTTTAGCCTTATGGGGCTGAAACTTAGAAAAAAACTCTTTTTAAGCCCCAGTTTTCCCTGGAGAGGTCTCCTTTACAGAAACATTCTTTACATATGATGTGTTCCTCAATACTTATAGTTTTATTGCCAGCCTGGGAAAGAGAGAGAAACAAACAAGCAAATAAATAACCAACGAACCAACTTTGTTTCTTGTGCTTGCAACATTTCTACTTCAACCACTCCAAGATTATCAATATCCATCACTCAGAGTGGAGAGTTTAAAAAAAAAAACCAGCTTTCAAATGTACTCTCATTTGCTCAAAGACATACATTTGACGTGAAATTAATAAATCAGTGTGATTGAAGACTATAATGAATAAAATAACAAATGAAATCAAACAAGCATGCCATGAAATGTAAACACATCTCCCATTCAAATACTGCTGTTCTAATATTTCATTACAATGTACTTTACTTATTTTCTACTATGACAAAAGAAAGCTGCTGCCAATAAGACTTCTAATTTTAAGCAGAATTCTAATTTTTCTTTCCTAGAACTTAAAGGAAGGAGTACAAAAAGTTACCACGTGACTGAACTTATACACGCACCCTTAGCCGAAATAGAGCAGTACCAGCATGTGAAATGCTAATGAAAAATAGTAGGCTGCATTTCACCTCTCATGGTCTCTAGACCCTGTGCATAAATCTTGTTTAAGGTTCTAGGGGAAAGAGATTTGGGGGAATGTTTTACAAAAAGTAAATAGATCGCAAATCATAGATGTCCCAGAAGCTACAACCAGCAAAACATGCTCAGAAAAGAGATGGCATGTATAACCATTGCTTTTGCTTCTGGTAGGACACTAAGAATTTCTGTGGATGTTTATACTTACTGGACATAGAGCTGATGCCATGGTTCTGTAGTCCCAAAGCTGTGAGACAAACATGAGTCCATGAAAGATGTTAGATACTGTTT
The DNA here is from genome assembly GCA_020800305.1 of Porphyrio hochstetteri. NCBI lineage: Eukaryota > Metazoa > Chordata > Aves > Gruiformes > Rallidae > Porphyrio > Porphyrio hochstetteri. The sequence goes on along the minus strand of CM036906.1, from coordinate 60,161,629 downwards.
GTGGTCAGTGAATATGTTTTCTTTGTCTTCAGAGAAATGTAAGCAAGGCAGAATAGGAACACTTATGCACTATGTCCAAGCACTATGTCCAAGCAGAGAGGAAGGTCAAATGGATCAAAACATAATTTCACTACTGCTTCTTTGTCTTTTCCTCTGTCAAGCAGCAGAGTGAGAAATCCTGTTTAGCTCTGAAGATTGACCCTGGGTACTTGACTCATTCTCTTGAAAAATAAGCATGTGATGTAACAAGGACAAGAGATTTAGAAAGTCAGGGATTCAATTCGTGTTCTCTTAAGCTGCCAGTTTCCCTGATGGAAATTTAGGAAATACTGGTACTGCCTCAATCAACCAATTAAGACCCTGCAGTGGGTTGACAAAGTCCTTAACATATGCAGTTTTAATAAACTGTTCATTCCTCAATGTATGGGGAGGGGTGGAGGAAGTGGCGGCAAAAAGTCAGCCATAGTATATCCTACTAAAGATCTCACTTCTAGGAACAGCTAAAAATGGAGGAGTTTGGAATACAGCAATAGTGATGAAAGGTTTTGAGTGAAAACTTCTAATATACTGCAGCATTTTAATGCAACTATAAGCAAAAAATAACGTTTTTCTCACTCACCAAAGTAACACCTCTCTTTGTCAATGAAATAGTTGATAAATCAGTTAAAATAAAATGTAAATTGAGTTTTCCATCTGGCAACTGTGACACCCAATAATTCAAGCCAAATAATGTGTTGCCTTTAAGGAAGTCATTCTACTAAACAAAGCTATACACCCTACTTTTTTTCTTTTCCTCATAGCTTGGTTTAAAACTCTCAAGATAATGACTAGTCTTGCAGAACAAAGCTGAAGGCAAGTGCAATTTTAAGTAAACTCTTTCCACTTTTGTTTTAGACTCTCTGTGAAAGTCCTATTTTCTCAGTTTTTCAAAGGATAAAGAAATTAAATCAAGAAAATTTAAATGTGTCTTTTTTGATTAAGCCATTATTCTTTCATTTAGCAATCACAATTGCCACCCAATTTTAAAATAATTCCTGAGCTAAATGGATTTATGCAAACTTATCATCATCTTCCTCTAGCTTTTTTCCTGGGGATTCTTTGTTCTGGGGGGTTTTTTGTTTGGTTGTGGGGTTTTTTTTGGGGGGGAGTGTTGTTAAGCATCTGGTTTCTTTAAATTTGGTACATTCCACATGTAGTTTCCCATATATTTGTCACTCTTACCTCAGTAGTCAGTGAAATTTTCTTCAGCCACAATTTGATGGACAAGGCAATCCACTTTGTTGTCTAACTCTTATATCAAAGTGACAGAAGATTCTGCAGTTTAACACCTGGAGAAATTTTCATTACTTCTACAAGATTTAGATAACAGTTCCATTAACAATGCTTAGATCAATGTTTCAAAACATACAGTTCTAAAACTTCTCTTTGGGCTCCTATTTATGTATTTTTAAATCCAAACATTTCAGATGAATAAATGAAATACGAACAAGAGCTTACATTTTACTGAAAGCACTTTCAATGTCTAAACAAGACATTTGTTAATGATGATGCAATTTATACACTGTCTGTAATACAGAAGATACTTGGTTTGCACTCACATTAAATGATTTTACTTCTAAAAATCAAAAAACACTCCAAAACTTACACAGGTAAAATGTCTCCTTAGAGCTAAAAATACTGTATAAATTCTTTTTTTGCAGTTTCACATAATAAAAGGGATTGGTAAAATGCTCTGTCATTTCTTAAAAGGCACAGCTAAAACAGAATTGTGTCATACCTCACTGAGGAGGGAAAGCCAAGAAAAATAAACTGAGATGAAATGTCTGAGTGTCTTCTACTGGACTTCATGCCTTCTTTGAAACATGGGAGATTGGTGGATGGAAAGGGAGGAGGGCTGGAGGATCTGATTCAGAAGCATAACACTCCCAAAATAGACTAGAGTCAAAAGACAGCTCAGCCTTATATATGCTTACCTACTACTCCTCTCAATATTGTTTTGTAGCAAACCTTTACAACACTAGGAAGAGTACAGTAATACCCAGCCTTTCATCACCTCGTTACTATAAACAAATTAAAGAATAGGTATTATTGTAAGTCTGACTCTTAGGGAAGGTGTGAAGGTGGAGAAAAGACAAGAGAGGAACACAAGAAATTATAGCCCATCTAGTTATTCCCCCTTCAAAAAAAGGGTGAACTCTAATGTGCTACATTATTTTCTGTCTTCCAACGTCTGACTTTTTTTCATTATGTGTGAGTGTAATGAGCCCTCATATACTCAATAAGTGTTTAGCTGGCCTGACTGCAGAGTATTGACAAATCCATTACCCTCAGACTAACAAAGTCCACCTTGCTTTATTTTTTTATTTTATTTTATTTTTTTACAGAATTGAATATATTGTTGCAGAGCAAATCAGAAGCTAGACATCTTCAGTGCTTTAACAAATTTTATTCCAGGCCATCACGCCTAATACTACAATCCTTTATTTATAACTTGTTAGCTGGAGGCAACTTGACAGTTGCTAAACTTTCAGTCTAGGTAGAGGAGGAAAGGTTAACTGACAGAGTTATGCCAGCCTGCTCCAGACAAAGTGCAGTTGTGGAAACCATCCAACTACTGTTAAAAATGCTAAGTAATTGGGTTGATTCTGTTCAGTTTCCAGGAGACAAGGACTGGAATCACAAATCCAAATATCACAGCTTGTATTGACTGCCAGTACTGATAGCTGTATCAGCAGACAGATGAAAACTGCCTATGTAGGCTATGAAAGCAACGCTAACGTCTCCAACTCTTCACAGTAACAGCTTGCTGACAAGAAATATAGCACTCCTTTTCCTTGGTCCACCCTTGATTGACACAGGGATGAGGACAACATTCAATGATGACTGTTTTACACCAGTATAGGTTTCACACCTTCCAGTGCAAACTGAATATAAGTAAAAAATTAATTTCATTAATATCTTCCAAACATGAAATTCCTTTAGTAAGCATAGTATCGAGAGTTTTGTAAAAGCCAGCATGACACAAGACACTGAAAGGCCCTTGATTTCCAACCTTCCTGTACTGGAACACCAAGCAGCACACAGCAACTTTTGAGATCAAACATCTGAATTACTAGTGTGTAACACTAAAACAAGTGGGTTCCAAAAACATTTTGTTGCAGGGTCACTTCCTCTTGGTTCAGCAAGTCTTAGTATTATGGGACTGTTTGCCTGTGGTCCTCTCTCCTACTCCAGCAGTTGCCCATTTTTTCCTAGGAAAAAAATCCATCTTTTTACTCCTGTGGGCCACCCGCACACTGTCCCCCTGCTCTTTCTTAAATTTTTCCTGTATATTTGCATTACAGTGTCTAGCTTGCTGTCTCTTATTCTCTTTAGAGGGCAGAATAAATTTGGTAGAAAATGAGATTTCTGCTTAAACATGTTGAGTTGTTTTGAGGAAAGGACTTAATTTCTCTCCTTTGGAGAGGCCAACCTGGCCTAAACTGAGCACAGAGAAGGAGACAAAAAAGCAACTCCTTCACAGGCCTGTCCTCTAACTGGACAGACCATACCCACATATCCTGCAGCATACTGGTGTTGTGAGTATCAGTTTTAGTTATCATTTAATCCTTGTAGTTGAAATGCATGCCCTTTTCTTGTATAATTTTCTTCTCTAGGGAAGAACAACACTCCTCTGTTACACAGAAACATCCCAAGTATTTTGCTTTTAAACCTGAGAAGCAAGAACAGACTCAATTCATTTTACTAATTTGAATGGTTTGCAACACCCTTTGAGCAGGCTATAGTAAAAGTACATTGTAAGCTGTAGGAACATGAACAGGGTTGGTACATGCTCTCACAGCAAAATGGCAGGATATTCTCTTTAACCACCATTTGTGTGACCTCCTCACTGCCAAATTTAGTAAAATAAATATATTGCGTGTCTCAAATATTGGGCTTTTTCTTTGGGGAGAAAAGAGCCTGACTACAAAAACTAACTCTGAAGTGGAACGTAGGAAACAACAGCACGTTTGATTTTGTTTAATAACTTAATGGCATGCAGCTAAAGAGGCTATGGAGTATGTTCTGAAAGGATCTAATATTGCCTTAGAATCCCCTGAGTATTTTTTAAGCAACACTGAGTAAAATAATGCTACTGCTAAGCCTCAAGCATACTATATCACAAGTCTGACACCACTTTAATAATGTATTACACACACATGGTTTTGGTCTGGTAGAATCAATGGGGGGAGGTAGTTTATTAAGTGAAAACAAGAAGATATATAGGAAAATCTGAGTGAAAAATAAAAACTATTGTGAAAGGCATTCTTTCTAAACTAGGTGTCCAAACTCTAATTTCTCCTGAATTTCTCAAAGTCTAAATCTTTTTGGCTTAAAAGCTGTGCTTTATGGAATGCTTTTAGCTTCAGTCTCTTCAAAAAAAAATATAAAAAATTGTGGTTAATTTCTTTAAGAAAGAAATTAATAAAATTTAAATTAATAAAGTGGAATAGAGTTTGGATTTTGCACATTCAGTTATCCTTCTAAATTCTTCTTTTTCCTCCTTTCATGTACTATCTGTATGTTAACAGTGGTTTTAAATAATCATTTTAAAAAATGCATGTTAAGGCCATATATACATTATGACTAAAGGACATATCATTCACATCTTCATTATGGTATTCTGGAGTGCTACCAGATTCTCTATGGCTTATTAATAACTTTTCAGCTTCCCAACTACTGAAGACTTAAATCTCTTGCTAGCAAATTTTACATGACTTTCCTTTCTCTCAAAAAACACATGCAGTATAAGAATCCTACACCAGTTGTCTTCTGGAGTTGCGTAAGCATTTCCATACTGAGCTCCCAATCTTTCAGGCTGCCTGTGTAAAAGAGTTTACTTAGGAACAATTCTGTTCTAAAAAGTGGTTTTAAGCTGTGTGTGGAGTTGACCCAGGTTCCATTTTTGTTGTGACATAACTGTATTGAAGTTAGTGCTGTGTCACTTCCACCTGCTGCAGATTCACTCTGAAGCTGACAAGTTCTAGATCTACAGGCTGAATTTATACACTGTATATGTCAGATACAATGCACTTCAGTTTCTTCTACAAATAAAGCTGTATGAAAGGAGCAACAGTGATGCTTATTTTAAAAGAAACAGCAAGCAAGAAAGAGAAAGAGAAAGAGAAAGAGAAAGAGAAAGAGAAAGAGAAAGAGAAAGAGAAAGAGAATCAGAGACGTGTAAGATTCAAACATACTTTGCACCATTGTATATTAATGAGACAAGTCTGCATTGCTCTTATCACTAGCCTGAATGTTGAATTATATGGCCAAATGTACAAGTTGGATATGGTAAAATATGGAGACGGGGTTCTTTTCAAATTTCTGTCTGATATACTATCCCAAATTTTCAAACTCTAAAGATTTTGCAAACGCAAGACAAGTCTCTTCTTGGTCCAATAATGTCATCCCATAAAAACACTACAAAATATTATCTGACACTTCATTAGTTTGCTTCACTAACTTTCCTGGAAATCACTTAGCAACAGAACTCCCCAAACACACACATGCATGTCATTAAATAAAGAGAAATGGCTTTCAGCTCTAAGAAGGTCATCAACATCGTAATTAAAGTAAAATGTATCACTATGTTGAGCTCATTTGTAATTAAAAAACAGATTTATGAAAGATGTAGCTATTCATCTCAGACATATTTATTTTATAACTCTCTTCCCATTTTCAATGGTCTCAAACAAGATTTGGAAAAAAAGAAGCACTAAAGAGTAAACTAAGTATGAGGAAAAGAGCAACATGGAGATATATGGAAATTAGCGTTGTTTAATTCAAAGACATAGCAACAAAACCATATGCTGGCATCAAGCAGACACTGCAAGTTAATAAGGAACATTTCTGATTCCACATTTCAGAGAGGTCAGTCTTAAAAGGAGCTTTCATAGGATTTGTTTGCTCAGCATTCAAAAATCTGGGTGTATAAGAAAATATCTCTATTTCGACACAAGTCTTAGATTAACAAATATAGAATGGATTATAGATTTTGGAAGTTGGCTCATTTTTTCTTCCTCCACCTTCCCAATACTGCCTCTGAACACATTACCCAATTTGTGCAATTTCAAGTCTCCAATCTAGCAAGAGAGAAGAGAGTTCTCTTTTCTTTAACCGTATTTCAATAACTTCAGTGTTACACCCCAAACACTGAAAGAAGTCACTTAACAATGATAATGATACTGAATGTTTAAAAAAAAATTATTTAGTCTAATAATTTGGAGGATAGATTCAGGAAATACAAGTACATTTTTGCTTCCTTTCCATTTTACCTGATAGGATGCGTAATCTGAGCCAGATCCCATCTGAAGAAAGTCAGTGGTATGCTTCTGCTCACTTTGGTGACAGCTGTAGCCCAGTAAATATGATTTTCTGCCATCTCCAGTAGAAGGCCACAGGCTTTGTATTGACTGACCAGTGCAAAGTCATAGGTCTCATCCTGGCTGGTACAGCCTGAGCTGGAGTTAGCTCATTGCAACAACTGCCTGGTGAATTCACTCCAAGTGTGTTACCTTAACCTCTCTGAGTACCACAAGCCTAGGGAGTCAGTGCATGACAAACAATTTCTGTGAAGAATAGTGGAGAATCAAGGGAAAGGAAACTGGCTGTGATGAGAAAGCTTGTAGAAACAAATCTGAGACTGAAAGCATAAACACTATACTCCATCAGGCAAAGTCCTCAGGTTGCTCATGACTTATTGTCACTGTGGCAGTTGAGAAAGGTTCAGCTCTTGTTGACCTTAGGATTCAGAAGGACATTGGAACGGTGAACATCACAACAGAGGAAAAGGTAGGACAGAAATTGTATTATTAATTATGTTTTCCCTGTATTATTTTTTATGATTAGACTGTGAAAACATTATTGTAACTAAAAATAAATTCTTAGTTCCATATTTGATGTTTTTCTTTTTTTTTTCCCAGAACAAGATTTTGCTTCAGATCATTATTATCTCTTGAATTCCTACATGACATCAGTTTGATTTTATGTAAAACATCATGTAAAATTGCAACTCAGTTTCATGCAAAAGTGCTTAGAAGCCTTCAGGCATTCTTCCACAGAAGCTAACTGGTTTGCTAAGGAAACATGACAAAACTGATGTGGTAGAACTGCCTCTCTGGTGATATATCTGTATTTTAAATAAAATATTCTCGAAGAGCAACCTTCATTTTTCTTAGAAAACTCCTTGCTAAATACAAACTCTTAGTTTTCCTTCATTTGTATCAACTACTTGACAAGTAGGTGTGACTAGTAATTGGAAACTCTTGATCGCTAATGATTGTTGTGATGTATCTCTGCAGCTTTTTTGAGATCCTCAGCACTATAGAGAGCATTAAGAATAGCCAAGCTGTTTATATCTAAGAAATTGCTCTGCAACACTAGGATTTGTACAGTACAAGCATTTTTTGCTGAAGCAAGAAAGAATTGAATTAATGCAGAAGCCACATTAACTTAGATTTAACACATGTTTTGCATTTAGGAACGGCCAGCTAATGCTGTAGTAAGATCGATAGGATTGGGTTGCTTTGAATTTTTGCAACTTCCATGATGTAGACCAAGCTCTTTATTACCTACACTACAGTCTCTAGACTGTAGAAACAGTCTAATGTCTCTTTTGGATACTTGTTCATCTTTGCATGTTGGAAAGCATTATCTTAAATGTAGGGCCATTAATCTATAGTTTTAATTTCAGAGAAAAGTGTTGGGCATTCACTATTAGAATGATTTGAAGTAGATCCAAACTGTTTTTAGAGAACTAAAACTTTTTTTAATCTTTTTTTTATTTTATTAGAGCATCTTCTTGTTACCTGAAAAAATTATGACACACCAGGTATCAACCCCAGCAATTTGATGACACCTCCTACACCCAGTAACTAAAATTTGTGAATGACAAATGATTTAAAAAAAAAAAGGCTTAAAAATTATGAGATACAAAATAGTTTGGTGAATTAGTGACCAGATCTGAATTGAGAATATCACCTCTGCACCACTTCAAGATGCAGGACAAAACCTGGAAGTTTATTTCTATCTTAATTATTACCTAGGATGTTGTAAATGGAAGAAGAAAACACTTGCATGTTTAAGGATGGCCTTAAAAATGGTCACATTAAATGTTGACGTAGGGTGTCTGAGCCTTCACCAGATCTGCATGAACATTTTAGCCCCAGTCATCTGCTTCTAGAATGGACTTTCTGTGGCAGTCCCAAACAGGAGGTAATAACGCATGGCAACTGCATCTGCCATGAAACATAAGGCCCTGATAGAACTTTAACCTCTAGGGAATGCAGTGAAAAAATGCACAATAGTTTTGCAAGAGGTCAGCCTGCATATGTAGGGTTTTATTAGCTCCATTCCTAGCTAAAAGAAATCAGCTTCCTTAACCTGGAAGCAGAACAACCATGCTTATAATGCTCTGGGCTAATAACTCTAGCTGTGCAAAGCCTTTACCCCCAGAGTACTTCGTATTAATGACACAATTATTCAGCAACCCAAGTAAACTAACACAAAATTAAGGAATGACTGTAATGCTAATTTAATAACATTATGACTGCATTTTTAAGTTATTGTGAATTATTATTTGCATTAATAATACATACAGAATAATTATGACTTTTTTTATTGCCCCTGTTCTTTAGAAATAGTTAATTTTCTATGAATTTGTCCAAATTAAATGATTCCAAAAGACAAAGTACCTCTGTATCAACTGACCATGTTTCAAAAAATAGTAATAATATTTCTATTATTTATTCTATGATTTTCTAAAAGGAATACTTCTATTATTTGGAGATTTCCATTATTTTTGTTCTTACTATAATCTCACTAATACCACCCTGTAGACTTCTGTTTCATTCTACATGAATCCTGCACTTTATCCATAAGTATTATAATTCAAAATATCCATAGTGTGATAAATGTTACTGTGTTCATGAACAGCTTCTCAAATTTCATTTCCATTATGTGAAGGACAAGAAGGGAAAATAATTAAGCATATATTTAAAGAAAATCTTTACATCCCAGTTTTTGAAGGAAAGTGTGAACTACAAGCTTCTATTCCTAAATGCAGAGTAAAAGTATTAAAGTTCATGTATTTTGTGCAACTTCTATTGCATTGCATTTAGTACACAGTGTTCTGTGTACCAAAAATAAAATTATTCATTTTTAGAGCCTATTAAAATTGCAGCTCTAGTCTATAAAGGAACTTGTAAAAATAGCATCACAGGAATAAATTTTAAATGTGTCTAGTAAATCTGAGCTGGAAATCCAAGTATAAAACAAGGAGAAAGAGAAGAAGCCATTGAATTGACAGGCATATTTGTCTTCAAAAATGAATTTACATTCTCAGTGAAGTATCGAATGTTGTTTAGATTTTTTATTTTTATTTTCAAGGGCTATTATCTACTCTTTCAACTGACAGTCATCACCTGTCATTCTTCAAATGATCTTTTTGCTTCCAAGGAGACTTGCAGCTTCAGACCAGTTACATGAATGTACAGTACCTGGCACAAAGTGTGCCTATCATTGGATTATCATCATCAGTTACTTCTACCTTAGAACCCCACTCTCCCAAATATCCGTTTTTAGCAATAATAAGACATCTATCAAGACAACATAAATGAAAGCATGACTTGGTAAAATTATTAATAGAAAAAGTAAATCTAGGTATTTATATGTAGTTCCTTAAATTCTGTCAAATTAATTCTTTGTATATCATGAAACCTTTTTTTCTGAACACACACACATGAGCATGCACACACACATTAACTTCCATCTGGTCCTGACTTGAGTTTTGCTTAATCACATTTGTGCCTTCTCGAAGTTAAACTAGAGGACTGGGATGTTATGAGCTGTTGAAAGACCAAGTTTTAAGCAGATGTCAGATTTATAAAAATATTTGTATATATGAATCTAGTATAAAGTCATTTTGATGTTATAGGCATGTGCCTTTTGTTCGGACTGGGACACTGATGTTTTAGCACTTGCAGAATGTCTTGATCACATTTTTGTAAAATAGCTAAATGAAATATGTTTACCGAAGTAGGGGTGTCCTTTGAGCAGAAATAAGTAATGGAGTGCCTATAATTACAGATTTTCATTCTTACTAACTTGAACCTGATTAGAAGCTTCTCTGAGGAGATTTTTAATGGCTTATGGGAAAAAAAAGGACTCACCCAAAGAGCAAGTTTCCTCTTGCAAATATTACCCTCAAGTGCTTATACTGCATTCTCGTCATTATTCCCAAGAAATTATTCTCCTAAAATTCTCTGAGTCAGCTTCACATCCAACTACAAGTCCCTTAGTTCTCATGACTGGGAGTGATAAACTGGTGTACTCTGGATACTATGCATTGACAGAAAATGACCATGTAAAGCAGGCAAATGATACCTAAAAGTCAACTTCAAGAGGCACTGGGGTTACATTTCTATTTATGGTTTTGGGTTGTTTCTTCTTTTTTTTAAAAAATAAAAGATCCCCTCCAAGCCTTCTAGATCAAAGTGTTCAGGATGACAGCAAACTAACATCAGTGACTTTTAACTAAAGACTTTTCACAACTATGATAATAACTGTTCAGTTGGTGCCCCAGTTTTCTGTGGGGAATGCATCTGATAGACCCTGTTTAAGCACATCAAATTGTTCAAAGGGCCACATGGGCCATGGGTAACTACTCTGTACTGGCAGCAGTAACTTCTAACTATTTGGTCTCACACAGAAAAAAATAGATCAAGTTAAAGGCAGGAGCAGGAGAGGGGCTGCTCGCCAAAAGCAGATGAGCAGGGAGCTGAAGTCAGCCTGAGGGCTGGCCATGCTCCCACTGGTGAGAGAGGACCCTGTCACATCTGAACACATCAGTCAGAGCTGGGTGCTGCAGTCAGGGCGCAAGGACAGACTCAGGCACGGCAAGCAGTGAAGCAGGTCCAGGGACCAACCAGGAGCTGCAATCAGCAGCAAAAAAAGATGAGTGCCAGAGGCAGGCTTGAAGGCAAGGCTGCAACATGGGGGGAAAGGGACAGAGATAGGGAGAGGCACCAGCCTAAGTTTGAGACCCCCTGGGCCTGTGGATAGAGGACAGGGATACTAGGTGGGTCTGCTTAGAGGCAGACAAGCCTGCTAGTGCCCTCAGGGCCTTGACAGTTGCTAAAGCCAGATTACCATGACCGTCAGGTTTAAAAAAGAAAAGCCTAGTCTGACAGGGTGGTATCCAGATGCACCTTACACACTACAGAATTGGACAGAAATCATTGTTCAGGTCATTGTTCCTTCTTGGATTTAGATAAAATTAAAGGTAAAGATGATGATGGAAGACTAGAAAGGCTGAGAGAATTTCATAGAATCATAGAATAACTGTATATTCTGAGTTGGAAGTGACATATAAGGTTCATCAAGTCCAGCTATCTCATGAAATTTTCTGTGGCGGATTAAGCCAAATGGCTGTGGATCAAAATACTCTCTGAACTGAAAACTGTTTGAAACAGAGGTGATTAATTAACAGTTGACTGAGTTAGGAGGGCAGGAGTTTTGCAAGCTGACAAAGAACTTTGATAAACAAGCTGGATATTAGGGCAAAGTTCCTGACTGTGGACTTATTTTAGGCTATGAAGTTATTAAAATCCAATATAGCAAATGTAAATATGAAGTAAGAAAAAATAAAGTCACCTGGAGAAGAGGAGAGGAACCAGATGACCTGAAAGATATCATTAACGTCCAGTGCTGTTAATGCTTTTTGCTTTGCATTTTGGATTAAACTCACATTTTCTGTAGAGTCAGAATTGAGGTACTAAGTAAAATTCAAGAATTGTAACTGTTAAATGGACAACCTGAAACAAACATAAAGACAAGAACAGCCAAGTTTTGTCCTTTTTTCCTTTTTGCACACAGGGCATGTCAAGGAACATAGCAAGGTGGCTAGGGGCAGAGTGTTTTGCTTACCACCTGGGCTACTTTGCCAGCTGAAGATAAGACAGTCTTCACTGTCATTTCCCTATGTAAACAAATACAGCTTTAGTGACAAATCAACAATTTCTTCCATCTCCACAGAATGTGCCTCTCAGTGTCATTCATACACTGCTGCCTTGAAATATATCACATATAAAATGCCTGTGCCATGGATATTTTCTTTAAAAAAAGTTTTCCTTTATGTCTGATGACAGGAATACAGGGTTCAGATTATTCTATGGCTTTTCTGCTTTCTCTCTAAGCTACTGCCTTTTGGGATACTAATTTAGAAACGTCTCATATCACCTTGTATATTCTGTAGGACTGCTACTAGCTCATTTGTTTCTTAACTAACCCCTACACCCCAGCTTTTTTATGTTCAACATGCATTGAACATAATAAAAAATCAGGTGTCAGATTCAAGGGGTTGTTATAGCAGCACTTATACCTGAACTTCTTATGTGTGATACATACCAAGTGCAGGAAGAACAGACTTGCTGCATAGTAATTTTCAGGTGGCTCGTGCAAAAAAATCTTGTTCATGTGGCTCAAATTCACTCATGATAAAATACATGTCTAAGAATGCATTAGCAGACTGTTGGGATATGGCATTTAAAATGTCATTGTCCTCAATCACTTTAAAAAAATGTTTAGGCATTTTAACCAACAGGCATGATTAATGATGTCTCCAAAAGAGGTTTCTGAGGTTTTTTGCTCAGAATGCTGACTTCTTCCAGGACTGCTAGCTAAAAGGTTTTTCAAACAAGAGATGAGCCCAGTTGCACACAGAAGAGGAAAGCTTTATTATGGGTGTCCCAGTCTTTCTGCTTTTTCTTGGTGGCAGAGTAGAATTTATTAGATCTATGTGAAAAAAGGGAGTTTTATGGATAACTTGATTGTGAAATGGGTATTGGAAGTTTTACTCTTAAAAGGCAAGTAAATGCAAATTCTTTTGAACAAGAATAGAGTCCCAGTTGAACATCTTTATTACTAAGATTGCCATAGTTTTAGACTCTACCATCCTTGATCCCTTTACCAAAGTGGACTAGAAACTATAAAGATACCTGAGACCTATCAGGATTTGAATTTTAAATTAGATATTTTCTATTCCTACATTTTTTTGCTATTGCAGTGATAGGAGAGATTCATTACTGAGGGATGTTAAGACTTTTCTCATACCCAACCACTTTTGCATAAGATCACAGACTATGGCATGCAAATCCAATCCTTCAGCCACATCTCCTTGAAATTTAACTTGCGTCCTTCACTTCATGACCTTTCACAGTGACACACAAGGCCTATTATCCACTTTTTTTCTGTGTGAATGACAAAATTGTGTGTTCCTGGGTAGTTTATTGTTTCATGAGTGAATGGCATGAAAAAATAGGTCATTTATACTATGGAGGTGGTGGGCAGGGAAGCCAAGGGGTTGTGTGTGATGTTTCAGAAAAGACCATGTGATGACCAAACACCTTCTTAGGGTGACTAGTGTAACAGATTGGGATGGGGGAAAGACGGGGGGCAGCGGGAGGGGGATAAGATATACACTGAGATACTTTATTATTGTATATCACATAAAATGGAATTTTTCATTTCAGTGAGGACTGTGTCATGACTAGTTTAGCAAGCATAAAGATGATGCACTAGCCAGGACCAGTATAGCATTATGCATATGACACAAAAAAGAATCTTTTCCTTCTTTGTGGAGACAAACTATTAAGTGAAATGTGAAGACTAAGGCCTCCTTAGTACCATAGTCTTCAATAATTGCAGATCCAGGCCAGATAGCATTACGTGATTGAAAAATGGTATAGGAAAGGGAAGATAAGACTTGCTTGGAGTTGAGTAGCTTTATTTTGGATTCTTTATTTTGGGGAGTATCTTGACATGCCAAGTATCTTAGGGCTCTGACAGAAGGCAGATATTCGTTAGTGCACTACAAGACAGAAGGTATAACAAATGAGAGAATAAACCGGGCCAATACAGAAATTTTATCATTATCAAAACCTAAAATCAAATGAGGTTAAGATTTGTTTCAACCAGTAATAGTGAATCCATGTAAAATTAAATGCCTTGACTAAATCTGGAAGAATGGAGATGGTTTAAAGACGACATCTTTGAAAGGCTGAGAATATTTATGCCAATTATAACAACATACTTAAGGAAGACCACAAAAAGACAGTATTATTAAACAGTAGAATAAAAGACCTACTATAAATGCATATATATCTATCTCCTTAAAACAGAGAAAAGAGGGTGTCAAGTCTGATGAGGAAATTAGGAATGATCATAAACAGCTGCAATTAAAAATTTTAAAATATAATAAAAATAGCTTGTAATACAAGTTGTTAAGGGACTAAAAATGTTAAGAAAAACTTTTTCAAGGACTCAGAAGCAAAAAGTCTACCAAGAAGCCAGGACTGATAGATGGCCAAAGTGTTAAAGGTGCTACTAGAGAAAATAAGACCACATAACAATAACTAAATAATTCATTTTATTCACTATTCTTTACAGAAGTGGTTAAGGAGATCGTCCTAATAGACCTTTTCCACATGGGTTGCAAGGTAGAAAAGTTCTCAAATTGAAGAACCATTGAAAAGTTTTCAGGAGAAAAAAAATAGTTTTTAGCAATAGATTGCATAGATTAGCTGGTATTCATCTAGTACTTCTAAAGGAATACCTATAAGAAACACTTAAAATGCTAATTGTGTTGTATAACTGTTCTGGTTTCATCTGGGATAGAGTCAGTTTGCTTCCTACTAGTGTGTATAGTGCTGTGTTTCAGTTTTAGGACAAAAATAATGTCAGTTACACATTGATATTTGTGTCTGACCCCTTTCTGGCAGTGTTCAAGGCCAGATAGACTTTGGGCAACCTGGTCTAGTGGAGAGTGTCCCTGCCCATGGCAGGTTATCTTCAAGGTCCCCTCCAACCCAAACCTTTCGATGATTCTGTGATTCTGCTGGTTTTTGCTAAGCAGCGTTTACAATTAAGTCAAGGACTTTTCATGTCCCAGCCCACCAAGGAGGCATGAGCCTTCCTCAGGAGGTGCACAAGAAGCTGGGAGAGGGAACAGCCAGGACAGCTGACCCAACCTGGCCAAAGGGATATTCCATATCCTGTCATGTCATGTTCAGTATATAAACGAGACAGTGCATCAGTCAGCGAGTGGTGAGCAATTGTACATAGTACAGTGTTGTACATCACTCATTTTGTATATTATACTGCTACTACTACTAGTACTAGTACTGCTATTATCATTGTTGTTCTTGTTATTATCTTCCTTTCTTTCCTCTGTTAAACTGTTTTATCCTAACCCACAAGTTTAATTTTTTCAATTCTCTCCCACATCCCACTGTGTGTGAGGGGTGGGGAAGTGAGCAAATGGCTGTGTTTTGGCTGCCTGATGGATTAAACCACGACAATAACCAGTGGCACTAAGGGAATGAGAGGAACTGGGGTAGCTACAGGTCAACAAGACTGGCTTCTATATGGTGCAATCTGTGGAAAACTGTAATGAGGAGAAGTGGATATGTCAATGTGTGGATATTGAGATTATACAACTTTTTGTCACAAGATGTTACAGCTATCTTAAGGACAATTAGATTCAAAAGGCAAGTAGACATATTTATAGGAGAGTTTAACAAGAACTGTTGACCACACAGAAGTGGATG
Organism: Porphyrio hochstetteri; assembly: GCA_020800305.1. Lineage (NCBI taxonomy): Eukaryota > Metazoa > Chordata > Aves > Gruiformes > Rallidae > Porphyrio > Porphyrio hochstetteri. The sequence goes on along the minus strand of CM036906.1, from coordinate 60,145,985 downwards.
AAAGGTCTATAACAAGAAATCCTTAAACTGGAAATTTCTCATGACTGGGATAATGGGTCTACCTGTCCTTTATTCTAATACTTATTCCTACAGCATCCACAGTGACCAGGGTCAGAGATCAGATACAGAGTTAAATGGACACACACCATGATGGTTATTTCTTTTTGTCTTAATGTAAATTGGTTGAGCCATAACGCAGCTATTGATCGATAATAATAAAATTCTCTTAGGCTCATTTTCTAAGCAGAGAGGCAGAACAGTGTCAACCTGTATTGTATAAAAGGTCAATACTTACCAGTTTTAAACTTCACGCATGTCTAATTGTAGCCCTGCTTTCTTTCCATTAAACATTGTTTAAATCCTTTGAAATAGTTGGAGTGGAATAAAGAGTCAGATAAGCTAAATAAATGGAGAGGACCTTGAAAAAATCACCTGTACTTCATATTGAAAGGCTGCCAACCATGTCAAGTTTCCAGAATTGGTCATGTAACAAATGTGATTGTGTGTGCTATACAGTTTTATTATTCTTTGGCTCTTGTTGGCAATATTTGTTCCAGCTGTTGCAACAGAGGTCAGAACAGTGACAAACAGGACAGCGGAAAGCTGCACAGAAAGGAACTAAGAGTTTGCAAGGATTCTTCAAGCACGAAATAGTGTTTGAGAGAGAAAAATAAATATTTTCTGAGGAGGGTATGTCCCTTTATATTGAAGTAGGAACTTCCACGTCATGAAACAAAGTCTTTGGATATTTTTAGTGTGGAAAATAGGTACCAGGACAGAGTTGCCCCTTCAATTTCTCTTTATGTGTTCCCAGTAGGCAGAGTGGTAATACTTTACTGCTGGATAGTACCTGTACCATAAAATTACCATTCTAGTCTTAGCCTATGCTTTCTGTATTACAACACATACTTGAGTATAGGGAGTTTGCATGTCAATAGAAGTTAAGAGGACCTATATAGTGGTCATATTACAGACCCTTCTAGAAGCTATGCTGAGGCACATGAGGACAGGGACATGATTTGAGACAGTCAGCGTGACTTCATCCCGGGCAAGCCTTGCCTGACCAACCTAGTGGCTTTCTATAGTGGAGAGACTACAACTGTGGACATGGGAAGAGCAATTAATGTCATCTATCTTGACCCTGCCTTACGAGGAAAGGCTGAGGACGCTGGTTCTCTTTAGCATGGAGAGGAGGAGACTGAGGGGTGACCTTATTAATGTTTATAAATATGTAAAAGGTGAGAGTCAGGAGGACAGAGACAGACTCTTCTCAGTGATGGCCAGCGATAGGACAAGGGGCAATCCAGCAAGCTGGAGCATAGGAAGCTCCTTGTGAATATAAGGAGAAACTTTTTCACTGTGAGGGTGGCGGAACACTGGAACAGACTGCCCAGAGAGGTTGTGGAGTCTCCTTCTCTGGAGACATTCAAATCCTGTCTGGATGCTGTCCTGTGTGATTTAGTCTAGGCGATCCTGCTCTGGCAGAGAGGTTGGACTAGATGATCTTTTGAGGTCCCTTCCAGCTCCTGACGTTCTGTGATTCTGTCACTTCTGCAAGGCCTTTGACATGGTCCCCCACAACATCCTTCTAAGTTAAGAAATATGGATTTGATGAGTGGATTGTCCAGTGGATGAGGAATTGTCTGGATGCTCGCATACAGAGGTTAGTGGTCAATGGCTTGATGTCCAGTTGGAAACTGGTGACAAGTGGTGTCCCTCAGGGATTCATACTGGGACCAGCAGCATTTAATATCTTCATCAATTGCACAGACAGTGGAATCCAGGACACCGTCAGCAAATCTGCAGATGACACCAAGCTGAGTAGTGCAGTCAACGCAATAAAGGGATGTAGGTCCATGCAAACCTCATGAAGTTCAAGGACAAGTGCAAAGTCCTGTATTTGGGTTGGGATAATCCTTGCTAAGAATACAGGCTGGAGGGTGCAGCCTGGACAGAGAAGAGACCTGCAGAAAAGGACTTGGGGGTACTGATGGATGAAAAGCTGGACATGAGCCAAAAATGTGCACTGACAGCCCAGAAGACCAATCACATCCTGGTCTGCATCAAAAGAAGTGTGGCCAAAAGATGTACAGAAGTGATTCTCTACCTCTCCGCTTTGGTAAGACCCCACCTGAAGTACTGCGTCCAGCTCTGGAGTCCTCAACACAAGAAGGACATGGACCTCTTGGAGCAGGTCCAGAGGAGAGCCATGAGGATGATCAGAGGGCTGGAGCACCTCTTCTATGAAGACACCAGAGAGTTGGTGGAGGCCTCATCCCTGGATACATTCAAGGTCAGGCTTGATGAAGCTCTGAGCAACCTGATCTAGTTAAAGGTGTCCCTGCTTCCTGCAGGGGATTTGGACTAAAAACTTTTAAAGGTTCCTTGCAACCTAAATGATTGGAATAGATTCCCTTCTATGATTCTAAGTCACTTGGAAGTATAAAAAAAGATATACTAAGTACATACTAAGTATGCAGATTTCATACTTCTTTATGCTGTGGAGAAAGTGATTTAAGTTTTATAATTTAATTCAACATTATATTGAGGACAAGCCTTGAGGAAGCAGCAAAGGACCTAAGCTTGTATTGCGAAAATTGTCCACTAGGTAATGCAAACTTGGTAGGGATGGCTCCTATGTAAATTAAAATATCCAAGTTAGGGAACACTGAAGCCTGAATGTAACCATCATGAAGCATTTAGAGATGTAAAGGGAAAAAAATGTCCTCTTTTCTCTTCTTTTACTACCAATGCCTACTTAAGGTTACTCAAGGACTCAGAAACATTAATCAGCCCTTAGTCTGGTTGGTTACAGAAAGCAAATATCACAGGAGACATCTATAATTCAAAAATTCAAAACTATTCAGTTTATGTAATGCTAGACACTGAATAAATCTCATAGCAATCCAATCAGATCTAATTTTGGGTAAGCATCCTTAGCAATTCTTTCTCAGAAATTTGCTAAATTCTTTAAACCAAAGTGTTGTTTCCTACAAAGAGGAGACGAGAGGAGGAAAGGAAAAAAGAAAAGGAAGGGAAAGGGAAGATGAAGAGGTATAGAGATTGAAGTAGAGGCTGATCTTGCAGATGAAGTCTGTTGCACATCGGTAGGTAAGTAAGAGAAAGCTCTCAGAGGTTACAGAGAAGAAAAATCAGTCTCCATCTGATCCTAAAAAGAAGCCTAGCATCTTTCAGAAGTACATACTTCAAGGTAAATTTAAAATTCTTCCAACAGAGGCAGTAGCCCACATTTAAAGGAGACCAAGTAAAATCTCAGTTCTGTGGAAGCCAAAGTTGAAGATCCCACTGGCTTCACTGAAGCCACCATTTAAGCCACAAAGTGTTTCAGAAAATTCTTTTTTATTAGACTTAGAGCTAACATGCACAGAGTCTTGGCATCATCTGAAGATGCACGCATATATTTTTCATGATCTTACTCAGGAATAGCTGAGTGGGTAGCTGAGATGTCAGTGCAGGTTCATATGTGTGGGATTAAAAAGAAAAGCTTAGGTTACAACCCTGAGCCTGAGAGATTTTCTTTGATTTGCTTTCCCATTCATGTGCTGATCCAATCTACCCCAGCCAACATGGGAAATTTCATGAGATTCTTTGCAGACAAAATGTATTTTGCTATATTCAATATAACTCCCAGCTGCAACGTAAAATTGGTGATATGCAGTCTGGAAAGAACACTTAGTAAAGGCAACCATGGGCTCCTCTCTGTGGAGACTTCACTCTCATGTCTTTCCCATACAAAAGAATTCTCAGTTAATGATTGGAGGAGGGATAATTATATAATTGCTATGTGATATACTAAGTGTTTATTCCAGCTAATTTATTTTTTAAATAAAGTTAATAATTTATAACCAGTACATAGTCATTTCTCTTAAACTTGTGTAAATAATCAGAAGGCAATTTGAAAAGAGGTCTCTTTGATGATACACATTGTTATGCATAATGCTTGTCATTTTTGTTTGCAAATGATAAATTATTCAAACAGTTTCTCACTGCAGTCATGTGGCTGCTTAATGTGTCAGTGAGATAGGAGTTTTATTTTTTCACTGGATCCCTAAAAGTAAGATGAGCCTAAGATGTTCAATACATTCAATATGTGCTACTTGTCCCTAGCCCTGAAAAGAGGAAAAAACACAAAGAGAAGGAAAATATCCTAATAGATACACTTAGGAAAAAAATACATCAAAGAGTTCTGGAACTATGTAATGTTTGTTTTACAGGTAATTTATGAGTCTGAGGGAATTGTCCTTTGCATGTGATAGGCAATATAAAGCTTATAATGCACTTTTTAGATGACGACATCTAACAATCATATGTATTCTCCCTTTTAGACAGAGACAAAAATGATAAATTTGTTGCTCCATAAAATGTCCATTATCAGTTTTTTAACCAGCCACAACCCAGTAGCTGATAGATTCAAGGTCGCTATTCAACTGCGTTGACCCCAACTGCTTCAGTGGAAAAATGAGTCACAGTTCATGTATTTACATATGCAATAAGCTAGGATAATGAGTTTTTGCACATGAAATGAGTTATAAGGAAAGAGGCACGTGTTCACAAATTACAGGGACATGTTTATATATGGAAGAGCTAAAGCATGAAAGATGCTGGATAAACTCCAGGTCCCTATCCTGTTTTTTAACAAAGCCTGGCTATTTGGAGAAGTTGGGTAGAATACATAGACATGATATATTTTTAACTGTATATAGATACATGTGTGTATATACATATATATATAATGTATGTATGTATGTATGTTTTAACATCTGAATCTCTGATAACCAGTTTTTCAATGATCTTCCTGAGGCAACAGTGATGCTTGTTTGTATGAGAGAACATCTCAGCCCAAATACCTCCCCAGTCCCTTCTAACTTTTTCCTGGCACTTGGGAACTATATCAATTCTCCAAACGATTCTCTTGTGGCGCATTAGCCTCTTCCTACCCACGTTATATGTCTTGCTGGCACAGAGAAAATCTTGATGCAACTGCAACAGATAAATCATACGCTATAACAAAAGGACCTTTGGGTACTGTAGTTTATACAGGTTCTTGAAATGAAGTAAACTAAACCAACAAGAGCATTTTTAGTATCGTGTACCTGTTCTGTGTCACAGAAAAAGAGTTTGGAGAACATCCAGAAGTTTTCTGCCAAATTTTTTTTTTCCTTCCTTACTGTGTTGGTACACAATATGAGGAAATGTTGCTTTTACATGTTTTTTAGAAATCCTTATGCTAAATTATCTAAGGTATCTTATGGTACATCTGGTGCAAGAAGAATATGTTGAGTGTTTATAGGCTATTAATAATGCAAAGTTTGAATTCATTTTTTATAAGGAACTGGTTTTTTCCAATCTTTTACTATACATGGCATTTAGGATATAGGTAATCATTTACAATTTACATATAATAGTTTTCAAAACATCTACTTCTGGAAAAGACTGAAAAGAATTATATACGAGTATTGGAGAAAAATGGGTGGTACACAATAAACAAAACAAATCAAAATAAAAATACTTTGCTTGCTATAGCTTAATTTTACTTTACCTTATTTTTTTTTTAAATACAATTTTAAAACAAAAATACTTTCCTGCTGGCAGACCATATTTTTCCCTGCACATTTTTTCCACTACTTTCCCCTTCAGGGAATGTAGCATGTGGATTCGGTTGTCCAGTGCTTTACAAATGCTGCAAGATGTAGTAAAATGATGTTTTGTGTCAGAGTTGGGAAAAAAAGAGTTTACAGGAACGCCATGAAAATGACATACTGTATTGAAGCAAAGCACATGGAATAGGATGGTCACTATGCACTGTGCATGAAATTTAGGCTTCTTTATGTGTTTCTGTGCAAGTGGAAAACAGATCACATTACCCATGAAGCAGCTACTGTGCAGCTCATATATCTACCTAAGTACAACTACTGAATGCAGAAAATTGAATATATAAATACATCCTGGAACAAGGATTTTTTTGTCCTTCAGGACAAAAACCCCCATCAGGCCATAAGTCTTTTGTACCATTCATGCCCTAGCTAGTTCAGATAGGGCCATATCAGACCCTATCAGGAAAAATCCTCCTTGCCTGTAAGTCAACAAGAGTTTTGCTGATTTAAGAAGCTGAGGCTTTGTTCAGTAGTGAATAATTTCCTTGGCAGGTCAGAAATGTGTCTCCCTGCTACATAGGACACTATTGCTATTAAGCCACTCCATTTCTTGAAGCCATCTCTTTTTCCCCTGTATTCTTCTTTTATGGAATATATTCTCTGATAATTACTACATCTTTTGCTGCAACTTGCTATGTATAAAGCATAAAAAACCCCTCAACAAACCAGCCAACAAACAACTGAAAGCAGGCCGTGCAAAGATAAAGAAACCTGTGTTTTATCACCTAGTTGTATGAAGTAAAGGGAAAAACAATACTGAAGGCTTTCTTCAATTCCAGAAAGATCAGCTCAGGATACCTATTACAATCTAAACCAGGAATGTCAGAGAGGTAAAACTTTAGACAGTGATTTATTCTTGCCCTTGACACATGAGGTACAATACTGTATTGTGAAATACAAAAACTGACAGGGTTCTGAGGGTTGAACAGAACGACACTATGTTTACAGGGAGCTGGACAGCACAGAATTTTTCCAAACTCTAGATTTGATGGAAAACCTTTTCAAACACAGAATTGCATTTTTTTGATCTGTTTCATGGGCAGTTTTTGAATCTGTTTTATATCTGACATTTCCCACTGATTTTGAACATGAGTACTATATATTATCTGTAGCTTCTGGGGAGTTTCTTTTAGTATCCACTTGTTTAAAATTCTTATCTGTTAAACTAAAACTTGAGACATGGGTTGAAATGGCCTGTTGCACCCAAGGTTCTACAGCTCTTTTTAGTTTATACCCTCCTAATTATTTTTGCCCATATTTACTGAGGGCCTGCAAGCAAGACCAAAACACCATATTCATGGGCATTCCAGGAAAAGGTACCTTGATGAGTGTATAAAAATCCAAAATGTGAAAAAGGTATTTAACCTAGACAACATATGAAATGGTTGAAGGTGGCTTATGAGTCCCCTTTTTTTAAGTACAAACTGTCACTTTGAAATTGAATATGACCTATCAATCTGTCTTGTAGAAACTTGGGATTCTGTGACTGTCCTTATGCAATGTTTCTCATTTGTACTGAAAATTCAGGCTGATTTTCTGACTGGCTGAAAAGCCAATGAACTGTACCTCTGTTTAGGCTCAATGATTTATGGATGATATGCTAGCTCTTTTTCTGTCCACCACCCTAACCTCACAGCAGCTTACAAGCTGCAGTGCCACTAAGACAGTTGTTATTGCTCTTTTTTAAGCCCAGAAGTTGCACTTGCTCTTGATTCGTTATAACAGTCAATGGTGACAGTAACTATGATGTATACTTTCCTTTTGTACAGGAGACAGAATTCTGCAGCGCTGTTCATCTATCTGATTCCCTTGTAGGCTTTTCACCTACTGCTGTAATTTATTTTTCAGAAAAATACCTCTTGAAAGTAAACACAGATATAGGAATATTGTATTGTATGTGTGTGCTCGTGTGTATATGCCCAGGTTTCTCTTTATACAACTTTGCTTTGTGCCTAAGGCTTTTTTCTCTATATATAACATAGGTCTGCTCTCTTCTATCACACTCCATTCTACAGGCGAGCCTGATTCAGACACTTCTCTGCAACACTCTGTCATGAGACTGGGTACTGAAAAATATTGACAGATTATAAAGTTTTCAAAAATCCTTTTTATTAAGGATATTATATTTTCTGATTACCAATCTTTGTGGATCCCCTATTCTGTTCTTTTCTGTTTGGACTGTTAGTATATATGAGTTGAAACATTTCCCTTGCAGACCTTTCTAATTCTGTCACTGCATTATTTTTATTGTGACAGCTTATGATGAGTGGAAATCTTCAGGTTCTTACTTTTGACTCCCTTTGGTTTTTTATGAACTGGAAACTTTCATGTGAAACTTTATGAGAGACTAGAAATGGAGAATAAAGTTGATCTAAGTCAGATAGGAATGATTCCTCCTACATCAGAATGTTTATATGATTCTGTGCCACAAGTCACAGCACACTTACAAAGAATTTGCCCTATTAAGGTGTTGAACAGAGGAAAAAGTAATCATCACACTTGGAAAGTATCCAAGGAACAGGAACAGGGCCTATTCTCCACCTCGCCTCATCCAGGAGAGCGGGAGGGAGTCACTGATGGAAAGGTCGGAGACCCTTCCCTCCCCTTCTCTTCCCTGTCAATATGCAGATCTTGGTAGGAGGACGTTCACTTGCCCAGTAGAGCAAAGTGGATCTAGAAAGTGCCACATTTGTATGTGACATTCTCATCAATTTCTGCCTGAATGATCAACTACTATTTCTCTCTCATTCTGATTTTTCTCTTCCATTTTCTCTTTAAGTTTTTCAAATTCATGGTGGTCAGCATCCACTAACAGTCCAGCTCTCTCCCAGCTGTTCCCTCACTTCCTTTTCTCAGTAGGAAAAGGAGATAAAAAAAAGGAGGGCAGGGGGTGAGGGATGGAATCAGACAAGAAAGCCCACAGGTCAAGATAAAGACAGGGAGAGTGTTTACCAACTACTACCGTGAGCAAAACAGACTTGACTTAGGAAAGTTAAATTTATTTTTAATTAAAGCAGATGCAGATAGTGAAAAGCAAAGGCTAATATTCGACCAACATCTCTCCCAAGCTTAAGGGCACTCCTTCACTCCATATCCTTCCCATGCTCCAGCAGCATAAGCAATACGGGGGTGGGAGATGCTGCAGTCAGTACATCATGATTGCTGCTCTCTCTGCTTCTCCTTCCTTCTCATACTTTTCCTCTGCTCCAGTGTGGTGTCTCCATGGGCTGCAGTTCCTCCAAGTAATATCCATGTTGTCTAACATGGTCCTGTCCATGGGCTGCAGTGTGGATATCTGCTGTGGTATCTGGAGCACATGCTCCTCCTCCTTCCAAAAATGGAAGCAGTCAGATTTTCCTTAGGCAAGCAGGAATTCACATCTATACCATAGGTGCCAGGCTGTAGATGCAAATGCCATCTCAGTCCCTGGTAGCATGCAATCCAGGCAGGCACCGGCTGCTTTTTACCTTAGCTGTGGTCTTGTTGCTGGGGTAAGGAAACTGAGAGAGCTGGGGTGTGTTCCAGTCAAGACCTTAAGCTTAGGTGTTTCACCTCTTTAGATTATAGTTATTGTTCCAGTGGGACAATTTATGAAGGGAATAAAATGGTGAGGTAAGAAAGCAGTTCAGGACATGTAGTCTCATCCTGCTGAAAATCCATACAGAAACTCACTGCTTCTCAGTGTCTGGAAACTCTGTTCAGTAGACTTCCCTGCTCTCCACAAAAGGTATCTCCACTCCCTCTCTGGTCTCCAACTTGGTCTCCCCAAGCCAGACTCCAAGTAAGGAAGAAGGCGGTATTATCCTTCCATAACAGTTTCCCCTGAAGTGTGCGTTCTACTTAACGTATTTCCTTGTACCTCTTCGCTGTTAGCTGTGTTAATAAGCTCATCCTGCCCAGAATTAATTCCTTCATAGGATAGAATCCAACAAAAAACATCGGGACATGTCTATCATTTAAGAAGTGGCCTTACCTAGGTTACAAAAGGTACAGACTCAGCCTCCTGACAGCTTTCAATTTAGAAATTTATTTTTAGAGATGATGCTTTTTCACAACTGTGTGCAACAGCAAACACACTTTTTTTTCAATAACCTCTCTTTTAGAACACTGTTCCTTTCTTATTTTATATCACAGTGTCCTGAGTATTTTTGACGCGTACAGTTGTTAGAAACAGTTGTATTTCAGTCAGCCTTGCAGCTTTCTCATTTAGATCATGACAAAGTCTGATAGTTTCCAGTGGAACTGCCTCTGACACTCTCAGGTTCCTCTGTAACCTCAAACATTATAATGCCAACTCTCTCTTGTTTGCTTTGGATGTTTTTACCTCACAAACATTTCTAATTTTTCAAAGGAAGTGAATGTTTAGTCGATGTTCTAGGTTTTACCCACATTCTCAGCAGTTTTCTTGTAGCGTAGAGTTCTACTCTACAGTAAGGGACTCACTCTATTGCTTTGATATAGCTCAGTGCTAAGCTGTATTCCATTCTCATATGGAAATCTTAGCTTTTCTACAAAATACCACAGAAACATTAATACACTGGTTTTATGATGGAATTTTTCAACTTGTCAACCTCTAAAAAAAAAAAAAAATTTCAGAGTATTTGTAAAGACAGCATGATTCAGAGAGAATGGCTTTTAAAGTCCATGAAATTCTTTAAATAGCTTAAAGACCTCCTACTGTTCTTGTTATATTTGTGAGCTGTAAGATACACTCCGTTCACTTCAATCAGCTTTTTATTGTTGTTTTAGTCAGCAGACACATAGGGCATAAAAAAACTAATAGCAGCCTTTTCTCTCTGATATACTTTACATGAAGACATTGCTTTAAATTGTCTACATGTAGTTTATTATCATCTGGGCTCTTTAACTAGTAGTGGAATTACATACAAAACCAGCGGGAATCATAAGTAGAAAAAAATACCTGTTTTGTATATTAGTGAAAATAAAAAGCTTTTTTCTGTTAGTAAAATCGCTTTAGAAATATGTATATTTCATTGTAGCTACACTAATTTATTTCTTCTATCACTTTTTTTTTTTTTTAGTATAATCTTCTCTATGCCACACATTTGGCTTTTAGATCTGCTTTTTGTCTGATTTTCTTCTTACCTTAATCTTACCTTAAACACATTACCATCTCTAGCTGGTGTAAACAGGCCAAGGAAATGGAGCTATATTTATGCAACCTGGGAATCTTCCCAGCTATAGTTTGATGTTGTTGTACAATTGTGAAAATGCAAGAATTTTTATCTTTTCTCCTTTTTTCATAAGTAGCTTCCCTCTCTGCAACATGCATTTAGCATGTTTTTTAATATTCTGCACAACACTCTCAATATATTTCATATTCTTCATACTCTGCCTTTTTTAAGTCCAATATTTTTGTACCTCTCTCTTTATGAATATTCTCTTGAGTCCCTACAATTTGATGTTGCTGCTCTACAATCACAAGAATCAAATCCTCACCAACCTTTATCTCATTTATCACATATATTTATTTTCTTGGGGATACATCCAAAGACATGTCTGGCCTTCTTGATCGCTCAGCAGATTCAAAAGGAAATAGCTCCATTTTACCTCCAGAAATAACTTTCCATAGTCATTTCATGATTTTTATTCTAGTCCATGCCAGGGTAATTGAAGTCTTCATGATTAATGATGTGCCTCTTTAAGAGAAACTGCTAGGCATACAAACATTTCCTGACCTGTCGCTTCTCACACTGTTTCAGATGTTTTTATCTATTTCTTTATAACACGGTTTGTACCTTCTCTATCGTACACTTCCATCCAGACCACTCTGGCTGTGGTAAATCATTCTGCATGCAGAATATAGTTTCCCTGATCTTAAAGATATATTGTCCTTTCCTCTATATACCCTGCTGTTACTATGGTGTTTTTATAACTTCTTATTTAGAGTCCTGAGCCAGCTCTCAGTTAACCTACAGTAATTTAAGTTATTTTTGTCTAAACACATATGGTTGCAGCTCTGGAATCTTCTTTCTTTATATAACACAAAAGAATTCTTGTAAAACAAAGACTTTCTTGGTTCATTTTTCTGAGAGAAAATCATCTTATCACTTTTACTTCATTATTTTCATCAGCCCACACTCTGTTACCATCATTGTGACATTCAAGAGTAATTTGTACTCCTTTTTTTTTTTTTAAACTGTGATCCATGAAGCTGTTATCCCGAGGATGTGCATGTATGGTTTGGTATCATTGTAGCTGCAAGGAGATCACAAGCTTCAACTTCTTACAGAGTGAGGGGCCACCAGATCAATAGTATGATCCTTGACTAACAAAGATGCATTCGGTATCAAGTAGAGAATTCAGAAAATACAGTCTGTATAATAACAAGAAAAACTCCACTGTTGTGGGAAAGGTGGATGTTAAATCTCCTTTTTATAGAATAATCATCTAGAATCAATAGTTCCTTCACACGAATAGTAATTAGAAGCCTTACAACACAAAGTATGTTAAATAAGAGGCTTGGGAATTATTTGTTGTTCTTGTTTTCTTTTCAAGCTGACAATTTTTTTACCCTTTGTTCCTTTATCTTTCTTCTGTTTCATATAAAAGAAAAAAAAGATATAATGCTTTATGGTTTATCTCAAATTTTGTCAGCCACAGATTTTTTTTTACACTTCTTAGCAAAAAGTCAAAAATAGAAATGACATATCTTATGCCAAAGATGAAAATGGTGTGACATCATGCAGACGTTACAGGCACGAGAAGATGACAAGGAGGATAATAGGTGGAGGCAGAGAGATCAAGTTCGAAAGTCATGTGTATCCTCCCATGGTTGTTATTTTTAATTGACTGAGCTCCTTGAGTAATCAGTTACTAACAAAATCTCAGTATTTCATCACTAAGCCATGCCTTTAATATGCAATTAACTTTTGAGCACCATTGCCCTTTCTTTATAACTGTAGAAAATATTGGTGAAAACATCATTAAAGTCTGCAGGACTCTGTCTGGATAACTCTTTACAACTCCAGTCTTCCTTGTGCTTTAAATAGATTTGTATACTCTTTTCTTGAGGGCTTCTATCCTCAGCCCCTAAGTAAATAAATAAATAAAACACCGTCCTATTGCCTGTGCCCTTTCAGCAGAATGTACTGTCTATTAAGATGAACCATTCCTATATCGCTGAATGGCCATATTCACCAGTCCATGAATTTGTAATTTAGCGTGTTTACTGCAGTCCTGGGATGTGTACCGCTTAAAATGTTCACCAGGGACTTTGTCATTTAGCTGTGTCATATTATTATACTGTGTAATGAAACATAACCACATAATGCATGTAAATAACAAAGTGTCAGCTCTCTGCCAAAATATAAAGGGAATGTAAAATGTAACTTCTATCACAATCCCAGATAAAACAGCATAGAAATCTGGAGAAATGAAAAAGTTAGCTTGGTGAAATTCTTCCTATTATTTTTCAGTTAAATATAAATGAAAGGAGCAGGCTCATAGTTTCATAATACTTCCCACCCTTTGTCCCCCACCAGGCTTCTAATTCGTGATTTATTTTTTCTTTTTAACATGGCCCTTACATATCTGTATCAGCTGTAAAATGCAAACTTCTATACACATCCATCTTCTTCCCAGCACCTTCTCTGCAGCTGTCCTCTTTCTGTCTTCCTTTGCTGCTATCTTGACAGCAAATATTTGTAATTTTCTTTCTTTTCCACTAGCTTGCCCTTAGCACTTAGAACGAGCTAGGCTAAAGAAGAACATCTGCCCCACAGATGTACGCATGCACATTGCTGCAATTCATTCCCAGGGTCAAACTCAGGAAGCTCCATAAAATCTTCCACATCCATTTATCCCCACTTGTTTACCTGTGTTTCTTTCTCTCACGGATTCTCTCATATTGCACATGGAAGCCCTCTCCAGCATTTGTAAATGAACAGATACTAAACTGTTTTAAAGGAGCATTGCATACACACACACACAAGGAAATTACAATAATTAAGAGGAAAAATAAAGGTCTACCACATAATTAGCTTGACAAACATATTTAAAAGCTAAAGTAGAAAAAACAAAGCACATTGCAAATATGCTGAAAGTAAGTAGAGCTGAATACAAACATGCTTGAAACAACTCTTCTTCTGAATGTGTATAACGTCGTTAGACACATTCAGAAGAAGAGTATACACACTTTTTTGAGATAGGGTAGAAAGAGAAACACTCTGTAACAAGTAGCAATTCCAGAAGAAATGAAACAAGGAAGCAGAATGCTGATTAAAACTTGAAATGAGAAGAGACAGAAAAGATTGGCTATTTTCCTATTAGCAAGATTTCTGAGGAAAAAACACAAAGGAACAATACTGTCCTTTTGAGCCAAAAGAATGCACTTCTTTCTCATCCATTTTTCTCTTTAGCTTCTCATTTAATTTTTCAAGTACAGGAGAATGAATACCATATGATATGCTCAAACATTGGCTGAAATTTCAAAACCCATTTTCTTCCACGTTCTTTATTCCTTTTGTGGTTGCCAAGAAAATCTGCATGGCTTCCACTTAAGCTGAAAATCATTTTTCGAGTTGTACAGTCAAATGCTCACACCGCAGTTGTTATAAATTGTGTGTACTATTTTTTACGTCAGGGGATCCTCCTTCCACACCACCCTAGTGATGAAGGCTGGAGTGGGGCCATAAGAAAAGCAGAGCTTTTACTTCCCCTTCACAAGCAGATTGTGCAGGTGGTAAAAAGGCAGTAAGTCTGAAGTGTGGAACCCTGCCGTAAAAATCCTACATTAACTTACTGGTTTTAGAGATAACATGCTAAACAAGATCCTTGTGGTCCAGGCAGATTGTAACAATTTGAAATAGTCTTTCTGTTCTTTCACCTCCCCAGTCATAAGACTTTTCACAAGGGAAACTAAAACCAAACCAAATTAAACTGAGGTTGTGTATATGAAAAACAGCAACTAATAATACATGTCCAACCTCAAACCTTGGTTATAAATGTTCATAGTATTTTCCTCACAGTGCATTCATAGTAGGAAAGGGGGAAAAGAGAGGGGGGAAACCCCATCTCTGAGTAAAATCAAGCAGGAAATTCAAGAATCTTTCCACAGGCAACTGTTGATCTAAAGAGACTGAATTCATTAGTTTAAAAGAATGTTGTCAATAATCTGCTCAGCTCTCATCATAATGACTATATAGCTTTTATGAGCTGAATGAATTGTCTAATAAGATGAAGTCTCTCAAGAGCATTCTGAACAACTGATTAATCCTAGTCTAGATGCTTTTATATCTACCCATTTTCTTCTTCTCTGCCCTGACATTTTTTCTGCTTGTAGTCAAACAAATTAAATCTGCTCAGTAATGTAATCTGTCCAATAATCTGTCCAATAAATTAAATCTTTCTATCCCTATACCATTTGGAGGAATGAGAGAAATAATTGCTGTTTCTTTAATGTAAAATATAGGTGGACAGATATATACAGTTTTGGTGGGGTTTTTAGGGTTTTTTGTTTGGGTTTTTGTTGGTTTGGGGTTTTTTACTCCAAAACATAATTTTAATCTTTAGAAGCATTTAGGAAGCAGGTTAATTACATTCAGGACATAATTGACAATCTAACTATTTAGGCTGATAGCAAACAGTGTCCTAGCACTGTATTTCAGAGCATAGGAAATACTAATTAATGGTACCTCGATGTTGCAAGAGACGGTTAATCAGACACTGCTCAGTCTGGTGAAATCAGGAAAGTCAAATAGAGGTAAGAATACATATTAGAACCAAAGATTGGCTATGTTATGTATATATAAGACTTTTATATGTTTATCACCTACTTTTGAGGACTTAGCTATTCAAATTTTTCACTGCATGCAATTTGAAAGTTGAACTCGGTCTTGTATTTAAAGTGCTTGTGAACACCTGTAACTTTAATGTCACATCCAAACACTGCTTCAGAAGCTTTCAGAGTAGACACTTCAGCACATGGATGGCTCTCAGTTTTAACTGACTGTTGTGGTCACAGGTTCATCATTCCAGCATGCAGCAGGTCATCTACACTCTGCAGGTCTCTTCCCAACTCTTCATTCATAAATAGCAGAGCCTGAAGGAGAAGGAGGCTATTTTTTCAGGGAAGAGTTTGAAGGGAGAGGGTGCTGCTGAAAGAGGACTCGCCAAAAGGATTACAATTTGTACCCTCACTTCTTCCAAGCTGGACAAACAAGAGCTTCTTAGCCTTGATTGCACTAGCATTTTAAAATGGAGTACAAGGAATCTCATCCCTGTAGCAGCAAGCACAAGTTCATCTCACTGCTGCCTGCCCCGAGTACTCTGCTTGGGCTTAAGGACAAACTATTTTGTGCACTTGCTTCAGCACCTGGCTGTTGCAGTTCAGTGGAGTGAAGAAATAAAGACCACAAACACAGCACTACGCTGCTAGGCCAACCAGCAGATGCTCAGTGTGTCCTTGGTAAGTTTTAAAAGTCACCAGGGAATCACAAAGAAGATAACCCTTGAGGATTCTAGATGGGGCAGTTTCTATTGGGAACTCCTCTGTGGTATGGTATCACCTTTATATTCAGGTAATCACACCATTTAAATTAAGACACCTGATATTGTTTTGGGGATGGAGTAATACAGGAGTAAGGATCTTTCTTTCAAAAGGGGTCTAAATGAGTGAGAATTAATTAGGTAACAGTAATGACAGACTGGCGTTAAAAGCTGATGGTGTTTGGCAGGAGTGGAATTCAGGAGAAAGAAGCACCACTGTGGACTCTGTCCCACTGGAAGACCCTCTTGAGCACCTAAGGAATGGTAGGATTAGTCCAGGCAGCAACTGGACGTGGAGTCCCTTGCTGGCAGGTCCACCACAGGAGGGCATTCCATGGTGACTAGGATAGAAAACCGGCAGGCAGATCCCCAAATTTCAACAAAAGAATATGCTACCATCTTCCTGAGATAATTATTTCACTTAATTTATTGTTCCGTGAGGATTACCACAGTCTGATAGACTGTGTCTACAGCAATTTTGACTATTTTGAGGCTTTTTTTTCTCTTAGCTTTGGTTACCAACAGCTGATTTAATCTATTATGGAGCAAAGGCAATTTCAGTTGCTGCGCAATTAGAGTTTCAAATTACTTCCTTTTGTATACCAAACATTCACTTTTTTTTCCTTTCCCTTGAAGAACATTTCTTCTGTCAGACAACTCCTATTAGAGGAAAGCTCTTGTCCATATAAGAGGAAAAATAAATTCAAGCAATTTCAAAAGATTCTGTAATTGAGACTAAAAAGCCTGTTTAATTGATCATTGCCATACTTGATTGGTATACATGCACATGCATATTTCTGTTAAAAATAATTACAGTGTATATCCAGATCTCGACATTTATGGGTCTGAAGCGGAACTGGTTTATTTACGCCAAAAAACATAATGGCCTTGTGTGGAACCCATATTACACAGATAACTGAAATCTTCAAAGTTGTGGCAAATGAAGCTTCAAAACCATGTGGTTACAAATATATTTTAAATTACAGAGCTGACAAATGTAATCTGAAGCAAAGTCTGATAACCTGCCAATTCACTTTGAACCATCACTGTAATGAGTTTTGAAATATAATCAATAGTCTTCACTTTGAGGTGATTTTCATAGGTGTAAAGGCCAGTTAAATAGTTGGAGGAAAAATTCCTTTGTCATTTTCAAGTTGGTTTTATTATGTACCTGTTCGTATTTTCAAGCTTCCATTTAATAACAAACTCCTAACACAGACCATTATTTGCTAGTTGAAAGAGATAGACCAGAAAAAAATATGAGTTAATAATGAATTTTCGACTCTTCCACAGCACAGAACCTGGTTTTAAACCTCCTCTGTCTGATTTTGCAATAAAAGTCTAAATAAGCATTTTCAGTCTTCAAAGAAATACAGGTTGAATTAAGTTCAAGACAAAGAAAGAGTTAAAGCATAGTTTTGCTTTATCTAAGCCAGGTCTAACTCTTCTGATGCCTGTAGTCAATTTTTCACTCAGGGATAGGCTGTCGCTGCCCTTTCTAGTCTTTCCTGCTGGGTACAGCAGCCTTTATACAAGCTGAAGGAAGAAAACACACTGCAGGGAGGAAGAGCTTCACAGATGCACTGGAAAGTCCACCCTCACACTCAGGGCTAAAATGACAGCTACTGATCTGCTGTCTCCGAAACCTTTTTCCTTGTAATTATCCTATCCATTTCTGATTAAAAATTCCAGGCTACGATACATAAAGCACATCCAAAAAAAGTGCTGCAACTGCAGTTTTAAGTACAATGTGAAAAGCAGCTTCTACATGTCCTGAGTTGAAAATCTGGGTAGTGGGATGAGGTGTGCTCCTAGCTTTGCTTGATTTGCCTCGGGGTTGCCTGACTGGGTGTGGAAGGACAAGTAAAACACAGGAGCATAGAGGACAAGAAGTCTGGAAATACAAGTAAATTACAGACGCTTCCTGCTCTGGTGCTGGGATTGTGCCACCGTATGCATCCCTTGCAGGCCAAATTATAAATTAACAACTCCTTCTTCAGTGATCCAGTCATACTATTTGATATTTCCTTCTTCCTCGCTCTCAATCTAAGCAAACATAGAGTGGCTAATAAAAGCAAAATCCTGTGTTTTGCTCCGGTTTTTAATCATTCAGAAAGAGACCTGAGACTGACAGAAACATTTCTCTGCTGATGATTTCTTTTTCTGTGGCTCCAGAAAAAGAAAGGACGATTCTAATCACCCTCAACATCATTCCTGTAAGGAAAGCACATTAAGGGAAACCAAGTAACCAGAAGGCCATAGCTAGAAAAGCCTTCCACTGGCAGTGAGCGCTTACATCAACTGTTGTGGTTGTTTACAATTTTTTTTTAAATCGCTTTGGAAACACAATTGTGAAAACACTTCTGTTCTCTGTCATGTATTTTGGCTTGTGTGGGACTTGTTTTGTTTTTAATTCAGTAGATCCTGATGACATATTCCCACCTGTAGTTCTAATCAGTGGTTACAAATATTGCAATTAGCTGCTGTGGAAATGATTATGTTGTCACAAACAGAGGATTAGAGCTTCATGTGAGGAAAAATCATCAAGAGCAGATGAATGCTTGAGAAAAAAGAATCTGGGTCTCATGCTAAGATTCTTAATAACAAAATAGAAAAGCAACAGTAGCAAAGAGAAAAAACAGAAAAGTATTACTGCTTGCCTTTAATGCAATTTTCCCCCAAAGGTTATTAAAATCCATTGCTTGTGAAATGTCTGTTCTCAGGCAAAGATTTAAACTGACTAAAATGCACAGCGTATTGGGGATTAAAGCTTTATCCCATGACAAAGTTCCTCTCAATGGAAACATAAATGACTTGATTCTGAAATTCTAAGAAAAGGATTTACTTTGAAAAGGAAAACTGTTTAATTTTATCAACACCAATTCAAGAAATACAGGAGTGGTCCTGCTCTGACTTCCAGCCCTCAGGCAGGAACAATGTAAAAAGTATTCTTCCCTAACAAGAACAGCTTCCACATTTTCCAAGGTTAGACCCAAGCAGCCCCACACATTGGTGCAAATGGCTGCGTCCTGTCACGCAGTCAGGTAGCAGCTACAGCCCATGCCTGGCATTATGACGCCCTAGTACCAGTTCTGAAGAGAATAATTCATTTTTTCCTGTTAAAGCTAAACTTGAATGACTCCTAAATCTATTAGAAATCATACTGATTATATGTAACACATTTTCTTGAAAGTACTAATTTTCAGGAAAGCCTGTTCTTTGACTTAGGTCAATGAAATTCTGCTAAAACATTAGCAGAATTGCAGGAAACTCACTTATTGTTTAATGCCTACCATACAGGCAAAGGTGATTCTTATCTCTTGCAGACACATAACAGCAAAACAGCTGGTTCAATAAAGGATTCTACGTTCCAAGATTCGAGGTTGATATGTGTTAGGCACACCTTGAT
Organism: Porphyrio hochstetteri; assembly: GCA_020800305.1. Classification (NCBI taxonomy): domain Eukaryota; kingdom Metazoa; phylum Chordata; class Aves; order Gruiformes; family Rallidae; genus Porphyrio; species Porphyrio hochstetteri. The sequence goes on along the minus strand of CM036906.1, from coordinate 60,126,392 downwards.
AACAGTTCTGATTATTTTCTTTAGGTCCCACATGTAGCCCTAACTCTGTCTCAAAGCGTACACATACTTGTCTCAGATCAGACAGGACACTGTTATCAGATCAAGATGGACAGTAGGTATTTCTAGTCTCTTGATCTATTAAACTTTTTTCAAAAGCTGTGTAAAAGGACCCTGCTCATCAGGACTGTACGTTCAGACTTTTTTTCTTCTTTTTAGTAGGGGAAGTAAATTCCATATGGTCACTGTAATCCAATACTAATCATCTTTGAATAACAGGGAGTACAATATATTTAACCTAAATACAGATATTTTCTTGAAAAGGCCAGAGTCTCCTGTGTGTTTGAGCATAGTGACATTTAATATTTCTTAATAAATAGGCAGCAGTTTTGACTATGTTGTATTGGTGTAAACCAGGAGAGATTCCCATTTTGTTATTACTTTTATTGTCCTTCAGCCTTCTTCTACCAAATCTTTCAGATTATTTAATTTCTCAGTGTCTTGTTGCCTCATATCTTTGAGCCCCTGGGTGACCATGTGTGGGTGGGTTGACCCTGGCTGGAGACCACATGCCTACCTCAGCGGGACAGGGGAGAAAATATATAATGAAAAGCTGAGTCAACATAAGGTCAGGGAGAGATCATTCAGCAATTAACATCACAGGCAAAACAGACTTAACATGGAATAAAATGCATCTAATTTATTACCCAATCAAAGCAGAGTAGGATAATGAGAAATAAAACAAAATCTTAAAACACCTCCCCCACCCCTCCCTTCTTCCTGGGCCCAATTTTATTCCAAATTTCTCTGCCCCTTCTCCCCCGAGGGGCACACAGGGAGATGGGGATTAGGGGTTGAGGGCAATTCATCACACATTGCCTCTGATGCTCCTTCCTCCTTAAGGGGAAGACTTCTCACACTCTTCCCTTGCTCCAGTGTGGGGTCCCTCCTCAATGAACTTCAACATGAGTCATTCCACAGGGGCTTCAATTCCTCAAGAACCGCTCCAATGTGGTTCCCATGGGGTCCAGACCTTCAGGACCAGACTGCTCCAGCAGGTCATAAGTCCTGCCAGCAAACCTGTTCCAGCATAGGCTCCTCTTTCCACAGACTACCAGGAGCTTGCTCCAGCATGAACTTCCCACTGGCTCACAGCATCCTTCATGTGCCTCCACCCACTCCATTGTGGGGTCCTCCATGGGCTGCAGGTGTGATCTCTACTCCAGTGCCTCAAGCACCTCCTCCTGCCCCCACTTCATCACTGACCTTGATATTTACAAAGTTTTTTACATCTTCCCATGTTTTTCTCTGGCAGCAAAAAGCTGCCTCTTAGGAGTTTGTTTCTTTCTTATATACATTATCCCAGAGGCACTGCTACCATCACTGATTGGCTTGGACTTGGTCAGCAGTGGGTCCATCTAGGACACAGCTGGCATTGACTCTGTCAGACCTGGGGGAAGCTTCTAGCAGCTTCTTGCAGAGGCCTCCCCTGCAGCCCTTCCCCTGCTGCAGAAAGCTTGCCATGCAAACACAAAACACATTGCTTTTAACATAAGAACATATTGATTTTTCCTGATACTGTTCAAATTTTGTTTTCTAATATGTTGTTTGCACATGTATCAATTTTACATGTACATTTAATAAAAATAGGCATATAGATTAAACACCAAGATGCACTTTTTTTAATCATACTTGTGCTTTTCTCCTGCCTCCTGGATGAGTTTAGCAGCACATTTTTACTGCCTGATAATGTTCAGCTTAAAATGAATGAATGCCTCATTGCAACCTTCCTATCTTTTGCTGAAACATTGGCCATTCAGTCTGTGAAAACCTATCTGACCTCATACCATTAGGTTTTTGGGTACATTTCACTTACTCTGTCATTACTTGGATATTCCTTTCATAATATCTTGGCACCTCCTTCCGCTATTCCAGATTGCAGAACTGACTTTTCAGCCTCAGTTCCATACTCAAAGCTCGTGCTTTCCCATATTGGGGGAAAAAAAAAAAAAAAGCTGTTCATCGATGTAATGTTCCTGTAGAATGCAGGAATCTTCAAATATTTCTAGCAGTTTTACAGTCAGTCTATTCTACATGAGTTAAGTGGAAGCTATTAAACACATCAAGAGCTTCAGAGCTAGCTATTGTTAGAAAGAAGACTACCTTCTGAATCTCTGCCTTTTGCAGACATTCGTCGCAGAGTGAAGTGCTGTTTAAAACTCTTCTATTTCCAGGGAGTTTCAACTCTCATGCAGCTTTTAACTGCCCGTTTTTCCACTGCTGGTACTTTCTTTGTTGCTCCTTTTCCTCTGATAGCATGCAATACCTATTGATCATCCAGTGCCTCGCTCCTGTTTTGCACCATAGCTGCTTCTTACTGCCGGTGTTCAAACCAGCATGGCAAGTCTGGATGATCCAGGCAGGCTTCTTCTTCCCGCTGGCATGTCAGAACAGAATATGGGTCATCTCTGGTCTGACCAGGTCCTTTAAACCCTGTGTCTGTCCCTCAGAGACAGCAAGTGCCTGACAAGAAGAGAGATAGCAAATCTTTTCCCCTGAAGTATCCCCCTAGCCTCCAAATATTTTTGCAGCTCAAGTAATTCCTGAACCAGACATAGCTTCTATATATTTAGAAATCCCCCAAGGATTTATTTTGCATGACCTTCACCAGCTTTCTCTGGAATTTGTGTAAACTTCAACAATTGCAACATCTTCTGGCAAAGCAGTACAAGCAGTGCCACAACTACCCATTGCAGGCTGCTCAACTCATCTATATGGCAGCTTCTTTTCATCCCTTCCTTCCCTGATATCCTGTAAGAGAAGATGCAGAACGCAACCAGTCCCACTCCCTACCACCCTGAATCTGTTGATACCCATGCCTGCTCATGTCTTTTCAAATGGAAGAGCCCTCTTTTATTTAGCTGCTTCTCACATGCATGTTGGCCTTTGATAATCCTTGTTGCTTTTTCTCACACTATTTTCCACTTTATACTTTGTGAGATGGAGAGGACCAGAACAGTGCATTTGCTACTGCATGACAAGTGTTTCCCCTGGTAGGTCACTCCTTGAAATTCTGCCATTTCCACTTAACAAGCCAGGCTCCCAAGGCACCCAGCTCAGACTGTATCAGAGCCAGTCAGCTCATACAGGCACAGTCCCAAACACCACAAAAATCTACACTGTGTCAGATATAGATTAGCATCTCAATTCTGATGCCTAAAACCTGTAGAATAAACCTCAGGTGGAGGTAAGGTAATAAAAGCAAACAAATTTTAAAATTGGTGAGTTAAAAGTGTTGCTCTCCACCTTGCAAAGGAAGTGTTCTTCAGCTTTTCATGAGCTCTGACATGCAGAGTAAGCCTGGATATAAAATGAAGCCCTCAGAGACAGCGCTAGCAGCAGCAACCTCCTTTAGTAGCATGAAGGATCACCAGCTCTGAGTTTAGGTCTGAATAGGACTCCTCATACTGTATTAGTATGCTGATGTCATCCAAAACTACAGCGCCTTTGCAGTGTCAGTGCCAATCTTCCATTGATTCCCCTTCCTTTCTCTCTGCCTCACACTTGTTTTGTTCTTGCACCCCCAGGGATTATTTTACTGTTTCTTTGAAGACTATTAATGCCTGCAAGATTTACATGGTTTTTTTGGGGGATGAGGGGGAGTGGAGGGGACGGGACACCCTTTCATGAAAATTGAGACTGATACTGATGACGCTGGAGCCCATGGTGTACTCAATAAGCTCCCTACTGTTCTATTTAGAATAATATATATTTATATACCATATTAATCTCTATTTAGAAAGCCATCTGAAGATATTGTCAATCAGAGATTTGGAGAACAGAAAATTACTGTAATTATTGGTCCTTGTGTTTGAAAATATTGCTTATTTTATCAGAATGGCATGGATTCGTTGTTTTTATGGCTCTTTGATGTTAAAATAGAGTTAATTTCCTTAATCTTAATTTTGAATTTTTCTCAAAAAAACCCACAAAACTCAAAACTAACCATTTCACTATTTGCAAAAAAATTCATAAATGAGTCTCATGCTTGTGGAATTATGAGAGTCCAAGCATGCCTCACAAAGCTATGCTTTTGTAAACCCCTCATACTTCTAGGCTCTGTTGATCCACAATCTTCCTCATCTGCAGGTTGCCCTATGGTTCCCTTTCACAGTCTTTTAGTTGCAATATATCCTTTTAAATTAAATTTTCTCTCTCCCTAAGCTCTTTCATCCGTAGCCTGACCTTGTATGTCTAAAACTGCCCCTAGAAGTGCACTCTATGGAGCCTTTCACAGAGATTTCAAAATACTTTATAAATATTAAATCATAAGCTAATTCCAAGCACTTGAAGAAACTGTGTAGTATTTATGAGCAATCCTTTCTCCCAAAGTCTGCTGCGTAAATAAGAAAAACTAAATATGGTGTAGCAGACCACACGAGAGAAGAGCTTCAAACGGGAACTCAAGCACTCTGCCTCTGAATATAGCTGCCAGAAGAATGTAAATCAACAGTACATTAAAACTGGCTTTTTCTCCAGTGTGGGACCCTTATGGGACCTTGGGTGACTAAGTATCTTGTTTTGGAACCTTCATTCCAGAAGTCAACACTTGTGAGAGATATATCGGGTGACAGGCTCAGTGTTGAACAAAGACGGTGGTAACTGCACAGCAGTCAACGCAGCGGTTTGGGTTTCCTTGGAGTTTGCTGGTCAAGCACTCAACCTGCCTACCAGAGCCTGTACAATCTAGAGAGATCAGAGCACAAGATGGTATTGCTGGAGGCTATAAAGAGAGGGCTGGATTTTTATCACGTCTTTGAAAGGTTTCTCAAAATACAGGTTTGTCACAAACGTTGTCCTGCAGTTTGCGGCTCTTGAATACGAAAACTGAAAATACAGCTGGGATTGCAGCTTCCTATCATCAAATTATTGATTTCTTTTTAATCAAAAAACAGCACACATAGAGGTTCAACATCTTGGATTATTATCCTTGCCATTTCTGTATCATTTTGGAAATGTCTCGTACCTTTGGATTTGAATTTAAGGAGGAAAAAACATTATATATAGGTTACTAACAGCCCACTGGAAGAGCCACAATCAAACATTAAGCTGTTTAGGTCATAGACTCTTTTTATTGCCAGGATCTTTCTTTTCTGCCATAAATTAATGCCACTATGCAACAGTGGGAGCAGGTTATGGGACTGAGGCATACTCTCCCCACCTGACCTTTCCCCTTTTCTCATGGATCTGTCATGTAATAGAAGAAAAACAAATTGACATATAAAGAATTTAATGGGTCAAGCTTCATTAAGATTAGCACAAGGAAAGAAAGGGAGCATTGCCTTTAAAAAAATGTGAAAAGATTCGCTGTGATCATTTGATACATTCTGCCTTCAAGCTGATCACCACCCCAGGGGAGATGGAGAAAATAGACACAGCATGAACCTAGCCCTGCAGTTTACTCTTTTCTTGGCATTTTCAAACTTGTTCCACAGTATCTTTTGGTCAGTTCTTAAAATAACTTGAAAAAATGCTGCATTGACTTTGATATAAAAATTAGTAGAATAAGACATCAACATTCTTCCTCCTAAAACACACTGCTTTTTTATGGTGTTGCTTCATTCGGAGGAAGTAACAGACAGCTATCAAAATGCCTGTGTTATTAAAAGTCAGAATATCCACGGAATAACAGCCTGAGAATAATATGGTATATTGAGACAGCATATGAAACTGCTCTCATTTACATGCAGATCTTACACTTCCTACGTATGACCGAGGATAAGGTTCATACAGTTTGTCTCCTGCCATTCCTCTCTGAAATCATCACAGACTCACTACCACTGTCTCTTAAGGCCAAGGAACAGTTTTGATATGTCACGATAAGTATGCAAAAATTGAGGTGGTTGTCTAAAAGACTGAATTTCTTTAATGTTCCAACAGGCTGAGTGATTTTAACAAAATCAGTTTTTGCCTGAACCTTCTTGCATTTCTTAACTAAGCCTAATTGGACAGTGGTATGAAGTCTTTACTATTTTATTTTATTCGTATCCTCTTCTTTATATAAGGAGTGCTGAGGTGGTCAAAGAAAATTAAATGGAGAAGATGCAGAGTAATCATACTTTGCATGGGGATGGATGGAAGGAAGGAAGAGCAGTGAAAGTGCTCGGGCTTCATCCCAGTGAAAGTGCTCAGGCTGACAGAAATGAGCATTTACTATTTTGATGAAATACTAAGGAAATTATAAGGAAAGCTTTTTATCCTCTCGCTAATAAAGCAACGGTCTAAATTTCATGAGACAGAACATAAACAAGTGAAAAGGTCACTGGAGGCTACCTGTGTTATACCTTAACTGTGAGTTGTGGCTTTTAGGGTTGGGTTTTTTTTTATTTCTTTATGAAGCAGTTGAGGCTTGTATCTCTATACATCCATGACTGCATTCACACTTAGATAGATCATACTTTTATAGTCATGGATATTTTATATGTAGGTCACCTGCACATTTCTCTTCCTCCTGAGACTAATAGGTGAGCAGCAGAGACTCCAAGTAAGTGTGGGGGGACGTAGGGTTGTTCGCTGAAGTTTAAATCTCTACTTGCATTACCAGATTGCTATATCTCTAGTGTTTTGGGATTTCTCAGCTTTACCAGCAGTAATTTATAGCAGCTCAGTGTATAATCTCTTTCTTTCCTAGATCCTATTTTAAAGTGTCCTTTTGCTTCTTTTCCTCTATTCTTCTTGCCCATGGTAGCATCAAAGTATTTGAAGATGATGAAGTGGAATGTTTGATCTTTTTGTAGTACTTCTGCCTGGATACAGTGCATTATGTTCTGTGCCACTAGACAATACCTGGAAAAAAAAAAGACCCTGAAAATATAAAAATAATCATATATGAAAGGACTTCATTTTGCTTCATCACTTCTGAACTAACTTAAACAGCTACTGACAGCTCAAGAAAACTTTGGAAAATGTTCTTTTTCAAAACTGCTGCAATATATCATATTTAACTTTTCTTGATTTTTTTCTTCCTGAAGACATTTGTGTGAGAACAGGATCTTTCTTTCCAATAGTTTGATGACTTCAGCTGTCCATGCTGTACCAACTTGGTTCAGGCTGCTCGGACAAGACTTCTGATAGAGCTTGTTGTCTTTTCAACACTTGTAAAGTTTCTGAATCGTCAAAGAGGTTGGGGAGAAGGAAGTTTATGTCTCGTTCCTGCAAGTTAGTGAAGTGTAGAGCCCATTGCAGTTCCCAAAAGTAGAATTACACTTATGAACTAGACCTGGCTATCTGGACTTTTCACGGTTTGATGGAGGCAAGCTCTTTCTAAGTACTTGTGGGGCTCAATTCTGTAAAGCACACTCTCCAAGCCCCCAGGCTAATGCAGCAAACCATTTACTTTCCTAGTTAATTCCCAGCATGCTGATTAGCTCTTGTAGATCTGGGCCAAACACACTTTGTCTCATGCAAGACAGAGCACCAAGTGTAATAATAAAACAAAATGAACTTCCCACTGTCAAATGTTGAAATCTCTGATATGTATGGAAAGTTTTACCCTAATTTCACTTGTTTGTGCCTCTCTATACTTTCTGGTTGATAACCAAAAGGACTGAGAAACCTTAAGAAAGGCTGCTCCCTTGTGGTTTTTCTAGCTAGGCAAGAATGAGGACTTTTTGTAAAATCTGGTATTATATGAGCTTTTAGTTCATGTTATTAGTCCCAGAAAAAGCATAGATGGTAAATGCATAAGAGAAGTCTGTAGTACTCACCACGCTCCCAGGTACTCAAATACCTTAACAATTCTCCCAGGAATAAAACCTTGAACAAGCGATTAAGTCAATTATCTAAACCATACAACATCTGCTCAAGTGAAATTGAACCTCTGAACCTTATTACGTTTGTCCTGTCCAGGGACAACCTTCACTGTGACTCAAGGCATGATTGCTGTAAAACAACTCCAAGACTCTGGGCCCACAGTCCTTGCCACAGGAAGAAGGGTAAATTCACACAAGTGTCATATTGCTGGCAGGTCCCAGGACTCACAAGGTCTCCTAGGCACAAGCTTGAGCATCAAGCTTTGTGTGACTGGGCAAAGAGTCAATCTGGAAAGCACACCAAAAATGAGGGCAAAAGCATCCATGGAAGTACTTCCAAAGATTGAGAGTTGAAGTCCCCACTCTGAAAACCTGGAACGGCAGGAAAGGAATTGAATGCTCTGAAATCACCAAAACTTTTGATTAATGTCATGGGCCCACACAAATTAGTTTAGCAAACTATGCTTTCCATGTGTAATGCCAAATCAATGGCATTTTTCCATTCAGATCTTCAAACTAAGTTGTGTAGACTGTGTGAATGTGTGTAAAAGCTAATAAGCATACCTGAATTAAATAAACAGTTGGAAACTGCAGGCTCGGGGACTTTGTAATACCATATGGAGTCTTTCAGATGTAAATTACCAGCTGAAATTCAGCTTGGGTCAGTAGTAACCCAAATTGTTGCCTTCTAATAATTGCTCAGTGGCCTATATGAAATTAGTTGATTGACATATCTACAAATTACAAACACAATTGCTGCTAATAGAGCCTCTCAGGGAGACTGGAAATTGCATGGACATGGAGAATGAACTGCCAATTCATCCTCAAGGTGAACTCTTCATGTCAGGAAGAGGCACCTGGGGGAGCTGTGTAGTGCTACTTTTCATGCTCAGACTGTTCTGATTAATTATTATCATTTATTATATGTACGGTCCTCTACTGCAGTATCACCTTTAGGTTGAAATCTTAGATCATCCAGTTTACCATGAATGACACACACAGTTCCAGCATCAAATCATTTGCACTTAAAAGTCCATCTATACACTGCTTTGGAAAGCTAAGCAGACCCCTTAGTACAAAGCAAGGTGGGATGACTAGGAGATAGAGAAAATGAGTTTAAGCTCTGCCTGAGCTTTAAAACAATGTGATAGCAAGGAATTCATCTTCTGTTGTGGTGGTCTGCCACAAGTCTTCGAGAACTCCAGTGTGCGTATAAGTAAGATGCAAGATGGTCTTTATAATGCATCTCCTACTTTTAGAGCTTACATTTTAGCATAGCAAAAACTATTTTAGGGAAGAAATTTCAGATTAGATTCACGTAATCTGATAGAAAGAAAAACAGGGAAAGAGGTTTTCAATGTATATGATCACATGTATACCTTTAGAAATCTTTTTCATTTCAACAGGTTAAAAAAACCTATGCTTAATTTGTATTGGATTGGGAATTTCATTGACATAGTAAATGCTGGTTTGTTTTCCCACAGATTAAAAACACTGCAATAATTCTTTCTCTTTTTTTTTTTTAGTTTTCTTCATATTTGTAACAAGCTTCAGACCACTGCTAAGGAATTACCTTCCTTCCATGTATGTTTTGCGAATTTTTTGGGGAAAAAATAGTATGCCATATTGGCAGCACACCATCATATCCCTTAAAAATCTGATAAAATATTCACAAACCTAATTTCATCTAGTGGTGATGCTGGGCCAGAAACAGCTGTCATGGGACAGATGTTGCCTCCCTTATTGAGCAACAGAGTGTGGTCATTGCTTCACACCATCCCACAGCTCTAACTCCCTTAGCTCTTCTGTCAGATCTGCCCCAGGGACTGAAATCTTTATTGGTATGAAACAAAGCAAGAAAAGAGAAAGGTTTGGATTCATTTGTGTGCTCTTCAGAACTATCACCCTGTTGAGATGCTGTTGAAACACAAATTAACCTCACTCCTGAGAGAGCACTGGGCATTTCTGCAACATTATACCTACCAACAAGTTCAAAATACCTTAAACATCTTAAAGAAAAGGATACTCTTAGATAAGTGAAAGATGAGTGCCCACGCTGACATTGGCAATCTATGAAAGCCACTCTTCCCAAGAACTGCAGGTATTCACAGAAAGGGAGTCAGGACTCAAGTGTTGCCTCTCACTGGAAAAACTGACTGCTCAAGCAGCAGTGAAATATGGCTGGTCAAAGGAAGCATGATGCCTATCAACGAACTCATGTCACATTGTGCTTCGCGCTAAAACACCGAGCCCAAAACATTTCCATCAATCCCAAGCAGTGTTGTTACAAACACCTAAAAGCTTGAACCTCCTTCAAATGCTTGAGCCTTCTTTATTGAACAATGCCTTATTTGATAACATAATGATTTATACCAAATATTCCTTCTTTTTTGTTCATGCATTTTTCTGATCATTCACCTTTCATTCTTTCGGGTAGCTTAGAAGAAAGACTTAGAAAATCTGTGGCATGGCTTTGCTGTCCTGTTAGTTTATTGTCTCAATTTCTGCTGGCCCCACTGTCTTGTCTTTTCTGACAAATTGACTAGCCTTCTGGGCAGAATTACATAAATTAGAATTTTATTTGTCAGGACCCTCTATGGGCCAATGTGTTATATTTATGTGGAATATAATCACAGTTTAGTTTAAAAAATTAAACAAACACCCCATATTCTATGCTAAAACGATCCTACCATTTATGATTCTGCAACAGAATTACTAGGAAGAAAATCATAATTAGTGACAAAAAGATATGTTCCTCTGGAGGTATGCTAATCATCCACAATTTCTGCTGAAAGTAGCACAAGACGAAATGTAAGTTGGCTTTCACACCATAAAATGTCATCTTATGTTTATCAAAAACAAAGCCAGAAGATGTTCAATACTTTGGGGGGGACTAGGAAAGGAGAGACACCAAGGCTGGGACCATCTGTAAGAGTTAAATGCGTTACATTCTTACCATTTCCATAAAATAATATTTAGGGGAAGATGAAATATTTTCCCCCTATTAAAATATTCACAGACAACGGATTTTTCAACATATGCAATCTGTCTTATGGCATATAAATGCTCTGCACCACATTATTTCAAATGCTTCTTGCACATCTTGTAATAGAAGACTTATCATGAAATGTATCTAAAGTACAGATTTGGCTAGGACATACATGTCCCCACTCAGAAAAAAAGTCTTCTTCACCCTGCTTGAAGTTAGGCATATATAGTGACGGTGGTCAAACAATTTCTTTCACCCAACTCTTGACTTTTTCTGCAGTAACTTTATCATGTTCTCACTCCGCACCAGAGATTTCCCTAAGAAACAGACATGTTTTTAAGAAAAGCAGACAATGCAGAAAGAGTAAGACCTAACTCCATACATCCACTTCTTGTTTCCCTTAACTCCTTCAAAAAATACTTCTGAACACAAGTTTTGTCAAAGGCCTGTTATATTCTGTTTAGCTTCATGCACTCAGGCTTTGAATGTGCTGGGCTGTACTTTAAAGAGTATGTGTGAGGGGAACTTTTCTTTAGCTGTACTGAAAATCTTTTTGCCCTCAATAAAATATGTCAATAATGAAAGTCTTCACTGTGGCACAAAATATATATATATATATAAAAACCCTAACTTATTTTCCCTTTCATTTACTTTTCTTTTAGATGCCTGCTACCAAAGGCAGTGCTTATTAGATTTTCCTCTGACAAGATAAAAATATAACATAAAACTGGAAATTTCAGGTTTGATTTTATTATACTCTTATAGTTTAGGGTTTCTGCCATATAAGAAGCTGCGATTTTCTATGTATTCGATAAAAGAAATGCATTTGCTTCAAAATGTGTTCTTGTATTTTACATTTGCTGTCTCATAAGCCAGCTCAAATTGTTGAGGATGAAAACATAAATTGAAGTACTGAACAAGGTCATTCCTGTGGCAATCTTGCCAAATCCAAATCATGTAGATAAATTATTATAGTAAGAAGTAGGAAACAGGGGTTTTTTTAAATTAAATGTTTTGTCTTTTTTTTTTAATGTTTCACTTGTTTTATCTTACTGCAATAAGAGAAATGTGCAGAAAGGCTTTGGAGGGAAAAAAATCAGGCTCTACTCTTTGCTCTGATTTGATGGTGGACCCTGCAAAATTCTGTGTGCAGGTTTTTTACTGTTCCAACTGGGTTTTATATTTCTATTTGCAGAAATGTTCAGATTGAACACTCTTCTTCATACAAGAGCTACCAGACTAGCCTTACTCTCATATCAGGGAACATGTGCAAGCTTTTCTTTACAGGTGGCCAAGGTATGAGACATTTCTAGAGATGCATTCAGTTGCAGCAGGAACTCTTGAGAGTTTGAAAAGTATATAAGCCTTTTAATCTATAGATTTCTTTGGCAAAAAAGCTTGGAAGAAAATTCCCATTAGGATGATCGAGTGGCAACCGCATTATCCTCAGGCACAGATGGTGGAACCAGTTCCCTGCTTGGCCTTTAGGATCATGATTAAATCAGAAAGACACTGATCGTCACAGGGTTGTGGGTGCTTCACTTCCACTTAAATAATTTGTTGGGAATTAAGTGTTTAATATACCTTTGAGGAGCTCAGTCTTTCTTTTTCACATCTGAAAGTGTGTCTACGTCATAGGTTAGAACTAAGACCACTCCGATTGAATTCAGGAACAAAAACATAAAAGAAACCCAGACCGTACCTGGACACCACATAACCCTATGAGAATAAACCAAAGCAAACAGCTGTACATTGTACCTTGCAAAGCTACAATGAAATCAGTGCTAACTTAGGTATCTTGCAACATGGTCCATGCTTATTTTGTGTCTCCTCTTTTCTATCCATAATATAGATCCAGAATATTTATCTGTTTCACAAGGACATCATGAAGATGAGATATACTAATAGTGAAACCCTGGACGACTATGATTTTAAGACTGAACCAGTAACTTGTATCAATTTAAAATTATTATAAAATGAAAGCATTGGATAAGCCCTGCAAAATGAAGTTGTAAAGCTGAACTGGAGAACACTGGTTGAGAAAAGAGCTCCAGGATAAGCTTACTAAAAGGAAAAAAAAAAAAACTTCAGAGAAAATAGTGGTAGTAAGATATATTTTTTGCAGACTGCTTTCTATTCTACAGGTTCAACAAGGAGCATGCAAAAAGTGAAACTTTCCATAAAACCACATGGAAGAATGAAAAAAGCCATTGCAATAATCACCCATAAGTTTCCTCAGGGCTTTTTCTTACATACAGTTCTTCAGTCATAAAATTCAAAAGCTAAAATTTGATTAGGACTACTTCCAAAAGTATTTGTCACTTCTGTTACTAAGGTTTTCTCATACTGCTTCTTTTTTTTTTATGAATGTGCAGAGGCATCGGTTTTAAAGACAGATATTTTAAATTAATTCCATAGTGCCAGACACCGTGCAATTGACAGTGTTTAAGGAAGCGTACTGCAGGGCCGAACTCAGGTCTTGACATACTGTGTGGAACAAAGATAATGTAATAATATGCAGTGCCTTTCATCCAAGGATCACAAAGCATTGGTAGAAGTGAGTAAGTAGGTAATAAGATTTCTGGTTTACAGCAGAGGAAATTGTCCCTAGGTATTTGACTTTTTATTATTCACAGAGTATAAGTTTCTTGTAGCAGTTGCCAGAGTCAACTACCTACTACTCTGAAGTAGACCACAGCATTGCCTTGAGCTAGAATATAAAATTACAGGTTCCTGACGTTGTTTGAGAAAGGCACCTGAAAGTCTTTAGCCTCTAGGCCAGAGCAAATGCACAGATACCCCAGATTTAAGATGGGGTTTATGTCAGCTCTGTGGCAAGGAATTTGAGAGCCAATCATCAGTAAAACTGCCACAGACCATGGAAGAGACCATGGAAGATCCCTGACACCCAGACCTGATCCCACTGATAGGGTGTGGAGTCCCAGGGGGTCAGCTAATTCCTACCCCACAGCTGTATATTGTTACTTTGGTGCATCCACAGGAGACCATGCAGGGCTCTCTGCCTCTACTTTCTTGAAATAACAGTGAATCCAAATTTTAAAACCATCTTGAGCTCAACTAAAATGTATTCTCCAACAACACTTTTTTTTTTTCCTGGATGAAGTTTTATATATTTGTGCTCCCTGTGAAAAATGTTGAGCAATACATAAGTTAGCACACACATGCATGTTCATAAAACCCAGAAGGACGAAGAGTCTCACTAGAAACCTGAAAGATAGGCATATGGTTATGCCTGCTGACTTCTCCCAGAGATCTGCTGATCCTTTTGGTCTTTATCAAAAAATAAGCCAAGTGCTTTAAAAAGTGTTTAATTAGCAAGGGTCATTAGTGTGGACAAAATTAAGCACTGCTCTATGTTAAAATAATGAGATTTGGTGAGAAAAGGTAGATTATTGTGCCCTAGCAGAGGGCTATAATGATTGAAGAGGCAAGATTATTTTGTGGAAGGGTTGTCTGAAGTTTATGGAAGAAACATGAGAGCGAGGTTTATGAAAAAAGTTTTGATCTGCACTAATGACATTTTCCAAGGAGGAAAATGATCATGGGAAAAAATACCTTGACTTTCTAAGTGCAATTCATGCTTTGCAAAGTCTATGAAGCACTTAAATGAAGTTAAGCTTCAAAATTCCTGGGATTAAGCTAAATGCTTATAAATCCTATACATAATTATGTAAAACTCCTGACATATCTATATTCTCAATATTTCTTGTGTGCTGCTAACGTCCCAGGCTGGGATTTTCTAGGGAGTCTAAAGGAATAATGCACAATGCCGTTTTGAAAATCCTAGTATCAGGTGACTGTACTAAGATTGCCTATTTAGACTACTGGTAAATAAGATGTATTGTTAAATAGTTCTGTTCCTTTGCAATATGAATTATTTCTACAATCTTGTTACAAATGAAAGAAAAGTACAAAAAAAATTCCACACAACTACAGTGTAATAGCATCTGCTGAAGGATGTCTGTGAGCATCTCGCTGTAATGAAGACAACAGTGTCTAGGATCTTTGAAAGATGATGCAGGTTTAAACAACTTAGATTTCCACATCTGCAGCCATGGATGCAGAGGGACATCAAGTTCCAGTTTAACTGGACAAGGGTGAAAAATAGAGTCTTTCTTCATAACCTCTCTGATAAAAGAGAAAGAAAAATTGGGGTTTGAATCCTTTTCCACTGTTCCCTTATAATATAGGAAATCCTTGCAAATATATACATTCAACTTTGTTTTCTGATTTCATTGCGTTACATGTCCAGACAAGGAAATGACAATAATATTTCTTTCTTTAAAAAGCTATGCCTTTGTCTTGTTCCTGTCTATCAGGACCTTGTTTCTACTTGACTAAAAGGAACCAATACAAACAGTTCACTTCTGACCCTCTTTAGAGAGGCATGTCCTTTACGCTTTATTTTCCTCACTCTTCTGAAAGAGGCAAACTAATTCTCTATTTAACAATAATAATTTCTTCCATAAAAGGAAGGTAATGAGTTTACCTATGCACAACTTGTGATGATGCAGGGAGATTATCACAAGTTTCGTGTATATCACAGCACAGACTAAAACCTTTCTATTGTACATATGGAGAGGGGGTGCCTGCTACGGTACAGTAAGTTTGTCACAAAATATAACTGTAAAACACATAAATAGAAGTCTCTGTTGTGGGCTTTTCCTCAGCAACCTACATTATTTAACTACACCTGCAATAAAATGTTCACTCAGACCAATTCATATCCAAACTCATAACAGAGTTTAGGACCAGAGATCACCTTTCAGTCCCAAAAAGTCCCACTTTAAGGCTTCTTGCTGTTCCCTCAATACCTTTCAAAAGGCAGAACATCAACAGCTAGCAAGCAGCAGTTTCCTGCCTCACACTGAAGCTAGATTGACCAGTTAATAAATGATGTACAGCACAAAGTTGACATTTGAAATGTTACATTGAGTTACCTTTCTGTAACTTGCACATCACAAAATTCATCAGCCTGTAAATTACTTTTTTCCCTGAGAAAAAAATACCTTATTTTGAATATAGAAATCCCTTTGAAGTACACCTACAGTTGTTTTAAATGTGCTTGTTTAGCAGAATAATCCCTATGGTAAAGTATAGCTCCTGTATTTCTGAATTTTTTTAGTGTGACATAGCTTCATAGCTTCAATAATAAATATCTGGTGCACGCTGGTAGCACTCAGATTTCTGTCATACACATGGCCACCCATACAGCTCCTTTCCTATTCATATGTATAACTATTCATGTAGTCACAATATTTTAAAGAGGCATTTAGATTAGAAATAAGTAATACTGTGCTAGGAGTCACCTTTCTTCACACAAAGTAGGATTTGGTAAGAAAAACCTTGGCAAAAGGAAAAATTCTCTATGACATTTCTCAGAAGCTAAACTGCAGTTCACAGGGTAGCACTTTGCAGGGCATGTTAGGAAGACCAAATGCTCATACACTGGCTACATGACTGATTTGCCAAGTTGTAAAAGTAGTATTTGTAGAAGATATATCCCACTTGAATATTTAGAGCCTCTAGAAATGTGACAAAACCCATAGATTTAGATGAAAAATGGTCAATTTTGGCATGATGGGATTGATTTAAGGAGTAAGAATGAGTTGGCTTTTCTTATATATAGCACATACAAAGTGGCTAATGGAGGGTTGTATGAAGATGGTCCACTGTGCTCAGAACTCCAGTGAGAAATGAAGGACTCTTTTGTATGGGACACTAAAGCCTAGCCAGGGCCTGGTTATCCAGGTAAGATAGCCTTCTTTCTAGTGTTTTATGAGTCTGAGCAAACAAAAAAGCTTTGACTGTGTTATAGTTTTGCGTGCCAGGGTTCTGGTGGAGAAGGGGGGGCTGCAGGGGCGGCTTCTGCGAGAAGCAGGTAGAAGATCTCTGCAGGCCCAACAGAGCAAACACCAGCCAGCTCAAGGCCAGAACCATTGCTGACCAAGGCAAAGCCCATCAGTGATGGTCACAGCGCCTCTGGGAATTACATTTAGGAGAAAGAAAACCACAAGCAACCGCTTTTTGCCACCAGAGGAGGGAGTGAGAAGATGTAAAGAAACTGCAGACACCAAGGCTAGGGAAGGGGCAGGGAGGTTGAGTTAGAACTAGGCTCTCCAGGCACCGGAGAGAAGGATGCCCCTGCAGCCTGTGGAGAAACCCATGGTGGAGCAGGTGTCCCCCCACAGCCAAGGGGACATGGAAAAGGCCAAGACCCCACCTGCAGCCCATGGAGAGGCCCCACGCTGGAGCAGATGGAGACATGCAGGAGATACTGTGACCGGCGCTGGAACAAGCCTCTGCCAGCACTTGCAGCCCAAGGAGAGAGATGGACACAGAGATGAGCAAGAGAAAGAGACTCATGCCAGAGCAGGTTTGCTGGAGGAGGAGAGGCTTGTGAGCCTGTGGGGGACCAGGATGGAGCAGCCTGCGCTTGAGAGACTGAGAGGCATTCTGTGATTTTATGACTGCACCCCATAGAAGTGACCCACACTGGGGCAGCTGGTGAAGAGCTGAAGCCATGTGTGAAAGGACTCATGTTGCAGATGTTCTTGAAGGACTATTTCCCATGAGTGGGATCCCATGTTGGAACAGGGGAAGAGTGTGAGGAATGTGTGTGTCCATGACCCCCCTGGCTAAGAAGGAAAAGAACTCATGAGGAACCGACTGAAACCTCCTATTCCCTCATTTCTTGACTCTCCCCGTTCCACAATGTCAGGGAAAGAAGGGAGCAAAATCAGGACTAAAGTGAAATCTGCTAAGAAGGGAGGGATGGGGAGGTGCTTTAAGCTCTGGTCGCACTTGTCATTACCCAAATCTGGTGTCACTGGGTGTGCAGAGCAGTGTAACG
Organism: Porphyrio hochstetteri; assembly: GCA_020800305.1. Classification (NCBI taxonomy): domain Eukaryota; kingdom Metazoa; phylum Chordata; class Aves; order Gruiformes; family Rallidae; genus Porphyrio; species Porphyrio hochstetteri. The sequence continues at coordinate 60,108,721 of CM036906.1, read as the reverse complement.
AATTAGAGAGTTTTCTTTCCTTTATTCTGTGTTGAGTCTGTTTTGCGCATGACGCTGACTGCAGAATGATCTCTCCCTGTCCTTATCTCCCCTCTTAAGCCTCTCAATATATATTTTCTTCCCTGTCCAGCTGAAAAGGGGAGTGATAGAGTGGCTTTTGTGGGCATCTTGCATCCAGCCAAGGCCAAACCACCAGAGTCTGGAGTCAAAACTGTGTCAGAAGGACAGTTCTGGTACTGTGACCTAAACAGAACCATTTGTAATCAATAGTGACAAAGTAAATTAGACATTAGGAGGAAGTTCTTCACTATGAGGGTGGTGAGATACTGGAACAGGCTGCCAAGAGAGCTGGCGGATACCCCATCCCTGGACACATTCAAGGTCATGCTTGATGAAGGTCTGAGCAAGTTGATCTACTTAAAGGTGTCCTTCCCCACTACAGTGAGGTCGGACTAGATGACTTTTAAAAGTCCCTTCTAACCTAACACATTCTATGATTCTATGAATCTGTGAAATACAGTGAGAGTGTCTCAGCACCACTTTTAGTGGCATAAACATTTAAATGGCTGTCAACAGCTGTAAGCCATGTTTGTAAACTCTTGAGTGTAGAGGTTAAGCATTAGTGCCTGCATCAGTCTTCAGGAAAATCTAATCTCACAAACCTTGGTCACAGACCACGTACCTTTCTGCCTCTCTGTGTTCCTTACTCAAGGAACACACACCACACTTTAGATTTCTAAAAAAGTTATATAAAATTTGTGCACAATGTTAGTCAGGCATCCTTGCCTTATCTACTGTACGATATTTTTAAAAGAGAAAGTATTCTAGCATCCCATTTGGTCAAATTATTTTTCTCCTTAAACTCAGCTTCCAATTGCTTTTGTTTCCAGACTCCAGAGGGGCTGGCACAGATCAGCAAAGACCATGTGCAAGATATAATCATGATCATTATATAGACAACTTAATTCAACTGCATTTTATGATAGACACTTTAGCTCATGCTGTGTATCATGTACCTACCTGTCTGCACAGTGGAAAAAATAAGATTCTTAATAGGTGAATATACTGTTGTGTATATAGATGCATACACAGACCGTTATTTCAACAAAGCAAGCTAACCATGTACAGCATTCGAATAGTGATATGATTTAAGGAATTGCATTTTTTCTATTTTCACAAACTTTCTTTCTTGTCTGCTAGCTCATTGCATAGGTGGACTTAATATCATCAGCTTATGGTTTACCACCACTCAAATAAGCTTTAGTTAGTGCACTTTGTTCTTTGAAAAGAGCAAGGAACTGGAGATATTTCGGAGGGCACAGCTGTCACATCAGTGGTACATTCACCACTCTCTAAAAAGAGAATAAGCAACTATGAACTGCAAATATACAGGTCTAAAAATTATATTTCATCTAGTTTTGCAGTACTTTTACAAGTTTTTAGATGTGCTCCTCTGCCTCTGTGCAAAGTTCATTGTCTAATTTGTTTTTGACTTGCTTTGCCTTCATTCAGTTCCCATTGCTCAACCTTGCCTGCTGTCTACTGGTGGTCACCGAGATGTTAGGCTTTTGCTAATCTCTTGTCAGCTGCTCAGCCAGATAGCACTGTTCAGCTTTGTTTCTCTGCAGCAGGTGGAGGATTTTAGACCTTCAAATAAACTCTTTCTTACCTTTAGAATACCTACCCTTTTTGGAACCTAAGGAAGGGGAATTTCATTCCCACTGAAATGCAGTTATAGCATTGCAGAGGAAAAGTGCATGAATAACCTTTATCTTTGCAGTCTGAAATTTAAGGGATGCAACATGGAATTAGCTGTTAATGTTACAGGTGTTGTTTCCTCTTACTACTTGATGCTATGACAGGTGTTCCTACATGAAATACGGCTATAATTGTTGAAAATATTGAACTTTATCAGCCAAATGCTGAACACAGAAGATTGGTTCCATAGAGCACCCTAGAACAAAAACCAGTTGGCCGAGTTATGTCAGCTACTCCCACAGCTGCCTTCTTTCAAGGGGAGGCAAAAAACCTTTGCACCAAACAAGACAAATAGAGCATAAAAAAACCCTGGTTTCTAATTACTGCTTATTTACCAATCTCATACAACAACCAGGAGGGCTGGTGACTTTTGCTTTCTTATAAACATTTTTTAACATCAGAGTCAGTCTGAATGTCTGTTGGGGACTACAAAAAGAAAATACAATCTTCTTATTTTTCTCTTTACGGAGTTACTCAGAAAACTGGGAATAGAATTTTGGGAAAGGATAAAATACCGGGGCAAATTTTCTTCCCATTTAATTCTACCATTGGAGGAGATGGATGCACTTTATCTCTCTTTACTTGCTTCACTTTCTCATTAGCTGCAGTTTACCAAATCACACTCTCACTGATATTTGATGATACTTCTAGACATAGACGGAAATTCATTTACAGCACAGCTAGTTCAGATAGAAAATTATTAAGGCAGGCAGGAGTTTAATTCAGTAGATTTCATCACTTTCCTGCAGGATGAGATTCCTGAGAAACAACTAAATACGTAAAATTAGCAATCCTAAAAAAATTGGATTTGTGATTGGAGTAAGCAGCAGCTGGAATTGTCAATTGATAGGTTTTAATGTTAAAGGACTGATAAATACATGACTATATGATCTTACCAGTTTTCAAATACAGACTTCATTGTCCTTGTACCCACAGACTTTTGTGGTCCTCTGCAGAGAAACCAAAGCACATACGTGTAGTACTTGCTCTTACATTCAAAATCTTGTTCTGGGAAAAAAGGAACTACAACTCATATGCAGAGCCAAGAATGCATTGTTAGGCTAATTAAAGTCATAACAGCCTAATCAAACACAAGAAACAGTTATTATTGCAGTTGCAATTAAATGAAAACTCATAGCTTGAACTATCTAATTATAGCTGGAAAAATACCCTACTGCTACAGGTATTACACGTATACATACTGTTCCTCTGGTGTTATATTTGCCTTCAAGTGCCCTGCTGGCTTCCTCAAGAAGAGCGGGGGAAGGAGGTACAATGACTCCTGGGCATGCCAGCCCCTGGAAGAAGGGTTGGGAAAACAATTCTGTGGGTACCTCTCTTCTCAATTTTGGGTCCGTTTGGCTTTTTTTTTTTTTTACATTATCTACAGAATGTACTTTCTCTTACTTTCTTCCTTGGTTCCAAATACCACATTATACTTGGTTTTCTGTTCTCTTTGCTAACCTAGGATTTAGCTGTCTCTAAGGCTTGCATCTCTTTTGTAAGCAATGACTGACCATGAACACTTATGGATTTTTACAGTCTGAAGCCTCTGAATCATCATTGTATGCATATACAGAACATTTTTATTCTAGTGTCATAAAGACTTTGGTCTGCAAGAATTGCTAGTTATTGTTACTGTCTATTAATTAATAGCATGTACTGCACTGTGGAGGAGTGAAAAACTTAGCTAGGCACTAGACACCTAACTGGTAGACAACTGCTATGATACCTAAAGGAAACTAAAAACAAGCTCAGGTCAAAGCAAGCGCAAACAAGTCCTGAATCACTGGACTATTAGGTCAGTACAAAGCCTGTGTACTTTCACAAGTAACATCCAAAATCATATTTGTTGGGCTGCAGCACTGAGCTAGTGATAAGTTGTCAGATGTTCTGGCTTTCCCTCAGACCCACAGGCCAGAGAACTCAAAAGCCATCCTGGGTCTGAGATTACAGATGCAGACTTCTGATTCAAGTATTGGCTAAAAAACTGAGCCTGTGCCTGGGAGCAAGGCTATCAAACTATTCTGTTGGCCCTGGAGAGACTATTTCATCTCAGTGAGTACCTTTATGCTGCCCAGCCATGATGTTTCAAACTAATTGCAAAGACCAAAGATGACTTTGCGATTTCCTATCCTTACTTTCACTTTATCTGTGTAAACATTGAAGTTGGGAAAGAACTGCATCATACAGGGGTAGTATGTGTGATGAGGTTTGATAGTGGTGGTAAATAGCCTGCCAAAAATGGCTTTGTGAGATGAGGCGGTGGTATTTTCCATGAACTAGAAGTTTCCCAAGGTGAAGATTTTCTATTAAAACTCTGAAAGCTGTGTTTTCCAGACATGACTTTCTTTACTACTTTTGGCCTCTTGACAATGTAACGTTATCCTGGGATTCATTCCTGCCTTTGGAAGTCATTTATCTATATTTGTTACATATCTGTATGACCTACATTTATCAAGTACAGAATTCCAAGATATCATGCAGACAATCTGAAGGGAGATTTCTTTTTTTTTTAATCTATTAATTTTTAGCTATAGATAATGAATGAATGAATGATCTTCTTTTAATGGTCCTGGATCAAAGTTTTTAATCAGTTTCAAAGGCTCAAATGCTGCAGTTTCATCCTGGGACAAAATTCTGTCTTTGAGGTTTCTCTGCACAGACAAGCCTGCAGGGCTGGTGCCACAAAACAATAATTCCTTCCTTCTGTATGGCAAGATGCCCTGGTCTTCAGCCTCCTATTTTATTGTTAGGTGAAGAGTTTAATCAGACTGCTCCTCTGACGTTTCTTTGGCGATGCCCTCTGATCCCATTGCCTAGTCACACATTGCTAACAGCAGTGTTATTGTGGCCATCTGACACACTGGTCTAATCAATAACCAAGATGTGCAAAAAAAAAGAGAGTTCTCTGGTGAATCTCTGCAGTCTTTTGTGTAAGGAAACATCTAATTATAAGCGACAGTACCCACACTGCCCTCTTCAAAATGCTGGCCTGGGGCATGTGAGAAAAATTACTCTATTTTCTAGCACAGCTATGTCTCACCTTTATGGGCGTACACCAAAGAGGAATAGAAAATAAATAGCACATAATTTTGCATTTTCATAATAAGTTTGAAACTAAACACTAGGAAACCTTGTCAGCTCCTGCTAAGCTGATTCCAATTAAAGCTTCTGGCAGAGTTCCAGCTGTTTTACTACCTCAAATAGCACTGAACATAACAAGGTTTATGAAGCATTCAAAAGTCAAATACCCTATTAACATAAACATGTAGTGAAATCAACTCTTCTACAATTTTCAGCTTTCTTTCTTTCTTTCATTTACGTTGGACTAATCTAAGATGATGTCTGTTTTCTTTGTTGCATCGCTCTTTTTTTCTGCTTGCTGGAATGCAAAACAAGATTTAGTATTTGAACAGTGCATGATTTGCCCTGAGAACCTACTCCCTTTGGCAATTTTCTTATGAATTTTCTATCCCATTCTATTTCAGCAGCAGCATTCTGAAGGTTGGTTTCCTACAATGTTTTTAACTTCAGAATAGCAAGTGTTTGCGTATTTCTGTTCTGGACTATTTGTGAAGCTTTCCACAAACCTGGGTACTAATGCCAATTCTTTAGAGAATTGCCTGATTCAATTCAGTAATAATTAACAGACAATAAATAAAAAGTAGTGTAGTTCTCAAACCACTTTCTGATACAGTTTTATCATTGTTTAATATTAAGTAATTCCTATTTCAAGTGAATGAAAATTATCATATACTTCGGTATACTGTATCACCTTCAGTAGAGTGAATGCCTGCTGTGCTAAAAAACATTTAGTGCTTTTTACCAAGATGCTGATTAAAGCAGTGGACAGATTATAACGAACACAGTGGAAATGAACCATGCTGAAATCCTCATAGATATATATATTTTAAATAATTCTGGGCATCTCCAAGTATGAGAATGCACTATGAGCATTGTATGCAACACACCAAGTAAAATCATCTGCAACTCTATGGTCATCAAAGAACTTGTGAATAAGCAGAGATAGAAATATGTGTTTAAGGTGGAATCATCATACATCTGGTATTGGTCACTATGTTATACTTTGTGAACATAGTCAAGATAAAGCTTTATGATGATATTTCATGAAAACATAGAATCACAGAATAGCAGGTTGGAAGAGACCTCAAGGATCATCTGATCCAAAATTTGCTGGCCTATAGCTCCGTCTAGACAAAAACACCATGTAGATAAGATGGCCTAGGACTTTGTCCATACAAATCTTAAAAGTGTTCAATATTGGGAAACCACCCCATCCCTTGGGAGATTATTCCAATTGCTTATTGTTCTTATTGGGAAAAAATAGTGTCTACTTCCCCACTCAGTTTGGTATCATCCACAGTCTTTGTCAGAGTGCACTTGATCCCATCAGCCAGATCACTAATGAAGGTATTAAACAGCCCAGAGATCTGTAAGGTTCAGGCTCCTGTAATAGTTCTCATACCAATTCTTCCTTCACTGACAGCGGGTCCATGTCAGGATTTTTGTTCCCAAGGCCTGGGGCCCAGCAGTGCTGGTAAAAACAGAGATGAAGAAAGTGTTGAGAACCACTGCCTTTTCAGCACTTTTGGTGACTAATTCACCTCTCCTTTTTAACAATGGGCCAATATTATTCTTCTGCTTATTTACCTAAAGAACCCATTCTTGTATTTTTTTGCATCCTCTTCAATTTCAATGTGAGCTGAGCTTTTGCTTTTCTATCTTCATTGCTGCATGCTCTGGCAATGCCCTTATAGTTCTCAACAGGTATTCATTTGATTTTCTGTCTCTGGTATGCTTCCCTTTTGGTCAGAAGCTTAGAGTTAAACCAAGAGTGTCTCTTGCTCTTCCTACTCCCTTACTTTTAAAGGGCATGGGTTGTTTTTGTGCTTACAGGAGAGTGTTCTTGAAAAACTCCCAGCACTTCTTTATCCTCCATGGACGCTTCCCATGGAATACCTCCTAGCTGAGTGAGCTCAAGTTTGCTCTTTTAAAGCCTTTGTCTTAGTACTAATCTCAGCATGCTCAGCAGGATTCCAAACTCCACAGTGTTGTGATCAATGCAGCCAAGGTTATCGCTAACAGAGATACTGCAAAGCAGGTTTTCTCAGTTGTGAGTAGCAAGTCCGACAGTACCTCATTCCTGGTTGGTACATCTGACATTTGTATGAGGAAGCAGTCCTCTATATACTCCAGGAGCTTGATGGATGACTTGTGAGCTGCTGTATTGTTCTTCTAGCAAATGTCTGGGTAGTTGAAGTCACCCGTAAGAACCAGGTTTTGTGGACTCAAAGCTTGATTAAGTGACCCAAATATTTATTTGTCAGCCTCATGGTCTTGGTTTAGAGGTCAGTAGCAGACACCTACTTGGTGATGACCACTCTGCTTTTGACCCAAAGGTATTTGATAGGGCTACTACAATTGCTTTATCTGACTTCTATACATTCAAGGTTCTTCTTAACATAGAGCATGATTTCTCCACTTCTTCCCTTTCTGTCTTCATGAAACAGCCTATAGCCATCCATCATGATCCTCCAGTCATGAGAGTTGCTGCACCATGTTTCAGTTACTCCTGTGACTGGGCACAGAACTCCATTCCTCCTGTTTGCTCCCCAGGCTGCATGCATTGTTATACATACACTTGAGGTGGTTGGTCTTCCCATTCTGGGAGGTAGCTAAGGAACATTTGTCACTGCTCTGTTTGACCTGGCTTATTCCCCAGTTGGTTGCAGTGGCATGAACATTGCTACTTTGGACTCTGGCCCCAGGGCCTTCAGTTTGAAGCCCACCTCACCAAGTTGGCCAGCCTTCTGCCGAAGATTACCTTGCCTCATCTAGACAGGTGGATTCTATCCTTCCATAGTAGGATATATTCATCAAAGAATGTCCCATTGTTATAAAAGCCAAAACTGTCACAATGGCACCAGTCAGAAAGCCAGAAGTTTATTTGCATTTTATGTCTCTTTCTGGCTGCCCCATTCTAACTGGTAAAGGGGAGGAAAAGATAAGTTTGGAACCAATATTTTTTTGCTTGTACACTCAGGGCTTTGTAGTCTTCCTTGATTCTGTCCAGGTTTTATGTTGCAGTGTCATTCATGCCCACGTTTTATAGGCATGTTAAGTCTCACCTTTATATTCATTTTATAGTTCAGCATCTGATAAGTTGGCTTCACATTCACAACATTTAAATTCTGTCAGTACATCATATTGCTGTTACTTTACATCTGGAAAATTTCCAGTAATGTTTAACAAACTGGTTTTTTCTTAACACTAGGAGCATTTTCTTCCTTCATACATGGCCTGCACCAAAGCCCATATAAATTTACTGTATGACTGATTTCCACAAGCACTGATTCAGATCTATAATAATTAGATGTAAATTATTTTCTTTTGATTCATTGGAAATGAGCACTGTTAAACAAGAATGGTCTCCTAAGACAAAATAAAACTATGCTAGAATATGTTTTTTTTTAACGCAGAAATCAATCCATTACTCTGAAGCCAGATAAACCACTTTCCACTTCTATATTTTAAGAAATATGTATTTTAGGAGTTTCTGATCTACTTGTCATGTAATCTTGTGTTCTTAGTGTCATCTTCTGCCACCGTCATTAGCAAGCTGAAATCTAAATGTGTCCAGGAGAACATCCAAAGATTTCAAATTTCTGTTTGAAAACGATTGATGTGTGATCCTTCAATTTTCAAAATATAGTTTTCTTTTAATAAACTTTTTTCCACCCTCATGCCTTTTAGGGACAGCCTGGTTGCCAGTAAATACTACAAAAAAGAATGATTTTTAAATGGACTTGGCTTTTAAACCCATTCAAAAACCTGAAGATACAGGCAGGAAAGTTTTGCAAATCTTGACAAGAATACCTAAGGCTTAGTACCTCTTGATATTCTTTAGCACTTCGACACACAAATATTAAGTTATTTTGTATTGTTCAACCTTGGAAAGAAATAATTAATTACAATTATTATTTTTATTAAACAATGTAATTCAAGTTTTAGCTTAGTAAGAACTTTCTGCGTCTTACCACTCAGAATTCATTATGACCCTTTTTTGATAGAGATAATTGGGTTTTTAAAATCCTAATCTTTCAATTTTTACATTACTTACTCTCTTTCTAAGGTTTAATAATGTTATAAAAGGTGTTGGGGTAAAGCATAGTGTATTATTCTGAGAGAAAATTTGTAATTCAAAGTAAATATTACAATAGACTATTGCAACATTCAGTAAGCAGTGAGACCTTGACGTTTCTCTAACTATTGGAGTCACCTGTACTGATACGATCGTTCACTGTGCCAGTTTCCCTGCCACTTTCTCTTTCTTCTGTTTTCCTTGATGGTAACTTTCAAGGTGATTTTTTTGTAAGGTGATATCTAATGCAAAGCACTCTATTTAGTTAGCTTTCAGGATCTAAGAAAGAAAAGCTAGTCAAATCCTTTTGGGAAGCTCTACAGTACAACTCCCATGCCATTCTATATAGGTTACTGCAAATCTACCCACCTTTCTTTTTTGAGACTACTACACAGTGTTTCACACCAAGAGCTAATCACTAGAACACCTCTTGTAATTTAAGAGCCTTAGACTGTAGAAAATATACATCAGTTAGGAGTGGCAATGTTTTAGCTAGAGTACTAAGTAAACGCCAAAGCAAACCTAAGTATATCATTGCTTAAAATTTTGATTGAAATACCTTTTCCTTAAAATGTTCCCCCAATAGCCTTTTAAGAATGTATTGATCCTTTCCAAAAGGGCAAGTTACTCTTTGGTTTACACCCTCATTTTGACCAGATTGCAAATTCTTTCTTAATTGGGTCTAAATTCACTGGTGTATCATTTTAGATTTGTTCCATGCCTCCTGCACACTGAATTTATCACAGATTTTTATTCACATCTGCTCAGTTGTTCAGCCTACTAACCTAATGCTTGCCACATATCCAGACATCAGTATGGATTTAAAAAAAAAATAAAAATAGAGAGTCAGAAGGCAGCAGCAGGACCTTAGATAATTTTGAATTTTTTGTATGAAGGCTGATTAAGCATGACTAGCTCAAAGTTAATGTCTGTTGTTTACAGAGGAACACAGGTCGATCAATATTCTCAACATTTGTTTTCTTTTATGAATGACCAAGATACATTATTATTATTTGAACACACACTTTCTTGAAAGATTCCTCTCTTTTTTGTTGGTTTTGTTGGGTTTATTTCTTAGTGAGACTACCGATACTGTAAGGTGTGTCATTTTAAGATTAATAGACACAGGATGCAAGAGATGCAACATTCAGAGCATGAAGAATCATTAACTAGCAACGATGTCTGAGGGATGCTCCTGCATTTCAAATGCTGCATTGCTTCATTGAGTAGTGAACACAGCAACTCACTCTGAGGCAGATGTTATGCCCGCACACATTGCAAATGCAAACAATTATCTCCAAAGCGTGCAGAGAAAAAACAGACAAACTATGCAATATTCTGGAAGAAGAAACAAAACAGAAAAACTGATTTAGAATGGAAAACTTAATGTCAAAGGTGTTACAGATATGAACACCTGTAATTGTTATGATGCATAATAGAGTGTATTTAAAGCAAGATATTCAAAACAGTTCAGTATTTTAGCCAAGAAAATATCTTCTTGTCTGAATGATTTGGAGAAAATAGATTTCTTTTTCTGCTGAATCTGTAAGCTAATTTTTTTAATTACTGATGATAGCAAGACCATTATTTCATGGGACTCCATTGCTCCATAATTATCTGTTGGAAATGTCCTGAACTAGTTGAGACAGGTATAATCAAAGGTGGAATATTGGAGTAAACGGATTAGCGATTTAGGCTGGCATGGAAGTTCATAAGCTGGAGGCATCACCATGTTCACAAGTATCTCAGGAACAGAAGTTCTCAAATATTCAATGACAAACATTTTCAGAGGGATAGAGGGATATAGGTTAGAGGGGAATAACACAAGGATATTATTGGGGAGCAAGAAAAATGAGACAGGAATTTGGCTTTTTGTTGTCTGCCCAATACCTAAAATTTTGTGGTTCCCTTCTGTTTGACCAGGATGCTAAGTGTTGTAGAATACAACTCTGTAAATATTACCACTCTTGATGATAAAGAGATAAAGAGCTAAGTGGAAAGCTAGTGTTTGCTTCAGTGCATCTTACCTGTGTAAGCATTTTCATTAAGGTTAGTATGTATCTATACTTCAAATTTTGTTCCTGTGGTCCTCAAAGACATCTTATGTAGGTTGAACAGAAAGAAAAAAAAATGGTTCCAATGTTAAGCTGTGAGATCAAGATAAGAGACGCAGGACAAAGCTATTGTAGTTACAACTGTAAGAGTTTAAATTTCATAGTTATACAACATCTTGGATGTCTGCACCATCTTAAATGATATGTTAAATCTCAATGGGAGTGCAGGGGAATCTTTTCAGCTGACACAAAACTGCAGTGACTTCAGGGTGTAAGATGGTATCTTTTAATAACTTATACTGAGAATCAGTAAAGGAAGGAAATTAAGCAAATGGAAATGCTCAGGGGCTGTTACTACAGTAACATTATCCTCTCATCCTGTCCAGGAAAAGAGAAGGCAGGTTTTGCTTCTGAGGCAGACCCAAATTTCAAGATGATTCTCTGCTCTGCCTCCACAGCCCATCCCTCATACTCTACAAGGCCATCCACTTTCCTCTTAGTACAGACATGGCACCTGGATTCTGGTGAAGGAGATGGGAACGGAGGAGAAAAGGACAACACATAGACAGGAAAAGACAGCTCTGAAAGAATTCAAAGAAGCAGAAGTCTTGCTCTGTTATTAAGGGAAAAGCCAATCCTGAAAATTATTTTGAAAACAAAAGCAAAAGGGAAGAGGTTCTGACCTCAGAGCTCTGCTTTCCTCTCTAGATATCTGATATGCCTTTAATCATTTTTCTAATATTGAATATATGTCAGGCATGTTAAAGCAAGGAATTTCACAGGTTTGCAAAACCTTCAGTGCTGTCAATGGGTACAACTGAGTAGTAGCTTAGAAATAACTGCTGTCAATACAATGTGTCCCACAGGAATATATTGCATTAGTTAATGAAAATTCAGATTTTGCATCTTTCCTGGTTCTGAATATCAAAGCCATTTTCTGTAGCAGGTCCAAGCTCTCTGCAAGTCTCATGATAGCATGGAAAAAATGTGGGATGTGGGACAACTCAGGATAAATGTGCTTAGCATTTGTTTTAAGCCACATATATTTCACTTTTCGAATACTTGTGAGAGATGAAACAGACCTTGGTAGAGCCTCATGATAAATAGGGCCTTCAGACTTAGAGGATCTCCACAGCTCTGTCACAGCCTAGATTCCCTATAATGTTAAATAATGCTGGCCTATATCTCCTTTGTACTTCTAGATATACCTTCAGTACACTCTTTCTTTCTGAAGCTTACAAAGTAGGAATAGTCTATGATTACTTACTCCTGCCCAAACCAGATGCCAAGTTTTCACTCAGGAAAGTCTTCTCAGTCTGCTCCTTCCATTGCTGCTGTACGTGGTCAGGACAGACACTTGGCTTAACCTCAGTGATGGTTGTTTACCTTGGAAAAGTAATTTTGAGCATGGTATCTTAGATCAAGGCTTCCCAGAACACTGCAGTACTCAAGTACCTGTGCAGATATGGCGTTATACTCTCTTTTCCTTTGGTAACCCTGGATTGTTGAACTTCAGTACTCATGTCTACCTGAAATGTCCAGAACCCTGGAAATTTTTTCGAGTTAAATCTCTGGATCTTAGCCTATTATTATGATTTGACAGCTAACCAGGCCACACTGAAGTAAAGTGAAATATGATTATTTATTTATAAAATCCTAAGTAGACAACACAGTTGAAAAATTCATTAAAACACAAATAACAGAAAAGAAAGAAAATCACACTTAATCTAAGATACAAGTCTGTCTTCCCTTCTTCTGAACCTTCTGGCAAGCTACAGATGCTTATCAAGACTAAATATTCAAAACCCTTTGAATGCTGTATATTGTCAGCCTGCCTTCCCTGAAAAAAAAAAAAAGGCATACCAGTTTTTATATTTGTTCCCTTTTGGAGGTATCTTAGAGACTACCATATTTCTCAACCCCCACTGTGTAAATATTATTTATCCAGGCCTTACACAGACTGTCCATTGACCTCACCATTTTAAAAATGTTGATGTCCTCTTGGCAGAATAAGTATTATATCCTATGCTTGACTTGATGAATCACTGGTCCACTGAGGGACAAAATATCATTTCAGATAAGGGGGGCAACATACCAGTTGCAGTATGGAACCTTTTGACACAACGAATCATATTTTTCACACTCACACATTGCAGATTTGCATTTATATATAGATACTTGCTTATCACGAGACTTTCCATTTTTTTATATCATATGTGTAAGGGTTTAACTAATAAATAGAGATAGAGACTAAAAGTAAAACACTATGCAAGGGTTACCAGAGCACAGACACAACCCAGAATGGACCCTGGTCCAAATTCTGTTCTGGGTGATCCTGTGTGTTTGGGCTTTTTTTCCCCTTGGAAACGTTTGTAAAAAACCTCACTCTCATTGCAATATAACAGATTTGCAATCCTCCAAATCTGTTGTAAAATAGAGTTATTATTTAGTATTATGTTCATGCTTGCTGGTAAACACCTGCAATGCAAAAAAATTGTTGCTGTTTAGCATTAGCTAAATCATGAATGCAAGACAGACCACTGAGGTCTGTAGAAGCTTAGGCTTGCATTCATCATGCAGAATCACTCTTCTGTGTACGTTTAAAGCGTTGTGGTGCTCAATATTCGGTAATAGTAAGTTTTGACACCATGCTACATGCCTTGAAAACCAAAACTTAGAAATTTCAATACGGCATTATCTTCTAGGTAGCACGGCTATCCTACGAATTTCTTTGCAGCAGCAGCATTCATGCTCTGATAGGCTTAAGTCACAACTCGCAAGGTTATGATGTCGAAGAGTGGCACATAACCTCGGTGGCATTGTCTCTGTTGCATTTACCATTACGAAACAGTACTGAAAAGGAAATAGGTGTCACATAGCTTCCACAGCACCCTGGCTATTGATCATGTACAATACCGCATATTAACAGCTTTGTCTGACTTCTAAGACAAAAATATGGAAAGCACTTCTAGGTGACTCATAACTGGTTAATGAGTTACATCTGAACTTCTGCACCACTCTTTCTAGAAGCAGCAGCAGTAGAACTGAGCAATCATAGTTTTTGAATGTGGGGAACTCCAAGGAGACCAAAACTGTGATGGCAGCCCCCTTCACATAAAGCATCTTCTCCCCTGTCCTGCATGCCACTGCAAGAACAGCACATAGGGCTCACAAATGGCACTTGAGGAAGCCATCCCACCAAGTTCATACATAGAAGGAATTTGTAACTGTTTATTTTATTTGTTTTTCAAGAGTGTTTAAATCACTTTTGCAATTTTCTGAGGGGGGTGGTGGTGGTGTGTCTAAGTAAGTAAGCACGAAGGACAGAAAGACATATGCACTCATACACACAACGTTTTGTTCAAGTTAACAAAGTAGCTGAACACTTTCAGAGGTCTAATCTCTTAATCACCTCAGAGACAAAGATGCCTAGTGTGAGCTTCCCCATAAGCAAGATATTCATACAATATTGCAAAAAAGAAGGAACAAAACCCTCAAACAAACTGTTGGATTTTATCTTTCCATTCAATTAAATTAGTAGTTCACTGGATTCTAGATTTACTTCTTTAAGAGTGACAGAAAAGTTGGGTTACTGACTGGTTAATTTGTTCACTTTTCTCTGAAAAACTGATCTGAAATTATCCAAAGGGGAAAACAAAATAGGATCTACAGCCTCAGCGCGGCCACTGCTGTGGGTACCAGCTTGCCCCAAAGTATAGGAAGATCGATTAAATTTGAGAGGTTCACATGCTGGAGCATAGAGATTTACAAGTGTCCTGCTTTGGATAAGGAATCTTCTGTGCACTTGCATGGGAATGCTGGAAACAGGTTTGGCTGCAAAAATACCAGAAATGCTAACAGTCGAAATCTTCAAATACGTACTTCTGTTAGTACAAAGTTGTTTACCTGTTGTCTCTCAATGCAGGCACAAAGAAAAAAAAAATAAAGCTTAAATGCAAGGGATTAGTAAATAAGAGGTAATTCAGTCCCGCATCTAACATGTAAAAGTCAATTTTTCAGGCATATTATATTATAAAAATTAGCTCATTATATTATTTGATTATAATACAATTTAAACTGTGTATTAAATTTACCTTAAAATATTAAGAAGACATTCAAATGCAAGACAGAACCTTAAGGTCCCAGTAGGAATAATTTATTAAGAGTTCATCTTTGCAGGATTTTAAGATGTGCTTTTTCAGACAGTGTTCAAACCACAACTGTCACGTAAATACACATTAGAGGAAAATTTGAACTCCAGTAGTGCTATCAGTCAAAGGATTTACAAGTCTCAAGTAGCTCATGTAAAGGTCAATTAGTATAGGAAAAATGATTAATAAAGAAGATCTGAAGCATAAGAAACTTAGGTATTTAGGTGGGGAAACATATGCTAGTTGTGTTGTCCGTAGCTCAGTTCAAAAATAAGACAATTCATAATAGAGAACAGGTTGACTGATGTCAGAATACCACCTAAGTAAAATACCTCTACCTTCTGAAAGAGAATATAATTCTGTTTCCCTGGAGTATATCTTCATTTATAGGCTGTCTGAATTGAAAGGCAGATGTTTTATTCTGGGAATTGACTGCAAGGGTGATTGCTTTCAGGTGAAACACTTAATAGATTAAAATTTAGGGAGCAAGATAACCTTACTTAGGGAGAAGAGCTGAAATAAGTAAATGTGAAAAAAAGAGAAAGGCCTGGTGGTTTGTGTTATATTTCTGTACCTAATTAGATAATTAGAAGGTGGGAATGAGGGCCTGATATTGATTAGTTGTCTGAAAACATCATCGATGAGAACAAGGACACAAATAGGAACTGAAAGCATTGTGGTGCACTATATATAATGGTCACCTTTAAGAGTTTAACAGTTGCTTTAGATAAACAATGTTGTGTCTGAATTTACAGTATTCTTTAGAGAATAGTACAAACACAGAATTAAGATTATTTAGATATTTACTCAAAATGAAGTCTTTGAGGGTGATCCTTGGTGGAGCAGCAACAAGCAGCAGATGTGGGGTTTTTTAAAACATAAGCAGTACCTACAATACAGAACTTTAAAAACTGATCCTCAGGTGATTCATTGAGACAAGTGTTGTGTATTGAAAACAAAACAAGAAACATAAATCCTTTTACAGTCTTGGGTATTCAGATAAGCTTTACATTTTTTTATATATATATTTATGTTTAGTTTTAAAAACTGATTAGTGTACTTGAGAATTCCTGTAAGAATTAAATTTTATAATAATGATATTTATTATAAAATAATAAGGAAGGATATAATACAATAGGGAGGATATCATATAAAAAGCAGGTACACTATATATATATATAATTTTTTTATTTTATATATATAAATTGTATAGCCTTCCTTTTTGTTAAGCTACCTTGGAACTACCAAATGGGACAGATTGGGAGCCAAAATTTGAGTGCATCAAAAATAAAGGTGACAAAATTACCCACGCTTTCTTAAGTTAGAAGTAAGTCTAAGAAGAATGCACATAAGGAAAAGGCTACTTGGGTACACAGAAGCTTATTTCCTTCCTTTCCTTATTGCAAACAGTAGCTATTCATATATTGAGTAACTGCCTGCAACTTGAACAACAGTGTTAATATTATAGAACCAAAGTTAGTATGGAAGTGTTCAAGTATTTGTCCAGCTTAAGATCAGTTTTAATAAATCCACAGGGACCTTTTACTTGAAAGACTTTAAAATAAAACTTCCTGCTTCATCTTTAACTTCCAACAAATCATAGATCTCTGCACATATTAAAAACTACTAAGCTTTGCCAAAAATAAATGATCTTTCTATTCAACTCTTTTGCTTTGAAGGTATAGGTACCACAACTAAATACAGTGAAAAGAATTTTTTCCTTACAACACATGAGCTACTTTGCATAAACCCCATTTTTGGTACTGCTGATTATCCATGAAAGGCATCACTGGCTATCAATAAGTCTTCCAATCAAATTTTGTTATGAAAACTCTGAGATTCTATGAAAGAACAGCATGTGAGAATCAGAATTATAGAGTTAGTTTCACACATGACAGATCTCCTCAAAAATTATTTTTATTAAATTATAGCTCAGGAAAGGGTTTATTTTTCTCCTTTAATTTACGGTAATACAACCAATTTTTTAACTTAAAAAGTGCATCCTGGACTTGTGCAAGGCATTTGACACTGTCCAGCACAACATCCTTGTCTTTCAATTGGAGGGACATGGATTCCACAGATGGACCACTCGGTGGATAAGGAACTGGCTGGATGGTCATACTCAAAGGGTTGTGGTCAACAGCTCAATGTCCACATGGAGATCCATGATGAGAGATGTTTTCCTGGGGTCAGTATTGGGACTGGCACTGTTCAACTTCTTTGTTGGTGACAGTGGGGTAGAGTGCACCGTCAGCAACTTTGCCAATGACACCAAGCTGTGTGGTGAGGTTGACACCCTGGAGGGAAGGGATGCTATCCAGAGGGACCTTGACAGGCTGGAAAGCTGGGTCCACATGACCTGCATGAAGCACAACAAGGTCAAGTGCAAGGTTCTGCGTTTGGTTTCGTGCAATCCCAAGCACAGCTACAGGATGGGCAGAGAATGGAATGACACCAGCCCTGAGGAGTACTTGGAGGTGCTGATCGATGACAAGCTCAACATAAGCTGGCAAGGTACACTGGCAGCTCAGAAGGCCAATCATCTCCTAGGCTGCATCAAGAACAGCATGGCCAGCAGGTTGAGTAAGCCGATTCTGCCCCTCTACTCTGCTCTCATGAGACCCCTCCTAGAATACTGTGTCCAGTTCTGGGGTTCCCAATACAAGAAAGACATAGAGCTGTTGGAGAGAGTCCAGAGGAGGGCCACAAAGAAAATCAGGGGACTGGAGCACCTCTCCTATGAAGACAGGCTGATAAAGTTGGGCTTGTTCGGTCTGGAGAAGAGACCTAATTACAGCCTATCAATACTTAAAGAGGTCATAGAATCATAGAATCATAGAATGTGTTCAGTTGGAAGGGACCTTTAAACATCATCTAGTGCAACCCCCCTGCAGTAAGCAGGGACATCTTCACTAGATCAGGTTTCTCAGAGGCCCATCAAGCCTGACCATGAATATCTCCAGGGAAGGGGCTTCCACTACCTCTACCACCCTCATATCAAATAACTTTTTACTAATATCCAACATAAATGTCCCCCTTTCTAGTTTTTTCTAATTTTTATCCTTTTGCTGCACGCCCTCATGAACAGTTCTTCCCCAGCTTTCTTATAGGTACGTTTCAGGTACCACTATAAGGTCCCCCTGTAGCCTTCTCTTCTCCAGGCTGAACAACCCCAACTCTCTCAGCCTGTCTTCATAGGAGAGGTGCTTCAGCCCTTTGATCAAGTCCTAAAACAAAGTGGGAGAGGGATGGTTCTTCAGGGAGTGTAATGATGGGATAAGGAGTAATGGCTTCAAGCTAAAAGAGGACAGGTTTAGACTAGATGTTAGGAAGACATTCTTTAGTATGAGGGTGATGAGGCACTGGAACAGCTTACCTGGAGAGGTTGTGGAAGTCCCATCCCTGGATATATGGGGCTTTGGGCAACGAGGTCTAGTGAAGGTGTCCCTGCCCATCGCAAGGGGATTGGAACTAGATGATCTTTGGTCCCTTCCAACGCAAAGCATTCTATGATTCTGTGTCAACCTAATATTACCAAAATACCTTCATTCTGCCTTCCAACATAAAATCTCACAATATACTGAGTGAAAAATAATCTTTCTTTTTCAGGATAGGTGATAAACCATCAATGACAGGAGAAACAAGCTGACCAATAATTCCTCCTCCTCTTGGATTAATTACAGGAATAGTTCCTATGGTTTTACAGGAACTCCACCCTAGAAATGCAAATGGAACAACCTATAGTTTATGTGCCATAGCCTATAATCATAGGTTTATTAAGGGTACAAGAGGCATCTGGAGGGAAAAATCTGAAATGACATATGAATTTTTAAAGTTTGATAGAACTTTAAAGTTATAAAACCCCCAGTACTTTTTAACAGACAAAATAGAAGGCATTCTATAGTCTTCTCCAGAGCTAATACAGCCTTGCTCTGCTACCTTTCACGTATTTCATTGATCCATCCTAGAAGCTTTCCTTAATATTCACTGGTGACACTATGCACTTGCCAATATTTATATGATTAATTTAAAAAGATGGTTTCTTGAATATTTTTGCTTCATGCCTTGTATTATTTGCCCTCAAAAAGTGAAATCTCCTTTGATTTCAACTTCAAAATTTCGTTGTCTTTCCACTTCAGTACACTTTTGATATTCATTTTAAGAGATGATTCAACACTTGTTGCCCATAAGCTGCTCTCCATTAAACAACTTATATCAAAATTCAATTAAAATTATGACAGTACTGAAACTATTTCACTAGAGACTTAATCAGTTTTGTGTGTACAACTGAGATCACACAGAACAGCTAATAACATTTATGACACTTATACAAGATCACGTTCCTTGTATCAGGTTGAATAAAAAATTACTTAGGGTGCTTTGAATCTCAGATACAAATACTTTCGGTAAATGACTAGCAATGTATTGTTGATGACTTACTACTCAGGTGCCATTTCAAAAACTAATTAAAGTCCATTCATGAATAATTCTAAGTGTATGAAGGAAAATTAAAATAATGCAATAATCATATATAATGTGTTTTGGTTTTTCTCAGACCAGGTCAAGGAAAAGTTCAAATAATTTCCAGTAAACAGTACTCTTGGAATGAATGCATATAAGAAAACATTTTCATCTTAACTCCTGTAAAATTATTCAAAAATTTCTAACTTTCTTTCATCCCAGGTCATAGCCATCTGCAAAATTAAACCACTCCAGTGTGATAAATTTAATTATTTCTGAATGCCATCATCATTTTAAACTACTAAAAGTGTGTTTCTAAAACTTGTAAATGACATCAAGCTTGAAATACCTGTATTATGGATGACAGAGTTTGAAATAAGGTTTCAAGAATGAAGGAATCGTCTGGTGTCTCATGGAAATTGATGTATTTGTAATATACAAATGTCACCAATAGAAGGGCAGTCAAAACAATGTAAAAAGACTCCAGACCTACAAAAAACGTACATAGCTGCAGAATAGATCCCTAAAAGAATAAGCTTCAGCCATGTGACTTTGTCACAAGGCAAAAAAAAAAAAGACAAACATCATTATCAGACGTATTGTATCAGACAACCCAGAGAAAGAAATTACATGCATTTTTTATGTATATGTCATTATATGTCATTTTAGTTTGTTTATATCAATATTACAGCCTCACCTTGAGAAGTCTACCTAACATTAGGTCTTTATGAAAGCTGTAGATAAATCAATGAATTCTGGCAAACGAGAAGCAGAAATGGCATGGAGTGTGAACAAAACAAGGAAAGGCTGACATTGTTGGCATTGATCAATATAAAAAATGAGACCCAGAAGAGCTCTTTAGATGTTTAGAATTTTTGTAAAAAAATGCAGTGATATTTTTCCTCACCACGTTCATTAAAACTAAATGTTAATATCCATATAAAAGAAAATTGGAACCTTCAGGATAGCTAGGCATTGTCATACATTACCTAAAGAGGCAACAGACTTTCCTTGCTCAAGATTTAAGAACAAATTAGTTAAATTATTGGTCAAGTACACTTGCACCTATTTATTGGCAGAGAAGGATTAAATTAACTCTATTAATCTCTAAAAAGAGCTGTTGCAGACACATCATCTTATATCAGCCTACAATGCTCATGCAAATTTCCTAAGGTAGAATCACAGAATAACAAAACACCAGGGGTTGGAAGGGACCTCTGGAGAACATGTAGTCCCACCCCCTGCTAAAGCAGGATCACCTAGGGCAGGTTGCATGAGGTCACATCCAGGAAGGTTGCAAATATCTCCAGAGAAGGAAACTCTACAACATCTCTGGACAGCCTGTCTCAGTGCTTGGTCATTCTCAAAGTAACGAATCCCGTAATGCCAACAGCTGGAGAGCAGACACCACTTTATAGACAGCAGTCTACCTGTGAAGATGAACAGCATTCAGTTTTCTCACTCTTCAATACCCACAGGGCTTTGCAGCATGTGAAATCTTCCCAAGGTCCCTGTCAGGATTGACATCTCCTTTCTTGTGTGATATTGTATGACAGAATTTTGCTTTAGCAATATTCTAAGTAATTTACCTTGGCTGTCTTACTGCTGATCTTCAGCATATAAGTTTGAAAATTCTCATTAAAATGATTTGTCTTTCTCCTAACTACTTCTTTAAAAGCTCTTTTTTCTTTTTTCTTTTTTTTTTTAGTTTTTGTTAGAGGCTACTAATGCAAGACACTGGGATCATTTTAAGTTCACAGCTTTCCTATGATAAAGAGACTCAATTAAACCTGGTTCTCTATATGTTAAATTGAAAATCTTGAATCCCCTAATCAATTATTGAAATTATAACCTCGTGTCTGTTACTAACCTCTATTGCTTCTATTTACTTCTATTTACTTGTTCAACTAAGCCTACTGTTCCATTCTGTTTCCAAGTGCTGTGTGATATTTACCTCACATTTTTTCCACAAAGTGCTTAAAGTTCATTATTGACCATGCATAATCAATGTGTGTTAATTCTCTTTGGTCCTCCTTCTGTCGTTATTGCATTTTATATTGCATAAACAACAACTCAACACAGACAAAATAAGGCTTTAGGAAAATACATCATTTTGGAAAAACAGCCAGGCCTTCTTAGTGTACGGTGTTTCCTCAAAGAAAAGGAAACAGGCTGGAGCATTTGTTAAACACAATATTTTTCTTTCAGAACTACATGGCTGATCTTAACTCCATTACCCTGCTCACCTTATGCACACAGATCTCTGAGCATGAAAGATATACTGAACAGACTATCAAAGGTGAGATCTGCTTGGTAGGATCTGAAAGAAGAATATTACTTTAAACTGACTGTCCAGAGCTTCGAGATCTGAATGTAAAATAAAGCTACAATTTAAGCTATCTAGGAAAACATTTCCCACATATGGCTTAGCAGAATCAATCACTGACACATTCGTCATTCCTGTGAAAAAGTGGCAAATTCTTCATTTTTCCTAAGGAGCATATAGGTCCTTTTCCTATGTTCAAGTTGTGCCACCCAGCTGCAAAGTTTTCCCTTTCTATTGGTACTGCTCTTTATTTTTCAACTAAAAAAATGAGACAAAGAAAGGCCAAGAATTATGAAGTGCTGGTTCCAATTATTACCATATCTCGCTGAATACAGAGACTCATCATCATAGACACTCATCACAGCAATTTACAATCTCAAGTATAAAATTCAAGCATCCTGTAGTTGCTGTAACACCACCTTTCAACCTGTTCTGAAATTTCAGCATGTCTTTATCCCTTTTCCACTCATATGCAAAAGAAAAACCTAAACACATGTGATTTGCATGCATAAACAGAGGGAGATCAGTTGTAGGCAGAAAAAACTAACCATTATTGGTGCTGTGACACAAAAAAGAAGAACACAGACTGCAAAGCAGAGACCCTCTATCACTGTAAATTGTTGTGCTTTGAGATTTAAGTGCAGATATGACCAGATGATGATGCACCTGACACATCACCTTTATTGGTTAGGAACAGTGAAATGCATTTGTTTACTGAGAGATGGTTTTGGATTACTTTTACAATGGAGAACTGAAAGTGTTGTATGGCTTGCATAATAATATAAAGAAAGACCTTGAAAAGAAAAAAATCCCTCAGAAAATCCAGTATCTGCGATTCCTGTTTAAATACTACTTGCCCCTTTCACCGAGAAAATAAATGCCAAAATTTCCCATTTGGATATCATCAGATACCTAATTTTAAACATCCTGGTTTTCAAAAATACTGAGATCTTGGCAGTCCTTCTCATCAACTTCTGGATGATAATTGCCCTAAAAATAAGTCATACAGCAACTAGATCTGTATTTAGATTCATGACCATAGGAGCCATTGCTTAAGTACATGTTACAAAAGTTTTACTGTGGTGAATGTGCTGGTTTTGGCTAGGATGGAGTAGCTAGTTTGGGGCTGTGCTTTGCATTTGTGCTGGAAACGCTGGTAATACAGGGATGTTTTTGGCACTGCTGAGCAGGGCTCACACAGAGCCAAGGCTTTTTATGCTTCTCAACCCACCCCACCAGCAAGTAGGCTGGGGGTGCACAAGAAGCTGGGAAGGGACACAGCTGGAACAGCTGACACCAACTGACCCAAGGGATACCCCACACCATACAATGTCATACTCATCATATAAATCTGGGGAAAGAAGAAGAAGGGAGGGGGAGACATTCGGAGTGATGGCATTTCCCTTCCCAAGTAACTGTTACGAGTGATGGATCCCTGCTTCCCTGGGGATGGCTGAACACCTGCCAGCCTGTGGGAAGCAGAGAACAAATTCCTTGTTTTGCTTTGTATGCATGGCTTTCACTTTCCCTGTTAAACTGACTGTATATCAACCCATGAGTTTTCTCACTTATACCCTTCTGATTCTCTACCCCATCCTATTGTGGGTGGAGTGACCAAGAGACTGCATGGTGCTTATGTCCAGCTGGGCTTCTGATATGACAACAAAGTAGAGAAATGGGAATTCATATTACTGCCATAATATCGTGGTTTTAAGATTGTCAGGCTTTGGTCTATATTCTAAAAAGGATCCTTTTTCCCCCTCTCCTTTGCTTTACCATTAAAAATAGGAAAAGATATTTTAACAGTGTCATCAGCCCTAAAATGCATTCATTCACTCTCCCATTACTACTTAGAGGTACCACTAAAATGCACTTCCAAAGCAGAGTGTGACAGCAAACTGGGACATTGCAAAAGTAGTGAGGCTGATGAATACTGAACCCAGGAGAAAGCTTAATGCTTAATGAAAAGCAGTTAGGAATCTTTATTAGTTACATGAGGAAAGGGAAAGCTTTTTGGGTCTGATTTTGCTTTACAAAATATCATTGACAGTGCTAAGTTTGTCTTTTGGGGAGGGTTTTCCTCTGAAAAATGAAGACCCATGTTTCCAAGGACTGGAAGATACAAATCTTAAAAACTAACCTAGTGCCTTCCAAAAAACTGCAACAAGTGAGAAAGTCTCATGAGATCATGTGCTATTACCTTGTGAATACACAAAAATGGGCATATAAATTGTAAATATGGAATTTGGTGTTACTGACATGGCCATACTGCAGTTGCTATTCCGGAAGCAGACAACAAGCAAGAACAGGGTCCACAAAATAAATTGTGATGGTCATATGCAGGTCTCAAAATCAACTGCTTTTGCATGTCAATTTTGTCAAAATCTTCCAATGGTACCTTTCAGACAATTGTTTTAAACCAACATGATAAAAAGTACAGCTTTATGTTCTTAAAAGAATGTGTCAAAATAGCTAATTCTGATATTGAAGTTAGCTTGCATAAAATATTTATATGAGGTGTGAAATATAAGCAAAGTAAAGAGAGAAAACTGCCTATTAAAAACTGTATTGTGTTTGTGTATAATTCAATCTAATATATAAAGTCCCTTGTCATGGAAGCATATCAAGGCACTTTACACCCTGCAAGGAATTATACTTCGGCTCAGTTAAAAAGCTATCTTGAAAAGACTCTTTAATCTTAGTTTAAAACATTTAGCAAGGGAATGAAATAAATGCCTTGTAATACAGGCAGACCCAGAAGTCTTGCATATATTTATCCTTTGAATGTACAATTCTCAATATGGGTGAATGCAGCAGGGCAACTTCAGTATCACAGTATTTGCTCAAGGCCTCTGCTGAATATCATGAATTAGTCACTCTTTCCTCTCTGTTGGTCTTATATTCATTTATTGCTACACAAGGTCACAAGACTGACAACCCAGAGCAGACTAAAACCTTTTTAGTTCTTCACAGAGCAAATCCCAAGTCTGTCAGCATCATTATCTGCACCCTCCAAGCTCCATCAACCGTATTTCAGAAGGGACAACATAATATGCAAAACAGAGTGTTGGTAACCCTGTGTTCAAGATGTATTCAGTCATTAGTCCTTGCTGGGCTACCAGAGAGTATGCCAGTCATGCCACTTGTTTTTGTTGAGGCTTATTAACTGGGAATCAAACAGACCACACAGGTAAAATCTGGACTCAAATGAAATCCATCTTTTTTACTTGAGTGTTCCTGCTAGTGTTTCACTGAGTGAGCCTTATTACTGATACTCTGCTTCCCAGACCAGTTTGAAGGTGACCACCATCCAGTCACAATGCTCCACATGCACCAATTCAGTCAGTGATGTTCCACTGCACTTCCCCATGAAGAAGAGCAGCTGACACTGTCCCACACTGCCGCAGCTAAAGCCTGGGTATGTGAACAAGCCTGCCTAAGTCAATCTGAAGCAGCACTGCACCGTGCTGCAGTCTGCCAAGCTGATAAGCCCACAGTCTTGACTGCCATCCACCCACACATCTTTGCCTTCCTCCTATTGAGAAGTAAATAGCTGTTGTGAACTGTCCATCAAAATCACTAAAAAAAAACCCTGGTTCCATATGTTCCATTCTCTTTTTACAGCTAGCTGAGACATTCTTGAAAGGACCTAAAAGCAAGAGTAGTGAAAGAAATTCTATATTAACACAAAAAGCTGTTATGCTAAAAAGACCTGAACTCATGCTTCTGAGACCCTGAAGAAAAGGTGCACTGGACCAGTGTCCAGGCACTTGTGCAAAGTCCTAACGCTTTTGGAGGAGATTTGTGGCCCCTGAGAAATGCCAGATCACAGAACTCTGTCCATCACAGTAACTCTGGCCACACAAAACAACACAACACAACCGCAGTTTCTTCCCACTAGCTGGAAGAGAAGGGACATTACACAGCATAAAGCACTGGTACAGAGATGTGTAGTTGGACCCAGGTATCATCTGTAGAACAGCTACCTCATCAGTGCAGAGCTGTACACAGCCTGCATCCCATCACTGAAGCACCTGCACCCTTTCTAGCTTTAGAATTTTTTTAATGCCAGCTCTGATTCTTCTGCATTTGCCAATCCATGAAGCTCAAACACAGTAAAAAGCTGGTGCAAGGCTCTGTGTCAATCCTAAGTGTTACCTTTTGGCCCTAAATTTCATGTTTGCAGCAACGCTTGCAGGGTTACTTTTAGAGGAGGGGAAATGACTCTCCTGAATCGAGAGGTGATGGACGTTTCAAATTGTGTAGCTGTGCTCAAACATTTTTCTCCTCCACCCACACAGCCAAAACTTTATCAGATTAGTTTTTCTCTCTTATGCAAATCCCATCATTTCAGGATCAAACCATTATAATAACATGTGAAAACAAGATACGAACAACTCACTCCTGACAGCGCAGGGAGAAAGAAAAGCAAATATCAGTTACCTGTCTTAGGTGTTGCCACCCTGTAGCAGCTCTGTTCCCATCACAACAGAGCTGAGTGAGCCACTTGTAGGAAATTCTTTTATTTTAAAATTTATTTTATGAGTCAATGTCTTACATTTTCCTCCACTTGTTTTGCATGGCTTTTTATTCTTATCTCTGTTTTTTTCAAGCTGCCACATCTCTTTCATTCTTACCACTTTTGTTTTTCTTGTTTCATCTTGTTCTGCATTTCCTCACATTTTGTAGGTTTTGTTGTTGTTGTCACTGTCTGTAGAGTTGCTGATGCTTGACTTTTCCCCTAATTTGAGATGAACAGAGGAAAATGAATTATATTCCATGTTGAACATATGCACACAATAAACACCCGACTTTTAAAAGATGTCATGGAAGCATCTGCTATGCTATATTTTTATGACTGGTATAAAACTGAAATAATTGGTATTTACTTTTTATTTTCATCTTCAGATGTCATTTCTGCCCACCCCCTCTATACCCACTTAAAAATGTAGCACTACATTAAAGTTAAATCCACACCAAAAAAAAAGAAAAAAAGAGTAAATTTAAAAGCATTTTTGAACTTCTGAAATTAAAACATTCCCTGAGAAAAAATAATCTTAACTACTGCAAAGTTTTATGCCCTCTCTTGCACTCTACACTCATTACTGACTACAGCTTAAAATCTATGCTCATTAAGGCTTTTACTACCTGTTGGTGTGCATGTAAGTGAAAGGCATTTGTGTCTGACTACTTAAACTGAACTGACATACCTAATAAAACAGGCATTGAAAACTCAGTGAAAGGGTTTTTGGCACCCCAGGAAGTGAGTGGGATCATAACATAATTAAAATACATAGAAGGCAACTCTGAGTCAGCAAGGCAGCTGCAGTACTTGGTAACTGTCACTTGATTACTCTTGAAAGCTGATAAAAATCAGAAACAGTGATTGCCCACCACAGGCATAAGATATCCTTGCTGCTTTAGAAATATAATCACTGTGTTGCAGGAGGCCTAATCAACAGCTACCTATAATCTCTGTGATAGCTGTAAAAATGTGTTAATGAAATATTCATGCAGGTAACTGTCATAGGCATAAAACATCATAACCTACTCCTTTTTACTAATGAATACTTCATTGAGCCATCCTGTTCCTTTCCTACAAAAGCAACATAGTTTCAGCTGCTGATTCTTCCAAGACACTGTGAGCAACATCGTGCTCAAACTGAGCTCTTGAAGAAGTTGGAGCCTGTTCCTGGAGAAGATGGCATGATTCAGTGCCCTGAATGCAATTCCATATCTTAGAGAGGGTTTGGTTTTGATCAAAATATATTGGCAAAGTTTTAGTCTAGGAAAGGAAAGAGACTGGATATATGTGGGTCATTCTTGTTTCTACTTTCATGGCTGGGGAAAACATCAAAGAGGAAGGATGTTGTTTAGTAAAGGCATTAGGCTGACACGACAAGTAGCTCTAGGTCTTGGAAAGTCGTTTAATCTCTCTGCATCTCACTTCAGTATAATCAAGGAGAAAATACTTCTTTTCTGCTTTGCTTACACACAAAATAAACAGTATGTGGCTGTGAAGTGACCAGGCAATGTCACACCAATAATAAATTGTTTAAAAGAATTTTTGCAAAAGTTTAAGGTTTGAAATGTACGTTACAAAGTCTGTGAAACATATATCTAAAATTAACCAACATGGTAGTGTCTAATTATGAGACTTCAGAACAGCTGGCATGACAGCAGACAAAAAATATTAAAACCTTCAGGGTCTTCTTAAGAATCAGAAATCCCACCAATCTTGAGACCATAGAAGATTTCTAAAAGACTGTAATAAAATCAGAAATTTTGGCAGTTATTTGAGAAATATAGCCCATGATCAGTTTAACTAGGCTAGATATTATTTTGTGTAGAACAGTCAAAAACTTTGCTTATATATCATTGCATATGAACTTCTATGCCATCTTCTTGTAATTAGAACATTAAACTTTTTATCATTAAAGCTTGAAGTGATCACTTCCTCGATAAAATATTTAATTTTCAACTTTTTGAATTTCATTTTCCAATTCAGTTCTATTAAAACCTTCAGTGTATTAAATGAAGCAATAAATAGAAAATATTTTTAAAGGCAAGGAATCTTCTGGATAAAATATCCAATGATAATATCAAATATATTTTAAAATACAGATCTTGACTCATGATTTAGCTGCCCACATTTCTACTGTCATCTCAATAGCTTTATCAAAATAATAGCAAGAGATTCATCTCTTACCTGAAAGAATATCTAAGCTCCTCTTAGAGCATCTTAATATATAAGATACCAAACTCTAGCTGAGAGGAACTAAAAGACAGATCCAAGAAATAAATTCAGTTGCTCCTCCAAGCAAAACTGGCAACCTTGCTCAAAAAACCCTGCTGAGCTACTGCCTGTTCTAAGGACACCAACATGTGATAGATATTTACCATTAAAAGTTACCAGGCTACCTAGAGCTGCCTAGACTTGTGCCCAGCAGTGTTTCAAATCACTGCAACCATAAATCATGGTTCCCCAGTTGAAGAGGAACCCCGCAGTCAGAATGAAGTAGATCTCAGCTCACCATGTCAGTGCTACTAGAAACGTATCACACAGTAGCTCCAAAGAGCCAGACTTGTTAAACATATGCAGAGCAGCTTAAGATGAACCTAAGGTCATGATCAAGACCTAACTCTTACAACACAGTCACAGTCAGAGCAGACTTATTGCAGTGATGAAATCAGGCTGCTCCAGATATACATGAAGGGTGCCCCTGCACCTCCAACACCCCTTTGACTCTGCCATGCTTCCGCTGTAGCTGTGCAGGGTGGCACAGAACAAGTCTCACACTCCATATTTCAGGATTCACAGATGAAGTAGTAACATAACTCCTCTTCTGCCTGGGGATCTGCTCAACATGGTGAGCCTGCTCTGAAAATATTTACCACGGTTTATCAGAGTGAGCATCATATACAACACAGAAAGCAGACACAGGTGGCACTGCAGCTCCTCCCCACAAGCTAGTGTATAGTTCTACAGCGTATGATGGGGAAGGTCATTTTCTTAATTTATTTTTTTCCCCAAAAACCAGCTGTCTTCTCTTCCTGTCTAATTCTTAAAACCTAGCTGTACAGCTTTATGTTTGTTCATGTCGTACCCTCTATTGCTCATCTTTCTCTTCCAGAGGACTCAGAGTTGTTGGTGTGCCAAAACATAACTCCAGCAGGAGAAGCTGGTCTCATCCGCATGCAAAAATAGCTACCAGAACAGAAGCTGTACCCTTCCCAAGGATTTGTGTGTTTGACTGTCCTCAGGCAGAGAGGATAATGAGTCTCAATTTTCTACATCTTATTTGAGTAATGTAAATAATTAGGACATTAGCTAATAAAAGGGCCTTTCATTCTCCTAATTACCACTTAAAAGAAAACTTTGGGCACCTATGCCATTGGATGAAAGAAAAATTTATGAAGATGAAAAGTGAGTCCCAGACTGTAAATCCCAGGAGATGTAACTCAGAAGATCCCTGCTGGCCTGCCAATAGTTTTAGCTTATCTTCTGAAAGCCCACGTTTCTCGTGAGACATAGATTAACAAGCAAAGCTGCGGCATCGAAGGGTACTGAAAACATCAGGTTTCTCTGTTGGTGTCCTGCAACAAACACAGCTAAATTCAGATGCACTTATCTCAGTTCAAAAGCAGACATATGTCCTGTTTCTAGGCTTCAATCCTGATTTGTATGTATGTCATGAGCTAGCTTGTAAAAGTTAAGAAAAGCTCTTTGACAAATTAGTTCTTGGTTTATATCCCTAATATTTGAAAAAATTAATCTGGGGTTCTTTCTCCAGAACGAATTTCAATACTTGTCAACTGTTAATATGATTATATAAATAATCACCTCACTTATGATCAACAGAGCACGGTGCAAATGTCAACTAATTATTGCTAATTAAAAAATTATTTGCAAGGATCTTTTCTAGATGTGTAAGAACCAGTCATTCGATTTTATAATGATGAAAGTATAAAAATGTTTTCAAAGAATAAATGAAGTAACAGGGCATAAAATACTGAAAGAGGTGTAAAAGCATTTAATTATGTTGTACAATATATTATGCGATCATAAAGCAGTCAGTACCGAGGGATAAGATGAATGGAGATTCAGTGTTTTATTACCTTCAAAACCTTTCTGCTTACACTGTCAGCACAGTAGCCTGAAAACATTCAGTCTGTAGAGAGCCAAATTTATGTCATGATAACCACACACTGTAGAAGCAGTCTCTGTCCAGAGTGCATGAGCTGAGAATGCAGAACAATGCTGTTTAGTCAGCGTAGGCTTCACTGCAAGCTGTAAAATAATTATGCTCTTAGTTCTGAAGAAATAAGTGAGTAATCATCACCTCACAGTTTTCTGGGCAGTCTAGGAACTTAGGATCTCACGTATGGCTCACATATGACATGCACTGCCACAAGTCATCATGAAATGAATAATACATTTTGCGTATTTGAGATTAGCTGTGTAGAAAGTGTGGAAATGCCGTTTTTCTAATACATCTTCTGTAGAATTAAATTTGCTGCCAGTAAATTGCCAAATATTTTTTTCCTTAAAATTAAATAAAATATTTTAAGTAAATAGAAATATAAATATTGAAGCTGACAACAGCAAGGGGGGGGAAGTGTTTTTTCCCTTTTTTTATGTGTTCTAAAATGTATTCTGGATGTTTTCATAAGTTACTGTTTTGAAAAAGAAGAAAATCATGCAAGATATATAAATGAATAAGCAATTATCTTTGAGCTGTCACTCTATGACCTGTATGTACTTTGGATGTATTAAATATTTTGGAGGGGAAGCTCTTGTATCCTCTGAGCTGTTTAGATACCTGTACAAACTTTTCGCTCTAACTAAAAGGGCTCTGCAAGCCCCCATTTGCCCTGTTAGTGGCATTCAGTAGAAGAAGTTAAAGAAAAAGAAAGATCTAAATGTATCTAGAGGATTACAGTCTTCTCTCTGGCTGCTCAGAAACAAAGCTCTGAAAAGCAAGAGGAGAAAGAAGGGCATGAAAGGAAATGCCAGCATGTGTTTGTTTACTAGTGACATGACACATATGCTTTGTGATTTATATTTATTTCTTCCTTACAAGTGAAAGCAGCCTCTCCCAATTCAGAATTACCAGGTTTCACCAAAAATTATTTTGCAATCTCATTTTCTACTGTATCCCTGTTCAGTACCAAAATAAGGTTTTACTTTATGTAAAAATAATAGTGAAATATATTTTTAATATGTTGATACTAGAATAGTCTAACAAAACAACCTTGTTGCTGTAAACCTCATCCCTCACTTCCAAGTTGGTTCTAAAATTAGTTTATGCTGTCTTCAAACCAGCCCAATTTTTCTGCTTGCTCCACCACAATTTTCAGTGTAGCTAAAAACAACACAGCCACATGCTGCAGCCCCCATGAAGCCATCACACCAACTTTACAGGTGCCAAGAGAAAGATGAGACACCACCAGAGATTTAGGTTACATGAACACGCATGATCCTGTGTGTTCATCTCACCACTTCTTTGAGACATTCATTTCTCAAAGGTGGGGGGAGGGGGAAGGTATGCATTTTCCACCCTCATCCTGCTGAGTCGGGCTGAGTTTTATTCTGGAAGTCTAGTTGGCTTGCAGTTAGGTGTGGATCTTAAAATGAAGATACTGAAAAATATATACATGGGAAATACACATGGCAAAATAATACCTTCTGCTCTTCCTCTTTTTGTCTCTTACACATACATCATTTGCAACTTGGCTAAAGTAGATAGATGTGCCTGTTAGTAAGAAAGGAAAAGTTCTGGTTTCATTGGTCTTAATTCACGTGTTTCTGATTTATTAGAACAGCTTTAGCCTTTTCATGCCCTCAGTCAAAGGGTAAGCACAGTAATTATGACCAATCCAAGAAGGAAACTGGCTGAAAAACATCGATCATTTTAGCCTTTTGCTGAGCAGGGGAGCAGTAATCAAACTGAAATTCCCTCCCCCAAAATGGTACCTAAGGCACAGTAAATTGTTCGCTGATATGTGCTCTCTCAGAGGAGGTCAGTAAAATGAAAACCCTGAGAGTCATTACCATATACTCTCTGGTTGTTGAAAGGGCTTCCAAAGCACTACTTCCTTCTCTTTTTCTACTCATCAGTCATGTCCTGGTTTCAGCTGAGATAGAAATCATTTTTTTATAGTATCTGGTATAGTGCTGTGTTTGGGATTTATTATGAGAACAATGTTGATAACACACTGACGGTTTCAGTTCTTGCTGGGTAGTTGCAGCATCAAGCTGTAGTGTCCTTGACCAGCTCAAGGACTTTTCAGCTTCTAATGCCCTGCCAGGTGCACAAAAACCTGGGAGAGCACAGCCAGGACAGCTGGCCCAGCCTGGCCACAGGGATATTCCCTGCCATGTAACATCATGACCAGAGAAGCTGTGGCTGCCCCCTTCCTGGCAGTGTTCAAGGCCAGGTTGGATGGGGCTTTGGGCAACCTGATCAAGTGGAGGGTGTCCCTGCCCATGGAAGGGGGTATTGGAACTAGATGATCTTTGAGGTCCCTTCCAGCCCAAACCATTCAGTGATTCTGCAATTCTATATAAGCAGGGAAGCTAGCCCAGAGGCAGAATCGTGTGCAGTGAGCAATTGCATTTGTGCATAATTTGTATTAATGTTATTACTGTTGTTATTATTATTATTGTCTTATTTTGTCATCCTTTTAAAATGTCTTTATCTCAACCCACAAGAGTTTTTTCCATTCTCCTCCTGCTCAGTTACTGGCTGGGGTTAAACCACAAGAAGTCATTACTTGTATTTTCTCTGTTAAGATGCTTGGCAAGTTAGGTGAAATTCACCAAGTGAATAGCACTGAAAATGGCAGAAAATTAAATGTTGCATTCACCTAAAAAAAATATCAGGTTTTAACTTATCTTGGGATTTCCTTTTGTCAAAAAAAAAAGTGTCCATTGTTTTTGCTTGATTTGTCTTTGCTGTACTGTTGATGGACACCCTGGTAATGTATATTCCCTCAGCTGAGATAAAAGAATGCCATGTGCTAAAACAACAATCTTCAGTGCACTGATACTTGCCAGAATTTCTGACATCACTTCGGCTGCTAGTCTGGAGATGGCTGTTGTCAAATTCTATGTATGTGAACCACATGTCAGATACAGTAAATCCTCTTTCCCTAGTTTATGTCCTCAATCATTTTGATCATCTATTGTATGTTAGCATCCATAGAATTCAGTTGCTAGCTTTTTCTCTATACAAGTTAATGAACTTTGTTTCTTAAGTCATACTTCAGTTGTCTGTGTGTGACAGAGCGTTTTGGCATTGGAGAAGTACCTGTCTCCCGGAACCCAATGGCAGAGTTGGATTTTAATGTTCTGCAACCATGGTTACATTCACTGTGCTTTCCCAAAATTCAGATAATTGAGTAACTAGCTTAGCGCTGTTGCAGCAAGAAAGGCTATTCATTCACTTGATCCTTCCACACGGCAGTCCTTTCTAGTAGCTGTTTGTTCAAAACAGCTCTAACAGTGAAACAAATCACGAACATTTCTGTGGTTCTTGCAGCTACATTCTCTCGAATTAATATAAGAGGGAAACAAAAGTTCATTCTCAAGTGTGCATCTGTGTTTGGGGCTAATTTAAGTTTAATTTCTGAGATCCGTGATTTCTTTTTTTGTTCTGCATTTACTGTTCATATGACCTAAGAATTTACATTTTGAACAGGAAATGTCATGATAATTCATCTAGGAAAGTAGAAAGAAAAACCAAGGAAACCACTTAACCCCCAGCCAGAAATAGTGGCTGCAAACCTTCCATTTGCTTTTAAGGCTCGTAAAGCAGCCACAGGCCAGAGGGAAGAAATGGAAGATTATAGGCTCAGATGGTCTAAGGCTGAAAGGGGTGAAGGTAACTGAGGAAATTCTTTCAAGAAACTGAAACAATATAATTTATGTTCTGTCTTTTGTTTGGCTCTGGGCAGTTAAAAGCAGCTGACACTGAAAACTATGGCTTCTTTTGGAATTGTGTGTGTTGAGAGGAGATTTACCTTTAGAGTATTTTATCCTTGGTAATGTTTACGGCTGAACAATGTCTGGGACAGTCCCAGATTAAAAGAATTGTAGATTCAATCCAGGGTCTTGTAATTGCAACTTGTTGTTTCCCACTATACTACCCCAGCTAAAGTGCAAGCGTGAAGGTCTGAAGGCAAAGTTTTTTTTATTAATAAAGGATAATTGTACAATGTCGTATTAATTCCTGAACAATGTACAGAGAAGGTTCAGAAATTGTGATATTTGGGCATAAAGTAAAATAGAGTATATTAAATACATAAACCAAGATATAGTAAAGTTAAAAGCTGAAGAAAATATAATTGTTACTAAATTATTATGGGATGTTCTAAGCTATATTTAAAGGTTTTTAAAAAAAAAGCCTAGGATAGAGTTGTCTAATTAGGAATTCTCATACGAAAAAAAAACTTTCAATGTGGATCAAAGCTCCTAAATGGCTTCAATAAGTATTTATTGATATGCCCCACATACATAAGTAGACCTCTCAAGTAATTAAGTAATTATTTAACTCAAGTCTCAAAAATCAGTCCACACTATTGGAAAACACAAATGTGCACCAGTGCTTATGGTCATGCCATGAACACGTCTGTGTCCAAACCTGTTAGATGAGGAAAACATTCTTGGATAAAGGAGCACCCCCTGAGTACCTGCATACCCAAAACCTTGCTATGGGTAAAGGGGAACAAATCCTACTGTATGGAGACAAGAATTCATTGTTGCCCTGACTAAAATATGAGCAACTTAATCAAGAGGCTATGAACAATTATTACTCCAATTACAATGTTAGTAACAGCCATTATCCAAATTATTACCAAAAAACCCCTAATCAGTAATATGGCTTAAATTATTATAAAATAGCATTCACCTCCCTCTCCTTTTTTCTACTGCCATGCTCACTCTTCCATGGTCCAGCTTGGTCACCAGACTGATGGTTTCAGTCTTTCCCACAAAAGGTTAGAAAGAGAGATTTGCTGCAAGTTGTCAGCATTATAAGATTTCTGCTGGGAGGTGTACAGTGGTTTTCTTCCTCTCCAGTCTTAGGATCTCCTTGAGTTTCCCTTCAAATGCTTTTTGCTCATACCCCCAGCTTCCCTCTCAGGGCTCCCAGCTAAAGCCAGAGTAGCACAATTGCCTCCTCCAGCCCCAGCTGCCTTCAGGCACTGCTGTTTGTCACCCACTGGCTCCCTGCCTCAGTCAGGATGGCATCATATTGGAAATCACAGGGTGAAGTTAAATCAGGAGACCCCACCGGCAATGCCCCTCTGAGCAACTTCCAAACCAGACCAAACACAGCTGTGGACGCAACAAGCCCGGAGACCCTGCGGTGTTGGAGCAGCATGAAGCCTGGGACCTGTAGCTGTTACTGGTCACAATCGCAAAGAACTTATCTACACGAAGCAGATATGCAGGCACTTCTTTATTCCAGCGCTGGGGAATATGGAGCATAGGTCCACTAAAGACTTATTCATCAACAGGTACAAAGCATGACATATTTATGCACCTTTTTAGCAGAGTCATTGTTCAAAATCGCATAGAATGCTTGCTTCTTAATTCAACCTTTACAATGATGGCTTTCAGTTACCTCACCTTACCTGTATTCTTATTCTACAGAAATCATTGGTTAACTTCACTGATTGCTTTGAATACAGAGAGGGGAGGGTAATGATTAGCATATTTATGATATTTCCTGGAAGTCATTATCATATGTAAATTTCCCCAACACCTGCATAGTTATGTTGAGCAGGGGTCCTCTGGTGGTGGTCAATAGTCTTCCTCACTGTGTCCGCTGATTGAACCCCATCCTTGTGCATGCTCATTTCATCTCTGATCTTCCAAACCAGAGCCAGTCTCCTCTAGTACCTACTGTTTTGACTCAAGGTCCATAACTAGTACCCACTGTTTTAATTCAGAGTCCATAACAATACCCATAGTGATCAAGGCACACACTGTCCTAGCTACCTATTCCTAAGGGCCTTAACATGATTTATATTCTCATAGCTGCTATAACTCCTTTAAAATAAAAATCATATTATAAACTAAAATCAAAATAATCTAGAATTCAAGATATTTTATTAGGGTGACTGTAACATTACATTTCATGATCAAGTCATATTTTCTGGACTACAATGACAAGGGTGGTGTGATTGGAGTCAACTGCTGCTGGAGAATATGTTTTTAAATGCCACAGCTTCTCCAAGATGCCAGACCAGACACAAATGCTGAATCCTCTTACCAAGTGCACCTTCATCTGTGGCACAGAGGAGTCACCTCTGCCCATGTGCACAGATGGCACAGCAGTAGGAGGGACTGAACCAAGCCACTTTCAAGGAAATCAACAGGTCACCAGCTGCGGGAGCTGGCATCTGATCAAGGAGGAGGCAAAGGGAACCAAACCAGGCATTGCTGGTTTCTACCGGGAGAAAGGTTACAATAAAAGCCCTCTTAAATGGGAGGTACAGATTTGTATTTGGGGAGATGGAGACGAGGTGTTAATGGGGTCGTAGACCCCCCATTAAATACTTTTATGTCCTCTCAGCACTGTAGTAATGTTCATCACAGGGCAGCATCACATAGTTGTTCTGAGTATCTACTGCCTAAACCCCTGTAATCCTGGTGAGTGTCTAATTTGTGCTGTAGTTCACATAATAAATTATCACCACGGTGATGAGTTCAGAATGTCTCTATGACCTTGACAAAAATGAAAATACGAAGAAAAAAATGTTCAGTGTTTATTTAGTGTATGATGCATAAAATGATAAGAGGAAATTCTGGTCTTGGAATGTTACATTTAAGTGGAGGCATTTACTACTATCAATGAATATCAATTAGTATGCTACCTAATTTTCACTTTTACTGTGAGCAGTATGAAAGTTATCTATTTCATTGATATGCATTTTTTAAAAAAGAGAGAAGTGAGGTGTCCATTTACCGTATCAAAAATTTATAAAACTGTTTCTGCTAATGAGATTTTGAGTGTTGATGCTTTCAGATACTTTACCTGTCACGGAAAGAGTGATGCAACACTTAGTCATGTACAACAACTTGGGGACTAACCAGAAATCAAGTCACTAAAATAATGAGAACATCTGTTCAACATCTGTTGTTTAACTTCATTTACTAGACCTGAGTACAGGAAAAAACAGTTTTCTCGTTGCTGATCCATTGGTAAATAAAGTAATGAGAAATTGATTGGAATTATTAGCAGCTCTATTTCAGCTTAATATGTGTAAACTATCACTTAAGACTGACATGACTTTTTTTTTTCTTATATTCAGAATTTGATCATACAGCTGATTGATTTTCAGTTACTTTTGCTAGAACAAGAAAAAACACAAGAAGAAAGCAAGAAAATGTTCAGCATGTTT
The DNA here is from genome assembly GCA_020800305.1 of Porphyrio hochstetteri. Lineage (NCBI taxonomy): Eukaryota > Metazoa > Chordata > Aves > Gruiformes > Rallidae > Porphyrio > Porphyrio hochstetteri. The sequence goes on along the minus strand of CM036906.1, from coordinate 60,070,894 downwards.
AAAGTGAACAATATTTAACAAAGCTCTTGTTTAACTTTCTTAACACTGTAGCTGTTTGAGTTCAGGATGAAGCATTGTCTCATTTTCCTTATGTGGCTGTGTGGAAATGAATGCAACATCATAGAAGCGAGACCTCTGCTAAAGAAGCCATTTCATCTCACAGTTCTGAGGAGATTTCTGAAAATCTCAAATAGTATTCTTTTTTAATGTGTTTTATCCAGCTTAATTTCAACATTTTGAAGTATGCAAGCACCATATTAATTCCTTTAAAATATTAAAAACAGACCATACATAATATAAGATTAAATTATATTTGTGCTTCAGTAGTGGAAACATTTATGAGCTTTACATGAAACCTAGTCAGCATTTATTGTTGATGTAGCTATTGATTAGTAAAATCTTGAGCGAAAAAGGTTACATTAGTCTTGCATTAAAATGCTCTGAAATGGACCCTGTATCACATTTTATCACCTCTTTTTTTCTCTAATGGGAGTGTTTTGCAAAGCATTTAAATTCATAAGTTATCCCTTGAAGTATTTTAACCACTTTTTTGTTATGAAGATAATTCATAACTGAATCATGTTTACTGGAATAGACCCTCCTCCTTCTACTAGAAAAGTACAGTTCTAACTTAAGGCCCTCCTGGGGACCCACAGCCAAAGGCAACCTCACACTGCTGAGGTTTTTGTTCACTTGAGTTTAAGCGTTGTCCTCCGGGGAGGAGGAAGGGGAAGGAAGAGGAGGTTTAGATATCAGGAATACATGCAGTGAGTAATCCTATAAATCTGAGCCTCCTTTTCCCTAACAACAGCTCCCACAGACTTGCTTGAGAAAGAATGCAAGCAAATTAATGCAAATTACTCTTCGCATAAATGATGGGAACAATTGATTTCACTTAGGCGTGTGATTTAAGGATCCTGACGAAAAGTGTAGGAAATCCAACAGGTTTCAGCTCAAAAATATGTGGGAAAAGCAAATAACTTTCTAGCACCTTATCTGTCTAACAGGAAGAATCCTCTGAGATTCACAAAATCCAATCTCAGCATACAGCAGAGTATAAGCTTAGTGTTAAACGGAGAGTTTAGCACCGCATTTCATTGTACAGCTGAGCCCAGATACGTTATTACGTGGCAGCTGATTTCCAAGTGCTATTGATGTGCACGATATTTTCTGATTTCATTATAAACTAATCTAGGTCAAATTATCAATAATTCACATGGCTTGAGAGCATTCAAACTGGTAAGTGCTGCAGCTCAGCTGATAAACTTGCAATGCTGTCATAACTTGGTTTTGTGCTACCCGCTGCTTCGTTTGTCGGTGCTCTTGACATACCAACACACAAAATAAGCCTGATCGGTTTAGGTGAATATTTTGCTGGGAAGCAAAGCATTAGCTCCCATCTGTTTCCCTTTCTCAGTGTTATTCCTCTCTGGCATCCTGACCAAACACGCCAGACTCAGAGGAGCAGGAGGAACTGCTGTGCCGCACTAGGCATGCAAATAGTGTCAGCCCTGGGACATTAGGGAAGGGGTGGGGAGCCCCAGGCTTTCTCTGTGGCTTGTGCCTGGACTGAGGAGGCACCATATGACTTGTGGAGTAATACACACAGCCCTGCCATATGGACTCACACAGGACTGAGAGAGACATCAGGGCTTCCATTAACCCCAGCGCTGCACCTACCTCTGGATTTCCTCTGCAACTCTGAGATAAAAAACACTGAATTAATTTTGAACAGAGAAAAGAGACAGAGGAAACTGGCCTTCCGGTTTTGTAAGCTGACATAAAAGTGTTGATTGACTCATATGTAACTGAAATGCTCTCTTCTAATCACTGTTTGCTAATCACAGAAACACGATTGTGCAGTACCTGCTGCACATTATGCCTGGCTCCAGGTTGTGTTATAACCCATGCACTTTATAGAAAGCCTGCAAAAAATAGAAGACAAAGTGATGAAAGACGGAGGAAAATTTTCAGACTATTGTCTACAAGAATCGAGCCTGTTCTGCTTTTACAAAAGCAGCAAGAGTTTATTTCAAGTCTTCTTTTAATACTAATTCTTGTCATGACCACAGTGAATTTCTACATTTCAGATTATTTTTGGTTTCTCTGAGGCAGATGGAGTTTGCCTTTCACATGATGTCCTGAGGGTGAGAGTTCAGAAAGGATGAACTATGCAATCTGCTTCACTATAACACATGACATACTGTTGATCAAAGAAGAACGTGTTAGGGACCAGATGTTGCAAGTAGTAATAACATGTCCCAAGCCCTGCTTTCACCTAATGCATGACATGGTGGAGCTAAAAGTACTTGTAAGATGTAATCAATAGGGAAAACATAAGTGAATACCACAGAAGAAATATCTCAGATAATTTTTTTTCTCATTATTAATTCTCTTCTTCCCTATTTTAATATTCTGCTGTAATTTCCCTCTTGCGTTTAATTTTCTTCATCACATTTTTGCCCCATTGGGATATTTCACTTAAAATTGGATTGATAGTTGCCTTTAATTTATTCTTTTCACTTAAAATGCAGGGGTCCATTTTTTCCCCAAAGGGTACAATACTACTGAGTATTATTCAGATCCTAAAGGAAAAATGCATGTTCCAATTAGTCAAAGTCTCTCCCTTTGTTTCGGTATGGTTGTTTAATTCTATTTATTCTGTAGGCTTTTAATGTAAAACAGCCATTTAAACAGTTATGCTGCTACTTTTCTTTTTGCATCGGTTGAGGGAATCTTCGGTTTAAGAGATGTGACAAGAAAACGGTTCATTGTCTCATTTCCAGATTCAACATGGGTTTCTTATGTGATGTGATGTAATTTCATCTTTGTGTCACGCTTTCCAGTCTACCAGCTGAGTTAGTATAGAAGACCAGCAGAATACGATTCAACAATGCCATGCTTTTTCACAAAAAAGCCAAACAAACCACACAAACAAAAAAAGCCACACCATACTAGAAGGACATTTGGTTTGCAAGTTGTCTAAGGTAATGCTTTAACTTCCTTTTGTTTCCTTGTGCCCTCAGTTCAGATACTTTCCAGAGGATTAAAAGATTAGAATAATCTTTTATAAAAAAAAAATCACTATCTACGAGGAAAGCTACAAGGATTGTTTAGACTAAAGAAGAAGAGGCTAATGGGAGTGTATGCTAATGGTTTCCAGACACAGGTATTTGAAGAGAGGTCATATTAATCTTTTCTCCATGTCAATGCTGAATAGAATAAGAGGTAATGGATTTAAATTTCAGCAAGGAAGAAGGGGGTTAGTCATTAGAAAAAAGTCTCCAATAAAAAGGACAGTTAAGCCTGGGATATTATTGAGCCTTTAAGTTCAATTTAGACAAACATCTGTCATAGATATTAACACTTTGGGGGACAGGTTTATGGACAAGGTGATCTCTTGAGCTCTCTGTTTGCCAGACACATTTTCTGAAACGCTTTCTTTTCCTGAATCCTTTCTTATCCTGTCTGATCTGCAAGAGGAAAAAGTGATTCTCTCTGAGTGAGCATTGTGCCTGTCAGAAGAGCACAGGCAGTGCCATGTATGTGTCATTGTGTGCGCCACTGAAAAACAACTAATTTATGCACTACATCTTATTGTAGATAGTTAATTGCCAATTCTTACCTCTAATACTTGCTAAAATTGAAAAAAACCCACATAATTTTAAAAAAGACCATCTTTTAACAACTCTGTTCATCACATCATTGCATTTTTCTGGAATATAATATGGGCTTTCTTTATTTTCTAATTCAAACCACAGAGTCATGTCATATTTTATGGTCATAATCTTTCAACACATTCCTCTAACTATTTCATTAGGGACTAGGGATGGTCGAGAGTTCTTTTTTCATTCTTTCTGTGATTTCTCTTGTCTAAAACAGAAGGGCATCTTGGCCTGTAAGATGGGGTCTAGTTTGACTTTCTTAATTTCTCAAAGTCTTTTTGCAAACTTCACTTGCAGCTGAGACAGTAACCACTGTGTCCCACTCCAACTCGTGACCGCAGCTATTTTCATAACTGCTGTCCTCTCTGACATCCAGGCTGCAGGACACCCTTGTCACGAGGCTGGAACATGTTACCATTTTCAAACCATTTGAAATCTCGAAAGGACAATTTTAAATACTGTAGCAAGACACATTACCACTTACTCCCTGGTAAATTTTAAGGACATGTACAGATTCAGAGCTAAAGCTGGATTCTCTGCTGCTTGCTTGCAAACGTCCTGGAAACTGGCATAGAGGAAAAGCCCTAACAGTTATCAATTACACTGTGCAAAGCAGCCAAAATACCTCCTTTGCACTGTGATTGACAGTGGGAAAAGAGAAGGGAATTCTCAGTGCAGCAGCATCTTTTGCCCATGTAGCTATGGGGACTAGCGGCTTTTTGGAGTTGAGTCATTGGTTACACAGGACTCGCTGAACTCACTCTCAGTAGGGGCCGCTGGTTGCAAACTGCTTCGGAGAACCTAGGCACTGGGAAAAGATGTTAATGAGTGTGGTATAAATAGATAAATAGATTTGGCTGCTGAACAGCTTTGTAATTTGTGAAAAGTAATGATGTTCTGAAGCGCTCTCAGTTAATGAAAGTAAATAGTGTGTGCTTAACATATCATTAAAGAAGGTGGTTCATATTAGTATCAACTTTTATTTAAAAAAACATATTTGTTTAGGAAAAATATGAAAGATATACCATAGGGATATTTTCTGAACTCAGGGGAGGAAGGATTTTGTAGGGTTTAATCCCCTTTATCTTGACACATTTACATAAAGCTGACTTGGGCTTCCCAGTATAGGCTTCGTGAAAATGGAATATTTGTACCTCAGAGAAAGAATACTGTAATCTATCATCTTCTTGCCTTCCTCTTAATTCAAGTAGATAGTTTCTTTTTTTTTTTTTAGTTTAGTGACACAGTAATATAGTATCTGTTGGTCTGACTTAATTGGTCTGAGTAACAGCATTTAGTATTTGAGTTTATTTTCCTTTCCAAAGCCCCTGTTACGGTCTGTAGTAGAAGGGAGTGTCCCCTTTGCCTCTGCACAGATGATTCCCCTCAGTTCACCTCTACTAATTACTAATTCACCTCTCTGGTAACACAAGGACAGTCACTGTGATACACATTGCATAAAAAATGAGACAGGAGCAATGAGGAGGTAACTTGCTCAGTGACATTAGCACAAATCAATCTGGTTTGCCAGTTTAGACGTCAGTAGCTCATTGTCCCACAGTTCTTCAACCAGCTATTAAGAGCAGACAGCAGCATCAGGGTTTTTTTTGCTGTGTTGCTCCCACTGCAGCCTGTATCACTTCAGAACCTCATTCCACTAGGGGCCAGAAAGTTTTTCATTATTCTTAACATGAAACTTCCCCTCTGCAAGTTAAGCCTGTTACTTGCTAACCTATTCATTAGGTTCTGTCCCAGTTCAGCATTACAGCTAGCTAGAAAATTTCCATTAAAAGCCAATTTTGCCCGCTAGATGAGAAAATTGATCATCAACATTTTTCATATAAATTTTAGCTATCAGCTTGCTCTGAGACCATTTTCTGAAGCCTATGAAAATGTTTAATTACTAACTGACATTAAACAATATGCAAAAATATCTTAATAATCTAGCATTGCATTTAATTGAAGATTTTAATAAAAACTTAATTAAGGTTCCCACATTTGTACTTGGGGGCTATCCTAAACTCAATACCATTCAAATCCCATTAGTGCTAATGGCCTAACGCCAAACATGTGGAGAATATAAACCACATAAAATTTACTTTTAATAAGTCATTCATCCTACATTAAATATAAAACTATTATTAAAAACACATTCAAGAGGATTAACCACTATTATTACAATGAATGTTTTTAATAATCAGTTGATATTTATTTAGTTTATAGTACTGTCTAATTATTACACAATTATGGTTTTATAATGCCCTTGTAAATCTTCAGCAAATGAAATGTCTATCTGGAAACATTAGTTTTAAAAGTTACCAAAATACATATTTTAATGTCATTGGTTCAATTTCTTTTATCTTTTTATTTTCTTTAAAGAGAGAAGAAAAGTTTTATCAAAAGAACATTTAGGGAGAAGACTTAATTTAGAGAAGCAAGAAAGTGAATATACAACAGATGATCAGAAGGTTGCATCTCAAAGCAAGGTCAATTTTTTAATTTAAAAATTTAAAAAGTGTGTCTTCTTCACATGAGATTTTAACAAAGAGAAAAATAATCAGCAGAGAGTTATCAGACCAAGGGGAAAAGGGATGGCAAATTGGGCAGAATGTAGGCAGGGAACATGTCAGGCAGATGAGTTTTGGACAAGAAAATCTTTTCAAGTCCTCAAAAAGAAAATAGAAATCTTGAATTGGGAGTGATTTGTCTGTTTAAGATGTTTAAAAGGATGGGAGACAAAGTCCAAACAGAAAAAGAGGTTCATTGAAGGAGAGTGATTTACCAGGGGACAACTGTAGACCAATTTCTTCTCCATTTCTCATATCTCCACTCTAAAACAATTTTGGGATGTCTCCCATTTGCCCCTTTACCTTAATTTCATCACGTTGTCTCACACAAAGCCACATATTGTCACATCTTGCCCCTCAATAGACAGGATTGTACATACTTCTAAGGAATTAAAAGAGCTTCTGCTGTAAAGCTAAAGAATATTTCTTAAAATGGACAATAATTGCTTGTTGAATAAAAAACATTGCTTAAAGTACCATGATACACTGCCTCCATATTTTATCTTGAACATTGTTTTGATAAGTGCTATATGTGATTATATACACAGGAAACCTGTAGCAGGCACAGCTCCAAACTAAATGTAGAAGACTACATCCACCATGTGATACGCAAGTCCATGCAGGACTAGCCAGACCTAATGGAAATGCCTATATATTGCTTTCTAATTATCCTTGCAAATCCACACCTGCTACATGACAGAAAGTCTTTGAGAATAGTCTTGATATATACCAGGAGATAGGTCTTCAAAAAGTTTCTATCATATACGGACTCTGACCTTCAGTCCACTAAGTCAATGCACATCTCTTCATTGACATGAGAAGCCTATGAGTCACAAATAATGCCATATGCCTGGCTTGTATTAAGCATTTTAATGAGCCAAAGTTGGATTTAAAAGAAAGAAAAAAAATGCAAAATGAAAGAAAGGGTCTGCTTTGACTTTGAAAGCCTTTGATTTCACTGGTTTCTGCCCTAACATTAAAGTTATTTAAATATGTTTTAATTGCTTACATTACAAACACATCAGGCTTTGAAATACAGGATATTAATAAGAGTTTTTCCCGTTCGGCCACAGCATCTTGTTAAATATGTGATTTAGATTAATTGGGTGAAAAATAAGATCAAAATCTTAAAAATAATTCAAAATAATTATTTTTAAGTTATTTTATTTATGTGAAATTCTAGGCAGCCTCCTCAAAAAATTAAGAAAACTCTCTTCCAATCCAAGGATTATACCTGAATCTCAAATCATTGAAAGAGATCTCAATTTCACTTCAAAATGTGGATATTATTTCAACTACATAGTACCCTTTTTATGCAACAAACGATCAGATAATTCTTTTCTTAGGGAATCCATATTATTCATTTCAATAATGCTGATTTTTGCTTTCATGGTACCATCTTCCTCTCAGTGGTGGTCAGACCTTCATGGAGCTCTTCATAAAAATAACCGCAAGCCAGTGTGCATAAAAATTTGACATGATTTCAGACTGTTTTGCCATAGTATTCAACACACCTACAAAATCAGTTCATAGAAGGCTTTATTTATACTATGAGTTGCTAATAACTTTTTGTGTGTGAATCAGCAGATTCTGAATAATTAAAAAATAGTTTAAAATGAGAAACTAGACACAGGAAAGCGAAGAAGGAAGACCAATGTCAGAGAAAACACCAGAAATAAATCTTACTCTATATTCTTTTATGCAACAGCAATTCAGGTGCATCCCCTCATTCTATAATGCCTGGTCATGAGATCCTCTATCTGGTTATAAGACACTTTTGCTTTTTTCTCTCTGGGTGTTGAATCACTGTGACTGAAAATAATGGAAATCCTTTGACAGATGACACAAGGATCAAAATCAATGACAGAGATCAAAGTATTTAATGTCTTTTAGTGATGGTCTTCGTTATGAAGATTGTTAACTATCAGCAAGGGATAAAATATCATTTATTAAAAAAAAGAAAAAGTAAGGCAATACTAAGTTAAATGATTTGCAATCAGCTGCATCTGATAAATTTGACTCCTAGACACTTAAAAATTTTGCCTGAGGCAATCTCAGAACCATTACCATGGTCTTTAAGAACTGGGGCTTGGAAGCTGGGAGCTGCCAAATAAATGCAAATCTTTAAAGAAGGAAGTCTGGGCAGCGATGTGGGCCTGTAGATTGGCCTAACTCCATGGCTGGGCAGCACAGGGCTGTGGTGAGCTGGACACCAGCCCTGCTACAGTGTCGCTGGAACAGGAGCTGACAGACCCAGGGGTCTGGCATGGGGTCCTGGGAAGACTTGGGGGAACCCCTGGGTTGGGGAGAGACAGTCAGAGCTGGAAGAGCCTTAGGGAAACAACACAGTAAATGTCGTATGCTTATCTGCTAGGAGACCCTAGATACCATCTTGCAAACCACTGTCTTAAGAAAGACAAGCAAAGCCAGCCAAGTTTGAACTATTGGAACATGTGTTCCAAAATAGTTGGATAAAACTAGAAATACCTTGAAAATGCAAGAAGGAAATGAGTAAATGCACTCCTGTGTTGTCACACAGTTTTTCCAGTTAGACACAACCTGCGAAATTAGAAGGAATTTCTGTGTGTACAAAGGAGCTTGATGGCACAAGCAGGTTCCCATTGGGTTCCTCTCTGCAAGTAAAATTTTAGGATCTTCTGCTTTGAAGTTTTGAGACCATATTTTGGTCACTGCTGGAATTCATGGGGCTTTTTTCTTTTTTTCATAAGGAATTCCACAACATCTCTGGGTAACAAGTGCCAATGTTTGAGCACACTCACAGTCAAAAATGCTTTTTTAATTGTGATAACTGAATTTCCTGGGTTTTAATTTGTGCCCATTGCCTCTTGGGCATAGTCAATTTTCACTACTGAGAAGAGTTGGGCACCTTCTTCATTCTATTCCATCAGATATTTATATTAAGTGATAAGGAACCCCTGAGTTTTCTCTTCTCCTGGCTGAACAGTCCCAGATCTCTCAGCCTCTCCCCATAGGAGAAATGTGCTGGCCCTTTAATCATCTTTGTGGCCCTGTGCTGGACTTGTTCCAGTAAGTCTGTAATCTTACTTTAACTGAGGAGTCCAGAAGTGGACATAATACTCCAGGTGTGGCCCCATCAGGACTGAGCAGAGAGGAATGATCTCACCTCTTGATCTGCTGGCAATACATTCCCTGATGCAGTCCAGGATATCTTAGGCCTTCTTTTCTAGAAGGGTTGCATTGGTCATATTTGACTTGGTGTCCACCAGGACACCTGCCTTTTCAGAAGAGCTGAAGAATTGCTTTCCTGTTGGTTGGCCCATAGCATATATTCTTGCATGAGATTATCCCTCCTCTGTTGAACTTCATGTGATTTCTCTGGCCACAGTTCTCTATCCTGTCCAGGTCTCGCTGGATGACAGTGCAACCCTCTGGTGTATCAGCCATTCCTCCCAATTTCCTATCATCTGCAAATGTGCTGAGGGTACGCTCTGTTCCATCATCCAGGTCATTAACAAAGATGTTAAAAAGGATTGCCTCTAGTATTGACCTCTGTGGTACACCATCAGCAAACTGCCTCCAACTGGACTTTGCGCTACTGATTACAACCCTCTGTCTCCCAACTGTTCAGCCAGTTTTCAATCCACCTCATTGTCCACATATCTAACTCATTCTTTGGCAGTTTATCTATGATTATGTTATGTAAGATGCTGTCAAAAGCCTTAGTAAAGTCAAGATAAACCACACATAAACCTTGTCTACCAACATAGTCACTTCATTTTAGAAGACTATTCATTTGGCTAAGCATGATTTCCCCTGTGTAAATGCATCCTGACTATTCATTAACACAGAATCACAGAATCACAGAATCACAGAATCGTAGGGGTTGGAAGGGACCTTGAAAGATCATCGGGTCCAACCCCCCTGCCAAAGCAGCTCCCTAGCTCATATTGCACAGATAGGCATCCAGACGAGTCTTGAATATCTCCAGAGAAGGAGACTCCACCACCTCCCTGGGCAGCCTGTCCCAGGGCTCTGTCACCCTCACTGTGTAAAAGTTCCTCCGCCATTGCCCCTTGTCCTATCTCCACAGATAACTGAAAAGGGGTTGGCCAATTCCCCCTGCATCCCATACTTAAGATATTTATAAACATTAATTAGGTCCCCCCTCAGTCTTCTTTTCTCCAGGCTGAACAGCCCCAGCTCACTCAGCCTTTCCTCATAAGGGACATGTTCCAGGCCCTTAATCATCTTCGTAGCCCTTCTCTGGACTCTCTCAAGGAGGTCCCTGTCTTTTTTATACCAGGGAGCCCAGAACTGGACACAATACTCCAGGTGGGGCCTGACCAGGGCAGAGTAGAGGGGGAGGATCACCTCCTTAGACCTACTGGCCACACTCTTCCTGATTCATCCCAGGATCCCATTGGCCCTCTTAGCCACCAGGGCACACTGCTGGCTCATAGACAACCTGTCATCTACCAGGACCCCCAGGTCCTTCTCCACAGAGCTCTTCTCCAGCAGGTCATCCCCCAGCCTGTACTGATACAGACTGTTATTCCTCCCTAGGTGCAAGACTTTACACTTGCTTTTATTAAACCTCATCTGGTTTCTCCCTGCCCAGCTTTCCAGCCTGTGCAGGTCTCGCTGGATGGCAGCGCAGTGTTCCTGCGTGTCAGCCACCCCTCCCAGCTTTGTATCATCGGCACTTGCTGAGGGTGGATGCTATTCCTTCATCGAGGTCGTCGGTGAAGATATTAAACAGGACTGGACCCAACACCGAGCCCTGGGGAACACCACTAGTCACAGGCCTCCATTCAGATTCTGTTCCACTGATCACGACCCTCTGAGCCCGGTCCGACAGCCAGTTCTCAACCCACAGAATCACAGAATCGTAGGGGTTGGAAGGGACCTCGAGAGATCATTGGGTCCAACCCCCCTGCCAAAGCAGCTCCCTAGCTCATATTGCACAGATAGGCATCCAGACGAGTCTCGAATATCTCCAGAGAAGGAGACTCCACCACCTCCCTGGGCATCCTATTCCTGTGCTCTGACCTCACTGTCCACTCATCTATCCCATGATCTCTCAGCTTTTCTATCAGGATGTCATGGGAGACAGTATCAAAAGCCTTGCTGAAGTCAAGGTAGATCACATCCACTGCTCTCCCTCCATCCACCCAGCCGGAGATGAGATCATAGAAGGCTATGAGATTGGTCGAGCACGATCTCCCCTTGGTGAATCCATGCTGACTACTCTTCATGACCTTCTTCTCTTCCAGTTGCTTGGTAATGGCATCCAGAACAAGCTGTTCCATCACCTTTCCAGGGACAGAAGTGAGGCTGACTGGCCTATAATTGTTAGGGTCCTCCTTCTTGCCCTTTTTGAAGACTGGAGTGATATTGGCTATCCTCCAATCCTCAGGTACTTCTCCCATTCTCCAAGAGCTGTCGAAGATTATAGATGATAGCAAGCGGCTCCTGCCCTTCATGTGTTTGGAAATGTTTTTTAGGAGGACCTCCCTCAGTTCTCAGAGACTGACATGAAGCTAACCAGCCTGTAATTCTCCCAATACTTCTTATCCTTCTTGAAGATAGAAGAAATGTCAGTTCCCTTCCAGTCTTCAAGAACTTGTCCCAATTGCTATAACCTTTCAAAGATAACAGGCAGCTCTCTCAGCACTCTTGGGTGACAGGAGGATTTTATACACATCCAGTTTGACCAGTTTGTTAGGGACCACTCCCTAACTGGGGTCCTTCTCCACTGAGGGTAGGTCTTTGTTGCTTCAGACTGTCTATCTGGTCTTAGGGGCCTGGGATATGCTAACAAAGACCTAATTTTTAGCCCAATTTATGATTCTGTACTGATTTGCTCTGCTACTGCAGATTCACATATTCCCCTATCAGGCATGAGTTTTGCAGGAGCATTTGAGAAATTGTTGGTAGAAGTTATAGAAATTTGTAACTAACACTGGGCATGGAGCAGAGAATGAAAGGGGAATTAAGGATAAATGGAGTGCGTGTCACCCCAGTATATTGTAAAACCCACTCCTCCTTCTTCACTGACCCTGGTGTCTGCACAGTTTTTTACAGCTTCCCTCTCCCTTCCCTGGTGGCAAAAAGCAGCTGCTTGTGGGTTTTTTTCTCCTAAATATGATTCCCAGAGGCGCTGTGACCATCACTCATGGGCTCAGCCTTGGTCAGCAGTGACTCCGGCCTTGAGCCGGCTGTTGTTTGATCTGTGAGGTCTGCAGAACTTCTAGCTGCTTCTTGCAGAAGCCACACTTGCAGCACCCCCTCCTCCACCAGAACCCTGCCATGCAAAACTACAACACTGATCCATGAAGAACTGAACCGAAGATTATCTATTGCAATTCTAAAAGAGATATATTCATGTAATGAAAGAGAGGAACATGATAAAAACAAAATGGCAAGTTCCCTTTCTGTATACATTTTAACGTTCTTTTTGTGTAAGAGGACACGTTCCCTCTGCTTATTCTCATTTTCCCAGGGATATTGTTGGATTTCTGTTGGAGAAAGGGTGAGACAAAAATAATGAAAATTGGAAGATAAAACATAGCAAACATTCTTTGTTTGCTTGTGATAGACAAACAAGAAGGATATTGAAAACGGTAGCTTGAGAATACAAGTATTTTGTCAGGTTTTGGCACCAATGTTTTGATTGTTGACTGTTGGAAGATACTGTTCTGCTGCCACTCAAATGGGTCTGCCAGTACTAAGGGCCTTGCTGGTGAGCTGGAACAAGGCTATAGTGGTTTGTCTGCCACATGCTGACTTCTCTTCATGATTTTTTTTAAAGTTCTCTCTTATATTTGGCCCTGACATTACATGTAAGTCTAATGAACTTCCATCTAGATCTCTACAGAATGTGAGCAGGTCTGACAGCTTCATACTGCCTATGTGGATAAAAAAGAACTAAACATGAAGGCAAATTGAAATATTGAAACACAGAGTTTGCCAACCACTGACTGGAAGAAATAGTCATGGTTGAGAGTTATAATTTAAAACCCTGCACAGAAAAAGAAGACTTTTGGAGAAAAGTGTGCAGAAAAATCCTGCATAAAATTAAGGATGTTTTACCTTCATACATGCCAAGAAACTAATTAAAAAAGAACATGCAGGCCAACAGTGGAATCATTATGAAAAGAAAATTAATATGGGAAAATAAGATTGCTGTTGAATATTCTACATCAGAGGCCAAGACCTGGATCAAATATTGGTTCTCACAAAAGAGGGATCTATTTTTCACTTCATAACTCTGTTACTGGTGTTTAATAAGACTTCTATATAGAATGCAATTAAGTGAAATTAGTTGGGTTTCATAGAAAATGTATTAGATTTTATGCATATTTTTAAATTGATAAGCAAGTATGATATGGCATCTATAGACAGATAAAAGATGTAATTGTTTAGAACTTCTCAGTCATTTTTGTAGCGCATGTATGCTTGTAGGAAATTCTTCTCAGCTGCTCAGGAAATATAATTGTACAGTTGTACAAATGTTTTCTGTATAAAGTTAACTCATGAGTTCCAGCTTTATAGAAGTAGAAAGGTTCAGGGCTCTGAGACACAGATTTCCAGCACAGAATCATCCAATACTCATGCATTTTGAAGTTTGTATTGTGTGATATTCACTTCACTAGGAAAGCCATTTTTCAGGTATGAGATTTCAGGGGGTTTCTTAAGCACTGCGAGCAGTTCCTGCCTGGAACACTGTGCAAGCATCAGCTGCCAAAGTGTGAATCTTTCAGGAACTGTACTAGCAATGACAAAATCATATTTTGTAAGAGTCTTGAATCAAAGTACTTTTGAGGTTCCTAGTGTTTTCTTAATATTTCCGTTTGTCCACTACTCCCAAAAGGAGAAATAAGACAGTGTTTTGAAAAAGACTGCGCTCAAGAGTTTTCAGTTTCTAGTCCCAAGAACTGAGTAACAACTGACCTTTTCTACTATCTGGATCTAATGAAATTTCCATATCTTGTTATACCAAAACTTCTTGCCACATAAAACCTACACTTGCTTTTAATAAGGCAGCTTTCATTTGAGTGTAATTTCATCATCTCACACTGTATCTCCCACGTGAATTATTTTGGGTGCCCATCATAGACACATTCCATAACAGGACGGGTAAATATAAAGCAGCTGAAACTTTAAAAACGCACTTCGTACTACAGCAGTCGTGTGAGAGGCTGATCATCAAGAAAAAAGAAAAAAGCACACTGCTGGGATGTGAAAGATGTGAAGAAGTCATGTTCCTGCTCTGCCTGCTACCAGAGAGGAGCTATAGCCTGTGTTTCCCACATCCCATAGAAGTATCTTACCCAGCAGTCTTTTAGCTATTCTGGATGTAGTTTTCTCTCAAAATGCCATTAAATTATCATGTTAATCATACACCCTTTTTCCAGTGAAAGACAGTTACAACGGAGGTGCTTTATAAAGAGGGCTTGATGTAAAGAAGACTTCTAGCCCCTTTCTCGGTTGCTGTCTTGTTGACTTCATTAATATTAGGATTCTGATGGGTAAAGTGTTGATTGTTCTGTCTACCTGTCAGGAAATATAAACCACACTCCGACTTTCTTTAGTACCAGTTATGTAGGGTGAGGAGGGGCAAGATTTTATCCCTTTAAGCAGCACATAAACTGCAAGAAATCCAGACATTTGTTTCTCATTAATCTCCCTACCTTACCCTACCCTACCCTACCCTACCCTACCCCACCTTACCCTACCCTGCTGCCCCCTCGCTGCTGAACAACTGGCAGTCTCAGTTCCTGGTGCAGTAATGCTGAGCCACAACAGTAGCCTCCATGTAGTCCTTCACAGTACGGAGACAAATGGCTGCCAGCATTGATGTCCACTTGTTGGTTCTCCATGTACATTGCTGGAGAGTTTAAAAAGTGAGCTACCTTCCCTGTCATCCGATACCATGGTAACCACTCCTCTGCTTTTTACCGCTAAGCATCTGCTAGTGTTTTCATTGTAAACCCATGTTTTCAAGAGTTTAGAGCTTGGCATAAATCATTGTTTCTTCTTCAATTTCCTTTACTAGATTGTCTTAGCAAAATTAAAAATCTGGTTCTTTCTCTCTTCTTCTGCTTAAAAAAATAGTGAAGTCCTCCAACGTCCAATGCAAAACAAAGCAAAAGCAATTAAAAAGATTAGAGGTTGCCATGGAAGTCTGGGTGGCACTTCAGCTCTAGTTCTTACCCTTCGGAGATCTCAAGAAGGGAAAATTAAGTACATGGGTGATTTAGTGAAGGTTTACAGCAGCTCAGCTGCTTACCTCATTCCTGCTTTTATCTGATGCTGCAGCAGCAGATAACTATTGCACTTCCAAGATGCAGAAGGCTGTACACACTGTTAAGCAGGAGAGGCAATCAAGGTAACATAAGATGTAAGTGGGAAATAAATGAAGGAGAAGATACCATATAATGGGTACAAAGCTAGCAAGGCAGAGAGCTGAACCAGAGGGAGGAGATGAGGATGGTTACTAGCAAGTAGGAAGAAAGGATATTTATTGTCATCAGTGACAGATAATGGTGCTAAAAGAGGATTGTGGAATATGTTGCCAGGATTTAATTTTTGATGGTGATAGTCGGAAGTTTTCTGTAAGAACACAAGCTAGAGACAAGGAATGACATTTTGGATTCCATGAAAAGAAGTTGGGATTTATAAAGCAGTTCTTACTGTCACTGAAATGAGGTTATTCTTACTCGTTTCTTCACATTTCAATCTCCAGGAAGAAGGTAAGTTTGAGGATAAGAAATTTTAGAAAAGACACCGTGAAGGCTGAACTATTCTCCTAGGTAAATCAAAGTGATTTACACTTAGAATAGGAAAGAGTTGGAAAAAATAAGCACCTTAGAAAACCAGATTGGTCTAATGAGCTGAAGGATTTTATGTCCAAGATTATGTGAAATGGCTTCTCCAGTAGCTTCTAGCTATCACTATCTCTTCTTATTCCTATCATATGAAACAGTCTCCAATGTTGGGTTTTTGCCTGTGAATAATTCCTTGGTTCTGAAAACTCAGCAAGTCCTGTGAAATTGAGGCACAGTCTGCTTCTTTATTCTGCTTTTAAACCCAGTCCGTGAGAATACCTGTACAGATCAATGTCTCTCATCTTCCAAAAACATCTGACCTCTTTAGCCATATATTAGCTTAGTTCCAGCACTGTCAATCAGGAGTCTTCAATTGCAGGTAACAAGCATCAAAAGAACAGCCTGTACTCATGATAAAACAACTCGCAGGTGAAAACAGCAAGGCTGTGAGGAATCTGACATCATGTCTTAAGGGCACACAAACACCAGAACAGCAGAGATAGTCAGAAGGTTCTGCTTTGGCTGTACTAAAGATGGTTCAGCAGGAAAAATACCAGAAAAAATTGTTCAGCAAGACAAAGAAATGTGTATTGAAGAGAGAAGCAAAAAAGACAGGGCCAGGCTCTTTTCAGTGATGCCTCATAATAGGAAAGATACAGTGGGCACAACCTGAAACACAAGATTGCCTCTGAACATCAGGAAAAACTTTTTCACCTTAAGGGTGACTGAGCCCTGGCACAGCTCACCTGGAGATGTTCTAGAGTCTCCCACCTTGAAGATATGGTCCTGGGCAAAAAGTTCTGCCTGGCCCTGCTTGAGCAGGCGTATGGACAGATGACCTCCAGACGTCCCTTTCAACTTCAACTGTTTTGTGACTTTGTGACAAAATCATGAGTTATTTTTGGCTAGCTTTGAAGAGTAGCCTAAAGTTCTTATGACAAGACGTTCAGTAGTGCTAAGCAGTGAGAAATTGGCAACACTCCTAAACACTACCTAGTTTCACCATAACTCAAAAGCAGCAGAAACCAGAAGCAGAATTCTCAACAAAAGAAGCATCCTCATCTTCAGGCACTTGCTCCAATCTCTGCATCTTCCCTCCCTTGGGTCCCACAAAGCATTCATGAAGCTGTACAGTCAGGAATGGCTTGGAAATATTTTTAGAAAAATTGTTGTTTTGGCGGTAGCAGCAGTTTCCAACCCAAAACAGGGTTCTAAGAAAGTTTGGGAAAGAATTATGGGTAGAAAAATGTCCTTCTACTTTCAGTATGAAGTCATTTCTAAGTCACTCCTCAATTACCTTCAGGAGTTCGGATCAGCTTACAAATCAGTACCTGCCGGCAGCTCTCCATTGTAGCTGTTAATTCATGCTTTCGCATCTGTTACATTAGCATGCCAAAAGAACTTACAACCTCCTTGAAATTTCCTTCAGCATAGTTTGAGCATAATTGAATATTAAGAGATCAAAATTTAATTTTTGTATTTTCTTAACCAAATCTATTCAAATATGCCCTATGCAATAGCTCCCTTGGAGTATTAGGTGCAGAACAAGGTCAGAACTTTTACAACCAACCGTTTCTGAGTGACATATAAACAAAGAAAGGTTGGAACCTTTTCTTTCTTTTAAAACACGAAAAGCCCAAAATGTTTCTAAGCAATTTAATATCCACTGGGCCATGCTGCCACCTGTCAGTCTAGTAACCCTTTCTTAGATTTATAAGGATAGCTCAAGAAAAGTTGAGTTGAAAATCATTCATCTATTTTTCATTCTAATTAGAAACATGTAGTCTAAACTTTGTCAAAGAGTGAAAAAGAAATACTTAGAATAAGTGCCTGAATAGGCAATAAGGCTGCCTGTACTGCTTAGGTGCACATTTAAAAGAGCTTTCATTATATGGGGATCAAATCCTTTCATTAAATATTCTCATTTAAAAACAATTTGCATAAATAAGGGCTCATTTCTCAAAGAGCACGCTCATTCAAAGAAAATTAGATTTCACTTGGAAATGCACACAACTCCAAATTTCTCATGATGTTCTCAGGCTGTACAAAACAGATTCATTTCCACGTTTCCTATAGCAGTTCTCAACTGTTTTTCTCCCAGTCTCAGTAAAGCAAAAGGAACTGTTTACACACCAGAACCTCTCTGAGCACACTGCGAGATGAATCCGTTTCCCAAATTAAATCAAGGCCTTGGCAGGCATCACCTCCTGCCTCACCTCTGTTTCCAAAGGAAGGATGCACGTGTGCTGTCCAGAGTGAGCTCTGAAATGCTCCAGCCATGTCCCTCATGATGGACCAATCTGGATTTCTGGTCATCCTGAAACACATCCCTCATTTTAAAGTCTGTACCTAGGCAATGTCGAGTAAAGCCTACATCTTCGCCCAGTTTGAAACATTTGCTTTGGGAATCAATGGACTGAGACCCTCTGTTTCTTTTATCACTCTCCTGCATCAGCTTCTTCCCAAATTCTGTGTATGGGAAAGCTGTTCTCACCTTCTTAAGCATTCCTGGTTGCCCTCCCAGCTTCTCAGGTAAACTCAGGGTCCCTAAGAAAATCTTTACCCCATGTTGTTGGCATCAGAGGAGAGTACTCAGCAAAAGGTTTGCAAGGATTTATTCTTCTTCCGTTTAGATTTTTTGAAGTCTGTAAAGCTTACTTGTCTCTCTTTGGCAGGAGCCAGGTTCTGTCATTGATGCATCCAAAACAGTCTCCTTGGGGTTTAATAATGGCCGTTAAAGTAATTCACTGAATGTGTGACAAGGGGCTGAACTGGCATTTTTCCACCTGACTAAAATGTTAACGCAGCTTGAAACTCCATGAAAAAGGCCTGGGAAAGTCACAGATTTCCCAGAAGTGCAGCTCTAGCGTATTCTCAGCTACAACTGCTACTGTATTCAGCAAGGAGCCCCATAACCAGATCAGTTTTATAGGCACTGCTTTGAGCACCACTTAAAGATGTAGTTGTCTGACACTTCTGAAAGGCTTTAGTTGCTTTGGATTTATTTTTCAGGAGTGGGCGTCAGCTTCAGAATGATTTCTGGTTGTTTTTATTGTTTGTTTTGCTTTTGAGCTGGAATAGTTCAGCTGCTGCTATGAATAATATACAAGTGAAACATTGCATTTTGATCAATTTTTTTAGAACTTATTGCAACCGTTTATGTTGAAGGACTCCAGGACTTTGTGCTTTGAAATGCTTCATGTTTGGCAAGGAATTCACTGCATAAAAACTTACCCAGATTTGGACAGGTTACAAGCCTCCAGATTACTGTTTGTTTATGTACAGTACATAATGGCCAAATTTTGGCAGCTGAAGATCTCTGAAGATTTCACAGGCCCATCCTTTGTCTTTCCCTGGCTCCTACATGCCACCTTTATAATGACTACACCATCTCTGTAATGATTATACTGTCTATAATGGCTAGAAATGTGCATTGGTGCTGTTAGTGCTAAGACTTTTCTTTAAACCCTTTCCTAGGGTACTTTCAAAATGAAGTTTTCTCAAGCTCTGAAACCACAAACAGATAAACTTTTTCTCTTATTGGCTTAATTACTCCCTGCTAACATGTCCAGATTTTCCAGTATCTGGGAAAGTTCCTACAGAATGATCTTCTAATGTTGGTTTGTGTTTGTTGGGATTTTTTGTTTTAATATAGCTTAAAATGGAAGATATATATCATATCATATGGCCTGGGTAGCTGATTGAATGGGTGATGGGGTTTGTTTGTTTAAAATAAAATATACAGTGTTGCCCAGGCTTGTGAAATGAGGTGACAAAAGTTCATAGGTTCAGTCTTGTTTCTCATTGAGCATGAAATTCATATTAACAGAAATATGTGAACTTTACCGTCTATTTCATTTGCTTTTATACTACAATTGAAATACACTACTAAGAAACTAGGAAATAAAAATACTTCTGTTTTATATGAGTTATGTAATCAATTACAGTTACAATACTTTAAAAAAATTGTTTTCCAGTTTATGAGATGTTTGATATAATCTAAGTATCCAATTATGACATTAAAATTACTTTGTAATCTATCTCACATGACATATTTACAATACATGTTATACACTTACATCTGATTTAAAATATTTTATTTGCAGAGACTTTCACTAAATGCAATTCTTGTCATGCTTTTTCTTAACTAATTTGCTTGCTTCTGTTTACTAACTGAATAATTGTCAGAGTATAATTAACACAGATGTCACATGTGCCTAGTTTTCAGGTTCAGGTTGAATTTATACTACTGCATATGGAAGTGTCTAATTAGATTGCCATCTAAAATACCGAAGGAGTTACTATATTTTGAGTAAAGCCTCTTTCATAGGTTTTTATCTTATTCAGTGGAACGATAATATTTTCATTAGTTGGCAGTTTCTAAAAGGAGAGTTTCATATAAGGCACATCAAGTTACACACATCAGTGTTTACTGAGGTGTAAGTATTTCTAAATTAGTCACTAATCCTTTCAACTATTTTGAGAGATTTTGAGTTTGGTAGGTGGACCAACTAATACCATGATCCGAAATATTCCAACTCTCTGATGTTCTAAATTCCAAAATTTATTTCTTATTCCAGGGATTCGTTGTCCTTTCTCTTTTGGCAATATTTGCAGACCTTGAAGAACTGGAGCTTAGGATTCAAACAATATGACAACAAAATGGTGTTGCTTGTTAGCAACAACCTGTGTGAGCTTTATGTGGCTGTGTGCTACTGTAAATGAGAAGATGTGTACCAAGTGTGAATTTGATACTTCATTTCAAACCAGTTATGAATGAATGGTTCTAACTATAACATTTAATTTATTGTGACATTTTACATTAATGTCAACAACGTAGAATATGTGGAATAGGAAATATAAAAGGGTGGTAATGGTCAGTTAGATAGTTAACTGCTGCTATGCAAGAAGTGTCATTGCACACATCTTTCACAACCACGACATTACGGAGTGAGAACGAAGGTCGTAATGATAAGTTTTGGCACAGAGAATTAATAAAAGATAATGTATTTATCCTAGTAGAAAATAAAAAGTTATTGGGTCAATACAATTACATCACTGCTTTTGCTTTAATACAGGTTGATAATGTACCCCTTCCCTCTTCATGCCTTCTTCATTATTGAGTAATTCCAAGAAATGATTAAACTGCTGATTATGTTCTGTAGTCCAAATTACTGAATGTGAGCTAAAGAGGCATTCACAGATCTAGCCTACCAAGTAATGTTTTAATTCTAAATTGCCACTTCATATTTATAAGCAGTGATATTAAGTATGTTGTTCACATTACTTCCAATTTATAATCTGATGTAATAACTAAATCACAGAAATGGATTAAGTTTTATAGACTTTTTTATTGAAAAAAAAAACAAACCACCATATGTCGTTGAGAAGAACTGACACTGCAATTACACTGATACTGCAACTGAGTCTTCAAGCTCGGTTGTCTTTACTTGCCAACATTTCCCTACAGAATAACAAATATCAGGTACTTTTACTCAAGTAAAAATGCTCACGGAAATTACAGCCTTCTTTTTTAATTGAGATTCCAAATGAAATAATCTGTTTTTCTGTATGCATTTCTTTGGTAAGTGAATAGCTGGTCTCACACATTTAAGAAATTCTCTATACGTGACTAGGGAATTAGCAGAGCAGCTCATTAGTTACACCCAAACAAATGTTTGAGAAGACAGAACTCTTCAGCACGGTTTCACTACTCAAAATCATCCCTTTAAAGCCCACATAAACTTTACTACATTTTGAATTTCATGTATGGAAGTTTATCATTACTCTGGAACTGTGCAACAGGAACATTTCCTGTGTTATACATGATGAGTGGCTTTTAAATGTAACTATCTCTCAGAAATTTGGATTATCTTTTAAAACAAACAAACATATAAACCGAGGCAATTTATTGAATAAGTGGGCATCTGTTCTGCTAAAACAGCCTCTCCCAATATGTTTGGTTTTTCCCTTTCAGTATGTTCCACAGTAGTTCTGGATGCTTCTTTTGCAATGCTTTGATTACTGTCGCTTGTTTCGTGTAGCAACGTTTCTTTACTTACCAAGAATGAGTCTCTTCAAAGCAGACTTAACTGGGGTTGTTTTTGTTTTCTTTATTTAAAGGACAAAATACTGCAAGAAAGGTTTGAACGTGGCTTTATGGTCCATTAAATCAGCTACACCATCTGGATTTCTCTTTTGAGATTTTCTGTCCAGAGCCCTTAGTGTATCTCAGGACACCGTAATGATGTAAGTAAATGTTATTTAAAGCATTGTACTAATAATCTCTGTGTACACCTTGATGTGCCAAGAGAAGCTGGGTACTTTCATCCCAACTTTCATTAAATCTTTAAACTTCTAGGGAGCAAGTCTAAAAAAAGCAAATGTGATTTAACTGTTCTCAACAGAGCTTGTTAGGGAACAAAATATCCAAGTACTATGCTCATACCTTTTTCAGTAACTCCAGCCACATCAGAATCTCTCTACGCATCACATTACAATATTATGTTGTGGTGAGGTTCTTTTCTTGAGAAAAGATGAAACACGGGAGGGAGCTAGGGATATTTATCATGTCCTAATTTTCACAGCTCCATTGTTGTCCATAAACACCACTAATAATGGAAGGGATTTGTGTTCTAACTGACTGTTTGAAAGGGTATCTATGAGAGATAATGTTAACCTTTTCCCAAAGAAATCACAGAATCATAGAATTGTATTGGTTGGAAGGGACCCTTTAAATCATCAAGTCCAACCATCACCCTAACCTGCCATCCGTTACTAAACCATGTCCCTCACCACCACATCTAACCATCTTTTAAATACCACAAGGGATGGAGACTCCACCACCTCCCTGGACAGCCCGTTCCAATGCCCATCAACCTTCTCTGTGAAGAAGCGTATGCAAAAGTTTGGCTTAAAATTTCTCAAAACTACGGCACTCAAAGTTTTTTATTTGGTTTTGGAAATGTCACCCAGCACCCTCTGTGTATGCTAAGCACCTACACTTCTACCTCCATGCCAATGGTTCCATCCAGGTTTACTGACTTCCTCCCATTCATTGAGGTGTCACAATTCCCCCATTTTCTAATGAGCTGTCATAGAGCAGCAACAGAGATGGGAAAGAAGCATCTATCATGCCTGTGATTTATTTTTTTTTCCTTGATACCAATTAATTAGACAGCACCGCAGACTGCAGAAGAAATGTTTAGAAGTGAAGATATCTAAATGATCTCATCAGCAGAAAGTTGGATCCTTTAGTTGATGGTTTCTAATTTACACTGTAGCAGATGGATGGTGCTGAAGGTCACAATTACTGTATAAGGCCAACTTGTCTGTACAGTTTGAACTCCATGTAGATAACTGTCTCATTTATACAGAATGCTTGTAGTGAAAAGCTTTTATTCTTCCTTTAAATCTCTGTTTCATGTTGGTAAATTACATCTCTGTGATGAAACAAAATCAGATTTCAGGTTATCCTCCATTTCATTCTTCATATTGAATCTGGAGCTCTCTAATTAGACTGAAGAATTTTGTTGTCATCAAAGAACCAGAAGGGCTTTGTTACGTGCTTAGCTGTGAAAGATTTGAACTGAAAACTACTTAAAGATCCAGCCTAATAAAAATAAAAATAGAATAAAACTCCATATTTAACTAATAGATGAGAAACATTTAAGGACAGAAAAAATCAGGGCAATTAACTTTTAAAATAGAACAAGCTAAAATTTTCAGAAATGTATAACTCACTAACATGACAGGAGCAAAAGTTTGTCAAAATTCAGTGAAAATGCTGCCTCCCGCAGAGTGGCCCTTTAACACAAAATGTGGGTGTATGTTTGCACAAAATCAGCTACTCAAACAACTGCTATAGCATGATCTTTCTGAAAAATAAATTACAAGGTAGAATATGCCATATTCAGCAAGGGATAAACCACTTTATGTATTGCAGGACGAAATAATGCAAATGACTAGATATCACATGGCACTTAACAAGCTGAAAATCCACACAGTAGCTTCCTTTGTGCTTATTTGTTTGTGTAGCTATATCCCATCATTCATGAGACAGACTCCCAAATCCAAACACTTCAAAAAATAAAATCTAAAACCAACTCCAAATTAAAGAAAAAGGCTTTCATTTGAAAATTCAGGACCAAATTACTCAGGTAATGTTTTGTACAGTTGGTGACTTGAAAGTGACATGAACTTGGTGCTGGGACCATCAAGGAAATGAGCAATAGAATATTGTGCTGTGGTCTTTCCACTCTAGCTAGGACTGTGAAGGTGGCTGAAAATACTTTCACCTGATGGATAGTCTCAAATTTTTTTGAATTTTTTTTTTTAACCTAGTTGATTTTCTAGGAAATATCTATGTACATCATGGTCTTTATCCTCTTACAGGACTTGAAGTTAAACTGCGTCCTGAATCCTCCTGCCCATTTATTACCACCTCTGTATGTCTGGTTATGTCTCTTAAAGAAAACCACTCTCTTGAAGTCTAGAAAACTCTGGAGCTATGCTACTAATACAGTAAAAACAGACTCTGGGAGCAACTGCAAGCAGGTTGCAGGTGAAAGTTGCAGGTGAAACCTCATGGAGGAACATGTAAAAATAAAAGAGCTACTGCAGAGATTGCTACATGGGATTATTTTTTTATTTTATTTAACACACAAACACTTTAAAAGACTGAGGCTTGATTCTCTGAAAAATCCTTTTGTTTCCTAGGCACTGAGCTCAAGTAAGGCAGTATTAAGCAAGCTCATTTCTCTGGCAGTATTATTTTGTATTGCTTTGCTAAAATTCTGTGTTAGTGTCACAGATTTGCAGATGTCCCTCAGCTGCAGTGAGTCAGTGACTGTGGCACAGTGCAGAATGAGTCTCAGGCAGCTGTCTCACATCTTGAACGAACAGAGGAGAGAGATGAGCGTGTCCGTTCATGAAAAAAGGCTGGCAATATACCCATCATTAAGAGACTACAGTGAAAGACAGAAAGACGTGCTCCGATTCCAGTGACTGTTAAGTGTGATACATCTGATGTGTCACCATCACATTCAATCTGACCGATGTTAGTATGTAGTACCAAATCACCTGCGAGATGTTAGTGTGTTTTACCTGTTCTGAACTACCTACGAATAATGATCTTTCCCCTGCTTTGTTTCCTGCATTCTCTGTGTCCTCTGTCAGTCTCATTTGAGCAGCCTGCAGTAGGTCTTTTTTTCCTTCTTGGCTTCCTCCCAGATGTCTCCCAGCATCGCAGAAATATCCTCCCTGCTTCTTCTCTGCTTGAGCCCTGCATACCAACTCAGGACACTTAAAAGTTTTAATCCTGAGAAGGCCATCATAGCTCATCGAGGTTCCTGCTTAGATTATGCATCTGCATTAGAGATTACTTCCCTACACCATCGTTACTTGCTGTTCCAGCAGCAGCAGCACTGTCCGCTACAAACTGATTCAATTTTTCTTCATTCTCTGCTATGCTATGAAATGAACTAATAATTGTATAATGTCAATAAAAATGTTATTGCCACTTTTCAATTATGTGAAAACAAGTTGAACTTCAAATTTTATTTTCTTCAATAGTGGATTTTTTCACTCCTGTGTGACTAGATGAGCTATATGACACTTTAGGCATAACTTGCCAAGAAGTTAGAAATTAGCATCTGTTTTAGGGTACACATGGCAACTTTTTTTTAAAAAAAGAAACCTAACTCATTCGTGCAGTTCATGTATTCACATGTGCATGCATTTTTAAACATTAGTGCAAATTACCAGTGATGTGCAGTCATTTTAGGAGCAAATATTAAGAGCAAATACTGGATTTATGTTTGTAATTGTGATAGTGGCACCGACAGCATGCAAATTTGATCAGAAGAAAATGTAGTCATAAGTGGGCATCTGCTCTTTAAGTATCAGAACTTTGTTCAAATACTTTATTCGTCAAAAAACACAAAAATTTGTTTGCTGTAACTGAACCCAGATTGGAACACTGGGGGTGGCAGAACTTTTATACATGCCTATGCTAATGAAACACGTTGCATATCTGTGGTAAATGTGCAATCAGAAATAATTTTTGAAAACTGAATTTTCTGATTGTGAATACTAGAGTCAAAATTAGATTACAGTATGGGATCCTGGAGTTACATTCCCTGAATTAGGTGGTACCACCATATGCACCAGATTTTCACCCAAAGATTTGTGTGAACATACAGATCTGCGAGCCAGGGGACAGGCTAGGCAGGTCACCTCATCCAGGCAGTCAGGGACAAGAGGACCACAGTGAAGCCTGCAAAGTCCCACTATATACAGAGAACCATATGAAGTGCCTGTCCATTTCGTGGCCTAGCACATCTACATGTTGTAAAAGTAGTAAGACCTCTTGTACTCTGTGCCAAATACAGTTTGTAAACTGTTTCTAATCTTCTCCTCATGGAAAATTCTGGGGTGGTTGATTCTCAGGGCCCTCAAGCAATAAATTCCAGAGCTACCTACATAATTATAGGAACACACTTTGTCAGGTGCTTTTGATGAAATGAACTACAAATTGAGCTACATAATCAATACATGGATTTAACACATTCAGATGAGGGCTTTGTGGGGGAAAAAAATCCAAAACAAACCATCATATTTTTATATTTGTTGCGGAGAAGCTTCTGTATAATCAAAATCTACTTCCTCAGACTATTGTCTTCTGCATTGTACTGCAGGAACAGAACTCCCCCAGAGCGCTCTCTGCATTGCTTTAGCACTATTCAAAGTACAAGGGACCGTGTATTCGGGTGCTTCGGTTCTCTCTCATGCAGGTCAGGTTCAGGAATCCAGAATCCTGGCAATGAAGAGCTGCCAAGGCATATAAATGCCAGGTAGCTGCTCAAAAGCCTGATGCTCCAAGCATTGGCCTGGGATAAGGGAGAACGACATGCTACCACAAATTACCCAAACCAGGCAGAATGGAGGGCAAGTTGGGTTTAGCACACCACAGATGTTCAGGAAGGTTGGAGTTCCCTGCTTCTGACTGTACTGTGATGAGATGCCCCTCAAATAAGTGAAATCCCATTAAAATGTGTACTGCTGCTGTCATGGAATTTATTCTCACAGTTTTTCTACTTAAAGCCTAACCTCCATTTATTTCTCTTTTTTATTATTATTTTTTAGATTCTAATAATCTCAGAAAGAATATCAAGCACTATTGAATAAGATATTTCCTATTTTAGCATATTTAATGCAAGCTGGAGCCCAAGGGGCATTACAGAGTTAAAAAATAAGTTAACAGCTGAGGGAAAGAGAGAAATAACATAGCAGTAGATGAAGGAGAAAGTATAGAGATTTGAGCAGAGACAGAGGGGCAATGAAGCAGTGAGTTACGGAAAGGCTGTTCCAGATGGCAGAAGCAGCAGTTGGGAAGGCTCTGGCACCAACAGTGGCAAGATTGCAGGCAGGGACAGCGAAGAACCAGGCACTCTGCAGGGAGAGGAGGGAGAAATACAAGGTCAGGGAGGCAGTCTGGCTCAACTGCATGGAAAATTATAAAACCCAGGCTGCTGATACTCTGTCACCGAACCTTGTGCAGCAGATTTATGCCTCTGCTGAACTGTGCAAAATGGTGACTGAAAAGTAGCAATCTTTCACCTCTATGGCAGGCTGGTCAGTGGGAGATGAGCGGGGCAGCAGTTGTTGGAGGCTGAGGGATGCAGTTAGACCGGGTCCTTGAGGAGGGATCTGCTCCTTATGATTGTGGACAGAATGGGATAAAACCTCTACATTTAAGTAAAGGTGTTTGTTGAGAGTTTTTTTAAGATAGTAACTGCCTTGTCAGGAAATCAGCTTTGAAATTTGCTCTCATATAAACAGCTTCCACAAAACCACTGCTGTGTTACACAGGTGATGGGACTATACCCCTCTGGTATGGTCATTTCCCCTTGGAGGCTGTAGAAAATGCTATGTATTGATGATAAAAGACTGCTTTTAAAATTGTTTTTCTATAGCTCAAGCAATTATAAAAGGCTTTTCAAATGTGCATACAAGAAGGTCCCTTCTGTGAACAAAACAAGTGGTGTATTGTGCACAAAGTATGGAAAAAATCTCTTTGAAAAGTCTGTGGAGGATTTTATAATGATAGTGCCATTGTCTGCAGCATGCTTTCACATAGATTAATCCACACACTCTGACCGCTTCACTCATGGCTTTTGCCAGAACACCGCCAGAGACCTTCGAATGGAATCCCGGGTCAAGTTCTGCTGGGATCTTCATTCCACCACCGGTGACCTGAGCAACTGTGAATCCAGATCTGGGTGCCCAGCGCATACAAGCAGACCCATTGTGTTCTAACCCTTCCTAGCTGAAAACCAGAAGCACTGAGTATGCTGTTCAAATGCCAAGACCATGAATATGGTGAGGTTCTGTCCTACGCCGTAAGCCCTATCAGACAGATGTCAGGCAGGGATGTGTGCCAAGCAGATGGATCATTCCTTTCCTGGCAAGACAGACTTGGGACTGAGAGCTAGCCTCAAAGTGGGAAAGCCTCAAAGTGTTTAAAATTAACATCAGAATGTAGCCCGTGCCATAATACTTGGACCACTACGCTAATAGATTACACTGTCCTACTTAATCTGACAGCACCTAATGAAAGATAACTCAAAGAAGGCTCTTTGCAGTCAGCAGCTGGGAAATAAGTTACCAAGAGGAAAATTTTTCTTCCTAAATATCTTTTAATTTTCTTTGTCTGTGTGGCGGAAACTCCTGATTATTTGAGTGAACTGGATCCTACAACACCCCAGATGCTGCAAGCTTTTCCCTTGATTTACGTGAGAGTTGGAGCAAGTGATTAATCTTTTTCCTCATATTTTCAGATACTCTTGTTTGCACATCTGTCTAATCATATTGCATAAAATGCTTAAGAACACAGAAGAGAGAAGGAAAGAAAGGTTGAAAATGTTGATTGTGTACTTAATTGTATTTAACTACTGAGAAACTATTTCTCATAAGAAAGATTTTTTTCATGTGGTATTTGTAGTGTACCCTGAGGGAGGATCCAAGTCAACCCAGGCTCTGGGGATTGTTTTGCTATCAAATACTCAAATTGTGTTATTCTGGTAGTTCATTGACAGCAATGGTAAGAGGCATCCAAAAGGCTCAGTCTGATTTGTGATATCAGTTCCGAATTTTAAAATAAGAAAGCCCCTTAATTAGAGACAATGCCGTCATGTGCCTATGTATATTGTCTGAATACACAATATGTTATTAGTGAGGTACTAAGGAGGGGGGAAAGCTATTATTTAGTGTTTGGAAGGGGTTTTTTGTTTAAACTACAGCTTAATGTAAGTCAGAGATGAAATTACACACCCTTCCCATGTACAACAGGAAAAGTTTATAAAATATTCAGTTCAGTTGCCAGACTCTGATAACAGGTTCAGGTTATTCGTGTCCATGAGAACTGGCATGTCTCACTAACTTAACTAGCCTGAATAGTCTTACCATTATTAATATGGAAACTGTCAGATAAACAGTGGCAAATTTTTCCTCATCTCCCCTAAAATCCATTAAGCAGCATGGAGCACCACCCAGCACAAGATCTGGCCAGTAACAGCCACTGTACCCTATGCATTTCATAGTTTCATTTAATTCCCTTTGCCACTGCAATTTAATTAATTTCACTCAGTCTTATTAATCTTCAGATAACGTCTTGATATGGACGAGTGTACAGCTTCATCGCATGCCATGAACTTGTTCTAAGTGCCGCTTGGTGACCAGGTTTTGTCCCTTTCCTCCCTGGAAGCGCATGTGAACAGGTGACATTTGGGTGTCTGAATTCATAATTACTGACGTTATGTCTATAATATCTTATGAAAAAAAGGGATTCATGCTTCTTTAAAATACGATGCAAAGTCTAATCTTGCCTTTTCTCTAATTTTGAAGTTGACTTTGTCATTATCCACGGCGCTGTACCGCGGGGCTGCACTGATTCGATTCTGTTTTGGCTTGAGAGGGTTTTGCGAGGTGCTGCTGTCTAACAGCACACTCTACTGATGGGAGAGTAGAAAAAACATCCCGGTTTGGTGTTTTCCTACAAGCTTTTATTTCAGAAACTGCTAAACTGAACGAAACTAAGCATTTTAACTATCGTGACGAGGTAACAATTTCAAGCTGATCTGTATAACTTTTAAATTTATTTTTGATTACATGTTACTTTTTTTTTTTCTGTATCTTTTATTTGTGCAAGAGACACGGTTATATATCAAAATACTGAGATATTTCCAAGCAGAACCTGAGTATTTGGGAAGAACAGAATTCTCACAGGCTGCTTTTCCTGAATCCATGAGGTTTCCTAGGCAACACTTTCCCATCATTTACAAGTTGACAGCAGAGATTAATCAAATATTAGACAGCATTCTCACTTTGCAAAGCTAGTACCATACCATGCACAAAAATTATGTCTGCTGAAAGCTATGAAATTGTCCCACTTCATTTTTCAAGTTCTTACTGTATTTCAACTATGTGAAGGCTTCAAGATTAGGCATATAGTTGGGTTTAAGTAATCTTATGTGAAGTCAAATGGGAAGAACTGTTGCAATAAAATACTGGTTTGGCTCTTCAATTTATAAAGGGAGCTTATCAGAAAGTTGTAGAAAAGCTCTTTGCCAATGCCTGTAATGACAGGCAAAGGGGCAAGTATTTTAAACTGAAGGAGGGTAGATTTAGACTGGACATAAGGAAGAAATCTTTGACAGTGAGAGTGGTGACACACTAGAACCGGCTTCCCAGAGAAGTTGTGGATGTCCTGTCATTGGAAGTGTACAAATCCAAGTTGGATGGGGCTCTGAGCAATCACACTCATGAAAAATCACTAGATGTAGGAAAAGAGGGTTGCATTAGGTGATCTTTAGAGGTCGCTTCTGATTCAAACCATTCTGTGATTGTAAAAAAAAGGAAGAAAGAGACAGAGGGAAAGAGTGGGGCATTCAATGTAAATACATAAAATCACTGTAGAATCATGGAATCTTTAAGGTTGGAAAAGACCTCTAGGACTGTCAAGTCCAACCGTCAACCAAATACCACTATATCTACTAAGCCATGTCCCGAAATGAGACAGGGAGACATGGCATGTCTACACATTTTTTGAACACCTCCAAGGATGGTGACTCCACCAGCTCTCTGGGCAGCCTGTTAAAATGTTTGGCAACCCTTTTGGTGAATAAATTTCTCCTAATATCCAATCTAATCCTCCCCCAATGCAACTTGATGCAATTTCCTCTTGTCCTTGGGAGGAGACAACTCCTCCACACCTCGCTATAATCTCCTTTGAGATAGTTGTAGAGAGCGATAAGGTCTCTCCTCAGCCTACTCTTCCCCAGGCTAAACAACTGTCTTACAGTCTACTCATAAAGGAGATACAAGAGACTCCAAATCATGCTGGCTTGGAAACCCTGTCCTCAGAGAGTTACTGTAACACTGACCCCAAACCATTAACCCCTCGTCATCCACTAAGAGCCTTTAAATCGTCTTCTGTGAAGTTATATGGAAATCATTTGGCAACGTGATGTCACAGGAATAACAACAATAATATTCAATAACATTCCTTTAGTTACAGTTATGAAACAAGACAGTAATCACCTCATAGTCTTCCCTTAACCAGACTGAAATTGAGTGTGGAAAAAGCAAGCAAGACCAACACAAATTCTGCCTTGTTTGCAGTACCGATGTTGTTTGAATGTGTATAATAATTATTCCTTTGCCTTGATTTTTGTTGTTTTAATTTATTTCTCTATTTAAGTCAATATAGAAAAAAAAAGAATAGCTGGATCATAATCCTTTTTCTTGAGTATATTATGATAACAACAATATTGAGACTTCTCTCTTCTCTTTCCAATTCTGGCAGTGAATTTAGTCTCAAACTCACACAAATTGTTCGGTCCATTTGGAATTCATGTGATATTTTGCATGAAAAACTGTGTGAAATGCTGTTTTCTCGGCTCCTGCGATATAAATTATTCATCTTTGTGATTTATCAGACAGCTTTTTCTTGTAGATAAGAAGTCACCTCTCATTTGCTCTACAGATCACATAGCCTAAACAATAGAAAATGGGTTGAATCCAGCAGAAAAAAAAAGGAGACCTGAGAATCTATAGCTTGTGTTAGGATTATTAAAAGAAAATGCTGTGGTTCCAAACCTGTTTAACTTTGAATGAAGTTGTTTACGCAAGAACTAGGTTATCCAGTGTACAACAAAAATGCTGGTATCGCAGAACTAGATGCCCGGTTTTGAAGTGTAACAGAGGGAGTAATACAAAATGGTAGGAGAATACCTATGGTCTAGTGGATAGGAATTTGTCCAGGAGATACTGTGATTAACCCTAATTTTATAAAGTGTATTGAGGTACATTAATGCCAGGAGAGTAATTGAAATATTAGCTCCTGGTTGTTTGGTTTGTTTGTTTTCTTTTGGAAGAAGTTTTAGACGACTTCATGATTTTACTTTTGTAGGGCATTCCATTTACAACCGAGTGGTGACCTTGCTAAAAGAATCACACAGGTGACTGGGGATCTGTGCTGGAAGGATTGTCATGTTTGAACACCCAGTTCCAGCTCAGACAGTCCCTCAGTCACACATTGCCCCCTCGTTCCACTCCTTCCTACATTTCTACTGTCAGCTACTGTCTGAGGCGTGGTGTGGGGGTTAGCCTAAAGCAACGTGGCCATGTTTAGGTTTTTTACATTTTCTTGAGGTTTGAAACTAATGCTGTGTTTTGGCATGCATGTAGAAATCTTGTTTCTGAATCTGCCAATTCCTGACAGATATTTTAGTGTTTCTTTCCTTAATCAAGTTAGTGCAATGTTTGCTGCAGGCCATCAGTTTCTGCTCCAGCCGTGTCTGCGACAGTTAACAAAAGCGGCCCCTGTTCTCTGGCCTCGATGGCACATGGTACTTGCAGCTAAAATCTCTTGCCCCCCAAAAGTTTTCCCTTATTCTTACTGTCTAATACAAATGATTCCTGACCTTAGTTATCCTCACAGCAATTTCAGCAATGCCATGGAAGGAGCAAGTCAAAAGCTGTGTTGGGGACAAATTATTACATACTACCCACATTCAAGTTCAGTGCTGATCATGTTTAGCTTACTGACATAGACCTACACCAGTGACTCCCGAAAGCAGAAGACCAGAATAAGTAAAAAAAAAAAAAAATCACCTGGAGAATATATATTTTGTACATCATGAACCTGAGGCTCGTTTATTAGAGGAAAACATGGAAATAACATCACCTGTACAAAATCATAGAGGCTGCGTGCTTTCCCCACAGCTTTCACTGAGAGGCATGATAAGGTGTGTAAATCATATGAAGATAATAATGTGCCCTTAAATGAGTTCATTAATCTTCTCAAACTCTGAAGCGGCTGCAGCAGTAGTTTATAGCAGTGGCTTGTGCTGTCTATAGCTTGATAAGGGGCTGCAGTTTCTGTCACTGGAAATGGCTATGGCCATCCAAGCTACTGTCAGCTTCCACAGAAATTTCCGCTTTGAGTTACTGAAAAGAGTAAAACTCATGCAAACTGCCTGAGGAGAATCCTTAAAAGTGGAAAACTACACAGTTGAAGGTGCTGGTGATAGCAACTAAGTAAAAATTTTTTCGTCTGAAAAAATATTTCTATTCCTTTCCAACAGTTCTTCTTTTCACATCTGTGAATTTTCTGGCATTTAAATCTTGCCTCGGATTTTAAAAACAATAAAAACTGTTTGTTGTGTCAGTCAATGGAGAAGTGATATGTCCTCATGGACATCTCACATGGACAGGTTAGCGACCTCCAATACAAGTCACAGGCAAAAATTCAGAGATAATACACTTTGATTGGGGGCAACGACTGGCTATCATGCATCAGCATGCAGAGAAGTGCTTTTTGGCCAAGTATTTTCTGTATTATTCTTAATTTGTACACATAAACTGGATGAAATCAAGAACCTGTGAGACAAAACCTTGCCATTTAAAGTTCTTACTGCACAAATATTTTCCCATGGGCTTTACACAGGCAGGCAGTGGGTTTAGTGTGAGTTCCTAGATCTGACTGAACTTTAAAAATGCATATATGGGAAGGGGAGATTATTGTGGTTTAAATGCAGCTGTAACTGAGGACTGTGCAGCTGATCACTCAATCCTCTCCTCACAAGGGGTTGGAGAGGAGAATAGAAAAAAGAACCCCAAATCTGGTGGATTGAAATAAAGACAGTTTAATAGGGTAACAATGATGATGATGACGATGATAGAAATAATGTGCAAATGCAATTGCTCACCACATGCAAAAGGAACAACCTGATGCCCAGCCTGTTTCTGAGCAGCAAATCTGCCTCCCAGCTAGCTTGCTCGGGTGTATAATGGAGCATGATGCTCTGTGGCAGGCAATATTCCCTTGGCCAGGCTGGGCCAGCTCTTCTGGCTGTGCTTGCCCAGCTTCTTGTGCACCTGGCAAGGCATGGGAAGCTGACAAGTCCCTGATTTAGGATAAACACTACAACTACAACTGAAACCACGAGTGTGTTATCAACATAATTCACATACTAAATCTAAAACACAGCGCTTTACTCGCTACTATAAAGAAATATTAATTCTATCTCAGCCAAAACCAGGACAGAGCTGAATTCACTACAGGTAGCAAAAAGTGCAGTCAGGCCTTTTGTACCAATACTAACTGTGTCTCTCTGACAGAGTTCTGTAATACCATAAACAGAAATGATTTTACAGTCACCCTTAGATACACCATTTTTTAATCCTCTTTCACATTGCTTATAACTCTGCTAAATTTTAATTTCTCAAGGCAGACATTTTCCATGCCATGTGTTTGCCTGAGGACACATTTTTAATTGATCTTGAAAGGAGATTAAAGCAGGTTTTTGGCTTAAACAACTTGGCTATTTCTCAGAATGAATCACAAGCAAAATATGTTTTACTAACATTAAAAATATTAAAGAGTGAGAAGTGCCAACCCCTCTGTGTTTAGGATGCAGTCCTGGACAGCTTAGCAATGGAATCCATTCAGAGGTGCATCTTGTCCTGAAAAGTGCTAGCTGAAAATTTACTACAAACTCAGCAGTGTGGCAGTGACTTGTTTAGAAGATTTTGTTTTCCTCAAATTAGTTCCATCCTACAGCCCTCAGGGGTTAACCTGACTAATTTTTCTTCAGAGCTCTTTAGAGTTTACTGCCTGAGGACAGTGAGAACTGATCAGAGCTTCTCTGACATATGAATCTCTACAGCTTCCAGGAGAAATACAAATGCAGGGAGAAATATTCAGGTTGCTGTCTCCCTCGTTCTCTAAACACAAGCCTTAGTGAAAAGCACCGAAACAAGATTATGAGGCTGTTATAAGGATAATGGACAAGGAACTTTTAAAAGGCATAAGCAAAGAAAAAAAAAGTCAGAGATACCAAATTGGACAGTTACAAAATGATAAAAAGGAGTGACGATCATGAGAGGATATTGAGCACTTAGGATGAAATGGTAAGGGTAGAATAATCAGGAGATGAACACACTGAATTTGGTGTTGTACACAAGACAAGATGCAGAACAAGCCATTTTGTACTCACTTTTCCTGAATGATGTTTGAGATGTGCTGTATTTTTGGATCAAGCTCACGCAGGCTGAAAGTAGAGAAGTAACCACCTATCAATACTGAAAGGCAACCAAAAGGCACACGCTGTGGAGAAGGTCTCAGAAAAGTCTCGGGATGTGCTGAAGAGAGGCAATTAGGTAACTGGAGGCAATTAGGTAAAAACCATGCAATTCTACCTTTATTCTCCCATTTATTTCCCGCTGAAATAGCGTCTTATAAAAACACAGTGTACAATCGTGCAAAAAGATTTCATAAGCCCATGTTTGCAGGCTAAAATAAATTCATCCATGCAGCCTTTAATTCTACAGTCTCTAAATTCTATAAAGCTTATTCCATAATGAGGTTTTAAATACAGAGATATTGTAGTGAGATTTAAAGACTGAGCCTTCAGACAGGAGAATACAAGGGTTTTAGTTGCTTTTAGACTACATGACTACTTAGGCCTTGCTGAGTAACAACTGAAATACAAGACATGTTGGTAGAGCACGCGATGATAGTTTATAGCATTTAGGCAGCATGGCAGTTTCAATAGAGTTCCTAGATTTTAATAAGTATTTTAAATCACCGAATCTATCCCAGCTCTTAACCTTTTGAATGGCCATGGAAATAGACTGTGCAGAGGCTGATGAGGGGCAGCAAAGCTTGAATGTTGTAATAGGTGAATGAATCAATATGGCTGTGGTTTCACATTCCGGGTTATATAGACCAAAAAGTTTAGAGTGTCACTTCATTTATTTTCTTAGCGCATCGTGTATTCAAAAGCAGAGCTGCATGCAGCAGCTGGCTGTGTTAGTTCCAGCTGGTGGTAGCGTGGGCAGGCAAAGGAGAAACAAAATTGCAGCACCAGATCAGTGAACAAAACTGCATGCCAGGGTGCCGAGGCAGGAATATAAAATCGATTGTCATTGCAATGCAGTGCCTAGGCTTTTCTATTCCACGTGTTGTTCCTCTGAGCGACAGGGAGAAACACTCAGTATTTGGTTTCTCTTGAGGAGACTGAGAGGAAGGGAAATTTAAGAAAATGAGCAGATGCTGGAGTGATTTTTGAAAGATTTGGGTAATTGAACAAATTTGGAGTAATTATTAGCAATAAAAGTTCTTAAAAATGAGGTAGATTTTCATATACACAAAAGGCTTTGTGTGACCTAGAAGAATAAAGAAGATTATTTGTTGATTAACTTATTTTACCTATCCAGCCTTCAGCACCTTCATTGTTAGTTCAGCAGAAGCAAGAAATTATTCCCCTGAATTTCTGAGGCTTATATGCTTCTCTTACTAGTGAAATGCTTGCTGAATGAGTCACAATGTCCTACTTGACCAAGCTTTTTGAAAGAAATAAAGATTAGCATAATTTCTTTCCTTAAATAGAAAACACTACATTTTAAATTGCAATATATGATATTTTATTTTTGCATTATAAGAAATGTATTGAGAGATCTTAGAAACCTCAGAAATTATTTAGACGTAGATTATAAGGACTTTCTCAGGGTCATTGTCATGCCTAAGATAAAAAAGGGCAAATAGACCTTCCATCTATGCTTGTACCTCACAGTTAAGTCTTTTAAATTACAACAATAGCTATTAAGCCAAACAATTCAATAGACATGTCTTTTAATCTCTTTAATCTTTTTCCTGCACGACCTATTATTTGTACCACCTAATCCCACATTAATATTTTAATACACTTCGTATGTTAGTGTAAAGTCAGTGCCAGGGTCCAGTCCAGGGGTTTAGGGGATTTTTTGCCTCTTTGTTGCTCTGCTTCTATTTCCTGTTTGAAAAATAATCCCTATTTCAAAAATGCTAGGCATATTCTCCCATAATACTTTAGTTCAGAACTACCTACAATGGTACTGAAATTATTTACCTGGAGCCCCAACCTGTTTCCAAGGTGACTGTAGGTAGAGATTGCCCCATGGTTTAGATCTGTAGAAGAGAACAGATGTTGCAAAGTGCAGAATGCGTTAAATGGGTGTCTGTTTCTCAAGTCCATTGGGGAGAACATGAGGCCAATTCACAAAGTAGGGTGGCACTAGAGTTGCACAGTGCACACCAGGAGTCAACAGAGGTCAGTGAGCATCATACAGTGCAAAGACCACAACTGTGCTTTTAAGCCTTTGATCCCTTTCTTCATGTCCACTCTAACTACAAAAACTTCAGTTGAACAGAGGCTCACTTTTAAGCAGCCATATAACAGCTGGAAGAATAATTGTCCTTGCTATGCCCTTCTAATACCCATGTAAAATTCATTTCATTAAGTCTACCAGACATTATTTGGTGTAAAATAAAAGACTTGTTTAGGACTGATCCGAAAAAATGTTCACAAAGTAATTTTATGGCAGAAAATTACTCTTGTAGCTAAACCATTTTCGCATGATCTTTTATAAATCTTAAAATAAATTGCTGTATTAGAAAATAAAGTACATATGAAAAGGAGTACTTATCATTTTAAAAAATCATAAGAGAAATAAACATTTTGTGCCATATGTTTTTTTTTCTTATTTTATTTTTCTTGAATAGTCAAGCTTTTCAGTGCAACACAGAAAGGTTGCTCTGACATTAAAAAGAAGAGGGAATATTTCTGGCTACTCAGCATGACAGTCGTGGCAAGATAAGGTTCTACAGGTAGATATTCTTAGAGCAGATATTCAATATCTGAAAAAATCAATCCTCTTAAGACATTAAGCAGCATCTCACAACCCTGATCTCTCTTCAAAATACAGAAATGTGGAGGACATCTATGTGTATATTCACATCCAGAGATGAATGTGGAGGTGTCTGGAGAATGATAAATGAGGGTGAAATGGTTTCAGAGATTTCTGTAAATCTGAGTGATAACTGTATGTTTGAAGAAAGAAGTTTCAAAGCAGTGGATTCTTGATTTCCAAGTTAGAATTATAAAACCATACAGTATTCTGAGCTGAAAGGGACCCATGCAATGATCATCAAGGCCAATTCCTGACTCCATACAGAACAACCTAGATGTTAAATCTTATATTTAAGAGCATTCTTCTAAAACTTATTGAATGTCAATAGATTTGGAGCTATGATCACTTCTCTGGGGAGCTTGTTACAGTGCTTGACCATTCTCTGTCATCAGTCCTAATATCTAACCTGAACTTCCCCTGATACATCTTTAAGGCATTCCTGCATGTCGTATCAGCAGACACCAAAGAGAAGAGATCAGCACCTCCCTTTCTGCTCCCCATCATGAGGAAGTTGCACACAGCAATAATGTCACCTCAGTTTCCTCTTTTCTAGGCTGAAAGACCAATTATGCTCAGTCACTCCAGTAAGTCTCATCCTCTAGTCCTTCCAGTATCCTTGTTGCCCTCCTTTGGGCATATTCTAACGTTTCTGTATGGTTGTTATCTTGTGGAGCTCTAAATGGAATACAGTACTCAAGGTGAAGCCACACCAATGCTAAGTATATTGGGACAATCACTTACTGTGACCACTATCTATATCTTTTTGTCCTTATCAATATTATGCTTAATGTGTCCCAAGATACAGTTAGACTTTTGGGCCAATAGATGTTCTTGATTCATACTGAGCTTACATTGAACCAAAACCCCCAGATCCTTTAATGAAGGGCTGCACTGAAAATCACATATTCACAGAATTACAAGTTTGGAAAAGACCTTTAAGATCATTAAGTCCAACCATACATGTCCTCTACTAAAGCATATCTCTAAGTACCTCATCCATCTGTCTTTTAAATACAGCCAGGGAAGGTGACTCAACCACCTCCCTGGGCAGCCTGTTCCATAAACCAACAACTCCTGCAGCGAAGACCTTCTCCTAACATCTAATCTGAACCTGACCTGGCACAGCTTACGGCCATTTCCCCTTGTACTATCAACTGTCACTTGGCTGAAGAGACCATCACCCACCTCTCTATAATCTCCCTTCAGAGAATTATAGGCACTGATAAACTCTCCCCTCAGCTTCCTCTTCTCCAGGCTAAACATCCCCAGCTCCCTCAGCCACTCCTCATTGGATTTGCCCTCCAGCCCCTTCACCAGCCTGGTTGCCCTTCTCTGGACCCGCTCCAGGACCTCCATGTCCTTCTTATGGTGAGGAGCCCAGAACTGGACACAGTACTCGAGGTGTGGCCTCACCAATGCCAAGTACAGGAGCACAATCACTTCCCTAGGCCTACTGGCCACACTGTTTTTGATACAAGCCAAGATGCCATTGGCCTTCTTGGCTGCCTGAGCACACTGCTGACTCATATTCAGCCTGCAGTCAGCCAACACCCCCAGGTCCTTCTCTGCCTGACAGCTCTCCAGCCAGTCTCCCCAGAGCCTGTAGCGCTGCATGGGGTTGTTATGTCCTAGGTGCAGGACTCTGCACTTGGCTTTGTTAAACCTCTTCCCACTGGTCTCAGCCTATCGGTCCAGTGTGTTTAGGTCTCTTTGAAGAGCCTCCCTACCCTCAGGCAGATCAACACTTCCTCCCAGCTTAGTGTCATCATCAAATTTACTGAGAGAACACTTAATCCCTTCATTGAGATCATTGATAAAGATGTAGAATAAAACTGGACCCAGAACTGAGCCCTGAGGGACATCACTTTTGACCAGCTCCCAGCTGGATTTGGCTCCATTTACCATCACTTTGGGCTCGGCCATCCAGCCAGTTTTTAACCTAGCAGAGGGTGCACCTGTCTAGGCCAGTGGTAGCCTCTTGTCCTCTGTAAGGAGTACATACTTACACCACCCTAGTGCAGAATCCAGGATTTGTCCTTGTTAAATTTCATATTGTTGGTAATTGTACAGTGCTCTAGTCTATAAAGGTCACACTGCAAAGCCTCTCTACTGTTTCAGGAATCAATGGGTCCTCCTGATTTAGTATCATTGGCAAACTTGCTTGGTGTACACTCAACTCCTGTGTCCAGATCACTTATAAAAACATTGAAGAGTTGAGCCCAGGGGAACACAACTGGTGGCTAGTGACCAGACAGGTGCTACCTTATTCACTACAACTCTTTGAATCTGACCTTCCATCAATTGTTGACTCATTGTACTGTGTACCTGTCTACCTGCATGATGCACATTTTGTTCATAAGGATGCTGTGAGAGACAGTATCAAAAACTTTGTTAAAATGTACTGTTCTTAACATGAGAGTTTGAGTTGTGGTTTGGATGAAAAAATCATGCTGCATATAATATGATTTACTATTTAATGAGAAACATCAATCACCAAATAAACTTTTTTAATATAAGATAGTATAACATAATCTTTTTCAGTGGAAAGAACAAAACCAACTAAGGTTTACTTTCCAATAAGTACTATCTGGCATTCTTAACCTGTTTATGCCCTTTTCACCTGAATACTAGAGAGACCAGTCATCTACCACAGTTTATCCAAGTAAACAATTGTCCTTTCAGATGAATGCTAGAATTTGAAACACCATCTACGGGCTTGCAGGAGAGCTCTTTAAGTGAGTGGAATTGTAATCCAGGGTGTTTTGGTTTTTATATCAAATATATGTTATTCAGTCAGTGGATAACAGAGATTGTAAATGTATTCGGTCTTCATATTCTTGCAGCACTGAAATGTAAATATCAGGAGAAGTTAATGTGGAAATACAGTTTAATTCATCCTCAATTTAAGACGTCCAGGTGTGAAATGAGTAACAGTGCACTACGTTTAATGATTTCACTGCAGTATAGGAATCCCCCCAGCAGGAGAAGTGTTATTCTGTTGTACTGCTTCTGAAAAAAGCTGTCCAAAGACTCCAGACAAGGAAAAGTTTAAATGTAGCCAGGGAGAAATATAAGTAGAGGGCTTTATAGTGAATAGAAAGAATCTGTGATCATTCAACAAAGAAATAAAATCTCTCTTTGCTGCAGGTCCTCAATTAACAGAGGAGTGGTGTTTTTTTCTGGTTTTAAGGGCCTGTAAGCATTATTATTTTTATCATCATCATCATTATTATAATTATTAGTATCATCATTCTCCTTTCTATCATACTTTTCTTATCTCTCAGTATCTGCTTTTAGAATGCACAACTCTTTCAGCACACAGTCGTTTTTCCCTTCACATCACTGACTGTGCTACACAATGTGGCTCTTGCTTGAATTTTCTTCCAGTGCCCCACAACTGGACTTCATGCCTTCTCCAAGGCTAAAGACACCTCATGTCCCTGTGGAGTTTCAGTTTGTTTTTTCTTCTCTGCTGTAGCGTTCTGCACACAGAAGTTGCTCCTCTGGGGGGAGCAAGGGAGAGGTAAATGGCCTTGTACAGTCAACGCACTGCGAGATCCTATGCCACAAGTGGAGATCCTCTTCTTTAGCTGGTGATCTAGTTGATCCTAGACCATGGTCCAGCA
Organism: Porphyrio hochstetteri; assembly: GCA_020800305.1. Classification (NCBI taxonomy): domain Eukaryota; kingdom Metazoa; phylum Chordata; class Aves; order Gruiformes; family Rallidae; genus Porphyrio; species Porphyrio hochstetteri. The sequence continues at coordinate 60,028,928 of CM036906.1, read as the reverse complement.
ACCCCTTCCCATTTCTAGCACTGCAAAAGCAGTGTGTTCATACTTGCTGTACTGATACCTACTATTTGAATCCTGCAATGCTTTTTCCTGCAGTATGTTTCAGGACACAGAATTTTACAAGATTAACTGTGATTCATAAAGTGTATTTTCCAAAATGAGCTTTAAAAAAAATATATCTTATCCTTAATTTGGTTGAGTGTAATTTTTATTGTTAGCAAAATAGTATACAACAGAAATGATTAAAATGTGTCTCCTGTTTTTCTAAACGTCTGGATTTTTCGTTTTCAGTTATTACATTCATTTAATCCTTCTTTGTTTGGGGTTTTTTGTCTGAAGAATCCCTTTTCCTCCAGCCTTTCAAAGATTATTATTGCAACTCCTTATTTCTATAAGGCATTTTTCTGGGGTTCTGAAAGCGTTGTTCAAGGAAAGAGTATATTGCTATATTCCATTTTCTATCCTTTCTTTGTACACCCAAATTCTACATCCCACTGAGCTGCCCATCAGTTGTTTAGATCTTCTGGTTGTTTTTTGTTTCTTCTAGGAGATTGCACAACTCATTAAAAATTGTCAAACTAGTTCATGTTTAAAAACAATAAGGATTGAATAAACTTGATATTTTGAGTAGTTCTTATGCTTTCATTTACCCAGAAACTATGTCAACTTCCTGAATGACTTTCATAAAATAACATCAAAATGTATAATTTTGGTAGCTAAATTTTACTTTCCATTTCCAATTCCTTCCTCAAAGTGGCATATTCTTCAGATCCTACCAACAAAAACAGAGCTATGAAGTTTCTGAGTAATGAAACAACATACAAATATGGTCTTGAAGCATGCAGCTTAAAACTTTGTGCAGACAAAAGTGTATTTGATTACAACTTGCTTTATCTGAACTTATTTTGGAAGCCACTATTTCCATCAGTTTCAGAGCACTGTTTTATAGTTGCTAGTAATTTTACCTCGGTAAAATAGAAATGTTATCTTCAAAGATGTCTACAGAGAGTTGATACCAAGCACTGACACTACAACACTAATTATATGAACACCTGCCACACAAACAATTTTGGTGATCCTTATGCCAATGTGGTGTCATATACCCTTCACCAATAAAAAGCAGAGTAAAAATGTCTAAGGACATTTAGTTTTTAGGAAAATAGCAAAGTTCTGGTGTACGTGTATTCCTATTCAAAGCAAAATTGTAAATATACCTGAAAGCAGTTACCTGCTACACTTTCATAACTGAAAAGCTGCTCTGAGTCAGAGCTTTACTGCATCTGATGGACAAGGAAACATTCATTCTGGGTTGATCAGCAAGGTGGGCTGACTATTAATTTAAGAAAAATTTGGGGATGAAGGCTGATCAACCTGACAAAAGTAGCATTTATGGGGAAAATATCTTGTGTGTTTTACTGTACTTTAGCAATTTAATTCCAGCCAGAAGATAAAGTCTTTAAAGCACTGGAGTCTTTTATTTGTTGGGAAAAACTCCAGGTTCTGCTGATAGCTTCCACTTTCTCAAGAAAAGAGAGAGCTATGCCAGGGTATTAAGCTAAGATGTAGCCTGTTGCTTAGTCCTGAGTATATAGATTACAACAGTTTATATCTGTATATTTTAGAGCATATAAATAGTATATTAATAAATATAATAAACACACTTTTTCAATAGATAAAGTAATAGCAAGGAAACTGGAGCATAGAGTTGTGCAGGTCAACACTGACAGCTGTTAAGCTTTTGTGAAACCTGCAATGTGAATTGCTTCTACCTGGGATGGTCCCTCGATAACTGATGGTGTAGCAAGCAGCAGGTCTGGTGGCAGTCAGATACTGAGCTTGAAATTGCGCCCTTCAGCACTGCCCTTTCCAGGCACTGCTTTTGTTCTGCTACTAATCATGTTCATATTGTCAATTCAGACAATTCAGTCTGTCTTCACAGATCCCAGGTGATCCAACACATGGGAAATCTCTTCTGGCATCATCCACGTATATAGTATTTTCCTCTCAAAAGTTATATATATATAGTGCTCCTCAGTCTCCAAAAGCTTTGTACCAAATCAGCATCCTGGGAATTCAGAACAGTAAGTATTACTGCATCCTTTCGAGAAGGCTGGCAAAATACTCTTCCTTACAGAGTGAGTTCCTGACCCTTGACATCAGAGCAATGCATAAAAGTGTTGATAAACTGAATTGATTCCTGAAACAATTGGTTCCATCATATTGCTGCAGCAGATTTGAACTGGGCAAAAACTATTATCTTTCAGATAGGCAGCTGGAACATTTTTACCACAGCATGAGGTTTTATTTTTCTGGCACTAAGAGAGATAAAAAGATATACCTAAAATCTAAATGCTTACAGTAGTATTACAGTGCTATGAAAACTAAGAGGTAGGTCCATCTCTTTTCAAGAGGCATAAGACTGGATTTACATAAGAAAAAAAATGAAAGACAATTTGCTAAGATACTAGATAAACCTATGGTGCAAATGGATTTTGAGTGCCTTGTGCAGTTCTGGCCCTCACATCACTAAAAAAAGATGTAGAAGAGTCAAAAAATGTAGAGGCACAAGTAAAAACAGAACTATGACATTATTTCAATGGGTGGAATGACTAAATAAAATACATCTCTTCTTTCTAACATCTAAAACTGTACATGGCAGGTATTTGCAAAACTGTGAGCAGCAGGGGAAAAAAAAGAAAAAGAAAAATATTATTAACTGTGTCTTCCAGAAGAGGGCACATGAGCAACAAGTGAAAACAAGCTGAAAGTTCAATCCAACATCCAAAAAGAAATTACTTCTTCAATGGGTTGGAAATCAGCTGTGGAAATCCTTGCCACTGGGTGTTGTGAATATGAATCCACAAATATCCAAAAGAACATCGTCATCCTTTCAGGTACACTCTTATGACTTGTTGGGGGCTGTTCTTCTAGAAGTGTCCAGGCATTTGTCACTACCTACTGTCAGAGAGAGCATTAATGCAAGATAGACTATTTTTTCAGCCCAGTAGGGTCATTCCTACTTTCTTCTGTGGAATTACAACACTAATTTGCAGTAGCTGAAACTTTATTCATATTATTTACACTTCATATCACTTAAACACATTTTGCATGTTAATTCTACATGGGTATAGGGAAAGGATAATGCTCCAAAGCAAGACAGAAGTCTCCTCTATGTTACAACAGTTTTTTGAGTTATAATCAGGCATATTTCACAGTTTCATTAAGTCAGTGGGATCACTTCGGTATAAAATGAGTGGAAGCAAAATGTAAAGTTATTTCAAAAATATTGAAAAATACAACACTTCTCAAAAAAAAAAAAAGTGTCACAGCAATCAAATATATTGTTCCTAATTTAGTAGACTGGAGAGCTTCCTAATATATATAAATGCCGTTGTCACTGAATGCCTGGCAATGCTGAAAAGGCAGAACGAGCCTGTTGTCAACGAAGCAGGGAAATGCCAAACTTGATTTAAAGAAAACTGGTCAAAAACTGGTTGTGTGAGAACAAATGATTACCAAACAGGTTAAAAAATATTACCGCCCACACCCCACACCTGATTAGAAGGGTATTCATCAGAATAAAGAATGTCATACTTTTTCTGTATGAATATTTATCTCTGTGCTTAGCAACAGATGCAAATGCAATGGAGATATAAGAATCTAATTTATTTAGCATATTCACATCTTTAGATGTTACAGAATAGACTTTGTTTTCAATTACCTTCACAATTACTGATACATACTTCTCTACTCACTGTTTAAAAACCCTAAGGCTGCCCAAAACCGGTGTATAATGATCTTCACTTCAGTCAATGAGCTTTAACAGAAACCAATGCATTTTAACTGAATTTTTGTTTATCTGAAGCAGCACATTTTAATGAAATCAATACATTCTTGCTGAAAGCCTCATGAATCCATTGGAAAGAATACATTTTTACTGAAACCAATATACAGTTTTATAATGTCTGTATGTTTTACTGAAAGCATGGCAATACATTTTAGCTGAAACCAATATGTTTCTCCAGGGCTGATACCAAAGAAACCTTATTTTACAGTGAAACCAATGCATTCTTACTGAAACTAATATTCCGTATTCCTGAGCCAACATTGTCAGGCTAAATGAAAGCTATGTTTTATTTTAGTGAAGGAATTACATACTTTCAAGATTATCTTAAAACTAGGAGTTTTGCAAAGCTTATATTTTAGTATGTACATAAAATAAGAAGCAAATCATAAGAAGTCATTCCTAGATAGATCTATCTCCCTGATTTAGCATTTTATGTAGTCTCACACCATATATGCATTCTATCAAATGAGTAATGATATAGATAGGAGTTTATTTTCATTCTCAGTAGACTTTCACTAAATCTTTTTTTCCACTTTATATGCAAACTGACTTAAAATAAGTCAGCATTATGAGTGATTTACACTTCAGAGCAGATGAACAGAGCAGTGGTTAATGATTTTATTGTAGACTAGATGTGATTTATTATGCAAGAATTTTTTGTAGGAATTGTTATCACTACATCAGTTTTGGTATTTTTCTTGACATCTTGACTAAAGATGTGCTGATCTGCATTACTTAGAAATATTTTGAGTAGTCTGGTACTTGTAGCTAATGATTTGTGATCCTTCTAAGTGTTTTAATCGATGCAATTAATGTGAATTAGAAGGCTCCGTCTGAATTTCAACAGATCTGAAGAAATGCATAATCTGCTTAAATTTTAGATACAGTTTTTCTTTCTTTATCTTTTCAGCATAAAGAGATAAAGTAGGAAGAGCAAGAAAAGCAGTAATATAGTGACGTTCAATAAGACTGTTTCAACGTTACATAATATAGCACAGAACCACAGGGCTGTTAAAAGAAAAGGAACAATTTGATAAAATTACTGTTCACACCACAGGCACATCAAAATATTACATTCAGTTGAACCAAATATAGCATCATTTCCTAATGAGAACCCAACTGTGATGAAAAATTAAAGGAATTTACCATAGCTCAGTAAACGAAAAAATGAGTTCTGTGACTGCAATGTGTTATAAGCTAGAAGTCCAGATCCTAAATCTCACCATTCACAAACTGGTGACAAAGGGTTACCCAAACTCCCATAGAAAATGAATTACAATTCTTCAGTGTTAATTAGCTCAGAGCTGGAAATTATTTCCTTGAGATGATATTGAATGAAGAAATATTAGTGCTTTCCCTATTACAGTATGCATTTCCGACCCCTGCTCACGGGTTCCTTGCTGAAACACCAAAGACGTTAGGAGTCAAGGAGCACGCCCAATTCACCAGCCCTGGTTCAGCATTCCTGCTTGCAGAAATGAGATCCCAGTATTTCAAGGGTTAAGGAAAACATATCCTAGTCATAGCAAAGTTTGCTTTGCCAAGCTTGCTGGTTTACAGCGCTGACCTACTTATAAGCCTTATGAAAACAAAATGGACATTTTATCTCTGAAGTTATGCCTAATCTCATCTTCAAAAAATTTCTTTCCCTGCTAATGAAGTTTGAGAAATAATGAAGAAAATGTAAATGCAATGGAAAGTCAGAGGGAAAATGCAATATTGAGGAAAATATATAGTCCAATTAAAATGATTAGCATAGAAAAGAGTAGTCTATATTCCTGTTGCAGCTGCTCACTGAAAGGTTTTCTTCATGTACAATAGGTTGCCTTGGGGGTGATTGATCCACTTCCAGAAAGTATAATCATTGGTTTCCAAAGAATCTGAAAGACAAAGTGTAACAAGACAATGCACTATTCCAGTATTGGATTTTAACTCTCCTCATTATTTAGACCCCTCTAGCAATTTTCCCTTAATAAGTTCCAATAGTGCATTGCTGGATTCCTTTTTTATATAATATATTTTATTCTTCCAAATTAATATGGTCCACTCATCCTGACATGACTTCTACACCACCTCTTTCTAATTACTGTTCTTGGTATCATACCATTACTTGCAAGTGCCATTTTTATATTTATTTTAGAATCCCACACAATGAGGAAGGATAGTGTTAGTTGCTCAATTTTATCCTTTTCTATGCCATTATTAGAACATACATATTAAAAAGGAATTAAAGTTTTGGACTTGAAGTACAATCTTAACACAAATAACTATGCACCAGATACTTAAATGTAGCTGAGCTAAAACCAAAGCAGAAAAGGATTTCAATGCTTCATTTGAATTTCAGGTATCAATTGCAAGTTTACATGATCACAGAAACAAACAGGTTTTTAATTCATGGCTAGTTTTTAAGGCATTTAGTAGCAATCACAGGAAACTGGGAATCTGGTTTCAATAATTACACTGAGTGTGTGTTTAATATTAATATTTTGTAGTGTTGATATTCAACCAAGAATCAGACTTAGTTGATCAAGCACAGGGTGTTTGGACACATTATGTATATTTCATGGATGTAATGCAGAGGACATGATAAAGATCATCAAAAGGCAACATGATCACAACCTCCTGCCCTCATTTTAACAATCTCAAAAAAATCAAAAAGGTATGAAAAAAAAGTTGTAAAATCCATTTAGATCTTGGGTACTTGCCTTTGGATTAGAGATCTTCCTGTGTATCAACAGGAGGATAGAAGGGACTTGATCATGGTCTTTAAAAGTCAACTCAAGGAACAGATTTATGGCAGGAAGTATCCTGCAAACCAGGAAGTAAGGAGAGTCGAAGTACGAAACTGGTATTAGCCATCAAATGAGGGGCAGGAAGTATGTTCTGGTGAAATGTAAGTAATGACTGAAACAGGGAATCTAAGAATCCATTTCTGTGTGTTTTGAAGTCTTTCATCTGACACCACAGACAGTCCTCTGGCTTGTCAGGGAGAATGGATGTGATGAAATATTTCTGTCTTCAGATCTCAGTAGATTTTATGCAGAAGTTTAGTTTAGCAGACTTACTAGTTTCTCATCTTGCTGATAAAAATCAACACAATTTCATAAAATGTACTTGTTGGGAATTATAATCAAACACTATTAAGATTAAGAGAAGAAAACACAATAGAACAGTATTTATGGCATATCTGGATATAACAAATCAGGAGGGAAATCCAGTATCCAGATGTTCTGTTTCATGATGCATTAGAATTAACATTTCACTTTGAAAAGGCTTTTGTGTATTTACTTATAAAGCAATAGTTAGATTTATTTTTTAAGTATAGTTGTTACTTGGGACTATGTTTCTGAAGTTAATAAAAGGGAAAAAAAAGTAAAAGATGCAGTAAACCTTCTGTTGAGCCCTGGTCAGCAACAAAGCATCACACAGCAGCTCACTCATTCCCCCCTGCCCCTCCCCCACCTCCTCCCCCAACCAGATCAGGGAGAGAATCGGCACAATAGAGAGAATCAGGAAAATAATAATAACAATATCAGCAACAGCAAAAACGATGACAACAATGTCAACAACAACAACAACAAAAAACTGGTGATGAACAGCACGATTTCTCACCACCCAAAGTTGATGCCTCACAAGACCATCAAGGTGCTCTCAGCCCACACATGCAGGCAAAGCCAAACAAGGAATCCATTCACCGCTTTCCATCACCAAGCAGGTGTTCAGCCATCACCCCAAAGTCAACGCTGAGCAAGACTCCCAACTGTCCCTCCCCATCGGAGCTCACCCACCGGGTATAAAAGGAACATGATGTCATATGGTATGCAATATTCCTTTGGCCACTTTGGGTCACCTGTCCTGGCTGTGTCCTGTTCCAGCTTCCTGAGTGCTCCCCACCTTCCTGTTGGCAGGGCAGCATGAACAGCTGAAAAGTCCTTGACTGCTTGGCAACAACTAACACATCAGTGTGTTATCAGCACTGCTCTCATCCTGACTCATAAACATGTCATTGCACCAGCTACCAGGAAGAAAATTAACTCTATCCCTGCTGAAATCAGGACACCTTCCCTACCTTATTACACACAGGGGTAGGCTGACCTTGTTCATCAGCAGCTTTTAACAGCTACAACCTTAGCTCCTTAACCATAAGTGCTCTTCCAGACCCTGCTCCTACTCACACTATTTACTTTCCTGCCTCTACTTAAAATATCTTCACCCTTTGGTGTGCACTGTGTTTTTTCTCCTGAAGGCCATTTGCTTTTAAGACACAGAAATATCACCTGTCTTCACTCTTCTGCATTTTCCTTCCCTGACTGTTATAGGTTTCTGATCCAAAGCAAAATATATTTTATTCCTACATAGTCCATGCCCAGTTCACAGCTAAAGGAAAGGCCTCCTGGGAAAAAAACAGAGACCATTAAAAGCAAAAAACACACCAGCAACTATCATCATCTTCATAGAGATTCCTTCACATTGTCTTTGTCTATGCCATTCAGTATCACAGTCCTTTTCTTCATTATTTGTCATGTTTATGTCACAGCTAGTCTCTAAAGCACTATCCCCTTTTGTTCCTGTCCCCAAAAAGGCTTTCCTAGCTGATGAGTTTTCAGGATCGACACATTCCCAGAAACAGTAGCTCCCAAAATCTTACTTAAGCAACAACTACATCACTGCCTAGGATGACTGCTGCTAGGTTTCTTTGCAGAGAAAGAGCATGTGATGCAAAATACCCGAATAATGGAAGTGAAGGGAACAGTGATATCTCAGAAGCACCTGTGAAAGGTCTCTGCATATACTGTTTATTGGTGTGGGCTTGAATGGGTAAATACATTGTATGGTTATGACTGACTGAAGTCATACGAAGAGAGCTAATGCCACGTGTTGGGAAATCATGCTTTCAGATTATCAAAGGCACAAAACAACTGCTCCTCCTAAGTTGCTCCTCTATGAAGCACATAGATTTCAGCCTTGAGAAAAGAAGACTAAGAGGGGATCTTGTTAATGTTTATAAATACCTTAAGTGTGGGACATGGGGAAATGGCCAGCCAAGGGGCAATGGCTTCAAGCTGAAGCACAGGAAGTTCTGCACCAATATGTGAAAGAACTTTTTCACAGTGAGGGTGACAGAGCCCTGGGACAGGCTGCCCAGGGGGGTTGTGGAGTCTCCTTCTCTGGAGATATTCAAGACCCGTCTGGACACCTACCTGTGTGACCTGTCCTAGGGAACCTGCTTTGGCAGGGGGGTTGGACTTGATCTCTGGAGGTCCCTTCCAACCTCTACGATTCTGCGATAGATTTGACAGTTATCTGGCAGAGAAAAAAATTAGCATGGGTAAATGTAAAATTACCTTTAACACTGCAAACACAGAGTTGGAGATCTAAAAGAACTACCACCTCTAATAATGATGCACTGAGTTTTATTAAAAATGCTGAGTATTTCATCTCCCACAGAGTCCTTTCTATTGAAGTAAAAGCTATCTCCTCCTAATAGAAAAATTGCTTCGAATACTCAGCATGCTCATTTCAGGATGCTTATGTAAAGGTATGTCTACAGTTGCTGAGATATGACAGTCTTTGTCAGTAATTAAAATCTTTTTTAAAGAGTAAATGTAACTCTTCTTAAAATCAGTGAAAATATTTGCATCAATTCATAAAGGCCTTTATCCAGCCACAAGTGATTTACATTATCTTCTTCCTCGTAATTTGTGAAGGATACTCAACAGAATAAAAAGGTACATGGCCTTGTGTCCCATGCGGTACACTGAGAATTCTCTGATATTTCCTGTTCACAGAAATTGTCCCAATTGAAATTCACTTTTCAGTTGTTTGGTGCCTGTATAATGTCACCTGTGCACACCTCAGGCTCAGAAAAATTTGCTAGCTGGCAAAGCCTGGTGACAAACAAATCAATGGTTTCATTTTGCTGTTGGCATGCCTTACAGGCTACGTGACTATCTGATGTCAGATTCTTTTTAGACTGGATTTATTGATCGAGTCTATCCAGAACATTTAAAGCCTTTCCTCATATTTTGAAGTATACAGAAATTGTCTTGCTGCTCAAGGTTCCACAGAAGCTGAGCTATTCATTTTCACTTATCATTAGTGTCCTTACTGGCAGCTGTATGATAATCACGTCTCTTCCTTTCAGCCAACTTCTGTCATACCTCTATACATTAAATATTCTCACGCAGGATTGGTAGAAAGTTCTGAACAAGTCAATTGTGGTTACTGTTCATAATCATCTTGTATGGACCTTTCTAATATGTCCTAAAGAACTAAAAATATTGTTCTAAGAACAAAGGAATGGACTAAGAATCCTTGATTTGCTCCTTTCCATGCTCATTCATAGTTTTTGTTCAGGATATGGTTTTATTCTTTTTCTCACTAGAGAGTAGAATCTGGAATGCTTTTGACACCCCAGGCCTCTGGCTTTTACATTTTATGTCAGATGTGTTGCCTAACCAGCTCTGTTATTCTTTGAACACATGGTAAGCTGCAGTGTGTCAGTCAGTCCTGCATCCAACATATACCTTGTTTGTTGTGGGATTTCATGAAAAGATCTGAGCCTATAACAACAGCCTGTACCTTTTATGTGTTACCTGCTTGCCTTGAAATTTCACAAAATTATTTGAATTTCCAGTAACTGTGTCTGGTCCTGCAACATGTACTTAATCAATTGGACCCTGAAGAACATCTGTGAAATAATGTAGCCATTCCACGCATGCTGGTGTGTGGCCTGAGATTTGTCTGGTTTAACACATCACTTCTTCATGAGAGTTAGGGATGGCATTTAAGCACAAGGGCTCTCTGCCTTTAGCATACTGTGTGCATGTCCTTACTGTTCTGGAACTTATTGCTGTCTTGGCAGTCTCTGACAAAGATGAATTCAAGTGCTTCTGTGGCTTGATTTATTTCCAGGAGCACACACAGGTCTGCTGTGAGTGGAAGGCTCATACAGACTGACTGTGAATCAGAAGAGCTGGATCATACCTTGTTCTCAGTGAGAATGATACCAGATTTCAAAATTTTTAAATCCTTCAGAAAAAAGGGGTTGCATGAATAAAGTCTGGGTTTCTGACTCTTCACTGAAATCAATTGATGTACCATGACAAATCTACTAGTGTAAATCTAACACAGATTCTTTGTTAGATTCACACAAATGCTTACAGAATAAGTAGTGCAGATCATTTCACATCAGTCTTCGTTTTAATGATTGTTCCAAAATATTCGTTTGAAAAGTAAATACAGTGGTAATAGCTAGAAAAAGAATAATCAGAGTTGCAGTTCAGCCCTATGATGGCTCTGATGCCATTGTGTACCTTGCCCTTGAAGTCAGAGGCATCTGTGGAAGTGGAAAATATTGAATCCATTTGGAAGCATTAGCAGCAAACAAAATCTACCACTTGCTTATATGCCTTTGCATTGTTACAGAATACTGAAAGAAGGGAACAATTTCCCCACTTCCTCTTCCTTTGATCCATTAGCTCATCTGTGAGAGGATGGATATATTAGGTGAACTAATGTTTGTGTGGCCTTTGTGACACCCAAAAGAGGTTATGCAGCTTTCAGTGATACTGTGTTCTCCTTGTATATGTTATATAGTTTTACTGTAAAAATGGAGATGCTGAGGTGTTTTTGGTTACAGTTTCAGAGCTAGACACACCCTATGCTTAGGGTAGGAGTCCTTTGGAAGCTGCCCTGATGCATAGGATTCATCCCCAATGAAAAACACCTGTCCTGATGATTAACATCTTAGTCAATAACTCTCCAGTTCACAGTGATGTGTTTTCTAAAGTGCCGACAGTGTAAATTCTTTGTTCAGACTTCATGTTGTTCTTCATGTTTCCTATTCACCACTAAAGAATTCTTTTTCTTAAGAGTCATAAAAGTTCAGGTTCCCAACTGTGCAGTTTTCTTGCACAGGCAAAAAAGACATAAATTCTTGTCTGACTGACCCTGCTAAAAGAATTATCAGTAAATGAAAACACTGTTGAAAAAGATGAAAAACAAGAATTACAACTTTGCCCCTGTGACTAGTAAAGATTTTTGTATGCAGATGTAGATGTGTATATATACACGTAAACATACATACATGTACCCATGTAGGCTCCATAAAACTAAATGTTTGGGTTAATGCCTAGGTTATAATGACACTATTGAATTTAGGGTTGAATATACTGCATTAGTCTTCTAAGGAGGACCACTCATCAATAGCTATACTTTGTAAGCCCAATTACTTTATATAAAAATGCGTGCCTTGCTAACAGCTGTTCTTGAAGAACTGAAAGACTGACAAGAAGGCAACATCCTGCCTCAACAGGCACCAAAGGCTGGATGACTGTCAAGGAAACATGAAGTCAATAAAAGTCTGCAGTAGGTGGAGCAAAGGTAAAAGGCGGTGGGGGGAGACCACATCCACCGACTGGATTGAAGGACTATGCAAATTACCTTTCCTCATACCCTTCAGAGGCATGAGTGTTAACTTTAATATGTTTAACCAATAACAGATGAACTGTAATTACCCATGAGGATAAATTCAGGCAGGTTTTTCTAATCATGTAACAAGATAAGCATGTTGTAGCATCTGTCTGTAGTGTGGTAGCTTTGTGGAATTGCCACCTCGCACCCATCTTTGCACAGCTGTGAAATAAATATCTTGGCTCTGTCTGTAAGATTGGCTTATTTCACACCAGGTACCAGAGCAACTTGTGGGGTAACACCCATACATAAATGTACATGTATCCACATATAGAGACATCTAATGAAGGTAAGGGTCTAAGAATCAGGCATAGTATTTTTTGAAGGGACAATGTGAAAAAAAAGTGAGCATGTAACATCTATGTGATACTGCCTCCCAAACCTCTGATATATTTACCTGAATTACTGGCCCTGTTCTGCTATGCTATGGCAACATGCCAAGTAAAGACATGACAAAAATGCAGGAAAATAATATATGTAAAGCTATGGAGTCTGACGGTTTTCAAATGTGTAATTTTTCTGAGTTCATAAAACTACTCAGAGCACAGAAATGTATTAAATTAATGCATGATTTATTTTATGCTATATAATTAAAATAGCCCTTTTTCTTTTCTTTTTAAAAATATGATTTATTTATTTAATGAAAGACAAGCCAATGTGTTGACAGACTGTTCTTTACCTGGGATTAAATAAACCCACTTAACTTTTTTACAAAGTGACAGTTTATGTGTGTGTCCTGTGTACTATATGATATGTGCATGTATTATACTGTATCTTTATTTCATTTTTCTGCCTCCTCTATTTTCAAATTATCTCTGAATTTGCTTTTAACTCTCTACTTCATTTTTCTATTTTTGTTTGCTCACTAAATTTATTCCTACTGCCCCTTGTCCGTTTCAATTTTTTAGTCTCTCTTTACTGAAATGAGAGCCAAGTGATAAAGTCTGAGCTGCAATTTTGAAACTATTATGCTGAAAGGACCTTGAAATTGGATAAAATTAGCTTATTCATTCAGCGTTGCAAAAGGACAAATACCAGTAGTTCCTGAGCACTTCCAATTTCCATTTACTTTAAAGCATATTCCACATATTCAGCATGCACCCAGTGCTAGAGTGGCATGGGAACTTCCATGGAAAACATTTCCCTGGTCTGTGAGCAAACTCATTTCTATCCAGACCTGAAAAGTAATAACTATAGTGATTGCAACTGTACAAATGAAGAAACAGCAGCGTTAGCCTATGACTGATGGGTAGATTGAAAATGTACTGGCAATCTCAAATTACTATTTTTATCATATGGCAAAAAACACTGTATGCATTAAAATCATGTTTGTATAGACATATTGATGTACAGCTCTATACAAGCCATGTGCAGTATTGTATAGCAGAGAATGTGCAGCCTGCTAAGTATCCAAATAGAGTGATAAAGACGGATTATATTAACTGAACACAAGGTTCAACTAGTGCTTGGAGTCTTAAGAGTATGTCTAGTTTATAGCTAAAATAATTAACCAGTTTAAAATTTCAGGAAAACTATCAATGAAAGAATTAATGTGTATAAGTATTTATGTAAAGAACCAATAAAACTCATTCCAAGGGAGAGCTGTATCTTGCCTTGTGGCATTTCAAGCCGCCGGGAAGTTCAACCCTACTGAGTGCTAGCTGGTCTGCACACAATGCTTTCATTACATATGATACTGTCCAGATTAAGGATTTCACAGTTCATATGTTCCACTCAGTTTAGACACAATTTTAGTTTCACGGTGTGGCTACTACTAACAAAAGCCAGCCTTTTAATGGCAAGCAAGATTTTTGAGACTCTGAAGTTCCTTTAAAATTATGTCTCAGCCTGAATTGATAAGTTCCTATTCAGACCCTTAAATAAATTAAGAGATGTTCAGAATTAACACACTGCAAGTCAACCTCATCATGCTTGTTAGAAGTCAAGAAAATCTGAAAACAGAATCTTTTTCTTCAGCCTAAATTGGGAAACAGGATCCCAACTTTTTCAGGAAAGATAGCAAACATGGTTCTTGTGTTTTTATTAATCCTTAACAACCCTAAATTCTTCAGTTCTTTTATCTAGAGGTACTCTCTCTTCTGCTTGTGTATTCTGTTCTTTTATTATGTATTCTGCAGTTGGACTGTAATAATATTTATGTCATGCTGTAAGGGCCAGATTTACCCTGCTGTTAGTTGCAAATTTCCTTATTCAAATAGACAGATTTTATGCATGCTCAGCACCTTTTCAAATGGCTATTCACAGGGTCTTTACGGTGCTCTGAGTTCAATGAGCCTGCTCTTCCAGTATTCTGAATAGGACCAACAAATAGATGATGATTACTTAACTTCATAAGAAATTATTTCAAAATAGCTTTCTAAATATTTTAATTGAATTTATAATTTCTTTCTGACATTCAGAAAGATTTCTTGAAGAGCTATACAGGTACAGACCAATGCTGACATCAAGTGGTGGTTTGCATTTTGACTGTATGGGAATAATCAACAGGGCAATGTAAAAAGAGAATTCCTCAGGGTTTTTTTCCTCTAATGATAAAATAATTTCTCAGAATATTATCTCTATCTACATTTGATTACTAAGGCATAAAAGTGACAGAGGATTTTTCTTTCTTTTTTATGGGGTTTTTGGTTGGTTGGTATTTTTTTTTTACTTTCTGCTTTAACTGTAGTGTTTTTCATTTTCAGTGCTGCATCACCCACTGGAAAATGCTAAATATCATTCATCTTTCAGGATGGCTGCATATGTCTCCAAAGATCATAAGGTATGGTTTGCTGGGGTCATCACTGATATGGCAGTTTTTATAATCAGACTATATCATGGATAAACTAAAATCTGATATTCAGCTAGGCATTTCACTGCTGATATGTGAAAGACTCTTCTTTCCTACCTTCAGGTTCTGAATTAAATGAGAGCCCTGCAAGGTATGTGGTCTTTTTAATCCTAAATATTATATAATTTTGACACAGTAAGTGATCAAAATACGCTGATATTGGTTTTATATCATACTTGCACTTCAAACACATCATACTGGCACTCCTAATAAAATACTACAGAATTATTAAGTTTTAAAATGCCAGAACTTCTAAAACTATATTTTCTGAAGACTCCAGCAGTAGGTACTAAGAGGACATCCTATTTCTTTCTAATTTGATCCAATATCAACTGTCTTGCATCTTGCCATTCTAGAAATTACAACAAGTGCTTTTTGCATTGGTCTTGCTAGTTCTTATCAACAAAGGATGAACAGAGTTACCACAAAATCACCACATTTAAACAAATAGAATATTTTTCAGATGTCTCAATGTTGTAAGCAGCAGATTAGGTACTGTAAGTGGTCACAGGGCGTGGAAAGAAATAACAGCCAGAGCCTGCAAACACAGGACTATAGTGATTGCATAGTTTAAGCTTCAGAAATCTTCTTCCTGTACAGTTGACCTGTCCAGCCTTTTCCTTACAGAGTAGATGTGATTCTGTGTCACCCTGCATCTTCTCAATAGCTCCTTTCCCAAGGGACTTATCCCTATGGTGGAATGGCATAGCTAGTTACATTTTCTTTCCCTTTAAAATGCAGCACTGATGTCCATCTGTAATCCTCTTTTCAGAAGAATATAGCACAAATAGTTTCAGCAAAGGGTAATTATTATTAAATTATTAAATACTAAATTTTTAAAACCAAATTTCACATGGGGTTTTTTGGTTTCTTGTTTTGTTTTACTATTCTAACTCAGACCAGACTGCTAGGAAGCTTCCACTCCTAGGATGTCAGTCTGATTGTGAAAACGCATCTAGAAATACATGTATGCAATGTGCATGACAGTCATGGCTTTTTATAATGTTCCTGGACCCAACCAAAGAGGTATTCAGAGATGACGAGAGATCATAAAATTCTCTGTGGAAAGTTTAGTAGATTTTTACTATCTATTGACAAGTACTATGGAAACACCTGGTCAAATTTATCTCCTGAGGCCTGGAAGTTAAGAGTCTGCAATGCCCTTAGATAAAGTGCTAACTCCTGTTGCCTTAGCAGCTATAAATCTGTTCTTTATTCTGGGCTGAATACCCCTTATCCTTGGTTTCAGCTTGCCTCTACAGAACTTCATTACTATTTTTTTCCCACTGTATTGCATAGCCATCTGCCAGCCAACATCTATTCCCATATACCTACCTGGGGACACTGGACAAGCGGGTTTTATCATTCTCTTGAGTAAATTTTTGAGAATGAGCTTTATCAACTTGTTTTCACAAGCCAGGTTTTTCATACCTCAGTTCATTCTTCCCAAGCACTCCCAATTAATCTCATCAAAAAATTAACTCTCTGTTCTCAAATATGTGCATTTCATTTTCCCTGAGAAAAAATATTTTCGAAACTTTTCCAACAATATAAACTGATGAGAGAAAAGGGGGCAATTGTAATCAGAACCAGTTATTACAGAACTTCTTCCATTAAGAAGAGACATAGCATACAGTTGCAGTCTGGAGGAACTGAATTTCAAAGCAAAAGCATTTATCATGTTCTACTAAACTTGCTGACCCACAAGAAGCTTAAATCTCAGAAAAGAGCAGTGCTCTTGCTTTAAAAGGGTGGAATCTTTGGCCAATTTTGACCATTGGCTTGTCCATGACAAGTGTCTATCTAAAACAGTAGTGTGGAGTTCCATTTGTGTTGCCCATGAATTTCTCCTCCAGGCTGAACTGTGGTAGTGATATGTGTGCGGGTCCAACCATCAGAGCATTAGATCCCTGGGGCAACTGGCAAAGCTTTATGCTGTACTCTGCAGCTAATGGACCTTAAAGGAGAGGGTGTTTGTAACAGGGTTATTGTCAGGTGGTTAAAAGCAATCTGACATAATCTCCAAAGTCCTGTTTATAAACTTACAGGGGAGATTCCTCTGGAAGCTGAAGAAGTAACATGATATCACAGTGTCAAACCTCTGACCCTCAATTTCTTCTTTTGGTGTGTATTTTAAAATGGAAATGAAGTGATAGAATGCATTTATCTTATGTGAAAAGGCAGCCCAAAATTCAGGTACCATTTAAGTCCTATCTCCAAGGTTGGTGATTGGACTTAAATATAAACAAACTCTCCTTTGCAGAGTTTCCTTGACTAGTGCAAATAATTCACTGAAGAGAATATATGAAGCCCTAGAAAAGACTGGTACATGAACCATAAAATATCTCTCACATTATAAATCTTGGTGTTGTGTCACCTTTATGAGAAACTCTCTCTTTTCGGAGCAGTGGTTCCTGGCATGAAGAATCCACTCTCTGAAAAGAGGGAGCACAAGAAAACTTAAGTGCATGGTGACATCTTAATGTACAATTGCCAAACTTATACAGACAAAGAAGAGAGTAATAGGCAATCAGCAAAGCGTATCACCTTTAATTTGCCTTCTATATAGGCTTTCTATGGTATCCAATGTGATATGAAAAGGCACGGCAACAGACTGAGTCCTAGAGATACATCCCTATCTGTCCTAATTATGTAAACCTTGACACATCATCATGAGGGGTACATGTACAAGAAAGCAGGAACAAGCAGGAGCAAGATCAACATTTTCATATCCTAATGCTTTAAATATCCCTGCATAATCTTAACAAGTAATTGATATTGCAAAGTAAGTTTTGACAGTTTTGCGACATTTTCAAAGTACGTATTTTCAGGTATACTTAATGCACAGGTGATGTTCAGAGATATTTCCAGGTTTAACACTCTACTAGCTCAACACTTTTTTTTTTAACTTGTTTTTTCTAATACCCTTCTCTCTTATTATATTTTAACATCAGTTGTAGACCCTTGTTAGAGCTGCTCAACAGAGCAGCAGCAGAACTTATTTTGTCAAAGATGTGCTGGTGGTAACATGTCATCATTATTAGAATAGACTTACTGATACTGGGTCGAAGTCTTCCTTGAGAGCTAAATGTTACAGGCACCAGTACCATGGGAGACAGTTTAAAGACAGTAACTTTTAGTAATTCACCAAGAACAAAACTGTTAATATAGGACCAAACAGTAATCCCCTTGTTTATACTGAAGAGGACCCAGCTCCACAAAAACACTGCTTGTTAACTAAGGCACAAAATGAATCAAGTTTTCTGAGCTGGCTTCTAAGTAACCAGTTCTCGGGTTGGATTTTATGTTTGTGTTGCACGTCTTTGGTTTTATTTCTTTCCACAAGAGGGCAATAATGAACTATAAATATATTTTTTCCGTTGCTCCAGAGTTTTGAGATGATAGTAAAATGATATTTCTTTTGAAAGAATCAGATGTCACATTACTATAACTCAAAATCACTCTCTGAAATAATTTTTAAAACCCAAAAAAACCCCACCAAACCCCACTGCTGTCATAAAATATTTCATCCAGAAAGGATCACTATATATATAAGGGAAAATTTATCAGGATGTTTCAGCCTGAGATGTTAGGAATTAGAGTCAGTTACATAAATGACTAGAGAGTGTTACTCCTGCTTCTACCAACTGAGGACTTGCATCATTATTTATTCTGTGCTAGATGTTAAGTTTTAGTAGTTTTATTCTCACTGTTACTTAATCCTCATGTTTTGAGTTTTATTTATCTTAGGCAAGATTTTCATTTATTTAATCTATGTATTTTCCATATAAACTTCAATAGCCCTCTTTTAAGATTTTTTTCTTGCCTCACTGTAGATATGTACTACAGTTTCTTACGGACCTTTTGTATGTCTTGAACAACTGACTTGAGAGGAAGTATGTGTATATGCCTTCCATGAAAATGAATGAGAAGATTCTGTGAAATTTGAAATTATAGCGTTCTTTTTAAAAAAAAATTAACATTATAAAAGACAGAAAACCTATTTCATGATTAGATCTGTTACAATATGTTTAACAATAAATTGGTTACTCTTGGAGTATCAAGAAACTATTTAAATTAAAGGGAAATTCTTTATTTAAAGTTATATCCAGGGATTATATGGTTTTAAGCCTTTGAATAATGCTAAACTAATTCTGAATAATTCATTTTCTTGTTTTCATGCTTGTTGTTGTAGTAAATGCCATTATAAATGTGGTTATCTACACCTTTGATCTATATTGTTTGAAAATATATCAATCCCGGATTTTGAAATTAAAATTATAAGAAAATGTAATTAGCCAAACCCATTCAAACTCTACAAGAGCTCCTTAACTTGAAAAAACATAGTAAAAGCTAACCCTCTGTAGATGTCAGTAAATTAATGAGAAACTACATGGAAAAAAATTAAAAGGGGAAAAATTACTCTTCTGGAAATTAAGAAGTTTTAAGAATTATAAGCAATTTGATTTGTTGCTTTTTCTTGAAATGCCATCTACTTTAGACAAATACTGCCATTTATACTGTAGTTTCCAATGAAATTCCTGAACATTCATGTCTTCTTAATCGTTGAGACGAATGGAATTTAACTTATAAAGTAGGTCAGAAACACCTGTTCAAAGTCAGCCCACATTTTCTCCTTTTTTCCCTGGTGTATTCCATCAAGTACTTCATTTCTGTGCATTAGAAACTCAGAGCAATTAGTGTTTTGCTGTATTTTAATCATGGAAAGATAAATTTTCAGTCCAAAAAAAGACATCAGTTCTGATCATGTGCACCAATATTTCTGTGCTTCCCACTGCCCCAGGATGACTTTTGGCTTGTGATTAAGAGCATTAAAGGGAAAAAACCCAACCAACCAACCATCCAAACAAAATAGCTGTAGTCATGGGTTCCTGTCCACACCAGATGAGAAATGTGATTTCCAGGAGTAAGAGCATCACTTCTGTGCACACCAGTCTACAAACATTCTAAACTTTGAATATTTGAAAGGAGTTAGTGGAATAGCTGTACAACCAGGTCTTCTGTATATTTTATCCCACCAGAATTTTCCTGAGCATCATCTGAAGATGATTTATCCTTAATCATAACAAAGATCTTGGGTTCTATTTAAATACTTGCTATGGAAAAAAAAACCACTGTGAAGTGGGGCACTGTTTATTCACCTGACAAATGATCAGCAGATCATTCTTGAATTTTGTGTAGATAACAGAACAAGCTACTTCTCTGAAGGGTTTATAATGTCACTTTTATAGAGTACTGAACATTTCCCTGCTGTGTTTTTTAAAGCTCATTTGCAAATAAAATCTTGCACTTGTTTTGATGAAATGTGTTGCACATGGAAGCACCTGGATTAACAGGAGTGGTTTATGCTGAAAAATACAGGAATTGTTTAAATACTAGCCACATAACTCAGTTCTGCCCTCTCCTACCTGAGTTTAGTTCTCTGTTGCATGGAAGAGCAGGGAACTAACCCTAGACCAAACCATGAGATTTGAAAATGGTCATTAGAATCTAAGGTGAAACACCTGAACATGTTTTCTTATTACATCCAAAAGTTGCACTTGATCAGCCTCTAAACATAGAACAACATACATCAGCAACAAAGACATCTGTCTCACCCAATATGGCTTCTCCAAGTTTACAGAGCTTTCCAGGCCCAGTTTGCCTACCCTTCTTTCAAGCATTCAGCAGAAGACAAAGCAGTAACATTCTAGTTGGTAGGCTAAAGTAATATAATAAGGTTTGCAAATATTTTGGGTGGAGGAGGAGATGAGAAGAAAAAGGGAAGTATCTTGGAAGTATGAAGGGACTTTTGCAATAGAGGAAGCCTTAGGACAAGAAGTTTGAGGACATTGGAGCTCTTTGATGGGACGTCTTGGTGGCTTCTGGAAGGACTGAAGCACTTGAACAGTGCAGCAGAAGTGAGGAGCTGAGGGCTTAAACAGGGAGGAAAGTGGGTAAGACTTCGAAGTGTGGAGTCACAAGGAAGAGGGATTTTGCCACATGAGCATCCTGTAGGTCCTTCAGCTCCCATTCAGACATTAAGACTATAAGTTGTCCCTGCTCACTTGAAAGCTGTTGTGAGAACACACCTGTGAGTCATTCACTTCAGGCTGTGTGAGAGAGAAGAGAGATGAACACATGGTGTCTGACATTTGGGGTTAGAGGACAGACACTTTTAAATTACTTATGAATGGACAGAATACATAAAATCAGTAGAACCAAGAGAAGCATGTTGTAAAGATGAAATATATTTCAGTCTAACCATAGAGATAAAATACTTCAAGTAGCAGAGAGTCATATAAGCAAAGCAGCCTTAGAGTAGGCTGTGTCTTATTCCATTTTAGGAAGCTCCTTTCATTACACGAAAGAAACAAGTAAGGGCATGGCTATGGCACTCAGAATAAATGGTCGATCTGACTGGATTTATTTCCACATGTCCAACATAAACCACTGGGTGTAAAATAGCCAGTTGGACTGTTTTGACATGCCTTGGATAAAAATCAGAGGTGATGATGTTATATCTGATGAGAAATACAAATGCAGCCCAAGAATGACAGATAAGGGAAGGCCTAACAGTTTTTGCATATAGATACAGATGACTAAAAGATGTAAAGAAGAGATCCGTGGATATTTAGAGTAGGACAAAGTGAACTGAAAGCATCGATGTAAATCATTACATAAATCAACAAAGTAACATGGGAATTATAAACATCTCTTAATGAATAAGAAGTAGAAATCTAGAGGAGGATGTACATACATTGCACAATCTAATTAATTCTGATAAAATGGAATTGCTTTAGGAAGAGGAACATCCTTTAATTTAATAAAAATTGACCTTATCTTTTAGCACAAAAAATTACCAGCAAGAGGTGTCTGGACCGTAGGCTCTCTCTCCAAGTAAATGTTACACAATTCCAAGGAAAATTACCAAAAGCCAAAATACTGTCATTGGGAAACTTTCCTCTGCTTATCCCATAAGTCAAAAAGCCTGTGTCAGAGGGGAGACTTGGGAACAAGTTAACCTAAACACAGTTCCTACACAATGCTAGTGCATCATCCTGAATCAATACACCAAAGCAACCTGGTCTGGTGGAGGGTGTCCCTGCCCATGGCAGGGGGTTGGAACTAGATAATATTTGAGGTCCCTTGCAACACAAAACATTCTGTGATTCTATGATTCTATGATTTCAGCTTTAATCTTAAAATATTCAGTTTAAATTTTTCAGAGACAATAAAATCACAAAAGCAATAAATATGTTTCACATTCACTAATAGATACAAATATATATTCAAAGCAGTACCAATGGGAAAAAACCCCACAACCTTTTAAAGTTTATATTTTTTAAACTGTATGCATCTTATGCAAAGTTCTATTCACAATTTCATGATTGAAGTAGCACTAAGTTTTGTGTTGAAGGTAAAGTCTGAATATCTTTGATACACATGGACACAAAGCATGCATTCACAAGAATCACAGATCTTAGTCTCTTTGGGAAGAAAATTAATATAATGGAATTTAGAATCAATAGCATGGTGGAAGTTAAAGTTACTTCGAAATAAATTCAGCCTGTTATGTCATGTCTTGTGTTATGATGTCATACAGATCCAGGAGACTTTACATATGGTTAAAGATCACTCAAGGATATATTTCTTCATCCTGTTTTTCAGAATTCATTAAAACATTTTTTGTGGCTTTATTTTTCTTCTTCACCTTGTTGATATTTTTTCTTTAGGTCGATGAGTAATATATTAAATTAAGCAAAAACAATCTTTTGTATTTTTCATCATTTCCAAAACAACTCCAACAGGTATTGCTACCTATTCTCCTAGAAAACTTGAACTAAAAACTGATATTTGAAATAGATCATGGGTGTATACACTTGAAATTGTACAGCTTCCATTTGATCCCCATGACATTGAAGCTCAGTGAGCTTCAGGGAAAATGAAGATTTTCTACATTGTCAGTATCTCTGTGCTTCCATTAATTTACTCTTCATCTGTGTGTGCAATCAAATTTAGAAGATAAATGTCATCTGAATTAGAAAAAGGCTGATCTCAGATTCTGGCACAGGATATGAATTTTAATAAAAAATAGCAACAAAAAATAACAACTAAAGGTTTACAAGGACAATAAAGGGCACCTGCAAGGTCATATGTCCTACATGCAATCTCTGGCTATTGAAAAGTTGTGACAAAACAGTTACTTGTGAAATATATTGGAATTAAATAAATCTGTGCATAATTTTTACAAGATTACTAGATCATGCACTTACAGAACTGGAGAAACAGTTTGTCTCTTGGACAACTTCCTAAGAGGGAATGAGATATTTCAGTTGGAAAAAAGGCCCCTACAGTAGAAGTAGTCATTGAGGTCCATAGAAAATAGGCCTGTTATCTGTTAAACTACATTTACAATATTATCCTAGAGTATCTTAACAGAATAATGAGCTAATGAGCATAAAATCTTTAGTGGAAAGAGCAAAGAACTGAATATTTTGACAGTTGAGGAAAAGACATCACTCATCAAATAAGAAATATTAAGAGGAAACCTAAATGGTCAGAGATTAGAAGAAGCTTTTTCCACCTAGCAAAAAGAACATGAAAGAAAGGATCACTCTCTTAAAATTTATCAGAAGAGGAAGAGCTGTTTCTACACAGGATAATGCTACTACAGAAGCAAAATGGCATAAACTGGTCATTGTGCACTTGTATTTTTTACAGGAATTCGATTCTGAGCTGAGTAAGGCTCAGGAAAAGAAAGCATAGTGAAGACAAAAATGCCTAGCCAGTTTTAAAACAGTGCTGTAGATATCACACACTCACAAAACAAAAAAGAACAAAGAAATGGATCTGTATGTCCAACATCAGCCTGGCATCCTCTTGTCTTACTTGTCTGTCAACTGCAAAGTGTCCTTGAATAGTCTGTCTTCCAATGTCAAGTAAAATCCTAAGATGCATGGTTAACCAGATTGATCTATGGATAGAGGTAATTATCATACTAATTAGAAGTTAAAGGAATTACGGGGTGATTGATACGAGTGGATCGTTTACAAATAGAACATCCAGTTTAAATTGCCTATTATTTTCCATTAAAATGTAATAAAATATGATGAGTATATGTTTTTCATTTTACAATCCTCTGGCTATCCATGGTACATATGTCTCTAAATGATCCAATGAAGATTTAAAATTTATAAATATTGGTATATATTAAATATGAACTTTCAATATCATTTACCTTAACTGTGCTTTAAACAGATGAACAAACATGGCAAGAGTAAAAATATTATAGTGCTTAACAACTAATTAGGTGGTTACAATCCCACTTTTGGAAAAGTGAAAATTTTGTCTATTATTGCTGAATGGACCTGAATTCAAATGAAGAGTCAGTAAATATTCAGACTTACACTGTAAGTATTCAGAGCAAATGATACTATGTTCATAAAACCAGTCGAGGGATGCACCAGGAATAGGATCCAGCCAGAAATTAAATATGGTCAACATCACTCCCAAGCAGTGAAACCAACTGGCACAGATTCATCATCTGCACACCCATAAGCAACTTGAGGAAAAAAATGGGGTTTACTGCCTAACTGTTCCTGGGATTTGTTTGGAAAATAGTTGGTATAGGCCATGAGAGCAGCAAAGAACGCTGTCACAGTGTATATGGTCACATTGGAGTACCAAGAAAGGTTTCTGGGCATTTTAATTTACTAGTATAAATGCAGCTGTGAGGAGCAGAGCATGTTCAGCACAGTGTTTCAGAAACATAATTTGGGCAAATGCAAGTGAACTACCACTGGAGAGAAAAAATACTAGCCCTTCCTGATTTCAAGCTCTAAAGCATGTATACAATGATGAAAACCAAAGAAAAAGGTTGGGTTTTTTTCATGTATTGCCCTTGTTGTAACCTAGAACACTAAAAAAAACAGCTAAAAATAGGAATTTGGAAGAATATGAGTAACACTACACGTCCTACCAAACAAATGTCTCAGGATATGTTGATTTGGAGATATATATCAGTGTCATTGATGGGAAAAGCATGAGTCAAACGTTACAGACTGATTATTTTAAATGCAGCTTTAATTTTTTTTTTTTTTTTAGATTGAAGACCTAATTGAATTTTAAAGCCTGCTCGAAAATACCAAGTTATCTGAATACCAATCCAGGAAATTAGCATGGGCTAGAGTCTTGCCTGCGGTAAATCTGTGCAATTACTTTGGCTTCAGACACTAGATACACAAAACTGAACTTGATTGTCTTTTCTCTTTAAATAACTGCAGTCGGAGAAAACAGAATACGAAACAGAAGTGACATCACTAATGCTGAGAAAAGAGTGATAAAACCAAGTATCTTTGAGATCTTTAATTCTATGTCTGCTATTCAAAGGAAAGAAAGATACTTTCAACCTCTTCCAAATCACTTGCATTGCTGTCTTTATTTTTGTTCTGTACATCTCCTTGCATCACACCAATATAAATCAAGAGCAAATCCATTGAATTCAGCATTTCCATTGAATTTAGCCAATCCTCATCTGGAAATTAGAAAGATAGGCAGGTTCAGTCCACTGGATAAAAGTCTTTCATTATGTTATACCTATTTCTTGTCTCAATTTAATAATGAATATGTCTGATTATCAATATGATTTGAAGCAATTTAGAAATAGTTAATATTTAAATAATACAAATAGATACTAGCTAAATAAATGGCTGGTGATGAATCAAAATAAATGATCCTAAGTTAGAGTGTATTAAGAAAAAGTTCTCTAGATCCATCCTTTATGGGAGTTACTCGTACTGAGATAATAAATTGCATCTTTGATGAGCAGTCTTTTTTCTAAGAGTAGCAATGATTTAAGAAAATCTGATTTTCTTGTGAAGGTCTTTTTTAAAAGCAATACAACAGATTTCACATCACCGTTTAGGAAAAAAAAATACCCTAAGCTTCAGAGTTTCAAGTCTCTATAAAACTTGTCCAAACTCTAAAGGCCCTTTGGTCCAATAACCTTTGCATTTTCTGTGCTCACTCAGAAAATTGATAAGTAACGTATGTACTATACATAAAAAAGATCAGTAAATTATGAAAATCATAACATTGAAAACTGCACTGTTTTCACCTACTCGGCATCATTCTCAAAGACAGCTTCTAATTAAAAGACAACAAAAAAAACCAATGAAAAAAACAGAATCACGTCCAAACATGCTAAAAAGAGTATGTGAGAGAGTGGAATAAGTTATTGTTTCTTAAGATTTTTGTTTTCCCTTTTTTGTTACAATTTAATATTAGTAAAGAAGCAAGCTTTTAATTTCTTTATAAATCCTAGAAGAGCAGTGTGGTACATTTAAGCCTGAGGAAAACACCTCTTACAGGCAATTATTCACTGTTCATATTTATTACAATTATGTGAAATTATAGCAAATAGATCTGAGTAAAACTTGACTGTCATGTTCATAGTGAAAATGCCATAACTGTGCTCACATTATATTATCAGGTAGTTTTGCTTGTTGTCAACACATTGGCAATTATACCTTTATCAACCAGCTCCTAAAAGCAGAGAGTCATCTTGGCTATTTTTTTAAGTCTAAGAATTGTGTCAGTGTCAGATACAATTAAGCACATCCACAGTACGAATCACTCTGTTCAAGGCAGCTTGTTTTACCAAACAGAGGTTTCCAGGGCTATATCTTACACAGTAAACGGTGCTCATTTTATCTTGTTCCTATTTGACTATGGTGTGTTTGTACCAGGATAAACTGCAGAATCCAGGTAAGCCCAACTCAGGCAGGTGCTTTGCCGCTGTTACCAGAACTTGGCTGCAATCCACTTCTTTTGTAAAGGCAGAACATTAGGCAATGTTAGATCTGCTGCAGAAATTATGTTTTCCTTTGTAATTGCAGTCTGAGTGCATCCTCTGTGGCCCGCCCAGGCCGTTACAATGCACACTGTTATTTTGCTGGACATTAGCAGACATTTTTTTGCAAGAGGTGGATGAATTGAAGTAACGGGCCCTTTTGCTCCTGACTACACCATGTGTGACTTAGAAAGCTTGCAACCTGCAATCACTTCCTCTCCTAATCAATATAAATTAGTCCCACAGCTAACTGGAATTTATGGTAACAGGAACTCATCAAAGGAAAAATACGTGTACTTCTGAAGAGTGAAAGAAAACGAGTGGACTAACAGAAAAGGAAATTTGGTTCACTTTCTATTTTTCTGCACCACCGACTGCCTTGCCTCCAACCAAGAAATGTAACTCAGCAAAGGTCAGCTCAATCAGTTCTTTGAACACTTAAGCTTTTGTCCCTGTGAGGTGCAACACAAACTGCCTGTAGCCATGTCTTCCCCCAACACCACCTTAAGCCATAAACACCAGTGGGTGTTGTGATGGCTGCATCTGCCTTGCCTTGGGCTTTGGGGGACAGGTGGCAACATGGTAGCAAAGGGCTGTCTGAAACCATGACCCAGAGTTCTTGCTGGTATGCAAATATGACTAGAAGTCAAACATCTTACTCCATAAATAGTGGACTGCCCAGAGCCCACTGAGCATTCCTGCACTGCAGCAGGATGCATGCCAGAGACTCCCCTTGAGTAGGGACGCATCTCAAGGTGATTCCTTGAGGTTGAGAGATTTCTTGCCTCAACAGATCCTCAGTGAGTGACTAAGAGCATGCTAAACTTTGAAATCTTAACTAAGTGATATGAAAGATTGATTGTGCATATATAATCCTTTAGACAGAAAGCATTGATCAAGTCTGGAAACTAGAACTGGATCCAGCCACACCTAGACTCCTCTCTGAGGACTTTAGAAAGAAAGGGTGCCCTTTGTGAACCTCATGATTTAACAGGAATATCTTCCTGACAGTTTTTCCTGACCCTGTACTCTATGAAGCAAATGATCAAGTGTACCTCACATCAAATCTTGTTAAACCACTGCTGTGTTTACTGATGAACTCTGTTAATTCACTGTTTTATAAGACTAAAGTATATTGTTGCCTCTCTTTTACAAGTAAAGTGCATGACTCCATCTATAATACCATCTATGCCAAAAGGGCTTCCCAGAAAAAGTGTAAACCAGCTCTCAGAAATTCACTGAACGGAACCAATTACAGTCCAGGGGGTCAGAAATGTATCTGATTCAATACTCTAGAGACTGGATATGGGAGCCTGCCAAACCACAAGCATAGAGATGTTATTCAGAGACAACACACTTACCTATGTGTTAAAAATACATGTATGTATACCTATACATTCCAGTGTTTTGCAAGATGGATCTGTCTTCTCCATAATAAAAAAAATTTGGGTTTTTACAGCTTGTTATGAAGCAGCTTTATTTCATTAATACTCTTTGCTGTGCTGCTAAAAGCAGAAGCTTATTGTGTGACAAAAGCAACCATTACAAGCAAAGAATGAGAAACAAAAATGTCAGTCTTGTGAAGTAACCTTTTTGCAGTAGCTGCCTGCAACCAGTGAAGCAAATCATCCATGGGAAGTTAAATTCTGTTAATTTACAGCCTCCCCACAAGAGTACTCATTCAAGGTAAGAACTGACAGGATGACAAAATAAGCCCAGATGACCTGAACAGTGACATCTGATTAAAAGCTTTGTCCGTTCATATCAGTTCTAGAAACAGTTTTTTACTGTCACATAATTATTGCTACTTCCCTTCTATCTGTAACAAGCATCCAACATAGTGGGGTAGAAAAGCAAGCACACAACTTTTAGGACATCATAGAATCATAGAATCGTCTGGGTTGGAAGGGACCCCAAGGATCATTGAGCTCCAACTCCTCCACCACAGGCAGGGCCACCAACCTCCAGGCCTGGATCTACACAAGTTTGCCCAGGGCCCCATCCAACCTGGCCTTGAACACCTCCAGGGATGGGGCATCCACCACCTCTTTGGGCAGCATGTTCCAGCACCTCACCACTCTCTGCAAAAAACTTCCCCCTAATATCTAATCCAAACTTTCCCTCCTTTAGATTTAGTCCAGTCCCCCTTGTCCTGCCATTATCTACCCTTTTAAAAAGTTGATTCCCCTCCTGTTTATAAGCTCCCTTCAGGGACTGGAAGGCTGCAATGAGGTCCCCCTGCAGCCTTCTCTTCTCTAGGCTGAACAAGCCCAGCTCCCTCAGCCTCTCTTCATAGGGGAGGTGCTCCAGCCCTCTAATCATCTTTGTGGCTCTCCTCTGAACCCTCTCCAACAGCTCTACACCTTTCTTGTATTGGGGGCCCCAGATCTGGACACAGTACTCCAGATGGGGCCTCACGAGGGCAGAATCACCTCCCTGTCCCTGTTGGCCACCCCTCTTCTGATGGAGCCCAGGATAATCAGTGTTCACTATGGAACTTATTCATTGTTTCTTTGCTGAGGAAAGACACTCTTGCCAGAAAATGAAAGCCAGATAATGATTGTATTTCTACCTCTCATTGAACATCATATCCAATAAAGGACTTAGTAATTTAAAAGTAACAGAATTGACTCCCAGCACGGGAGGCATCAGAGGCCTGTATGAGGTTGATGAACTCCCTATGAAAGCGCCATCAGTCAAGTGCTTCTGCACGAGATGGGAACAGTGGCATGCAGCATCTGGGCTGGTGTTCACAACACAAAAAGGACATCATCTGTAGGAATAGATGTTGACTAGTCATACTCTCCAGGAACACTTAGATGATTAAAATCAGATTGTTTTCATTTTCTTAACACCAATGGAACTACATTGTGGTTACTAGAGTGGGAAAAATCATTAATAATTCTTTGCTACTGATGAGTGTTTTTTGTCCCCTTCCCACACTGTCTGCACATCACTGTAACCTTTTGAGTCAGAATTGTTTGCTAATTTTCAAAAGCAGAGGAAAAAAAACCACATGAAGAGGTGAGTACAGTTCCTTTGCAAACAAGAGTTTTGAGTTTTCTCCAGTCCCCAAAATGTCATAAAAGCCCCCAGCACTATACCATGATTGAGTGAGAAAGGAAAGCACAGAGGACACAGAAAAAAGAAAGCAAGAAAAGATGTAGCCTGTAAAGAAAGTGCTGTGTAAATTTTATTTGCCAAGAAAAGCACAAAGGCTGTAACAGGCAGGCTTACATCAACTGGTACAGGGATTACAAGATCATAGGAACACCCAGAAAAACTATAGATAAATCACATCAGGTAATCCACACTCTGTGAAGAACCAGAAAGGAGGAAGATGGTGAACCAATCAGGAAAGGGTCTGAGATGGAGAAACTTCCTGTGATACAGACTTACTGCTTCAGGACACTGACAGTATGTAGTGGATGTGGGTCTCTCTCTTGAAAGAGATGTAGTACAAATCACATGTGAAAGGGCAAAGTGACTGTCATTTAAAAATACTGACGATAAGATGAGGAAAGAGACAGACTTTCAGAGGAAAGTACTTACTCTTGGAGGAATCTGACCTAGAAGAATTGGATTTTGGTTGCAAACAGGATACTAGCTATAGCTTGGAAAAAGCTGGACTAGACTTCATAGGCAGCCTACCTACTGCATAATATAAATGAAGTTCATGGATGGTGAATGACTGACATGTCACAGATAATAAAATAGAATTTGAGATGTGGAGACATTGTAAATCTGCCTAAAAAGCATCAAGACAGCTGACAAGGGTGCTTCTGAAGCCACAGACCTATTCATTCCAATAAAAATACAGTAATCTTATGTTGGCTGTGTGTCTGACAGCTCTGCTTGAGCAAAGCAATCCAAGTAGGTTAGGAACCTCTGCCTGAAAATCTGCAAAAGATAAAAGCAAATTTAGCTCACTGACAGAAAGCAAATGACAGTGGGTCCCAATCTTGAAAAATATCCAGCAGTTTGTACTTGGGGATATTGTGCTCCATTTTCAAAGAAGCAGTCACCTCCACATCCTCATGGCAGGGTAAATTCTATATACAAGGTATATTCTCTTAACAAGAGGATGAGAAAAGATTTTGACACAGTTAAAGGACCTGAATGAATAAAAATGCAGAGATTGACCAGTTGTCTTCATGAGACTCTGAATTATATCTTACTCCCACAAGACCCTTGAGGTACATGGGAAGGCACTTCTTAAAGGCTCAGGTAATCTAACTATTCTATTAAAGTTTATAGACAGACTGTTCTGGGCTTTTTTTACACCAAGGTTACTTCAAATCAGGAAGCACTGGTCTACTTTTTAACCAGGCTACCAATATTCTTCCTTGTACCACAGAGCTGGGTATGACTCGAAGAATATTTTTAGTTGAATGGCCAGAAAAGTTCCCTAGGATACTGCAGGAAAGGTACAGGTGCTGACACATTAGTAGCTAGCACCATTTGAGATAACTTCTCGTCTTCAAGACTTGTACTTGGCGGTACACCACAGGACTTCATGACAGGACAGCCCTCCTCGAGTGGAGGTTGGTAGCCAGGTAGCACCACAAATGGCATCAGACACCCATGTGGAGGATCCCGAATCCCAATCACTGCGTTTTACCTATACTTCAAGGCACAGGGCTGAAATGAAGATGTTCAAATCAAGGCACAGATGAGCAAGACATGTGGTAGTGGCACATCCCTATTTAAAGCACATAAGAAGCAAGCCACCAGTGGTTTCTGAAGTGTGGTGCTTCTTGGTGGATTATGTGTCACTCTCGCAGGCATAACAGGAAGTGGGAGCTTATTAGTGAGGTGGAAGAAACTGTCTTAACTTAGTCACTTGTGTGCAGCCTAAATGTTGACTTTGAAACAAGTGACAATTAGAATAGGTACATGCGCAAGATCAAGAAATTAAAAACCTTGACAGCAAGAAAATGTTGAAGTGATGAGGAAAATCTTGAGGAATTTTTAATACATTTACAGTGAAAAAAGAGCAATTTTGCCAGCTGGGTGTTTGTTAGCCTTGTACAGTGCAAAAAAAAAATTGAAGGCATGGAGTTGGCTGAGTGCTGTATTTGCTGCTCCCCACAGGAGACTAAAAGCTGTCAGCTTAGCTTTCTAAGAGAATGACAAGCTCCAAACCCATTGCATTTCAGTAGCATTAAAAACTTACTTCCCTCTTGTGAACTCTGACTTCTAACTACACCGCCTGAGATAAAAATAGTGCACATTTTCATATGGAAATTGCTGTGCTACAGCTGACTTGTGTGCATCCTCTGCTGCTGTGCAGTACCTTTAGAGGAAAGAACCTGTTACAGACAACTGTGAAATAACCTTATGGTATGTGGTAGGTGGTATTCTCTTAACAACTTGGAAAAGTTTCTGCTTTCCACAGAAAATCCTGATTTATGGAATGGCTTGTTGTAAAACAGATTTGTGCAAATATAAGGATGAAAACTGAAATATATTAATCAGAAAATATTCTTCTTGGCATTGATAGAGCTGCATTTACGCATGCACCCACCATCTATGGGCTAGACTGCCTTCTACAAGCTGTGCAATGCATTGCAGTAAATTTTGTTTAGGGAGAAGCCCATGAAAGATGTGACAATACACAGGTACCTTTTTTTTCCCTGAAATTCTTTGGTATTTCAATTTTCACCCAATATGGACCATAACACTTCTTTTTTCCACCCCTTTCATCTTTACATGTGCTTTATCATAAGACAAATTTCCTTCTAGCACTTTACATTTGTCTTGTAAGATTTGATTGTTTTGAAACCCGTTTGTGATTTTTAAAAAAGGACAAGGAATTTGGTAAGCTTGTATATTGTAGTTTCTTATTTTCAGGAAAATTCTGTTGGATGTCTTTTTTGTAGCAACTAAGAAATCACAGAGTATTTTTCCTTCAATTCATCTATACCACAGGCTCAAAATAATCCCAGCCCTGTATCTCGTCTCTAGACTAGCTGGCCTCAGTCTATTCAGTATCTCACAGTGAGGTATTGTCAAAGCTCAAGCAGTGTAGATTTGGACCCATTCTATTTTAGCTGTATCACCTTTTTCCTTTCTTTAGAAGGCAATGATGTTTACTGAGTGTAGCATTTGTGATGTACCCAATGCAAGCAAAAGGCTGTGTCTTTGTACTGGCCTGACAAAGCTTGATGTCAGGACACTTCTTGGCCTGACCTGATTTATTATTTGTCTACTTGGTGACTGTTGCCCCTCTCGTTTTACCATAAGGCCTATGAATGCTATGTAGGTAAAAAAAGCTGACGGAGGCAGGAGTCAGCAGGTGACAAACAGAACCCCCTTGAGGGGAGCTGGGGCTGCTAGAAAAAAACCCATATAAACCACTATGGGTCTCATGATAGTATTTTAGCTTCCACTTTAACATTGCTTGAAGTTCTTCTCAGTGTGTTCTTTCTTTTTTTTTTTTTTATGCTGTCATAATCCCTGCTATGCATCACACATAAACTGTAGTTGAGGTCTCGACAGTGACAGTGAGGAATTGGCATAACCAATGTGGCTGTTAATGTGGAACCAGCAAGGGAGAAACCCCTGCACTCTTCACACACAGTACCCTGTGTTTGTTGAAACAGGTTTAATTTTCTGTGTTGTGTGGGTTTGAGGAGCGTCAGAAATAGCTGTTGACTAGATCAAATAATTCTGCTTTAATGTTTTTGCAGTTTATTTCCCTACTCTCCCTTAAAAAAAATAGAGCATTCCATGACTACCAGATTTGTATTTGATACACGATTCACGTTGCGTGTCTAACTGCAATGCTGTACACAGGTAGCAGCCATTTCTGACCTTTCTGGATGCCCAGGAGGCCTGGAAATCACCCAATCACTGTCCGAAGTGGAGATGGAGAAGATTGTTCCTAGAGTCAGTGGTCAGCCTCAAAAACCGTAGGACTACGTAGCTTGTTTTAGCTGGAACTGGGGGTATAGTTATGTGGTGAATAAAAAGAAAGAAAGTCACTGTAAATTTGTGATTTCAATCTAGAGCGGGGATTTGGATATGCATACATACAAACTAAACAGTTACTTGAGAGGACACTGGCCATCTAACTCATTGCCCTTAGCTATTATCTCTGTTCTGTCTTTGCATACAGCAAACCCCACTGGGCTCTGTCCTAACCTTATGAACATCACCCACAAAAAGATGGTGAAAAGGAATATCATGGTGCTTCTGAAATCCTGGTGTATCTTAGAGAAAACGTGGGGAGAACCAGAAGGATATTAGCTGAGCTAACTTCTTTCTTCAGGTTTTTGGTAGGCCTTATTTTTTTAGATATACTTTTGCCTTCTCTTTTCTTCTGCTTAAGCCTGAAATTTCTGAGGTTTTTGCATTCACCTATAATGTCATCAACCCCTTCTGTAGGGAATCTTTAATTACTTTGACAAACTCTAGATCGTTGGGACACAGGCACAATCTGTATAATACGCACCTCACATTTTCCTTCCTTCATGGAAACAGCTCGCAAAAGCTGTCAAAATTCCTGTTGCACACTACATGCTGAAAATATATTCTCCAATACTTAATCTCTTTTTTAAAGCTGGTTTAAGTCAGATACAGAGGAAGAGTGTGTGCGCGTGTGTCCATCTGCATGAACAGCAATCTACAGAAACAGACTGTCTTCAGGGGAGTAAACAATGCATTGAGATGCATTGCATGAGAAACTAAGAATGTGATTTGAGGGATGTCAGCTTTTTCAGCCATAGTATATGAAATAGCTGGTTAAAACCGCCTCTGAAAAAATAAAATTAAAAAAACAAGGTGGGTTGTATTTTTTCCCTGACATAAAGAGAAGCTCTCATAAGAGTTCATTAAAACTGTATAAAACTCCCTTGCTTGTTAATGTACCCTCCCTTCTGCCAGTTTCTGAGAATGAGAACATATTTGGAGTTCTGAGAATATGAATTCACTAATTTAATGATATAAGGGAAAATACAGCTCTTGGTTGGAGGCCCAGTCTTGAAAGCTGCCTACTACCTGTCCCCTAATTTTGTGTTAGTCATCATGTTTAACTGTAATATATGCAACTAAGTGCTTAAATAGTATCTAAAAACAGGATGGGAACCTGCAAGCCATCATTAGGGGAAAGGTTTCTTCTTGAAAATAACAAAAATTGCAGACATTAGTTCAGGGATTCTTTGCAGGAAAAAAAATGTGAAGAAAATATAATTTACGGTCTTACCAAGAAACCACTGTCTTCGTAGCTCCTGTTTACCTGCTTTGAATTTTGATAATCAGACAGAGGAATTTTTTTACATATATCCAAGTAAATATGACTTTTGCCATGGCCAGTAACAAGCTGCAGACCTGGTACCACCCTGGCAACAGAGGGTCTCTGGGCTTACCCAGGCTCATGGTAGTCTCAACCTGCTTTGAAAGTTGCCTGTGAGGTCTCTTGTTTTAGCTTCCCCACCTGTGATCCCTAATGTGGCACCGGCCTGACAGACCACAGTTGGGCACAAACAGCAGCCCCTGAGGGGGCTGAGGGAGGTGCATTAACTGTGAGCCCCTGAGCTTGAACATCATACTCCTCACAGCAAAGACCCCAGGACACCAATAGCTTGTTGTAGCCCACCCC